>OU618544.1:1463728-2759586 GCA_914829495.1 Eilema sororculum | reverse complement strand
ATGCGGATAAACATACTTATATACTTTTTTTTGTAAATACATACATAATATACATAATTTATAAGTTATACTAAAGGCTAAAACATCTTGCACTGTACAATCTTTCCTCGTCCGACCCTTGTACATCCTGACGTTGTTTTACATGTCCTAAAATATGTAACTATTTTTTATTTACCTACTTATTTATATATATGTATTCCTAACGAAACAGGTGTATGAGGCGAGTTTGGATGGTACCGTCGGAAGATCTAGGCGCACATACCTGGACCAAATCGGGGAAGTGTTAGAAAAGGGGCAGGTCAGGAGTACCCTAAACCGACGAGCATGCATGAAGAATGTAATGAGAGTGAATGAAGCGAGAGCAGTATGTCAGGATCGTAGCAAATGAAGATCCGTGATCTCTGCCTATCCCTATGGGAAACAGGCGTGATTTCATGAATGTATGTGTTATTTATATACCTACCTACAAGATGAATAAAGTAACAATTGCCCCGAATATCAACGAACCAGAACCACAAATGCGCTCCCAAAGTAATTCTAGAATCCAATAATCTTATCTTCAACCAATGAAAAGTAAGCACTGAAATGTAATCCAACCATCACAATACATGTATGGCGCGTCTCCGGGATTGTAATCCCGCATCCCGGCGCAATCCCGCGGGATCGATCGTCCCGGGATATAGAGGGATAGTTTTCAATTGGCTGGGATCAACCGCAAATTGTATTTTGTTGTGAAACGTTATTCTATAAAAATCCATTTGAAATAAATATGCGCTGAGCTGGAGTAGATTTTAACCCCGTGTTTTGTTGGTGGATTTTAAAGATATTGTTTTATACAACAAAAATGATAATAGGTTATATATATGTAGGACATGATGCCATCTATAGCCAAAGGAAGCATAGTGTTTAATGGGTTGCGAAAGCGAATAAAGAACAAAGCTTTGTGGATTTTCTTCTTAGATAGAACCCAGATAATTATTGGTACTTAGTGAGAATCGAACCAGAGATTGGTAATTTAAGTACATAAATTGATAAATTAATAAGTGCCCTTCGTAGATTAGGCTTGTCAGTAAATATATGCGTACATTGGGAGAGGGATATGACCAGCAGTGGACTGTGCTGGGCTAAATGATTGATTGATATACGAATTTCTTTCCTCGTACAGACTAAACCGATTATGAATGAGTAGCTTTTGCCCGCGGCTCCGCCCGCGTGGATGTCGGTTATCGCGACCAAACATAGCCTATGTCCTTTCTCAAAGTCTAACCAATCCCTATACCAAATTTCATCAAAATCGGTTCAGTAGTTTAGGTGTGAAAGCGTAACATGACAGACAGACTTACTTTCGCATTTATAATATTAGTATGGATATGGATAAAACAAGAACTTCAAGAAAACTCAACAGCTAATCTATTCATACGAACAAACACTCATCAATTATAGTTCGGTGTTCACTTAACCTGGTTCTAATCGCGTACCGGTATTAGCTGCCATGCTGCCACTCTGCCACTACAGTTATCATAACCGACCGGGTACAGTTACTGCTTGCTAAGCAACTTAGTAAGAATGTCTCATCGGGACTTCGATCAAGGAAGCGTTGAAGGGAAACGGGAGTTTTATTGGCATTTGAAAGTTGTGGGTATATTTATCTAATATCTATGTATAAAATGACTTTGAAAATGTTTTCGGCTAGAATTAGCTAGAACGATGTGCGACAAGTTCAGTGTTTCGTCCTATAGAGGTTCGACCCAAAATGACGAATCACAGAAATTAAAAATAATTAAAGTTTTCCTTCAGTGATTCGTCCTTTTGATTTATTTTCTTAATTTTAGACAAAAATTGTATGAAGTAACGTCAACAAGGAAAATGCTTAAAATAATATTGCAAATTGCAGAGGGGTAATAAGATTAGTATTATTTTAAAGAAGACTGGTGTCGCAATTTCAAAGTGCGATATAAGAATATCTGTATTTTTGTTGGTTAATAATTAAACAGGGGATTGATTCAGTATAGTTAAGTTATTGAAACAGGTGAAACCAAGGTTTTCCCTCCTGTTTTGCCTGTTTATCACGGACTTACCTATACACTCACGCCTGTAAATTCCCGAAGGGGGTAGGCAGAGGTGTATTAACACCCACATTTGCCCAACTATGATTTTTAGTCCCATATGGATACGAATCTACGATTGAGTGCCTAACTGGTGGATACTATCGCATGGAGAACAGCCTCATCCCTTAGTTGACTTCTACGACAACCACAGAAAGAGATGGAGTGTCCCTATTCTACTCCACCAACCAAAAAGAGCAAAATTTTTTTTCATAGTGATTTTTTTAGCGATAAAAATACTTTTACTATACAAAAAGGAACTGGATATATAACTAGGCAACAGAAACGTGTGCGCAAACAAACTATACACTGTACGAAACAGTCTCTATTGAAAAAGGACCCAAGTCCCATATCGAAAAACTAGTATTTACACGATTGCCCGAACACACATACTCCTTTCTACCTATAGAGAGTCGAAAGGGGTAAATAGTGAACGAGAAATCGTAGCCCAATATCCCGCGGGCTGTGTTGCCAGACCAAATATTTATTTATTCTGTTTGATAACTTCCATGCCTTTACGACAACGGCGGACAGGGAAAAATTAATTAGGATTCGCAGACGGATTCTTGTTTCGTAAAATAGCGAGAAATATGAGTTTGATTAGTAATAAAGAGCTTGTTTTGCGATGGTGCAAGATATTTCCTTTGTACAGCGTTTCCTTTGTACAGTTTATATTAAACTAGCGGTCCGCCATCTTCGCAAGGGTAGAACTAAATATCTAGATTGAAGGAATTTTTACAGCATTAAGTATGCTAACTATACAAATCGAATACATAGGGAAAAATAATCTTCTCGGGCGGGACTCGAACCCGTAGTCTTTCCCTTACAGGGGGAATGCCTGACCAATTCGGCTACCGAGACACGCCCGATATGATTCAAATTACTCATCTTATACGTCTTTGAGGCGACGTAGCGTCATCTATCGATTTTCTTACAAACTATCGGAATCAATGAATGATGTTACAAACAGTAAGAAATCATCAACAATCCATCCAAATAATACCTATAAATGCGAAAGTAACTCTGTCTGTCTAACTATTTGTTACGCTTTCACACCTAAACCACTGAACCGATTTTATGAAATTTTGTATAGGGCTAGATTAGACCTTGAGAAGAACAGGCTATATTTATTCACGATAAACGATATCCACACGGGCGGAGTCTTATAGTATATAAAATTAAAATAAATGCTATGTTTGTTCATATTTTATGATATGCGCTGTCGAACCGTACATATCGAAGCACTTGCGCGAAGTTCACAGGCACAGTACAATTAAGATCCTGGTAGGTGGCACTGCAATCAGGGCCTCGATTCTACTAAAGCAAAACTATTGTCAAACCGCAGAGATTGCAAAAAGCGGCAATAGATTATAGACTTTAAGTAGATGCAATTAAAGTTCAATATTAAATAACTGTTAGCAGAGTGAAAAAAGAGTGTAATGAAACTTTTGTCATTTAATTTTGGACCTTAATGTATAGAAATAAAGTCTAAACTTTAATGCCGCTTTTTGCAATCTCTGTGGTTTGACAATAGTTTAACTTTAGTAGAATCGAGGCCCAGTTTACAGAAATTTCTTTACACCATTTCTCGTGTGAACCCGGGGGTCAGTTAGTTAATTAGCCATAAATCGTGTTATCTACTTAGAAATCGCAATTATTCGGCACAACGACTGCTTGGCACGCAACGATTTGAAATTTTGAACCCGCGTCCCTTCGATTTGCAAGAACGCGACAATTACCGTGCCATTACGTCATAGAAACTTCGTCAAAAAGCGTCGGTAGCTTAATGGTTAGGGAGCCGGCCTTACGATCGAGAGTTCCCGGGTTCGAATCCTGGCCATTACACTACCGACGTGAACCCACTCCTAGCACAAGCAATTTAGCTTAGTTGGAGGGGTTAGCAATATTAGTAACTTCGGTTCTAATATACTTAATAAAAAAAAAATTGTGTGATTTCTGGCAAATTAGTAACTTAACTATTTCATCTACTCCTGTGTTCCCCTTCTCATAGGCTTTACATATGAGTGTGACGCCGCGGTAGCCGGTGGTATTATTTCACGTCACGGCCACGGTAACCACTTCTCAGCAGGTGGGCCTTGTGCTTGTCTGCCACCTACTAAATGGTGAAGAAGTAGATAATAATTTTAACGAAGCACATCCTTACGGGTGAAAGGTATACCGTCACACAGGAGAGGTGGGCATGGGCCAATAATACGGAATACGGCCAATTTGGAATACTGTCTAGATCTAATATACCTATGATTGTATCTGTCTCCAAATGCTTAGTCACGGAATGGCAGTAATCTGTAAGCGTACCTTCAAGAAATAAATAAATAATGTGATCAGGTAATCTCCAAAGCTAACTGCTTTTGTTGGTTGATTTTGCCGGGATTTTTTCTTTAGATAGCTGATATTATAACTTATAAGCAGTAACTTAGGCTATTTTCATTTTTATAAAAAGTATATACCTATTAATAGGGTTCTGCGAGACAGGAAGAAGAGAAGAGCCTTAACTTATCTAGCAGTGATTGATGAAGGTTGAGCGTAAAATATTTAATACGAAATCTAGTGCCAGGGAGCCAGTTCATTGTACTTAACACTGTTGTAACGTAGCAAATATTAATTCTAAGAGCAACATTGTATAAACTTATTTTTAGCGACATTAAACTTCTCTTATCTTATCATTGTATAACCATCTATGTATAATGTGTATATATTTATGAAAAAAAAAGTATATAAGTATGTTTATCCGCATTCTAGATTCTATAACACAAGCTATTAAAGCTTACCATGGGTCTAGATAGCGTTGTGTAAAATGTTGTGGAATATTTATTTATTTATTATTTATTTATCATATCTTATAGTATAGTGTACCTACCTAGGTACAATAATGAGAGAGAGGGGAGCGGGCGGGGGAGAGAGAGAGTATTTATGTCATATTATGTTATTATGTTATATTTTCAATCTGTGATAGATAATAACTACTAACCAGTCGCTCCAGTCGTTGTCCGAACAAGAATGCGATTGAAATCTAATACTTTATCGCTTATTAGGCTGTGTTCTCACTGTGGCGGGGACTAGCGGAGCGGAGGAGAGTGACGTCATAATGTAGCTATCGACTCAACTTCCGTGGCAGCACGAAAAGAAATAACAACAAAAAAATTATCGAATAACCTGAAGAAAAAAAACATGCTAGGTAGGACCTACTAGATACGTGTCTGTATTGGTAAATAATCTTCAGAGACTTTGTCTTCAGCTTAGCGTGGTGAAATCAAATTGACGGTGCGCGCAACAGACGAGTTACTTTCGCGTAGTACTATTATTTAGTCGTTTTATTTTCGTGCGAAAATCCCCTCGGATACCTTCCCTGCCGGAGCCGGAAGGGGAGGTTATGTCGGACTCGAACAGACTAAAACCGCACGCCGACTGTGGGTCGTGATGCTAGGCCGAAGGTGAGGTTGTCTTCGACATATCCCTCACATCCCGGCTGGCCCAGGGACAACGGTGTCCCCGACTCGCCTCCGCTATTATTTATTCTGTGCTTTCGCATTTATATAGTATACCTATAGGGACATAGTATATCTATGTATTCTTGAACCGAAAATATGCCCAAAGACTTGCAGTCTTTTTCGTTTTCAGATATAGTCATTCTAACGATTAGGTAAATTTATAAACTTAGTAATTATGATACTAACCCCTCAAAGCGTTGGCGCCCACCGAACTACAATTTGCTCGCGAACTTTTTTAGTGTTAGTTAAATATCAACCTTATGTATGTAAAATACATTGCAAAATTGAATATACGTCTAGATTATATATGAGTATATGCTCGCAGCAGTTTCAATTCAATTTTGCAATGTATTGTACATACATAAGGTTGACAATTATCTGACTCTTAAAAAGTGCGCGAGCAAATTGCAGTTCGGTGTGCTCCAACGCAAATTCACCAACCATAGATTATTATATAACAATCCGCGCGTGCCAGGGCCTCGTTTGTCTCGCGACTTAGGTCTAAAATATAGAAATGTGTCGCGAGATATACCCACCTAGTATTGAATAAAGCCACATGCATTATGTGGACTTTACTCCACAGGTGCCTATTAAGTCCGATTTAATTATGAGGTCCTTTGACACGCATTCCACAATCCACGCACATTGTGTAAACAGTCACTTGTACTGTACACAAAGTAACATTCTATTCGTAGAATCGCTTCAAAGCGAATACGTCTCTATTGTTATCGATGGATTAGGAGATACTCGAGTATATTATACGACCTTTTAAATCGTACCTCTTCTAGATTTCATATTAAATTACTCTTTTTCTGACCTCTGGCAACACGTTAGATGTCAATTTAAAATGGTGGATAAGCGTTGGATGGAGCACACCGAACTGCAATATGCTCGCGCACTTTTTAAGAGTTAGTTATATGTCAACCTTATGTATGTATTACATTGCAAAATTGAATTGAAACTGCTGCGAGCATAGACTAATATATAATCAAATTGCAGTTCGGTGGGCGCCAACGCTTAGTTGAAATTGACGCTAAAGCATAGTTCGGTATTGTCAGTGTAGAAAAAAAATGTAATTTAATAAAAAATCTAAAGGTGGTAAAATTTAAAAGACGGTACAATGCATTCAACTCTCCCATAACTGATAAGCGTCAGTAACTTAGTAGTAGCGGTAAGATCCAGAGGCGCCAGGTTAGGATCCTGGCCATTACGCTACCGAGTTAGGGTGAAGTATATAATTATCTTCTTTTTCGAGTCAATGGCTGGAACTAGTGTACTATTAAACTTGATTACAGCTACAGTGTTTTCTGTTACTCCATAAAGGTACACTGGAGTACCGGTGGATACGGTACAGCCCACCATTCCAGATGATGGCAATCCATACTAATATTATAAATGCGAAAGTAACTCTGTCTGTCTGTATGTTACGCTTTCACGACTAAACCACTGAACCGATTTTTATGAAATTTGGTATAAGGGTAGATTAACATCATTAATTGATTCCGATAGTTCGTAAGGACTCCACCGTCGCCTTAAAGACGTATAAGATGGGAATTTGAATCACATCAGGCGTGTCTCGGTAGCCGAATTGGTCAGGCATTCCCCCTGTAAGGGAAAGACGGCGGGTTCGAGTCCCGCCCGAGATGATTCTTCTTTTTCCCTATGTATTCGAAGGGTAGATTAAACCTTGAGAAAGGACATAGGCAATGTTTGGTCGCAATAACCGACATCCACGCGGGCAGAGTCGCGGGCAAAAGCTAGTCCTATAACAATAGGGGTCCCTTCCTTGAAGGCGTCGACGGTTTTCACTCCTTGCTTGAAGAACCCGGTATTGTAAGAAAATGGAAACACGTGCACGTATACAACAACTTTCAAACAATCCGAATCTCACTACCGAAATCACAGACACGTCCTCTTATCTCAGACAAGAAAAAGGTATTACAGGAGCATCTATTTCGAGCTCGAATCTATCACCATCCTGAAAGCATTGTCTAAAACAAACAGCCGTCTGCAAACCCAATAAATTTGAACACAGCGTTGAAATATATGGCGGCAATCTTCGCGAGCGACAACGAATTTCCGGACGACACCCGTGGTAGCGGGAAATCGATACAACGGATATAAATGAACGAAAATATCTGCGAACTAGGAGGAATAGGTATAGCTCAAGGGATTTTGGTTTTTTTTGTTGCAGGACAGTGAATGAAAATTGTGTGAAGCGAACGGCTGTTATCAATGATTTTGTATTAGAAATATATAGAGACATGACTGGCGTTTAAAAATGATCACTCAAACAATGATATAAACTATAGATAGGTTGTTCAGACTTTAAAATGTTCACAAAAAATTATGCCCATCATTTTTTCCACCAATAAGAGACGTGACAGAAAAAATTAATAAATTACGTCCTAATAATAATACAATGCATGTAAATTAATAATATTGACGTATTAATAGTAAGTAGCAATATAGTTTCATCGTTAGTTTTTCGCCATTTTTGACAGCCGCAATGTTCCTGAATGACGTATCTATAAAATAATACGTCATTGCACTCAAACGAGGTTAATTCGCTTCTCTCAGGCAATAGTGCAACGGGTTATGAACTACATAATGATATATTTTCAGATATTTCAGATATCCCAGAACTTCAGCTGTTAATCAGAGCATTTGTGAAAGCCTTTCTCTCAGGGTTAGGAAGTCAGATAACAGTCACTCCCGGAAAAGCCGATATGCAGACAAAAGCGGACCTCGGGCTTCAGAGTAAAAACTTTGGACGCAATCCGGAAATAGCCAGCAAGGAGGATGATGATCTTAATGACAGATGACAGATAAAGTCAGTCAACTGTCAAATTAGCTGTCATACTCATACAGTTCAGAGGACATTACAAAAAATAAACTTAAAAAAACACATTACTAAAAGGTGCGCTTTAATAATACAGGCAGCTGTCATTCACTCATTGAAATCTAATTTACGCGTCCCGTTCCAAATTCAAAATTCAAAACTCCCGCCTAATTTTCGAAATACGATACAATTTGTATTCTATCGAGTGGTGCCTAGCTAGGTAAGCAGAACTGATTGGTATCAAGTTTATCTTTAGCGCAGAAGCAGGTAGACCCTTCAAACTTATCCAAGAGCCATCTAAACCTTCGAAGTTTCGCACAATATGAAAAGTTTATTACTTATGTAGAATTCCTAAGTAGTATGGAACGGACGGCCTCGCGCGGGGGTCGGTGACCGCTCGCGGAGACTGCGCGGCTCCACTGTGACACGGTTTGCTGATGACGTGTCGTGTTTTGGTCGTAACTCACTTCGGTTATAGTTCAGTGGGTAACATTGAGTATTTTGTTATGCGAGACCGGTTATTTGTAAAGTTTACACATTTACGGCGTGATTTTTAGAGTATTTGTCTTTCTAGGTCTCATTTTAACGATATATATAGAATAATGGAATTTTTACTTTTAATAATATTTAGTTTACAAGTGAGCTTTGTTTTTGAATGGACACTATAATTGCAGACCACAGTGCCACAAGCGAAGCGAAGTTATTATGAGTAGGTACGACTTCTGTAGCGTAGTGGTAGAGCGTGCGACAGTTTAAGTCGCGGGTTCGATTATCGCCGAGTGGAAATACATCGATATTAATATTATAAATGCGAAAGTAACTCTGTCTGTCTGTATGTTACGCTTTCACGCCTAAACCACTGAACGGATTTTGATGAAATTTGGTATAGGGGTAAAATAGACCATGAGAAAGGACATGGCTATGTTCGATCGTGATAACCGACATCCACGCAGGCGGAGCCGCGCGCAAAAGCTAGTATTATTTATATGCATTGGCCTGATTTTTTCTATGTATAATATGATACAGTATTTATGTACTTATTTACTAAAAAAAATGTGTTATAGTAGCTATTATCTTTACCCATTGCGTAAGCTAGTTAAGCTATGCTTTATGCTTACTTGGGGTCTAGTCTAGATAGCACTGTGTAAAATATTTATTTATAGGCCCCATACTTCCAGGGTCACTTAAATACGTAATAAGTATTTGTTCTCACCAAAAATATCTGTTGAACCTCATTCATTACGCATACAGTAGGCACCTAACGAATGAGAGAACAATGGAAGGTGACAGGGCACATCACGACTTTAACACATTCTCAGGGTTCAAGTTATTCTGAAGTCAATACCTATTTGTCGTTAGGTTCAAAGTATGAAGCATTACATTGTACAGTCAGTGATAAAAATTGCTTAATAACAAGCAATTTACAAAATAAAATACTTTGGAAGACTACCGATTTTGAAAAGCGTTGAAAATGTTCGGTTGATGACTGTAGTAGTAATAGGAGTTATAATGAACTAGCTTTTGCCCACGGCTCCCGCTTGGATGTCGGTTAACTCGACCAAACATAGCCTATGTCCTTTCTCAAGGTCTCATCTACCCATATACCAAATTTCATCAAAATCGGTTCAGTGGTTTAGGCGTGAAAGCGTAACATATAGACAGACAGACTGACAGACAGACAGACAGAGTTACTTTCGCATTTATAATATTACTAGCTTTTGCCCGCGGCTCCACCCGCGTGGATGTCGGTTATCGCGACAAAACATAGCCTATGTCCGTCCTCAAGGTCTAATCAATCCCTATACCAAAATTCATCAAAATCGGTTCAGTGGTTTAGGCGTGAAAGCGTAACATACAGACAGACAGACTGACAGACAGACAGACAGAGGTACTTTCGCATTTATAATATTAAGTATGGATTATCTCACCCTATGATAACGTAAGGCCCATGTAAATACTTCTGCCTAACCCTCCCGGGATGAACAGACGTAATTGTATATAGAGTTAAGTATTTTCAAAACCCTCAGATAGCGTAAGATTAATATTTTTCTTTGATTATTTTACGAAAAGAAAAAGTTTAGGTGATTCAGTGAATTGGAGTGTGTTAGGCTACTTTTGTGGATGGTAGTGCCTGCAAGATGTCAGGAGGCTTGCATGACTTTGAATATTTTTTGTCGCTATTTTACAAGTAGATAAGGGAAACATTCTGTTTTTACCCAAAATTCCTTAAAAAAATAGTAATATGTTTATTCGTTCAAGAGGTTACATTCATTGTACAGGTAGGTAATATTGTTTGTTGGAACATTTTCTAGTAGGTGCTTCAAATATCACATGGGGAGGTGCGTTTCCATACTGAATATTATTTTATTTGGTTAAACAGACAGCAATACGGTAAATTATTTGGTTAACCTGGTATGCATGTGATGTAGTGTGAACTGTCTTTACGTTATCCGCTCCTTTTGGGGATAACTTACTTCCTTTATCTCTTTCTTCTTTTTTCTCTTGTTTTTGTTTTGTTTGATAACCAATCGGAATAGCACACTTTTTATGGGTAGTTGGAACTTACAAATGGTCGACTAACTGCAGAAATTCGATATTGCCACTTGGGTATTATCCTATAGTTAAAATAAATTATCTAACCGAGCTTATTAAATGAAGAATGGTAAAAGAGCGGTAAAAATTGCGTCGGTTCTTATTTTATAGTTTTTATTTATTTTTAATCATCCACCCGACCTAAGTAACTGATTTGACTATTAAATTTTATGACGTCACAAAATCTTTTTCATACAAGTTACCTTATAACTTATCGTTTTGACGTTTCGTAAAAAGTAACTAATTTGATTAGTCAGTAGAATACCCAATTAGTTAGCAGTCACTTCACGGAAAATGTCGAATGGGTTGGCTTTTCAGTCTAACTGTGATGCACCTGAACTTCAAGACTGGAAAGCTGACCCCAACAGAGTTGGGTAAAGTCTCAGAGAATGATGACCAGTCGGAATAGGACGTCTAAAATAAATATAATTTGACACAAAATTCTTGAGAAATATTTGAAAACACGCAATACAGATTATAGCGTGTATTGTTTGTCGAGGTCACTAGCGACATATTTGCACAGTTTGGTATGGTTCACTAATATTGGTATGTAATTGTTTACGAATTGTGTGGTAACAGCCTGTTATGTAGGCTCTGTGGCAATGACCTTGGCTATCGCTGGCTCTGTTCTACTGTATGGGTGTGAAAGAGATAGTGTAGAGGCCATCGGCTGTTTCGCAGATAAACAACAGTTTCGGTTGAAGTGACTTTGTAATTTTTTTACAGATGTTATCGGATAAAAGCTTTTGTTTCGACATGCAATGTTTGTATGTGAAGAGTATGTGGAAAATTAATTATTGTGAGGTGAATTAGACGTAGAACCTGCTTGCTGACTAGTGGGTGGGTTAATCTTGATAGGTGCTGTTACCATTTGTATGGGTAATCGCTTCGTGATTCGGAGGGCACGTTAAAATTCGATCAATAGTCGTTAGATCAAGATGGAGGCGCATTTGGGGGAACTGAACAACTCTGTCAGAGGTTGGCCTCTAACTATAACTTAGAATAGGACTAGAAGGTCAGACGGCTTCGTAAGAAAACCCTAAATCAAAATAATTTTTATTCGGACTTCGGGCTTCGAGTTTATAGCCTCCGATGCAAACGGGATTAACGCAAGGCTGATGATGAATTAGAACCACTTTCTATTATTTTCTTGTTCATCAACATCACCATCACTTTAACGTATTTCAAATTGCTTCCGATGCCTTCATTTCAGAGGTCAGGGTCTACTTATTTTTCTGCTTTTGGTTTGTCCAATAGCCTGACTTCACAATCCTGATAGAAAAACCTGCGCCAAAACATCTTTCATCAATCAGCAGACTTGTAGAAACAACACTGAGATGTTGATGAATCTTTGGAGGGCAATATATTAGGTACTAGCTTTTGCGCGCGGCTCCACCCGCGTGGATGTCGGTTATCGCGACCGCTTATGTCCTTTCTCATGGTCTAATCTACCCGTATACCAATCTGTTGAGGGGTGAAAGCAATACATACACACAGACAGAGGTACTTTCGCATTTATAATATTAGTATGGATACGTCAGGAATGTCTCGACTACAAAGTCTCAAAATGATCTCAAAACTAAGGTATTAAGAGCTAATCAAACTGTTATATTGATTTAAATTGTATTATGGTTCGAACTAAGGGCGTGTATCAAATATCACAACAATTCGTTAACAGGAAGATGGTAAAAGATCATTTTGAACATCTTTCTGGTGCTGACTGTACCATCCATCATGTAGCATGACGTAGAATATTAATAGGTATTGTCAATAAATGACAAGTTTTTGGGTGTTCTGGAACTCATAATATTAGCCATAACTTAACTTCACTTAGGCTAGATGGCAGTGACAAGAGGTTCCTATACCCCGATTTCTTTTGGCTTCGCAATGGGTCGCAAATAGATTGAGATAAGTAAATATTATTGGTAGATTCAGATTCATTTATTTGCATAAACATGGGTTACATGGAAGTTGATACATGGTTATTGTTTGTTACGGTGCCAACATGTTTTGCCCAGATAGTCGTACAAAATTTATTGATCGATAAAAAAATCTTTAAAATAAATTATGAGCTATGCTATGTCACAATTAAAAACATTACAATTAGATCACAAAAATAATTGACATAGTTCAAAATACATCGGGAAAAAGAAACGCTCAAGTGGGACTTGAACCAACGACCTTTTCCTTACAGGGGGAATGCTCTTCCAACTAAGCTATTGAGCCACACCTGAATCACTTCATATTTCCTTTCTCTTTATATCCGTCTTTAAGGGCGACGGTTCCCGATGTATTACGAACTTAAAAATTAGCAAAATAAATGCTATAAGAAATTCATTCAAATATTTGACATAGTCAACCGCTTTTTTTTTTCGTGCGGAAATCCCCTCGGATACCCCCCCCCCTTCCGGAGCCGGAAGGGGAGGTTATGTCTGACTCGAACCGACTAAAACCGCACGCCGACTGTGGGTCGTGGTGCTAGGCCGGAGGTGAGGTTGTCATCGACATATCCCTCGTACCCCGGCTGACCCAGAACATAGTCAACAGCATGAATAGGAAATTAGATATTTCATGTCAATATTTTAAAAAGAAATAAGAAGGAGAAGAATTTTGGTTTACCTTTTTCCTACTGCCAGATAGAGCTATGTAATATTATGTCACCGAATATTATTTTTTTATGTCTACATTATAAGAACAGTCATCTCAAATAACGTGAACTCTATGGTAGCGCGAATTTCCGAGATGAAATACATACACGTGCCGTATGAAATGTAACAAAATATTATACATTAATTAATTCCACCTAGCCTTACCATTTCCATTGAAATGGGGCGAATATTGTGCCGGATATAAACATGCTACGTCGAATATACTCAGAAAAACTACCTACGAATATATTACGAAGGTTTCCATGGAATTTTTCCGAGCAGAAATACGTAGGTTTTGTGTAAGAGTAATATAATACGCTTAGGTACATAAAGGGACGGTACAACAAAGTTATATAATGGTAACATTTTGTTTTATACACGTTGAGCATAATTATGTATACATGCTAAGCTTACTCGTGTATAATAAAGTTATTCATGAATTTGAATTTCAGTAATGTCTGCAAAACTCAGTCCCTTGTCATTTTGTCCAGTTGTTTTTTCAAATTAAAATTTACAAGATCTGTTTTTATACAGGGCGTTTAACGTTGCTTTACACCGCTTGATGGCAAGCTCAGCTTTAGTAGTGTTGTAACTAGGTACAGTCAACTACAAAAGTAGCTTAACAAATTCTAATTTATTGAACACTGTGGCCCCTAAACCTTACACAAAATTGTGAAAAAAAAAACATTGAATATGTAAATTAAGTTTGTCTTCTGGGAATCATAACACTACATTTACTATAGACAGATGCATTCCAATATAAAAAATATTTGTAAAATATTTTAGTGTTAATCAACTTATGGCGTTGACTGTACTACCTACACGCAAACCACTAAACCATGAGCTCCTCTTATATGGTTTTAGTTACGAGATACAGATTTATGCCAATACATAAAAGTAATACACTTATTGAGACCTTTCATTTGATATAGGTCTCTCCGAAACGACTTCCATCTGACCTCCACAATCAATTGACGATATCAAAATTCTAAAGTTAGACTATTAGGACTTTTGAAGGCTCCAACTACCCGTAACGATTGCCATAGATGGCCGTATGGATACCGGGACCGACGACGGTACGAGGTACAGAAACACCCAGACCAATGCTAATTGACATATTTATCCAAACCTATCATTATAATTACAGCAAAAATAGTTACAAAATGGCGGATTACTTCCTTTCCAACTGATATAGTTTGTACCATATAATATCTTGAACCTAAATCATGTGATATAAAAGCAAGGTCCGGATTGTTTTTTAAACTATACTTAACATAACATAACATAACATAACATAACATAAACTCACGCCTATATTCCCCGAAATGGTAGGCAGAGGTGCTAGCACCCACATTTCGCCAGTTTATGTTTAGGTCCCAATGTAGGTGGGGAGCTTATTGCCATTAACCGGGCACTTATAAACCTGCGATAAATACACACATAACTTCGAAAAGCATCGAAAAGTCAACTATACTAATACTATAAATGCGAAAGTAACTCTGTCTGTCTGTCTGTCACGCCTGAACCACAGAACCGATTTTGATGAAATTTGGTATAAGGTTAGATTAGACCTTTAGAAAGGACATTAGCTGTTTGGTCGCGATAACCGATATCCACGCGGGCGGAGCCGCGGGCAAAAGCTGATAATCTATAGTATCGTCCACCGCAGTAGCATCCTGTGCTACCTTCAAAATATATCCAAGAAACGTGTACTACGCGTATAGAAGCACATTTTGAGACATTTTCGAGCTATATAAGTTTTCAGCCATAAAATACTCTGTGCAGTGTGCAATCGGCACCACACCACAGTACTACATTATTTAGCACTGCTGCCCTCCCAGCGACCACAACGGGTGTTCAGTAACCATTGCGCGGTGAACTCGGTCGCTGGTCTTCGGTTGGGTGCGTATGGCGCAATGTGTGTTGCTTTTATGAACAGGCCGACATGTGGTTTACGGTAGTTTCGTTTTATTGTTTTGTTGTACGTTGTCTGATGTTATGTGTCATTTGCGAAATTGGTATTGATATTTATTCTTTTTTATATTAATAAGGTGGCAGATAAGCACGGCCCAAGTGATGGATAGTGGTTACCTTGACCTATGGACATGTGTACAACTAGGGGCGTCACACTCGTGCTGCCAATCCCCTTTTCTTCGTAGCTTATGTATGAATGTCTTAAGTATTGTATGGGCCACCAATACAGATAGCAAATATCTACAATGGTGGCCCTCACAAGCCTCAACAGATGCTATTTCATAAACCGCTTAAAGAACCCGGGATTGAAGGTAGGAAGGACGATTTATCTATGATGGTCCCGTAGCAATTATCTATACCTGTACCTACATATAAAATTACTTGGCCCGACTGACTGACTGATTCATCAACGCAGACCGGACCTACAAATTTGAAATTTTGACAGTAAATGCATTTTATGATGTATACCTAAGCATCAACTGAGAAAGGATTTTTGGAAATTCTGCTACTAAAGGGGTTAAATAAAGGATGGAAGTTTGTATGAAAATCCGTCATTTTCAGAGCTAGATGCACTAAATTTCATAAACTTTAACTACTAAGAGGGTAAAATAGGTGAGAAAGTTCGTCATTTAGGTCACTATCAAATATGGAATACGAAATTTTCCCGGGTGAAGCTGGGACAGGTCAGCAAGTAAGTTTATCCATACTAATATTATAAATTCGAAAGTAACTCTGTCTGTCTGTATGTTACGCTTTCACGCCTAAACCACTTAACCGATTTTGATGAAATTTGGCATAAGAATAGATTAGACCTTGAGAAAGAACATAGGGTATGTTTGGTCGCGATAACCGACATCCACGCGGGCGGAGCCGCGGGCAAAGGCTAGTACATATATTATGTCTTCGGGCAATTATGAGGTAAAGTTTTGTTGTACCTTAGGTTTGCTGAGAAAAAACTCAACTCTGAGGTAAGCTCGCTTTTGTACATCAAAATGTCTTAAGTGTTTGTTACTGTATCATTTTTCATGTGTTTAATAAAGAATTAAGAATTGTATTTTATGGCAAGATAATATCAAGTAGAAAATCTGAAATGTTACTAGTCAAAAAAAATTGTATGTATTGTGTTGTATACTTCTACTTACCCCTTTAAAACTACTTGATATTTTGCACATTTTTTTCCGTGCGGAAATCCCCTCGGATACCTCCCCCCCTGCCGGAGCCGGAAGCGGAGGTTATGTCGGACTCGAACCGACTAAAACCGCACGCCGACTGTGGGTCTTGGTGCTAGGCCGGAGGTGAGGTTGTCATCGACATATCCCTCGCACCCCGGCTGACCCAGGGCCATCCCTTACGGTCTGGCCCTCCTCAGGAGTGGTATTTTGCACCTATGTAATGCAATCCGTATGACAGCTACAAAAACTTAGTGGTCGGGTTGTGATTTTTCAGTATACTAAATTGTTTCGTGCACCCAGAAGTCAATAGTTTCTTCCAAACAAACATTGACTGCAAGAGTTGTCCGTGTGTAACACAAAATATATCCATAAATTGACATTATGGCCGTTTTATTGCCCATCCGACATCCAATTTAAATAATATACAATTGAAAATTATCATCATTCGACTCAGAGTTGGCTCGTGCGGTCATATTTATGTTAACACACTATATATGAATTAAATTATTGTTAATGGCCACCGTATGGCACGGGACACACGGCTATGTGATCAGTGTGAGAATGATAGAATGTTCTTCATCCAAACACCAACCATGGTCTTCGATTCTACTAAAGACAAAGAATAAAAGATACAGATTAAATAATTTTCAATTGTATCGAATCATCGATTAAAAATACATAAATATGCAACACTCAATTTGCAGCGTAGCAAGTATGAAGGCTGTTTGATTGAGTGCGTCCTCGTGCTCCTACTAAATAGTCCTACTGGTAGGAGCACCGGGACTCCTATGCCCTGGTGCTCCTACTACAAAGGCAACCGTGAAGCGGTCAGTAGGAGCACCAAGACAGTACAAAAATAAAATGAATTTTAAATAGAGCTGCGAACATCAATCACGATATACTAAAATTTTATTGATTTCAATTGTATTATTGCTGGAACTAATGGCGTGTACCAAATATCAGAACAAACAGTCAACTGGAGGGGGGATACCAAGGTATTAAGATCATTTTGAGCCCTTTGTTCATCAACATAGATCTGATGCTGACTGTACACAACTACTACATACATCCTCTGCGGCGTGCCACGCAGGAGGCGCGGGCTCAGTGCAAATATTTGTATGCATGAATGGCTATTTGCATTGGTCTGGGTGTTTCTATGTATAATATGTATATGTATTTACAAAAAAAATGTATCAAAGTATGTTTATCCGCATTCTAGATTCCATAACACGAGTTAGTTAAGCTTATCATGGGTCAAGATAGCGTTGTGTAGAATGTTGTGGAATATTTATTATTATTATTATACGCACTTGGAGGCTAAAGAAAATTCATAAATTTTGAACGCACAACATGATATCCAAACATTCGAACACGTGTCAAGTGTTTTATAATATCGCGCGGGAATAAAAAAAATCATTTTCATGTTTTAAACCCCTGCGAATCCCACTGACAAACGTGTCAGAGTATTAAGGCGTTATACTTGTCATGTTATATTAAAAGAGGAATTTAGAAATCTTTATGAGTTTGAAAATGATCAAAGTTTCTGTTGTATAGAAAGCACACGTTAAAAATAATTTTGAGCTCTCGCCATTTTTTATGTCACAATGGCGAGAGGTCTATACCTAACCCGCTTCCTGCCGGCTTGCTATACCTATCTGCTGTACAATCAACGTTTTTAATGAATGTTCTGATATTTAGTACACACCTTTAATTCGGACAATAATACAATGTAATCAGGCACCGACTTCTAACAAATCAGTAATTTTTTTTTAATACAGGCACTTCAATTTGACTTCACCTCGCCTGATGTTAAGCTAAAGGCAAAGTCTCGGAAAGAGTGTCACCATCGTAACCATTTACTTTGTTAACAGTGGTGGCACTCAGCTTGACGGCCTCATTAGATGCCTTTTCACGCCCCGCTTAAAGGACCCGGGACTGTAGGAAGAAGGAAACACGTGAGCTGGCGGGGAATTCCAGGTCTTAGTGGTGCGGCATAGGAATGAATCACTGAAACGCTTGGTTCTAGCAGGTATACTCTGCACCGTATACGGATGGCATCTTAGCCCTGCACGTGTCGTCCTGTGAAGGAAAGGGGAGGGTGGGATTAATTGGAAGAGCTCGTCATTTCAACTTGGCAGTGTGTCAATTTCACGGTTCCTAGAGTTAAGTGTGTATCCTAAGTCTATGTTACAATAATTAAAGTAAGGAATTATATTATGTTGCTTTATATGTCGAAGTACTGCCAAGCGAAATAAAAAATATTTTCTTTCTTTCTTTCTTTCTTTCAACATTCACCATGGTAGAGACGGTAGAAAACTGTCAATTCCGTTATTTTTCAGTGCCTCTCCTTTGTTTCTTGAAGTGGTTTTAACATTCTTTTTAAATGTTATTTATATTCAAGTTTAAGGCTTCCCTTTCAAAATTGTTCATCCTTCGCAGCTGGTCTGTTTGTTTGTTTGTTACAATAAACACCCAGTAATTATTTTGCACGAACAGTATTAAAAAAAAAAGAAACCTTTAAAATTCCGATTTGGAGATTAGTGGAATTTTTATCCGTAGATAGCTGACGTAACAAGTCGTAACTTAGGCTACTATCACAGGCTCTGTGAGGAAACACACTAAAGTAAAATAATTACCGTGCCGTGTGTATCAATGGACCCGCGACTAAAAAACTTTACGAGCAAGTATAGACCTTTTACGTGTTGCCAGGCACGAATATTATGTCTGCATTTACGCAGCCACCCCATGGCCACATATTACCTTACTAGTAACTGAGTTAATGTTGCCATATACGTTTAACGACCATACCACACATACTACATTTGGTATCTACGAGTGGTCATTTTGTTACTGTGTATTACTTTCTGGGTATCTTGTTAGGGCGTGTTGGGTGGGCCCCATTAAGACGATTAGGGCAAAGGTTCAACACAGATCGAGCGGCATATCATGTAGTTGACCAAGCGAGCGAAGCGAAGAGTCTCCGTTTCGACAAGGTGGTTGATTTTGCTTTTGTCCGTATCTATGTCCGTTCCGGTATATAGGGCACATTTCTTATCCGATTTTCACGACATTTGGCACACATGTTCCTTGATTTAAAACACAAGTTTTGTCGAAAACTTCTTTTGATGAAAGGAAAACGTAGAAGATAAGGGGGGAAAGTTTGCTGACGCGTTATTTATTAACGGATCTTGATGATTTTTGGCTGAATCATCAAGAACATGATTTCTTATTGAAAAAATGTGAAAAAATACCATGCCATGCCTAGTAACGGTGAAAAAAAAAAGATTAGAAAAAAGGAGGGAAGTTTACTATAGCGTTTTTTTTAAGAACGGAACGTCATTTTTTTTAAAGCTAGATTCAGGGATGTTCAAATTAAGAAGGTACGTACGTACCGTTCTTTTTTTTTGATACCAGAAAAATGGCCTCCTTTGTCTTGCAACTTAGGTCCGGTATACGTAGTTATGTCCTAGAATTAAATCATTACTTTACAGCCGGATCTCAAGCACAATTTTATCATCAATCATTCCAATCGGCGAATGTTGGAAAGTGAGCGAAACTTCACTTTATGAATAGAAAGCTATTTAAAGAGACAATTTCGCCATCACAGTCGATTGAATGTTCAT
Organism: Eilema sororculum; assembly: GCA_914829495.1. NCBI lineage: Eukaryota > Metazoa > Arthropoda > Insecta > Lepidoptera > Erebidae > Eilema > Eilema sororculum. The sequence continues at coordinate 2,739,121 of OU618544.1, read as the reverse complement.
TGCTCTTTGACAATACTTGTTCTAAAGTTAAATCTCTTGAAAACTGGTAGTATATTGTGTGTTTAGAATTTGCATACACTCAATTTGTGAGGTGGATGTTTTATCTATTTTGTCGTTTCAGCGCTTCAGAATTTTGTTTCTTTGCAATCGGTACTTACATATAATCATCACATTTGGGTATTATCCTATAGTTAAAATAAATTATCTAACCGAGCTTATTACATTAACAATGGTAAAAGAGCGGTAAAAATTGCGTCGGTTCGTATTTTAACGTTTTTATTTATTTTTAATCATCCTACCTATAATAGTAACTGTTTTGTCTATTAAATTTTACTAGTCTATTACGACGAGTCTCGACTAGTCAGTAGAATACCCAATTAGGTACCTAATATTGTCGTAAACTCACCACAATTAACTCTTATCTCAAACAAGTATAGCCTAGCCTAGCTCGTAAAAGTAGGGCGAGCGAAACCGCGTGCAGAAGCCAGTGATAAAATAATATGTCAACAATCTATCAGCGGAATTGAATTGATTAGAAAATGAGTTGTTGCACGACCACTTCTAAATATGTAAGTGGTTTTATACACTGTTCGCAAACGTAATAGTTCTTTTTAGTCGCTGTGAGGTTGACTAGCTGACCGTACCTGGTTTCGTTCGTGACATACCTATTTCTGTTTTTTTTTGTTTTTAAATGCTGGAGTTTTTGACATCTAGGGAACTTTTCTTATTCAACAGTCTGGTGCATTAAAAATAAACTAATAATATAAACATTTTACCATTTTTTAAATCCACTTAGGTGGCAGACAAGCACACGTTTGCCCTGACCTTACAGAGCGGAAATATACGCACTTCTTCACGCACAGGCGCTAACGAGCTCATTATTCAAAATATATATTATTTATATAACATTTCTTTTAGGCGTGAAATGAATTTAAGGGCGCCTAAAGATGAAAAAAAGTTTGATTTAGCAAGAATTTTACTCTTGAGTTTCCTTTTTTAATTCGGTTATTGGAAACAATTTTTAAATGCCCAATTAAATAAAACCCCTGTAGTTTCACTGAAATCCAATTTGGTGACTATCGATAAATGAATACGTTTTGGTAATAATATGTTAAACCCTTTAGGAAGCGTTTTCAATTTTATTGGTAACTATATCTTTCCCGAGGTTTCGCCCGCGTGAATTTTGTTTCCGTTCCCATGGGAACCTATTTTTGGAGGTAAAAAGTAGCCTATCTGTTATAGAACCTATACTTCGTAGTATGTAAAGACGCTTTTACACAAGCTATGGGTTTGAATGAATTTTTTATAGCATTTATTATGCTAACTTTAAAGTTCGAAAAACATCGGAAAAAATGAAATGCTCAAGTGAGACTTGAACCCACGACCTTTCCCTTACAGGGGGAATGCTCTTCCAACTGAGCTATTATATATGGAAGAGCTTTTCCCCTGTAAGAGAAAGGTCGTGAGTTCAAGTCAAGTCTCACTTGAGCATTTCATTTTCCGATGTTTTTCGAAGCTATGGGTATTTCTGAAGCAGTTCTCTTCTGAGAAAAACCCTGCGTCAAAATATGGTAGCTACAATATAACGTTAAACGCACTCACTGCCAGTTAATTCTAGGTGTGTTCTCACAGCAACAACCTTGGTAGGTAGCGTTGAACCTAGTACCACACATAAATATGTATGGCTCGGACTTGACTAGTCGTGCCACAGATATGTTAAACTCTGTACGTGAGGAAAAATGGCGGGCCGATCTTATCGGTACAAAGAGGCCTTTAAAAGACGTTGTTGGGTTAAGTTTATTAAATGTTAGAGATTTTTGTGTAGTAATTAGTAAGGACATAGGCCTCTCCCTTTTTTTTTCGTGCGGAAATCCCCTCGGATACCCCCCCTGCCGGAGCCGGAAGGGGAGGTTATGTCGGACTCGAACCGACTAAAACCGCACGCCGACTGTGGGTCTTGGTGCTAGGCCGGAGGTGAGGTTGTCATTGACATATCCCTCGCACCCCGGCTGAGCCTCGCAGGCCTCTCCCAATGTGCACCATTTCGGTCGATTCTCATCCTTCCGCATCCAGTGTACCCTGGCCACCTTTTTAAGCCATCGCAGTCACCTATGAGATCTAGCAATACCGAGGGGCCTATACAACAGCCTCTGTGGCGTAGCGGTAGTGAACGCGACTGCCACGCAGGAGGCGCGGGTTCGGTCCCCTTTCAGTGCAAATATTTATAGGCTATTTGCATTGGTCTGGGTGTTTCTATGATTAATATGTATGTATTTACTAAAAAAAGTATCTAAGTATGTTTATCCGCATTCTAGTTTCCATAACACAAGCTAGTTAAGCTTACCATGGGTCTAGATAGCGTTGTGTAGAATGTTGTGGAATATTAAAAAAAAAACAGATGAGATAAGTCAAGAGAATGAAAAACAGAATAAATCGCAACTGCATACTCTTAAGGAGTGGAATGCCCTACATGGATTTATGTTTCTGGATAGCTATAACTTAATCATATCAGCCACATATAGTCCACTGCTGAACAAAGGCCTCTCCCATAGACTTCCAAAATGACCGATCTAAAGCAGCCCGCATCCAGACCTTGATGAGATCGTCCTTCCACCTGGCCGTTGGGCGTCCCACACTACGTTTGCCCGTACGCGGTCGCCATTCCAGAACGTTATTGCTCCATCGGCCATCTGTTCTGCGCGCTATGTGTCCCGCCCACTGCCACTTCAACGAGCTAATCCGCTGGGCTACGTCGGTTACTTTTGTTCTCCTACGGATATCATCATTTCTGACGCGATCACGTAGGGAAATACCGAGCATAGCCCTCTCCATAGCTCGTTGAGCGACTTTGAGCTTTTTTTAGGAGACTATAACTTAGGTGTCATCAAAACTAGAGTGAAAAGGTTACTTTTAGGCAAGCGTGCTCATCGTTAGCCACATCGTTACTTACCAATAGGTGGGAAAAAAATATTCAGCATAATATACTACTATTAAGCCAATGACTCCTATGCTACTCAACTGGCTGTATGGCACAAAAAAGATTGCTAAAGATCACTAATAAAATTGATCAACAATAATGCGCAACTTTTTATAGCACTTTTTTTAACAAAAGATACAAAAAAATAGTATCGCAATGCGTCCTCAGTCCTCTTTAGGATTTACTCAGTCGAATAAATTAAGATTTGAACGAATAAGTTGGTGGTTATGTTTCTCAAGGTCTAATCCAAATCCATGTTGTATTTTGCTCTCTAGTTCACTGTGCCCTTTATATAGAACAATGGAAAAGCCAATATTTCCGTTCTCTACCCACACCAAAAATAAAAGTTGTTTCATTTTTGTAAAAAAATAAAAAATATTCCGTCTTCTGCCACCAGCAAAAGTTTATTCTGAAATCTACCCGAAGTTACACATTTATGTTTTGGGCTAGAAACTAGAAAATACGTAACCATTGACACAAAGAAGTCCAGAATTGAGTTTTATCCTATAAATAAATTATCTAACCAAGCTTATTAAATTAAGAATGGTAAAAGAGCGGTAAAAATTGCGTCAGTTCTTATTTAATGGTTTTTATTTATTTTTAATCATCCACCCAAACTCTAATAGTAAATGATTTGACTATTAAATTTTATGACGTCACTAAATCTTTTTTCATATAAGTTACCTTATAACTTATCGTCTTGACGTTTAGTAAAAAGTAAGTAATTTGACTAGTCAGTAGAATACCCAACTTTTACTAAGTTACATCGTTATTTACGAAAAAGGCTGTAATGCTAAGTAATGTCTTATTAATTTACAGTGAAATGTTTCTTATTAACTTAGTTCTCAGTGTTGTTTATGACCGTCAGTAAAGGCTTTATAAGTTGCGTTCGTAATTTGTAAAATAAATACAGCCTCCATAAATATTAAAGTCCAATATATATCATTACTCTTTTAATATAAGAGTGTTGCCGCCCGCGGTGGTACACTTTTTATTCATCGCCTCGCAGTGCCGCAGAAAAAATCAAATTTATTAATATTAATGTGAAAAGAGTTCTTGCTTATAATTTTCGATTAAAATGCCGGTACACGCGGTAGGAATTGTTCTATTTTTAAAATATCAAGCCAAGGAGGTTGGTCTCTATTTAAAGGTCGAATCGAACCATATTATGTCTTGGACCTAAATCACAAAAAATAAATGGCCCTAGTGCACGCGGATTGTTTTGTACTAGACTATAATTAGGGAATGGGCTATTTGACAATTTTTTTTATTCTTTCGAAAAATGACCACTGTCTTATATAATGAACTGTAAAAGTAAAATTTTTGTACGACAAATAGTTTTCAAGATATTTGATTTTGAAAAATTCAATTTGGCGCGCCGCCCGAAAACGCTCCATACAAAATTGTACGAAAATGTGACGTCACGCTTCCGTAGCGCGTAGTGCAAATGTATGGAGTGCAAGAGAATATCGCATTTATCTCGGTCTACGTTGCGTTTACACGTATATAGTGCATAATAAAAGTTATTTAAAATTGAATGAGGTATCTAAAAAGTTATATATTTGAATTGAATTTGATTGTTTATATTTTGACTTTTTTTTGGGAATTTCAACTAATGAAAAGTCATAGTTTCAGTTTAGATATGCAATACTTTATTTTGCAAGGCATATTTTTTCAGAACAAGCTATCATATTAACCAGTATTGGGAAGAATCGACGACTTAGTCAAATACTATTTGAGCTCATCCACCGCAGCAGCACCCTGCGCTATCTTCAAAATACATCCAAGAAACGCGTACTGCGACTGCGCGTATAGAGCACATATGATTTTCGACCTATAGGTACTTTCGGGTATTTGATTGAAATAAAGAACATCAGTACAAAAAAAAACAACATGCATCAATCGCGTGCTTTTTTGTAATGGTGTTTATTCATGAAATTACCGCTTCATTTAGTTTGGACGATGGAGAGTAAATAATGCAAAATAAAAATTAAATTTTGTGCAAATCTATTTTATTTTTATGCCAATGTGTACCTGGAGTACTACTAGGGGTTTTCGGCTTCGGGACCGTTCTTCTTCCACCCAGTTTTCTGTAATGTCTCATCAAATTATTTCATACATAACTTAATTCTGTTTTGACCAATCTGCACTGTAACGTAGATTCATATAAATACAATTGTATATAAATGAATCATAATCTAACCATTGTCATACAATTGTATGACAATGGTTAGATTATGATAATGATAGATTGTTTAATATAGGTAAGTGTAGTTGATGGGTCAGTCCCCCTTTCCTTTGGCTATTTGGAATAAGTAGCTACTGTAGTAAAATATGATGGCTGTATAAGGATGATTATATTAAAACATAAGAGCATTGAAAATTTCAAAGTTTGTCCTTTGACCCATAATGAAAGTTGTAGCTTAAAAGATACCTATTTATTCTTTGCCTCTAGGTATTTCAGCTCTCCTCTAATGAAAACCAGAAGGCTAATTAAAAAAAAAAAAAAATTCACGATTAATTCTTTTGGTAACCTTAATCTTACAAATCAAGATCTCAATGAAAAAATTGTATCATGAAAATTTTACGAGCTACGCTCGACATAATTGCGAAATCATGTAAATGCACGTATCATCATTTTTGTTAACTTCTAAGTTATAATTATTTTACAATTAATATAAGTTCGCATTCGGTCATCAAGCATTCCGCGCGTTCTCATCTATCATTCATCATTTTAGACCCTTTGTTATATAATATATCAGTTTAATATATCTAAAGAGTGTTATCATTTCCCATCATCTTATTAAGTGTATGAGTAACAATTACCGATACAAAAATACCGTTTTTAACTTTTGGAGATTGACAACTGACATTAGATCGAGACTGAATTTTGAACAGATTTATATTACGGGAATTGGTAAATATAATTTACCTCCCTCCATGTTCTTAATCGCAAGGTGAAATGCACCCTCTCAAGAGTTAATAAAGTACAAAATTATTAGCAACATGGTCCACGTTAGCGTAACTCTTGTGTCAACGCACAAGTTATAAAAGGCGAATTATAATTGCAAAGGTGAATTAACGTCCAATTTACATTTATTTATAGTTTATTGTAATTTATTCATTAGCCTGCTTATTAATTTAATAACTGTGCCTTAACTACCTATTCCATAACTCATCTTTTGTGAGTTAAATCTATTCAAAAGACAATTATTTATCTAGATATAGTAGAAATTATCTTTATATAATTTTTAATTACTAGCCCACCCTTGGGTGCGTTAAGTGGAATTCTTTAGGTGCGCTTTGTGAGATAGGAAATTCATTATTTTAAATTATTATTTGAAGCCCACTTATGGGTGCGCTACGTGGAATACTATGAGTGCGCTTCGTCTGGGTGCGCTTCATGGAATACCTCCAAAGATTGCACGCTAGCTGGGGTCTAGCGTGCAATCTTTGGACGCAAGATTGCAATCTTTGGACGCAAGATTGCAATCTTTGGACGCAAGATTGCACGCTTTTGGGCCACTTCACTTTACTTTAATTTGTACAGTCAGCGTCATAAATATCTTGAGGGAGTCTCAAAATGATCTTAAAACTCTCGTATTAAGAGCAAATCAAATAGTTTTATTGATTTATATGGTATTATTGTCCGAAGTTAAGGTGTGTACCAAATATCAGAACAATCAGTCAACTGGAAGGGGGTCAATGAACTAAATTAAGATCATTTTGCGCACTCTGTTCGTCAACGTCCTTCTGATGCTGACTGTACCAATGTGGGTTTCTCCGTTAACGACTGTTGTCTGACCTCTCAATCTCGAAAGAAGAGCCTCGTCTGTTTTGTTATTAATTATGTAGGTATACCCGACCAGCAAGTGAAGTTGGCTTGCGTCTTAAAAATGATTCAAACATCATATATCATAGAGTTCCTTCATAAAATAATATGTTCGTCAAACGCGGTCGGCTACTTCAAACTCGAAACTTAAAAACAAACTTTAAATTATTTACGGTATAATAAAAATCAAAGACACAGCATCACTGGCAGCAGCTCCATCAAAGTTTATTGTGAAGTAAAAATAGACTTTCTCAGTGTTCGACCATCAAAGAGATTATCGAACGAAAAAAAAGAATAAATACGCGCCGTCATCAAATGACTGTAAGGCCGAATGATGTTAATCCCTTTGCCGACATCGTAAGTTTCCGAACGCCTACTTATCGAATATCAGCGATTTCCGTTTTTTTTTTCTATCTTAACGGTGTGGTCAGAGTAATTCGATATTGATGAAGACAGTTCATTGTGGTTCGATGTTTAAAAATATATTATTACTTATATTTCACTTCGCTGGTGGGTGATGCATAGGATAGGGAACTCTTTTGCCCGCACTTAATTGGGCCATTGTGCGTTCGCTGGTGGGTGAACAGATATCTAGCTGGTTTTAGATTAAACCTAATTATAAGGGTTCCCATGCCCAAAGGCCAGCGTTATAACAAAAAAATACTAAAAATTAAAAAAAAACATGGTACGGTATCCTTCGCACGCGAGTCAGACTTGCAGTTTTCCCGCGGTTTTTGTATTTGGACTGTTCAAAGAACTGTGTCTTAGCTTCATAAAATACTAAGATTTTTATAAGATATAAGGTGCAGGCTCAAATTGCTGACAAGAGCAAAGTTCAAAAATATTAAATAACTAGCTTTTGCCCGCGGCTCCACCCGCGTGGATATCGGTTATCACGATCTGTGTTAGTCCAGGTTGTCAGCTAACTCCATACCAAATTTCACCAAAATCCATTCAGCAGTTTTACGAGAAAGAGTGACAAACATCCATACATTCATACTTACAAACTTTCGTATTTATAATATTAGTAGGATAAAGAACTCGTACATGAAACATTCTTATAGTTATGAAACATTACTTACATATAAACTAATATGTTTGTATCTAAGGTTGCAATCAGTAATAAGTACTTACTAGTAACTTAAAAAACCGTAAGTAATACCATGGTCTTTTAAGTCGGAAGCTCAATTCCCGCATGTTCATTTCACGGGAATCTATCCCTCCATAAAAGAAATAAAATATGCACTTACGCAGATTTATTAATTTGCACTTCAATTAAAAAGTTACGATCATGTTTTTCCTGCTGCGTTTAACTTCAAATAAATTTCTGCATCACTTCATTGTAATCATCAAGTTTCATTGTAAGAATTCAACTTCACTACATAGTAAAAGCGAAGTCGCTTTCCGCGTCCCTTTTTTTTTTGACTGTGGTGGAAATCCTTCATGGATTTTATGCCGGACTCCTACCGACTAAAACCCCCACGGTATCGCCCAGCAGCCTATAGTTGGGAGCCCCGGGTAAGCCCTCGGAAGGATGTCCCAGGGCTCCCAACAGACCCACGGCTTCAATGCGGCCTCGTCTATGGGTGGTTCGGGTGCTATCCTGCGTCTATGGGGGGTTTTCGGGTATCATCCCGCTTCATAGGTCCCCGCAGTGCTGACAACCGGCCGTGGTTTCCCGGTGTCTTCGCCACAGATACCTACCGAAGCTACCGTGCCCGGTAAGCATCTGTGTCAACCGGTAGAGGTGCTTTCCGCGTCCCTATGTCCCTATGTATGCTTATATCTTCAAAACTACGCTACAGATTTTGATGCGGTTTCTTTTAATAGATAGAGTACTTCAAGAAGAAGGTTTATATGTATAATAGATGTTTAATATAGTAGAGGGTGCAGCAGGAACGGTATATGACGCCACACGGGCGGAAAAAAATTGGCGGAACGAAGTAACCAATGGGCGTAGAGTATTTTACACAGTACGATACCTACTGTTTAATTAAGTAGGTATTTTTGTCAATTTGACAGGAGTTTGATGCATACGAGAAATATAATGAAAAAAAAAAAGCCGGTCAAGTTCCGTACACAATACAACACTGGATTGAGGGACGAACTTAGGCTACATTTATAAACTGCAATACATTTTGATTGCATTCCTTTACTTGGAAGATTGAGTTTTTCACCGATTCAAGGTATCGCAGATCTAAGTATTTGGTATGAATTTCAAGATGCCTCCACGCCTTCCTGAGAAAAATCTCTTGACAGACAGAGGGACATTTTCTTCTTGGGATACTGGTTACCAAACTCTGGTTACATACGCGGCCGAAGGGGACAAAGTGATTCTAAACTTTTGCAGGAGGTAGAAGATGGAATATTTATGATTCTTTTAGCTTGTGGGCACACAAGTAATTAAATTAAAAATTTGAAAACACCCACGACGTATAAAAAATAATCCAAAAATGTTTACTGCAGCGCCTCCTAGTGGATTGTCACCGTAACACCTATCTAAGAACATGCATCAATCAAACCCAAACCAATAATTGAAAACTGCATCAAAATCGGACTTGTAGTTTTGGAGAAAATTGACAACATTGATTTGCATTAAAAATGCTTGCTGTATCGCCCCCTGTTGAGTTGTCATTATAACACCTATCTAAGAACATGCTCCAATTAAAGCCGAACCTAAAACTGAAAACTGCATCAAAATTGGATTGGTAGTTTCGGAGAAAATGGCAACACGGATTTGAAAATGGCAACATCCTCTCACCACAAACGCATATGCCGTCTCCGTTCCGTCATGGGTAAAAATGGAAGTACTCCTAAAAGGGTTGTAAACTGAAATCCAAATTAAAAAACTATCTACACAAGAATCGGACAGTATACGTATAAGTCACGAGACTTGGCCCTTTGACGTACCGCATAATACAGTGTGCACGCTCGCCCCCATACTACAAAACACATCAAATTACTCAATAATTGCCAACCATTAAGACTTTAACACCTTGACATAACGTTTAAATTTCTTTAACACGACTGCAAATTGAATTCTGTTACCAAGTTTGGTTTGCAATTAATTTGTGTCTTCTTACAATGGGTTAAGGTTGTGAATGAGAACTTTTGAGGGAATGCGTAAGATTGTTTTTAAGTGCATTCCTATAGTGCATGGGGGAGCCACGGTTTAATTGATAAACACATAGGGTGTACGTGTAGTGTGGGACTGATGTTATTCCGGTCTTACTACGTAGGGTGACTAGGGATGTCAAGCTATTTCAATATCGATATAAATATCTTTAACTATATTTGTATCGGTACTTCAAGTACAAATTCTGTCGATATCGCTAACGTTAATGCTAAAGATATAGACGTAGTCTAGTATGATTATAAAAACCTACTAAGGGTTCATCACTTCTCGATCTAAAAAATCTCTGTCTCTATAAAATACTTTTTATGTAAGTTATCGACTCGGCGAACTTCGTACCGCCAATTTTTTTCCACCCGCGTGGCGTCAGTTCCAGTTCCCGCTGCACCCTCTACTATATTAAGCATGTATAATACATATAAACCTTCCTCTTGAATTACTCTATCTATTAAATAAACCGCATCAAAATCCGTAGCGCAGTTTTAAAGTTATAAGCATACACAGGAACGGACAGACGTGGAAAGCGACCTTGCCATGTAGTGATGCCCAAAAAATAAAATTGTTAATAAAATTTTATAGTTTTATATCTATATAATATATCTTTACTTTCATACAGTAAATGCGAAAGTGTAGCTTGGTATTTGTTACTCAATCACGCTAGTACGACTAAATGAATCAGGATAAATTTGAGCATAGAGATAGATCATAGTCTTGAATAAGCACATAGCTATTTATCTGTTGTCTGTACGAAATTACAGACTGCGATAAGCCATCCATTGTGCAATTATCTATCGTATACTGTTCTTTGTATGTGCCTATACTGTTTGATGTGCAATTAAGAGTATTTATCTATCTATGGGAGAGTCGAGTATGTTATACCGCCTTTTAAATCGTACGTTTTCATTAATGACACTTTTTTTCTATACTTGCAACACGTTAGATGTCATCTTAAAATGGTGGGTAAGTTCTACACTAGCAGCACACTATGATTTTTGTCGTCTCCAACTTACCGACCATTTTAAATTGGCATCTAACGTGTTGCCAGTGTAGAAAATTATTATGTCATTAAAGAAAAATCTATAGGCGGTACGGTTTAAAAAGTGATAAGCAATATACTCGACTTTCCCCTATTTACTATCCCGTAAATAGAATCTTGTGTCAAAAGACAGAGCTTTGAAAAGTGCCAACTCGCGGGCGTCCGTGAGTTTGATGGCTTTTTTTAATCGTGCGATAAATCCCCACGGATACCACCCCCATGGACCCGGTGGAGGTGGTTATGTCGGACTCGAACAGACTAAAACGCACGCCGTCTTGGGTCTTTGGTTGCCGGAGGTGAGATTGCCAAAAGCTTATCTCTCGTACTCCGGCAGACCCAGGACCATCTCTTTCGAGATGGTCCCCTTCGGGTTGTGGGGACCACAGTGTCCCCATCTAGCCCCGCTTACGGGGAGGCGCACTTTGCCCCGCCGCCGCGGCCTGCTTCTGCTACAGGCGGCTCCACCGGTCACCCCCAGGCCAGCGCTCATGGAGGACGGAGGTCGTTCTGCGACCTCCGACGTCCGGTTCGCCTTCGCTCTGCGCGGGCCGAATGACCCGAAAAACCGTATCGATAAAATTAGCCGCGCAATTTTTTATCGATATTACGTATCAGTTTTTGTCACAACCCTTATAGTGACTTCACCTGTTATCAGTTGTCTGTTTTTTAAAGAGCAAATTTGTCGTTCCTTATTCAAAATGGGATGTTTTTATACACTTATTAGAATTCCATGTAAGGAAAACCCATATTTGGAATAAGTATCCAATTTGCCACGACATTTTAAAAAGAAAACCATAATATGGCGACTTAATTTGACAATGACGTATGTTTCTTATATCATTAAAGGTTAATTTAAGTTCTATTGGTATTTTTTTTAAATTTAAGTATGTTAGTATGACCTCCTTGGACTCAAACCTTGAATTCAAAATGGCCGTTCTTAAACCATAAATATATTTTCTACGACATTCTACTCAGCGCTACCATAATACCTATATTAAGTAGCCTGTGATAAAGGATCTAGAATACGGATAAACATACTAATATTATACATAGAAACATCCAGACCAATGCAAATATGTATTCATGCATACAAATATTTGCACTTCACTACACAGAAACTATATTGCAGAGCTGTGTTTAGAATACTCTCATGAATACGCAATTTTTTACCAAAATATTTTATTTACTTATTAAATTTACATATTTTGAACCACAATTATACTTGTTCAAAATAGTATGACATGCCTACAGCTAACAAGTGACTTTAAAATACTGTTCACAGACTAATTAACATTAGTCTCCGATGGACGCTAAAAATACTGAATACATTTAAATTTTGTTTGAAAGTTCTTGCTCAGAATTAAAATGTAACGTATTCTAATCGCAATTGGTTTAGTAGAACCGGAGATATGATCAAAAGTCGCACAAATTGACATACACGCGGGCGGAACCACAGGCATAGACTACTAATATTGTTGTATTTTTTTAATAAAGGCTACGTCAATATGACTTCATCTCGCTAGAAGAAAAGCTGAAGGTAAAATCCGTAAAATCACAGGAAAGGGGGTCACATCATATTACAGAACCAATAACAAAATGTTGCTATCCTTCTCAATTTTCACAGGAATGCGGAGGTCAGCTTCCAATGTGACCTTCCGAGTTTATATTCACTGACCCGGCGACCCTCGCTACCTCAGAGTGCCTAGAGCTTCCAAGAGGTACTGCAATCATGTTTATGGATAGTCCAATGTCGTTTTATGGGTATAGGTACTAGGTAAGGCTTGCGGTTGTACACGCGTGTTGCCAAGTAAGATGTGACGTGATTTATTTTTATCTTTATTCCAAACCAGCCAACGTGCAAAATGGACAACATTTTCTTAATTTAATAACCAGTTACCGGAATAGCAAAAAAATGGAATTGGGTTATGAAAACCACAATTTTTGTACCTCTTACGTAGCGGGTTATCAAGGTAAGAAAAATCCATGTTCGTAGCTGGTTATTAAAATCAGTTACGAAAGTGAACGAGGCCTGTGTCTGCATCTGGGTGGATATCAGTTATTGTTTTTATTTAACACAAATGGCGAGTAAAAAATAAATACATTTATCACTGACGTCCTTAAAGACGGACTTAAAGAGAAGGGAAATTTGAAGTGTTTCAGGTGTGGCTTAATAGCTCAGTTGGAAGAGCATTTCCCCTTACAGGGGGAATGTTCGTAGGTTGAAGTCCCACTTGATTTCATTTTTCGCGATGTGTTTGTAAATTTTTCATGGTTTCATTGGGTCAAACTGCTAACTTAACAATCTACTCTAATATAGTTTATCTGGATCGCAATTATTACCACCGCTGAAATCAACTAAACGCTTATATACTTTCGCATTTATAATACCCTACGGTTTATTACTTCAAGTTAAAAGTACCTTACGTGTTATTTCAGGATATGATCTATCTCCATTCTAAATTTCACAGAAATCCCACCAGCCATTTCAGTATAAATAAATACACAACATACGCACAGACTTTCGCATTTACAATATTAGCAAGCTTAGTTGGATTAGTGAGATTAATGGAATTAGTGGGATAGTGGGCTTAGTGGGATTACAGATTCGCTCATCCAATGAAATAAGGACGTAATTGCAAAACATTGGAATAGATTTTTATTAGAATGTTGAATCATTCCAACAATAGTTTTGTAACTCGGCGATTTTAAATTTATACATAACTAGCTTTTGCCCGCGGCTCCGCCCGCGTGGATGTCAGTTATCGCGACCAAATATAGCCTATGTTCTTTCTCATGGTCTAATCTACCCCTATACCAATTTTCATCAAAATCGGTTCAGTGGTTTAGACAGACAGACAGACAGACAGACAGAGTTACTTTCGCATTCATAATATTAGTATGGATTTATTTGAGGATGAACGTTATTTTTTCATTCGAGTGCCAATTCCGGTTGCATTCTAAGATTGCATTTTGAAGCTCGAAGTAGATTATCTATCATTTTGGTACGCGAAATGTTATGTTAGTGCTAATGTACGTCACTGTAAATTGATTTAAGTCGTACCTAAGTAAGTTATTACTTGCCTTAGCAAGGAGGTACGTTTGTACTGTTTTCATTTTATTATTATTATGACGTAAGTAGCTACTTTTTTATCAAAGATTTTTTGGAGCAGCTATTTAGTTTGTGCTATCCTAAGACTATGAGCTGCGTCGTGCCAGTTTCGTGCAAATAATAATGAGCTGATTTCATGAAGATAATTTGCAGAAAGTCCTTCAAAAACATCCATACGATTTGCACAACGTATGTACTAGTACGTATGAGTAAAGTATATATACGTATAAAATAACTGTATTGTTTAACTTACTTATTTATATACAACAGCTGTGAAGATGCACTTACCTGAAACAGAAAATAAAAAATCAATACGACATTCAAAATATCGAAAATATACAAAAACGATCAATAGTGAAAAAGTGTGGCTTTTTCACTATTGATCGTTTTTAAGTCCCAAAGATACCTAGGACACAGACCTAAGATTGCAAATAACGTAATAAGTATACCTAGTAATTTTCCCTTCAAGTACCTATATAAATTTAGTATAGTTATATTCCCTGCATAAATTCTTCTATTAAACTGGTTATCAAAGCAAGTAAAAAATCCTTGTTCGTAACTGGTTGTCAAAAATCAGTTACGAAAGTGGACGAACTCAAAGTGACAATGTCGTTTAGAATATTTTACCATTATTCAGTCGTACAACATAATGTCGTTATAACTAAGTCAATAACACAACATTACAAAGTTTGTTTTGTCTGGCAGGAACAATGAACCTTTGTTTATAATGGAGTCATGCTAGGGCTGGCCCAATCCACCCTCATCATCAGCGTCATAGTGATTTAACAGTTCCATTTCAAGTTTTAATTTTGGAACAGGCTTTTCCGCAAGCTTTTGATGGGAACATTTCTATAGACGCGTTGAGTAGTTTTCATAGAAAAAAATTGGGTGAATTGGGTATTCTACTGACTAGTCAAATTAGTTAGTTTAAGTTATAAGGTATCTTGTACGAAAAAAAGATTTAGTGACGTCATAAAATTTAATAGTCAAATCAGTTATTATTATTGGTTGGGTGGATGATTAAAAATAAATAAAAACTATAAAATACCGCCGCAAGTTTACCGCTCTTTTACCATTCTTAATTTAATAAGCTCGGTTAGATAATTTATTTTAACTATAGGATAATACCCAATTGCAGTAATGGAACTCGCATCACCGATATTTAGTTTTTTTTTTAATTCTATTCGGTCAGTGGTAACTATTTGACAAAACAAATTAACATACGAGCTAAAAGGGTTACTGCGATAGACTGGACTGGATGCGGAAAGCAGAGAATCGGGAACAGTGTCAGGGAATCATCGCGGGTTCGAGTCCCGACCGAGCGATACAATTTTTCCTGATATATTCGATTTGTATACGAGTAGTTAGCATACTTGAATCATTCAAATGAATTCTGTCTCTCAAGTTTACTGATGTAATTTATTATATAATCACCGAAGTTTCAAACGATAGTTTATACTGGAGATTGATGGCGCTTGGTGGAATCTGCTGCACATATTGAATAACACACTTGTACTTTTCCACTGAGTTTAATTTATTTCGGAATTACAATTCTTGAAACATCAATGTAAACCTTTGAGAATGCCGTAAGGCGAAACCGGTCTGGTCTAGAAATGAAATAAATTAAACTCAGTGGAAAAGTACAAGTGTGTTATTCAATATATTTCAAATAATACATTGATAACGATAACAGATACGCTTCGAAGCGATTCCTCTAAAATAATGTCTCACCAAGTTGCAATTTCGACTGTATCATGTTAATATATGGAATGATAATACCCTCGAGGGCTACAAAGAAACGAACACAACTGTCTGCAGTACAGTTAACGAAGGGAGAACTTGCCAATTACACTTCGTTCCTTATAAAATAATATTATTACGTTCCTAGTTAGAGCAAAACGAACAACTTCCGGAACGCTGTGTGTTTTTTCTTTGTACCTTGATATTGTTTTAAAGACATAACATCAAAGGCAGAGTTAATTGTATCGGTAGCACAGCTGGCAATTGCAACGAGGTGGAGTAATCAATAATTTAATCTAGCTCGCCCATATGGCAAGAAAATATTTTTGATTGATTAACGAGGTGGAGTGCTTAATCAAATTTATAATTATACCTAGCTCGCCCATATGAGATGAAAGGAGTTTGGAGTAATTAACGGATAGTTCGAGAATTGGGAATTCTACTGACTAGTCAAATTAGTTACTTTTTACTAAACGTCAAAACGATAAGGTAACTTGTATGAAAAAGATTTAGTGACGTCATAAAATTTAATAGTCAAATCAGTTACTATTATAGGTTGGGTGGATGATTAAAAATAAATAAAAACTATAAAATAAGAACCGACGCAATTTTACCGCTCTTTTACGATTCTTAATTTAATAAGCTCGGTTAGATCATTTATTTTAACTATAGGATAATACCCAATTTATTGAGTAGGTGGGTACTTAGAGTACGATAGTAAATATTAATTTAGGTACTTTGTCGAGCTTTTCTTTAATACTGTACTAGACTTACCGTGGCTAACCCGTGAAAGCTTAAAAAAGTAGAGTTTTATACTATGCAATATTTCCTAAGGGTATTTTTAGGAGTAGATTGTGTACAAATCATACATAAAATTACGCTTTTAACCTCGGAGAGTTAGGCAGAGGTGAGAGGTCCCACGGTCCCACGCAATAAGGGGTGAGCCTATTGCCGTATTCCTGGCACTATTATTGAATCGAGTCATGCATATGAGGCTGAGCTTGGGCTGTATATATCTATCTGATGTTAAACAGCCCTTAGTCGCCTTGTACGACACCGCATGGGAAGAGATGAGGCGGCCCAAATTTTACTTTGCCGGGAACCACGTGGCAATGTACAAGTCATAAATAAAAATAAAAATCGTTTATTAGCTAAAACTAGGTTACAGCACAAAGCATATTATACTATCTAAGGTGGGTAGGTCTTAATTTATGCATGGTTTACATCGATCACCGCACTAGGCATGCCTGTGTCGCGTCAATCTGGATGATGTCCTTCATAATATACTTGCTATAGTTATACAATAAAGTTAAAAGTTCGAGAACTTTTCAACTCAACAATTAATAAAAAACCCATACAAAAAGTTGTTCACGTGATGAGGAAAGCCCTTCTTCAATTCTTTGATTCATAACGAAGGTTACAAAAACACGTGGCACTGGCAGGGGCCAGGGGAGGGAGTCTCTCCCCTGGTTATGGTACAATTGATGAAGTTTTAACAATAACACCCACCTGTACTTGGCTGAAGAGCCGAAGGGGTCACGGAGTGGTTTGTTTATGAATCATCTTCGAAAATTTTGGTTATTTTTTTACCTGACTGCAGAAGGAAGGTGGGTAATGTTTTTCGAGACTATGTACGTATGTATGTCAATTTACTTAGCACGGCCTTACAGCCTGAACAGCTTGAAGGATTTGGACATGTGAGGTGTCATTTGATTCGTCGTGATTGTGTGAGTGACACCAGGTACATTAAATTTTCTAGAAAATTAAAATGGTGGATTTTTGTCGCCAAAACCTGTGTCAAAAATATTTTAGACTCAAACTTATCGAGAAGGGTACCTATCTAAATGAAGTAAATTAGAAGGAGATTACAAAAAGATATACATGTCATATCATTACAAAAAAGTATAAAATATTGAGATGAATGAGTGAAATCGTTGTGGTGATGAACATTTGATAACATTTTTATCGATGTGGCGCATTTTCGCGGTAACATGCACCACGGTAGCAAACATGCGAAAATGCGTGTATCGATTTGGCGCACTTTCGCAGTAACATGCATGGCAGAGACAAACATTCGACGATACGTGTATTGCTGTGGCGTATTTTCGCACTTCCGTGAGTCGCATTTCCGAACTTTCGAACTACCGTTCATCGCGATTTTGAACTTATGAATTCAGTGGGATAGTCATTTTATAGATACATTTATTAAGTCTATAATTTTCGATTCACATACAAAAGGTCGTATTGTTTACGTCCTTCTGACATTATTACCTACTGAAATAAATATCCCATTACTTCACGAAAAGGGACAGCACTTCGCTTATAGCCGGTGTCAATCTTATGTCAGTGGTGACCTACATCGCGCTATCGTTGTGTTCTTATATAATAGCAGCTATTAAATGATATCACGTTAACATAATCCTTAGTTATGAACCGTAAGCTCCTGAAATATGATATTAGAGCCAGAGACACAAGTCTATAAGATTATATAAAAATTATAGTTAGATACCTTCCACTTCCCACTTCCTATGAGTTTCATAGAAGGCATCGAAAGGATTCTTTGTCCGACAGTAAATATACAACCCATAAGAAAGTGACCGCTTAGTGGCAATAGGCTCACTTTTTATTACGTGGGACTGAAAACCGTAGTTGGCGAAATGTGGGTGTTAATACAGCTCTGCCTACCCCTTCAGAGTTTTAGAGGCGTGAATATATGAAGGTACTTTTGCGTAAGTGTTATTTGGTATTCGTGTTACGAAATTCTTAAAAGCGGCTCGGAGTCCGGAAAATTACTTGCGATAGAGACGCTCCTTGCATGAAAAATTCGGGCAAGTGCTAATCGGATTTAGGTTGAGGATTCCGTACAGAACTGGACTAACGTTGTTATTGTAAAATTATTATACTTCGAGTGGTCGTGATCAGTTTACCAATCAATAATTGGTTTCCACCGTAAGTTCGTCTTACCTGCTATGACTTATGCATCAACTTTGCTTTGTCGGATATGCCGTTTATTGTAACCTGTTTTTAACCATTTTTATATAAAGCGGCCGATTATTGTGATTGACATGAGTCTTAAATCCATCTGTCGTTCGTTTACCTAAAATATATTTTTATATAACATATTTAAAAAAATAGATAAGTAAACTCATTTCCACGTCTCATAACTAAAATAAATAAGTAAAAAAAGTAGCAAGTTTGTTTTGAGAATATGCTTTTTATGCCGGTCGGTTAATAAGACGTGTTTGTCACTTCCCTTCTATGTCATTATAAATGGATTTTACTGTATTTGAAATAGGTACATTTATGTGGTCCCGAGAAGAAGATCTCGACAGTTAGACGGACAACAAAATTATTCTATAAAAATTTCTCTATAGATGTACGGAATCCTAAAACTATAGACGGTATATGGTTATTAACACATAACTGCCTACCCTTTCGGCGATACATAGGCTCGAGTACATGTATGTAATAAAGACCTGCGTGGATAAAATCGCAGTGCGGACTAAAACCCTTTAGTAAAAAAGCTTCTAGCAAAAACATGAGCGTGAAAGGCATTTTGGACGTAGATATTATAAAGGCAGATTAGATTTTAAAACTTTCTGGTACCCGCGGCTGTGGCGAACAAAGACAAAGGGTGACGGGATTCGGTGGACAACGGGCTGTGAGTACCTACTACCTACGGCTAAAAGGATTTTCGCTAAAAATGCGAACTCGAAATGCCTGCATGGTTGTACAGCCGCTCTGAAAACTTGCTGAACACCAATGAAGGAGAAAAGTAATAGAAACAAAAGCATTTTTTTTTATACTGTAGTATAGTTACCATTACAAGGTCGAATACTTATGGAAAAATGGATCCTCTCGGGCGGGACTCGAACCCGCGATCTTTCCTTTACAGGGGGAATGGGGAGTAGGAAATTATATTTTATTAGTCGTAAGACCATCGGTCTTACGAACTATCGGAATAAATAAATGATTTGACTGTCTTTAACATGCAGTAAGTGACGTCCGTTGTCAGGTTACCAGAAATATTTTTTGCACATACAATTTCTTTTATATTCTTGTAAATATTTTAGTTTCATTAGTTAGTCTTAATTTAATGTTTTAAAAACCTTGTATTTATTCTTTATACTACTGTAAAAAATAAAAAAATTGTTATGCAAAACTCTTTGTGCAATATTTTTTGGATTGTAAAATTCACAGACTCAAAAGAATGTCAAAAAAGGAGGGAAATTTAAGTGTTCAAAGGGAGTGAAGTGACAGATCCGTTGCAAAGGGCGCTGCGCATTTTTAGGGCAGACAGCAGCTATACTTTAGTTGGTAGGTAGTACAGTAAGCTTCAGAGAAAACGAACCCCCCTTGATAATGACATGAAAGCATTGAAGTTTTTTGATTCATTACGTATAAGGCATGTTGGTCTAGTGGTTATGACCGACGCTTTGAGTATACGGTAAGCGGGGGTTCAAATCCTCGGACGTGAAGTTCTTTTTGTATTCATATATGTAATTATTTTTTTAGTCTCTTAAGCACTTTTTGTTAATTATTATTTAAGGAATCAAATTTTATAGTAGGTATGAGGTTTGTAAGAAAAAATAGGCTTGTTGCATAAACAATATTAATTTATTTCTCGAATTACATTTATAAGACTACATGGAGGTCATTTCCTGGTTGAGTATACAGTTTTTCTATCTGAGTTAAATTAGGGTTACTTATTTTTAGATTTCACCTGACCTAAATTTATTGACAAAACACAATACCCTAAGTGAAGTATAAAATGTTTAATAATAGATAATTCTAGAAACATAACTACAATATTTATATTTAAAGTTGCCAACATAAATTTTTTACATTCTGAATAATCTTCGAATATAAAAGAATGGCTGAAAAATGAAATGTTATTTGTGCCTGTGAATCACAAAGAAAGAACCAACATGCTAAACTATAACGGGATAGCAATATACATCTTCCTCTTTGATCACATTTTCTGATAAGTAACCCTTTTAACACAGCATTAGAAAAATATGTGAGGTCAGATGGTGCATCGTTAACAAATTAGAAGATTACTAAACTTGTAAACAAGAGTAATGGAATATTAATAATATACTATTATTATTATGAATGTTAGGACACTTTATAAACAGCGCAGCGTCATCTAGCCCAAAATAGCACCTTAATGTGATAACTGATAAGGATACTAGACAACTGATATAATACTTATTTTAGATACTTTTTAGATAAATTACACCCAGACACATAACAAATACCTAATCGTGTTCATCACACAAAGATTTGTCCTGGTTAAGAATCGATAAACTGCATTAATAACGGAGAGGATGGCCCTCACTGTATCACTTATCGAAGACGACTTTTCATCCCCGAAACCATATTAAAACATGCGGCACTATTTCGCATTAATTCCCAAGTTCTGTTTACCTCTTCATCCATTTTTTTTACTTTATTTCACTTGAGTCCCAGTTTAAAACCATCTGACCTCACAAGTTTTCTATAGGATTAAGATCCGGGCTTTTAGCCGGCCACTCAAACACCGTTATATCTTCTTGTGCATTTAGCCAGTCTTGCACAATTCGGGACCGATGCACTGAAGAGTTATCCTGAACCAGGTAAATTTGTCCTTCTGGATATGCGACCCGCACTGAAGGCAGCATTACGTCTTTCAACACATCAAGGTATCGCTCACTGTTCATGCGGCCACCTATTTCCACTAGCTCGCCTGGGCCCATTGAAGACATCCATCCCCAGTAACCTAAAATAATAAACATTTTCAAATCTGTTGCAATATGTAAAACAATGTCAGCAGCAATAATAATTAAAATATATATATAATATACATATATATATATATACATACATACATACATATATTAATATAATATATATATTATATATAATACATATATTATAATATACATACATAAATGTATTAAAATTAAAGTCGATAAATATAAAAAAAAATATATTGTATATATATATATAAATCGCGAAGGACTTCTTGCGTCTTTACAAACTACCACCCTGCGGCGTCCACTGAATGTAGTGAGATTTTTAATGTTTTCAATGCGTATGTAAGATGTTTTCATCAGTATCATATCAGTAGTCGACGTCAAATTTAATTTAAACATTAAATGGTGATATTCAAATTAAATATTTCTAGCTGAATTTGTGCGTCCGTTCACTCTTAAATTTTTCTTGCACACTGAATACCTGCGTATACCTACTAAACACTGCATGCACATTCCCGCCTCCATCCGAATGTATGTTTAAATCAATTCCGTATAATGCTCTGCATATATCATAATGATTATAATAACTAAATGACATCCATCTACTATTGAATACAGATTGGTTCCGAATACTGTTTTTGAATAAGTAATTGTATCCAGCTTATCAGCCAAGAGGCTTCCACCAATATAAGGGTTTATAATGACTCCAGGCATAGATAGTAAATATAATTAATAGTTAGCATACAAAAGTGACAATACCTATGTATAGCGTAGGTATTTTCACTTTGGTGGTCAACAAAATCTTAAAAAGCAATATAATCATTTTTGACGAGTGACAGGATAGTTTGTATGTATAAACATGAGGGACATGTATAAACATACAGGAGGATAATGATCCTTACTCAGCACCTCGGCCGGATAATGGCGAGACAAGAGGCAGAAATATTCGGGGTCGTAATGAAATGAAATGAAATGAAATTTATTCGTAAGAGACACGGTGAAGATAGATGTTACATTTTTAGTTATTGATACAGCATATCTCGCCTTCATTAGGCATAAGAATCTTGTACATAAATTATATTATCATTCAATTACTTACATTTTAAATTAAATTCATTAAATATTTTAAATCAAAATAAATAACATTGAATTTATATTTTTTGGTGGAAACTTGTTCTGCACATCTCAAATTTTATTTTGGTAGGATCTCGAGATTGAAACCTGCCTGTTTCACTTACTTTAACAAACAAGTGCCTATGGTATCTCACGAACATGCCTGCCTCTAATATGTAAACAGACACCAAATTTAGCACCCCGAGTCTTTTAAAGAGTGGTCTACATGTTTCTAGGGGCCCCACCCCACATACTGCTCTTATGCACTTTTTTGTTTTATGAAGGCTCTGTCTACGTCGGTTGAGTTACCCCACAGTAATATGCCATAATTTAAGATTGAGCCAACATGACCGTGGTACGCCATAAGAGCTGTTTTTTGGCAAATTGTATTTCTAAGCTGGCGTAGAGCAAACACGAATCTATTTACTCTCTTGCATACTGCGTCTACATGCAGCTTCCAGTTACAGTGTTCATCTAATATGAGACCCAGGAAGCGAATATGACTGTCCCTGCTTATTGCAACACCATTCAACGCTAGCTCGAAGTTTTGTAGGTTCTGCTTATGCGTAGAGCAGATCGCAGCTGCCGGTGAGGGTCTGGCCACCCAGATGGCAAAACAGGCGAGGAGGGAGGCTGAGGCACAACGGCGGGAGGCCGAGTCCCGACGCCAACTCCAAAAAGTTACGGCGGAGCTGGAGGCCCTCAAGAGAAGGGACCGGGTTGCCGGGAGTGGCGACGGAACGCCGCCAAAAAGGCAGCCAAAATGGCCAGAAGGGCCAAGGCTGCCGCGATGGCAACAGGAAGCTCCGCGCCCCACGATTGACGGCCGTCGTCATTACGTTGCCGGCGGAGGCGTCGGAGAGCCCCATCACGGCAGCCCCAAAGGTTGCCGATGGGCGGGGCCTGCTTATTGGCGGCTTCCAGATGGTGCAGGTACGGCTCCTGTAGGCCCGACCAGCACGGTGCTTCCGGTGCCTGTCGGTGAGCCACGTGGGGGTGCAGTGCACGGCGGAGGCCAGTTTCCGAAGGTAACGGTCGGTGACCGTTGCTTCCGCTGTAGCCAACCCGGTCATAAGGCCGGTATTTGCGAAGCTCCGTTGCACTGCTTCAGGTGTGCAGCAGAGGGCAAGCCGGTCGACCATAGGGCTGGTGCCAAGGCCTGCACCGCGGGGAGGCCGACGCCGGTTGGCAGTTCCATAATGGATCCTCAGCTCCGCGTTCTGCAGACGAAGGCGAACCACTGTGTTGTTGCTCAGGCACTTTTGCTCCAGAGCATGGCACAGTGAGGTATTAATATCGCCGCTGTCGCTGAGCCGTACACTCACCGGTGGCCTGCCTGGGAAACCGACCTGGACGAATCGGTGGCACTGGTGCACAACGCCGCTGCCGGCAGCCCCCCCCTTGTTGTCTTGACAAGGAGGCATGGCTGCGTGGCGGCACTTGTGGGGGAGAGAGCAGTCGTCTACCCAAATGCGACCGGGCTCGGTCGGCGAGAGATGTCGTGCGGGGATCGGTCCTGGGACCGCTACTGTGGAACATCGGTTACTACTGGGTGCTTTGCGGTGAGCTCGCGGACGGTGCCGCCGTCACGTGTTATGCGGATGACACGCTGGTGACGGCGTGCGGGGCTACATACCGCGAAGCGACCCTGAAGGCCACGACCGCGGTTGCCCAAGTAGTGGAGCGGATCCGGCGGCTGGGTCTGGAGGTGGCTCCGTATAAAACCGAGGCCATGTTCTTTCATGGACCTCGGCGCGTACCACCGGAGGATTCCAGCCTCATAGTGAGAGACATTTCCATCGGCATCAAGCCCCAGATGAACTATCTGGGGCTCGTGCTCGACGGCCGGTGGATCTTCGGGGAGCATCTCCGAAGACTGGCCCCCAAATTGAAGGACACAGCTGCCACTTTGGGACT
Organism: Eilema sororculum; assembly: GCA_914829495.1. NCBI lineage: Eukaryota > Metazoa > Arthropoda > Insecta > Lepidoptera > Erebidae > Eilema > Eilema sororculum. Next base: position 2,714,526 of record OU618544.1, on the reverse strand, counting down.
GCTCCTGCCCAACATGAGGGTGCCGGATGACTCCTGCAGGAGACTCTACGCAAGAGTCCTGCGGTCCATTGCCCTATATGGGTGCCCGATATGGGCCGAGACCCTGACGATCCACAATGCGCGTCTGCTGCGTGGGCCGCAGCGTGCAATGGCCAGCAGGGACATTAGGGGATTCCGCACAATATCCTTGGAGGCGGCGAATCTCCTTGCCGGATCTCTACCGTGGAACTTGGATGCGAGAGCCCTTTCGGTACTGAGACGGGAACCCGAGCCTGAAGAAATTCGGGTCGTGAGGTCCCAGCTCCACCCTGAGTGGGAGCTACGACTTGGGTGACCAAGCGCAGGGCACGCCGTAATAGCGGCTGTATACTCATCATGGAGCAATAGCTAGAGATGCCACACGGCAGCCTCACGTACCGGCTGACGCAGGTAATTACCGGACACGGGTGTTTCGGGAGCTACCTGTGTCGGATGCGGAAGGAGCCAACGTGCGAGTGCCATCACTATGATGCGAGCGAGGACACAGAGCTGCACACGCTGACCGAGTGCCCGGCGTGGGACACGCCCAGGCAGGTCCTAGTGGCGGCTCTAGGGGTGGGAGTCCTCAAACTCGCCACATTGCTCACAGCGATGGTACGATGCGCAAACGCTTGGGGTGCGGCCGCCTCCTTCTGCGAGCAATTAATGCTCGAGAAGGAGGCGGCCGGTCGGGTCCGGACTAGACTACGGGCCCGGGGAGCCCGCGAAGAGCGAAGGCGAACCGGTCGTCGCGGAACGACCTCCGTCCTCCATGAGCGCTGGCCTAGGGGTGAACGGCGGAGTCTCCTGTCACCCTGCAAGCAGGCCGCGGCGGTGCCGCCAAGTGCGCCTCCCCGTACCCGGGGCTAGATGGGTCATACAACCCGAAGGGTCTGCCGGGGTGCGAGAGATATGCTTTCGGCAATCTCACCTCCGGCAACCAAGGACCCAAGACGGCGTGCGTTTTAGTCGGTTCGAGTCGGACATAACCGCCTCCACCGGCTCCGTGGGGGTGGTATCCGTGGAGATTTAGCGCACTATAAAAAAAAAATATAAACAGGTAAGCTCAGAGGCACAGGCTGGTGTGAACGAGATAGACCTTTGCGCTAAGTATGTCTAATACGCAGTTCACCTAGCTCGCGTGATGTCTAAATGTCATTTTCAATAGCTTTTAGCCTAAGTGGACGTATACCTATAGCGCTGTTTGCCAATTTCACATAAGGACTTTTTCGACATATGCCTAAATCTTCCTTGATCAACATCGCTTTATGCCTAACATTATACAGGTTGATATAGGAAGTAAAAACTTTTTAGTAGTTCTTATCTGATCTGACCATTTACAAATTTGAAGTATTTTATTCAAATGGTGTTGAAGTAGTGTTTAATTTCCGTGATTCGTCCCATTGGGCCGAACCTTTATAGGACGAAACACCGTACTTGTCGTTTTACTTTCCGATCGCCTTCCTTTCCTTGCTGTTGAACTATAATGCAGTAGGTCTATGACTCTTTTTGTCTTCCTCTGTTCTAACCTATATTGCAGTAGGTCTAACTAGCGTTATGCCTGCTTATCCTTTTGACTAGTCATAACGCGAGCTAGGTGAACTGTGTATTAGACATACATAGCGCAAAGGGCTCATCCTTCACGGCCGGCACATGTCTGTTGGTGTACAAACTTCGGTACGCGAGCGCGCTGAAGCCTGCCGCTCCGCGCCCCGCGCCATGCATCCCTCGTGAACCCCGAAGAGGCCCCTCAGACATCGTACCTAGTGCCCGTTTAAGGATGTTTAAGAGACGCAAGATTGTTGTCACGAAAACATGATAAAAACTTTACGAATACGATATTCAATGGACACGATAAGATCGGTGAACTGAACTCAAAGTATACGTGGTAAATTATACGCTGAACACTAGTGTCCTCCAAATTTCAGTCGGACGATGGCGGAACTATATTATACGCTAAAAGGCATTGTAGTGATGGAATTACGTCCATGCCAATTTTTCGCCATTGAATTCTAAGGATCAAAAGGGACCTTTGGGCTAAAAATGAGGGTCGGTCAATCTTGCGTCCGTATTCCGGACGCACAAAGTCAGTCGGACGCAGCATCATCGGTAAATAACGCCATGTAAGACGCAACATGTCCTTCAAGATGTATATATATATATATATATATATATATAAGTATATATATGTATATATATATATAAGTATATATATGTATATATATATATGTATATATATGTGTATATATTTATATATATATATATTTCGGGGTAGAGAATAATAATTTAGAATAAACAAGTTTTAGGTTTATTTATACATATTTATTTGTTACAGAATATAATCATTAACTTACCTAATGTTAAGCGCAGCATTTTTCGTCGGTAAATATAACAATTTCGTTTTCCCAGTCGGAATTTAAATAACGAGTGGCAAAATTTACTCGGTTGGTGCGATGATCGTCAGTAAGTTGAATCTTTCTGGCTGGCTTATAATTATGGATGTTCGCAGCGTGTAGATGTCGTCGAACAGTGCTCAGCGATACTCCAAAAGTCTCAGCCCTTAGTCTCAGCGCGTAGTTTTGAAGGGTGCCACTGAGTGAGCTTCCACAATATCACGGTGCCGCTCTGATTCATGAGTATAAGCAACTGGGCGAGGTCCTTGGCGTTCACATTTATATAACTCGTCGCTTGATACCTTCGCATCCATCTACGCAGTGTATTTCTCTGTAATGAAAATGATAATAAATAAATGAAACTCCAAAAAACTAACTTGTAAATGAAAATATAACATGATAATATAATAATATAATATAATATATACATGATATTATATACCTATTTATATGGCTTAATCAAGCAATATAAATAGGTATATAATATAGGTATTTTTATCGTAACTCTTACCGTTTTGCCCATATCTCGTGCTATTTTCTTTATGCTTTGTTCTTGCTCCCAGAGAACAACAATTTTATAAATGTTGTTAATCGAACCATACTTTCAATTTAGTCAAAAAACTGATCAAAAACTTAATAAATTGAATAATATTACGAGGAGGATTAATACAACAATGCAAATTACTACGAATTATAAAGTTACCTTCAATCACAGTTTAGGAAATAAGGCAAAGAAGTATTCTAATTGCAACTTTAGCGCGCTGTAACAGATATTATAATACTATAGCCACAGCTCATATAGCAGATAAATTTTTGAAGTAAAACATGACGGTAGTGCAATAAGCTGTATCAAGCGTAATCTATCGAACTAAAAAAGAAATCTATACAAATTTCAACCTTATCTCTTAGTCAATTGAGTAATTATTAATGTTACATATGGTGGAAGTTGAAATTTAAACCTTAAGGTCTAGAAAATTACACCGTAATCAACTTTGTTCGATAAAAGGAGTAATGTTATTCATATTTTCGTCATTATTATTAAGTGAACCGATAGTCTAGTGGTATAAGGCACGGTCTAAGTGACCGGCTGGCGCTGGGGATGCGGGTTCGTATCCTCAAGCGGCAGTGGCATCTTTTTGTGAGTTTATTGTATCATGGTTTAAAATTGAGCCGAATGACGAAAAATATCAGAAAATTACAAATATGAACATGCAAATAAAAGGCAGATGAAGCTGCTCGCTCGTTCGCAGCTCTGCGACGATCGCATCACGTGACGTCATTCGTGAGTCATGTGACGCGGCCGGCGCAGGCGGCGATATTCTTTAAGTATTGAGGGGGTCTGTTTTCTCTGACGCTGGCTGTACAAACGGCCAAAGAGATAAGTAGACACCTTCACGTGTGAAGGTGTCTACTTATCTCTATACTTCTACCGAAAAAAGTAACCGAGGATCGGGTGCTATGGAACGCATTGGGAGAGGTCTATGTCCACCGTTGGACTGCAAAAGTCAATTGATGGATTACCAAAAAATACTAATAAATAAGAGATGTATCTAGGTTAGGTACTAACTTATTAAATACAGCGATTCAAATTAAAAAATAATCATATTATATATTTTGACAACACATTTATCGTTCAGAAACTCTTCAAAGCAAATGCATTAGAAAGTTTTGAAGCCAGTGCAGGTGAATCTGGTGTTGTCTAGTCCTTGAGCTGTAATAAATGTGTTTTTAAACAGCAACTGCTTTTATTCCGCCTGTTAAACTTCAGTTTTTGAACTATAATATTGTTTATGGTTATATTACTGAACGAAACTTTGACAAGTGTAGCGTGTTCTACGTGGTTCTAACATTTAATGGCCGAATATTATTTTACAATAAACAATTCGTGGAAAATTTTGACGGTACGGTCGGAAACCGCGCAGTAAGAAATAAAAATAAATGCTATTATTTTTATTGGTCCTGTTCCCCTAGTTTTATGACATAGGTAATGAAAGTAATATGATTAGTTATTTACGAGGCTGTTTTATTAACAAATGTAACTTTTTTTAGAAGGGTACATGACTTTTTGATTAACAGCCCACGCAAAGACATACAATTATAGTTTTTTTTTTCAGTTAAAAGTATTATATTTAGCTAAATCGCTATGTCGTAAATTAAAAAAACAAACTATTTCGTGTCATACTATATTAATAGTAGGTATGATAGTAGATAGTAGTTCAAAACTGATAAAAAAAATCTAAAATGGTGTCCTCAAGATGTCGCAATGATTACATGTATATGAATAAGTTCCGTAAATGTTTAGATCAAAATAAATCAAAATACATACAAATACCCATGCCTGTATAAAATATTGTAAGGGATATTTAAGAAGAATGAATAAATTATCTATATAAAAATATTCATTTTAAATTGCATCTATATTCTTTACAATGCTCCAAGTGGGGTCGGACTTGCCACAAGAAGCCTTCTCTTATTGTTAGCCTCTGCAGCAAGTCTAAAACACCCTTATTACCTTTGCGCGGTTGTCGAAGAAGCAGTTAAAGAATACATTGAATGGAAATGTATTCCTCATTATTTTACTCTGTTATGACTGTTATGAGACGAGGGAGTGACTTGAGACCGAACGCAAGACATGTAATGAGAACACTACAGTACGCTCTTCACTCGGCCACAGATAAAGAATGGCGGGATACCCATTAAAACAGAAAATAAATGTAAGTATCGGATTTACATACGTTACTATTAATATCTGTCTGCATTTTTTTCATTTGTTGTCCGTGGTCCTACTACCTGGTTCAACTAGTATGACCACGGGCCATTCTTTCTGCCCTTAGTTCTATCAGTTGGACCATGGGCACCTGAAATTACCTGTAGTGCAGTAGCAAACTGTAAACTGTAACTACCAGTAGGGAGTATTAGTTCTATCAATAGGACTACAGACAAGTAGTAGTGCCCATCAGGTAATCGTGGTAGCTTTCAGTCACCTAATATAATAATAATATAATATAATAATAATAAAATAAAAAATGAGGGCTGTACATTATACTAATACTAGTTTTACAATTATGGTCTTAATAGCTAAGTCATATAAGTAAGTACTATAATAATGTCTACATTAGAAGTAGCATATTATAAATGTGCCATACAATAGTTTTTATTGGTAAAATTGGTAAAAAAATACCAAAAAAAAAACCTAAGATTTGAGGAAGAAGGATGTCAAGTACGCCGAACCACGCCGCTTTTAATACGGATTTTATTATAGTGTAGTTGGTAAGTAGTATCGTGTAATAGGATAAGGATATTGAATAAATAAATACGTTATTACGATTAGGCTAAGTTAGAAATAAGGAATATTGTAAATAATGTTAGGAATAAATATGTTGTTAGCCCGCTCATTAAGTCCCCCTGCGGGCTATAGAAAAAAGGGGTACTTAAGCTCCACGCATCCCTGTATAAGACACTTACGCTTTTATCGACGAGAACCTTGTATCGACACTTCACTCATGACTATTCCTGTCAGTGTGTACCTGAGTACTGTGAAGACTCAATAGTTCAGCTAATTAGCAGTTAAGAACGAAACCTACAATAAAGAAAAGAGCTATCGAAGAATCGTGTTTTATTCCAACATACAGTCCACGACAAAGGGTTTTCTTTCTTTATATGGTGTGAGTAAAACATTCTAGTTTTTTATCATTAGGTCAAAAAAGGAAGTTCTCGATATACGGCCGTTCCCAATAACATACTTACAGTTAAAGATAGATCGCAACAGTCAAATTTGACGTATCGGCTGTTTAAATTCAAAACATGGTAACTGATTTTTTTGCGGGAAAGTGCATCGCGGTATAATTTTATTTTCCGAAATTGGTGTGAAATAGGAGTTACTATGTTTTGAATTTAAACAGCCGAGCACTTTATCTGTAGAGGCGATCTATCTTTAACTGTAAGTATGTTATTGGGAACGGCCGATAACTGAATCACCACAAAGCTTGTATTTATGGTACATGAAGTTTGCTCTTTTCTTGACTCCCCTTTTATAAAAAACTAAACACGAAAGATAAGCTGTCATCAGTTCGATAATGATCACAAGAAATAATACCTCTTTGTGAAATGTAGTATACAATGTTTTTGTGATTCTTATATTGTGGCCAATATAGTACTGCTTTATTTCAAGTATTGTACTCGCATATGAAAATTAAAAAAAATATTCAGACATCCATATCCATACTAATATTATAAATGCGAAAGTAACTCTGACTGTTTGTCTGTCTATCTGTCTGTCTGCCTGTATATTACGCTTAAACCACTGAATCGATTTTGATGAAATTTGGTATAGGGATAGATTAGACCATGAGAAAGGACTTAGGCTATGTTTGGTCGCGATAACCAACCACGCGGGCGGAGCCGCGGGCAAAAGCTAGTTGCCCATAAGTTAGATACAAAATTATCACGCATATTATGTTACTCAGCTACATACTGTGACAAAGACTTTGATTTCAAAATTCAATTAAACGAACTACATGTATACATACTAGATGACAGCCTCTGTGGCGTGGCGGTAGTGTACGCGACTGCCACGCAGGAGGCGCGGGTTCGATTCCCGCTCGGTGCAAATATTTTTGTATGCATGAATATGGCTATTTGCATTGGTCTGGGTGTTTCTATGTATAACTAGCTTTTGCCCGCGGCTCCACCCGCATGAATGTCGGTTCCCGGCAATTATCCGACTTTTTCTCTACGTACAAACCTTCCCTGGATTTCCACGAATAATTCAAGCCCAAAATTAGCCAAATCGGTAAAGGCGTTGTTGAGTTATAACATTACAACGAAAAGTGGCATTGATTTTTATATAATTAGATATGTATGTATTTACAAAAAAAGTATGTAAGTATGTTTAGCCGCATTCTAGATTCCATAACACAAGTTATAATAGCTTACCATGGGTCTAGATAGCGTTGTGTAGAATGTTGTGGAATATAAAAAAAGATATACTTAAAATACAATCTCACCCTCACATCACATCTTTCATTTTTCCCACTCTTCCCCCCTCGGCTCCCCCCAATGGTAACGCGCGGGTAACCATTCATATTCACATTGAAACTAACAAATTACCTTGTTAAAACTTCACAGCGGCCGTCGGTTTGTAACAAAATAGTATAACTACATCCGCTTGTTCTGCTGACGGTACCTCTGCGTAATAGCCTGTAATAAGCGCTGGGGACACTCGAGCGAGGGGCGTGTATTTTTGCACTGCGTTGCATAAGTTGGTACCTATTGCAATGTTGAATTCACATATACTCGTACTTATAAATAATGACCCTGAGTGTCCTGAGTCCTGACTGATTAAAAGATTGATTCTTCAAAGCAGAGCATTAAGCCCCTAGACAAGTTAGTTTATATAATAAATAAATATTCCACAACATTCTACACAACGCTATCTAGACCCATGGTAAGCTTAACTAGCTTGTGTTATGGAATCTAGAATGCGGATAAACATACTTAGATACATAAATAGTTTGTTGGCTGACGTATTGTAGAACAGAATGATAATTGTATGGGAATCATACGTATTTTGATGTTTATGGCGTTTATGACATCAACGTATGTCAATCCCATAAATTAATTAATCCATTTGATTCTATTCTACAAAAAATGGGTAATTATCATATAACATACATAACATAAACTCACGCCTGTATTCCCCGAAGGGGTAGACAGAGGTGCTAGCACCCACATTTCGCCAGTTTATGTTTAGGTCCCAATGTAATAGGTGGCGAGCCTATTGCCATTAACCGGGCACTTAGAAACCTGCGATAAATACACACATAACTTCGAAAAGCATCGAAAAGTCATTGGTGTGTGCTAGGTAAACCTGGGATCGAACCCGAGACCTCGTCTCAGCAGTCCATTACCCATACCACTAGGCTACCGCGGGTAATTATCCTATAGTTAAAATAAATTATCTAACCGAGCTTATTAAATTAAGAATGGTAAATGAGCGGTAAAAATTGCGTCGGTTCTTACTTTATCGTTTTTATTTATTTTTAATCATCCACCTAACTTATAATAGTAACTGATTCGACTATTTAGTTAATACTTACACCTCTGCCATAATACTTATATTCATACCTGTATATCTCTGTGGGCGTAAGATGGTGTATTGACATTCGCGAGCGTATTGCTGTCAACCGGGTACTTTGTTATGGGCCACATGCTAGTTGGAGGTATGGAGTTGGAGAATGGAGAAGTTATTTTTACTTTATATTTCCCAACATATTACACAACGCTATCTAGACCCATGGTAAGCATAGCTTAACTAACTTGTGTTATGGAATCTAAAATGCTGAAAAACATACTTAGATACTTTTTTTGTTGTAAATACATACGTATTATACATAGAAACGCCCAGGCCAATGCAAATAGCCATATTCATGCATACAAATATTAAGGATCGAACCTGCGCTTCTTGCGTAGCAGCCGCATTCACTACCACCGCGCCAGTAATTTCTTACCATTAGCCTTTGTTGATTGATAAGGAAACTATTCCATTAGTTCATATTCAGTGTTGCCAATCGCTCGCTGTGGCCGCGCGTAATAAAATTAACCGAATTGATTTAGCTAACGAGAAAGGACGTCGAGTCAGCGCCATAAATATCTTGACGATGAAGTCTCAAAATGATCTTAAAACTCTCGTATTAAGAGCAAATCAGACTGTTTTATTGATTTAGTAGCTTTTGCTCGCGGCTCCGCCCGCGTGGATGTCGGTTATCGCGACCAAACATAGCCTATGTCCTTTCTCAAGGTCCAATCTACCCCTATACCGAATTTCATTAAAATCCGTTCTGTGGTTTAGGCGAGAAAGCGTAACATACAGACAGACACACACACAGAGTTACTTTCGCATTTATAATATTAGTATAGATTAGTATGGATATGGTATTATAGTACGAATTAAAGGTGCGTACCAAATATCAGAACAGTCGGTCAACTGGAAGGGGGTCAAAAAATGAAATTAAGATCATTTTGAGTCTTCGTTCTTCAACATCTTTCTGATGCTGACTGTACAATACTTGTCTTTGTAGTTTTTCGTCTTCTTCACTTTTATTATGCTCTGCACTATTGTATTGAAGGATTGAAGTATTGAAGATTCAATCTTATGATCAATATCAAAATAGATTAAAGGTCGGTGCACATCTGACCGAACATACGTCGTGTATGTATGATCGGTCGCGTAACGCCAAAACAGACAAATCCATACTAATATTATAAATGCAAAAGTAACTCTGTCTGTCTGTATGTTACGCTATCACGCCTCAACCACTGAACCGATTTTGATGAAATTTGGTATAGGGGTAGATTAGACCTTGAGAAAGGACATAGGCTTTGTTTGGTCGTGATAACCGACATCCACGCGGGCGGAGCCGTGGGTAAAAGCTAGTGTATAATAAAACATTAAATCGTCCATAATGTGTTATGGCGTGACGTTCGCTCACGACTTACGCTCGACTTCTTGAATTACTCTATCTATTAAAAGAAACTGCATTAAAATCTATAGCGTAGTTTTGAAGAAATACACATACATAGGGACGGATAGATGCGGAAAGCGTTTTTGCTTTTATATAGTGTTTAGGATGTAAGATTTTTCCATATTGAAAAGTCTTCTACAACAAAAACTTATTTCTTTAACGAAAAGTTTCAAGATGGCCGACCTTCGAACTTGGAGCGGAAATTAACTGAGCAATATAGTTTTATATGTAGGTACATATTTCGCTTCGAACGCTTCAGGGCATAAACAACATTTTTTATTTTTAGTATACTTTATCTTTCTCATAAAAATGATGGGCAAGATATCACATGTTATGTCCAAGAATAGTTATAAAATGTAGCTGATCGTTATGTTATGGACATTCAATATTTATAACCTATATAAACCATGTGATAATGACCAAGATCTTCACGTTTCTTGATGAAAGGCTTTCACGTTGGTGATAATTCAAAATAATCTATACTAATATTATAAATGCGTAAGTAACTCTGTCTGTCTGTCTGTATGTTACGCATTCACGCCTAAACCTCTAAACAGATTTAAATGAAATTTGGTATAGGGGTAGATTAGACCATGAGAAAGGACATAGGCTATGTTTGGTCGGGATAACCGACATCCACGCGGGTGGAGCCGCAGGCAAAAGCATCTTTACCGTTAACCGTCTTTACTGTTTACCGTCATTACGGTTTACCGTCATTACGGTGTACGGTTAGTAGTGATAAAAATTAAACGCGGATTTTAGAGGCAGTTTTATGTGCAAACGCCTAAAGTCGGTACTCGGTACGAATCCTTTTACTATGTAAGCCTATTTAGCTGTAAGGCTATAAAACTGCGCACATGTTGACACAATCCATACTAATATTATAAATGCGAAAGTAACTCTGTCTGTCTGTCTGTCTTTCGGTCTGTCTGTCTGTATGTTACGCTTTCACGGCTAAACCACTGAACCGATTTTGATGAAATTTGGTATAGGGGTAGATTAGACCATGAGAAAGGACATAGGCTATGTTTGGTCGCGATAACCGACATCCACGCGGGCGGAGCCGAGGGCTATGCTTGATTGTTATGCTACAATTAAATTTTAACTAAATTGAATGCGATGCTTTTAACGATATTATCCATTAATCTCTCTCCGCTCCAAACTACGGTAAATACGTAAAAAAGCAAAAAAATATAGAGGCGACGACCGGCGGCCATGTTGGACTAGTTCGCAAGTTTGTTCTAATTGATCTTAATTCCTGTTACTGCCAGTAAAAATCTGAGCGAGGGCTTTTTGAATTTGGAATGACGGACGTGACGTACTTATAAAAAAAATATGTGTAGATTTTTAAACCCGAATTTGTGATTGACAGAATCATCGCATCGGTACCCATAACCGCTGTAAGGCGCCATTTCAACAAATAAAAAATAAAAAACACGAATTTGCAATACTGGGTAATGTTTGTAATAGGAGGCTTTAAAACAGTTAATTTTACAGGGAATTAATGGTTTTACGATACCATACATTATTATAACTATCAACACTCACATTTCACCAACTCTGATTTTCGATCAACTTGTCATGGGTCGTTCATCATTCATCGTTATCATTGTAATACCTGCGGTAGCCTAGTGGTATGGGTAATGGACTGCCGAGACGAGGTCTCGGGTTCGATCCCAGGTTTACCATGGCACACACCAATGACTTTGCAATGCTTTTCGAAGTTATGTGTGTATTTATCGCAGGTTTATAAGTGCCTGGTTAATGGCAATAGGCTCGCCACCTATTACATTGGGACCTAAACATAAACTGGCGAAATGTGAGTGCTAGCACCTCTGCCTACCCCTTCGGGGAATACAGGCGTGAGTTTATGCTATGTTGTCACGGGCGGTATGTTTATTGTCAGATGGATAACACAGCCCTATTCCTTACTCAACTCAATCACATAAAAGCCTTTGAATAAATCCATAAGATAAATTTCATCACTGTGGGATGGAAAAGTAGGTACCTACCTACACCACTAGGGCGGAATCGCAGAAATAATCAAATTGAAAAGGCCAACTCGCCAAACTCGCGGGCGCCCGCGAGCTTGGTGCCCGCGAGTTGATGAATGAGTCAAATGATTGATATTGAATTTGTACCATAGTAGGTACCAGTATTTTTATAGAAACGTCATTCAGGAACATGGCGCCTGTCAAGCCGCCATTTTTGTGAATGACGCAATTAGTAAGTAGGTACTTAACCTTACCTACCTATAAAAAAACTACTACTTACTTTACTAATAATACGTCAATATTATTAAGTTATATGTTAATATAATTAATAATTTACATCAACAATAACTTTATTATTACTAATTTTTATTAAAGACGTGATTTGTTATTTTTTTCCGTAGCGCACTGATCGGAGGAAAAAGTAATGACCATTTGATCATCATTTTTTGATGACATTTTAGAATGTGAGCAACATATCTACAGTTTATAATATATCCACGCCAGTACCATTTTCCTACTCCTACATCCTACTCCTACTCCACTTGGCAGTTAAGTACTTACCTAATATACTTAATATTTTTTGATTTTGATGCAAATATTTCGTAAATACCTGTGTATTTCATAGCTAATGTTGTACTAGCATGGCCGATCAGCTCATAATGCAGAATTTTTATTTTTGCGTAACATATTAACCTGCGATTTTTTTACAATTTTGCATAACATCTCGTTCACTATAAATTCTTTGCGCAAGTATAGAAAAATGTCTGTGTTCTTTATTAAATTCCTTATTGCGTAGCGAAGCTATTAGAAAATACAGCTGATTTTCCTTTCAGTGTATTTCGTAAAACATTTTCTTCGACAAGGAATTTTAAAAGAGATTGCTAAGCTGCACGTTTAAAAAAAATAAAGTTTCCCGCTTCTTTCGTTGCAAACGCTTTCAGTGAACCATGAAGATTATTTTTCTAGTTACGATAAGTAAGAAAATAAAATACGAAAGTTAGTAAGACGGATAGTCAATAGAAAGTACGACAACGTTTTCCATCTGCCGGCTATGTGGAAAGTTACAACGGTGTCTAACAGTGTAAAGGTAGTTATAGTAACTCTGTGTTTAATAAAATTCACGGACGAATTCAGAAACTTGAACAAAATGGAGTCCAAGTTTTTAAATAAAGAACTTTGTTGTTGTTGGTGTCGATTCTGCTGTTACATAAATAAGATTAAAAATCGCAAATATTTGGTGTCGTATTGTAATAATAAAAAATAAAAAACATGTGGTTTGTTGTTTGAGATAAAGTTAACAAGTGTGTTCTCCTGTAAATTAACAATATAAATAGGTACATTACCTTAAAGATTCGGGCGCCTTGGAGAAGCACATGCCTAAGATAGTCAATCAAGTAGGTTGAAGACTTTTAATCTGCCGGAGGTAAGCTAAATAAAACCACCGCACTGAGGTTTAAGGTTTTATTCTCTAGCGCTCCAGTGTGCTTATTATAGTAAGAATTTTATGCTAGTAGATTAAATTTAAGAACTACATGACATATTACTCTTGTCACCAATGCAATTTTTTAAGGTTTTTAAAGTTAAATTTTAATTAAAAGTAAACGAAAGCTCACGGCATCCCTCGGCGAGTGTGTGAAGGTTCACCTCAACCAGCGAAGCTTAACATTCCGCTCAACAAGCCATTATTTCAAGATATTGCACATGCTCGTTCGTATGGTTGAGAAATCCTTCAAACCATCAGAGACAAGTCCCAAGAAAGGCCAAAAGTTAAAGTACAAGAGAAGCTAAAGTTAAAAAGGCGGCTCCAATGGAGACCTGAAATAAAATTTTAGGTTATTAGAACAATTCCTATGAGAATACACGAGGTCCTAATTTTTGAGAAAAACGTGTGACTTACCGCCATAATTAGTTGGTTAAATGCCAAACACACGATAAATCATTGTATTTTTGAAACAAATACTGAAACAACAAAATTTAAAATATTATTTTTCAATCAGAAAAAAATACGTCGAAATGAATCTTTTAAGAAAATGTCAACTCACCAGAAATATGGAACAATTCTATATTAATATCATAGCGGGGACATATTATAATGTCATCCGAACAAAAATTACTTCAATCCATACCAATGGATTAAGATTAATAAAAATTTATAAAGAGATCGACATTTTTGTCGATCGACAGGAAGAAAGGTGACGTGCTGGCCAACGCAGTGTTGCCAGTCGCCTCCAATGTTCGGAAATTAGCGAAATTTCGACTAAAAACCGTTAAAGACCACCGATGTAACGAGATTCACAAACGCGACGTTGCAGTATCGTACTGTCGAAACTACGTATAAACTATAAGTCTGCCTATTTTCATTAAAAGTGCTCTCTAATTTAAATTAAAAATTTAGACATAGATGTATTAATGTCAATGGTTTATTACATTGAGAGAGGTCTAGCTGTGGACTGCAACAAACTAGGTAATGTATTAACTTGATTGAATGCTAAATGTGGCAAATATTATAAATACAAAAGGAATTTTCAAAATCGGTTCACAAATGACGGAGAAATCGGAGGACATACAATATCGATACGATTAATTATATATTTTTTTTATACAACTTAGGTGGTAGAGACGCACATGTAGAAGTAGTATATGTAGTTTAGTTACGTCAATATTATAATGTCCTCCTTTTTTTAAATTGGTTAATACCTATTAATATACTACGTTTGTTGATGATGCACATATTTCAATTTTGGGTGTACGTTTTTTCATACGTTACCTATCTAATAAAGCGGTAATCCTTGACAGCCTATTGCGACAAATATTAAACACAACATTAAAATTGACTCATAACTGTCAGATTACTATATTTTAATAACAAAAAAATAAGATCATGACTTTGCATTATATTTTTAGAAACAAATTGTTGGACCAAATCGACTTTTAATGATGCCAAAGTATGATGGTTCGCGAAATAAAATTAGACTGCGGTAGATAACAACTAGGTAAGACATTAGGTACTATTGATATATGTAATTATACCTAGTAGTTGTACGTGTCTGTCAATCCATACTAATATTATAAATGCGAAAGTAACTCTGTCTGTCTTTCTGTATGTTACGCTTTCACGCCTAAACAACTAACCGATTTTGATTAAATTTGGTATAAGGGTAGATTAGAGCTTGAGAAAGGACATAGGCTATGTTTGGTCACGATAACCGACATCCACGCGGGCGGGGCCGCGGGCAAAAGCTAGTTATGTATATAATTTCTGGTAGTTTTTATGATTAAGAAAGTACGAGGGATCTTAGAATTTTTTTAATATTTACATATATCTATTATAGACTTCGTTTCGAGAGTTTAGGTGCTGAAGACCTAATTCTCTAAAAATATCAAAGTTCTCAAAGTGCCCAATTCTCAAAATGACAAAAATTCTAATTCTCTGAATGGCAAATTCTCTTGAATCCTAATTATATAAATGGCCAACTACGTGCAAATTGGGTATTCTATTGACTAGTCAAATTAGGTACTTTTTATTACGTCAAAACGATAAGTTATAATAATACTTGTATGAAAAAAGATTCAGTGACGTCATAAAATTTAATAGTCAAATCAGTTACTATTATAGGATGATTAAAAATAAATAAAAACTATAAAATCAGAACCGACGCAATTTTTACCGCACTTTTACCATTCTTAATTGAATAAGCTCGGTTAGATAATGTATTTTAACTATAGGACAATACCCAATTCTCTGAATGATTTTTCTTCGTAGCAATTATTAACTGCTACAGTGTCATATTATATGCATAACTTACAAAACATAAGCATTAAAAACGACTCTAACTTGTTTTTACTTTTGCGATATCGTTATAATGAGGAAGGGTTCCACCCTCATACTTTGAGAAAGAGATTAGGACGTACTTTGTAGGTACTTCAAAAGGGAGTTCTTGGACTAAATTGGGGAATGACCCGCTGCCATGACTTTTGTTGGGTCGACAAAGGCGCGCACGCATTTTCAACGCGAAAAAAGGGTAGATACTTTTTCATACGAGAGCGTCGGTAGCTTTGTGGTTAAGGAGACGGCCTTACGATCGAGAGGTCCCGGGTTCGAAACCTGGCCATTATACCACTGATGTGAACCCACTCCTGACACAAGCAATATAATTTAGCTACAGAGGTTAACGAGAATACAATAAAAACCATACTATGCGGTTTTTTAGACTTGCAGACTTTTTCCCGTTCCCAATAACACAACCTACAGTTAACTGTAGATCGCACCTTCAGATTAACAGTCAAGTTGGAAGTATCTGTGACTGATGTCCCAGTATTGTAATGAAAATTCTCTATCTGTTTCATGGGACAGGCCCTACAATCGATAGGCAGTAGGATTACAGATGCATATAGATGCTTAAACTATTGGGACACTAAAATCAGAGATTGATGACGTTTTCTATCTTTATTATCTCGAAACTGACAGTAGATATGTTATTAGGAACAGCCGTATATCATATATCTGCAAAATTCCGTTCAGACCCATTCAGCCAATCAACAGGATCTAAACTTACTTTTATTTTAAACTCTCGCGTTCCATGATATACAGGGAATTAACGCGATCATGGTATAGGTACATACCTTTGATTTGCCTGACGTTTCGACCAGGTTACATCGGCTGTGGTCTTCGAGTCCGTGAGGTAGTAGGTTCTTCATCTACCCGCACATTCTCGATATTTTGTTTTCGTGAGTGTGGTATGTATTCTGTACGCTACCTGTCCGTTGTTTATCCGACTGCGCAGAAAAGCGAGGCTTTTTTTTATCACTGGATTCCATGTTGCAGATACTCGTAACTTAAATCCATCTACCCGATTGAAATTTTTATGCTTCTTGATTTCAATCGCTTTACGTACAGCTTTTGAATAGAAGTGACGTTCGGTAGAGAGGACTTGCGTATAGTGGAATTCAATCCAGTGATTAGTACTAGGTGTTCTGCGATCGCGGATTTAGTAGTCTGGCGATCAAAGGTATGTACCTATACCATAATCGCGTTAATTCCCGTTATAATTAGTGTAGGATCTAAACTTGAGCATTTAAGTATTGTTATAGATAGTAATATCAGTCAGAACAATCTCAAAAGAATTAACACTGAGTGGTAATTATGGAAACGTCAATGAAGACAGCTCATTACCAATATTTCACATAGCAATCACCATTTAACTGTCAGATTAGTATTCGCACTAACAAAGCTGGGTTTGAACTACACTTGACGTGTATCACAGTAACTAGCTAATCATAATAAACTACGGAATCCCACTTCTGACGACTCGACGTGTCGAGAGAGAAAAAGAGTGGGCGTCCGGCAAGTCAATCTGAGGCTTGAATAATTTAGAAAAGGCATAAGTCTTAAGTCTTTTTAGAGTATTCTCTATCATACCTTTATAGAGTGGTTAACACCGAAATTAGGGTGTCAATATTTTATAAACACAAACGGTTTTAACTACTCTTTGAAGGTCTCTGAATCGAATCTCTGAACTCATTTACAAACGATTTTATAGAAGAAGAAATATAATAATTAATAAGTTTTTGTATGTATAATTGTTTTATAAGTACGTAAGGTATATTCTTTACTTATGTATTTAACATTGTCAATTTTTATGTAAAAACATCACCCTTCTTCCTTCGACAGTTGGGTAAATATTACTACTAGGGGGTAACTTGCTAATACTGATAGCGACTGTATGAAGCTATCATTCTGACGAGTGATAGAGAGGTCACTCTCCAAAAGAATAAAGTCATTTGTGTCAGTCTTTTTCCCGAAGTATCTAGGTACTTTGTACTATGTTTCCTACTCTGTAATTATACAGGAATGTGCAGAAAGCGTAATATTAGATTAAAATCTGCAGTAGCCTTACCGATCGCTCCGTAACAAAACCTCTGTGGTGTGGCGTAGAACGTTCAACTCTTATGTCAGAGATAGCGAGTTCGATTCTCGTTTTTTTTAATAAAAGGAAACGTCAATTTGACTCCACCTCGCCTGATGGTTAGCTAAACGCAAAGTCTCGGAAAGAGGGTCAGCATCGTAAAAATGTTAACAATAGTGGCACTCAGCTTGACGGCCTCATCAGATGCATTTTCCAGCCCCGCTTAAAGGACCCGGGACTGTAGGAAGGAGGAAACACGTGAACTCGCAGGGAGTTTCAGGTCTTAGTGGTGCGGCATAGGAATGATTCACCGATCAGCTTGGTTCTAGAACCAATATTAGAAGTCATGGACTACACATAGCAGTTACAAGCCCGTAAAAATCTCCTATTGTCAGCATTCATCAATCATCATCATCATCACGCATTGTGTCGGTCGCATCATTTTGACTTTGTTTTGTTTTTTTTATGGAATAGGGAGGCAAACGAGCAGCCGGATCGCCTGATGGTAAGCGATCACCTCCGCCCATGGCACCCGCAACACCAGTGGAGTCACAAGTGCGTTGCCGTCCTTTTAAAAGAAAGGGTCAGACGGGAGTAAGATATTTGGAAAGCCAAGACCGAGAGAAAAGCCTGCCTCAGAGCCTCAAGTGTCAATCACCAAGCCCTCGATTCTACTAAAACTAAAACATTGAGGTGCCACAGTCCCTGCAAAAAATGATATTAAATTTTAGACTTTATTTCTATACCCCTAAAGTCCAAAATGAAATGAAAACAGTTTCATTACACTTTTTCAATTACTCTGCAAAAAGTAATTTAATTTTGAACTTTGACACCATCGGTTTAAAGTCTATTATCTAATACCGTTTTTTGCGGTGGCGGTGGCACCACTGTGGTTTGGCTTTAGCAGAATCGAGGCCCTGGGTATACCAGTAGTACCTAAGCACATTCGCTTGGCTCCTGGAGATCTTGTTTATATTTTACTAGCTTTTGCCCGCGGCTCCGCTCGCATGGATGTCGGTTATCGCGACCTAACATAGCCTATGTCCTTTCTCATGGTCTAATCTACCCCTATACCAAATTCCATCAAAATCCGTTCAGTGGTTTAGGCGTGAAAGCGTAAGAAGACAGAAAGAAAGAAAGAAAATATGTTTTCTTTAGAAAACACAGCGTACCTTTTAGAAATAATATTAACACACAAGGGAATACATACATACCGACATGCAGACAGACAGACAGACGAGAGTTACTTTCGCATTTATAATTTTAGCATGGAGTATGGATTGTATCCTTGAAAGTAAAAGTTAATACAGGACTCCCATACCAATACGTTTATGTTAAAAAAACTAACCTACAATGTAAATGTTCCCACCGTAACGAGTGCAGAAATTGAATCCATTACAAGTTTTTTAATATCGTCTAAGTTGCCTGAGGGAATGCGCTCCCCTTAGACATGTCAGGCGTAACGTTTAATAATCCCATGGGTTTAGATTACACTAGCTGATGCCCGTGGCTTCGCTTGCGTTGATAACGGTGATCGCGACTTTTGGCCATTTACGGTAGATTTGGAAATTGATCAATACCTTTCTAAGAGATCCGGTTCTTAGCATTCCATGGATTCACCGTGCGGTCGCCGGGTCCATGGCGTGGTACAGAGAGGAACACTGTGACGGCGCCTGGGACTTGCGACCCAGGTGTAGGTTTAGGGTGGCCACCTTGTGATGCATCAGCGCTCACCTCCACCGTCAGTCGTGTTCCCCCCTCTACCTATCCAAATTTGGTAAGATCCTATCAACGCCGTTTTAGATATTCGTTTGAGTAAAGAGCTTACTGAAGCTCTTCGTCGTTGTCAAACCAAAATCTGCTATGTGCACTCTCTTCACTTAGCAGATTTAATTTGACAATATTTCTAGCTGCTCCACATAGCATATTTGAATAAGTTGTCATAGTGCGTCGTATAGTACTTATAAGCACATAGCCTTTCATGCAATAGATTGGTTCATTTACCAGTCCCAATTGTCAAAATCCAATCGCAAATATCAACATGTTAAAATTATAAAGAATGCACATAGCAGATTTTGGTTTGACAACGACGTCTTGGCAATCTGAGGTCTTTAAATAAGTTATACAGTGATTTAGCTAGACAGCCTCTGTGGCGTGGTGGTAGTGCACGCGACTGCCACGCAGGAGGCGCGGGTTCGATTCCCGCTCAGTGCAAATATTTGTATGCATGAATATGGCTATTTGCATTGGTCTGGGTGTTTCTATGTATAATATGTATGTATTTACAAAAAAAAAGTATATAAGTATGTTTATCCGCATTCTAGATTCCATAACACAAGCTATAAAAGCTTACCATGGGTCTAGATAGCGTTGTGTAGAATGTTGTGTTGTGGAATTATTGTGGAATAATTCCTCTTGCTCCTACTTCCACGGCGTAGAGTTTAACCACATAGCCATTTTTTGGTTAACTCGTTGGTCAGGTCAAAGTATTTGTTTATTTTTATAGCGTGGTCTTTAGGTATGTTAGTTTCCCACGGTACTGTGAGTTCTACTAGTACTGCACTGCATAATATAAAAAATATGTTTGAATTTATTTGAAAAACGAATTCCGATATTTATATGTTTGCCGTTACGTGATTTTCCATCATCCCGCCGCACAGTGTGTTATAGAAGCCGACTTGCGGACATGTGTGGTTTATATGTCTATTTGATGGGCACCATCGTGATGAAGAATTGACAGAAATCCCGATACGATAATCTTCTCTAGTTTTAGAGATATTAATTTTTCTATGAGAGGTCAATGACCTTAAGAAAATCTTTATTTATTTTTATTAGGAAAATTATGACCCCATTACACTTTATTAGCACTCAGAGTAGTATAACTGTATGCTATATATTTATATTAAAAAGTAGAAGACAGTAGCTTTAGTAGTCTGAGAAATATTAAATATTTTCTGTTTTTCACAATTATATTTTTGATAATTGTACATTAGCGTTGTAGCATTTTATTTTTGGTTATTACTATGCACAATAGTGTCGTCTACAATATACTAAAATTTCACAAACTTCAAACGTAGGTTAAAGGAGAAAAAGCGTTTCTAAGTTTTTTTGAAATTTCTATGGAAATAGGGTGGGCAACATTTAATTAATTACAAATATTAAAATCAAAGTTTTTAGGAGATTAAGGTTGAGAAGAGATTCAAGGAAGGAGAGAGGTTTATGTAGATTGTTGCGCCAACTGCGTGTTGACGTGGTAAATAATTCCAAAAGTAAATAAATACTAATAATAAGTTTTTTGGTTTTTATTTTTAGGACTCCTCATCAGAGTGAATTAATAATTCTTCTGATGACAAAGAAAGTGTCTCATCAAGTCCAGGAAGCGTAACATTTTCTGTCGAGGGTTTTAACAGAGAAAGGACTCTCTCGGGTAGGGCTGTGCGTTTATTTTTATTCTTTCGCAAGTCAAAGGACATGGTAGTTATGAGTGGATCTGAGGATTCCAAAGCTCGGTGAAATAAATCGAGAATGGTAGTTTGGCGATTTAATTTTCGCGTATGATGCTCACGATCATAACGCCAAAACTTATTTCTCGATTCACCGGCTTGTTCTGAAAGCATACCAATCGGCAAGGAAATCGATTCTATAATGTTTTCACCATGTATCAGTATTTTATGCAAGGTGAGTGACATATAAAACCACTTATAGTGTTCCACATATCTAGTGGCGAGATCATAGCAAAATACTTTAAACTTTTTAGAATCTATTTCCAAACCGCTTCTCCAGTCATCGTGTACTGATATTGGGTTTTAGCATATGCTTAACGAGGGCGGTACCCTTCCCAATACCACACGATGACCTTCATAAAAGAAAATTGCCAGGTAGCATATCTTTTGCCATGAGAATAGTATATATACAATAAGTACATAATATTTACCTATAACGTCAATAAATGAGTCATGAGTAAGAACTTTGCGGATCATAAATGGTACATTTCACACAATAACTTAATTTTTGACAACCCTAAGCAAGATTTTTAAAAAATCATATCTTACGAAACCCGTGTTTTACGCGTCTGGTTTTTTTTGTGGCAATACATATTAAAATTATACATATAATTCAATTTGAAACAAATGCTACAATGCAATAGTTTTCGAATAAAAAAATATTTAAGTTATCATAGAAAATATTTTTTTTCTTTTTTTTAGTACTCCAGTCATCAATTATTTATGTGTACATTTGTTCTTTAGGTCAACATTCATCATGTTTATAAAAAAAATATGGTTAAAAATCATAAAGAAATCAGCTATAAAGTTTTTCTGATTTCTATGGATTTTTCTCGATTTTTTTAATTTCTCAAAAAGTATGACACGTACATCAACGAAAGTTTTTTTAAGTAGTTTATCTCAAAATTCTCTTTATGAAGAGTTTATAAAACGGAGATGTCCGCAAATCGGCTTCTATAACACACTGTGCGCCGCCGCCGGCCGCGCCGTTCGTTTGAATTTGGAATGAACTCGGGATTTGTTTTTCTACTCGCAAACAATGACTTGGATTGAAACAATACCTATGAGAGTGAATTTTTTGTTCGAAAAGTAAAAAAAAAGGGTACAAAATTGGCTCTGGCTTCTAACTTAACACACAAAACTGTTTGGTAGAGAAATTGAAAGATTTATGTTTTAGTTAGGTATCTCATTTCTCATTCTTCAAGACTTCAAGCTAGTTACTTCCTACTAATTTCTCAAAGTTTGTTAAAATTATTGGATGTTTGACATTCAATCACGCCATAAAGGCTGAAAGGATCTGGCTGAAATGGAACAAGGACAGATAATAATCTGAAATAACACTTCTTAACCCGGAATAGATTCCGGGTACGGGATCGGAATTTCGTGAAACCGCGGCTATCAGCTAGGAGGTGTACAAATTAAACTCTAGGTAGATAAAAATGATCAAAATCTTATGATTTGGTATTTCTAGGTCCGCTATTGTTTTACACTGCTATTCCTACTTCATTGCAATCTTCTTAATCTCACAAAAAACAAAGTAGGTAGGTGCTGCACTTAAACAGACTGTAAACAAAGGAAGAGAAAACCCTTTCTTTTCAGTCTATTCAGAGGTCATTGACCCATTTTAAAATAATGGCGTAGCTGGCTACTTTGTTTCTTAAGTTTGAAAGTATAAAATACAGGAAGATTTGTAGAATAAGGGCTGAAAACACAACCCTTTACGTTAATATTAAAAACAAATACATCAGTTTGGTATGTTTATATTTATACTAATTCATCATAGTCAGCTGTCAGTCCTGTCACCTGTCATTCATAATAGAAAACACAAGTAATGTCAGATGTCATCTGTCAGTGTTACCAACACTCTAATAACAATACTAACAAAAGTTTCCAAACCAACTAAACAAAACAGCTGATTCGATTATATCGTGCTCATAACTATTACCTAACTTTCGTAACCAAACACGTATGGTAAATTCAAAAATGGAACCTAATTGTAGCTCATGAATGGAGTCGCGTGAACATCGGCAGTGACCTTGTAGGCCAGCCTGCCCGGGCAGGCTATTGCACTGCACGCGCGGCCCCCGCCGCCCGCCGCCCGCGCCCGCCCCTCTCCCGCCGCACGCAAATTATTGAGCCACCCCCCTCTCGCCGCACTCTCACCGTCCCGCTGCACTTCCTTCCGCGACCGCGCCCGAGATTTTAGTTTCTGTTTCACTGATGCTTTTCGAAATACGAATTGAGTTAGGTTATGATTTTCCGTAAGTATTATTTTTTCTGTATTTTATTATAGTCATTTCGACTTACCACCCTTTTTTGTTTGTTACCACACCAAATAGGTATATCTGACCACTGATAGATTAAAATTCGACATAAGAGAAAAATTATAAACTGAACAAGATTTTTTCCCCTTTAATTTAAGTAAAAATTAAAAATTTAAGTTCTCGCATAAAAAATGATCTTGGCATAGAAAATCACTTTAGGAAACTGATAATCTTGTCACAATTATGACCCTTGGCTGGGCTAAGGTATGCTTAGGTATCAAGGAAATCAGTGAATCAAAGAATTGTGAAGTTAGGAAATGATCAAAACTAAAATCAGGGACCAAGACAAAAAATACAAGAAAACTATTTTACAAAACGAGAAAAAAATGCAGTATTATAAGTCAGTATTTTAATTTTTATACAAATGTCACCTACCGCATCGTTAAAACAAAGTGACGTGTATGCTATGTAAAGAAAGGCAGTGTTTTAAAAATGTGTGCATACATTTGCATGAATATCCATCAGATTTTCTTTTTTCCCATGACAACATTATGTGACCTGTGTTATAAGACCTACCTACGAAAGTATTTCCAATTACAGCCAAGAATTTAAATAAGGAACGAATAGAGGTAGGATTAGGATGTATGTTCTTGTATCTCAGAAAATTAATCTAGATTTTATCTAAACACGAAAGCTTCACATCTATACTCTATTTGTTTAGGTACTTAAAAAAAGGTAAACAAGAAAAATGGTGGATTTCAGAGATAGTCAACCGTCAATAACAATAGTATTTTTGTGCATGATTATGGGCAACATAAAGACTACATTTACCTTACTAAATAATTTTAAAATTTATAATATTAAACTCACACGTTCAACACATTCACAAAATTATAATCACAATTAAAGTGATTTCAAATTCAATCACTAAATAAAATTTTAGTCTGAGTCCAAAGAACTATCACCAACACTAATTACAAAGCGATTATAGGTTTCGTCTATTATCTTATCTAGGGATGATTTGCCAGCTCTATAAGGTACCGAATAATAACAATAAATACAAACTACAAACTGCGAATTGACTTTGACAGTCACGCACGTATGGCGCGATCTGGAAAAAACTGTTTTGAATATCTGTCTTTTTAGTTTCTTTATGGTAGGCACGGTGCAATAGTTTTAAAATCATTCTAAATAATATAGTTATTATAGTTTTTCAGCTTAGGAAATAATAAATGCAACTTAATATTAAACAAAGTAGTTAAATATAGAAAAATATACGATAGAAATGGATTTTAAGTTCTAAAATGATTTTATTTTGGTTTCTTTTTATTTCGGAACGAAAAATGCCCCTATAGAAGAACCCTTTTTACGATTTGTTTACCTTTTTTTAAGTACCTAAACAAATGGAGTATAGTTACTTCCGAAGTCTTTTTCGCGTGCAGAAGAATTGAAAGTTACGCGACTATTCCTTGACACACAAAAAAGGTTTGTTTCTACGACCCTTTTCAGTACCTAGCTATCGTAAAATGTCGTCGACTACGGACAACCTGTTGAAATCGTAAAATAATAACGTTCGGTATCTCAGTAAACCCCCAATGTTTTGATCTGTCCCACATCGTGGCGGGAATGGCGGGTATCGCGCGAAACACCGTCACGTTTTTGCCGCCTGTTTTGAATTTATAAAGCGGACCGGCTAACAGCTGATCGGGACGTTGCGAGCTCGGCGCACCGCCCCCACGCTCTTACATCCAACGTTGCCACACCGTGCGCTAGCCCGGTGAGCCAAGTTTCCGAGGCGATCGACCGACCACCGCCCTCCCTCTCTTTACAAATAAAACACGATCTTCCCAACATTGTAGTACCTTCCGAAATAGTTACCTTTATACTATACCGTTTTTCGGAAGCGAATTTTCGCGTGTGTTATCCCTAGGGGCTTGTATTGGGGTTACTCGGTCGATCACCGACTTAGTACATTCATCCGCTGCTTTCTAGTTGGCTTCTTATCAGGCAATAACGCTGAAAGGTTTCTGACAATCTTCATTTAGCGTCCCTGGAATGCTTTTAGTTAAATAATTTATAGCTTCAGTGGTGCTATTTGTCTCGTTGTTTTAAAGTGACGTTAAGTATGACTGACAGTTTTAGATACGACTGCGGGCTGCAAGGTTCGCGGACTTACAGTAGATGCAGTCTTCATTCTCGTTAGAAACAACTTTCAAAAAAGTTATAAACCTAGAATTCTTCGTTTATGTTACTGCCTATGTTCACAATAATGTAATTTCTGGTACCTAGTATATCAAATAGTTAAAAGTAGAAGTGCAGTGCAGATTGCGTGGGTCCTTAATTTTTCATTTTATTCAGTTTTAATCATTCTCATACTTAAATTAATCGACGAGGTTACGACGGTGACCCTCTTTCCGAGACTTTGCCTTTAACTTACTATCAAGCGGGGTTAAGTCAAATTGACGTAAAAAAAAGAAATAATTAGAAAATGTCCGTTCATAAAAAAAAGAAAATAACGCGTTATGACGTCATATTCCGATTTACCATAAAGTTTCCATACTATTTTGACGTTTAATGAGTAGAAACTAATTTGATTTGACAGTCTACTACCGTATTATTTACTCTGGCAATAAATGTCGAATTTGCCACAGATCCTCAATAAAAACATAATGTACAAATTAGCATTAGGATAGGCTATTTAATTTAAACTCAACCCTAACTAAAGTTCCGTCACTTTTTTATTGCCTGTATTGCCTTTTACTTGCTTTTTATGTTTAGATGTTATTAAGAATTTATTTTAGCATATAAGCTTTCATAGCCTATCGTTTTTTGAAATTGGTTCAGATATTTAGATTGAAATCGTTTTAAAAAGGTTTTTTTGTGATCTCGAGGCGGGATTAGAACCCGCGATCCTTCTGTTACAGGGAGAATGCTTTTAAACACTTACCAGACCCACGCCTGAACTAATCCAAATCTTTCCTCTATTTATATATTCGTCTTTGAAGCGATGGTGTTTTGTGGTCGGCCCAGGCGAGATATGAGCCATTTTTTAAAATTTACCGTATCCATTTAAGGGTTAAAAAATTATGTTATTGGGAATGCTAATTATTTTAGTTATATCTACGGCAATTATTTTTTCGCCCAATCACTTAGTCTATTGAAGAAAACCATATTAAATCTATTCCGTAGGGTGGTTCAAAAGATCTAAGGATGAGAACTGTGAAAAGGGACTTTGTTTCATCCATACTAATATTATAAATGCGAAAGTAACTCTGTCTGTCTGTCTGTATGTTACGCTTTCACGCCTAAACCAGTGAACCGATTTTGATGAAATTTGGTATAAGGTTAGATTAGGCCTTGAGAAAGGACATAGGCTATGTTTGATCGCGATAACCGACATCCACGCGGGCGGAGCCGCGGGCAAAAGCTAGTACTTAATATGTAAGGAACATTATATTATTACATACATAAATTATGTTCTCATTTATTTGATCCTTCGTTATTTGTACGAGTATTTCTTCGAATTTATTAAGTAGCAAGAAAAGTAATATCAAGAAACATTTCTCACAGGAAATAAACATAGGAAGGATGTTCGCAAGCCTACCTACGCGTATTACGGCACAATTATCGGGATGTATAATAAATATAAGGGCCAATTAGTAAATGTGTACGAGATGAAAGCAAAGAGGATTTACGGAAGAGGCTTACACGCTTAGAAAAAAAAAATATTAAAAGGAAATATTTCTTGAACACGTTCGTGGAAGCTCATAATTTTTGTATTTGATCAATTCCGTATTTGATCTATTTTCGTTTCTATAGGTATACAATTTGTTTTTTTTTTATATAGGACACGTCAATTTGACTTCACCTCGCCTGATGTTAAGCTAAAGGCGAAGTCTCGGAAAGAGGGTCACCATCGGAAACATGTACCATGTTAACAGTGGTGGCACTCAGCTTGACGGCCTCATTAGATGCCTTTTCACGCCCCGCTTATGCTTTTTTTTTGCACAATGCTTTCGTTATGGCATTGGAAAAATTAAATAGGCATTCCTTGAAAATGTGGGTAGGCAGGAGCTTATAATTTATATGTGGGTATGTTTTCTCCCTATAAAGACTTTTTGGAAAAGTATATGGCTGCTTTTAAAGGGCGAAAACTCTTAGAAATTATTTTTAACGTAGTTTATTTGGAGTCCTTTTGTCTTAAGACTATTTTCCGACGTTGCGGCTGTGGTTGCGGTCGCTTAATAGGAGACCAGAATAGCTCCTTTCAAATCAAATTCAACTTAATATACCTATTTGCATGTAGGTAAAGTAACGCCAAGACGTGTACATATTGCGTGCTCTGTGAAAGAGGGGCTAAAAACGCCACATTGAGCGATTCTGCTAGAAATGAGTAGGTAACTTGAATTTCCAGTAAATCTCAATAGATTCCTAATAAAATCGTAAAATGGTCACTTAAGTATATGAGAAGAATCGCAATATTCTTATAGTGAAGAATGGACTTATTAGAAGCATAGTTATTGTTAATGGAATTAGGAATGCGAGAGCTGCTGTATTTTGGCACCGCAATACTTAGGTAGGTATCCATTGCGGCATTTGCCAATCATCTTAATGAAGCTTCCGCGTTTAGATTATTGACTATTATGCTTCTATAAGTCCATTTTTCACTATTAGCAGACATGACCATACATTCTTAAAATAATAATTGATACGAATTTTCTCAGCTCTCAACTCAAAACTTGTACGTGGAAACTATTTTTATTTATTTTTAGCTAATCCTACCCACTTCCTACCCAAAGCAATAAGCATAATCATTGTAGAAATTTGATTTTCTTGCTGTATGGGAAACGTTTTTTGCGATTTCTGTCTTTCCTAGTACTCGAAGCTAAAATGGTCCCATAGATCCCCACATTAACTTATTTTATGTGGGGATCAAAAAACTCTATGTGTGGATCAAAAAACTCTATGGGATAGATAGGCACCATAAAAATATTATGGACTTTTAGAATTTTTCTTGGTGACTGTACGATTTTCCCAAAATCTGTGAATGCAGTTTAAAATTTCTCGAAAAGTAAGGAAACGTCTTCTAAGAACATTTTGCTGTAACTACGACGGTTGCCTGCCCCGCTACAAAAATACACCTTGTATAAAATACGAGTCAAGGTCCTTTTAAATTTGTAACGAGTCACGTGGATACAAGAAATTATCCTTTATCTACGGTAATGGAAGGGTAGGAAGGTCACGTATGAAATATAGGTAAATTGATTTGATTTCACTGATAAACTTTCACAGTTTATGTAGGCCTTTCTATATATCTATATAGAAAGGCCTATTGGAATAGTTACAGTAATTTTATATCATATCGAGTTTACTTTTGTTCTACATACCGGGTGTAAGGGAAACGCTCCCGAAGCCGAAAACCCCTAGTAGTACTTCAGGTACATAACATCATCATCATCATCATCCACATAAAGACGTTAGTCCTGATTGCATCCGAGGCCACGACGGTGCCCTCGGAGCTCAGGGTCCGCCTTCCGGCTCTTCCTCCTCCACTTCGCACGATCTTGGGCGTCCAAGGTAGTGAGACCGTTTTCACGCATGTCACCCTCCACGACGCCAAGCCAGCACTTCTTGGGCCTACCCCTTCTACCTGGACCGGGTGGGGGCGCCATTGCCAGGCATTTGTTACCCACGTAGCTGGGCGGTTTCCGCAAGACGTGGCCGCACCAGCGGAGGCGGCTCTCTTGCATTTTATCTGCGATGTCACGGACATGAAGGCTGCCGCGGATGCGTGAGTTCCTCACGCGATCTTTACGCGTGACTCCACACATCCACCGCAGCATTTTCATCTCCGTGACACGCAGCATCTGCTTGTGTCGCTCCAACAGCGGCCACGCCTCACAGCCGTGTAAGAGGACAGGTCTAATGATCGTTTTATAGACCTGCCCCTTCAGCCTGACTGGCATTTTAGAGTCGCAAGTGACGCCAGTCATTTCCCGCCACTAAGCCCACGCGGCGGCAATACGTGCCTTGACGTCGTAGTCGATGTCACCAGAAGCGTGAAGTACAGATCCCAGGTACTTAACCTGATCCGTGCGCTCGACCAAGTCATCGCCTATGCGAACGGGTGTGGGATCTGTTGAGTTTAACGCCAAGTACTCTGTCTTCGCCACATTTAGCTTCAGACCGCCGTTCTCAAGCGCCTCCTTCCACACTTTCACACGTCACACCAATCTGTTCCTGTCTGCGTCCATCAGCGCAATGTCATCAGCATACATAAGCAACCATGGAGGCTGCTCATGTGAGTCTCTGATACTGTCCGACAAAACGTCTAACACTAAGCTGAACAGGTAGGGACTGAGTACGGATCCTTGGTGTACCCCGACGGTGATGGGGAAGGTTTTCGTGTCGCCAACAGCGGTCCGAACCACGGAACCGGAATCTTGGTACATGTCTCGGATGGTGTCGATGTAAGCCTCTGGGACTCCTTTGGACCGCAGTGCCCACCAGATCATCGCGCGAGGCACACAGTCGAAAGCCTTCTGCATGTCTAGGAATAGACAGTACAGGGGCGTGTTCCTCGCCCTGTATCTCTCCGCGACGATCCTTAGGGCGAACGCCGGATCCATAGTCCCGTGTCCGGGGCGGAACCCATACTGACACTCCGAGAGGCTACTCTCCTGTCGGATCCGGGAATCGATTATCCGCTCATAAAGCTTCATGGTGTGGGACATTATCTTTATACCTCGGTAACTACCACACTCCTGCACCGATCCCTTGCCCATGAAGACTGGCGTAATAACACTCAGCCTCCACTGGTTTGGGATTTTACTTCAGGTACATAACACATTGGCATAAAAAAAATACCCATTTGTATAAAAAAAATTTTTTACATTTTTTAAAATTAGAATGAAAATTTTTATAGCATTTTTATTATGCTAACTTTTTAAACTCGATATAAATCGAGAAAAAACGAAGCGGTCAAGGGGGACGACGACCTTTCTCTATCAGGGGGAATGCTCTTCCAACTGAGCTATTGAGCCACACCTGAATCGCTCAAATTTTTGCCGATGTATTTCGAATATATTTTTAATTTTTTAAAGATGACTTATTGGCGAGTGTTCTTAGACATGTTTGATGAAAATCGATGGAGCCTTTCAAAAATTATGGAGGTTAAAGTGGGGATGGAGAGTGTCGGGGGTTTGGAGAGTCCGGACCACACTTTTTTCTAGGTAACAACTGGTGTAACTGCAATTAGTGGAGGTCAGGTGGCAGTCCGTTCATGAAAAATATCGAAGTTCAACCATAGTGGTAGTTAGACTAAATATACCCCGGATTGTGGGGTAAATTTTATCGTGCGATAAATCCCCACGGATACCACCCCCACGGAGCCGGTGGAGGTGGTTATGTCGGACTCGAACCGACTAAAACGCACGCCGTCTTGGGTCCTTGGTTGCCGGAGGTGAGATGTCAATAGGTTGAGCAAATAACCCGTAAAAGCGTAAAAAATAAACTCACATTCCCTTTAATATTATTAGTTAGGATCCAACTCGCGATTTTCCTATCCGTACGGCCTAGTTCATGAAAGTTCCTGCGGTGAACAGAAGGACAACCCGTTTAGACCTTTTGTATATATATATATTTATATGTAAAGTAGAATGCTAGGCACGTATGTCAATCTCTTTGTCTTTAAACTAATGACGTTTCAAAGAAACAATGGAGGCAGTATTTCTTCACAAACAGAGTACGGACAGACGACTCATTTATTTATTTATAGATTACTTTTGTCCTTTTACGAGTGCTCTAGGGATGTACATCATAATATATTATTTTGTTTCTCTTCCTTTTTGAATACGAAATAAGCTTTATATATAATTCAATGGCGGTGCTTAGTTCTGTTGTTGCGAATGAAGAAATATTAGGACGAAGTTTTTTTGTAGACAATGTTTATGTGAACACTGTCATAAATTATGATATACAAAATCCATCCATACTATCCATACTAATATTATAAATGCGAAAGTAACTCTGTCTGTCTGTCTGTCTGTATGTTGCGCTTTCACGCCTAAAGTAATGAACCGATTTTGATGAACTTTGGTATAGGGGTAGAGTAGACCTTGAGGAAGGACATAGGCTATGTATGGTCGCGATAACCGACATCCAGCTAGTCTTTTATAAAACTTAGGTGGCAGACAAACACACGGCCCACCTGATGGAAAGTGGTAACCGTGGCCTATGGACGTGTACAACAGAGAGTCATACTTGTGCTGCCGACCCTGTACGAACAGAGTTTCTGTACAGAAGACAGCGTCTGGCTTTCTCACTTACAGGACAAAAACTCTCCAATGAGTATAGTAAAAAAGTGTACCTAGTAAATACACAATTCGTTTTATACATAGGTGTAAGTAAGTATAGCTAAACTACTTAATACAAGAATTTGAGCTAAACAAAAGAAACGCATTAAAGATGAAGAGTTTTTATGGAGGTTATGATCAGGCTAAAAAACTGGTTCTCGATTCTACTAATACTAAAGTAAAACCACTGTACAGCCACAGTAACTGCAAAAAATAACATTAAATTTCAGACATTATTTCTATATAAACGTAAAGTTCAAAATGAAATGAAAACAGTTTCATTACACTTTTTCAATTACTCTGCAAAAGTAATTTCATTTTAACTTTAATTGCATCGCTTTAAAGTCTATTATCTAATACCGTTTTTTGCAGTGTCGGTGGCACCACTGTGGTTTGGTTTTAGGAGAATCGAGGCTCTGGAATTAAGTTTGATTGTAAGTGGTTGAGTAGAACCAAAAGATCGAGATATCCGATATCCACGCGGCTGGGGTCGCTGGCATCAGCTAACTATTACCTATATAAAGGTAGTTTTAACTTACATGTTTATATGTACATCAGCATATATTGGCAGCTATGAAGACACACTTACCTGGAACAGAAAAAATATAAAATAAATTAAACTATCAAAACATTAGAAACACGATTTAATACTTATGTAAGTACATACTTTAGGTGGGCCCATTTCGATCGGGAGATGGCCCAGGTTTAACCGGGGTGCGAGGAAAATGCCGTATTTGACCTTACATCCGCCATTCGAGACGTTATGCGGTTTTTTTAAAGAATATTAGCAACCGAAATGACTTATATTCCCCACCAGCTAAGCTAAATTGCTTGTGCTAGGAGTGGGTTCACGTCGGTGGTGTAATGGCCAGGATCAAATCCGGGACCTATCGATCGTAAGGACGAATCCATAATTACTAAGCTACCGACATATAGCGTAGAGATTTCTGCACGAAAAATGATATAACATCTGGCTTTATAATGACTCACGCAGTGAACATACATTTCATATCTATATATACCTACCTACTATATACTCTGTGCAGCTAACAAAGTTGTATAAAACTCCGATAACAATCTTCCGAGGGTGCAATGGCCACTCGCCAGGAAACCAGCATTTCACACGTTAGCCAGATCGCATAGGATTAGTATTGTTGCTCTGGGATACGCAGATGAATGGCCTGATATCTGAGATCGACTCGCGGCTACTACGATAAGACGGGCCCAGCTTTTGACAGGAGATTCGTATCTAGTTTTAACTGTAAACTGTATTAAGTGAGGCGGACAAGCCTGTAATGAGGCTTTGATATGATAGGTATTTTGCCGTATTATTTAAGTGGTAGGTCCCCAATTAAGTAGAATAGGGCAACGCAATCTGCCGCTCCTGTTGAACATCGGCTACGATTGGGTGCTGCGTGGTCCGTTGCTCAGAGGGGTCAGCGTAACGTGTTACGCCGATGACACCCTCGTTACGGCGCGGGGAGCAACGATGGCGGGTGGAACTTCGGACATCACTTCCGAAGTTTGGTCCCAAAACTGAGGGGGTGTCAGCCACACTCGCGCGGCTTATGCCCAACATCAGGGGACCCAACGCTCTCCCACCTGGGGATCGTGCGAAGTATGGCCCTATACGGGGCCCCCGTATGGGCAGAGAACCTGACGGCCAGTAATGTGGCTAGATTGCTGAGCCCACAGAGGGCGATTGCCGTCAGGGTGATAGGGGATACCGCACGATCTCAGGTGAGGCGGCATGTCTCTTAGCCGGGACCCCTCCATGGGACCTGGAAGCGAGAGCCCTTGCGTCTCTATTTATATGGCACAAGGAGGCGCTGGAGCGGGGCCAATGGCCTACGTCTCGAGAAATCGAGGCCCAGCGGTCCCAGCTCTACCAGAAAACCGTGGAGACATGGAAGGTGTGACTTGAGCAACGAAAGGGGGGATTCGCCACAATCGCAGCCGTCAGACCGGTCATGGACGAGTGGCTGGAGAGGAGACACGGTGCTCTCTCCTACCGGTTGTCACAGATACTTACCGGGCATGGTAGCTTCGGTAGGTATCTGTGGCGAAGACGCCGGGAAACCACGGTCGAGTGTCAGCACTGCGAGGACAGCAGCGATGACACAGCGCTCCACACGCTGGTGGAGTGCACGGCGTGGGCTCAACAGCGCCAGGTATTCGTGGTGGGTCTGGGCGGGAGTAAGTGGGACTACGCCGCCTCTTTCTGTGAGCAGGTCATACTCGTGAAAGAGGCAGCGGGGCGAGAGCGGGAGAAAACTCTCCCACCCGAGTTCCGCAGTCGGCAGTCTCCATGACCGGAGGCCTGAGGACGGTGAGTTGGCTGCTCATCGTCTTTAAAGAAACAGGCCCATGACGGCAGCGTGACGTGAGAGATTCACGCACGCCCCCCCCCCCCCTAACAAGCGGGATAGCACCCGAAAACACCCCCATAGACGCGGGATAGCACCCGAACCACCCCCTAGGCGAGGCCGCAATTGTAGCCGCAATAGTTTGGCGAGAAGGTAAATATAAGAAACTATGTAATTATTTTTGAGCAAATAAATGATTTATTTATTATAAAAAAAGGTCTGATGGGAGACCTGGGACATCCTTCCGAGGGCTTACCCGGGGCTCCCAAGCCCAACCATAGGCTGCTGGGCGTTACCGTGGGGGTTTTTAGTCGGTAGGAGTCCGGCACAACATCCATGAAGGATTTTCCCCCACGGTAAAAAAAAAAATAAGTGGAACCGACTGCAATGCTTGGTGAAATGTGGGTGTTAAGTCATTGGCGTAAGTATATGTTTGTATGTATGAATGTAGTTTGAGTTCTAGAATGCGGAAAAACATATCTAATCTCCATCCATCCATATGCTCAGGTCTGTAAATCTCCGAACGGGTAGGCATTTTCAGTCCCACGAGCCTATTACCTATTACCGCCTTTGTATTGGGCAGTATGTTTACTCTCGGATGGAGAACAGCCCTATCCCTTAGTCGCCTTTTACGACACCCACAGGAAGGAATACCTAATCTCATTTTGGAAATCCAAATGCGAATAGACATTTTTATATAGTTATGTGAATATTTGCACTGAGCGGGAATGGAACAGGTGACTTCTGACGTGGCAGTTGAATGCTGTACCGCAATACCACACTAGAAGTTCACCTTTTTTTCTGGTGTGGTCGGAACTCTCGCCCTATGTGGGAATTTTTTTTTCAAAAGTTCCCCACATTCCATTATTTTTCGCTTCATAAAACATTATTACCGATTTTCAAAGAAAAGGAGGTTCTCATTCTTCGATGTGAGCTTTTTATGCATGTTCAGCGATAATTCGTTATCTCACTGTCCGATCTCAATGATACTTTTTTGTTAAAAAGGGTGTATATCTGGGGTGGTACTAATTTAAGTTCCATCAAGAAGAAAATATGTGCGTGGCGTACGTACCATGTCTTCGACTTCTGATTTGGCATGTGTCGGGCAGAAGAAAGAAAGAGAGAGAAAGGAAATATCGGCTTTTTTTTAACCGTGAGGGAAAATCCTCCGTGGATGTTATGCCGGACTCCTGCCGACTAAAAACCCCCACGGTAACGCCCAGAAGCCTATGGTTGGGAGCCTCGGATAAGCCCTCGGAAGGATGTCCCAGGACTCCCATCAGACCTACGGCTACAATTGCGGCCTCGCCTAGGGTGTGGTTCGGGTGCTATCCCGCGTCTATGGGGGGATTTTCGGGTGTTATCCCGCTTCTTAGGGGGGGGGGGGGGGGGCGTATTAGGGGGGTATATCGGCTGGTTTCGGTTTTGTACTAAAATAATAGGATTAAATTAATAAAAGCCGGTTAAGTGAGAGTTGGACTCGCACTCCTAGGGTTCCGTACAAAATTATATTCAGGGGCGAACTTTAGCATATAAACCACAATATTGCATTGACTTACAACCTTGATTTGTACACAGTTTCAAGATGTTACACCACATCCTATGAATTTCACTTTGTACCTGACAGACAGACGGAGGACGAAGTAATGCTTTAAGGGTTCCGTTTTTTAGGTACCTTTTAAGGTACGGAACTCTTAAAATACACTATATTTGGTACCAATTTTTTTTTAAACAATATTAGAACCGAAGTTACTAATATTCCCTCTAACCCCTCCAACTAAGCTAAATTGCTTGTGCTAGGAGTGGGTTCACATCGGTAGTGTAATGGCCAGGATCGAACCCGGGACCTCACGATCGTAAGGCCGACTCCTTAACCACTAAGCTACCGACGCTTTTTATAAAGCAATTTATAAAGCAGACCCACCAAGGACTGCAGCAAGAAAGTTAACGGGCTTTTTGTGGCCTATTTACTAACATGTTTACTTACGGCCGTTCCCAATAACATACAGTTAAAGATAGATCGCAACAGTCAAATTTGACGCATCGGCTGTTTAAATTCAAAACATGGTAACTATTTTTTTTGCGGGAAAGCGCATCGCGGTATAATTTTATTTTCCTAAATTGGTGTGAAATAGGAGTGACTATGTTTTGAATTTAAACAGCCGAGCACTTTATCCGTAGATGCGATCCATCTTTAACTGTCAGTATGTTATTGGGAACGGCCGTTAATCAAATTACGATATGTTGTTGGAGTAACTTAGCGGAGTAAGCAGTCCATTTCTAAGCTTGTTTGCAATCCAAATAGGTATATTAAGGAATTTTGGAAAACACTAGTGAATAAAGTAGATACTGCTCTTATTAAACAACGCGATATTACTTTCTAAAGCATATAGCCTCTTTAAGAATACTCGTAGAATCTTTCTGCTAAAACTGTTTATACTCCAAATTAACATATAGAATGATTATATTTCCCTAGACGCATATAGTTTCACACAAATTATTATCATAAATTATCATATTATCACCAGCAAATAGTCGTATTGATACGACATACCGACCACCCACCTAGCAAATGAATGCTAAGAAAAGGAAGATAGTGTGTCCTGTCCGATCAATATAAAGATGTCAGATGGAACACGGAACGACACAACACATTACAGTGTATGTCCATATACAATCTGTGTCGTGTCGTGTATGAAACATTAGCAAAAGGAATGCTTGTAGGCTGTAGAAGGAACACGTCTTGAACACAATACCGGTCGACTTGCGATTTGATGCTATGTTGATAAAGATATGAGTATGATGGTTTTGTAGATAGTGCGCAGGCGAAAATGATCTTTATGGGTGTGTTAGTCTATTTATTGAGTGTTGAAATAGATGTTTTTGAAACGATAAAGCAACAAAGGCTATTATAGTTTATAGATGATTTTGAATTAGATAAAGCATAAAGTCTAATATACATTTTTCTGAAAGGAATAATGTAGATAACTTTAATTGTAGAACGAAATGGGAAAATTCAATGTTATTTTATTGGTTGAAATATTTTAACGGATTCTATCGCAATATATTTGTTATTATTTACTTTTAAACCGACGTTTCGGCCAATTTTCAGCCGCCATGTTCGCGGAGTGACTCATGATGGTAGTTGTCACATACATAGTTTGAAGTATAAGATATCTCAAAATACCCGAATCATGATGAATTGTTGGTATTTTATTTGTTTATTCATATTTTATATGTTATAGGCGCCACTGTACGTTACCATGGGACGGCCGGCATCGCGTAAGTATAAGAATAAGAATAGTTCAGCAGCAATGTTTCAGTCATTATAAAAATTAGAATACATCTTTGTCTACGTACCTTTCTGTTGTTGATAACAGTAAATTTTGAATCCAACCACTGCTTTCTTAACAAGTGGCCGGATTCAGTATCGATACGTTTTAAATATTCGTGATATCAAATAGATACTACTAATAATAACGACAAAATCGTTTATAAATATGTACTTAATTTTCTAATAATAAATAAAAGCTGATAGGGATGTTTTTTTATTTAATGTGTATTTAAAAATACACCTTAATTGTATTTAATAATATATTATAATAAAGAGGAATAAATGAATATTATTTAATCATCTAATATATGACAACGAAATGCTGCCTCGCAGTCCCGGGCCCGCGCCCTATTAATGAGGACAAGCTTTCGGATTATTCGGCGGGTTACTTACAAATTTCAAGTTTGTTGATCTAAACTTGACCTACTAATGAGAAGGAATTTTAAGGTAGGTCTAATCTTGTGAAGTACTTGGGGCGGATTTCACGAAATTCAAGGTTTGGCAAGTTGCTACTCCTGTTCTAAATATTTCTATTGATAGTATTTTAACTTCGAAATTGTTTATTTTGTGTGTTTGCTTATTTGATCACACTTAAGGGCCGTCATTTGATTTTGATGGATCAAGACCGATATATTTTTATTTGGAGAAATAATTAACCTAATTATTATTGTCCGATCGAGTGTGGCGATTTTATTTCAATCGATTTCATTGCGGGCAGTGTTGAATTTAGGTTTTTATTAGGCATTTCTAATCATATATAAACCAAATGGTACAGAATGGATGGAGAGTGATAAAAAATATTTGTTTGGCTAAATATGAGTGCTAGGACACCTCAATCTATCTAATAGTTCGTAAGAGCATCGGTGGATGACTCCACCGTCACCTTAAAGACGGATAAAAATTGAAGGGAAATTTTAACCACATCGGGCGTGTCTCGGTAGCCGAGTTGGTCAAGGCATTCCCCCTGTAAGGGAAAGATGGCGAGTTCGAGTCCCGCCCGAGAAGATTCATTTTTTTCCCTGTGTTCGATTTGTATAGTTAGCATATTTAATGCTGTAAAAATCATTCAAATTCAATCTATCTCTTTAGGAGTACCTATACAAGTAAGTTATGTATAAAAATCTCGTTGCGATAATGGAAGCCAGAGAATGATAGAAATAAATCGCTTAGTCTATAAGGCCGTTGTAATTGTACTGCTTCTTCCAAGTATCTCTAATTATGCAGTGACCTGCTCTAGCACACTAACATGCATCCATTCTATGTCAAATGCGATGTAAACTCTGGTCATCGTTTCGGGTACCTTCACGCCTAAACAACTAAACAGATTTTGACAAAATTGGGCATAGAGGTAGTTTATAATCGGCCGGGGTGTGAGGGATATGTCCAACCTCACCTCCAGCACACCTCCGGCATCCAGAGGTCCTCAGACGGCGTGCATTTTCAGTCGGTTCAAGTCCGACATAACCTTTTTCACCTTCACTGGTTAAGGGCATCCGCGGGAATTTTGCGTACGATAAAAATTGTTAATTCTTCTGCTTGCGCCTACCTCAAGGTATCTCTGCATCAACCTAAGGTAGACTGGCAGATAATGCCTTTGGCATTAAGTCCGCCTTTGTACAACTGTGTACAAAGTTAAAAAAAATTAGTTTATAACCTCAAAAAGGAGTTTATTCATCCAAGCACCAACAGCGGTTGCATTCAAAGCTTATACTTTTTAATATGTATATAACTTTTTAATTTTTCCGTTCTCCTTCGTCTGACCAATACGATTTACCAAACCACGCCAACTCCAACCTAACCAAGAACACTTTTATTTCCAAATACCCAGCAAAATTCCCCTATAGAGGAACAACATGAGCGAAACCACGGGAAGTAGCTAGTAATAAATAAAGCGAAGCCCTAATGCCTGCGTACAAGCTACTGAGTAAGTAGGTACATCCATATCGCCATTAGTTCTGCCGTGAAAAGGTTAACAGCTCTCTTCGGTACTAAAGCGAGCTTTGCACTCTGCACTGCGCACTTGCTTCATTGCTACAATTTTGCGATGTAGTAGGAATTATAGTATACTGGCTTTTGCCCGCGGCTCCGCCCGCGTGGAAGTCGGTTATCGCGACCATACATAGCCTATGTCCTTTCTCATAGTCTAATCTACCCCTATATCAAATTTCATCAAAATCGGTTCTGTGGTTTTGGCGTCACATCGTAACATACAGACAGATAGATAGAGTTACTTTCGCATTTATAATAATTTACGTTTTATATTTTGAATAGCTGACCCGGCGAACTTCGTACCGCCAATTTTATCCGCCCGCGTGTCATCAGGTCCCGTTGCCGCTGCACCCTTTAAGCATGTATTATACATATAAACCTTCCACTTGAATTACTCTATCTATTAAGAGAAACCGCATCAAAATCCGTGGCGTAGTTCTAAAGATAATAAGCATACATAGGAACAGACAGACACAGAAAGCGAATTTATACTAAGTAGTGATGATGATAGTGAAGTGATATTTATTTTAAAAATTGTTAGAATTTGATAAAATTAACATTTTAATATTGATAAAATATTACGTGTATCTACTGTGTTAAGTGTTGATGTTTGAGTGTATGTTTGGCATAAGTACTCTCTTCTACATAAGAAATTAATAAGAATAGTAAAAAAAAACTGTAGGTATAAGTTATCTTATTTTATCGTTTTTATACATTCTTATATCATTTTTGTGAATATTTCAAATGTGAATTAAGTGAATCATTTGACATTTGTAAGTTTAGTACCATATACCTAGATCAGTTTAACTTTTGTATCTCAAAAATAATTTTAGTGCAGACTTAGCAACCGAAGTTACTAATATTACCTCTAACCCCTCCAACTAAGCTAAATTGCTTGTGCTAGAAGTGGGTTCACGTCGGTAGTGTAATGGCGGATCGAATTTGTTTAAACCTTAAAGAGATGCTTAATCAGTACCTACTATTGTCAGTCAAACTAGCGTAAAACTGGTATTTACTAGAAATGCTTTTGTCAGTTTACTATGTCGAACTGGAAGTAATGATAACGTACTCTTCAGCATCCGTCAAACTCATTTACTATCCTCACGACGATGCGTCACGAAGGGTCAAAGGTTCTGCCAGCTCTCTCTAGAGGCAGCGTGAAGTAAAGTGGTGACTCATAGAAAATCCCGTTATAACACACATTTGTACCCTATGTTTTTGAATGTTAAGTTTGCAAACCATACTAATATTATAAATGCGAAAGTAACTCTTTCTGTCTGTCTGTATGTTACGCTTTCACGCCTAAACCACTGAACCGATTTTGATAAAATTTGGAATAAAGGTAGATTAGAACTTGAGAAAGGACATAGACTATGTTTAGTCGCGATAACCGACATCCACGCGGGCGGAGCCGCGGGCAAAAGCTAGTTAAGTTAATAAACATATTTTGTTGGTGGTTGCTAACGGTGCCCGCTTTCTATTAAGTCTGCTGTGTGCTGCTTTGCTGATTAAAAAAAAGAATATTAGTAGTTACCGAAATTACTGCTAAATATATATTTAATAAATATTTCACAACATTCTACACAACGCTATCTAGACCCATGGTAAGCTTTTATAGCTTGTGTTATGAAATCTAGAATGCGGTTAAACATACTTATATACTCTTTTTTGAAAATACATACATATTATACATAGGAACACCCAGACCAATGCAAATAGCCATATTCATGCATGCAAATATTTGCACTGAGCGGGAATCGAATCCGCGCCTCCAGCGTGGCAGTCGCGTGCACTACCGCCACGCCACAGAGGCTGTCAATGTCACTACTACTATGAAGGTTCTTACAGGGGGGTCGGCAGCACGAGTGTGACGCCCCTGATGGCTTTATAGGACTGCTCAAAATACACGTTATATATTTTAGTGTGAGTTAGGTAGTCTTTTTTTCGTGTGAAAATCTCTGATACCTCCCCCGCCGGAGCCGGAAGGGGAGGTTATGTCGGACTCGAACCGAATAAAACCGCACGAAGACCGAGGGTCGTCGTGGTGCTAGGCCGGAGGTGAGGTTGTCTTTGACATATCCCTCGCACCCTGGTTACGGTTACGGTCTGGCCCACGTCGGGAGTGAGCTATTCTCAATATTGTTCTTTAAACTGTCGATGTGCATGTGTCTTCTTTACGCCGCGTTGAAGTGCTTCTGTGTTCATAGAACTTGTACCTATAAAGTCAAAGTATTGAAGTAATACCTACAATTTCCAGTAAACAAACCGTTTAAAAGTAAAAAGTCGACCTACTTTAATAGCTGTCGTGCAAGACAGTGATTGGCTGTACTTGTGATGAAAAATTCAACGTTCGAATGGTTCTATATGGGGTAGTATAGGTCAGTGTATTACGACCTGACTTAGTATTGATTATTCGTTAGTTATTAAGACTAGTTGACCACTAACACTGAAGATATCAATTATATTATACTAGCTTTCGCCCGAGGCTCCACCCGCGTGGATGTCGGTTATCGCGACCAAACATAGCCTATGTTCTTTCTCATGGTCTAATCTACCCCAATACCAAATTTCATCAAAATCGGTTGAATAGTCTAGGCGTGAAAGTGTAACATACAGACAGACAGACATAGTTACTTTCGCATTTATGATTTTAGTACGGAGTATGGATAAAAAATAATTCGATTTGGGTGGAGTAATCAAAAGTCAATGTATAAAAATGGTTGAAAAATTATTTATTGGTTCCAACAGTTCGTAAGAGTGTTGGTAGATGGCTCCACCGTCGCCTTATAAGACGGCTTTATGGAGAAGGGAAATTTGAATTGATTCAGGTGTAGCTCAGTAGCTCAGTTGGAAGAGCATTCCCCCTGTAAGGGAAAGGTCGTGGGTTTAAACGACCTGAAACGATATTAAAATACCTATAAATATCGGAAGATAGCGTGATCCCACACTGTCTACAGTTCTAAACTGCTGCACAATATCGATCAACAGTAAGTGGCTATTTCTAAATGTTGCTGATGAAATATTCAACGCTTGGAGACGCTGAATGTGGGACAGTGCACCACGGTACAATGATACCTGACCTGGCATCGATCTGTGGTGAGATATTGGAATAAATACTTCCATACTTACTATAATATTATAAATAAATGCGACAGTAACTCGTCGGTATATATGTTATGTTTTCACGCCTAAACCACTGAACCGATATTCATGAAATTTGGGATAGGGGTAGATTAGGCCTTGAGAAAGGATATAGGCTATTTTTGGTCGCGATAACCGACATCCATGCGGGCGGAGCCGTGGGCAAAAGCTAGTAATCTATAAAGGTAAATCCCCAAAGGAGTAGGCAGAGGTGTGTAAACATCCTAATTTCACTAACTATGATTTACATGCAGGGCAGCATATTGCCGTTAAATTTTTTACGTTACCCGAAAAATCACCTACCTCAACTAATCCCCTACCAGGGGATCAATGAGCACCTACATAATAGACGATCAACTACTTTTCTCTGAGGGATGAATTTCAGGAGACCAATAATAGGTTCGTTGCTTTATTTCTATGCAAAATATCGATTCAATAAGTGGTTACCGTAAGTGCTGGTGATTTAAAATTCAACTGAAAGAGACGTTGGAAGTAGAACGCAGTTCAGTGCACTGCGACCTGGTTTGTCATCATAATAATGTAATATTCAAGACTTGGTGTGAATGACAATTTAAGTGATGCAGAAAATATTTATAGATCTGTTGCAAGCTTTGGTGGTTGGGGAACAACAAGGGATGCGAGGAAGTCTTGGGGTACTCTCTTTGCGTCGGGGTTTAAAAATGGCGGTAATTGGGTATTCTGCTGACTAGTCAAATCAGTTAGTGTTTAATAATAAAATAATAATTAAGCCCGTTTATTTCCAATCCACAAAAAGTTATTACATGCGTTTTAAAATATGTACTTAGTACTAACTAACTATTCTTTTATTCACTAACATAATTTTCTTCGTTACCGTTGATCGGAACCCCTTCTCGGGTAAAGGCCTCCTCCAGCTTTTTCCAAACCTCTCTGTCCATAGCTTTCTTCTTCCATTCACTTCCTGCTATAGCTTTTATATCTTCTATCCATCTTTTTATAGGTTGCCCTCTTTTTCTTTTTCCTCTTGGTCCTTCCCATATAGTTGTTTCTAATGTCCATCTTTTGTCTGTACATCTTGCTACGTGTCCTGCCCACCGCCACTTCTGTTTTAGGGCGTAGTGTAAGGCATCTGTAACTCTCGTCTTTTGTCTTATTTTTTCACTATTCACTTTTTGTATTATAAATTCATATATCTAATTTTTAGTATACTTCTTTCCATTGCTTTTTGACATGATACTAACTTATTTTTGATCTTTGTATTGTAAGTCCACGTTTGGCATCCATACGTAAGAGTAGGTAAGATACAGGTGTCCAAGACCATTCTCTTTAGGTGAAGGGGGAATTGACCTTTTAAGATTTCCTTTAAGGACCAAAACTTTTTCCAGCTCAAGTTGATACGACGTTCAACCTCTATTTCTTCGTTTTTATCATCGAATGATATTTGTTTTCCCAGGTATATGTAATTGCTCACATATTCAAGTGGCTTCCCATTCAAGTATATGGGGTGAGCGTAGCTGTTAGTAGTTATTTTAGTTTTGTTCTCGTTCATTTTAAGGCCAACCTTTTCACTTTCTTCATTCAAATCCCCTATCATTTTTTCTAATTCTTTGCTTGTTTCAGCAAATACGACAATATCGTCCGCGAATCTGAGGTGTGTAAGTCGATCTTTGTTTACTTTAATGCCTTCCGACTGCCACTTGAGATTGTCAAAAACGTGTTGTAGTACCAGTATAAACAACTTGGGTGAGAGGGGATCTCCCTGTCTTACTCCTCTGCGGATTGGTACATCAGGACCTCTTTTCTCCAGTTTCACTTGACTTACGCTACCCTCGTAAATATTTTT
Source organism: Eilema sororculum (assembly GCA_914829495.1). Taxonomy (NCBI): domain Eukaryota; kingdom Metazoa; phylum Arthropoda; class Insecta; order Lepidoptera; family Erebidae; genus Eilema; species Eilema sororculum. The sequence goes on along the minus strand of OU618544.1, from coordinate 2,669,919 downwards.
TATTACGCTTACGTAGTTTTCGTTTATGTGGCATTTGTTCAGCGCCTCCCAAATAGCATCATGTGAGATCGTGTCAAACGCTTTGGCATAATCAATGAAAGCAATGTAAAGTGGTCTATTGAACTCCTTGTATTTCTCCATTACTTGTTGTAGTACATGTATGTGGTCTGATGTAGAAAATCCCGAGCGAAACCCTGCTTGTTCCACTGGCTGATATTTATCGATCATTGGGCTCAGTCGGCTTTTCAGAATTGACGTGAACAATTTGTAAACACTTGAAAGGAGGCTAATCGGGCGGTAGTTAGAGATGTCTTGAGGGTCACCTTTCTTGTATAAAAGTATTATATCAGATCGTTTCCATTGCATCGGTACCTGACCAGTCCTCAGTACCATGTTGAACAAGTACGTTAGTGTGCGAGTTAATAGGGTAGCGCCAGCTTTCAATGCTTCGTTTTGTATGCCGTCGGGGCCAGGGCTTTTGTCTGCTTTGAGTTTCTTGATGTGTTTGATGACTTCCTCCTCTTCCACTGGTGGCAAATCGTCCATGTTTTGAGCATTTTCTGTTGCTACATTGTTTGTGGTGGTGCAAGAGATTGATTTCGCGTACAATTCCTTGTAAAAGTGTGTGGCGCAGTTTATGATATCATTTCTGGTTTTTGTTTCTTCTGAATCTGATTTTAAGTTCTGAATCCAATTTTTATGAGTAATTAGTTTCTTATAGGCTTTTTTCGTGCTTCGGTACCTGTTTAGGTTATCTTCAATGATTTTCTGCCTATATGCTTTGTAGTCTTTATCTATTGCCTTACTTGTAGTTTTAAACAGTGTGCTTAGTTCTTCCTTCATTTCTTTGGTTTTGTGCTTCTTCTTCAGGAGTTCAGTTCGTCTTGTGAGAAGAGTTATTGTAGACTCCCTAAGTATTTTATTTATAGTTTTTGGTCTGTTGTCTTTTGATCTACTTGCAAGACTAGCGTTGATGATATCAGCTAGTTTATTGTACAAACTGTGAATATCTTCCTCTTGATGTGTTTCTAGCGCACGTAAATTGTTCTCAAGGTTTCTTAAGTAGGACAGTGTATCTTCCTTTGTCCTTAGTAGCTTCTGTTGCGCGTGGAATGATGTTCTACACTTCTTAGTTTGGTCTAGTACGTAAGTAGCTCTAACTAAGCGATGATCAGATCTGAATCCGAAGCCATGCAATACTTCTACGTTTTGAATCCTCGTGGGGTGGTTTGACAGTATAAAATCAATTTCATTTTTTATTATTCCATCGGGTGAAAGCCAGGTCCATTTGCGGTTCTTCCGAACTTTAAAAAAGGAGTTCATAATCATCAGTTTATTTTCCAGTGCATATTCAATTAGTTTTTCTCCTCTTTCATTTCTGTTTCCATATCCAAATTTTCCTAGAGTTACGTTTTCTCGGCTTTCTGTTTTCAGCTGGCCAACTTTTGCATTAAAGTCACCGATGACGAGTACGTTATCTCCTGCCTGACTTTGAGCTATCTGCAGAGTTTTATAGAATGAGTTGATTTCTGCGTCGCTAGCTTTTTCAGTAGGTGCGTATACGTGTATTATTGAGATTAGCTGATTGTTGTAATTCATTTTCAAAAGAGCGACCCTTTCTGAAAAAGCTGAAAAGCCAATAATGTTATTTTTGTGTTTTTTGTTAATTAAGAATCCGACTCCATACAGGCCGGGTGTTTCACCTTTATAACAGAATATATAATTTTCATGTTCTTCAATTGCATAACCCATTCGTCTAACTTCTGCCAAGCCGAGTATATCGATTTTAATTTTTTGTAGCATATATGTTAATTCTATTAATCTTTTTGTCGATGCTAGTGTTCTTACGTTAAATGTCCCAATTTTTAGGGTTTCTTGTGTTTTTGTTATTATTGCAGTTGTATTTTTAATGTTTGCTGGAGGGTTTTGGTCTTTTTCCCCCACGGGGACCAGCCGGCTTGGGGGAGGAAGTTTCTTTTGTGTTCTGTGTTTAAATTTTTCATTTTGTTGTAGATTCCGATCGCCGGTATCGAATCGCTATTGCTTTGTTATTGTTGAGATTGTCGAAAGTGAGTTAGAACGCCCCCCTCATCATATCGAATGCATTTATTCTATTGTTTTTAGAAGAACCTATTATTTGTTGTTTTTTTGGCTGTAGCTCGTCTTGCGGCGAGGTTGATTTTTCTCTCTTCCTTTTATCTATGGCCCTTGAACATTCCTTTACTATAAGTTTATCATATTTTATATACGCCAAATTTCCTTTTTGCCTTTCCTCCATTAATTTCGGTTGCAATAACTTCCTTAACTCTAAAGTTTCTTTTGAGTAGTCTTCTGTTAGATATATCTCTTTTAATTGCTTTTTGTTTCTCATAATTTCGGTCTTTTTCCATCCGCTAACTAATGCAAGGAGCGTAGGTCTCGGCTTCTCATTTTGATTTTTTGTACCAATACGGTATATCTTGTTTATTTCAAAATTTTCTAAGGTGATGCCTAGTTCCTCCAAGAAGCACTTTTTTATGCACTTAATTAAATCTAGTGGCGACTGTTCTTTTTCGGCTAAACCATGAATTATTATATTATTACTTTTCTTATCTCTCTCAAGAAGTTCCACCTTCTTTTCCAGCTTTTCTACTTTATGTTTCAATATTTGGTTCTCTTCTAGAACGGGTTTTAATTTTTCTTCCATTTTATCTAGTATTGTACTAGTTAGTTCTATTGTTTGGTTCTGCATTTCGATCTTCATTTTGTCGAATAATAGTTGAAATTGTTCGTCCATATTTTACAAGTAATGGAGTGTATTTGATAAAACACTCGTATACAAAATATTGAACGATCACAAAACGTATATCCGAGAACTTGGGTCCGAACTCGATGCGTTTCGTCTCTTACGGTAGCGCGTTTACGCTCGGGACCACAATGACAGTTATAATATAAGTCAAAGTAAGCGATTGGTTTTCACTTTTATTAGATTTCTCCTTGAAGTATTTTTTTTATTGTTCGCACTAATGAGGTCCGAAGTTCAACTTTTATAAAATATGTTTGAATTGAACGACCGTTTCAATGTTTATTATCGTTAAAACTCGCAATTATGGATATATTTCACTTGTATTTTTTCACTGTTTTATCACTCAAACACTTAAGTTTAGTTATACATGAATAAATTCGTTGACTAATTGCTTTTTACACGGATTTTGAATAAAAAGTTTAGAAAAGATTATAGCACGTCCGCTCACTTTCAATGCCGGTGGGTAGTAGTTAGTGTTTACTGAACATCAAAACGATAAGGTAACTTGTATGAAAAAAGATTTAGTGACGTCATAAAAAAGAACCGACGCAATTCTTTCCGCTCTTTTACCATTCTTAATTTAGTAAGCTCGGTTAGATAATTTATTTTAACTATAGGATAATACCCAATTGCGCTTTGAACGACCTGTCAAAAAACTTTTAATCCAGTGCTGCTCTCTAGTGCCAGAATATTACAATATTATCTCTCATTGGGTGCGGTATTTTAGGGTATTGAAGTTCAAAAGATACTTCTCAATATAGGCACTAAGTTGCAGTATTATACCTGCCATGATAGTTGGCTGGGTCTACGGTATGCCAAAGGTATTATTTTTAAGTCTTTCGTATTTAAATGGGAAATTCCGTGCACGTCTTTGTACTGTTAAACCTTTTAACTTTTAGATTCTTTTATATTATGGTATGTACTAAAACGCTATTTAGCCTCAAACTAATAAAGCCTGTTCTAGAATGCAGATAAACCTACTTAGATAAATATTTCTGTAAATACAGACTCGCATTCTACATAATTTTACGTAGAATCACTTCAGACCTTACAAGTGACGGTGGCTTGAACTCTGAAATTTGGTGGGCCCCATTCCCTCTAACATTTATAGCCAGATTTGCTAGACACAATACAATAGGTTAAAGTTTTATCTCAAACTCACAGTCACTCTTTTTAAATAAGTAGATACGGGTCATTCGCCCGCGAATACATAGTAATAAACCCAACGTTACGCCAAAATGGAGCTGCCTAATGAAATGAAATCCATACTAATATTATAAATGCGAAAGTAACTCTGTCTATCTGTATGTTACGCTTTCACGCCTAAAGCACTGAACCGATTTTGATGAAATTTGGAATACGGGTAGATTAGACCTTGAGAAAGGACATAGGCTATGTTTGGTCGCGATAACCGACATCCCCGCGGGCGTAGCCGCTTGCAAAAGCTAGTACAGTATAATTCCATATGTATGTATTTCACACGTCCCGGAGAAAGGAAGGCGTGAGTTTAAATAATTATATACTCTATATACGATGTACAGGGTGGAGGATTTTCATGCACTGGAGGAGTTTTCTGTGATTTCCTTTCATTTAATCCATACTAATATTATAAATGCGAAAGTAACTCTGTCTGTCTGTCCGTCTGTCTGTCTGTCTGTATGTTACGCTTTCACGCCTCAACCACTGAACCGATTTTGATGAAATTTGGTATAGGGATAGGTTAGACCTTAAGAAAGGACATAGGCTATGTTTGGTCGCGATAACCGACATCCACGCGGGCGGAGCCGCGGGTAAAAGCTAGTTCACTATATTTGTAAGAGAGATTTGATCCTTAGGATTGCCACTATCAATTGAAGCCATAAAAATATAGGATGTAATTTTTCGGGTTTAGTCGGTTCGATTACCGGGTGTGTCAAGCGAGTTTACGAAAATCTTTGAAAGCAGTTTTGTTTCTTTTTAAAAATAAAGGAATGTTTCCTTTGAGTGAAATTATCTATCTCCTGTATTTCGAGTACTTCCCCTCCAGAGGGCATGAAAATCTTCCACCCTGTATACTTACTCATACTTTTCTCCCTCCTGTATAGAGATAATATTCCACAATCTATCTCCTTTTAAACACTACACGAGCTTCATCTACAGTCATTAAACCATTCAAGTACCTAAGCAGTTTCTAGACCAATAAAATATAGCATTACAAAGCTTAGCTAACCCGATGGAGCGCTAACCTAACACTGTGCACTGAATACGAATGAACTAAGGCTACAGTGTTCTACTAATCATAATTTATTAGATACTGCCCATATAAACGTTATGTGCGAATGTAATGGCTGCCGGGGATCGTTAAAATGTATATTTTGTTGGAATAATGCGGCAGTAAGTGAATTACTGGAGCTGGCTTAGATTATTTATTGAGTACAGTCAGCACTAGATCGTTCTTGATGAACAAAGTGCTCAAAATGAGCTTAAAACCTTCTGATATTTGGTACACATCTTTAGTTGGGATGATAATATTATACAATAATACCAAACTTTTAAACTCTCGCGTTCCTTGATATAGGTACAATAATTATAACGGGAATTAACGCGATCATGATATACTTAGGTCCAGGCATGTCCCGGCCTAGCACCACAACCCACACTCGGCGTGTGGTTTTAGTCGGTTCGAGTCCGACATAACCTGCCCTTCCGGCTCCGGCAGGGGAAGTATCCGAGGGGATTTCCGCACAACAAAAAAGGTACAGGCATGTACATAGCTTTGATTTGCCTGACGTTTCGACCAGGTTACACCGGCCGTGGTCACAGCCTGATTGAGGTATGTACCTATACCATGATTCCGTTAATTCCCGTTATTAATATTGTAGATCACTACATAGTATAAAGCAAAGTCGCTTTCCGCGTCCCTATGTCCCTATGTGTGCTTATATCTTCATCACTACATAGTATAAAGCAAAGTCGCTTTCCGCGTCCCTATGTCCCTATGTGTGCTTATATCTTCATCACTACATAGTATAAAGCAAAGTCGCTTTCCGCGTCCCTATGTCCCTATGTGTGCTTATATCTTAGATATCACTACATAGTATAAAGCAAAGTCGCTTTCCGCGTCCCTATGTCCCTATGTGTGCTTATATCTTAGATATCACTACATAGTATAAAGCAAAGTCGCTTTCCGCGTCCCTATGTCCCTATGTGTGCTTATATCTTAGATATCACTACATAGTATAAAGCAAAGTCGCTTTCCGCGTCCCTATGTCCCTATGTGTGCTTATATCTTCATCACTACATAGTATAAAGCAAAGTCGCTTTCCGCGTCCCTATGTCCCTATGTGTGCTTATATCTTCATCACTACATAGTATAAAGCAAAGTCGCTTTCCGCGTCCCTATGTCCCTATGTGTGCTTATATCTTAGATATCACTACATAGTATAAAGCAAAGTCGCTTTCCGCGTCCCTATGTCCCTATGTGTGCTTATATCTTCATCACTACATAGTATAAAGCAAAGTCGCTTTCCGCGTCCCTATGTCCCTATGTGTGCTTATATCTTCATCACTACATAGTATAAAGCAAAGTCGCTTTCCGCGTCCCTATGTCCCTATGTGTGCTTATATCTTCATCACTACATAGTATAAAGCAAAGTCGCTTTCCGCGTCCCTATGTCCCTATGTGTGCTTATATCTTCATCACTACATAGTATAAAGCAAAGTCGCTTTCCGCGTCCCTATGTCCCTATGTATGCTTATATCTTCATCACTACATAGTATAAAGCAAAGTCGCTTTCCGCGTCCCTATGTCCCTATGTGTGCTTATATCTTCATCACTACATAGTATAAAGCAAAGTCGCTTTCCGCGTCCCTATGTCCCTATGTGTGCTTATATCTTCATCACTACATAGTATAAAGCAAAGTCGCTTTCCGCGTCCCTATGTCCCTATGTATGCTTATATCTTCATCACTACATAGTATAAAGCAAAGTCGCTTTCCGCGTCCCTATGTCCCTATGTGTGCTTATATCTTCATCACTACATAGTATAAAGCAAAGTCGCTTTCCGCGTCCCTATGTCCCTATGTATGCTTATATCTTCATCACTACATACTATAAAGCAAAGTCGCTTTCCGCGTCCCTATGTCCCTATGTGTGCTTATATCTTCATCACTACATAGTATAAAGCAAAGTCGCTTTCCGCGTCCCTATGTCCCTATGTATGCTTATATCTTCATCACTACATAGTATAAAGCAAAGTCGCTTTCCGCGTCCCTATGTCCCTATGTGTGCTTATATCTTCATCACTACATAGTATAAAGCAAAGTCGCTTTCCGCGTCCCTATGTCCCTATGTGTGCTTATATCTTCATCACTACATAGTATAAAGCAAAGTCGCTTTCCGCGTCCCTATGTCCCTATGTATGCTTATATCTTCATCACTACATAGTATAAAGCAAAGTCGCTTTCCGCGTCCCTATGTCCCTATGTGTGCTTATATCTTTATCACTACATAGTATAAAGCAAAGTCGCTTTCCGCGTCCCTATGTCCCTATGTGTGCTTATATCTTCATCACTACATAGTATAAAGCAAAGTCGCTTTCCGCGTCCCTATGTCCCTATGTATGCTTATATCTTCATCACTACATAGTATAAAGCAAAGTCGCTTTCCGCGTCCCTATGTCCCTATGTGTGCTTATATCTTCATCACTACATAGTATAAAGCAAAGTCGCTTTCCGCGTACCTATGTCCCTATGTGTGCTTATATCTTAGATATCACTACATAGTATAAAGCAAAGTCGCTTTCCGCGTCCCTATGTCCCTATGTGTGCTTATATCTTCATCACTACATAGTATAAAGCAAAGTCGCTTTCCGCGTCCCTATGTCCCTATGTGTGCTTATATCTTCATCACTACATAGTATAAAGCAAAGTCGCTTTCCGCGTCCCTATGTCCCTATGTATGCTTATATCTTCATCACTACATAGTATAAAGCAAAGTCGCTTTCCGCGTCCCTATGTCCCTATGTGTGCTTATATCTTCATCACTACATAGTATAAAGCAAAGTCGCTTTCCGCGTCCCTATGTCCCTATGTGTGCTTATATCTTCATCACTACATAGTATAAAGCAAAGTCGCTTTCAGCGTCCCTATGTCCCTATGTATGCTTATATCTTCATCACTACATAGTATAAAGCAAAGTCGCTTTCCGCGTCCCTATGTCCCTATGTGTGCTTATATCTTCATCACTACATAGTATAAAGCAAAGTCGCTTTCCGCGTCCCTATGTCCCTATGTGTGCTTATATCTTCATCACTACATAGTATAAAGCAAAGTCGCTTTCCGCGTCCCTATGTCCCTATGTATGCTTATATCTTCATCACTACATAGTATAAAGCAAAGTCGCTTTCCGCGTCCCTATGTCCCTATGTATGCTTATATCTTCATCACTACATAGTATAAAGCAAAGTCGCTTTCCGCGTCCCTATGTCCCTATGTATGCTTATATCTTCATCACTACATAGTATAAAGCAAAGTCGCTTTCCGCGTCCCTATGTCCCTATGTGTGCTTATATCTTCATCACTACATAGTATAAAGCAAAGTCGCTTTCCGCGTCCCTATGTCCCTATGTATGCTTATATCTTCATCACTACATAGTATAAAGCAAAGTCGCTTTCCGCGTCCCTATGTCCCTATGTGTGCTTATATCTTCATCACTACATAGTATAAAGCAAAGTCGCTTTCCGCGTACCTATGTCCCTATGTGTGCTTATATCTTAGATATCACTACATAGTATAAAGCAAAGTCGCTTTCCGCGTCCCTATGTCCCTATGTGTGCTTATATCTTCATCACTACATAGTATAAAGCAAAGTCGCTTTCCGCGTCCCTATGTCCCTATGTATGCTTATATCTTCATCACTACATAGTATAAAGCAAAGTCGCTTTCCGCGTCCCTATGTCCCTATGTGTGCTTATATCTTCATCACTACATAGTATAAAGCAAAGTCGCTTTCCGCGTCCCTATGTCCCTATGTGTGCTTATATCTTCATCACTACATAGTATAAAGCAAAGTCGCTTTCAGCGTCCCTATGTCCCTATGTATGCTTATATCTTCATCACTACATAGTATAAAGCAAAGTCGCTTTCCGCGTCCCTATGTCCCTATGTGTGCTTATATCTTCATCACTACATAGTATAAAGCAAAGTCGCTTTCCGCGTCCCTATGTCCCTATGTGTGCTTATATCTTCATCACTACATAGTATAAAGCAAAGTCGCTTTCCGCGTCCCTATGTCCCTATGTGTGCTTATATCTTCATCACTACATAGTATAAAGCAAAGTCGCTTTCCGCGTCCCTATGTCCCTATGTGTGCTTATATCTTAGATATCACTACATAGTATAAAGCAAAGTCGCTTTCCGCGTACCTATGTCCCTATGTGTGCTTATATCTTCATCACTACATAGTATAAAGCAAAGTCGCTTTCAGCGTCCCTATGTCCCTATGTATGCTTATATCTTCATCACTACATAGTATAAAGCAAAGTCGCTTTCCGCGTCCCTATGTCCCTATGTGTGCTTATATCTTCATCACTACATAGTATAAAGCAAAGTCGCTTTCCGCGTCCCTATGTCCCTATGTGTGCTTATATCTTCATCACTACATAGTATAAAGCAAAGTCGCTTTCAGCGTCCCTATGTCCCTATGTATGCTTATATCTTCATCACTACATAGTATAAAGCAAAGTCGCTTTCCGCGTCCCTATGTCCCTATGTGTGCTTATATCTTCATCACTACATAGTATAAAGCAAAGTCGCTTTCCGCGTACCTATGTCCCTATGTGTGCTTATATCTTAGATATCACTACATAGTATAAAGCAAAGTCGCTTTCCGCGTACCTATGTCCCTATGTGTGCTTATATCTTAGATATCACTACATAGTATAAAGCAAAGTCGCTTTCCGCGTCCCTATGTCCCTATGTATGCTTATATCTTCATCACTACATAGTATAAAGCAAAGTCGCTTTCCGCGTCCCTATGTCCCTATGTGTGCTTATATCTTCATCACTACATAGTATAAAGCAAAGTCGCTTTCCGCGTCCCTATGTCCCTATGTGTGCTTATATCTTCATCACTACATAGTATAAAGCAAAGTCGCTTTCAGCGTCCCTATGTCCCTATGTATGCTTATATCTTCATCACTACATAGTATAAAGCAAAGTCGCTTTCCGCGTCCCTATGTCCCTATGTATGCTTATATCTTCATCACTACATAGTATAAAGCAAAGTCGCTTTCCGCGTCCCTATGTCCCTATGTGTGCTTATATCTTCATCACTACATAGTATAAAGCAAAGTCGCTTTCCGCGTACCTATGTCCCTATGTGTGCTTATATCTTAGATATCACTACATAGTATAAAGCAAAGTCGCTTTCCGCGTCCCTATGTCCCTATGTGTGCTTATATCTTCATCACTACATAGTATAAAGCAAAGTCGCTTTCAGCGTCCCTATGTCCCTATGTATGCTTATATCTTCATCACTACATAGTATAAAGCAAAGTCGCTTTCCGCGTCCCTATGTCCCTATGTGTGCTTATATCTTCATCACTACATAGTATAAAGCAAAGTCGCTTTCCGCGTCCCTATGTCCCTATGTGTGCTTATATCTTCATCACTACATAGTATAAAGCAAAGTCGCTTTCCGCGTCCCTATGTCCCTATGTGTGCTTATATCTTCATCACTACATAGTATAAAGCAAAGTCGCTTTCCGCGTCCCTATGTCCCTATGTGTGCTTATATCTTCATCACTACATAGTATAAAGCAAAGTCGCTTTCCGCGTCCCTATGTCCCTATGTGTGCTTATATCTTCATCACTACATAGTATAAAGCAAAGTCGCTTTCCGCGTCCCTATGTCCCTATGTGTGCTTATATCTTCATCACTACATAGTATAAAGCAAAGTCGCTTTCCGCGTCCCTATGTCCCTATGTATGCTTATATCTTCATCACTACATAGTATAAAGCAAAGTCGCTTTCCGCGTCCCTATGTCCCTATGTGTGCTTATATCTTCATCACTACATAGTATAAAGCAAAGTCGCTTTCCGCGTCCCTATGTCCCTATGTATGCTTATATCTTCATCACTACATAGTATAAAGCAAAGTCGCTTTCCGCGTCCCTATGTCCCTATGTGTGCTTATATCTTCATCACTACATAGTATAAAGCAAAGTCGCTTTCCGCGTCCCTATGTCCCTATGTGTGCTTATATCTTCATCACTACATAGTATAAAGCAAAGTCGCTTTCCGCGTCCCTATGTCCCTATGTATGCTTATATCTTCATCACTACATAGTATAAAGCAAAGTCGCTTTCAGCGTCCCTATGTCCCTATGTATGCTTATATCTTCATCACTACATAGTATAAAGCAAAGTCGCTTTCAGCGTCCCTATGTCCCTATGTATGCTTATATCTTCATCACTACATAGTATAAAGCAAAGTCGCTTTCAGCGTCCCTATGTCCCTATGTATGCTTATATCTTCATCACTACATAGTATAAAGCAAAGTCGCTTTCCGCGTCCCTATGTCCCTATGTATGCTTATATCTTCATCACTACATAGTATAAAGCAAAGTCGCTTTCCGCGTCCCTATGTCCCTATGTATGCTTATATCTTCATCACTACATAGTATAAAGCAAAGTCGCTTTCCGCGTCCCTATGTCCCTATGTGTGCTTATATCTTCATCACTACATAGTATAAAGCAAAGTCGCTTTCCGCGTCCCTATGTCCCTATGTGTGCTTATATCTTCATCACTACATAGTATAAAGCAAAGTCGCTTTCCGCGTCCCTATGTCCCTATGTGTGCTTATATCTTCATCACTACATAGTATAAAGCAAAGTCGCTTTCAGCGTCCCTATGTCCCTATGTGTGCTTATATCTTCATCACTACATAGTATAAAGCAAAGTCGCTTTCCGCGTCCCTATGTCCCTATGTGTGCTTATATCTTCATCACTACATAGTATAAAGCAAAGTCGCTTTCCGCGTCCCTATGTCCCTATGTGTGCTTATATCTTCATCACTACATAGTATAAAGCAAAGTCGCTTTCCGCGTCCCTATGTCCCTATGTGTGCTTATATCTTCATCACTACATAGTATAAAGCAAAGTCGCTTTCCGCGTCCCTATGTCCCTATGTATGCTTATATCTTCATCACTACATAGTATAAAGCAAAGTCGCTTTCCGCGTCCCTATGTCCCTATGTGTGCTTATATCTTCATCACTACATAGTATAAAGCAAAGTCGCTTTCCGCGTCCCTATGTCCCTATGTGTGCTTATATCTTCATCACTACATAGTATAAAGCAAAGTCGCTTTCCGCGTCCCTATGTCCCTATGTGTGCTTATATCTTCATCACTACATAGTATAAAGCAAAGTCGCTTTCCGCGTCCCTATGTCCCTATGTGTGCTTATATCTTAGATATCACTACATAGTATAAAGCAAAGTCGCTTTCCGCGTACCTATGTCCCTATGTGTGCTTATATCTTCAATACTACGCTACATATTTTGATGTGGTTTCTTTTAATAGATAGAGTAATTCAAGAAGAAGGTTTATATGTATAATAGAGGCACACGGGCGGTAAAAAAATGACGGTACGAAGTTCGAGGGGTCCGCTAGTAACAATAATTTAAATTAATAAAACTGTTTATATTTGACCTTATTGCCTTGGTTTTAAGATGACTTTGAGATTTTGCTGTCAAGATCGTTCTGAGGCTGACTGTACGCGACTGGAGTGAAGTAAAGACCGGTTGCCGTGTTGGTTCCCGGTTGAGTACAATTTAGCGAACTCATTTCCTGTAGGTTTCGTAGACGGTTATTAAGGGATAGGGCTGTTCTCCATCCGACTCTAAGTACAGCCCATGAGAAAGAGCCCATTTGACGGTAATAGGCTCGTTCCTTATTACGTGAAATCGAAAATCGTATTTTGATTTTCTTTTGGTTCATGATTGGCAAATTGCTACCGCCTACTTTGAAACGTATTCAAATCTTTTCAACAGCTTTCAGGTTTTTATTTTTGAATAATTTATATGATAAATATTCCTTTCAAAGTCTTCTATTAATTAATTAACTAAATTACCTATAAAATAAAAGTATCGGATTCACCGGCACTCAAATCTTTAGCGTTTACTTACATAAAATAAAATGAATAAGTTTTCCTTTGAAATTTACGAAATTGTATAACATCGGAAGCCTTAAAAATAAGCGGCCATTTTAATATATAAACTTGTACTAAAGAAAAAGTTGCCGATGAAAAAATATTAAGTACCTATAAGACTTCTTTTTAAAGGCTATTGGTAAACTAATGAAAATTTTCTGAGGAAATCTTACGATTCTAAAGAAAGGAGATTGTAATAAATTAATAGGAGTTTTGATAAAATAAACTTTTCAGACAGCATTCATAACTTTGAAGAGAAAAAGTGCGAGTTGAATTCGCACATGAAGAATTCCATTTATTATACAACTTTTGAAATAGGTAGGTAGTTGGTACTAGGTACTTGTTCAAAAACGTTTAGCAGAAACCTCATTAGGTTAAAAAGGGACCAGATCCGCAAAGTCACAGGCATCTTGACCAGTCACTGTCCCCTAAACAATCATCTATTTACAATAGGTGTGACGGACAGCCCCCTGTGCAGAGGCTGCATGGGGGCAGAAGAAACGCCACATCATGTGCTTGTGTGAGAGTGCAAGATCGTGGCCGAACAACGGGCGAAATTCCTCCAGTCACCAGCTTCGCTCCGGGAAGCATGTGGAAACCTGAAAAGGCTGCTGGCTTTTTGAGAGAATCTGGGTTGGTTGGAATGAGAGGTAAGACGAGTGTGTAGAAGAAGAGAAAAGCTACAACTTTCTTTGTTTTTAGCGATATGCACCAGCCCTGCTCATCAGAAGCATTCTGACAAGAATAACCGACTAAGAAGAAGAGCTATAACAGTAGGTAATAGAGACAGTTTATCACTGGCTGTTTGTTAACTGTCGGGCGGAGAACACCTCACCTCACCTTACGGTTCCCAGTAACGTATAGACTATCAATTTCGGGATAATAAAGATAGAAAACGTTATCAATCTCTGATTTTAGTGTTACAATATTTGTACCATTGATCTGTAATCCAATTGCCTATCGATTGTAGGGCCTGACCCATGAAACAGATAGATATTTGTAATTATAATATTGGGACAGCAGTCACAGATTCTTCAAACGTGACTGTTTATCTGGAGGTGCGATCTACAGTTAACTGTAGGCATGTTATTGGGAACGGCAATCACCTTTACGACACCCACGGGTAGCGATGTGACCCATTATATTTCACCGGGAACCAATACAGACTTTTTGAATGAAGTTACTTGTTTAAAGACCTTGGATTGTCAAGAGCTTCAGTAAGCTCTTCACTTAAACGAATATCTAAAACGGCGTTGATAGGATCTTACCAAATTTGGATAGGTAGAGGGGGGAACACGACTGACGGTGGAGGTGAGCGCTGATGCATCACAAGGTGGCCACCCTAAACCTACACCTGGGTCGCAAGTCCCAGGCGCCGTCACAGTGTTCTCTGTACCACGCCATGGACCCGGCGACTGCACGGTGAATCCATGAAATGCTGAGCACCGGATCTCCCTCTTGTTAATATCGTTCAAACACAAATAGTATTCTGTTCCGTACTAATGCAGTGCAACATGTTCCGTTACTTAGTACGTATGTAACAGGTGTTGATTGGCTCGTTATCGCGTACGCACCGTGTAGTACTATCGCACTTATCGTTAGCTTCGCACTCAGAATACATCGAGGAACGTATCTACTTGTTAAAAGACTTTGTAGACTTTTCTGTTTGTGTTCATAAGAGGTGCTTGGTAAATTCTACTTCAGTCCCGATAAATAATAAGACTAATAAGAGGGTCATCTCATCTATTTGCGTGCTGTTAACGTGGCTGAAGAATAGGGTAGCTCTCCACTGAATAGTGGCTGAGTAATCATCAGGTTCCGCTTATTGTGATTACTATTGCTGATTTTAGAGATGGCCCTGGGTCAGCCGGGGTGCGAGGGATATGTCGATGACAACCTCACCTCCGGCCTAGCACCACGACCCTCAGTCGGCGTGCGGTTTTGTTCGGTTCGGGTCCGGCATGGCCTACCCTTCCGGCTCCGGCAGGGGGGTGAGCGAGGGGATTTCCGCACGTAAAAAAAAAGGAGCAACTGCTGTCCGAAAAAAAAGTAAAGAGAGTATGCAATATATGTGTATAGGTACCTATAGGTTCTACGTTCCGAGTGAAATATAATATGGTATTTTTAGAGCTACTTTAGCATTAGACAGTAGGTAATGTGTGGGCTTTATAGCAAGCAGTATGATAAAAAAGTACTTGAAGTGTACGTACCTACATCATATTTTTTATAGTGAAAAGGAGGCGAAGTTTAGTACAGATACAAAAAAAAAATGAATGATTTTTCTACATTCACTGCAGTATTCATTTAGATCTAGTTCGAGGCTATACATAAAGGAATGTTCTACAGAAATACTCGAGTTACATCTGGTTTTAAGTGTTCTAGATACTAGACCGTTGCGCATAGTACAGAAACTTAATTAGTCTAAGGTGCGCACAGGCAACCTTTAGACATGTTACATTGTAGTGGCACTGTTAATTACAACGATTAAACTGTATAGTTAGCAACAAAAGTTGATTAACACTAAAGACCTTCTGTCCTTGTAGACAAGTGGCAATTGGGTATTCTACTGACTAATCAAATTAGTAACTTTTTACTAAACATCAAAACGATAAGTTATAAGGTAACTTGTATGAAAAAAGATTTAGTGATGTCATAAAATAATTAATTAAGTTAATAGTCAAATCAGTTACTATTATAGGTTGGGTGGATGATTAAAAAGAAATAAAAACTATAAAATAAGAACTGACGCAAAATTCGGCTACTAAAGGGGTAAAATAAGTGGCGGAAGTTTGTATGAAAGTCCGTCAGTTTCAGAGCTGGATGCATGCTGGATTTCATAAACCTGTGTCTTTTAAGAAATAAATAAACACGTCTATCAGCGTTTAGGGTGGAAAAAAGTTCATATAAACGTTTGTATGAAAAGTTCGTCATTTAGGTCACTATCAAAATATGGAATACGAAATTTTCCCGGGCGAAGCAGAGACCGGGTCACCTAGTTAATATGAAAGGTTTAAAAAGAGACCCTTAGATTAGAATTTATTACGTAAGTTAAGTGCTTTTGTCGTCGTCTGTACACATGGAAATGAATCATCTTTGGCATATTATTTCTTTCTCATGATCCTAAAAAAACGCCCTTTTTAATTAATTTAATTGCTGTAGTTAGTACCTCTAAAGGTTGTTTCTAGCGAGAAGGTCTAACGTGCAAGTTTTTTTGTGATTTTAGTAACGTTCTGGCATCTACAGCCCCTGTGGCGTAACGGTAGTGCACGCCACTGCCACCAAGGAGGCGCGGGTTCGATTCCCGCTCAGTGCAAATATTTGTATGCATGAATATGGCTATTTGCATTGGTCTGAGTGTTTCTATGTATATTATGTATGTATTTTTTTAAAGTATCTAAGTATGTAAATCCGCATTCTAGATTCCATAACACAAGCTGATTAAGCTTACCATGGGTCTAGATAGCGTTATGTAGAATGTTGTGGAATATTTATTTATTTATTTGCACGGAAAATCGCAGCACTTACCAGGTCCAAACTATATTTTCCGTTAACAATATTGTACGCCACGTTAGTTCCCGGTGGAGTAGAACAGGACCACCCCAGCTCTTCATGTGGGTTTCGTGAAGGCGACTAAGGGATAGGGCTGTTCTCCATTCGAAAGTAAACATACAGCCCATGATTAAGAGCCCGCTTGACGGCAATAGGCCCGCCCCCTATTAAGTGGGACCGAAGATCATAGTTGGCGAAATGTGGGTGCTAAGACACCTCTGCCTACCCCTTCGGGTATTTACAGGCGTGAGTATATGGATGAATGGAAGAATGTACAGTACCTACGACCCTGAGTTTGGACCCTGAAATACCAGTACATCCCCATTTTAACCCAAATTTAAGTTTTCTTTTTATAAAGGACACTTCAATTTTACTTCACCTCGCCTGATGTTAAGCTAAAGGCAAAGTCTTGGAAAGAGTGTCACTATCGTAAACATGTACCATGTTAACAGTGGTAGCGCTCAATTTGACGGCCTCATCAGATGCCTTTTCAGGCCCCACTTAAAGGACCCGGGACTGTAGGAAGAAGGAAACACGTGAGCTGGCAGGGAGTTCCAAGTCTTAATGGAGCGGCATAGGAATGAGTCACTGAAACGCTTGGCCGCCCATTGTACAGTATTTTATGCATGTTTATTTTCTTTAAAATTTGTATATTTTGGTGTAAAATAAAGAATATTTTACTTTTACTTTACTTTTATAAGATCCAAACTATGTGGTAGGACGGGTACCTATTTAGCTCCCGATTTTTTTCTGAACCGCTTGCCTTGTGCTTAGAACCTGGTAGTTCGCGGCGGTAGCGCAAAGTGCGCCTCCCCGTAACCGGGGCTAGATGGGGACACTGTGGTCCCCACAACCCGAAGGGGGCCATATCGAAAGAGATGGTCCTGGGTCTGCCGGGGTGCGAGAGATACGCTTTTGGCAATCTCACCTCCGGCAACCAAGGACTCAAGACGGCGTGCGTTTTAGTCGGTTCGAGTCCGACATAACCACCTCCACCGGCTCAGTGGGGGTGGTATCCGTGGGGATTTATTGCACGATAAAAAAAAAGTACCTGGTAGTAATAATTCATATCTACTTATAAGGTTAGCTGTATGATTGATTGTGTATCATTAATATTCTAACCTTCACCCACTATTTGATATCACAGAATTAATGGTAAGAACATTCTGTTTTCGAACAGCCTGTGCCGCGGCGGTATTGAACGCGACTGCTACGCAGGAGACGCGGGTTCGATCCCCGCTCAGTGCAAATGTTTGTATGCATGAATATGACTATTTGCATTGGTCTGGGTGTTTCTATGTATTATATGTATGCATTTACAAAAAAGTATCTAAGTATGTTTATCCGCGTTCTAGATTCCATAACACAAGCTAGTTAAGCTTACCACGGACCTAGATAGCGTTATGGAATATTTATATATTTATTATTTATTTTCGAATTTCGCCCCGTTCATTCCCCGTGGACTAGCTCTTTCTGTGGGAGTCATAAAAGGCGACTAAGGGACAGGGCTGTTTTCCATTCGACAGCCAAAGGGCCGGCTAGACGGCAATAGGTTCGCCCTCTATTACGTCGTGGGACCGAAAATCATAATAATTGGCGAAACGTGGGTGCTAATGCACCTCTGCCTACCCCTTCGGGTATTTACAGACGTGAGTATATGAATGGATGGAACATTCTGTTTTGTATTTAATATACTTAGACAGTTACAGATTCAATCTCATAAAAGAAAATGAATTCCATAAAACAAATAAATAAACTATTGCTATTGGGATAACAGACTTTCTTCTTGATTGGACAGACGTTCGCAACTGTAATAACAGTGACGTCACTGAAACGATTACGTAACTGGAGCTCTGACGTCAACAGCAGATCCCTTCGGTAAGTCTTGTGTACTTATTACCAACGAAATGTATTTCAAAGTTACGTAAGAGCTGTTTCTAACTTTTATTCATTCCTCATAATACTACTTACCCTCGTATATCTGAGAAAGGGTTAGTAGATATATAATTGTACCCCATTTTCGCCAACTGTGTCTTATGAAGTTAGGCTGTTTAGGTACCCTATTTTGGCCATACGGCCCAAAACGGATAGTAGTTACCATAATATGCACAGTCTAAAACTCTAAAGTTGAAATTTTGTCGGTTGATGCTTTTTATGGGGTAAGCATCAAGCAAGGATTTTTGGAAATTTTGTTACTAAGAGGGTAAAATAAGGGATGAATTAGGGAAGAAGATTTTTTGTATGGAAGTATGTCATTTCCAAAGCTAGAAGTAGGAAAAATGACCCAGTGTCTTTTTCACAATAAATGAATATGTGTTCCAGCTTTTTACAAAACTCACTACTAAATTTGGTAACGAAAGATTATATGGAAAGTTTGTATGAGATTCTTTTACTAATTTATTCCCAAGCGAAGCCGGGAAGCGGACTGTTAGTTCAAGTAATAAACTAGCATACTATATAATTATTTAATTCCACTATTCAAAGAAAAACCGTTTTAATACCACAACGAAAAGTACAATTGTATTAAATTGGATAAACGCTGAAACTTGTAATTGTTTCTAATACTCTATAATGACCGCTAATTGCATGAAACTGTTATATACGGACTATCAGTACTACCTACCGTTACATTTTTATAGGACTATATATTTACTTACTTTATTAATTTTAATATCTCTTACATAAAAATTTACGCCATCAAATAATAGATAAGTAGTTCGAGAAATTTCTTCCGGTCCCGTTTATGAAATATTCCCATCTCTATACTATTTTTACAGTCGGGTAAAAAAGGAAGGAAGGAGGGCCGTGCCAAATACAGCCGTTCAGGCTGTAGGCCGTGCCAAATAAATGGACATACATACATAGTCTCGAAAAACATTACCCTCCTTTCTTCGGCAGTCGGGTAAAAATAAAAAACCCGACTGCCACTGAAAAGATCGAAAGTTTGATAGCAGGCGGTACCCATTAATTTTCTTTCGGTTTATGATTGGCAAATGGGTACCGCCTGCTATCAAACTTATTTCGATCTTTTCAGTGGCAATCGGTTTTTTTTTAAATGTCAAAGCAATGATTTTGCTAGTCCTGTCATGGTATTGAATTTTTCCGATGGTATAAACCATCTTGCCATTCAAGTCAACACTTGCATTTCAGAAGTAGGTAGACATATCAAAAATAGTTTGAAATAAGTCATTTATACGATATCTAAATGTGTTTGTTATAGTTTGCTTAAAACAAGATAAAAACATTTTTTCTTCAAAAAAGTGTGATGACAACTTTTTGACAGAATTTTGGTAAAACAACAATAATAACAGTCCAACAGTTCGTAAGAATGTTGGTAGATGGCTGCACCGTCGCCCTTATAGACGGATATAAAGAGAAGGAAAATTTGGAATGATTCAAGTGGTGCTCAATGGCTCAGTTGGCAGAGCAGTCGCCCTGTAAGCGAAAGGTCGTGAGTTCGAGTCTCACTTGAGCATTTCATTTTTTCCAATGTTTTTCGAACAATAATAAAATTGTGCCATGAAAAAAGTTATATACCTACTTACATAATACAAATTTGGTATAAATTTTGAGCAAACTATGTAGATAGGTGCATACCTAAAACAGTAGGCACGTTTATAATCAAATGTCAAATCACACAGTGTACAAATAATGTAAATTAAATAAAAAAGCAATTAACTTTACGCGTGCATTTCACAGTTACAAAAAGAACTAAAAAAACTAAGCACACAAAACGTAATAAAAAAAACACATTCATTTTTTGAAATAATCGAATGTTACCGGTAATCTAGTAGTTCCGCTACACGCTGTATGTTTTTGTTACCTACAACAAATAAATTAACATTTATTTTCACATTTTAAAATTAAAAACAATTACCCATGTCAAAAAAATAAGTCAACCATTTTTGCCGATCGACTTGCGAGTTTGACGCCCGCGAGTTAATGAATGACCCGAATGAAAGCTTCAATTTTTTTTTTATAAAGGACACGTCAATTAAACTTCACCTCGCCTGGTGGTAAGCTAAAGGCAAAGTCTCGGAAAGAGGGTCACCATCGTAAACATGTACCATGTTAACAATGGTGGCAGTCAGCTTGACGGCCTCATCAGATGCCTTTTCACGCCCCGTTTAAAGGACCCGGGGCTGTAGGGAGAAGGAAACACGTGAGCTGGTAGGGAGTTCCAGGTGTTAGTGGTGCGGCAGAGGAACAAATCGATAATGTGACGTCATGAATGACGACAAAGATAAAGTCTCAGGAAGAGAGTCACTGAGGCGTCCATTACACGCTCATGCAAGCGTCTTTCATGTCATCGGTCATGAATTGAGTTTGAATGATGGTTAGAACAAAAATACTTCAATTTAACCATCAGTCACCGCATTAGACGATGGGTTATTTTGTCAATGACGGCCGTGACTGTAGTAAAACTGACAGTAAAACGTACCAAAAATGGACGCTCACCAACAATGTTACAATTGTGGCCCTCAGCTTGACAGCGTCATCAGATACTTTATCCGACTATAGGAAAAAGGAAATATACTGGGTGATTATATAGTTGTTTTGAGCACAGTTTCAATAGCAAAATCATTTGGTAGTATTAATTTGGTGAAATTTGTTTAATAATGACTATAAAGATTTATAACCACATTCCTAAGGTAATTAGGGAACTGCCTAAAACTCAGTTTAGGTCAAAATTAAGGCAATGGTTAATAATTAAATGTTTCTACAATTTGCAAGAATTTTTCGATTGTAAATGAGAGTAAAATTTAATCGCTATGTTAAGTAAATTTATATTAGTTACTAGTATAATGTATATTGTAGAGGAATTGATGGATTAATTGTTCTAAATGCTTGTCAAAATTATTGAATATAAAGTCTGTTGGAATTAGTGGGTAATATGTGAATTAAAGTTGGACATTTTAATTATAATCTTAATATAATACAATCCTTATCTATTGACATCGATATATTTATTTTCTACAATTAATAGGTAATATCAATTCAATGTTATTTATTATGTTTTTAAAATAATTTGATAAATTTAATTTAAAATGTAAGTAATTGAATGACAATATAATTTATTTACAAGATTCGTATGCCTAATGAAGGCGAGATATGCTGTAACACTAACTAAAAATGTAACATCCTAACTTCACCGTGTCTCTTACGAATAAATTTCATTTCATTTCATTTCAAAGAAAAAAAATATGATGATGTGTGGGAATAATGTACAGGTGAAAGGAAAAGCGTATGGGGGTTTTTAATTTTTTTTTCTTTCACCTAATTCATACTTCCAGACGCTTTTGCTTTCAAAACTGTGCCCATTTTTTTATGCGAAACGATTATAAAATCCCCCAGTATGTGATGGTAAAGAATTCCAAGACTTCATGATGCAGAAAATAAAAATAAAATCGATATCAAGTCTCACAACGATTGAACTCACGCCGGGTATGTTAGGGGAGCTCGTTATTGGTACTACATCGCTTCCACAAAATCAAGAAATCTTCTCTGCTGTATTGGGCAGCACACTGATAACGCCAATAGCGAGTTCTAAAAACATCTCAAAGTGAGTTTTCGTCTAAGTGAGTCTCGACTTTGATTACTGATCACGTGAAACTAAATACGTAGTGTCACAAAAATTATAAAACAGTAATGCTTCAATCAATCAATAAATCAATTGGATTATTGGACTCACTGACTAGTCAAATTAGTTACATTTTCTAAACATCAAAACGATAAGTTAAAACGTAACTTGTATGAAAAAAGATTAAGTGACGTCATAAAATTTAATAGTCAAAACAGTTACTATTACAGGTAGGGTGGATGATTAAAAATAAATAAAAACTATAAAATAAGAACCAACGCAATTTTAACCGCTCTTTTACCATTCTTAATTTAATAAGCTCGGTGAAATAATTTATTTTTACTATAGGATAATACTTAATTAGCCTATCGGAGTCTATTGTGGGATATAGGTCTCTTCCAATGTGGGAGGCTTTGGCCTACTGTTTCCACGCTGACCAGAAGGGCTGGTACAGGGTTCCTTCTCTCGCAGTGCTATCGTCTGTGTATTTTTCTGTTAGTCGCCTCTTACGACACATTTAGAAGAGATGGTGGTCGTGGCGATAGTTGAATTGTTTCTCCGTCATCACACGAATATTACTTTCTTGCCTTCGTGCATTCCTTTCGTGCATTCATTGTTACACGCGCGGCCACCAAATTTTACCAATAACACGATTATTCAATTAAGTCTGGACTGGCGTAACATTGTTAGCCGCAAGTCAACCGAAAGTAAATAAAATGGAAAAAATACATTAAGAACGTGCAGTAAAACTATTCCGCCTTAGTAAACTTTTAGTATAGGGTTACGTGACCAGATTTTTATCGAAAGGGAAGTTTTTGCAATGGTTAAAATTATACTGTACCTACATATTATGTATAAAAGTTGTAAAATTAAACACGTTCCTTCATTTTTTAATTATTTTATGTTTTGTTACGTGACATTTTTAATCGTAGAGAGATTGCATGTTTATAAAATAATATTAAGTCAACTAGTATGTTATGTGTGCAATAAGGTTCAGTCAGAAAAATAATGTTTCGTTTCATAAAAACACTAAGAAAGTAGAGATACTTAGGCCCGTATTCTAGAATGACACTCAGACTGAATCTCGATTTATCTGAGGACAGATTGGCAATATGTAAACCTATCAAACTGTCTATACAATCTGTCCTCAGACAAATCGCGATTCAGGCTGAGTGTCATTCTAGAATACGGGTCTTAAACAAAATAAACCAAGATGGCGGTCTCTGCATCAGTCAGCTGTCTAACTTGAGATAAATGCCCGGAGTGCATGGAGAGCGAGGAGACAAGCCTCCATCTACTGGCAGAGTGCCCTATGTACTCCCTGAGCAGATGGAATCTTCTAAGATCGGACATACTGGACGCAGAGGAGCTACGGGACCTGAAGGTGGCACGGATCGCGAGCTTCTACAAGGAAACAAACAGGTTTGAAGGGGCACTGTGACGGCTGGATGAACCAAACTCTCTCCAAGGGGAGAGAAATGGATGAAATGGCCCGCAGATGTCACGGATGGATCATCCGGTCCCCACAATGAAATAATAATATCTTGATCTAAAAGATTGGGAAAGATATTAAATTTAATCTTTCCCACTCCAGCTGAAAGTAAGGAATTAGGGTGAGATTTCAGGGTCCGCCTAATTGTTCTCCTCCTTCAGGTAAGGTTTTGGACTGGTCCAATTTACGCAAAATACTCCTCTTTCTACAACGTTTTATTATTTTTTCCTTTGTAATAATATCCATTCAATTAATCATTCGATTGAAATAAAAAATCGAATCAATCAGTCAATCAATCTCTATCTCATACTCAAAAAACATGGATTGATTGACACAAAGAAGGTCGATTCGAGTGCGAAGCGATGAAAATTACAACTTTTTTACCCACGACGAAACGGAGACGGATGTTTGTATGTTTGTTTGTGCAAATCCACATTGCCATTTTCTCCGAAACTACCAATTGAATTTTGATGCAGTTTTCAGTTTTGGGTTCGGCTTTAATTGGAGAATGTTCTTAGATAGGTGTTACAATGACAACTCAACAGGGGACGCTACAGCAAGCATTTTTAACGCAATTCAATGTTGCCGATTTTGTTCAAAAATACTAGTCCGATTTTGATGCAGTTTTCAATTATTGGTTTGGATTTGATAGGTGCATGTTCTTAGATAGGTGTTACGGTGACAACCCACTAGGGGATGCTGTAGTAAATATTTTATGAATTATTTTTCATACGTCATCGTGGGTTTTTTTCATAATTTTTATTTTTATTACTTGTTAAAAACATTTTTTTTGCAGCTGCTCACGGTTCACAAATATCCATCACGTTTAATTTCTGGTATGTGCCACAGAATCTATATACCATAGAACACAACTATGTCTAACTGTACAGTCCATGAATCAGCACCATTCATCAGTTACATACATTCAGAGTTCATTGTTTTCGGCTTTATGCTCTGCAGTTTGTTAGTTTATCTGCCCCATTGTTACAAAAGTTATCGCCAGATATGTATCTTTTGTTATATTTTAATGCTTCGATCCGATTACTTAGACTGATGTTATATTGAATTGTATTTTGATAATAGCTTCCTACTTGGAGAGATTCACGGCTTGTAAGTATATAAGAACCAGTAGCATGAACTATATCAAGTATCGCACTTTAGACTCGTGTCATTCTAATGTCATCTATCGATAATAGAACTCTTAGATATTAGACATAGATAAATAGATAGGTAGACAACACTCTAGACTTAGACAAGGCATTGTAAGTGGGCAGGTAATCTGGGATAAATTTCACAGAACGTAAACTATCCAAATTGGGTATTCTACTGACTAGCCAAATTAGTTACTTTTTACTAAACGTCAAAACGATAAGTTATAAGGTAACTTGTATGAAAAAAGATTTAGTGACGTCATAAAATTCAATAGTCAATTCAGTTACTATTATAGATTGGGTGGACGATTAAAAATAAATGAAAATTGTAAAATAAGAACTGAAGCAATTTTTACCGCTCTTTTACCATTATTAATTTAATAAGCTCGGTTAGTTATTTTAAGTTAACTATAGGATAATACCCAATGGGGAAAAAATAGCAGATCAAGTTCGGCCATTTTTTGGGCATGAATGAAAAGTTTAACCTCAGTGGACTCCAGTTGCGTGAACCAGAAGGTAGAATTGCTCACATCCACCTTGACCAAACTGTACGACTTGCATGCACCACTGCGAAAAATCAAGGTTAAACACCTACCATCGCCTTGGCTAACAGACGACATAAAAACATTAATTTCCAAAAAGACTGCAGCCAAGTCCAGATACCGAAATCGCCCCACGGAAGTGAATCGGTGCAAGTATATAGCCATACGTAATCACTGTACTAAGGTGTGTAGGAATGCTCAACGCCAACATATCCACAGCTCCGTTGAAAACGGGGACCCAGCTCGTGTTTGGAAGTTCCTAAGGTCATTGGGAGTCGGTAAGTCTCGGCAAAACGCTATTTCTAATAACATAGATATTAATTCTCTTAACCAACACTTCTCGGCTCCGTCCACTTTTGACGCTGCTACCAAAGTTGAAACAATGAATCATCTTTCTTCACTTGCCACTCCCGACTACTCTCCATTCTTCTTCACTCAATTTACGGGTTGTGATGTTAGAAGAGGCATAGTGTCGATCACGTCCAACGCTGTGGGAACTGACTGTGTCGGCCGTAATATGATCCTACCTATTATTGACGAAATTCTTCCTATAATCTGTCACATCTTCAACTTCTCAATCACGAGCAGTACCTTTCCAAGTGCGTGGAAAGATGCCCAAATTACACCTATCCCTAAGAAGAAAAACCCTTCCTCCTTTTCAGAGTATAGACCTATATCTATCCTATCCTTTCTCTCCAAAGTGCTCGAACGACTGGTTCACTCTCAGCTAATTGGTTTTCTGTCTAAAAATTCACTCCTAAATCCTTTCCAGTCTGGGTTTCGTCCTGGCCACAGCACCACAACAACCTTGGTTCATATTACGGAAGACATCAGATCGGGTATGGAGAATGGTGAGTTAACTGTTTTAGCTCTCTTGGACTTCTCCAACGCCTTTAATAACGTTGATTTTGACGTTCTACTCGGCATAATGCGCTCTCTTGGCATATCTCCGGCAGTGATTGATTGGTTTCAAAGTTACCTGTTTGGTCGCCGGCAACGCATACGCATCGAAGAAACTGTCTCCACATGGTGCTCAATGTCTGCTGGTGTACCACAGGGTGGCGTGCTATCTCCTCTACTCTTCGCAGTTTTCATAAACTCAATCACTAAACATCTTACTTCTTCCTACCACCTATACGCAGATGATCTGCAGATTTATACTAGGGCCACCCAGGATAAACTGAGGGATGCTGTTGACATTATAAACGAAGATATGGGCAAGATATGCAATTGGAGTAAATCATATGGTCTGAGGGTGAACCCAAGTAAGACTCAAGCTATAGTCATTGGCAGCCCTTACGCTGTCTCAAGAATAGACTGGTCGCTTCTCCCTTTAATCTCCTGTGATGGTACTAATGTGAATTATAGTGACAGAGTCAAAAATCTAGGCATCTACATTGACAGTAGTCTTTCTTGGGGCCCTCAACTTCAGGAGGTTAGCCGCAGAATGTTTGCCAC
Source organism: Eilema sororculum (assembly GCA_914829495.1). Classification (NCBI taxonomy): domain Eukaryota; kingdom Metazoa; phylum Arthropoda; class Insecta; order Lepidoptera; family Erebidae; genus Eilema; species Eilema sororculum. The sequence continues at coordinate 2,643,166 of OU618544.1, read as the reverse complement.
AGCGGAGTCCCTGCGTAGGCTTCGCAGTCTGCTGCCAATTACCACGAAAACTGCGCTAGCGCAATCTCTTTTTCTTCCCACCCTTGATTATGCTGACGCCAGCTATCCAGATCTCACCGAAGACCAACTAAATAAACTTGAGAGACTCCAGAATCTCAGTATACGGTTCATATTTGGGCTTCGCAAATATGACCACATTTCCGAATATCGTGCAAAACTCAAGTGGTTACCCATACGCCTTCGCCGAAATGTTCATATTCTTTGACTTCTTTATAACATTCTTTTTCATCCTCTCACTCCAGTCTACTTAAAGGAACGCTTCAACTTTCTATGCGACACTCATTCAAGGACTTTGAGATCATCAGGAAATCTGCAACTGAAAATGCCAAGACACTCCACAATGTTCATGGACAAATCCTTAACTGTCCAAGCTGTCCGATTGTGGAATGCCTTACCGGTCACTATAAGACGTGCGCAATCACTGCCAGTCTTTAAAAAAATGGTTACGGCCCACTATTTGCAAGAAAAATAGTGTCTGAATGTGTCTATATTAGAACTGTGTCCCATAGTATGTATCCTCTACGTATATATATTATTATGTATAAGAACTATATAAATTTATAACTCTTTGTAAGTATTTACTGTTATTTATATTACCAATGTCTTCTGAAATATTATTAGTATGTATTCTATATTCTATAATATACCTACATATAAGTACTCCTAATATTTACATATCTAATAATTCTTCTAAAAAAAAAATCATTATAATAATCTCTCAGTACACCAAACTGCCCCTAATCTCTCTGTCTGAGTCTTACTCCATCCTATGGTTGCCTGTAAGAGATTGCCTCAGAGCGATAAGGCCGCCAATTGTGTACCACATAAATTGTACCTTTTATTTATTGTAAATATCCTTGGTGAACAATAAATATTTTTTTATTTTATTTATTTATTTATTAAGCAGATGGCGGGTTGTTGTCCCTGCCTACCCTGGAGTATAGTTACCGCCTTGTCCGTTCTAGAAGATATAATTTTTTCAACATATAAAACGAAATTTTATTTTGCTTCGCAATATTCAATCTTTTCCAAGTATCCCCGGCTCGAAAATGCACACACCACAACTGTCACTACGCTCACTCCCGCCAACGGCTCTGGTGTTACCAGCGTAGCAACATTGCCCATGAGCACACGAGACAGTGTTGCCACTATCGCATACACTACAAACTTTATTGTCTATTGTGAAAGTAATTTATTGAAATATCCTTAAAGACTATTTCTAAACACAAATATATTTAAATTTACTGTGGTTTCTAACGAGAATATCACGTAGCCCCACAAATATACGAAAGCGACTAAAGTTTATTGCGTCCATCAAATGTCGTCCGACATTTTGATTTGATTTACCATCTCCTTTTGATTTGACAACTCACAGACGACAAAGAGTTTATTTTTAATTCACCCCTTGATGTTCTGTGGTAAACAACTTTTGTATTATATTACTTTTTACTTTGAAAATATTTGATCAAACCGATCAGACGCTTAAAAAAAGTTACATAAAAGAAAAAACTTCGTAAGTATTTCCTTACAGATTCCAATGAAATCCATACAAATATTTTAAATGCGAAAGTAACTCTGTCTGCCTGTCTTTATGTTATGCTTTCACACCTAACCTCTGAACCGATTGTGATGAAATTTGGTATAGGGGTAGATTAGACCTTGAGCAAGGACATAGGATATGTTTCGTTGCGATAATCAACATCCACGAGGGTGGATCCGCGGGCAAAAGCTAGTTCAAAATAAATAAGAATTAATAGTACTTACATTATTGCAAAGGCCGTGAAATAGGCGATTGCAGGACGAGAAGAGTCTGAACTAATATGAGACAGGCAATTGCTATTACTGTATGATTTGAGATTAACATGGTCATTAACATTAATAGTATAAAACTCACCGGGATATTCCCATGTCTATTATTTTCATTGAGGAACCGATATTTCGGCGCTGTTTCAAGCGCCATGATTACGATGCACTGACGACCGTCGAGCTAGTTGTTACTGGGCAGACCGTATCTGTCTACCCTCTTCCGCACTCGTTTATTACACGCGTCGCCACTACCACTGTCCGCGTTCTCGCACTGTACTCGATCGCGATTTCGACATACAACGCTCACTGAATCGACTCACACGGGTTTTGAAATCGTTGGTTTTGTGAACATACGAATCACTGGATGCAAGACACTCGACAGTTGAAACCCATCTTCCCGGTTGAAGCGCCTAAATATCGGTTCCTCAATGAAAAAAGAATCAACATGGTAAATATCGCTGTGAGTGTTATATTACTAATTGCTATTACTATTTGCTATTTCCGTCAAGGGCACTATAACAGGGCTGTATGATTAGATTACTGTCGGATGGAGAACAACCCTATCTCTTAGCCACCTTCTACTACATCCACACTGGAGGAGATGGGGTGTCCCGTGGCCCAATTCGATACCACCCTGATCCAACACTTTTAACCGTGTTAAAGGTAAGTATACGAACCCGAATGATCTTTAATGCGACGGCAAGTGACACGTGACACCCCGTGGTCTAATTGACGTACCTTTACGTGAAACACGCCAGCCGTGTCCTACCCAATTAGTGTGCAGTTTATGTACACATTTCGATAAGGCACTCGTTAGTGTTGAAAAATGTAGTCTTTTATTTATGTAGGCTTACTTAAGCCAAAAGGTTTTGCTTGCCATCTCGAAAAAGATGGTCCTGCCTCTGCCGGGGCGCGAGAGATATGCTTTCGGCAATCTCACCTCCGGCAACCAAAGACCCAACACGGCGTGCGTTTTAGTCGGTTCAAGTCCGACATAACCACCTCCACCGGCTCCGGGGGGTTGTTATCCGTGGGGATTTTTCGCACAATAAAAAAAAATGTTTTGTTTAGTAGATAGTTGTGATATGGCAGCTGGTTTGACGTCAGTATGGCTGAGATTACTTGTGTCTCTGAACAATTAAATAGTAGGAAAATCTGTTAAATGAACAAAATGACTCACTTTTCATTGATCAAATAAATTCAGAGACTCGAGTCTGCAGTGTAGGTACCCAGGTGAAGTTAAATTAAGCCCTGAAAGTCTATAGCAACCTCTGAAAGGCAGTCTTTTTGACCAATGAAATAGCTGAAAACCTTAGAAAAGTTACTTGAAAGAAAGAAAGAAAGAAAAGAAAGAAACCTCATTTATTGGGAATCAGCGCAAAATAGCACACAAAATACATAAATAAAACTATTAACGACAGAGACAGAGAGAGAGACAGAGACACGAAATTTGAGGTTAAGGTCTACACTAAGTACTTTCTACGGAAAGTCTATAAAACGTAATAATTAATTAATTTCCAATACGCATGACCTTCCAATCGAGTGGGTAGGTACGTAAGTAGGTTGGTCAGGTATTGATTTAACTTGAAATAGTTATCATTATTTTATTGGACTACTGGCCCTCGATTCTACTAAAGCTGAACCACTGTGTCACTGTAAAAAATTACATTAAAATTTTAGACTTTATATCTATAGACCTAAAGTACAAAATTAAATGAAAACAGTTTCATTACACTTTTTTAATTACTCCGCAAAATGGCATTTAATTTTGAATTTTAACCAAATCGCTGTAAAGGCTATTATTTAATGCCGTTCTTTGCAGTGACCGTAGCACCACTGTGGTTTGGTTCTAGCAGGATCGAGGCCCTGACCGATGATATTTCACAAACATGTATATGTGTATACATACTGCCGTATATCCTGAAAGGTACCTAATTCATACTACCCGTAACAACTGTCATAGATTTTCGTATGGCAACTGGTACCGACCGCTTAACCTGTTCCTCCGAAGCACGGAGGGGTTTCAAGCCTCAACATCTTAAGAATGGTCACCGAACCTAAGACCGACATGGCCAGTAATCCTAACCTATTAAGTTGCCAATAAGCCACGCCACGAGTAAGAAGAATCCTATTCTATTAATAGTCCGATAGGGCCCTTATCGAGGAGTACGACCTTGGAGAGCAGTGGCGGGCGTCGTAGGAGGCATTTCAGCACCATCCCTGGAAGGACCTGGTACCTGACGCCACCACTAAGCCGCCTGGTTTTAACAGTTGTCGCCCGGTGTAGTCAAGGGTCAACCGGTTCAGAATTGGACACGGGAGATGCAACTACTTCACAAGTGGGGACTTATAGAAGCGCCGGACTGTGATTGTGGAGCTCCAAAGCAGACAACGATGCATATAGCAGAGGAGTGTCCACTCCGTCATTTCCCTGGAGAAATGCGTGAGCTTCATGACCTCACACCGGCAGCAATAAACTGGCTTCGCCAACTGGACCTCGACATATGAGGACTCGAGCAGGGGCCATACGAAATGATGATGATGAATAATACAAATGTTAAAGTTTGTTAGGACGTTCGTTAGTCAATCACGCTCTAACGGCTGAACGTATCTGGTTGAAACTTAGTACAGAGATAGATTATAGTCTGGAGTATCACATACCTATCCTATTTATTCCGGGAATGAGTTCCCATGAGTGCGGGAACGGGATCAAAGCTCAACAGCCGCGGGCAACAACTAATAGTCATATTATAATAGCAAAAAGTATAGGTGTGGTTTAGGTAAGACAATTACGTAATTACTATGCAAATTTGTGAAATGCCGGTGGTCGCTGGAAAATTCTCATTTTACGTTAGAGGTGATATTTCAGTTTCGTGTTTCAAGAGCATAATTTATTTTTTACTTACATAAATTACTGTATACCCGCTATTAATACTTCATAATCTAGATTAGGTATTATAATTGGATTTGTAATTTATAGTATTATTGATCGACTTAATTTCAGTGGTTAGAGGTTAAAAGAAAAATTGTGGTAGTTATAATGTTTTATAAGTTCGAAATTATTAGGTAATAAGTAGTTTGGAAGTCTTGTAACGCTCCCGTAACCTAGAGAAAGGTTCCTATGGGTTTTCCCGGGAAAGAAGTAGCCTATGTGTTATTCCTAACTATAATCTATTTGTATGAAATATTATAGCATTTATTAAGCTAACAATACAATTCGATTACATCAGGAAAACGAATTACTCAGGTGGGCCTTGAACCCACGACCTTTCCCTTAAAGAGGGAATGCTCATCCAACTAAGCTACTGAGTAACACCTGAATCAATTCAAATTTCCCTTCTTTATATATCCGTCTTTAAGGCGACGGTGGAGTCATCTACCAACACTCAAGCCCCACCTGAGTAATTCAATTTTCCTGATGTAATCGAATTATAATCTATTCCTGTACAAAAATTCAGTCAGATCTGTCGAGCTATTTGAGTGTGATTGAGACTAACAAATATTAAAATATTGTGACAAGCTTTCCTTCATATTTACCAAAATACTGGTAGGATATAGGATTATCACCATCATCCGTCGAGAAAGAATATAAGTATCACCATCCTATCTCATCTGATGGGTGTCGTAGGAGGCGACTAACGAAAAAGTACCTACACAAACGATATCAATACGAGAGAAGAAAAACTCGATGAAATCTTGTACCAACCAGCGTGCAAACATTAGGCCAAAGTGCCACAACATTGGAAGAGGCCTGTGTCCAACATAGGATTGCGATTGGCTAATTGGTTGGTAGGATTAGCTGTAAGAACAGCTAATCCAACTAACCTAATAACCAATTAACCAAATAATAAGTACACCTATCATATCATATACCAGCTGCGTAGATCCACCAGATCCACTGTGTGTTTTAACCTAATAAGTAAGGTATCTAAACATAATTCCTGACATGGCGAAAACAAAATATCGAGAATGAGCGGGTAGATGAAACCTAACTACCTCACGGACTCGAAGACGGCGGGTGTGCACTACTGAGCCAGTCAGCCTGTGACCAAGGCCGGTGTAATCTGGTCGAAACGTCAGGCAAATCAAAGGTACATATGTACCTATACCATGATCGCGTTAATTCCCGTTAGTATTATTGTATAATTCCTGACAGACGGCAATAGTATAAAATCTCATTGTCTGGTTAATTGACCCCTTAGAGGGAGCAGGATAGCCAATTACTTGCCCTAGACCGTCCAAGGGCTGGACGCAGACGATCCAGAGCGTCAAATGAATGCTAATATTCGTTGACTTTGACAGAATTCAATCATTTAATTGGCCGTCACCGATGTATGGTACAAGTCAAAAGTTTTCCGCTGAACACCGACGCGTTTTTGTAAAGTTGGTTACGTTATAAACCTTCTACTATAACTATAAACTTGACTAATACAATATATAGATAAATACATTGATCCACGACTGTATGACCATAAATATTTGGTATTATAATAACTCCGCTGACATTCATCACTATTTTATTATTGTTTGTCAAATTTCATACTTAATAACAATTTAATTGTTAACTAAAAATTTGCATGCTGCAGTAGGCAGCTAAACATGCCGTGCTTATACATATTGTAAGATCCATGTTACCATGTTTAAAGGCAAATAAATTAACTATTCTTATTCTATTCTCCCTAAGCGGTATATACTACAGTCACATTTCAGTAACTATGATTCTGGCCGCACTTACCTAATCGTGACCAATCTAACTGTCGCCAAGTCGGCATTTTGTGTAAATTAAACTGAACTTGCTTGAAAGGCAACATGTATCAATAGAGGAAGCTCGGATAACACAGTTTGGCTAATACTACTTTAATTATTAATTATTATTATTATTTCTTTATTAATATATCAATGTGTAAAAAAAAATGTTTAGTCTGCACTATTGTATTAGGTTAGCCTGTAAGGATAGTTATGTGAAGAAATAAATAAATAAAAATTGAAAAATGTTTTGCCAGATCGAAAGTGGGCCAAAATCTTTTTATCCGAAACGACCATAAAATCATCCAGTTAATATACTGTTTTAGTGTAGATTTTAAGGAAACAACCTAAGCGGGGCGTGAAAAGGCATCTGATGAGGCCGTCAAGCTGAGTGCCACCATTGTTAAGTTAAAATATGCCAACAAAATCGCTCCCGCTTGTACCTTAAACGTTCTACTGAAACTAGAGTATCTGTTGGACCTGCATCCAATATCCGTCTGCCCGGCTTTGTGCGTGTACCTAAGGGCTCACAAGGCCCCTAGTGCCGTCAGCCCTCATTATTGTGCAAGTTTGTATTATATTGCGAAGGGTTCAACTGATTTCGAAGGATCATCGATTTATCTTTGCATCTAATGTCATCTGTACCAGACCAAACTAATATAGAACAAGAGCATAATTTGAATGAATTTTACAGCATTAACATACAACTATACAAATCAAATACATAGGAAAAAATGAATCTTCTCGGGCGGGACTTAAACCCGCGATCTTTCCCTTACAGGGGGAATGCCTTGACCAACTCGTCTACCGAGACACGCTCGATGTGATCCAAATAAAATTTTCCTTCTATTTTTATCCGTCTTTAACATTCGAGTCCCGCCCGAGAAGATTAATTTACCCTATGTATTCGAAGAGCATAATTTCTTAATATTTTAGAGTGAAAGAAACCTTGTGTTCAAAGAAAGAACAACGAACAAATCTTCTTTCACTGGTATACACCTTAGGTCCTACTAATATTATGAACGCGAAAATTTGTAAGTATGAATGGATGGATGTTTGTTACTCTTTCACGTCTAAACGGCTGGAGCGATTTTAATAAAATTGGGTATGGAGCTAGCTGCCACCCTGGATTAACACATAGGCTATGTTTGGCCGCGGTAACCGACATCCACGCGGGCGGAGTCGTGGGCAAAAGCTAGTACTGATAGAATTTGACAGACATAACATAATATAAACTCACGCCTGTATTCCCCGAAGGGGTAGGCAACGGTGCTAGCACCCACGTTTCGTCAGTTTATGTTTAGGTCCCAATGTAATAAGTGGCGAGCTTATTGCCATTAACCGGGCACTTACAAACCTGCGATAAATACACACATAACTTCGAAAAGCATCGAAAAGTCATTGGTGTGTGCCATGGTAAACCTGGGATCGAACTCGAGACCTCGTCTTAGCAGTCCGAATTAGACGGAGAGCCGATAAAATGGGCATTCACTCGATTAATGTAAGTAAATCAATCTTTAGGCAAGTATTCCAGTAACAACGCTCAGGCCCTCGGTTCTACTAAAGCTAAAACAAATTTTAGACTTAATTTCTATACGCCTTAAGTTAAAAATTAAATCAAAACAGTTTCATTACATTTTTTCAATTACTCTGCAAGAAGTCATTTCATTTTGAACTTTAACCACATATCGCTTTAAAGAGTACTATTTAATACCGTTTTTTGCAGTGGCGGTGGCACCACTGTGGTTTGGCTTTAGGAGGAGCGAGGCTCAGTTGTTAATCGACTCTCAAAATGACGTTAGCTATCTTCTGGAATAAATTCTGGCCTCAGATCTAGATATAAATCGAGATTCAGGATTGGATATCGTTCTAGATTACGGGACTAATATTGAAATTCTTTCTACGGTGCGTTGGTCCGAGTATCCGTATTTGTTCGCTTGACTATGTACTGAAGAAAGCCGCCTTTATACAAAGTGCAATAAAGCAATTCAATCATTGCAACTTAGCAATATAACAATTGATTTATTTTCATAAATAATTAGCAGTAATTGTTATACCAGCGTTTCATTAATTGTTTATTGCCGTTGGCCGTTGGCACGACAACAGCATTCCAAACAGGACATCATTCTACTTGACAATGAGTTTCAATCGCTGTCGTAACGTGAGTTGGCGGTGGATCTATTTATCAACATAGAAAATAGAAATGGTGGAAACCTACTAAAACGAAACCAACTTACTTATTATCCATACTAACATTATAAATGCGAAAGTAACTCTGTCTGTCTGTCTGTATGTTATGCTTTTACTGAACCGATTTTGATGAAATTTGGTATAGGGGTAGATTAGACCATGAGAAAGGACAAAGGATAAATGTTTGGTTTGGTGTAAATAAACAATCTTGTTGTTTTTTTTTACACAAACACATTAATAAACTATTACTTAATCTGACGGTTCGATTTTATTTTTTAATCGCGTTTTATTTTAAAACTGAATATTTAAACTAAAGAGATTAATGAACTAAGTTTTAAAATAAAAAAATATCACACATCAAGATTGTTCACAAACGCGCGTAGTTACGTTACGTGTTATGGTTGGTCATTCGAGTTGAGTTGTATGTTGGTTGACAACGTGACGGGCGGGACGGGAATTCCGGGAAGCGAATTTCGCATGACATATTTTGGCGTCTAATTATAAAAGTATTTAACTTTTTAAAGGAAGTTAAAAACATGTGTGTAATGGTATATAATTTATGGGACTTGTTAAAATAAGCGGAATATTTGGCGACGTATGGCGCTGCGGTAGAGCCTCCAGTTGAGTGAGCTGACCTTTGATCGCGGGTTCGTTGCCCGTTTAGCACAAATATTTGCAGGCATGATTATGTTTATTTGCACTTCATGATATACCTAAGATATTCTGGCCCCGTTCTTGTTACCCATAGGAACCTATTCTCGGAATAAAAAGTAGTCTTCTTCTTCTTCGTAGCGTTAATTCCAGTCGGATCCGCAGCTTTCTGCTTGGAGTCTGGGGTCCGATTTACCAGTCTAACTGTGGATTTGGCTGAACTTCGATATTTTCTGTAAAGCGAGTACCATCTGACCTCCACAACCCAAAGGAGATATCGAAGCATTGCAGCTAGACCAGTTGTTGGACTTTTAAGGGCTTCAGCTTCTCTTAACGACTGTCATACGTGTTCTTAATGTGCTCTCCGAGACACGACCTAACCAATGCGAATACCCATATTCATGCAGATAAATATTTCTACTGAGCGGGGATAGAACCCGCGTCTCCTGCATAGCTGCTGTATTCGCTACCGCTACGCCAGGGAGGCTGTCAAAAAGTACTCTATGGCTTGTCCTATTCCAGGCCTTAATCTATGCCCACCTGCTAACGAATGCTACTTGCCAATACATGGCCAACGGAGGAACTCACGGGTGCCTCTAATGCTATCAGGGTGACTGCACATTGGACAAATAAAATATGACGCGCTATGCCGCCGATTCGACAGATACGTACAGATAATTATGCATCCATTAAAGAGGTATATAACCGCACACTAAACAAAACCTGGTACCTACTAAACAAAAATACTTCTATGAATGATTTGAGATTGACAAAGTCATTTAAATTGATAGTAAAACACTCAACGGAGTATTTACCATATTTCTAGTACATCCGTGATTGGCGCTTGAAACAGCACCGAAATACATATTGAATCCTCCAAAATTATAACAAACATGGTAAATATCCCGATGAGTGTTATACTTCTACTATCCCACTGGGGCAACTATCCGTCTTTTATCCATACTAATATTATAAATGCGAAAGTAACTCTGTCTGTCTGTCTGTATGTTACGCTTTCATGCCTAAACCACTAAACCGATTTTTATGAAATTTGGTATAGAGGTAGATTAGACGCTGAGAAAGGACATAGGCTATGTTTAGTCGCTATAATCGACCTCCACGCGAGCGGAGCCGCGGACAAAAGCTAGTTCAATATAAATACAACCATTCACGATTACAATATTACAAGATGATGTGATTGAATAAATAGCCCTTCTATTAATAGAAAATCACCACCTACACAATAGAATCGATCGTGCATTTTGTAAGTTAAATAACCCTGTGGGTGCTAAGTGGGTTTGGTGCATGCATGCATATTCATGTTAGAAGTGTCGGCGCCATTAGCGGCCATTGCTCCAGCCTGTTGATACGGGACCAAGGACTTACTTTGAGGCACTTGTAATGCACTTTTGATTGCCCTCGTCATCCTAGCGGTTAGATTACCGTCAGGTGGTTTTAGCTTAAAATGGATGATGTTTAGTTGATGGTAATGATGATGGATCTATCTCTGTGTTAAACTGTAGAACTGTTAAGCTGTTTGAGCGTTTTATTAAACATCCAGACATCTTTACAAACTTTGAAATTCATAACTAGCTTTTGCCCGCGACTTCGTCCACGTTTACTTCAGAATAGATAGGTATGGGACACACTGCTCCTGATCCCGGGACCCATTAAAGTTCCTTAAAGTTTCTGTGAGCCTGGTACTTAATGCAAATGTACCAGGGTCAGAAAAATACTGATCCCGTGCACGCGACCCACCGGAACCTCATACGCGGGATAGAATAAAGATCGAACGGGATGAAAAGCATCTTATGTCCGTCTCCTGGTCCTAAGCTACATCCGTTCCGTACATCCGTTAAGTACAGACGTTCTCGAGTTATAAACAGTGTAACTCTAACACGACTTTCTTTTATTTAAAGAAGATATTCGGTAGAAGTAGGATAGTAACATTGAAATCATGGGTTTCGAGACCGTGGCGTCACATTGTGAATCAGACCCCTTTCGCCAAGAAATTTCATGTAGCAAGGATTTACTTTGAGGCACTTTCATATTTGACTCGTACCGATTAAAACCGCATGGCCGCCGTCTTTCTCAGGCCCTCACTTACCGCCGTTGCCCCCATGAGGAAGGTTAGACCAAAAGTAATACTCGGTAGGCTATGGCTAAGTATGTGGTGTTCTTGCAGACATACTTATTTTGTGTTTATTTTGGTTTTTACACTATATCTACACTATATTTTTCTATAAAGTACATATAAAATCGAAAATAAAGTAAACAGTGTTTTTGAGAAAATCTAATGACTAAATGCGATAGTTAACCGTACACGCCTGCTGGTTAAGTGTTATCTCCCCTATTGGATCACGCAAAATAACTTAAATACATAAACCCGTAATGGAAAGTTCTATACTTCATATGCAGTCTTACTTCGAAGAGAGGATGGCTACATTCCAGGCTAAATTGCAGGAGAAGCCCTCCTCGACTACTACAGGCGGCCTGGCGGAGGAGTTTGCGGCTTTTAAAGCTTTTATCTTGCAAACACTGAAGTCATTTTCACAAGGGCTTGACACTCTGGCTAGTGAGGTGGACAATTTGGAAACACGCAGCCGCCGAAAAATGCTACTTCTACATGGCATCGTAGAGCGAAGAGGAGAAGACACAGCCGAAGTGGTCACGGACACTATTAAACAACACCTAAAGCTCGAAACTTTTTCTTCTAGTGACGTCACACGGTGCCATAGGATGGGACGGCAAACTACCAGCGATAAGCCCAGGGCTATACTGATTAAACTGCAGCATGTTGCACTGAGGGACAATATATGGTACTCCAAAACTAAACTAAAAGGTACAGGCATCACTTTTTCAGAGTTCCTGACTAGGTCACGTCATAGTGCATTTATGGCCGCTCGTGATAAGTTCGGTGTAAATAAATGCTGGACCAAAGACGGCTCGGTATATGTACTTGGCCCAGATGGAAACCGGCATCGAATCCTGTCTCTCCGAGATCTCGAAAAAATAAAGTGTACGGATAGTGAAAAGACTGTTGTCAAAACCACCGCAATAAAGACGCGACGTGCAGTATCGAAGAAATAAGCGCTTTATAGTATGTTTATTATAATAACGGTATCTATTGCCGGGTAACCTGTTTTCATGTAGGTATTTATCTATCACTGCACTGGTTTAAAACGTTTCACTGCCGTAATGATACATTTTTTTTTTTGACGGATTCATTCGCGATCTGTTTTGATACTTTTTTCTTGTTTATTTATTTTTATTTTTATTGATCCCAATGTTCTCGACTGCATTCCATAGGCCGGCGGCCGGTGTCGCGGGGGAGTCCGTTGGAAATAATCTGTTTGCAATATGTATCATTCATGTAATGTTCCACAATTTCTCACAAGATTCTTCGAACTTCGACACTGAATGATTTTTATAATAGAATGAATTCTAATAACAAATGATTTGCATAATATATGTTCAGTAATAGTTCGGGGTTAGCATAACGTACGACATGCGACAGGACAAAACAATAATAACAATATTATGTCCTTGATCAGTGGTGAAGGTTAAACTCAAAGTTGTCAGTGTTGTCGCAGAGAAATAATATTAGGTACTATCGCGTTCCATGTACGAAGTTCATAAATGTGAGTAGGTACTAATTGAAGCATTTATTTGCATTTTTTTTTGTTGTTTTTGATATTAGCCTTCATCACATTAGCTTTCTGTAAGTAATATTATTTTAATACCACAATGGAATTTTGTTACAATATTTATATTTGTTGCCCGGCAGGATTACTGTTAATTGTTTTGATTTAGGTATTATTCGATCTGACATAAGTACATATTTTGTTCCTGTTTTAGTTATGAGTATTTCAGGTTTCCATAATTGTAACACGTAACTAGCGGGTGGACGGAATGAATTATTATTATATTTATATTTAGGTACCTATTAATAATTTGTATTGACACACACACATACACATACCTACATATATATATATATATATATATATATATATATATATATATATATACTCATACACTTAACACGATAAAATTAATGAGTGATTTGGATAGTAACGAAGATAGCTTATTATCTACTGGAAGCTTAAGCGATAGCCCTGTGAGTCACCAGTCATCATCACTTGCAGACTCTCTCCGGTTTCAGTTTCTGGACGTCCCGAGGAACTTTAATGTAGTGTACATAAATGCCCAAAGCATTCCTGCTCATTTCCCGGATATGCTGGCTACCTTTGACTGTGAAAATATTCACGCTATTGTGGTCACTGAATCCTGGTTAAAACCCTGTCTCCCAACTACTTCTTACTCTCTGCCAGGTTTTCAGCTTATTAGGAATGATCGGACGAAAAACACTGGTGATGGTTACGGTGGTGTGGCCATATACCTGCGATCACAAATTCCCGTCACTATTGTTGATGTCTCACCACAACCACCACCATCAAACTCCGGTGAATACTTACTCCTAGAGCTGGAACTTAATCATACCAAAGTTTTACTTGGTGCATATTATTCACCATCGAAACGGCTGAACTATTTTGAATCTTTCGAAAATATGCTAGAAACATTTGTGCCTTCCTATGAGCATGTCATTTTAATGGGAGATTTCAATACCTGCCTTTTACTCAATGACACACGTTCTTCTTCTTTTCAGCGCATTACAGAATCTTGTAATCTGTCTATTCTTCCTCTGAATGCCACTCACCACTTTCCTAACTGTGTCCCTTCTCTACTCGATCTAGTCTTAGTTTCTTCACCCAATCATGTAGCTAAACACGGTCAGTACAATGCTGACGCCTTCTCTTATCATGACTTGATCTATCTTTCCTACCGAATCCGCCCACCTAAAGCAAAACCTAAAATTATTCTACAACGCAATTTTAACGCTATTGACCCAATAAAACTCCGGGAGGATGTGGTCAAGATAGACTGGGACCCTCTTTTAATGTCACATTGCGTTGATAGTAAAGTAAACGTCCTAACTTATAAAATTACAGAGCTTTATGACAGACATGCTCCCATGCGAGCAATTAAATTAAAACATTTGCCAGCACCCTGGCTTACTCAGGATATTAAAGACCTATTGGCTAAAAAAGCTGCTGCTAAGACCAGGTATAAGTTTCGTTCTACGCAAGTAAATTGGGATAAATATGTGACCATTAGAAACCACTGCAACAAGGTGTGTAGGAATGCGCAACGCCAACACATTCATACCTCGATTGAGAACGGAGATCCAGCTAAAGTCTGGAAATTTTTAAGTACATTGGGAGTTGGAAAGCCTCACTCAGATTCTATTCCTAGAGACTTAGATTTAAATTCACTCAACGTGCACTTCTCTACTTCGCCCAATTTTGATGGGGCGAAGAAAACAAATACATTACAACATCTTTCATATATTCCAACTCCTAAATATCCTCCCTTTGTCTTCGATCAAGTGACCGCTTGTGATGTTAAAAAGAGCATAGTAACAATCTCATCCAATGCTGTGGGCAACGATTGTGTCAGCAGGAATATGATTCTACCTATTCTTGATGAAATCATACACATTCTCTGCCATGTCTTTAACCACTCGCTATCCTGCGGAATTTTTCCATCTGCTTGGAAAGACGCTCAATTAATTCCCTTACCAAAGAAATCCAAGCCATCTTCGTTTGCTGATTACCGTCCGATATCCATTCTTCCATTCCTTTCCAAAGCCTTTGAGCGACTTATCCATAGTCAACTTAGTTCATTTCTTAATAAAAATGAACTTCTTAATCCTTTTCAATCCGGTTTCCGACGTGGACACAGTACCAGCACGGCATTGGTTAAGATAACTGATGATATAAGAAGGGGCATGGATGGTGGAAGACTTACTTTATTGTCTTTACTGGATTTCAGTAATGCTTTCAATACTGTGGACTTTCAAATCTTGCTGGGTATACTTAGCTCTATTAACATATCTCCAACGGCTCTTGAATGGTTTCGTAGTTACCTGTTTGGTCGCCGGCAACGTATTCGCATCGAGGAATCTTATTCTTCTTGGTGCAATACTACAGCTGGTGTACCGCAGGGTGGCGTTTTATCTCCTTTACTCTTCGCAATTTTTATAAATACCATCTCTGAAAAACTTGTTTCATCCTACCACCTTTACGCCGATGATCTACAAATCTATACACAGGCTCCCTTAAGTGACTTGACTGGAGCAATTTGTACGATCAACACGGATCTGGAGCGCATTTCCGAATGGAGTAATAATTATGGACTGACGGTAAATCCAACCAAAACACAAATAATTGTAATAGGTGGTCAGCAGTTGATTTCTAGAATTGACTGGTCACAACTACCGCAAGTCCAATTTGCAGGGGCTGTTTTACCAATTAACAAAAGTGTAAAAAACCTGGGTATCCTTATTGACAATACCCTTTCCTGGAGACCTCAACTCCAAGAAACAAGTCGGAAACTTTTCGCGGCAGCAGGGGCTTTGCGGCGGTTACGAAACTTCCTTCCAACTTCCACTAAAATTTCACTCGTTCAATCTCTCCTTCTCCCTTTACTAGATTACGCCGATGTCAGCTGTCCTGATCTCACTGAGGAGCAACTTGATAAGCTTGAGCGTCTTCAAAATTTTTGTATCAGATTTATATTCGGCTTACGTAAATATGATCACATTACTCAATTTCGTAACAGACTCAAGTGGCTCCCAATTCGTCTTCGCAGGAATGCTCATATTTTGGCATTATTATATAACGTTCTCTTTAATCCAGCTACTCCTACCTATCGCAAAGAACGTTTTAAATTTCTCCATGACACACATGCAAGATCCTTGAGGCCGTCTAGGAACTTGACACTGGGGTTGCCAGCGCACTCTACTGATTATTACAGCAAATCCTTTACTGTGAAGATTTACCATTGTTTAAAACAATGGTAAATAATCATTATCTCTCTATAGCGTAGCCATTGAAAACTCCTCACATTCACATTTTATTTATTTCTTTCACTATATAATTATGTATTTTTGTGTTAGGGTATACTATGTACGTATTTTTCTCATGTATCACACTCTTTTATTTGTTATAGGTATTTATATGTTTAAGAAACTACATCAACACTCACTTATATTACATACTTTTCAATCCTGTCCATCCTAAGGTTGCCTGGAAGAAATCACTTTTAGTGATAAGGCCGCCCATTGTGCATTTAACTGTAACTGTATCCATGTACTACTGTTCTGTAATAATGTTGATGTACAATAAAGAATTATCTATCTATCTATCTATCTATCCCTAACAGGATAGCTTGGCCAGAGTCTCGTTCGGTAATCAGCAGGTTGAACAAAAGAGGTTAGTTTCGGCCGATATCAAAATAAATTACTTAGTAAAGAGAGACTGGAATTTAGTTACCGCCAACGGCTATATATCCAGCTTCCCGTAACAGCAAAGAGACCTACAATTTCCACTTAACTAAAGAGTTATTTCCTACAAATAAAACAGTATTAGCTGGCTAAAACAAAATGGCGAATTTCTATCCGCTGTGGAGAAACGTGAAAGCCTCGTAACCTAAATTAGATAAAAGCATTCGGAAAGTAGGCTTTGCTTATGCGTGTGGCCGTTTGATCAAGACCCTTGTGAACTGACTTTTTTTCTAAGACATTTGACTTCACCTCGCCTGATGATAAGCTAACGGCAAAGTCTCGGAAAGAGAGTCACCATCGTAAACATGTACCATGTTAACAGTGGTGGCAATCAGCTTGACGGCCTCATCAGATGCCTTTTCACGCCCCGCTTAAAGGACCCGGGACTGTAGGAAGAAGGAAACACGTGAGCTGGCAGGGAGTTCCAGGTCTTCATGGTGCGGTATAGGACTGACTGCTAAAAGGGAAGGTTATCTTATTACAGAGGCGAGACGTTTCAATAATGCGATTCCTGCCGGCTTCCCAATGGTGCCTGACAAACTACATCGGGGTAAGTTTTTTTCACCACCGGCTTTCTTTTGCCATTGTCTTAACATGATAGTTTTGAGGTGGAGGTAAGTGGTAACATATTGCAAGGTTAAGCATCACTAGTTAAATCTGTTTTAGGATGGATGACCAATAGTAAGATATTGGGACCCCTTCCGCAGATAAGTAAATAAAATAAAAATTCCACAACATTCTACACAACACTATCTAGACCCATGGTAAGCTTAACTAGCTTGTGTTATGGAATCTAGAGTGCGGATGAACATGCTTAGATACTTTTTTTGTAAATACATGGGTACATATTATACATAGAAACACCCAGACCAATGCAAATAGCCATATTCATGCATACAAATATCTGCACTGAGCGGGGATTGAACGCGCACCTCCTGCGTAGCAGTCGCGTACACTACTGCCACGCCGCAGATCACCTAATAGTTAGTCCTTCCCTTCATGTCTCGGAGGATCACTTTACCAGACGAACATCTATGGCAGTCGTTACGCGTGGTAGGAGCCCTATAAAGTCCAACAATTCTTCTAACTACAGAACAAGAATATTAGAACCGAAGTTACTAATATTCCCTCTAACCCCTCCAACTAATTTGAATGAATTTTTTATAGCATTTATTATGCTAACTGTTAAGTTCGAAAAACATTGGAAAAAATGAAATGCTCAAGTGAGACTCGAATTCACGACCTTTCGCTTACAGGGCGACTGCTCTGCCAACTGAGCTATTGAGCACCACTTGAATCAACCCAACCCTCCAACTAAGCTAAATTGCTTGTGCTAGGAGTGGGTTCACGTCGGTAGTGTAATGGCCAGGATTCGAACCCGGGACCTCTCGATCGTAAGGCCGACTCCTTAACTACCAAGCTACCGACGCTACGAACTTAGATCCGAGAAATTCTCCTTCCCCCCTCTTGTCTTTAATTTTGGAACCAAACCGACGAAAACAGCTTCAGATGCCGTGGTGTCACTGTGTCAGATAGCATATATTTCCTTCGAACTCCTGAACTTGTAACTTCGTAGCCGAGTCAAACAAATAATAATTAAAATTACAATAAAATAGAAAAATACAGAGCGAAGGAAAAAACAAAAGACGGTGTAAACCTACATTAAAAAAACAATTTAGAAGAAATTATTCAAAATATTTACAAAAAGGTTTCATGCCGAAGAGGTTTTATAATATATGAGCATCGCTAACCCCCGACCACAGTTCAAGCCAGGATAAACATACATCTATGACGTAAGACATTGCCTTCACACGGGTTCAACTAAGTTCGTTGCCTGAGATTCAAACGTAAATACGCAGTACGAGCATCCGTTGTCACCAAATTAGCATCACAAATCGCAAAACTCCGCATATAAATCATATTCTTTCATGAAAACTAATCCAAGTCAACGGCCTATTCATAGTTCGAACTCAAATAATGACGTAACAGTTGAACGACCTTACACCGCCGGGGTTTGAACCCGTGACCTTTAATTCACAGCTCAGTGATCATCGAGGCTTGAGAACTGAAGGTGAGACGATGAGTTGATGGTATTAATTGACCTAAATAAGGCTCTTAATGTAGGTACCTATATAAAAAGAAAAAAAAAAACAGGTCAAGCTACAGCAGAATTGGACTCGTGAACGAGGGGTTCCGTATTCTGCTTTTTAATAGTAGTTAGTTGTTTATAGCGGTAACAGTAAATGCAAAAGTAACTCTGTCTTTCTCTGTATGTTATGCTTTCAGGATTAAACCACTGAACCAATTTTGATAACATTTTGTATAGGGGTAGATTAAGCCTTGAGAAAGGACATAGGCTATGTTTGGTTCAAAAAACTGACATCCACGAAGGCGGAGCCGCGGGCAAAAGCTAGTAAGTCAATGTGAAAATTTAGACTGTCTAGTTATCAGGGTTCATGAGATACAACCTGACAGACAGACAGAGGGTTCCATTTTGGGTATGGAATACTAAAAAGGAATGATATTGATCTTAATGTTCATAAGTGTTACTTATGAAAAAGTAACATGAATTTCATACGCGTTACTTCATGACGATACAGTTACACCTATGACGGTCAAGGTCAACCAGTACAATACAATATTTCGTATAGATCACGAAATAACCAACGTTTTTACAGAAGTGCCAAATTAGACGAATACTTAAATGATAAAGATGCATGGTCATCCTAATCTCATCTCTTACTCGCACTGTATAGATTTTTTATAAATAAAACCACATTTGAAAAAAAGTAGAATCGAGTTCACTGAGTTTCTTGCTGGTATCTTCTCAGTAGAACCAACCTACCGAACCAGCGAAAGAATCATTTTCCAATGATTTATTTTATTTATTTTTTCTGTAATTGACATTATTGTAAAATTCTGACGTTCTTAATATTATTATGTGCTCTTTATGTGCTTAAACCGAATAAATGAAATTGATTCTTTGATTCTTTGTCATTCAGTGTAGATCTATACAAATAAATAAAATTGGAGTGTCTGTTTGTAATATTAAAATGACCGCTTTCTACTACATGCATATGAATGTATATACGGTACACATACCAAAATATATATTTTTAAATTTTTTGTCTGTCTGTCTGTCTGTCTGTCTGTCTGTTTGTTTTGGCTAATCTCTGGAACGGCTGGACCGATTTGGACGGGACTTTCACTGGCAGATAGCTTATGTAATAAGGAGTAACTTAGGCTACTTTTATTTTAGAAAAATTATAAAAAATAATTCCACGCGGACGAAGTAGCGGGCACAGCTAGTAATCTATAAATGTGAATGACATTTTGGTTTTAGAATTGTTTTCGATTGTAAACTATTCAATTTACGATTCATGTTACAGTTTTTTGTGACGTGATAGATCACAACATGTGACAGTTCACTGACACCACTTTCCATATGCACGAGTCTTCAACGCACTTCATGGTAATTTTCATATTCTGTATTCAGAAGTTAAAGAAACATACGTCTTACACAGTATTTACATCAAGAACCAAGGGTTCGGTGACTGGCTCTTTTCTTTGCCACTCTATAAAACTTTGGAATCATTTGATTTTGAACGAATGAATGAATGATTTATTTCTAAGAATATGGTACATCGAGGTCTTTAAGTTATTACAGTGGTCATACATATTCTACCAAAATAGTTTGTAGGCTAGGCGAGGCTATTGAAATTAAAAAACACCCAAATTTTTATAGAGAGGATGGATGGAACGTACCACCAGCTTTGGACCCAGTCATCTACTTATCAAATCTAGTAAGTAGCAAAATCCAGCAAGACTTAACGACACAGTGAGCTTATTCTGCGTAAATAGGAACACCAATAATGCATCATGATACGGGTATTTTGAGATAACTTATACTTCAAACTATGTGACAAATACCATCATGAGTCACACCGCGATCATGGCTATTTACTTTTATATATATATTATTATTATTACTTTTATATTTATATTTATATATATATATTATATAGCATATTTACTTTTAACTTTTAAGCCGAAACGTCGGCTTAAAAGTTAAAAGTAAATAATAACAAATATATCGCGATAGAATCCGTAAAGTGTTTTTATTTCAATGAGTGACAATCGCGTAAACTTTAGAAAATAACAATATAATAATTATCCTTTACATTTTTGCTATCCATTAATTCCCTCACCAAATAAAAACATCTAATAAAAAAATTAATATGTTGAATTTAAATTTAGTGCTAGGTAGCGCTCTCACATCAACTGGTAGTTTATTACATATCATAATAGCCATACAGTATGCATTTGTGTAATATTGATATAGCCTTAGTTAGGGTAAGTACTAAAATTTTATTACGATCTCTACTATTTGTCTTTCCTAATATTTTAACATGGTAATGGGAATATTTGCGGGTATTTCCACAAATAGGCACATTTCATAAATATATACTTTAACAGTAGGTGCACATGTTTTCTTTTTCCTACAATCAGATCCGTCATTCGATTCCGGATTCAAGCAGAGCGTGAAAAAGTATCTAAGAGGCCGTCAAGCTGAGGGCCACCATCGTAAAATTGTTCTGTAATGGTGACCCTCTTTATTGAGACTTTTTTTATACTTAGTGCGAAAACCCTTTCAGTCGGACTCGGACTTAAACTACACGCCACCGCTGTCTTGGGTTTTCAGTTGAAATAGCCAGAAGCATATCTCTTGCACTCCAGAGCCACTCTTGACCCAGGGTTCTATAGAAATCCGGACCCAGGTAATCAGCCAACTTGTTTTGAGAGCCCCTCAGGTTTTCTCCCTTCGACCTCCAGCTTACTATCAGGTGAGCTGAAGTTACCGTGACCTATATAAAAAAATCTGGGTGTGGGTTCCACGCCCTTTACTTGAAACTAAATAATACTATGTGGTATTCATTAGTTCCGCTAAAGATCTCCTGGATATCGTCTGCAAGTGAATTAGCGTGCAGTGAAGTGTATCTAAATAATTGCTGGCCATCCTGTTGTACGCCTTAGTCATCGGATTTGACAACAAGACTAAGATGTATTTATCTAATTCTTGGCAAAAGCATTTTGCTAAAGATGTAGGATCTCGTTATGATTACCCGTGTTAAGAACGTGAAGGAACACGCACGTTTAGTCCCCGTCGTAGTAACCCCCGTCGCAAAGAAAGGGGTGTTTTAGGTTTGACGTATCTGCCTTAGCGATATCAATTTAGTTTTTTTTGTATTAAAGGTGACTTATGAGCGAGTGTTCTCAGACATGTTTGATGAAAATCGGTTGAGCCGTTTAAAAGTTATGGGGGTTAAAGTGGGAATGGGTATTTACGGGGATTTTTTAAATTTTAAATTTATGTTATGTGAGATTTTTTTCTGATAACCATGGAATATAGAATCTAGAGGTGAGAAACTCGTTGGTATGAAAAGGGCTAGGGTTAGTATAGTGCAGTTGCAAGGGGTCCCTATAACACGATTCCTGTCGTGTTCCCAATGGGTCGCAAGGTGCATGACAGACTAGATCGAAGTAAACTTTTTTCTATTGGCCTCCCGTTTCAAAATGTTCACGCTTCGCTACTGGTATAGTGTGCAGGGTTATACCAATCTCATCTCCGAGCCAATGCACCCTACGGATGAGATGGACGAGACTGGCACAAGCTTTCCTCCAAAAAAAAGCCAGCATATAATAATTTATGTATAGGATTGGCATTTGACATAAGTATTACTAAGTTTATGACATGATTTCTTGGGTGTATTTTGAGGATAGCATGAAGTGCTGCGGCGGTAGACCCCCCCAAAATCACCAAGTATGGAACTAATCCAAATCTTTTCTTTTTATATATCCGTCTTTGAGGCGAATTCTTTCAAATATTTGGGCGGAGTAATCAAAAATCAATGCTTAAAAAATGATTGAAAATCATTCATTGGTTCCGACAACATAGCTCGTAAGAGCGTCGTTAGATTACTCTACCGTCGTCGAATAAAAGACGGATATAATTTTCCTTTTTAAATCTAATAAGTATAGATTATTACAGAACAATCCGCGCGCGTCAGGGCCTCGTTGTCTCTCGACATAGATCCAAGATATCTCGAGGAATATACTATACTGATGAGGCTGTCTTGGACCCTTGGATCTTGATACAGCTTAGCTAGGGTTGCCAGGTCGCAAACCTAAGCCGGACACACCAGCCACTTAACCGGACATTCGGGTAAAAATTTGGACATCCTACATTTCTTCAAATTCCACATAAACATTCATCAACATTTTGAAATTCTTCATAAAGTCTAATGAAAGGCAGATGCGTTGTGTTGTCGTTTGCGAAATGTAAAAAGCCGGACGGGCCGGGCACCGGTCATTTTGGCCGGACACACAATTCTTTTAGGCTTTATCCGGAAGCCTTGCAACCCTAAGCCTAGCACACTTTTAAATCACGAGACGATATTTGTTCTAAGCCAGTAATGCCAGTATACAGTAGCCTTTACATCAGATAAATCGCGCAAGAAAGTTGCAACATAATGACTGACTATAAACTTATATCCACTTATGTAGCAAGCGAAATAGCAATAAAATGTTAAATACAATCCCTTACTTGGTATAGAGCATTGTGGTAGCAATAGTTGCAAAATAACTATTGAACAGTAGTTTGTGGTTATGCGGTTAATGCAATGGTACGGAAAAGTGTCTGATGAATGGAATTTTGTGAAAATGCAAAGGATATGCGAATAGTTTTTAGTGAAGAATTTCGGATTATTTCTGCACCACAAGCTCCGCTCCATAAGCTTTGCATTATTGATTTATTTTATTAGCTAAGATTCATGCAAAGGTACTTACAACCCCTCAAACTAAGCTAAATTGCTTGTGCTAGGAGTGGGTTCACGTCGGCAGTGTAATGGCCAGGATCGAACCCGGGACCTCTCGATCGTAAGGCCGACTCCTTAACCACTAAGCTACCGACGCGACCACTAAGCTACCGATTGGCGAAATGTGGGTCTTTATTCAGCTCTACCTAACCCACTGGGGATAAAGGCGTGTCTATATGATTTGGTTCTGTTTCAACAAACCCATCTTTCATGACATATTCCCTAATCAATTTTCATTCCAGTCTATACATCACATTCAGTAATGGAGTAGGTATAATTACGTACATACACAGACCCCAAGTGCTACATCCACATCAATCATAGCTGAAGTGGGGTCCCTGGGACGTGTCGAGGTATAGCTCGAGCCATATATTTTGTACCTAAAATAATGTGCTCTATATGCGCAGTACACGTTTCTTTAATCTATTGTGAAGATAGCACGGGTTGCTACTGCAGTGGACGAGCTCAAATTCACCAAGTCTAGATTATTACAAAACAATCCGCGCGCGCCAGGGCCTTTTCACGATTTGTACCGCGTTCGCCTCACGAAGTTTTGCCCCACATAAAAATGAATTATTGAATGAATTTATCAAAATAAATATTACGTTTGGGGCGAAAAAGGAATAAAATGTGGGGCGAATACGGATTTTTTATTCGTGTGTGTGTGTATTTTCCTTTCCTTATTCCTCAAATATTTTTTGTGTGCAAATTAATACAATTTTGGTACAGACAGACAACAAAAATAATTACTTTTCACCCACGACGGAACGGAGACGGTATATGCGTTTGGGGTGAGAGGTTGTTCATGTGTTTGTTTGTTTATGCAAATCCATGTCGCCATTTTCTCCGAAACTAGGCACCAATCCAATTTTAATGCAGTTTTTAGTTTTGGGTTCGGCTTTAATTGGAGCATGTTTTTAGATAGGTGTTACAATGACAACTCAACAGGGGGCGCTACAGTAAGCTTTTTTAATGCAAATCAATGTTGCCAATTTTCTCCAAAAATACTAGTCCGATTTTAATGCAGTTTTCAATTATTAGTTTGGATTTGATTGGGGCATGTTCTTAGGTGTTACGGTGACAACCCACTAGACATTTTGTGAATTATTTATACGTCGTGGGTTTTTTTCAAAAAAAAAAAGAATTTTATCACTTGTATAACTTGCGATTTAAGTCCAAGATATATGGTTGGGGTTATAACCTTCAGGCTCCCGCAGAAAGCGAGGTAACGACGTCACTGGACTAAGCTGGCCTTGACCGGGTTATACACAGTGCTGCCCGGGCGTACTGAGCCCGGGATACATCTTTCGTTGATTGTGAGTCAAGGTAAAGTAGATTAATTAATTAACTAGGTACACTACTACAAATGTTAGTAGCTTAGGGGTTATTAAAAGTCGACCTTACGATCGAGAGATAATAGATTCGAGTACTTTATAAGCGATTTCATAAGATGGGCAGCAATGTACAGAAAATACTAAGCCATAGTGTAAGTACTTATGGTTAATTAAGTTAAATTGATTCCGAGTTCTCCTTCTCTCGCAGTGATATAATCTGCGTATATTTCCGTTAGTCACCTTCTACGACACCCTTTCTTTCTTTCTCAGAGACTGCGAGAAAGTAAACGGAAGGCAGGACGACCTGACGACCTGCAAAAGATGGCTGGGGCAGAGTGGATGCGGAAGGTAGAGGTTCGGCACACATTGGGAGAGGCCTATGTCCAGCAGTAGACTGCAATAGGCTAATTGAATCCATAGATTACCCCTACAATTCACAAACTTTACCTTTTTATAGTAATAAATTCACATAGGAACACTTTTTAATATCAATGCTCTTTCATATAACATTTTATGGAAAGGTACAACCGTATCTCCTTTGACAACTATACATACATTACATAAAAATCCTTTTTACATTCGAATACAAAGTTGAACTTTAAATCCAGTGAGCTCATCTTTTTTCGGATGTTCTCTGCTCTACGCCGGAAAATGTACGGCTCTCCTATTTGATGTAGAGCGACCACTCTCCACGGAAAATACATATAAATCTAGAATATCTCGTCCCCGGATCAAAAGAGCCAATATATTTTGTACTCTATTTCCTGGGGTTTCGGTTAAAATTCTAGCTCTTTTTGGGTTAAGCTAGACTTATATGTATTCATGAATACCTATACTATGTTATATAGATTACGAGTATTTTGTGTAGCTACTTTTACATAGGTGTGTCTCAATTGCTGTATTTGACATTTAATAATACTTAAGTGGATTTTGGTTAATTTGTAGAACAACTTAGATACTTTTAGTAAATTGATGGACTTTTAATATTAATTGACAATTATGTATATTTGCATTCACTATTTTAATTACTTAATTATATATACTGAAATGATAATGTAATTGTTCGGTATATCTTTATTTATTGCAGTTTCATAAGAACACTTTAAGGTTAAGTAGTGAATTAACTGTGTTAATCTGCAAACCACATATGGTAGGACAGGACGTAGCGAACAACCTTTAATCTAACCTATGATTTACTGAATAAATGATTATGATTACATAAAGCTGCAGGTACATCTACTGAAACTATTGTACCTATTTGGAGTACACGACTCAACTGTTTCCGTTAGCATAAAAAATAAATTTTCGATTTTTTTGAGATACCGCTTTTGGGCTACTAATATGAACTAAAGTAGTATGTCATCCTGGGCAGCAGTTAGTGGCACATAAGCTAAGGTTACTCGGGAATATAGACGTACCTTCATCTCGACTCATCGCATATACCGATATTAAATTGAGACTATATGTAGTATCTCGTGTGATACCGTGGTCAATACTATATCAGACACAGAGGCTGTACATCCGTCTAATTACAGTCGCATTACGCAGGAAGTGCGCCAACTACATAGTGGGTGGAGTTCTTCCTGCTCTCTGCGCATCACCACAGTGAATGGAAATCGACAGATAATGAATATGTAGGAGGTATTTGTGTGGAAGATGTTTCAAATTGAATGAACACGTGTCACTGATTACTTTGGATGGGTGTTATCACTTGACTGCCTACATGCATATATTAACGCCTGTACTCCCTGAAGGGGTAGGTAGAGGTGTATCAGTAGATAAATCTAAATTTGAGTGACATTTGCTATCTTCAATATTTCGAGTAGTTAGATAGATAGATAAATCTTTATTGTACACCAGTATTACAGTAAATGTATGGACAACTAGCTTGTTGGTTATCGCGACCAAACATAGCCTATGTCCTTTCTCATGGTCTAATCTACCCCTACACCAAATTTCATCAAAATCGGTTCAGTGGTTTTTAGGGTTCGACTCATATTGACTTGGTTGTAAAAGACCTACTATGCAAAATATCTAGTTTGCAGAATGACTACATAGCAAAAGGTCCAAGGTGCAGAGTGACAAATTCCTTGCTAAAACTGTGACGCGCATCAAATAAAATACGTATATCTACGTACTGAAACAAGCTAGAACTTGCCCATACTAAAACCCGGGCATTCACGAATACCCAAACACATTACATGTTACTGGGATCACAATAAAATCAATGTAGCTTAGCCCTTTCCTCGTCCAAGCTCCCTTGAGAGAGATATCGATAGCTACTAACCGTATGTGAGACAGGGACAGCGTTACTGCCAATTTTATGGACACATTAAGTACAGCCTGGTATTGCTGAATATTAATTGAAATTACATAAGTAATCAGATGTAGGCAGAGAAAGAAAAAAATCACGTGCAAAAATTTGCCACGTACTTTTAATGTGTATGCATGCCACGTCGTGACGTGACCCGTGACGTATGGCTGACAGCCTGAGTGACACTGACATTTAGATTAGTTGTCAGACTTCTTGTCAGCATACGTCACGTAGTCCTTTTAGTCTTTTTCTTTCTTTATCTTAGATAGTTTTTTTGTGTATTTTGTGCTCTGATTCTCAATAAATGAGTTTTCTTTCTTTCTTTCTAAGTTTTGCAATCCTGAAGATCTAGGTTTGAGTCCCTGGTCCAGTAAAAGTCTTACGTATTGGACTTTGACGACCTCTGTGAGGGAGCGGAGTGCGTTCGAC
Source organism: Eilema sororculum (assembly GCA_914829495.1). Lineage (NCBI taxonomy): Eukaryota > Metazoa > Arthropoda > Insecta > Lepidoptera > Erebidae > Eilema > Eilema sororculum. The sequence goes on along the minus strand of OU618544.1, from coordinate 2,615,353 downwards.
TGCTACCGGCTACGTCGCAGGTAGCGAGTTCGATTCCCGTTTAATGCAAGAATTTAAATACATGAGTATAAATATACTGTGTGTTGTGTGTGCTGATTCTCAATAAACGACTTCTCTTTCTTCTTCTTTCTATTTATTTATTTGTATCTAATAATAACTTTTCCGTAGAAGAATCAAAGAATCAATTTCATTTATTCAGTTTAGTCACTCAGAACACATATGAACGTCAAAATTGTACAATTAGTGTCAGAAATGTCAAGAGTAATTATAATAAATAATTTGAAAATGATTCTTTCGCTGAAGATACCAACAAGAAACTCAGTGAACTCGATTATCCTTCTTTTTTAAATACCTATGCTTTTATTTATAACAAAATACAGTGCGAGCAAGAGATTAAATTAGGATGACCATGCACCTTTTTCATTTTTAAGCACGGAGAAAGAGTGTAGGAAATGTACTCGGTAGCGTATTTTGAATCTATTGTATTAATCAGCGCTGTGAAATACAGTAGCGTACAACAACGGTTTTGTATTCTAAACCATAGCGGGCTACAGCGCTCAGAAGAGGCTCTACGGTACAATGTTCATAATTCTGCACGTTTTATACCGGAAAATATTCTGCAACATTGTAAGTAATATGTTACATGACTAGGAAGTTTTTCTGTGACATGTAATAAGGGGCGAACCCATTACTGACAGTCATCAGGGCGAAAGAATTCTTAGTCACCTTGTATGACGCCAAACGGGAAAAAAAATATTATGGCAGTTCACGGGACTATAGTATAACCAAACTAAGTTATTATGGGATCTAGAATGCGGAGTGAGTAGTGATAGAACCTGAGACCTCTAACTTTGTATTCGAAAGCTTTACCGCTCTTTGCCGGTTGTTGTAATGGCCTCTGTGGCGTAGAGTAGAGCGTTTGATTGTTAATTTAAAGGATGCGGGTTCGATTCCCGCTCTGTGACAATATTTGTATGAATGAATACCTAAGTCTATGTGCGTTGGTATAAGTGTTTGTGATAACATATTACAAAAATATCTAACTTTGCATTTCCGCATTCTAGAAACAATAATAGCCGAGTCTATATATAAAATGTCCAAGAATATGTTAGCTAGTACCCAATGAACTAAAAAAATCTGAACCAATTTTAAAAATTATACGTTATCACTGATTAACATAGACTAACAGATAGAGACTTAAGCGAGAGAACACGCAGCACGATGCTAGTAACTTATAAAGCCAAACCAGTATAAAACTTATCCTGCCGTACTTCAATTAAATATCCATTTAAACTTGGCTTTCCATCTCCCTGCCACGTTTGAACGGATCACACTGATAAAGCCGTATAATGAGAAGTTTCTTCGAAGAAATGGCTCGTGGGTAGGCTTAGAATTTCTTACAACCAACTTCCCACGATCTAATTAATGAGCTCTGTCGAATCACGCAGCACACACAACAACAAAACGGTCCAATCTGACGGTAGATTTAACTTTTATCGACCAATCACGTTAGAGAGCGGAGGAGTTGGCCAATCACGAGCCTGTTTGTTAAGACGACATCAGGAAACACTGTTAAAAGTTAATGGCGCTGAAGCGTTCGGAATTCAATTTATTTATGTTCGAATAAATTCAAAGATTTAAATAAAGAATACCTTTTATGAACGTTTCTTTTCACAGTTATTGTAAATACGCGTTCCTTTTTTTTTTTGTTATGTCAGCCTTTTCAAATGTACCTAATATGGCTTCAGTAATTAATAATTAATTTGGTCATATTTAACAAGCAGACTGTTCATAATAACATAATGATAGATAATTATAGTGTATATTGATACTTTAAATCGATATTAAGTTAGAGGGTTTGTGGTTTTTTTGTGCTACTCTGTACAATTTTAAATGTATTTCAAAGCACGTTAATAAATTAAAAAATAAAAAAAACGGTGGATGAATTTATGAATTTTACATATCCGTATACCTTTCCAGTACAAAACCGCATAAAAAATCGTGCAGTAGTCTTTGCGCGTATCAGAGAAGTAATTTCATCCAATTATTATAATAGCCAGTACAATTTTATGTCAATCGATCTACTCTACTATGCAAATAGCAAAAGGAAATTATTTTGCCTTTTCCTATTACTTATTTCTATTTCTAGACAGGTTAATATGGCTTAGATTTGTCCAATTTAATCCACTTTATGGGGGAACGGTAATTACTAATCAATAGTCAAGCTTACTGGGTCTTTCATAAATCGGTCATTATCAATCAATCAGTCGATTTATTTATTTAACTGACTGGCTGGCTTATTTCTTTTACGAAAGTTGGTTAATCTAACGGCTGATTAAGCTCGGGTGCGACATATACCTACATAAGAAAAAACATACACGAACATAAACATAAAATCACGCCTATATTCCCCGAAGGGGTAGGCGGAGCTAGCACCCACATTTCGCCAGTTTATGTTTAGGTCCCAATGTAATAGGTGGCGAGCCTATTGCCATTAACCGGGCACTTATAATCCATAATATAAATAATCCTACTAATATTATAAACACGAAAGTTTGTAAGTATGGATGGATGACTGTTTGTTACTCTTTCACGTCTAAACGGCTGGAGCGATTTTAATAAAATTGGGTATGAAATTAGCTGACACCCTGGATCAACATCCACGCGGGCGGACCCGCCAGCAAAAGCTAGTAATTGAATGAATTTTACAGCATTAAGTATGCTAACTATACAAATCATTATCAAAAATCAATGTTTAAAAATGATTGTAACATCATTCATTTGTTTCGTTCGTAAGAATATCGGTAGATGACTCCACCGTCGCCTTAAAGACGGATAAGAGGGGAAAGGACAACCCCAACTCTCATACAATCTTGGGCCCGCATGTACAGGGTTGAAAATTAGGCAATATTTAGACCATCTAAGGACATTTTGTTTGCCGAATTTTCACGACGATTCACAATGGCCAAGTTTGTTAAATCGAGCATTGTTCATAGGTTATGTTGTAATACATAATGCGGTCAAACAGCGTCTTATGTTGTGTTGTGTGTGATAGCTACACAAGTTATTCGCGTATCGCTTTTATTTGTAAGTAGGTTAGCAGGTTTTATTAGTATAGAAAAGGGCAGGTCATTAATATTTTTAGTCATTAATGTGGAATGGTCAACTATAAGCTAAATAATAAAACTGATATGTCGAAGCAAAGACATGCTTTAGCTACTTTTTTGTTGCACAATTTTAAACCTTATAGTTTTATGATATGCAACTGACATTTACTCTAAAGGTGGTAAAGCAATCCTTCCCTACCCTCACTTCAGACGGCAACATCTGAATGACATCCTTTTGCTACGGTTACCACTTTCCACAAGGCTGTATACATACTTGTTTGCTGTAGTAATATAGAATTAATTATATAAGTAGGTAATAAAATAAAACAACATTATTTTAAAGATTATTTTATTTTAAAAAAGTATTGTAATCTCTATCCCGGGTATCTTCCTATTTGGCTGTAGAAATGCTTACACTAGGACTTAGGTCTTTCCTCCCCTTTTTAAGCATCATCATAGTTTATTAAAATATTGTCAAGAAACTGTGCAGGAGGTGTTATATTGTCTTGGACCCGTGCCCAACCGAGATACCATATTACACTCATTATGTGGGCACAGCACCCGACTGTTCTCTTACCTACAAAACAATTACAGCAATGCTGTAATATAGCATTCCTCCCGCTCAAAGAACTGTCAATTAATATATATACGTAATAAGTTCTACTACTTATATGCCTGGACTTTATTTTTCCTCTTAACAACCAAGTCGTTTGAGATTGATTGATATTGATATTGATTATTAGGAGGTCTCTATCCACCTCTCTGCACACTTCAATGACATACAGAATACACATTTTTCTGTGCCCCACTGGTGATTGTGCTGGTCTGTTCTCATCCAAACATGCACATTGAGCTTGAATCCAGCAAGATTCGCAAATGATGTCATTTGCATTCACCTTAAACAGAGATCATGTTATAAGCACTGAATATTCCATTAGTCATATAGGCTAGTTCTTCATGAACGTTACACATATCAGTCAAAATACATTGTCATATACAAAAGTTGGCATAATTAGCTACGGGATTAGGTAGACTCGTAGTTATTTCTATTCTATAGCAGCTATCACACAGCTTGTTAACGTTAATTATAATAACAATTTCAAAAGAGCGAGAAATAACGAATAGGTACTTACTATTTGTGGTGCGACCCATTCACGTATACAAGCTAGTATCCCTGCATCGTTCAATAAATGTCTGCCTATAATATTGCATCGGTAGCGATTCCACAATTCACACAGAGACTCATTGTGATAGCTTTCAACCGATGTGGTAAAGTCTAGTCCAGTTTTAAAGCCAAGGTCAACAAATGTAGCAAATAACGGTGTCCGGTAATCAAGCAAGGGTCAATTAGTTCGAAAATCATATACAATTCACAGAGTAAAAGCAGCAAAACACATGATCTCAGCGAGCTGAAGGAAAGCGAATGCGACATTTTCAATGACAGGAGTGAAAATGACATATGATGTTACAGATTATTATGAATTCTATATGATCGATTATTTACATAGACTTTGAATACACTTCGATTATTTACAATCGATATTTTGACTTCCATTATGAAAGAGACAGTTGTCTTTCTGATTAGTAAACTGAATAACGAAAATAAAGATGCTACATAGATATTTTGAAATCATTTAATAAAGCCACGAATTTTAAATTCATAGTTATTAGTTATCGATTTCATTTCATAATCGAATCGATAAAGCAAGCATAATCATAGCGCATTTACGAAGATCGGATTAAGTATTACATTCAACGTTTACGAAGCTTGTTGATTAATGAAAATCACATTTTTAAACTTTTGTCGCACTTGGCCATTGCTGATTGTAATGAAGTCTAAACAAAATTATAACACAAAATAGACGAATTTTTTGAGGTAGGTTTGATGTCTGTACACTCAGGCCCAAAGTGGGGTATCTCCTTTGAATCACATCGGGCGTGTCACGGTAGCCGAGTTGGTCAAGGCATTCCCCCTGTAAGGGAAAGATCACGGGTTCGAGTCCCGCCCACGAAGATTCTTTTTCCCTATGTATTTGAAAAGCTAGTAAATATATAAACCAACCTAAATACATAAACATAGACTGAATAGGCTCATCAAAAAGATAATAACCGTATTATTCCATTATCAACGAATTGCCAATTAACCTATGATCGGTAACAAGATACGTAGCCATATTTATTGCGTAGAATCATAACTATCTACCTTCCCCACCCCATAGACCCCGTGGGGGAATAATGAAGGCCTCATTAGATCAACCTAATGAGAGCGTTACGATAAAATATTTGTGATTGGAGCTCGTCAAATATCAATATTAGCTGAATATCGAATGACAAAATATTTACTTCGATATATAAATATATGTCATATCGACATGGGGGAGAGGGGGGGAGGTACTTCGCTAAAATGTGCCAATGGACAGTACAGTCAGCGTCAGAAGGATCTTGACTACAAAGAGCATTTAGGTTACGCATAAATCGCAAGATTTTCAAAATGGGCACTTGTTTGCTAGTAACTCACCTACCTGACGCGTAGGTGTAAATCCGTGAATTTTTTTTTTTTTGCGCACCCATTGATATTGAAGGCTGCCTACCGGCTAGAGGAATATGTTAATATGTAATTAGCTCTAGCTTAAACTGACGCACTCCGAGTTAAAACCGAATTTCGCTCTACGCGTGCCCTTACTACTAGGAGAGCACGTCAAACGATCGATTACGGATGTCATAGGTACAATCATCTAGAGCAGTCGTAGTTCATTACCCATACATAAGGATTATCATCCGTCCGTCAACGCCGTCCCTTAGTAGTAGCAACTACGTAATAATACGAAGCTTCCAAAACATTTCCATGAAAGTATTAGTATTAGTAGACATAACTAGGCCGAATATATTAATTTCCGACGAGAAAATTGCGCATATTGGGTACGAGACTAATGTACGAAGAGCACGTCCATATTGATCGTTCATCCTTGTTAAAATCTGGTTTATTTTCGTTTCCAAGCCTCCGTACTCCGGCTAATGAATGTTTGAATGTTCGTTTAGACTCATTGATTGAGGAAGATTGGCGTAATTGTCCCGAAAGTAACGTCAGCTTTAGTACTGTAGATTTGAATACCTTCGAGGCAACGAAAATGTAGAATTGGGAATCGATTGGAAATGGGTCTGGGTGGGGTTGATATCTGATATTGATAGACTGTCTTCGTATAATGTTTTAACTTTAGATATTTTTGACATATCTAAATGTTTCTCTATCTTTTACGAATAAAGATATTCTGGAGATTTGTTATGCAGTCCAATAAAGTTATTTGTTCTTTTAGATATTTGTTCTACGGCTGTTATTAGGTATCGATCAGCAGGGGATCGATTCGGAAACATCACGTTCCAAAATACGTGATTTCAATCGCTGAAGTCAAACGAGTGTATTTTTCTGAGTTTTGAGTCGCGTAATTTCAACCACTGCGTTCGATTTTATAGGTAACTTCTGTTTGCAGACAGAGAGATTTTGCATCACCGCGGTATGAATTGAACAGGAATTTCTATGAAACCAAATGCAACAGAAATTACAAAAACTAAATTACGCAACTTACAAGTCAAAAACTACACTCTTTTGACTTTAGCCTTGGAATTAATAACACTGCACACAGAGCCATTCAACAAGAATAAATTTACTCAAAAATCGAAGATGATGATTAAAAATTAAGAAAGGATAAAACAAATTATCTTCATATAGTTCGATATAAGAATAATATATTGGACCAATTTATTGCAATTTATTTAACTATAAGTGACTTAAGAACTTGTACTAGAGTTATTCATGTCAGTAGCTCCCACTGCTGATCCCAGATAAAGTTAACGGACTGATGTTATCTCACCGCTATTACCATCTATCTCAATAATCTCAATCGCACTACGAGCAAAGAGCTGAAAGCAATTTCATCATTATTTAGAGTTACATTGATCTAAAATGAGATGTGCTGATTTTGAGGCCTCATTCAATATAATTCGTAGTTCTGAAAATAGGTTAAAGGCCATTTTATACCCCTAAGTGATAAGAGTGATTAAGGTCAACAATTTTTTAACTAATTTTGATGCAATTTTTTATGTTAAAATGTTTTGATCAGACTTACAATCGCGGTGACTAATTGTTGAATGAATTATTTTGGTTCTAACCATCATTCAAATTTAATTCATGACTGACTGACTGATGACATGAATATTGGTTGCATGAGTGTGTAATGGACAACTTACGTAAGAGATAGTACTAACTTTTAAACTCTCGCGTTCCATGATATACAATAATAATAACGGGTATTAATGCGATCATGGTATGGGTACATAAGTATCGTTGATTTGCCTGACGTTTCGACCCCAGCAGCCTGTGACCACGGCGGTGCAACCTGGGCCTCGATTCTACTAAAGCAAAACTATTGTCAAGCCACTGAGATTGGAAAAAGCGGCAATACATTATAGACTTTAAAGCGATGCTTTTAAAGTTCAATATTAAATAACTGTTAGCAGAGTGAATAAAAGAGTGTAATGAAACTTTTGTCATTTAATTTTGGACCTTAGTGTATAGAAATAAAGTCTAAACTTTAATGCCGCTTTTTGCAATCTCTGTGGTTTGACAATAGTTTAGCTTTAGTAGAATCGAGGGCCTGATCGAAACGTCAGGTAAATCAAAGGTACGTATGTGTACCTATACCATGATCGCGTTAATTCTCGTTATTAGTAGATATAGTACTGTAAAGAATAAATTAAAGTACGCATTACTTTGAAAGTAATGTTACAAGATACCTACTATTCTTTTTTAATAAAGGTCCCTCGATCCCTGATTACTTTTGAGGTTTTCCGCCCGCATGCGGTTGAGGCCTCATGCGGTTTGGGCTCGCGTATCGTCCGTATGTTTTCACTGTTCGCATGTTGTCGCTTGCCATACATAATAAAAAGCGTAAGGTATATTATTTATGTTCGTCTCTGAAGCTTAGCTCTGAAGTCTGATAAAAAAAATATGTTAACTCTAACTAGATACACATACAACCAATAGGTAATACCTAACACCGCTTTTATCCCAGTTATACTTGCAACCAAAGTTTGTAAATAATTCTTTCTCTTGATTTCATTTATCTTGGCTTTTACGGAAGTGAGTGCCTTCTAAACTCCCGACCCAAAATCAGGTGTACCCGGCTTCCAAGTAATTTGGTATTACATATCATTTTCATTTCTGAGGCAAAGATGAAAATTATGATACCAAATTGTATTGTATCCTACCTGTACCCTGTGCCGTTTTGTGGAAATGTACTAATTAACCGCAAGCGTAAGCGTAAGTGTTTTTGGCGCCCCACCAAGGACCTCAAAAATGCCCACAATTGGGAATTCTCCTGTAATTAAAATAAATTATCTAACCGAGCTTATCAAATTAAGAATGGTAAAAGAGCGGTAAAAATTGCGTCGGTTCTTATTTTATAGCTTTTATTTATTTTTAATCATTCACCCAACCTATAATGGTAACTGATTTGACTATTAAATTCTTTGACGGCACTAAATCTTTTTTCATACAATTAGCCTAAAACTTATCGTTTTGACGTTTAGAAAACTAAAAGTAACTAATTTGATTATAGTCAATAGAATACTCAATCCGGTTTCGTCAAGCCAAGTTTTAAAAAGCCAGCCCAAGAAGGAATAATTTTAATAGGTTTCCGTATCGCTCAAGTAACCATACATTTACCAATATAGTCCCCCCTACTCTATACGAAAGATAGAAAATCACTGTCCCCTATTAGGTAAGTATAGAATGCCCATATATCAAGAATTAAGCGACAAACCGTGTCCGCAATTCTAATTCCGTCCAACAAAGTTCACGCAAAGACAAACTGACCCATTAACCAGAATACCCTACCCTTGCCTAAACTTCGCCACTATTTCGGTAGTCAATCGATCTATGTGAAATAACCTACCTAGACGGGCCGACCTAATATCCGAATATATAAATAAACAATGCAGTAATGTTCATTTTGTTATGTGTTATTAAATTATATTGACTAAAACGTCTGTTGCTGTAAAATATAAGCTATTTACGTTTGGTTTTACGCACACGGCGTTGGTATATCTATGGTTGGCGGGGCGGTAGTGAACGCGACTGCTACGTAGGAGGCGCGGGTTCGATCCCCGCTCAGTGCAAATATTTGTATGCATGAAAATGAGTATTTGCATTGCTCTGCGTGTTTCTGTATAATATCTATGTATTTACAAAAAAAACAAAGTATCTAAGTATGTTTATTCGCATTCTAGATTCCATGACACAAGCTAGTTAAGCTTACCATGGCTCTAGACAGCGTTATGTTCTAGAATATATATTTATTTATATTTTAGATAGGTAGGCATAGTAACTGGCACACACATATCTTGAAATTTTGACACCAATTCGCGAGAGAAGGATTATTTCCCTTATAGGGAAATGAGTTTATTTATTTGCAGGCACAGTCCTTTTGGGGGTCTTTGGGAATAAATGTAAATTATGTTTCAACAGGCACCAGTGGTGGCCGTTTTTGGTGGCTGTTGGGAATAGGTACATATTTTGTTCCCAACGGCCACCTTTCTCGGGCAGTTGGAACAATTTTCAAAATGTTGTCTCATCAACCACCGGCGGTGGCCGTATTGGCGGTGGTCGTTGGGAATAAGAACGAAAGAAACGTGGCCCTGTCGCGCGTAGATTGGTTTGATATAACCTACAAGGGGACGATTTGAGCTACTCCGTTACCGTAGCAAAAAACGCTACTGCGTGTATAAATTTTGCGTTAAGTCAAATGCCGGTAACTATATAACCGTGTAGGTAAAAGTTAAAGAATGTTTTTGTAAGGAAGTATAGTAATGGTTGAATGAACGGCTCAGACGAATGATTGCATATCGACAATGACTAACTCATTGCATATTTTGCATATATAGAAACAGTAAAACCAATTTACAACCAGCTTTCATGTTCTGTACATTCAATATAGGTAAATTGCCTTTGAATTTATGTCGTTGTATGTGCCAAGTAAATGGCAATTATGAAATCAAAGAAACTCCAATAAGTAAACCAATACCGACGATTTCTTGCTAAGAGAGCACAAATATTTGCTAAAAGTAAATATGAAAGTTACTCACTTGCCGAATAGCGGATGCCATAAGTGGAAAGACGCTGGGTCGTGCGGGTGTGGCGGCATGAGCGGCGGCTCGCCGAGCGGCGTGGTGCTGCCGACCTCTGGCTCGTCTCTCCGACGGCCCAGGGTCGCTTGCTGCTGACTAGACCCTCGCCGCCCCGACGAACCGTGAGGAACGGACGCGGCGGCTACTGCCGTAGGCTCCAACAAGTTATGCAACGATTTCACACTGATCCTCGGCCGCGGAGACTCCGTGGACTGGTGCGACCCAGTCGAACTACTCCGCTGTGGATGTGTCTGTTCAGACTGTTTGGATTGCACCGATTGCAAGTAATTGTTATTCGGATAGAAAGGCGACGTAGGACTCTTTTGCTGACTACTGTTTCTTGGTGATCTTTGATCCCGACCCATCATGTTCGGATTGAAATAGGAAGGGATATGGAGGCCTGTGAGTGGAACGTTCGGCCTGATGTTAGGGTTCATGCCCCCATACATATTCTGCATAATAGTGTTGTGTTGTAAGGCGGCTGCCCGCTGATTGGCGACAGTCACAGCGGTGCTGTAGTTCGATGCCATTGGACTTGACCGCGACATGTTACAGTGCGACTTACCCTGGTGGTTTTTATTGGTCGAATGGACGTAAGGATTTTGGACGTCTGAAGATTTTGACGCCATCTCTTTCATCTGGGCTTCCATTGCACTGTTACTTTTAGCTCTCTGCTGTTGAGACGCATTGGTATTGTTCATGGCTTCTTGCCACATAGCAAATTGGAGTCTGTTATCATAGTCCATTTGCGGCACCATCGGAAATCCTGTTGGACCCATGCCCATACGAACTGCTGGGTTCATGAACGATAGGTCCGGATAATTTGGACCGGTATAACCAGAAGAACTTAGGGCTTTAAGGAAGTCCATATTTTGTGAACACGCCGCCATAGCTTCGATCTGGCTGAGATACGGCAGCCACATCATTTGGTTGAACGCAGCAGATGTGGCCGCGTCGATGTCACCGGCGAGCGCGTCCATGGACGGTATAGCCTTCGGTTGGGAAGTCTGGTCGGGTAGTGCTCGGTCGCTCGCGTGTTCTGTACCACTTCTGGGTTTGGGAAGCTTCTCTTTATGTCTTTCCCTCTTTATTAAAGTTTCTTCTAATTGATCCAATGATACTATAACTATTTCCGGGTCGTTTAATAAGCTCGGATTGATGCCTAACACTTCCGGCATCCTTAACTCAGGCCTTTGTATCAAGAGCGCAGGAATTTCACGTCCGGGAGCTTGTAGGATAAGTTCCATCCTATCTCTCGGGATTAATAAAGGATTTGGAAGATTAAAAATAGGACTTTCCTTGAGGATGTGGAATTGTTTCAACGGAGTCTTTTCATCTTTATCTTTTTGACGCTTTTCTATATTCTTCGTTGGTATTTCGGACTGTGTGTTATTTTGATCCCCCTGATCGCACTTGTTGTATACTTTACTAATTTTAGCAAAATCTTCCGTAGATTCTCGCCTCCTTTTTTCTTGAGGTTCGCCAAATTCCTTACTTAATTTCCTCATCTCGTCGGAACAGCTGGTCACAGTCGGACTGGCAGATTTTCTGTTTTTCCCTAAGTTCAACGGCTCACATTGCTGCTTTGTAATAGTTACTTCTGACGTGTACATCTTTGGTGAAGGCGAAGAAAGCAGAGATTCCAAAAATAAGGATTGTTTGCTTTTAGTTTGCGGCATTGTGAATATTTCTGGTGACGACGGTATAGCGGGAATACCGCTGGGCTGTGGCGACTGCATAGCGTCAGATTCTCTTGACGGTGCGCGGGGTATGTCCATCCTCCTAGGCGACGCATGCGGCGTAGGGAGCCTTCGGTGCACACTTAGGTCTTTAGGTAGCTCCTCACTTTTATCTAACAAGCTGTCCTCACTTATGTTTGAAGTTTCAGCGATACTGGTGACGGTTTTAGTTTTACCCTTTTTCTCTCCAGTTTTTTTACTTAAGTCTGTAGCCACTAGTTCCACTCCTTCTGTCCCACAGTCTCCTTCTTCTAAATTCGGGTTTTCATCTTCCGTTTCAACTTTAGGCAAGACGGTTTCATTGGGATCTATAGGGTTTTCTTCATTTGAGATCTCACTAGGTAAAGTTACTTCACTCTTGTTCGGTAACTGTTGGCTTTGTTCGCTCTCTAACGTAGATTTATCATCAAAAGATAGGTCAGGTACTTGGTCAGTATACATTGCGTCGGTGGCGTTGCCATCAGTCTGTAGCCTCTTTTCAGCATTATGATTAAACTCTAATTGGTTAATTTCTTCTTCTTGCATCTCTGAGACAGCTGTCAATGTCTCAAGCGGACACTCAGGCTGTGTTTCAGGATTCATAAATACCTCTTCAGTCATATAAGTCTGTTCTACACTCTGCTGGAGATTCGATGATGCTAAGTGATCTCCTATATTATGTAGATGAAGGAGGCCCTGGGCCGCCGTCATGCTGCTGCGACTCGGAGATTCTAAGGACTGCCCGAGTCGGTCAATAATATCAGCAACCGGCGCGTCGCTTAGCAACATGTCCTCTTCCTCCTCCACGTACTCCCCACTACCGTGCACCAGATGTGCGAATTTGTCCAGGGTCTGCCCAAGGATTTGATTATCCTCGCAGCCTTTCTCCACAAGAGACTCGAGTAGAGCCTCGTCGTGCGGGCCTCCAAGTTCAGGCAAATAGTGAGCCTCACTAATGGTCTCGAACAAGTCCTTGTGTACGTGCGCAATATCACTTTGAAAATCCTCGTCCGGGGGTCTCTCCGGAGGGTGCGACTTACGGTCGAAAAAAATTTCATCCGGTTGCTTCGGATCACTGAGCTGGAAGGACATGACGTCACGCGCGACCTCCTCCGCCTCCGGGAGGAAGGGGTACTGCACCGTGGCGTCCGCCTGTAGCTCCAGCTCGAGCGCCTCCTCACCGCGCTGCTGGTTGAACTCGAGCTCCGCCACCGCGAGCAGGTTGTCCAGCGGCGTGGGCTCGGGCGGCGGTGGGGGCGCCCGGGGCACCGCGATGGTGTGCGACGGGATGTGCGACTCCAGGTCGGGCGCGGGCCACGGCAGCGCGGGCGCAGGGGCCTCCACGCGTCGCCTCCGCGGCCGGCCGGGGCGCCGGCGCCGGCGCCGCTCGGGCCTGGCTCTCGCACGCACCGGCGGCGGCGCGGCCGGCACGAGGATGGAGTCGAAGATCTCGGTGCGCGGGATGACGCGCCACCCGGACGGGGTGCGCGCGATACGTATTCGGTTGCGCGGGTCGTAGTCCTCGCAGCGGACCTCCTGCACAGTACCGTCTCGCTGGCGAGCCCACAGGAACACGGGCCTCAGGCGCGGCGCGGGGTGCGCGGGCGGCGGGGAGAGCGCGGCACTGGCGGCCAGGCTGCGCGCGCGGCGCCGGGCGGGCGCGCGGGCCGGCGCGGGGGGCGGGGTGCTGCGCGAGCGGGCGCTGGCGGCATGGGCGCGCGGGCGGGCGGCGCGAGGCTCGCCGCCGCCGCCGGGCTTCCGCGGAGACACTCCGGCGCGCCGCACGGCGGGGCAGGCGACGACCGCGCGGACGCGGCCCCGAGGCGGACTGGCGGCCGGCGCGCGCTCGCCCCCCCCCCCCCCCCCCCGCGCGCCCGCCCCGCCCAGCGATCGATCGCCCGCCCGCTGCACCCGCCGCCTGCACCCGCATGTAAACACGGCGCGCGCCCCGGCCCCCGCCGTACGTTTACGTGGCCTCGTTAATCTTAAATCCATATCTGCGGCGCGCGGAGTACGCACGGCACGCCCCCGGCGCACGGGCCCGCGCCGCTCGCACGTGCACTGCACTGCATGGCTCGACACTTGCATCAGCCGACTGACCCTAATCTAGCCGCCGACTGTCGAGGCGGCCGCATCGGCTTTACAGTCCAGCAAACATTCCATACGCACTTCTAGAAGCAATCTTTTGCATGTAATAATCCTACTGAACGGGAAATGTCCGAAAGACACGACTGGGACATGAAATGGGCGTTATTAAGTAAGGCTGTCATCTGTCACGAACATCCCTTGGCAGTAAGCCTGTTATCAATACTAGCCGGTTCCGGGAAGTGAGCTCAAACTTGACAGGATCAATAAATAACGCTACGTGGCGCCATCTCTTTAACGCGTGCACTATGTTGAGGCAGCGCTCTGAGTGTGACAAGTTGTGCTTAACGCCAGGTAGATGGCACTCATAAATTAAATGGAAATGCATCTACGCTTTTCTCCTTTATCAGAATACCGCAAGTGCATCTAATGCAACTTGTACTTTTTCGCACAAAATGTTTGGAACTTTCGATCGACACGAGTGTCCCGCCTATTTTACACTACCACTAGTTTGTCTGTATCAACCGCGAAATAAAAAGCAAGGGGAAGTATCCCACAGCGACCGCTTGTGACACACAAGTGATTCTTGACAGTAGCGAGACGTTTAGGTATTTAGGTGCCTTTTGTTGAAGGTTGCACAAATATATGAACCAATCACTTCAATATTTTGTGTGGCATGGTAGATTATTGAGTTTAGCGACTGTGTTTTGAAGTTTAATCCATGGTGTCGAAACTAAGCATTAGTTCTATAAGCGTGAATCACAACAATGTCTATGCTATGGCAAGCAATCAGTCATGAATTAATATTATGTCACTAGCTGTGTTCCGCGGCGCCGTCTGCGTAGAATACTGATACCATTCCTGTAACTTATATGGACCTCTTAAAGGTGTAAAAGTCACGTAAGTGATATTTCTGCCTGTAATTTATCCCTGTACCAAATTTCCTCATTCAGATTCCTGCATCTAAACAAGTTTGTTTATACTGATGTTTGGATATTTATCCAAATATCTAAAAATCTTCACTAACTTTCACTTTTATTATCACTCAGAGGATGATTTTTTCCCATCTCAGTTGACTTCTATATTTTCTGTGGATCGACTTTCAAAACATCTGGTGTAGAGAGTATGGCCTATGGAACACATCCTAACAGGTTCATTGTTTTGTTACATACCTGCCATTATTTCTAAGGAAAGCATCTATGACTGGCGCAAAGAGGTTTACTGCCTCCTGACCTCCACAACCCAAAGGCGATATCAAAGCATTGCAGCTAAACCAGCTGTTGACTTTTTAGGGCTCCAACTACCGGTAACGACTGTCATAGATGCTTGTACACATATGTACAAGCATCTATGACAGTCGTTACGGGTACTCCCCAAAGTTGTTGGTTCCGGATGTCATAACATCTGGAACCAACGACTTTGGGGAGTATTTATTTTCACCCGACTGCGGCGAAGCCAAAGAAGGATTTTGCTTTTGACAGGCTATTTATAATATAGAAGAAAACAAATTACACTTATAATAAAACATCACTTTTATTCTCCCTTACACATTTAACACAGTTCAATAAATATTTCATAATGACTAGAATGTAATTTAACATGGAATGTTACAGTGATATGATAGGTATGCCAAGCTAACAATACTTACGAGTAAGAATGTGTTTGTATGTTTGATACATTGATGATGAAAATGATGATTTATACATAATAAATTATCATATCTTACAGTGTATCTCATTTGTTAGGTCCAAACTTCTAGGGCGTACGGGTATCCCCAGAAGTTTAGACCTAACACAAATGAGCACCAAACCTTGGGGCCGTACGGGGACGTAGTTGCAATCAGGGCCGTATTTAACGTGGGGTTATAGTTCGGAGGTTTAAGAGAACAAAACTAAAAAAATATGCATAAAATAATATTATTATTCACGTGAAAACACACTTGGGGAGGGGAAAAGCTTTGCTCCTTTCCCTTCCCATGTCGCTTGCAATAAATGTAACTTTAGCAACTTAAATTAATATCACATGAATGGAATTACATTGACATATGATCTAAAATGCTTATCTCATATTATTTTGTGTTATTTTTTTTTGCAAATGGTACGAAAAGTAGAGTATTTTCCTCGGTGATAAAGTTGTCTTAGTCTTGGGTGAACTTAAATCCCTCGCTACACTCAGGACTCGTCTTTAATCCCTCGCTTCGCTCGTGATTTAAGTTTTTAACAACCTCGCTACACTCGGGAGTAAACCTCGAGTCCTTCGTTACGCTCGCGATTTAAATCGTCACCCGCGACAGAAGACAGTGCTTTATCCCCTTGGTTAATAATCTACTATTTAATTCATACCTATATAGCAAACGCAGAGAGGAGGAGGCCTAAGTAACTGTGACTTGAGGGCTTCCCGTGACGTCATCATAGCAGGCATGCCTTATATACTGAAGAGGTTCGTTCAGTATACAGCTGTTAAGCCTAGTTCACACTGCTTTAGTAATTTAGTAGACTAGCGTTTAATTTAGTGACTAAACTACTCGCTACTACACAGAAATCTTTCGCATTACGATTTAGTACAGTACATAAGTGAGTGGTGTTGTGCATGATGAACGGGCGGCGGTCACTAATGTACTCGACTAAATCAGCAGGTTTGGACTTGATTAGCCGTCACCCAACTAAACTACTCGTCCGAAAAAATAGAGTAAAATGAATCGACTCGACTAAAATCATTTACTAAATTACTCGACTAATTTTTTGTAGTTCGCACATATTTAGCTACTAAATTACTCGCTACTCTACTAAATTACTAGCCTGGTCCGAACTAGGCTTTGGTCACAGTACCACTAAATACAATTCTACTCGATGCTAGATGGCGAGTAATCGATTCTAGAGTCATCAAATATACCAGTTAATGTTATAGTCGTTTCGGTGCGAAAGATTTTGGAGTTTCGATAGTATAATCGTCTTGAAGTATTTTTTAACCATGGTTTATAATAGTTCGGGACCACACGCGCAAGTTTTTTAATAATTAATTTTGCCGACGTTTCGGGTGCGTTACAGCAGCCGTAGTCACGACTTGACAGGCCTGCGAGCGTCGCGCGGTGTGCGCGAAACATTTTTTGTGCGCCTACCCTCCATTACTTTCACATTGAATGTAAGGCTGGCGACACACCACACTCACTATGTCTGTTTTAGACGGCATCGGCACTGTGTTCTTGGGTTTCACTATTTTGATCACTAGATTCCCGGTCCCGGTATTTTTTTATGTATAGGTGTTATAAAAAATCGCCAAATTTCTTCCTGACGATTTTGCTATTTTAGTTATGCCAAAAATCTTTCGTTACGATACTATTATAATGTCAAACTATGATAATAATATATCAATATGATATAACTACTTAAGATGTTATTATACATATTTACATACAACATTGTATACAATATTAGATACTTCTCTACACCTAACTACAATGCTTACGTTAGAAGTATGCCCAGTATATCATATCGAAGCAGTTCCAACGGTCTTCTCTCTCCAGGTAGTGGCACATAGCTGGATGTGTTACTGTGGATGTGGGGGTATGGGCCCATCCCCGCGGTCCCGGGGCGTTGGGGGTGCAGATCGGTTAGTCTTCTCCCTGCTAGATTAAAAGTAGAAAGTAATGGATTACCCTGGAATGTGCAAGTACACACGGCCAAAGAAACACGATTAATGATTTGCATCTATCTATCATCATCTATCTATCTCCTTTGTCGACTAACTGTCCTTTGTACTGAAATCGCTTCCCGCGATAAGGCCGCCAATTTTGCATTAAACTGTATAAAGGCTAATTATTTACTTATCCTACTATAAATCTATTCGTTTACAATGAAGAATTATCTATCTATCTATCTACAAAATATGTATACGTTTGATTGCCATTGACTGAGCAGAACCTAAGATATGACCCAAAATAGCTGGCGGCGCGCTAAGAAGCGCGCCTCCTCTTTCTGGGGGTGAGTCGGGGACACCATTGTCCCCCCTCCCGAGGAGGGCCAGACCGTAAGGGGTAGTCCTGGGTCAGCCGGGGTGCGAGGAATATGTCGATGACAACCTCACCTCCGGCCTAGCACCACGACCCACAGTCGGCGTGCGATTTTAGTCAGTTCGAGTCCGACATAACCTCCCCTTCCGGCTCCAGCGGAGAAGGTATCCTTGGGGATTTCCGCACGAACAAAAAGCCAAAATGGCTATGCTATGAGTAATAGCCTATAACCATATTGGCAGAATATTTTTTATATTAGTAAGGGTCATACATGAATTTGGAGGAATGGATGGTCATCATCAGGTATATGGAGCCGAGGGCGACGGCCAGCGCTGTCACGATGGCCACGGGGTAGTAATGGTGCAGATCGCCGACAGGAGTGCGCCACACGATTGGAACTTTGTTAATCTGGAATTTAAAATTTCTTTTTAATTAATGACATTTTGAAATCTTTACAACTTCGGTCGCTTAGTGGCTAAGAAGTTGGCCTTACGATAGTTCTGAGTTTGAATCCTGGATATTACACTACCAATGTGTACACACTCCTGACACAAGCAATTTAGCTTAACCGGAGGGATTAATGGGAATATCAGTAATTTCGGTTACCTTTTAAAAAAATTATGATATTGGAGGTTGTATCTTTACTTTGGAGATAAAAAATTGAGCTATTGTTAACGATTCTAAACACAAAAACTTATTTTTTTAATTCTTGTTTGTTTTTTCACAATGAATGCAAAAATTACTGAACGGATTCTGATCGCAATCGGTTAAGTAGAACCAAAGATATGATTAAAAGTGATTATTCCGAACCTGACCCAGTTGCGGGTTAGGTTAGAAATTTAACAAAAATTGTGATATTTGTACCGAACGTAACGCTATTCCTAGCCTGACCCCACATCTCGTTCCTATCAAAACCCAAATTGCGCATATTTCTGTTACTTTTAATAGCCGAAGTGCGGTAATTCCAACTTCTGTAGGTTAGGTTAGGTTAGAACTGTGACCACAACGCACGAGCCGAGCGAGCGAGGCGAGCGTGCCGCGGTAGCGACCGGCGAAGCGCCAGATCTGCGCAATTCGGGTTACGATAGGAACAAGACTTCGGGTCAGGTTAAGAAGGGGGTTACGTTCGGAACAAATTTCAAAGTTTCTAACCTAACCCGCGACCGGGTCACGTTTTCGGGCCAGGTTTGGAATAAACGTTAAAAGTCCCAATAACCGACATCCGGGTGAAGCCGCGTGCATCTAGCTAGTTTAGAAATATGTCCTCACCAAAAAAATTAATAAAATTATCCTTACCAATTTAAAAGGTATCTTCTTCCAGATACACTTCTGTTTAGAATAGATGGTACACAGGAACCTGGCCGGGGACAGCTGTGGCTTCTCACACTTGTCCAACTTCTCCGCAGGACAGCGCATGTACATGTGGGGACCTTCTATCTTGTTTTGGACATAACTGTAAGGTGAAACATTCTTGTTGGGTCATCGCAGTTACTATCAGAGAACTAATCCTGGTTGCATTGGGCTGGAGCCCAAGGTTTGCTGGATATAGGAGTTACTATACTTTACTATACATTTTATGATTAGGTTGGGTTTCGGGAAATCGTAACTCTGAGAAGAAAGGCGATTGGGCCTCGTACGTCAATCAGAAGACATATCGCTAGCAGGTGAGTTTAGCATGGGGCAGCTTCCCCTGCATATAATTTTGATGCCATTTTCCGCCACCGCATTACGCAGATCTGCCGATTTCCATGGGATGTTTCAGCCTCAATGATAAAATATTATAAACATCAAAAATCTTCAAGAACTCTCACCTTTACAATCAGGGTAATTCACAGGCTGAGTTTCATTGATTGTACCTACCTAATTATTGCCTTATGTCCTCGTAGAATGTTGTAGGATATTTACTTATTTAATTAAATAGTACATAATTTATATATAATAGCTAGTGGTAGCCTAGTGGTATGGGTAATGGACTGCTGAGACGAGGTCTCGGGTTCGATCCCAGGTTTACCATGGCACACACCAATGACTTTTCGATGCTTTTCGAAGTTATGTGTGTATTTATCGCAGGTTTATAAGTGCCCGGTTAATGGCAATAGGCTCGCCACCTATTACATTGGGACCTAAACATAAACTGGCGAAATGTGGGTGCTAGCACCTCTGCCTACCCTTTCGGGGAATACAGGTGTGAGTTTATGTTATGTTATGTTATAATTTATCATGAATTTACAATCATGAAACATGATTATATTCATACTTACCCACCATATGGTTTGGCTTTATGATATCTAGCATGCACCGGTAACCATAGCAGCGCCTTAGGTCCACTGAGTTTTTTAAATACGTAGGCCATATTGCGTTCCGCATTGTGAGCGGGCAATTCTACATTGGTCTGTTTTGTTAAGGCAGTTAGCTGGAAATAATAAATTGAAATTGATTTAGTCTTCCAAATTCAATTTCAACTGATGAACTAACAAATCAATATATCAAATCATAATCTTTATTATCATCTGAGCACATAACTCTGTTGCTCCAAAGTTTGCACTTTGACCCCTTGGCCTCCCCATGGCCCACACAAAAAGAGCAGAAGCTGGAAGTACGTAAGTATTGTAAGCTTGCACTTTGGAGCCTAGAACGATCTCTCTTACTGTTCTTCCTTGCTTTGGTTAGAATTCATGAAAACACCTAGCTTTTGTCCTTCTAAACCCAACAAGCTATACCAGTTCCAAAACCCAAAAAGCTGTACCACCTCATTCCATACTGGAATCCACATACAATACCAATGTCTGTAAATCCCCGATCATGTATTAGCACCCACGTTTTGTCAATTATGGTTTTCGGGACTATTGCCGTCTAGTGGGCACTTTGTATTTGGCTGTATGGCTTTACTGTTGGATGGAGTACAGCTCTATCTCACCCTTAGTATCAGCCCTAGTCACCTTTTACAGCACCCACAGGAGTTGGAATGGTCCTGTTCTACTCCGCCGGGAAGCAACATGGTTCAGAATATACTTCCCCATGAATAACTATAGAGTTGATCTAGAGTAGCAGTGTCCAGGCTAGCATACGGCTCATCTGACGAAATGGTTATCTTTGCCTATTGACAAGTGCAACACATGCATGCCCTAGAGCATTAAACTCATAATGTCAACCTTTTTCTACTTTGGATAGGTTGAAATGGCCCTACAATTGGATAGATTGTAGATTGTGAATGTTACAAATAATAAAAAGATGTACAAAAATGCTAATGGGAATTAATGCAATCATGGTTTAGGTACATTGCCGGACATTTCAACCAGTTTACACTGGCTGTGGTCACAGGCTGGCTTTTGGTCAGAGTGGTGACAGACTGAGGGAGGAAAAAAAGTTGTTTATGACTCACTTTTCGGGCCCTACTGAGCTCATCCAGTTCATCTAAGCTAGCATATAACCCGGCTGGTAAAGACTGGTGTAGAGATATAAAGCAGTCGTCATAAGGCCAGACTACGGTCACTAAGTTATCCTTATATCCATCTATAGATATATCCACAGCATAAGTTAAGTGTCTGAAAAATAAAGTGCTATTATTGACTGTGTTTTTGTTTTATGAAAGAAGAAAGGAAGTAAGAAAGAAACATCTTTTATTCTTTTAATTATATTAATAATTTATATACATGTCATCTTAAACGCTAAATGCAAATACATTGTCAAAGTTAATCAATTAACCCGCTCCTCACCGTACCAGGGGCAAAGGTGCCCATGACGCTAGCGGCATTACCCCGCAGGATAGCAACGGACAACCTTTGCCCCAGGTACGAGGCGGAGCGAGAGTCACCGGTTTTATCCCTATTATATTATAATTATACCTATTATAATTATATTAGGAACTTTTCTTTTTATCCTGATGTAATAAGATTGTATAGCTTTAAAAATTTCATTCTTTATTTATGTTGCTCACTATGTGTAGCTTAAGAAATTGTTTAGTTTATATGGAAATCAGGTTTGTCCTTTGGCAGTACAGTTATTGGGATAAAGCTATAGCTTGATTTATATATCTTGGACCAAGATCGCAAAATATAAAAGGGCCTGACACATACAGGTTGTTTTCTAATAATCTATGCTTCTAATTTGAGCCGTCATAAAGAAATGTGTACTGAGCATATAGAGCACAGTTTAGGTCCAAGACATTATATGAACCGAGTCATACCAATGGTATAAAAAAAAATGTTACTCAAGTTTTGTGGTTCAGTGATTAATAAAGATTTTAAACATAATTACATATACTACACCTATATCCCTCAGGGGTTGGCGTCACAACAGCTAGCTACTTACTTCTATGCTTCCATACCTCACAAGCATTCGCTACTGTCATTAAACCTTCATACAAGCTCGCCGGTTCGAGTGTTCTGGTTCTTTTTGAAGAGACAATAAAATTAGGTGTTTATCTATTTAGCTATTCAGGTACCTGTGAAATCCATCCTTTTCTAGCTGTTGTTTGATAGTAACAGTAAAATTACAATTTGATAACTCTGATGAAAGTGATGAAGCAGATACAGCATAGCTTATTGAAGACACTACGACGAAAAAAATTAAGCTCATTTTTAGTGTGTAGCTTTAAAATATTGGGTAAATTGTGCTCTGATAATGGAAGTTATCGTATGATTTATCTAAGTTTCATTTCATTATTCGTTTCACTAACAAAATACGAAAGTATTCGCCTTGCAAAAAGATAACAATCCGATTCCGAATTATTGACAATAATGACAAGACAAATGACGACTGACAGCTGGCTGATGACATTGAGTGACATTGACACTGCACTGCACCAGTGTTGCCAGTGGAATGTTGTTAAATGTTACACAGGACTGCTTAAAAAGTTACATTTTCGGAGTAAAAGTTACGTTACTTACGTTACCTTATTTCACGAGGAAAACTTTAATACAAACGTTCTTAAGGCACTTTATTACACTTAATCTAAAATGTTTTCAGTCCCATTAAGTCAATAAGCTTCAAAGGAAATGCAGCAATTGTTAGATTTTTTTTATGTATATACCACTGATGGTTCCACAAGTGGCGAGTATAATGACTGGTGATTCTACAAAAGAATATAACGAGAACAATCAAAATAATATAACAACTAATTCAAAAATTGAACAACAAACTTGGAGGAGAAACTTACTTTGTTAATCATTTTAAAAAAAGTCATCATCATTAACCAAATAATATTTTGATTTTGATCACAGTTGAAACATTGACAGTTCACTGAGACTTAGATAATTGACTCTACGAACAGAAAAAATTAAAGTATTTACCTACTGGATTTATAGCTACTCACAAGTTGACGGCAATATATTGGCTGGTTTACTAATGTTTGCCATAATTTAAAATGCCATAATTTCTTATGCCATACTGTTATTTGCCATAATTTCATTAGAAATAACGCTTCAGTTGCTATAATCGTGAAATGACATAAAATGACTTTCACAAATTTCATTGGTCATAATCGATCAAGTGTCATAGTAATTTAAATCCATAAATGTATTTGCTATAATTTTCGTTTTCAATAATGCCATTTTCCATAACTTTTATTCACCATAATCTAAATAAAGATAATTTAGTACAAGCGCCTGCAATTTTTATGTTAATGAGTAAGTTAATATATTTTTTGCTATTAACATATAAATAAATATTTTCCAACATTCTACACAATGCTATCTAGACCCATGGTAAGCATAGCTTAACTAGCTTGTGTTATGGAATCTAGAATGCGGATAAACATACTTAAATACATTTTTTTTTGTAAATACATACCTATTATACATAGAAACACCCAGACCAGTGCAAATAGCCATATTCATGCATACAAATATGGTGGCAGTCGCGTTCACCACCACTACGCCACGGAGGCTTACTTAAAGTAATACACTTAAAGTAATAGTATGAGGGTAAAATAAAATAAGTCTGACATAAATAGACAGCCCCTATCGACATTAGTCGTCAATTCACTATTAGTCTTGTCGAGATGAGTGAAAGTTGTGAAATGTTTAAAATTACAAAAGGTGGCATTGAATTAAATGTTTACGGACGGAAAAGCTCGGCGGTGCCCCTACTTCTGGGTGGTTTTAAAAAACAAACCACGAAGACTAAGTAGTCTTCTAACCTAACCTATCCCAGTCGGATTGCACTGAGTCGGGGTGTTGACTATAATTAATTTCGACCTAACAATATTATGTAGTATTTTCATATTTATATAAATTTTTTATTAGGTCAAGAGTCGATTATGAGATGTGTTACTTATGGAAACTAATTATTATGTTATATGTTGTTATAGAAAGTAATTTTATGGCAAATAAAAGTTATGACTGTTGAGTTGTTATGGTAAACGTTATTAGTATAAATGATAACAGTGCAAGTAAATATTACG
The DNA here is from genome assembly GCA_914829495.1 of Eilema sororculum. Classification (NCBI taxonomy): domain Eukaryota; kingdom Metazoa; phylum Arthropoda; class Insecta; order Lepidoptera; family Erebidae; genus Eilema; species Eilema sororculum. The sequence goes on along the minus strand of OU618544.1, from coordinate 2,590,849 downwards.
ATCGGGGATGATTATGGCAAACAATATTAGTGCAAATGAATTTATGGAAAACGAGAGAATACCATATTCGCTATGGCTCTTTTTTTAAAGATTTTATGACAATGGTAGGTAGACCTATAAAGCAAGTCGTATTTTATAGTATATTACCTTGGTTAAAATGGGTTCACTACGCCAATTCGAAGTCCGTTATATCTTGTTACACTTTAACTATGACTGATGCTCGACCACTTATTTGTACGAGTCTGCTATGAAACAAACAAACATTACACCAGTGGTTCATTTCAACTAAAGTCATTACATCCAAGAGTTATTTTGTGTAAAACTATTTGGTGGAATACTGTTTTATCTACGTAATATTTGATCAAGGTTGTTTATACCTATTTACATTCCTATTTCATCCATATAACACAGTTTGCCTAATCTGCTTAGCATGTATTATCAAAACACGTAAAAAGAAATAGAAAAAGTGTTGACGCGAACTAAATTTTATGATATTACTAGAGTTTGCCCGTGATTACGACCACGTAAAAGTAGATATTAATAAGGTAAGCATAGGAGCTGGACATCCGTCTTCAATTTCCAATCTACCTTTATGGAAGATACATTAGTACGTCGGGGAAGTTTTATAATATGTTTTGACGGAATAAAGTGTATTTAACTTCAGCGGCTACATAAATGAGGGAAGGATTTAAGTGTGATTAAAAGATGAAATTAAAGAAAAAATATTTATTACTTTCGAAAAACATTGGAAAAAATGAAATGCTCAAGTGAGACTCGAACTCGAGTAGTCCCCTTGTAAGGGAAAGGTCGTGAGTTCGAGTCTCACTTGAGCATTTCATTTTTTCCAATGTTTTTCGAACTTAAAAGTTAGCATAATAAATGCTATAAAAAATTCATTCAAATATTTATTACTTTTTTGCATTACGAAGGCTATATTCATGTTCAATATTAAATATAAAAAGATAAAATCAACCGATCCCAGGAAGCTCTCTAGTGGATTCCTGGGATAGGTTGATTTTTTTTATTATATATTTATATATGATAAAGACAATTAAATTAATTATACCATAAATTTGACTAAATCTAAAAATAATCTGAAAAACAACAATGACGATTTCAATAATTATTATGCACTAGCTTTTGCACGCGGCTCCGCCCGCGTGGAAGTCGGTTATCGTGACCAAACATAGCCTATGTCCTTTCTCAAGGTTTATTCTACCGTTATACCAAATTTCATCAAAATCGGTTCAGTGGTTTAGGCGTGAAAGCGTAACATACAGACAGACAGACAGACAGACAGACAGACAGACAGACAGAGTTACTTTCGCATTTATAATATTAGTATGGATTTTTTATTTTTCGTAATTACAAACAATCAATTTTCTATTAATAAATTAAATAGATAAAAAGATCCCTCGGTATAACTCAGTTCGATGAATTGTTGTAAGAGAAAACGTACTTAAAATTAATAGTGTTTAGGTGAAACGTAGCATGCATATGAAACGTACTTGGTCATATAAACACGGTAAGAATTGAAGTACCGATGAAAATAATAATGAATGAGTCGTCATAATTAAAGTGTAACAAGTTAGAACGGACTTCGAATTAACGTAGTGAACCCGGTTAAAATGATTGTTAATGATGATGATGATGACGATGAATGAGATGATTGCGGCTTCAGTAAAGTTGTGGGAACTTCAAAGCTTACTAGGGAGAGTTGAATTTAACCCGAAGAGTCACAATTCACTGTAATATGCCAATTTCCTACACGTGTGTGCATTGTCCAAGATTTTATGTCTAAAAATCCACCATTTTTATACATAAAAACTCGGACTGACACTAATTTTGGAAAATTTGGAATGATTCAAGTGTGGCTCAATAGCTCAGTTAGAAGAGCAGTCCCCAAGAAAGGTCGTGAGTTCGAGTCTCACTTGAGCATTTCATTTTTTCCAATGTTTTTCGAATACCAAGGTTGTTATTACTGGTGATACGGATAGCGAATTGAATAATGTTGGCCACAAACTATAGAACACTAATTATTCCGACTGATGTTGACCCGAACCAATACGGCAAAAGTTACAATACAGTTACATTTTGAGTCATGTTACGGAGATGTTACATAAGGGGGTCAAAAGTTACGCAAATTGTAACAAAAGTTACAATCTGGCAACGCTGCACTGCACTACCATGTAGGGATGGGTAAATATATCGATATATCGCAATTAAACTTAACGATTTATATTAGTATTTTTAATATTGATATTCCGAGATTATAGTATCATTATATATTTTTAATTTTAATGTCCTTTGTTAGATACGATAATAAAAAATAATTAAAGAAAACAGTGAATACTGTTTACTTATCCACATTCGATATCACCTTTGGGTTGTGGAGGTCAGTGGCAGTCGCTTTACGGAAAATATCGAAGCTAAGCAAAATCCTCAGATAAACTGATAAAGTGGACCCCAGAGTCCAAGCAGAAGCTTCGGATGCGACTACGATTAACGCAAAGATGAAGAAAAAGATGATATAACTTTTTCCATTTATTGAAATAATAATACCATATAAAAATATCGGCATGTGAAATATTGTGATATACCATACATTGTGTTATACTATGTATTACCTTTCCCATCACTGCTGCCATACAAGTGTTACAAGATATTATAAATTACACAGAGGGTTACCATATTTTAATTTAAGCAAAGATTTTGCTCTTATAACTGTTGGCTAAATTCGGCTATTATGATTATTATATAAATAAAAGATTCAAATACTATATTCTAATTACAAAAGTGATTATTATTTACAATAATTATCCATCACCTTACTTGGCCAGCATGAGTAACATGCCTATTTTTCTACCTACATGCTTCCTTTAATTCCAGGATTACTATGCGTTGGAGGAAAGTTGTTCAGAATCTTCGCTTTTACTTTTGAAGTTTAGTTAACCCTGGTGCTGATTGCGCAGAAGTTAACAAGTTTTTGACTAACCCGCAGCATTAAGTTGGTACTTCGCCGTAGTCGGTACCTGATATACCTATTTACCTACATTATAACCAGATAATCATTTTTGCATTAGGTAGGTACCTACCTATTGTTGTTATAGGGGCAGCGGCAACAGAAATGGGTAGGTACAGTCAACGCCATAAGTTGATTAACACTTAAATATTTTACAAATCTTTGTTATATCGGAATGCATCTGTCTATAGTAAATGTGGTGTTATGATTCCCAGAAGACAAACTTAATTTACATATTCAATGTTTTTTTTTCACTATTTTATGTAAGGTTTAGGGGCCACAATGTTCAATAAATTAGAATTTGTTAAGCTACTTTTGTAGTTGACTGTACCTACATCAATCTATGAAAATTTCAGCTGCTTTTCTATCAGGGTGCATGCTGCCTGGTGAAAGATGGAAAGACAGATAGCGAAGTTTTAGTAATAATAGGGATTCGTTTTTTCCCTTTGAGATACCGAATCCTAAAATCTTCAATAATATTTGAAAAGTGAGTTATAACTGCTACCATATCTATCTATCTAATCTATACCTACCTACTTATTATATATATACATATTACATATATTTGCGATGAATGCTAAAACGACTGAACCGATTTTCATGCGTTTTTTTGTCAGAGAGGTCTTGGTCAGACTTAAAATCTTACGTTTCTTCGAAATAAATCGAGAAATTACGTTTCTTCTTTTTCTTCATCTTAGCGAGTCTGTGGTCCGCTTTATCAGTCTAACTGCGGATTTGGCTAAACTTCGGTATTTTCTGTGAAGCGATTGCCATTTGAGCTCCACAACCCAAAGGCGATATCGAAGCATCGCAGCTAGACCAGTTGTTAGACTTTTAAGGGCTCCGACTAACGTCTTAATGACTGCCATAGATGTTCGTATGGCAACCGTGACCGACGGCTTAACGTGCTCTCCGAGGCACGACCAGACCAATACAAATACCCATATTCATGCACACAAATATTTGCATTGAGGATCGAACCCGCGCCTCCTGCGTAGCAGCCGCGTTTACTACCGCTACGCCACGTTTGTTTGATTGTGCAATCGGTTGGGTAGAACCAGAGATAAGAGATCCTCGCAGGGCGTAGCCGCGGGCTGAAGGCTAGTTTAATAAAAAAAGCAGAATGTATATACTGACAGCGCAGGCGGAGTCACGGGTATTAACTAGTTATTATAAAACAGAAAGTGTTTTAATTAAATTCCATTCAAGAATTTAGCATTCATAAATCAACTTTATAAAGGTCATATAGCTATGAGTAATGGAGGTTGCAACAAAATGTAATGTTTGCTTTAGTTTTAATTATGTTTACTGTCATTACTGATAACATATTTAACATTCATTCTTTGACTATACAATAATTATTATTTTGATATAGTTTTTGTTATTATGTTTACTGATTAGATAATATTAATTATCTGATGGTCTCTGTCGCGTAGCGGTAGAGCGATAGACTGCTTTGTCACATGTTCGATTCCCGTTCGGAGTAAATCAGCAGTGAAAGAAAAAATCACAACAGAAGTCTATAACTAAGACCTGGAACTCCCTGCCAGCTCACGTGTTTCCTTCTTCCTACAGTCCCGGGTCCTTTAAGCAGGGCGTGAAAAGGCATCTAATGAGGCCGTCAAGCTGAGTGCCACCACTGTTAACATGGTAAATGTTTACGATGGTGACCCTCTTTCCGAGACTTTGCCTTTAGCTTAACATCAGGCGAGGTGAAGTCAAATTGACGTGTCCAGTATAAAAAAAAACTTATTTTGATCTATTTTGCATCATGCTGCAGGTAGGACGGGACGGCATTTCCGTCCCAATTGAGCAGTCCGACTGGGCAAGTACCTCCGCCCTACAGAATACCGCGGCCATGACAACCTCATGTTCTGCTCCCGGCGGTGAATAGGGTAGCCAGATCTTATTGGATAGTTTTGTGCTATCAGTGGGAAGACCAAAGGTTTGTCTTGCTTCGTCTTCTACATTGACAGCATAGAAATTTTCTGTTCTTACAGGGTCAGCAGCAAGAGTGTGACCGTGGTGTTGCAAACGTCTATAGGCCACGGTAACTTTCTATCAGATGGGCCGCGTGCTTGTCTGCCACCTAAGTAGTATAAAAACGAGAAGCAGGCCCATGACGGCAGCGTGACGTGAGGGATTCACGCCCCCCCCCCCCCTTAAGAAGCGGGATAACACCCGAAAACCCCCCCATAGACGCGGGATAGCACCCGAACCACCCCCAAGGCGAGGCCGCAATTGTAGCCGTAGGTCTGATGGGAGTCCTGGGACATCCTTCCGAGGGTTTACCCGGGGCTTCCATCCATAGGCTTCTGGGCGTTACCGTGGGGGTTTTTAGTCGGTAGGAGTCCGGCATAACATCCATGAAGGATTTTCTCACACGGTTATAAAAAAAAAAAGTAGTATAAAAACGACCCATTAGGAAGCCGGTAGGAAATTGGTTTCAGGGACCCATCGGCCTTGGTGCAAATATTTGTATGTATGAATTTTAAAAAGAATAATAATCTACAGAAATTAAGTACTTAAGTATACCCTAACCTCTTCAACTTGAATTGGGTATTCTACTGACTATTGACTAGTCAAATTAGTTAGTTTTTATTAAACGTCAAGTTAAAAGGTAGGTAACTTGCATGTAACATTTTTCAGTGACGTCATAAAATTTAATAGTCAAATCTTAACTATTGTAGGTTGGGTGGATTTAAAAAAATAAATATTAACGATAAAATAAGAACCGACGACGCAACTTTTACCACTCTTTTACGGTAACCTATTGAAATATCGAATTTCTGTTACCCGAATCTTAAAACCCTGAAAACGGTTGGTAGAACTTTTAAAAGACAGATGTAATGAATGACAACTTTCTATAATTCCGTTTTTCATTTCCCAGATGAATCAATTTCCAGGTGCACTAAAACCAAATTTTCAAATAGTATTTTTTTGTTTTCCATAGTGTCATAATCCAAATATAGTTATACCAGATTCTCAGAATATTTTTTTTTGTTTCCCATCGTACCTTTTTCCAAATAAACTATTACCAAATTTTCAATTGCCAGTCAGTAAATTTATTGTATTAGTTGCCTATTACAGATAGGTTTAAGTGTCAAATTCGACTCAGTAGGTTAGGTTAGGTTAGAACTGCGAACCCCGCACGAGCCGAGCGAGCGAAGCGAGCGTGCCGCGGCAGCGCCCGGCGAGTGCTAGAAAAATTCGACTCAGTAGGTTAGGTTTGTATGTTTGTCTGTCTTTGTGTTTGTTTTTGTTTGTCTGGATATCAATAAACTGCATTTCAAAAATTTGTGTTTTAAAAAATCGGCTTTCGTGCATATGGATTACGGTCATCTGGATTTTGTGCAATTAGATTTCGTGTGTCTGGAATTCGTTCGTCTGGATTATAAAACGTCGTACAAATGAATAAATAGGAAAATGAAATTCGGAGTTGCGATTATATGGCAAATAAAACTTCGGAATTTGGAAAACCGGGATTATGAATAAATGGCCAAACGTTTTCTGGATTATGATATTCGGAATATTAAAATTCGGGATTAAGATAGGTAACCCTCTTTTACAATTCATAATTTAATGAGCTCGGGTAGATAGGTAATCTATTTTAACTGCAGGAGAATACCCAATTACTTGAGTTACGATACGATGTGTTCACGTCAGTACAGTAGAAAAATAGTCAGGATTTGAAAACTTTTTTTTCGTGCCGTCTGTGGGTCGTCGTGCTAGGCCGAAGGTGAGGTTGTCTTCGACATATCCCTCGTACCTCGGCTGACCTGGAACGGTCTGCCCTCCTCAGTAGGGCGGACAACGGAGTTGGGGAACTCGCCCTCGGTATTTGAACCCGAGACCTCCTGATCGTAAGGCTGACTCCTTAACCACTTACCTATCATGAATTGAATATTACTAGGAATTGATTAACATAAGCAGTTTAGTATTATGTTATCTGTGACATAAGAAATCCAATTGTTCTTAAAAGTGTCGCTAGATGGCTGGATGAGATAGAGTAGACAGAATGAACATTCGGATAGATTCAGGCATAGTTCGGTAGCTGAGTCGTCAGAGGAAGGGGGAATCCCCTTGGGCGTGAACACTCTCTCGCTCGAGACCATGGTGGGAGCCATGGTCTCCAGCGGGAGTAAGTGGGACTGCGCCGCCTCTTTCTGCGAGCAGGTCATGCTCGTGAAGGAGGCGGCGGGGCGGGAGCGGGAGAGAACTCTCCCACCCGAGTTCCGCAGTCGGCGGCTTGGGCGCCGCCGGCGTGTCTTCGCCGAAGACCATCGGCCTCCATGACCGGGGGCCTGAGGACGGTGAGTTGGCTGCTCATCGTCCTTACAGAAGCAGGCCCATGACGGCAGCGTGACGTGACGGACTCACGCACGCCTCCCCCCTCCTATGAAGCGGGATGATACCCGAAAACCCCCCATAGACGCGGGATAGCACCCGAACCACCCCCTAGACGAGGCCGCATTAAAGCCGTGGGTCTGTTGGGAGCCCTGGGACATCCTTCCGAGGGCTTACCCGGGGCTCCCAACTATAGGCTGCTGGGCGATACCGTGGGGGTTTTAGTCGGTAGGAGTCCGGCATAACATCCATGAAGGATTTCCCCCACGGTAAAAAAAAAGGGGGAATCCCCTGTAAGAAAAAGATCACAGGTTCGAATCCCCCTGAACCAATTCAATTTTATCGATTTGAATTATAAAATATTTCAAAATGTTATTTAAATATTACTAGGAACTAGGTACTTATGCGATTTATAGGTAGGGCTTATTTAAACATAAGTAATTTATTTATTTACTAGTCTAAACTCAATCCGGTTCATAACATAACATAATAAACTTTTATTTCACTACGTGCAATGTAATAATAAAATCGCCCTCGCTTCTGTATTAATATTTGACTAAGTATAGACACAGAATAGAGCTCACAACATAGTATAAAACAAAGTCGCTATCGCTGTCTGTCCGTCCCTATGTATGCTTAAATCTTTAAAACTACGCAACGGATTTTGAAGCGGTTCTTTATAATAGACAGAGTGATTCAAGCGGAAGGTTTATAATGTATAAAACATGCTTAATAAAGTAGAGGATGCATCGGGAACGGGATCTGACGCCACACGGGCGAAAAAACATTGGCGGTACGATGTTCGCCGGGTCAGCTAGTCCCTACTTAATTTTATAAATGTGAAAGTAACTCTGTCTGTCTGTATGTTACGCTTTCACGCCTAAACCACTGAACCGATTTTGATGAAATTTGGTATAGGGGTAGATTAGACCTTAAGAAAGGACATAGACTATGTTTTGTCACGATAACTGACATCCACGCGGGCGGAGCCGCGGGCAAAAGCTAGTAATGTATAAAACATGCTTAATAAAGTAGAGGATGCATTGAGAACGGGATCTGACGCCACACGGGCGAAAAAACATTGGCGGTACGAAGTTCGCCGGGCAGCTAGTATTATAAAAAAAAAAATTCTACAACAAGGAAAGGATTAATAACAATGGGGAAATCTCGGGAAGTATTTGAGGACAGAGTCAGATGGCGGGCTGTCGTCTCTGCTCACCCCGGAGGGAAATAGGACTGAGCGGATGGATAATAATATATTCTACGACATACTATTCATTGATATCTAGACCCAAGGAAAGTATAGATGATCTAGCGTGTGATAAGTGGGTTCTAGAATGCGGATAAACTTGTGGGCTAAAGTTAAACACACATACATTACAATAAACGAAAGACGTTTCGTTTAATAAATACATAAGTACTTTATACCTAGATAGTAACACCGGGATCAATGCAAATAGACATTTTATTAACGCTCTACCGCTACGCCATGCGCCAGAGAGTAGATATCGTCCTGCCAATGTCATAGATACCGTATAATAATGTCACATTCAGATTATTTATGCTACATTCTACGGTTTCTAAACGAATTCTCATAAACATGCCATCTTAAGTGCCATTGTACAATAAAATTAAAATATATTTATAATGCTTGATGATTGCTTTAGCTACAAAAACGATGGTCGTATTGAACGTACATAAATAAATGATCTACCTCAATAATTCTCGACACATTTATAACTTTATTCGATTAAAAAACTAGAATCAAGAGGATTGGCCATCTTATTAAACCATAACTTACAAATTTTAATGATTTGAATTTGGAATTTACAATTTGACGAACCAAAAGATGTCTTATATTAAGGTAGTTTGTGACGCATCGTAAACTATTTTGAATGGATTCTATCGTGATTTCTTTTGTAATACATATTTTATTACACCATTTTGTTATAACAGCCACCATCTTAATCTGTAGTCTGTAAGATGGTGGCTGCATCGAAGTGTAAAAATATCTCCAAGTACATAATTAATTGTTTATTGGTATTATAGTTACTTACATAGAAATATAACGCATAGTCTAAGGTTACTTACTGCAATACTGAAATGCAGAATGTGTTCAATATGTCTATTGTCCGCTCTACACGTTGGCGAACACCTGTTAGTGAACGTATAGAGCATGGGTGTTTGCCATTAGGCCCATTACTGATGTGTGCTGACTGCTGCCATACTGCGGCGTCAGAAGGGTGTGTTGGCCAACATGTTCGCCACTGTGTTAACCAACGTGCAGAGCAGTCATTAGCCTTTGCCATGCTGTTTTTTCTTGGTTTTGGGCGACTGGATTCCAAGCTAATGTGGTGTCCATACATCCATCTTCTCTATTAATATATTTTAATTTGAATAGCTTCGCAGATTATTTTGGTATGAATCGATGTTCTTTGTATCAGATGTAGCTAAATAATATAAATTTAAAATTTAAAAAACCCCCGTTACAAAAAACATAAAAACATAGGAGTCTATCGAGTTGAAATTGATGCCACATAGGTACTCAGGTCTTGATTTGTGCAAAAAAATAACTTCTAAGTATTGCTTGTTTATGAACCCTAGGTGCGCGAGTCCGACTCGGACCCTTTCCCGGCTTCGTTGGGAAATCTCCAGTATAACTATGATGCGACTGAACTGCGATGTTTTCCGTGAACTGCCATCCGACCTCCAAAACTAATTAGCGTTTTCGAAGTTCTGCAATTCGACTACTCGGACTTTGAAGGCTCCAACTATCCGTAACGGGTGCCGGAATGAAGGCTTGACGTGCTCTCCGAGGTACGACGTACGACCAAACCAATGCAAATAGCCTTATTCATGCATACAAATATTTGCACTGAGCTGGAATCAAACCCACAGCACCTGCGTAGCAGTGGCGTTCACTATCGCCACGCTACAGAGGTAGATATGACATAATAGATCATCTCCGTTCAACTATCACGAATGCTATTCAACTAATTTGAATGTCTATAAAACCGTCCAAGTATCGGCATACTAGTATACGGTGTACCACTCACTCGAGACTTTACTACGAGCTACGGGGCAATGACTCACTCCTCGTAATATAATCATAACATTGGCCGTCTCTTTCCTACTCTAGGTGCAAAATAAAGCCCACACTATTCTTCTAAAGAGAAATATTGGTATTGAAATGGTAACCCTGTCACAAACGCGGCAACAGGCTGTTCGGCTTGCTTTGCTTGCTACCTTAGTCCGCGTTCCGCTATTCCGCGAGCAGGCTGTGTATATTGTTTACGTAACCTAAAAATTCGATCTTAATAAAGTTTGTGATAGTTGAAGCAGTTATTGGAGATTAATATTATCTAATGTAAGTTATTATTTTACCTTTCTTACTATTTAATAATGTGAATTATTTGTGAGGGGCGATTAACGGAGTCGTCAGCTTCAACGGGGACGCGATTCAAGTTGTTTTTTAATTACGTCTTGCGTTATATTTTTGGGAAAAGGATTTAGATTTAGTTTGGAATACCGATGGCTTTATAATAAAATAGAACAAGATTGAATTTGTCTTATGTGCCCATTTAGGTCACCTTCGCTTTAATTTGGCTTTTTCAAGCACTAGGTCTTAATCTCAAGGACAGCGTTAAAATTCTGCAATACTGCGCCCACGCCTTTCCTGTTTGGGATGAATTTGGTGAATTTTGTCAATAACCGATTGTTTTTAAGATGTGGTGTGTAAAGAGCAACAAATTTTTACAAATAATAAGCAAGGCCATTTTATATTTGGTCATTTATTTGAATATAGAATATGTTGTATTGAATGAATAGGCTAATAAATTCGTTTTGAATTCCTAATTCGTTGAATTGAATTTCGAATAATTATGAATCAATTATTTGGTCTTTGAGACGAGGGGTTTTTTTAATGGATTCATTTCACGCAGATCAGAGTTTTATAACAGGCCCTTGTAGTGTTACAAAAGGTATGCGTGACTCGCGAATTAACCAGGCTCCGGCCTATCTACCCATAATCGTATAGAACCACAGAATGCCCTTAAATTTTATCACGTTACCGGTTTTATGCGATGAGTCATGTTCGACTTTTTACCTTTTGCATAAAGTTAACATTTTTATTCCATTTTTTGAATTATACAATAGAGCGATATCTGCAATTCACATAACGTTGCAGTACGTTTAAAAACTATGAAGTGAGGTTTATTTACATAATTGAAACGGTTATGTTATAAACGAAAGCGAATAACCGGCGTGGCGGCAGTGGAATAGTGAACACGATAGTCCTCTTATCGATATATTGCGGGTTCGAACTTCGAACTCTACGCACTTATCTAAAACAAGCATTTTAGTTTGAAGAATTTATTATTTATAAGTTATTATCAAAGACTATTGTATACCTAGGTATGCTAATAGACTAATAAACAGACTGGACGGAACAAAAATAAAACACTTAACGCAAATGGAGTGGATTAAGTCAATTTTAATCTTAAATCAAACAATTTCAGAGTTTTGTCGATTTATATCTTTTGTGATAATCATGAATAAATAAATATATCACAACATTCTACACAACGCTATCTAGAACCATGGTAAGCATAGCATAAGTAACTAGCTTGTGTTATGGAATCTAGAATGCGGATAAACATACTTAGATACTTGGATGAATTTTTTTATAGCATTTATTATGCTAGCTTTTAAGTTCGAAAAACATTGGAAGAGCATTCCCCCTGTAAGGGAAAGGTCGTGAGTTCAAGTCTCACTTGAGCATTTTTCATTTTTTCCAATGTTTTTCGACACTTAGATACTTTTTTTTTTGTAAATACATACAAATTATACATAGAAACACCCAGACCAATACAAATAGCCATATTCATGTATACAAATATTTGCACTGAGCAGGGATAGAACCCGCGCCTCCTGCGTAGCAGTCGCGTTCACTACCGCCACGCCACAGGCTGTCAAATCATAGTATAACTGTGGTATAACATGAAAACTCGATTATTACCTAAGTAAATTTTCAAGACGGGATAAAAGGAATTTTCTCGGTAGCTTTGTGGATAAGAAAACGGGTAAAAAATCAAGACCGAATTGCGTACCACCTGCATACAACCAGTGTTCTCCAAGAGGTACACGTGCTTCATTTTGGGAAGCCCTGCCCTCGATGAATCACCAAGGTCCTCACTCCTCATCCTAGGTGAATCACCCTTCCTGGGCTTCACCCTTTAATTAACCCAATTGTTTATATTATAAGTACACGCACGTTTCTATCGGGATGGCGGGAATGGTAGATATATCTATTCATAAATGTTTTATGAATAGATATATCTACCATTTTTTAGGCTTCTTAAATGTTTTATTTTGTTTACCTATTTATATTAAGTAATCAATAATATTAACATTTAACTTAATAATAATATTAAGCTAAGGTACATCATAGGTACTACATAAATCTTTGGCAAAACCACAGAAAGACAGACATGTCAAATTTATAACACTTCTGTCTTTGCGACGGGGTTGATAATAATTGCTGTTCGTTAGTCTCGCTAAAACTCGAGAATGGCTGAACAGATTTGGCTAATTTTAGTCTTGAAATATTCATGGAAGACCAGGAAAGGTTTAAACGGTGAGAAAATATGGAAAAATTGCGAGTAAAATACTGAAAACGTCATGTTTATTTTCCCATACAAACTGTTCTTACCTGTCAACATTTGATGTATGGTTGGATGTAGGTTTAATAGACATAGGAATTCAAGAGGAAGGTTTATTTGTATAATACATGCTTAAAATAGTAGAGGTTGCAGCGGGAACGGGATCAGACGGAGGAAAAAAATTGTCGGTACGAAGTACGTCGGGTCAGCTAGTCCAGTATAAAAATTTACACCTGAATCAAGAATCGTTTTAATTAGTTTATAGTTAATTTATGTAAATACAAACCTGTCATTAATTTGACAACATGATCTTTGTAGAGCGATTTACTTTCTTAAACCTAACGTAACTAAACCTGTATTTTTGCGTAAGATTCGCAAAATGTATGCCCGGTTACGTTTCAAGTAAAAAAATAACATGTCCAAAACCCCGTAATAAAAGACTAAAATATTGAGGTAAAATAAACATTGGAAAAAACCCGCCATAAAATTATGAGGTAAAATATTATTTACTTCAAAAAGCCGCGGACTGCTTGCACTAACAAAACTCTCTCTCACAAAATTTTACATTATCATAAAGTCTTCGGAAATCCTAGTTGGTATTGGCATGGGTTTCTTTAAATCATCTAAAAAAAATTACAGTAAATTCCAATGCAAACGACATTTTAAATTGCCCTTGAAATTTGTAAATATACACGGTTACACCTAACCATATTCCTTCGTATGGCTTGTCCTGAGATCCTGACTGCAGGCACAAAACAGATAAGGATGCTATACTGCAGGATTCATCCACTGTAAGGATCCACATTTTATGCCCTTTATATTAAAAAAAAAAACAATTTGACATTTTGAAAGACCTTCCCGTTGGCCCCGTATTGCAAGTAAGCATCCAGTATATAAGAGTTTTCAAATGCTAAGCCGTTACGGGCTGCCATTACATACAGGACAGCAATTTATTGCGATTTATAATTAAATCGCAATTATAATTAAAAAAAAAACAAAATTAAAATACCCCCGACACTCCTCATCCTCACTTTAACCCCATAACTTTTAAACGGCTCAACCGATTTTCATCAAACATATCTAAGAACACACCTTTATTACAAGAAAAAAAAAATTAAATTGCTTCATCTGTTCGGGAGCTATGACAGACAGACACGTCAAACTTATAACACCCGCTCTTTTCGTCAGGGGATTAAAACAAACTTCATAGGCTAGAAAAGTCAGGAAAATTTGTCCGCAAATTCAAACATAGTTGCTTCACTCAAGCTTATTTCCCTACAACTTTATTAAGGTAAAAAAAAACGCATTCGTCTGACATCAATTGGAGGTGCAGGTTCCACGCAACAGAGCATTCTTATGTAATGGTCAAGTGGTGTCTATGACTCTGTGTTCGACTTACATGTTAATGTTTCATTAGAACATGATATCATTTACCAATAGATAATAATCATGATCATGAAACTGGTTCGAAATTCAAATTGCGATTAAATATTATAAATATTGTACAGTTAGCAACGAAATTTTTGGCTGTAATGTATAAAATAATAGAAAAGAAGGGTTTATTCCTACTGGTCTTATTAGGGAGAGTGCCTTTGCGCATTTTGCCAATCATGATTTTGCACCATGCAATACCTAACATATTAATGCAGAAAATATCAGCAAAATTATCTAGGGCTAGGCTATCTAGGGTTGAGGAGGGTGACCTTTATTCCTAGAGATATTGCTTGTTTAATTATGCCAGAATACCTGAACGTATCTGGAGGAAAATTTCCAAAAAGAGAATACTTTTTTAACAGGAATATGTTCGTATGGGTCACGGGAACCGGCCAAGCATAAGTTTAATATCTGATCGTTTTAAATGGAAATCGTGTAGAATCTTTAGCATGGCTCCAGCTAAACGATATTATGTAAACAGAGATCGTTTAACTCAAACAAATTAACACTACATAATACCTTATCCCTTAGTCATCTTGTACTTTACGTTCACCTCACTGGAGCTAACGATGAGGATATGGCCGACACACATGATTTTTCGCCACAGAAACTTTTCGGAGACCAGGAAATTTAGTGTGCCCTACTAATCGAGGAATAAAACGCGCCGCTACACTGGGCCTGCTTCTGCCAGGGAAACGGAAGACTATGCCATCTACCCCAGTATCCTACTTCACTGAATACCAGAATGTAACCTTTTAAATTTCTTTTGAAACGTAAATGTAAATTTGATTTCCAATAACATACATACCAACAGCTCCTTCATACGTAAGGTTAAGATAAAATATCGCTGACTGATTGAAAAGCAATAAAATTACACAGGCACTAATACTACGTTGTACGAGGAAGCAGAGAAATACTAAGAAAATCTCGGTCTTGCAATAATTGCCGTTGCAATTCTGTAATTCGATACGTTGCTTACGATAACGCGTATTTACGAGTACACTAACCACGACTAACAAATGCTTGTAACCACAAGATTGTGATACTCATTGCGGTTTGGATGAATTAAAACTGGTAGTAGATTTACCAAAAATACACAAAATATCAATTTCTCCGGTTCGAAGGACCATTGTTGCTCAAAAATTAATTCAAAGGACTATATTCTCCGGCTCGAAGGAACATTTTTGGTTTGAGAACAGAACGCAGCAGGCAATGTCACTTCATTATTTCATGAACTGACATTACCTGCTGCAAATTCGACTATTTAAGATATCAAAACAAGCTGATTTTAGCTAGATTCTCGCTTTTACTTCAAACGAGGGGTACCTACTGTATATATTTTTCTATTGGTAACGGTTGCACTATGAATTTGTAGTGACTTTGACCTCTAATATTGATGAGTGTTGCGATCGCGGTGTGCCGGTATGATTTGTCATTCCCCCATCTCCGGTTTCCTTTCGGGGCAAGTGCCGTCTCTTGTCCGTATACTGTTTTCATCGATTTCTATTGGATACCCCACAAAATAAGGGATTCAAACGGAACAACATAACATAACATATACATAACATAAACTCACGCCTGTATTCCCCGAATGGGTAGGCAGAGGTGCAAGCACCCACATTTCGCCAGTTTATGTTTAGGTCCCAATGTAATAGGTGGCGAGCGTATTGCCATTAACCGGGCACTTATAAACCTGCGATAAATACACACATAACTCCGAAAAGCATCGAAAAGTTATTGGTGTGTGCCATGGTAAACCTGGGATCGAACCCGAGACCTCGTCTCAGCAGTCCATTACCCATACCACTAGGCTACCACATTTGATACCCCACAAAATAAGGGATTCAAACGGAACAAACTTGTCTGAATACATCAATTTAACACCAATGAAGGCGAAACCGACTTTTGCGTTTGTAAATACATATATAAACATAGAAACACCTAGACCAATGCAAATAGCCATATTCATGCATACAAATATTTGCACTAAGCGGGGGTTTAAACCGCGCCTCCTGCGTAGCAGTCACGTTTACTACCGCCACGCCACAGGCTGTGCGAAATGCGAATGTAGGTAAGCAAATGCTAAATTGTGGTTTTTTATGTAATTTTATCTGTATGACAGACACAAAAAGTCTTTTATCATTACTCTGATGGCTGGGTCAAATAGTTTAATAGTTTTGATTCCATTGCCAGTCTGATAATATAATAAAAGTTATAATCAGATAGATACTTATTCATTTTTGCACACAAAAATAGTAGTAGAATTATCTCTCAAAGACGTTATCCAACAATAATATTTACACATAATATCCTTGCATTGTGCCCTGTTTTCGTATTATTTACGTTCGAAATTACGTCGTTGTGGTGTGTTTGTTGATTGTGTCTCCGTACGACGATGGCTTCAGGCTTATTATTCATTCATTACCAATGACTATGCTTCGAATCAGATAACCAAGCATCAATAATTGACTTTAAACAATGGCTATTATGTCGCTTGAAAACTTGAATGATTATCAATTACAAAAAATAAAATTAAATACTTCGACCATAGTTAATGATTATCAAAGAATTTACAGTAAGTTACTTACGTGATTTATAATGTAATTTTTTCGTATCCAATTCCGTCACGATCGTAATTTATTCTCGAGTTAGATGCAATTCAAATAAAAAATGGCTCGAGATAAGATGATTGAATTGATATAATATATATTGATATAAACAAAAACCTTCCTATCTAGCACAACACGAGCAGGACTTATGGTGACACACAGTACGGCACAAATAATTCTGACTCGAACCAAACATTTCTATATAATCGGCAAAATATACAAATATACTAACCTTCCTTAAATTTATTCAATTTTTCTATATTGCAATGAAAAATGGAAGCTTTGTCGCACTTTTAAAATTCGCGCCTAAATTGATATTTTCGAAACGATCATAGACCATAATATTTCATTTATAAAAATAAAAGCGTTCTTTTTTGTCGAACTTAATGATATTTTCCTAATTAACTACTTGTCTTTTTTTAGCATTCTTTTTTCATTTAAAATTAGCTGATAGCGAAGCCGCACACACTTTTCGGCCAGCCCACAAATTATATTTACACGTTCAAGCAATGAACCCTATCATAGCCTCCACTATTATAATTCTCAAGTACAACATTATTGTAGTACGTGACCAATAATACCGGTTTGTTTGAGTATTTGTACTTTAGAAACAGCCTACAACAAAACCTTCAGACCTGCATTCGTATAACCCAATCTTATTTGACCCAAATCGTAAATAAGTATTTATAATGTTGCTCAGGGTTTGGAGATACCGTGTTTTTTCCTGTGGCTGTCGTATCAGGCGACTAAGGGTTTTTATCGTGCGATAAATCCTCACGGATACCAACCTCACGGAGCCGGTGTAGGTGGTTAGGTATGTCGGACTCGAACCGACTAAAACGCACGCTGTCTTGGGTCTTTGATTGCCGTAGGTGAGATTGCCGAAAGCATATCTCTCGCACGCCGGCAGACCCAGGACCATCTTCTTTTCGAGGTGGCCCCCTGTTGAGTTGTGGGGACTTTAGTGTCCCCATCAAACCCCGGGTACGGGGAGGCGCACTTTGCGCCCCCGCCGCGACCTGCTTCTGCTAGGGTGACAGGCGGCTCTACTGGTTACCCCCAGGCCAGCGCTCATGGAGGCGACTAAGGGATAGGGATATCCATCCGACAGTAAACATACAGTCCATGACTAAGTTCCCGATTGATGGCAATACTACTTACTATTAACGCATAGTACTATTATTTATTCTGTGGCAATAGATACCCCTTATTACGTGGAGCCGAAAATCATAGCTAGCTGGTGAAATGTGGGTGTTGAGATACCTCTGCCTACCCCTTCAGGGATTTGCAGACGTGAGTATATGTATGTAGTTTGGAGTACTCTCGTATACGTGACGTGCCCAAAGGGCTTATGTGAAGTGCCTTATTAGAAGGGTTCTTAAAGGAAGGGTAGGGGAAGAGTGTTCTAGAAGAACATATTATTCTGACATCATTGGAATGTTGGTATCTATCATCTATGGTACTGTTTAAGGTCAGGAATGCGGTAAGGTGTAAAGTCGCGTTCCCAATGCGACTAAATGTCGTTTGGTCTTTATTAAGTATCTGAAGCTGATTTTCCGAATAAATTGTCCATAGATCTACGCGAATTTTTCGGTGCTGCAATAGAGTATGATTTTCTTAATGTTCCGTCATTTCAGAACTGACTAGAATAAAAAAAATCACGACTTTATATTTTTTGCTCGTCCACTTCGCGTGAAAAGCCCCAAATATTTTATTTATTATTTATCTGATTTTTCGAAATGTTTTTCGAACTTAAAAAATAGCATAATAAATGCTATAAAAAAAATTCATTCAAATATCTGATTTTTTTGTATACTTCACGTCCCTTCATTACTTATGTAATACCTCTGTACTATCTGTGTGCAATAAAGCATTAAGAAGTTCTTTCTGATGCTGACTGTACCTGGACATGGTTCTCCTAAGCTCTACCATGCTCTACTGTGTCTCTACCCTCCAATTCTCAACACTTCTGGTCTCTGCAGTACCTCATCATCAGCCTCTAATGCATTACTCCTCATTCCTTTCACTTTCACTCGAGTGAAGTAGCTTCTTTATAATATAATTGTTGCAATTAGTTTCTTAATACTTACTTTTTATTAAAATAATTAGTTTGTTGTATAAATTTTTAGTTTTCACTGAATATTTTAGATGCCGGTCTAGTCTAACCGAGGGACTTGAATCAAGGTTAACTGAAAAGGCTTCAGTATTAATTTATAACACACATATGAGGGTAGGCAGAGGTGTTTTAGCACCAACACTTGGCTAACAATTTTTTGGTCGAACGTAATAGGGGGTGAACTTATTACCGTCAAGGGGGCTCTTTGTCATGAGTTGTATGATTACTGTCGAATGGAGCAGCGCTATCTATAGTCACTGTATACGACATCTCCGGGAAGAAATAGTGTAAAACTATTCTATTCCACCGGGAATGGACACTGCAACTATTTTATTATTAAAGGATTTTTTTTTACAGCATTAAGTATGCTTACTATACAAATCGAATACATAGGGAAAAAGAATCTTCTCGGGCGGGACTCGAACCCGCAGTCTTTCCTTTACAGGGGGAATGCCTGACCAATTCTTGTTCCAATGTTTGGGCGCAGTAATCAAAAATCAATGTTTAAAAATGATTGTAACATCATTCATTGATTCCGATGGTTCGTAAGAAAATCGGTAGATGACGCCACGTCGCCTTAAAGACGTATGAGATGCGAAATTTGAATCATATCGGGCGTGTCTCGGTAGCTGAATTGGTCAGGCATTCCCCCTGTAAGGGAAAGACTGCGGGTTCGAGTCCCGCCCCAGAAGATTCTTTTTCCCTATGTATTCGAACTATTTTATTAGTTTCACTTATAAAGAACAGGCAAGGGGGTGTAGGTTAGGTCCCCGCCAACCTTCTTGAGACCCAGGCTAACCACACCTGCTCACCTGCTAGTTACACAGGCATCTAATAAGCAACGGATGAGTCAGACACTTACACACAACAGTTGTCTCCACTTCCTCTCCTCCTCATCTGCAAAACCTCCGCCAATCTCTTCAACTTGCGAACAATAGTCGATATATTTGACGACAATTCTACCATATTTGGCAGCATATTTACCATTTTTGGCGACAGAAAATAATTATTTTTAAGTGAATAGGAATGAAGACGGTTACTAAGGTAGTAAATAAGAGACTTGGGAAGTGATGGTCTACAGATAAAAAAAATGTAAATAAGTACGTAAATTGAATGTAAACCTTGTTATAAAAAATAGTTATTAGCTAGTGACCTAGTGAACAAACAGAGTGATGAAAGCGTGTGAAACTGGAAACACCGACTTGTTCAGTGTTCAAGTATTCTTGAGTACGAACATGTTAAAATTATAAGTTTCTTATAGTAGAAGAATTTTGCTGACATTTACCTTATTTACTTTTTCTATTTCGTGTCGGTGGCAATATTTGTGGTATTAGATATGACCAGCCCAAAATACGGCGATGTTTTCCGTTGCTTCATTAACTGCGTTGAGATTTTTTTGCTTTTCTGCAAGGTGTTGGGGCACAGCGGGCACGAAAATAGGTGCTCCATTGTTTGAGTCCAGAGGTGCACGCATTGCACAACCCCCACTCCCCGCGTCCAGGTATCCAAGATGCATGGTCATCCTAATTTAATCTCTTGCTCGTACTGTATAAATTTGTTATAAATAAAAGCATATTTAATAAAAAATAAAGTTTAAAACTAAAACCCGACTACCGAAAAATCACGCTCTAAAAAGTGACAAACAAGAAAATATCAAGGATAGCCGTGGTCGTATGCCACTTTTCCCTCGAATATATTGTTTTGTTAGAGTAAGTGGCATACGACTACGGCTATCCTTGATATTTTCTTGTTTGTCACTTTTTAGAGCGTGATTTTTCGGTAGTCGGGTTTTAGTTTTAAACTTTATTTTTTATTTAAATTATTTTGGGTAAGGTAAAGCTAATAATTTATACATATTTGAAATGTGAAACGGCATATTTATCTCAAAAATATTTTTTAACACAGTACCTTATGAGCGCCAGAGGGCGCCACATAAGATTGAGTGACACGTCATATAGCCTATAACCATCGGACAATCAAGCCGCTTAGAACAATATTGTCCAGTTTTAATAAGTAGTTGAGGAGCTATGAGGGAACAAATAAACATACATACATACATACATACATAATGATACATACATACATACATAGCCTGTCAAAATCATAACCCTCCTTTTGGCTTCGCCGTAGTTGGGTAAAAAGGAGGGTAATCGAGTTCACTGAGAACCAACCTGCCGAACCAGCGAAAGAATCATTTTCAATTGATTTATTTTATTTATACATTATACATTCCTGAAATCGATCTAAGATTATGACGTTCATATGTGCTCTTTATGTGGCTAAAGTTAATAAATGAAAATGATTATTTAATTATTTTATTCTTTGATTATTAGTGTTATTAATATATATATATTAATAACACTAATATATATATATATATATATATATATATATATATATATATAGTAATATAAAAATATAATAAAAATAGGTTATAAGTGCCCGGTTAATGGCAATAGGCTCGCCACCTATTACATTGGGACCTAAACATAAACTGGCGAAATGTGGGTGCTAGCACCTCTGCCTACCCCTTCGGGGAATACAGGCGTGAGTTTATGTTATGTTATGTTATGTTTATTCTTTGATCTCCATTTCACTCGGTTATTTATCTAATGAAATTAAATACATTTAATCAAATATACGAAAGCACAATTGTATAAACGCTAAACTGTACACCTGCTCTGCCAAATGAAATAATCAAGTTTAGTTTTCACTCTTCCTTTTTTTTGGAACAAAAGCGTAGGATTAACATGATAATGCATATTTATGTTGGAAAACTTGTTGTACAGTATAATAGACCGGTTAAAATAGTACTTACTGAACTAAACCAGTAAAAGCCAAATATGGCTAAAAATATGTTTATTACATAAGTTTTTTTTTTTTTTTTTTAACATAGTTTATTTTTTATTGGTAATTTACAGAATACATTATGATTATATACTAAAAACTACTAATTACAAATAAAATAAAAGAAACCAATTAAAAACTAAAACTAAGACTAAAATTAAAACGCGTCGTAGAATTGCTCCGCATCGCATGCCTCTTGTGGCAACGTTCCCAGAAGACTGGCAGCATTGCCACGTTGTATGGCAATGCTTATTCTCTGACCTAAAAAGAGGCCAGCCCTCTGGTCACGAGAAGCGTCGACCATACGCTTCGCAATCTCTCTGAAGAGATTGCGAGCGCTCGGGCCTCAAGGCCCCAACGTTTCGACTCCAAACGGCACAAATTCATAGTCTCCAATGAGTTTGGAGTATTTGCGCCGTTTGAGAGCCTCTGCGGAAGCAGCTGCGGCACCGGCACAGCCAGCCGTGCCAGGTATGTGGGTAGGGGCAATGGTGTCGACGCACGTTGCGTCCTACACCAGGGCCCTACCCATTTTCCATGGCATTAACGACATACCATCCGGTCTCTTGCCATCGTCGCGCGCCAAACCGTTAGGTTCAAGCACGGCTGGCACACCGGCGGTGACAAGAGCACGGCGGATTATGTCGTTTAGGCTGGCGTGCCGTGGCATTCGCCCAGCGCTCCTGCAGCACGACAGGCCATGGTGTCCGAGTCGGTCAACTGCTTCTCCACAACGGCATCGATGCAGAGAAACACACGGCGCGCCTAATCGGAGGCATGTGGCGATGCGGAAAGTAGTGTCGTCTAACATAGTCCCTATGTTAGATGACGGAAGAGCTTGCAACCAAAGACCCGATTCCCACACTCCAACCGCCAGTAAACGGGCACGCTCAGCAGCATTAGAGCAAGTATTTAATAGATTCTGTCTAACTAAGCTGCAAAGCGGCCCGTCCCACTGACGCTGTGAGAAAAGGTTCCCTGGGAGATCTGTGTTTGGACATGCAATTTTCCAAGCATTCACTGCATCGGTCTTGCACAATACTTCCGAATTAACTAGTGTAGGTGCAAGAATTTTCCTAGTTAATTCTTCCGTATTGTAGACCGAAGACAGGAACGCTGGTAAGCTGACATCTGAAATTTTGCGAATACCGAGCCCACCTAAGCGAATCGGCAGAGACGCTTGTAGTGAAGCTCGGTCATTCAAAGCCACATTTAAAATTTTACTGAGTGTAATTTCTATAATTTTGTCCATTTTTTCCAAAATTGTTATGTTTTTCCAAAATGGTGATGATCTGAGCGCATGGGTAAATTTGGGGACAAAAAGGCAATGCCGAAGAATAGTGAAGGCCGAGTGTATATTAATTTTAAGTAGACGGTCCGAAATATCACTAAAATTTTGAATTTTATCCTCTATAAATGAGGTGAAGGCATCTTCCAGTATTGGAGACCCTAGGAGGAGTAGAGAATCTTTTTCTATAATTTTAATATTAGGAGCCAATGAATTAAATTTAGAGAAAGTAGAAATTTTGTCCGAAAGGTCATTTAAAAAAATTTCACATTTATTGTCATTTAGTTCTAAACCAATTAATTTAAATTCTTTTTTAATAAAAGCCAAATCTTGTAAAACTGTCTCTGCATCTCCTCCTAGAGTCCCGTCGTCTAGGTACCATACATTAAATTTTGAATTTAAACGCCGAATAATGGGTTGGATTGCTAGACTGAAAATTACCGGTCCAAGAGGGTCTCCTTGTTGACAACCAACAGCGGATTCCAAAAGGTTATCCTTGTATAGTAATTTAGAGGGATAATTAAATAATAAATAATAATAATAATAATATGATAATAATAATATTTAATATGATTTATTTACATAAGTTATATCTTAGGTATTGTTAAATTCATAAATCTTGAACCTAAAATGTATAAATATGGTTAGGCTTAAATATATTTCCAATCTTCTGGATTCATTACGTTGTAATTACTGGTGCGTTTCCATAATAGCGGACACGAGCGGAACGGTGATAAGGTATTGGCATTTTTTTTTTAAAGAATATTAGAACCGAAGTTACTAATATTCCCTCTAACCCCTCCAACTAAGCTAAGTTGCTTGTGCTAGAAGTGGGTTCACGTCGGTAGGTAATCATCTTGAACCACATTTTTGCGAATCTATAAAATCTATTTTAAATATAGAGTACTATAGACTCCATAATTATGCTGTACATAAAGAGCCTCAATCGCATCAACCAGAAAAATAGGCCTCAAAATTTAGATTCAGTGGTGATGGTTGAAAATATTCATAAGGAAACTACTTATCTGTGCCATTTATAATATTACTAGCTTTGGCCCGCGGCTCCGCCCGCGTGGCTGTCGGTTATCGCGACCAAACATAGCCCTTTCATAAGGTCTAACCTATCCCTATAACAAATTTCATCAAAATCGGTTCAGTGGTTTAGGCGTGAAAGCGTAACAGACAGACAGAAAGAGTTACTTTCGCATTTATAATATTAGTATGGATTAGTATGAATTAATAGCTATGTGATACGTGAGTCGCCATATTGGCCTTGGGAATTTTACTATTTGCATAATCTCATAATTGAAATGCATCAAGATAGTAAATTATGTACTCCATATATGTTATGGGGTCGTTCGGTACATAAATGGCGATCAAGTAATTCTGGTTTGTTCAAGTGAGGCTGTCTAATCGAACTAGTTTTAATGTAAAGCCAACTAACGTAGGAGTATTTAGTTTAACTTTGGCAAATTGAAAACAATGTTACAAGAAATCTGCGGTAGCCTAGTGGTATGGGTAATGGACTGCTGAGACGAGGTCTCGGGTTCGATCCCAGGTTTACCATGGCACACACCAATGACTTGTCGATGCTTTTCGAAGTTATGTGTGTATTATCGCAGGTTTATAAGTGCCCGGCTCGCCACCTATTACATTGGGACCTAAACATAAACTGGCGAAATGTGGGTGCTAGCACCTCTGCCTACCCCTTCGGGGAATACAGGCGTGAGTTTATGTTATGTTATGTTATGTTATGTTATGTTATGTTATGTTATGTTATGTTATGTTATGTTATGTTATGTTATGTTATGTTATGTTATGTTATGTTATGTTATGTTATGTTATGTTATGTTATGTTATGTTATGTTATGTTATGTTATGTTATGTTATGTTACAAGAAAGAGGGTACCTTTACTAGCACCAACAATGTTGCACTGGTGGCTCTCAGTTTGACGGCCTACCGAGGCTTGCATTTTTTATTGGTGTAGTCCACTTAGAGCACCCAGCTGAATAGATGTTATTATGAGTCAGCATGCACCCTATACATCCCAGCACTAACCAAGGTGCTGTTCGTGGACAATGATTTAAAAAAAACCCCCGTCACAAAAAACACCAAAAAGTTGAAAATAAATGAATAAATTTTAATTCAACGGTTGCCATGTCGGGGGACCGTAACTGGTTAAGTACTCCTTTATATCGTAAGGTCCCCCGACATGGCAACCGTTGAATTAAAATTTATTCATTTATTTTCAACTTTTTGGTGTTTTTTGTGACGGGGATTTTTTAATTTTTAATTTAATTTTTATTTTATACTTTTTAAATTGATTTAATAGTCAAGCTCTTTCATTTGATACCCATATTGAGGGAATTATAAAGAAATATGTATTCCAACATCTTGTGGCGGCGGCCATCTTGGACCGATTTTTTTAAACCATAGCTAAGAACACTCCCGACTAATATACCTTTCAAACAAAAAAAACTAAATCCAAATCGGTTCATCCGTTTGGGTGCTACGATGCCACAGACAGACACACACACACACACACACACACACACAGACACGTCAAACTTATAACACCCCGTCGTTTTTGCGTCGGGGGTTAAAAATAAATTAGTATCCACGAATAGCATCTACCAAAAATCTTGATAGGATAGGTTAGATCTCTTCGTGGACATGGCTAGGTGCTATTCGCTCAGGTGCTATTCAGCTGGTTGCTCTAAATGGACTACACTTTTTCAATTGCTGGCTCTATGAGGGGGAGATATAAATGAAAAAGGGTTTTAGTTTATATATCTTGGTGTACAAGTTTACAAATAACGCAAGGCTCCGTAGATCTCGACGGGCCTCTAAAACTTCCATACAGTACATAGACTGCTCTAATTTGAATACCTAAAGAAACAGATCCAAGATTGTTAAGCTTATAACGTAAAATGCAATAAAAAATTATCTCAATCTTATCTTTAAGTTCTAAATAACATTGAAACTATTACCGCACATATTTTTACATAACTATTTGACTAATTTAGCATCGAAATAGTTTAACAAACAGTCATGGAAGCAGAAACGTGTTTAAATAAATGTATACTACATCGCCCGTCGCCCTGAACAGGAGAATGTGTTTATGTTTGGGCACATACTTATTCATGTCTGAAGGAAGAGAAAGGTAGGAATGCTCCTGGTATCAGCATACACTATATTCTATCTATAGGTATAGTAATAGACGTAATTAAAAGCCCTGCGGTATAGGTATGCCTGTCTATGAATGCCGATGATCCAGGCTTATTGGTAGCCCGAGCCAAGTTCGACTACCTGGGTCAGTCTAACAATTAGGACAAAAAAATCCAACTAGTTCGATCGTCGGAGTTAGTCTGACAGTTTGGAATTTTTAGTCCTGACAGTTCGACCATCGAAGACAGTCTAAGACCGGCGCCCATTATCGGCATCGGTGAGCTTCAGGATTTTTTTTTGCCAAGCATAATAGATCTTATCACTATCATCATAAAATTGAAATTTAAATGACGATCGTCGATTATCGTCGGTATCGATCGGCATTCTGCAGCGGTATGGTTAACAATTAAAGTTCAATCTTATTTCTATAACAATAAGCTCTATTGTTGTTACACGACAAATACAAATCCTCATGCTTGCCGTTGCCAGCACTGGGCGCGGGCCCTAACAGTTTGGACAAAAATTGTCCTAACAGTCCGATTATCGAACTACGGGTAGGACAGAATGGCACAAGCGGTTTATATCAGCAGGACATTATATTTTGTTATTGTGTGTATTTTTTCTTCTCATTCTGTATCTTGAAAGTTTATGTTTGAATAAATAATTTATTTCTTTCTAAAAAAATACGGAAGCTTCATGAATAAACCAAAATACGGGACCATAGAAAGGCGCGTAAATGGTTTTTGGCCACTAATTACTAAAAAAAAAGGGTATGAGGTTAGATGGCAGTCGGTTCCAATACAGCCGAAAACCTCAAGCTAAATCGTATTTAAGAGGTCCCTTGATTCCGAGATAGATAGATAGATAGATAGATAAATCTTTATTGTACAGTAATACAGTAAATGTATGGACAATACACGACATTATGTACAAATGGCGGCCTTATCGCTAAGAGCGATCTCTTACAGGCAACCGAGATGAAGGTCTCGAAACGAAACCGACCGAGACTGAAGATGACGCACGGACGATAATGAGGGACTAACGCTGTGATGATGATGCATTCTACACAACGCTATCTAGACCCATGATAAGCTTAGCTGGCTTGTGTTAAGGAATCTAGAATTCGGATAAACATACTTAGATACGAGTACTATTTTTTTTGTAAATAAATACATATCTATATATCAATGCCACTTTTCGTTGTAATGTTATACTCAACAACGCCTTTACCGATTTGGCTAATTTTGGTCTTGAATTATTCGTGGAAGTCCAGGGTAGGTTTGTACGGCGAGAAAAAATCGAATAATTGCCGGGAACCGACATCCACGCGGGCGGAGCCGCGGGCAAAAGCTAGTTATACATAGAAACACCCAGATCAATGCAAATACCTATATTCATGCATACAAATATTTGCACTGAGCGGGGATCGATACCGCGCCTCCTGGGTGGCAGTCGCATTCACTACCGCCACGCCACAGAGGCTGTCAATGATGATGATGAGATTGACAAGTAAAATTTTTTTTTTTTCCGTGCGGAAATCCCCTCGGATACCCCCCCTGCCGGAGCCGGAAGAGGAGGTTATGTCGGACTCGAACCGACTAAAACCGCACGCCGACTGTGGGTCTTGGTGCTAGGCCGGTGGTGAGGTTGTCAAGTAAAAGGAAAATCTCCAGGGTTGGACGGCCTCAGCATCGAGCACTTGAAGCACGCGGGAGTACACCTGCCCAGGGTGCTCGCCATGTTTTTCAATCTATGCATAGGACACTCCTACTTACCTGATAAGCTCATGCGGACAGTGGTTGTACCTGTGATTAAGGATAAAACCGGCGATCCATCTGACCTGTCTAACTATAGACCGATTTCCTTGGCTTGTATAATTGCAAAGGTGCTGGACAGTCTGCTAGGCGGGCAGTTAGACAAGCACATAAAACTTAATGACGCGCAGTTTGGCTTTCGTTCAGGATTATCTACAGAAAGTGCTATATATTGCCTCAAGGAGACTGTACAGTATTATACTGCTAGGAAGACTCCAGTATTTGCATGTTTCCTTGATCTTTCAAAGGCCTTCGACCTGGTATCTTATGGGATACTGTGGGAAAAATTGAAGAAGGAACCAACCTTGTCTCCTGAAGTGATATCCTTATTTGATTACTGGTACAACAACCAAAACAACCAAGTAAGATGGGGGGAAAGCTTCTCTGAGCAGTATAAGCTGGATTGTGGTGTGAGGCAGGGGGGCCTGACCTCACCTAAATTATTTAATGTTTACGTGAACAGACTGATTGAGGAACTCAGCGGCACCAATGTTGGCTGCCATGTTGGTGGCGTTTGTATAAACAACATCAGCTATGCAGACGATATGGTGCTGCTGAGTCCGTCAATTGGAGCCTTGAAAAAACTATTAAATATATGTCAAGTGTACGCCGAGACGCACGGCCTCAAATACAATGCGCATAAGAGCGAGTTTATGGTGTTCAGAGCGGGTCCTAAGACCTATACTGAGCTGCCCGGGCTCGCCTTTAAATCGCGTCGATAGGTTCAAGTATTTGGGGCATTGGGTCTCGGAGGATCTCAAAGATAACCTGGACATAGAGAGAGAGCCGCGTAGGTCATTGACTGTCCGGTGTAACATGCTCGCCCGCAGGTTTGCACGTTGTACGAAACAAGTAAAGGTGACGCTGTTTAAAGCATACTGCCAATCATTTTACACGTGCAGGCTGTGGGTGGGTTTTACGCGTCGGGCATACAGTGACCTACGAGTACAATATAATAACGCATTTAGGATGCTGATGGGGCTGCCGAGGCATTGCAGCGCCTCCGGGATGTTTGCGGGGGAACGTATCGACGACTTCGCAACTATAATGAGAAAGCGTTGTGCGTCCCTAATGGACCGCATGAGGAGCAGCGCCAACAGCGTCCTGGCTGCGTTATCAAACCGGTGGGACTCCCCCCTATTTAAAAGGTGGATGGTGGTCCACACCGACATTAATAATAAAATTAAAATCACAAACTATGTACCTTACTAACATTAGTGTTTAAGTGAAAAATGTATTACTAACAACCTCTATGGACTCGTTCCGAAATAAACTTTATTTATTATTATTATTTTATTATTAAAAGACCTAGATACAATCATGCTATCATACTTATTTAGAGTTTTTACTTAGTTAAGTCACCCGGAAGAATGTAATAAAACTTACACTCAAATATGCGCATAATTTGATTAAGTGTAAATAAAATTGTGTATACAAAAAGTTTAAAAGGGGAAGCGATATTGAAATTATAATATACATGCTTGTAATTAGTTTAATTAGGCGTTGCATGACCGGAAATCGTTGTAGAATAGTAATTTATGAGATTAGTTTAGTGTCCTTAATAAATTCACATCGTTACTAACAAGTCCTAAGTACCTATTATTTTTTTAGGAAGGATCAGAAGAAATGGCGCACATTGGGAGAGGCTTATGGGCAGCAGTGGACTGTAATAGGCTAATTGATTGATTGATTAATTTTTAAACTCCCGTTCCATGATCCATACTAATATTATAAATGCGAAAGTAACTCTGTCTGTCTGTCTGTCTGTCTATCTGTGTGTATGTTACGTTTTCACGCC
Source organism: Eilema sororculum (assembly GCA_914829495.1). NCBI lineage: Eukaryota > Metazoa > Arthropoda > Insecta > Lepidoptera > Erebidae > Eilema > Eilema sororculum. The sequence goes on along the minus strand of OU618544.1, from coordinate 2,560,745 downwards.
TAAACCACTGAACCGATTTTGATGAAATTTGGTATAGGAGTAAATTAAACCATGAGAAAGGACATAGGCTATGTTTGGTCGCGATAACCGACATCCACGCGGGTGGAGCCGCGGGCAAAAGCAACAATAATGATAACGGGAATTAACGGGATCGTGGTAGACATAGGTATTTTGTATCATAAAATAAGAATATTAGCATCGAAATTACTAATATTCCCTCTGACCCCTCCGGGCTAAATTGCATGTGTTATGAGGGGGTTTACGACGGTAGTGTAATCGCCAAGATTCGAACCCGGGACTAATCGATCGTAAGGCACCGACTCCTTAAAAAACACTAATTATATACCTATTATTTATTGTGTGGTAGTTACATACGAACTATTGATTTGCCTATCATTTCGACTAAGTTACACCGGCCGTGGTCACAGGTTGACTGACATTGTAAGTCCTAAGTTTATTGCATGTCATTATTTGTGATTTTAAAATTTATGTGCTCTGATATATCTGTTTTGGTTTTTTATAGACTTTTATCAAAAACCTAAAATGCTGCTCTTTGGCAATAAACATGTTCAATTAGTACATTTTATATTATTTTGCAATGTAAACATTGCTGTCACAATATGACTTACACATGGGTACCGGTATGATTGGGCAACAATATTTTATGTTCGCTAATAAGTCGTTTGTTTGAAGGATATACTCGTAATGAGGTTATCTGATAAAGAACTAATGTTAGCGACATAGCAGAATAAGTAAGCTGAAATGGCAATGAAGCTGGCCCTCTTTCGATGGCTTGAGGGCCGCAAATAAGCCCTACAGGAGGTATAGACCGCGTATCGGTAAACGAAATGTAGGGTGTCTCCCAACTAAATAAACTGACGACCTAAAAAGCTGGTCGACTCGGCGGAACGTGGATTGGGTGCAATAGGAAGCGTCGGTAGTTTAGTGGTTAAGGGGTCGGCCTTATGATCGAGAGGTCCCGGGTTCGATCCTGGCATTACACTACTGACGTGAACCCACTCCTAGCACAAGCAATTTAGCTTAGTTAGAGGGGTTAGAGGGAATATTAGTAACTTCGGTTCTAATATTCTTTTTTTTTATTATTAATTAGCGACATTGCCGCCGCATTTTCCTAACTTAGAACCCAATTGTGAATATAAAACATGCAAAGACCATCACACCTACTCTACTCAATTATGCCATGCTTCATCCAAGTACTACTTCCAGTAGGGACGCCGTTTGACCCGACGGGTGATCAGCCCTTCTATGGGGCCATTTCACCCAGTTCCTCTATAACGACTGCCATACATGTTGGTATGGAAACCGGGACCGACGGCTTAACGTGCTTTCCGGAGGCACGACCAGACCAATGCAAATACTCATATTCATGCATACAAATATTTGCACTGAGATCGAACCCGCGCCTCCTGCGTGGCGGCCGCGCATTCAAGTAAGTTCAGACGTTTTTTAGACAGTTCAGTGACATATATCTACGTACCTACATGTTTTTACGTTAGCATATATTAAGTTTATGGTTTTTATACTTATAAAGCTAATCTACATACTAATGATTAAATTTCTATTTGCATATTACTTCAGAAAGTACATAGTTCGGCCTTGCTTTGATATATGTATATACAATGTACACATATAACTGTTATATGGTGTGTACATAACAAGTGTGTACAAGTGGTTTTCGCGAATGTACAATACAATAGTATAGTCATTGATTTAATGGTACAATTATATACACATATATATTATTATTTAAGTAGAATTGTTGGTGTTACGTAAACTATAAGAGTGTTTTATGGTATTCATGGAAGAGGCCTAGGTCCAGCAGTGGCCTAATTGATTGATTGATTTATGGTATCCATAATAATATAACAGTGTTCGATGCTTTTAGAAGTTATGTGTGTATTTATCGCAGGTTTATAAGTGCCCGGTTAATGGCAATAGGCTCGCCACCTATTACATTGGGACTGTGGGTGCTAGCACCTCTGCCTATCCCTTCGGGGAATATAGGCGTGAGTTTATGTTATGTTATGTTATAATAGTTAACGTGAAAGTAACTCTGTTTGTGTCGCTTTCACGCCTAAACCACAGAACCGATTTTGATGAAGTTTGGTACAAAGGTGGATTATACCTTAGGAAAGAACATGGGCTATGATCGACAGCGTTATCAGACATCTACGCGGGTGGAGCTGCTGGCAACGGTTTATAAAATTCTAATAATATTTTTACTAAAATCATCCCGTGAATTTACCGGCATTTCGCTTGATCCTATTAAAGTATCAAAGAAAAAGTCTCGGGACTTTGAGACACGCCACAACCCGGAATCCAAACCTTAGTTTTGTTTTGTTCTCATTGAAATACTAGCCATGATAGAGACAGTAAAATACTATCAAGGAGAAACCTACACAACTGCAAAGGCTCAAAAGTAACACCTCGGGACCTTAGGGAAAGATGCGGAATATACTTAGCATCTTGATGAGTAATGTCCAGAACCTTTTCAAGGAAAAGATGATTGAAATACTGAGTTCTCAAAAAAACAAAGGTATAAAATGTCGAAACCCAGCGCTGTGCATACTCAACGCAAGGGTGTGCACAGCCTTCAATGCTGAGATGACGTCCGTCGTATTTCGCACAGTGTGGAATGATGCACCCGTAGATTAATTTAATATACCTACTAATTATAATTGTAATACTTACTTATTTGTACTTCAGTGAAATTCACACTGTGAGGAACTTAAATAAAATATTTTTCTTACTTTCTTTCTTCTTTCAAAATACCTAATGGAAAATAGCAAAGATCCATTGAGCTGGCCTGGAAGAAGAAGTGACATTCTATTGGTGAAAACGTCAGTGTTATGGAACAAAATGATATCAAACGGGAATCGAAATCGCATCTTCATTATCCGTTGAGCCGTTTGAGCGGTTATTTGGGTGACTGACGTTCGGATATCCGACGCTGCTGCAATTTAAATTATTTTTAAAAGTAATGACTCTTCAAAATAATGTTCAAGTACTAAATACTAGTGATGCAACACAAATACAAGAGGATGTGAACTAGTGATGTGCTGACACTGAGAGGTAAATTACGCAAATCATATTCGGAGGTAATGCAATCAAACAGACAAAATTGGTCCAATTTCATATTCCAAAGTCATCAAAATTAGGACTCCCAATTTGATGTAACATTTGGTTTTTAAACAGGTGTTTCCGTTTTTTTGTCAAGTGAGGATAGGGTTGTCACCTATTACATGTGCATTACACATGAAGTGCAGGAGGTATCTAACTTGTTTAATTCCGTTTTGACCCATCATACTATAAAATTAAAAGTCAAAAAGTCATCCATCATACCAAAGTACAGCCAACGAAGCGAGAGAAAAAAGGTAAGCAATGTATCAGCGGTTCCAAACGTTTTTATTTGAAAATGATTACGTATCACTTCAAGCGCGTTCTAGACAGGAATGAAAAATTGCTCTTATGATGGCAGATCTGACAGTTTAGAGCCACTGTGCTGACAGCTTTCCTACGAAACACGCAACGACAGCTGTCGCTCGTCGACAGAGAAAAAAATCGCTAGTTATCGCAACGTAACTCAGTAAAAGTCGCTTTGTTTACCTTTTTTCTCTCGCTTCGTTGGCTTTACTTTACGTAGTGCCATGGGGAATATATTTTTTCTGCATTACTAACCTATATCATGTTATTGCACCTGTATCACTCATTTGCATCCAAAGTTTGCACGAAAAAACAGAACCTCAGCCGATCTTTGACTGGTTCACCGATCACAGATGGTTGGCTTGCACCTGTAGGGTGTTTGTAAGACCTTAATACACTGTATCTAGCCCTGCAGCTTTAGATTTGGCCCGTCGCGTCACAACTTGCTTCGGTTCTGAAAAGCGTTCTATCCATTGCACATCAGACTTACAGTTCGGAACATTATAGTGTAGTTACAGCTGTTTGTAAAAAAATCTAGCTGTGAACCTCGAGAGAACTCTTCACAAAACCGAAGCAAGCCGAACTTAGCTGAATTCCATCTTCGTACCAGATCAAAAGCTGATAACAACCTTTATTTTCCTCCTACCGTTAAAAATGTCCACGAACCGACTCTAATTTACTCAAGGCATATTCATACATACCAATGCGCATGTCTCGCTCTCGCATTCATCACGCATGTAATTTCCCTCTGTGTCGATAGGCCACTTGCACCAGGTCGCCGTGACCCACAAAATTTGTGCGCGCGCGCATGTTACTACACTGTATCCTCATTAAGTCGTTTTCTCCAAATCCCAGATTGTACAGTGTCCTCTAACTACATTAAAATATCATACATACGATCACGCCTCTTTCCCAATGGGACAGGCAGAGACCAGATCAAGTGTAGTGAATAAATTGAACTGTTCTTCAACAAGTGTGAACTGTGACATAGACACATCAGCTCAATGCTGCTCGTCTATAATCAAATAAATAAATAAATAAAATAAATATATTTCCACTTGCTACCATCCTGGCATACATCCTTCGCTTTCTACTATCACAATAGTTTCATACAAATTTTTTTTCACAACATTCTACACAACGCTATCTAGACCCATGGTAAACTTAACTGGCTTGTGTTATGAAATCTAGAATGCGAATAAACATACTTAGATTTTATTTTGTAAATACATACATATTATACATAGAAACACGCAATGCAAATAGCCATATTCATGTATACAAATATTTGCACTAAGCGGGGATCGAACCCGGGCCTCCTGCATGGCAGTCGCGTTCGCTACCGCCAGGCCACAGAGGCATGCTCGCTTGCTTACTCTAACTAGGTCACAAAATATCACTTAACAAGGGAAGCCGGCAAGAAACGTGTTATATCACATAATCTTATACAATTACTTAATTTACGTATTATTACAAAGTGTAACTTTAACGAGGTCAATGTCCGCCATAATTACCCGCATGTCTTTGTATCTAAGAAAAGCGAGTTCGTATTTTGATACTTTGTAGGTACCTGTCAGGTTTCGCGGCGTATGCGCATAAGGAAATGTTACATTGATAAAGTTTTCCGCGCAGTCCTTTGACCTTTATTTAAACTCGCTATTTAAGCAAAGTGACTTTAAGAACAGAATGATACTCAGTACTGAATCTGGATTCATATTGAGGACAGATTGTATTGTAAATGACAGTGTCATTGTGAGAGTTGATTCTGAGCGGTGTTTTGGAATACGGGCCTAATTATTTATAATTTTAAGTCAAAAAAGTAAGAAGAGGACATAATATAATTATTTTAAACTCATACTAATGTCACAGTCTAACGATTCATACTACATAAGATTACTCGTTATACTGTGCTAATATCATAAAACCCCTGCCACCCTGCTGTCGGCGGAGAACCATAAGGGATGGCCCTGGGTCAGCCGGGGTGTGCGGGATAAATGTCGAAGACAACCTCACCTCCGGCCTAGCACCACGACCTTTGGTCGGCGTGCGGTTTTAATCGGTTCGAGTCCGACATAACCTCCCCTTCCGGCTCCGGCGGGGGAGGTAACCATGGGGATTTCCGCATGGAGAAAAAACCACCCTGCTGTGGTTTTCCCAACCGACTACAATATGGGGTTCTCCAAGACGGGCATTAATTTGAAGGTCCCTACAGGGTCGGCAACACGAGTATGACGCCCGTGGTGTTGTACAGTGTACACCTACACCCTCCATAGGCCGTGGTGGCCACTCCCCCCCGAGGAGGGCCAGACCGTAACGAATGGCCCTGGGTCAGCCGGAGTGCAAGGGATATGTCGAAGACAACCTCACCTCTGGCTCAGCACCGCGACCCACAGTCGGCGTGCGGTTTTAGTCGGTTCGAGGCCGGGGGATTTCCGCACGAAAAAAAGGTGGCCACTCCCCACCAGGGTAGACCGTGTGTTAAGTAGTAGTATGACTTATGTAGTATAACAATTCACGAGGGTTTATAGGCATTGGTTTTTTTACGAGAAAAGGGCTGAACGGATCTGGATAAAATTTGGCGCAGAGAAAGATTTATGGTCTGGAATCCTACTAATATTATAAATGTGAAAGTTTGTGAGAATGGATGTGTGGATGTGTGGATGTTTGTTACTCTTTCACGCATAAACGGCCGGACCGATTTGGTTGAAATTTGGTATGTATATAGGTTATACCCTGGATTAACATATAGGCTATATATCATCACGCTACTACTCAAGGGAACGGAGCAGTGATCATTAATGTCAACAAATTCGGCTGGCATCGGCATATACCTACGCAGAATTGACAGTGTGGTTTTTCTGTTGCTGTTTAGATAACTATATCATTGTATAAGAGGGTGCAGCGGGAACGGGATCGAACGCCACGCGGGTGGAAAATAATTGGCGGTACGAAGTTCGCCGGGTCAGCTTGTGGGATATAATTCAAAAGTATGTCCTTTCTTCTAGTTTACTCAAAGCCTCTAGCCGGTTCACCAAGGTTGCCCTTCACCTTCAGCTCATAAACAATAAATACAGTCAGAAATAAAACGTAAATCTGCGGTTTTTAAATGTAAGGAAGTTAATGTTTTTCCTCTGAAACAAGGAAAAGCCATTAAAATTAAACTGTATCCGTCCGTTGTCTTGTGACTTCAATTGCTCTAAAATGTATCCTTTTCAATGACGTACTTACTTACCTTTCTCGTGAGAAACCCCCTCCCCTTAAAAGGGTGTCAATTTGAACTGACTAATCACCATTTCAGGTCTCATACAGTGAATAGTGTGTTAGTCAAAGTAATTTATTCTCAATCTTGAATTATAAAATTGTTTCATGGCGTCAATTTTAATTCTACTTAATCATAGTTTACCACCGCTTCCAAGGCGCTGGTGGAGAAGAAATGGCGCAACAAAATCCACTGCGGCATTTTTTAGACGTCCATTTACAATAATTACTAGCTTTTTCCCGCGGCTCCGCCCGCGTGGATGTCGGTTATCGCGACCAAACATAGCCTATGTCCTTTCTCAAGGTATAATCTACCCTTACGCGTAACATACACACAGACAGACAAAGTTACTTTCGCATTTCTATTATTAGTATGAAGTATGGATTTTCTTAAGACTAAATGTGGACGTGTGACGTGTTACTCTGGGTTGACCCTAGCCCATTTGCGGCTTAGGTATGAGATGTCCCCCTCACTGAAGGCTCCTTCGGCTCTTTCCTACGTCACATCACTTAGTTACACCAGTCCCAACGGGTAGGACATCACGTCATCGATATGTCACGTCTAAACCACAGATAGTTCTGTTACAGCACCTACCTACTGTAGGGGGATCCCAGGTATACCTCAAGACACGTATCTTGGACCTAAGTCGCGAGACAAACCAGATCTTAGCGCGCGCGGATGCTTGGTAAACTTGAGCTCGCTTACCGTAACGCCCCATGCTATCTTCAAAAGAAACGTGTACTGTGTAGAGCACATTTTAACCCGTTTCAGTTCCTTACTTTAAATCAGAACATTATATCTTTGTTCTGAGTTATTTAACCTAAGAAAGGAGTTCCCCAGTGAGTTGTCTGCCTGTCTGCTACTTTAGTAGTACGAGACAAACATTTGATGCTTACTCATCGTTATGTTATGCGGTGACTGTCTAATGAAATTAATAATTTCTCTTGAGACTACACCGAAAGAAAGTACAAATACGGGGAGTGAAAACAAGGCCGTCTAACTTAATTTGTAAAATAGGAATTACGTTCAATTTTAACTTAAACTAGTTCATCACAACCCAGTTTAGTAGGACTTGAAGGAGATTATTTGCACTGGTGAATTCCAACTGAAGAAATCTTCATAATAATACAGGTACATTCACATGGGGGCGAGTGAAATGGCACATATTGGGAGAGGCCTATGTCCAGAAGACTGGAATGGGCTAATTGATTGATTAATTGATTATTCACATATATTTTTATACACACAGGTATGTATACCCAAAATCTACTGCTACGCAACAAATCAAATTTATAATTTTTTATACCTAACTATATTTTAGCATTTTGTGTCTGTTTGTTGGTTTGACGGAACGCGCTAATCTCAAGAACTGCGGGTACGAATTCAAAAAAATATTTTTATTTTTAATATTCTGTTAATCGAAGAAGGTTATATTGGCTATACCGGGTGTGAGAGGAACGCCCCCGAAGCCGAAAACCCCTAGTAGTACTCCAGGTACAAATACATATTGAAAAAAAAAAACCATTCAAACATTTTTTTATTTTTTTTTATTTACTATCCATCGTGGTAATATAGCCAAATGTAACGGTAATTTCACAAAAAAACATCACGCTACTCAGCTAGTTAAAAATAAAAGATAAGAATTATAAATTTTCCTTCAGTGTAAAAATTCCTGATAACCAATCAATGTTATGATTACCCCATAAAGGAAGTAAATGATGTTTTTTTTTAACAATTACAACCTTTGATTTCCCATTGTTACATTAATTAATAAGTCTTATTGTTGTGAACAGGATATCTAGATGAGGATATTAATTGTAATGATGACGCAAGGAATCTGTGTCATCTACTTTGTCTTATCTTGATGCACATCTTGACTAAGGTATTAATACATACATATGTACATACATACACTACTTTAGTGTTATGTTATCTGTGGCACCACCAAACATCCGAAACTTCGGGCTCCAATGAAACACGAACGAAAGAACAAATTACATAACATAACATAACATAAACTCACGCCTGTATTCCCCGAAGGGGTAGGCAGAGGTGCTAGCACCCACATTTCGCCAGTTTATGTTTAGGTCCCAATGTAATAGGTGGCGAGCCTATTGCCATTAACCGGGCACTTATAAACCTGCGATAAATACACACATAACTTCGAAAAGCATCGATAAGTCATTGGTGTGTGCCATGGTAAACCTGGGATCGAACCCGAGACCTCGTCTCAGCAGTCCATTACCCATACCACTAGGCTACCGCATTAGAACAAATTAGCAATAAATAAATAAATAAATAAGTATTCCACAATACACAACGCTATCTAGACCCATGGTAAGCTTTTATAGCTTGTGTTATGGAATCTAGAATGCGGATAAACATACTTATATACTTTTTTTTGTAAATACATACATTTTATACATAGAAACAATAGCAATGAATGTAGGAACTAAAATAGTCACTTCGTATAATTCCTGGTAAGGTTCAAGCCGAACGAAGTATCATATACTTCGGGTCCAATTGCAGAATAAAATATGGCTCATGGTACATGGTACCGATTCCCCGAAAGTTCGGAGGTTTCATGATGGGTGTGGGCTCCAGTATCACCTACAAGCAACAAACACCTTTTTATTGCGAGCGATGACATATTTACCCAACTGCCGAAGGAAGGAGGGTAATGTTTTTTTATTCCATAATAAATGTACATATGGTAAATAGGATGATTTACTGGTTTATCAACTTTTGTACTGTACTTGTTCAGTTGAGTACAGTCAACGACAATAGTTCGTTAACATTAAAATATCTCCAAACTTTTTTACAATTGAATTAATCTGTTACAATCAATCCAGATCTAAACATTGTATTTAGGATATAATACGTATATGATTGTGATGTGTTTTGTGCATTTAAATAAATAAAAAAAATTGATTTCAGATTTTTATAATCTTCCAAGAACATGTTATATTTTCATGTCTTTGTTTATTATATCAAAGTTTTGCTAAGGTCATGAATGCTTTTTCTTTTCTATTAGGTACATCGATAACTATCAAATGTACGATTTGGTTCATCTAGGATTCATGTCCATTCAAAGTTTGCCTGTAAGATAAATATTACTTATAGCCCTAAAGCTTCAATTTGTTGTGTAGATTGTGCTACTGGCGTAGGTACAATACTTAAAGTTTATAAAAAAAAATATGTTATCCAACTTTTGTAGCTGACTGTCTATACCTTAGTGTGTCATATTATATAATTGATTTCTCCATGCAAGGCTGTCTCCATGTATGTATGGCAATCACCATAGAAGCCGACATTGAAAGGAACCGGTTCACCGGCTTACTTATTTAGGCAACTAACCGAACAGGAACTCTTATGAGTAACATGTCGGGCGTCGGGTCGTAATAAAATTATGGTTCACTTTCATAATTATATCTGCACTTGTGTGCACGTAAGTACCTATTGTATTTTTTTGAAAAAATTGGAGGGCTTTCTTTTGAAGTTTTGGATGAACAAAAATTATGGAAATTACGTCATCGTCACCGAACGCGTGACAGTTTACTTAATTTTCATTTCTATTGGCAGATTGCCCCCGCATGATTGTTTTTAAGTGCAAAAACCCCCTCTGGCTTTACGTCACCAGAATCTGTTACGAGGTTGGTATATTTTTTTTTTTTAAGAATACTATTGGACTCGAAGCAAATAAAACCGCATGATGTTTCGTCCCATATCGGCTCGCGTGGCATGTTCGAGGAACCTGGGGTACGCTAGGCCCCTGGAAGGGCATACTAGTGACCCCAACCGGCCTTGGCTACCAATATAGGTGACTTCAAAGTGTTGTTATTCAGTCTCCTTTTTTTGGACTCCTTGATTCTCTTTTGGTTGATCAGATAGTGCACATACCCGACATTTTTATACCTTCTGGAACATATAGGATAGGACAGCCTCTGTGGCGTGGCGGTAGTGAACGCGACTGCCACGCAGGAGGCGCGGGTTCGATCCCCGCTCAGTGCAAATATTTGTATACATGAGTATGGCTATTTGCATTGGTCTGGGTGTTTCTATGTATAAAAAGTATCTTAATATGTTTATCCGCGATCTAGATTCCATAACACAAGCTAGTTAAGCTTACCATGGGTCTAGATAGCGTTGTGTAGAATGTTGTAGTACATAAGTACCCCGTGCTACCCTCAAAATATATCCAAAAATCCGTAAGTACTGTCTATCTAGACCCTGCCTATCTAGGCCCTAAATGCGGTCTGTACGCGCATTTTTTTCAAGCACTTTTAGGGTCTAGATATATGCCCCAAGCTATACGTTTGTTCACATAACTTGTCGGTAGGCACATATAAATCATTGCTAAAAAGCGGAAAAGGAAAGGTAGCATTAACTCCAGCCAGAACTCAGTAGGTTCAATAGTCCATTCTCACGGTCCTGCATCGCGCTAACAGTAACTCGATTAACTATAGAGAGAATAACGGTCACCTGTTGTTCTACAGACGCCTGTTCCATTCGCATTGTCCGTTCATTAAACCACAATGGCGAGCTGTTCGTATTCTACTGTTTTAATGTGACGCTTGTACTATGAATGGCCGAAATTGTTTCAATCAGCTATTAATAGAGGTGTTATCGCTTCCTGTGATGTAATAAGATTGGTAAAAGATTGGGAAAAAGGCGGTAGGTGTGAAAACTGAAAACAAGTGTCTGATTTTACTCCAAACATTTAAATTAGTAATTATTTAATTTTTACACTTTTTGCTTCAAAATATAATACTATTACCAACAAAAAAGTAATACTCATGTTTGTGGCACTATATGTAAGCAGTAACCAAACCTAAACACCACCTGCCAGCTTCACACATTTCGCAAGAACAATTTCTACAAACAATTGCAAGCACTGAAGATGTCGCAGCTTGATGAAATTCAATCAGTGCAGAAAAGTCTGGAGGAAAGTTTTATTAGAAAGATGGACGAACTGCAGGCGCAGCTACAGGTTGGTGGTACAGCCAAGGACACAGTGTCAAAGGTTGCTGATGAGTTTCGGTCTTTCAGGGAACTCATATTCAGCATTCTTGGGCTACTCCGTAAACAGATCTCCGAATGTATTGAAACTACTGACTCCATAGATGCCTGGCAGCGCCGCAAAGCCATAATTTTTGCAGGTATTCCTGAAGTAGACCAGAAGGAAAGTTGCACTAGTACCATCGCAGGGATCTTGCACAACAAGATGAGCTTAAAGGAGATCAAGCCAACATCCATCAAAGTTTGTCATCGCCTCGGGCCGCTTAAACCAGGCCACAACCGCCCCATCCTGGTAAGGTTTGACACCATGGGTACTAAAGCCGCTGTCTGGAGCGCGAAGACGAGGTTAAGGGGGTCCTCAATTTCTGTGAAGGAGTTCCTAACTAGGAGCCGACATGCAGTGTTTGTTACGGCCCGTCTGCACTTCGGGATGCGTTGCTGCTGGACTCAGGATGGCGTTGTAATGGTCAGAACGCAGGATGGACAGCGCTGTAGGCTCACTACTTCTGAGGAGCTTCAACGTCTCATCAAGAAGCATCCCAAGCCAGTGTCAAGTTCCAAGGATTAATGTTGACAAGAGTTGATGAACGTCATACTATTTGTGTCGGGTTGCGACGTTGTGATTGCATAATTCTTTTACTTAATTTTCTCCTTGTGCCCTAGATCCATTAATTTTTTCTTACTTATGTATTTTCACAGAAACTCTAAATAATTTGTTGTCTACCTCCTTGTAAATTAGTTATTTAGTTTTTACTTTCAATTCAATTCAATTCTTGATGAATGGCTCTGTAAAAAGAAACTCTCTGTACTTTCAAACTCAATCAAAACAATCCAAATGACAATGTCATTTTGACGTCTTTGACGTTTCATTTCACCTCATTACTATTTCTGGCACAGGGGATTTTTGCACTAACCGTGAATATTATAATATATAATATTATATATATAATTATATATATAATTATATATATAATTATAGGTAAAATGTGTTAAAATTATTGTTATTTTTCCAGTGATTGTGATTGTGATTGTTTGCTGGCGGGTGGTGCAGAGACTGAAGTATACCATCTACTCGGCGTATTTAGTATACTGGTACATATATTTTTCTTTTTATTACCATAGTAGAAATTTTATTACTTATTATTCATTTTTATTATTTTATTATATATTTAAGTACTTCATATATTATTTACATTAATATACTATATATTCTAATCATTATGAGTGACAATGACTCATTTAATGACTCCTTCCATTCTGCCTATGATGCGGATACACAGTCTGTGGATAGCTTCTGTTCAATCACCAATAACGCCATAACACTTGGTGATACTCTTCGTGAGCGTTTTGCTCAGGATTTGGGACGGTCATTTAATGTCTGTCACATAAATGCACAAAGCGTGCCAGGACATTATAGTGACCTCATAGCAACCTTTGCTGATTCTCACATCCATGCTTTGCTCATCTCTGAGAGCTTTTTGAAACCCAATCTTCCCTCTGCTTACTACCCACTTCCAGGATTTATTTTAATAAGGAACGATAGGTCAGGTAAGGATGGAGGTGGTGTAGCCATATATCTCCGTAGTGATCTACCTTTTAAAATGGTTGCCTCATCTCCGTCACAATACTCAGCCAGTGCAGAGTTCCTTTTCCTGGAAGTCTGGGTCAGGGGTATCAAAACGCTCCTTGGCATTGTCTACAGTCCCCCCACTGTCGATTATTTCACTGATTTCGAATTAGTATTAGAATCTTTGGGGTCCGATTATGAGCATTACATCATCATGGGTGACTTTAACACTAATCTCCTTGCAGTGGACGCTTCAAGGACTCACAAACTCCTTCACATAGTCGAGTCAGCCAGTCTTCATGTTTTACCGCTTACGGCTACACACCACAATAAGGATGTGGAAGACACCTGGCTCGACCTGATTCTTACTTCTTCTCCTAGTCTTGTTCATTTCCACGGTCAGTATTTGGCGCCAGCTTTTTCCCATCACGATCTAATATATGTATCTTTTAATCTTAAACCTCCTAAACTTAAACCTAAAGTGCTGCATAGGCGTTGTTTTGGGCGCATGGATGTCAACAAATTGAGTGCAGATGCCGCTGAGATCAACTGGGCGCCTTTAACAGAGGCTACCACGGTAGACGATAAAGTAATGTTCTTTACCAAATCGGTAAATAACCTATTTGACATACACGCCCCTGTTAGGAGGGTGAAGTTGAAGCGCCCCCCGGCCACATGGCTTTCTAACGAGGTCCGAATGGCTATGAAACGCAGACACAGGGCATTTCTTAAATTTAAAAAAAATCGTTTAGACGCTAATTGGGACTCTTACAAAACTGCCAGGAATCGGTGTAACCAGATGATACGGAACGCTAAACGCCGTCATATCCTCGATAACATAACGCATTCATCACCAGCTGATGTTTGGAAATTTCTAGGGACATTGGGAATCGGTAAATCAAGGCAGCTGGAGCTACCCAAGACAATTGAGCTAGACGCCATTAATCGTCATTTCTCCACCACTCCTGCAATTGATGGTCTAGCCAAGCGTCAAACGGTAGACTTCATAGCCGGATTGACCAGTCCCAGTTATACACCCTTTCAGTTTTCTCCAGTCACGTCGGATGAGATCAAAAAAATTATCCTGTCCATTAAATCTAAGGCAGTGGGCTGTGACAATATTAGTCGTCGTATGATCACGTGTATCCTGGACCACCTACTTCCGGCTATCTCCCACATCATTAACTTTTCATTAGATTCTGGACAATTTCCTCAGTCGTGGCGGAAAGCATACGTCCGCCCTCTTCCCAAAATTTCAAATCCCTCTCTTCCAAACCACTTCCGTCCGATCTCTATCCTACCCTTCCTATCCAAAGTGTTGGAGGTATGCGTGCATAAACAGCTATCTAATTTTGTTCATCACAATGAGATACTGAGTCCTCTGCAATCGGGATTCCGGCCAGGACACAGCACTACCTCTGCACTTCTTAAAGTAACCGGTGACATCAGGGAGGGTATGGAGAAAACTATGGCTACTGTGATGGTCCTAGTAGACTTTTCCAATGCTTTTAACTGTGTGAACCATGACATACTTTTGTCAATTCTTGCCCATATCAAAATCTCATCCGAAGATCTGGATTGGTTCTCTTCGTATCTTCAGGGGCGCCAGCAGGCGGTTTGTGCCGACGAGATGTCATCGAGCTGGTGCAATCTTGACTCTGGGGTCCCTCAAGGCGGTATACTTTCTCCTCTTCTTTTCTCTATTTTTATTAATTTCATAACCTCCGATCTTCAGTGTTCGTATCACCTGTATGCCGATGACCTGCAGTTGTATAGTCAGGCCCCTGTTGATAATATCTCAGCGGCAATTGACAGAGTAAACGCAGACTTGGGTTTCATACGTGGCTGGTGTGACAGGTTTGGACTGGCCGTCAACCCTGACAAATGCCAGAGCATTATAATAGGCAGCAGTCATATGCTAGGAAAACTGAAGGACGTGAGCATGCCAGTGATTATATTCGATGGGAAAACCATTCCTGTCACACTTAGTGTTAAAAACCTGGGTTTACACCTTGATTCAACCCTGAGTTGGCGGGTTCAAGTCACCAATGTTTGCCAGAGGGTGACTGGGACACTTAGAGCTCTCTACCGTCTCAAAAACTTTCTTCCACCTAAAACCAAGACAATGCTTATGCAGACTTTAATCTTTCCTCTCTTCGACTATGGTGATGTATGCTATTTCGACCTGAATGCAGATCTGCTCAATAAACTTGACCGACTTCTCAACAATTGCATTCGATTCGTCTACAATCTTAGGAAGTATGACCACGTTTCGGCTCATCGCGCAGAGCTGGGTTGGCTACTGATACGACGGCGACGTAGTAGTCTACGTGCTGTCACTCTGGTCTACACATTATTAAATTCGCCTAACGCCCCAGCCTACTTAAAATCAAATCTGCACCTGCTCGGTTCCAACCACGATAAAAATTTGCGATCTTCTAACAATCTTCTTCTACACTGTCCCACTCACACCTCAAGCCTTGTCCACTCTTCTTTCTCTGTGCAATCCATTCTACTTTGGAATGCGCTTCCTTTAGAGGTCAGAATGTCCCCAAATCGCTCCACATTCAAAAACAGAGTACGACTCATTTATAGTGAACCTTAGGCAGAATAATATTTAATAATAATAATATTCATTTATTTCAAGTGACCGACTATGATTTTTCCGTATGTACCTATATATTTGATATATTGTAGGTTTATATATATTAGTATATTTATATATATGTTAGTATGTTTATTTTATGTAATTGTATATAGTATGAAGTATTTGTGTATATATATATATATATATATATATATATAATTATATAATTTTGTTTCTTATTTACCCCGTACTAGTTCAATATTTCGAGCACCTACCTGGACTAATCTCTGCATCACCCTAAGGTTGACTGGCAGAAAATGCCCACGGCATTAAGTCCGCCTTTGTACACTTAGTTTTATATTTGTGCATAAAGAATAAATAAATAAATAAGAAACTTGCTATAGAGCCTATAGCCCGCAAGTCGTAGAAATGTATTCCAGGAATAAAAAGAGCTTACGTGTTATTCCAGCATATAATCCATCCATGTACAGCATCATTAATATCTTGACGATTAAGTCGCAAAATGATCTTAAAACTTTTGAATTAAGAGGAAATCAAACTGTTTTATTGATTTATATGGTACTAGCTTATGTCCGCGGCTCCGTCCGCGTGGATGTCGGTTATTGCGACCAAACTTAGCCTATGTCCTTTCTCAAAGTCTAATCTACTCTTACCTGTACCAAATTTTATCAATATCGGTTCAGTAGTTTAGGAGTGAAACGCAAGAGCCAACAACAATCGGAATAAAACAAAGAATTATTAACACAAATGGTAGACATAGATAACTACATAAAAATTGTGTAAAAATAATAAAGTGTCATAAAATTCATCCGGTACAATTATAACAATAGTTTCATTTGCATTTACCTACAGCAAACATTATAATTGTAATTAAATTTTATTTATACAGTCTGTTTATATTATTATTGAGGTTTGTGGAAATCGTTTTTTTTATTAGAATTATGTTACATATGTACCTATATTATTATATTCAAGGCATTACCTTGCATTCTAGTGTTTTGTGTAAACACTAGACCTTGGCTAGAACACAAGTAATCACATTTACTTAAATCGTGCTAAATTGTAAACGGCATGTTAGTATTAGTTAGAGTTATTAATGCACTAAATTCCGGAGAAGGAAACTGTTATGAGTAATATTATATTCTCATAACTCAATTACAAGTCTAACCAAGCCTCAGACATTCTGCGTAGGTCGCAGAACGACCGTCCTCCATGAGCGCTGGCCTGGGGCTATTCGGTGGAGCCGCCTGTCAACCTAGCAGAAGCAGGCCGCGGCGGGGCAGGAAGATGGGGAAACTATGGTCCCCACAACCCGAAGGGGGCCATTTCGGAAGAGATGGTCCTGGGTCTGCCGGGGTGCGAGAGATATGTTTTCTGCAATCTCACCTCCGGCAAACAAAGACCCAAAGACGACGTGCGTTTTAGTCGGTTCGAGGCCGACATAAGCACCTCCACCGGCTCCCTGGGTGGTATCCTTGGGGATTTTTGGCACGTTAAAAAAAATAACAAAGAAAAAAGTCTCCGGGCGCGAGTTCGAACCCCGCTCAGTGCAAATATTTGTATTCATGAATATAGCTATTTGCATTGGCCTGGTCGTGCCTCGGAGAGTACTTTTAGCCGTCGATCCCGGTTGCCATACGAACATCTATGGCGGTCGTTACCGGTAATTGGAGCGCACAGAAGTCCAACAACTGGTTTAACTGCATTGCTTCGATATTGCCTTTGAGTTGTGGAGGTTAGATGGCAATCGATCACCGAAAATTCGCAGTTAGACTGGTAAAGTAAAGCGGCTCCAGATCCCAAGTTAAAATGCTTTGAATGTGATTGAGATTAAAGTATGTGTGAGGCACTACTGTAATCTCAGAAGTCCAATCCAAAATATGCTCTATTGTGCAGTATGCATTTTTGGATGTTTTTTTTATCGATAGCTGGGGGCGGTACCGTGTTAAACAAGCTGAAATCCACCAATCATAGTATTTTTTCAAAGAATATTAGCAACGGTATTATACTTATATAGATTTTATCAAATCAATCCGCATGCGGACAAGGACCTTGTTTCTCTCGCGACCTGGGACTTAAAGTGTGTTTAGTCTTAATATAAATAAGACTAAACACACATGCTAAATGAATAGAGTACACACAGAATTCACGCTCTTGTTATTAGCACGTTCGCTGAGTCAAGGGCGACTATTAATAATTCACAATCCTTTTTTTGTCATGTAGAAATACCCTCTTAGAACTTGTTCTATTTGACACAATTATTGTGTTGCGTCAAGACCACGTGTCCGCCAGATGTGTTGCGCAGACATGATGGCATGCGGTGTGTAGGGCAGGGCTACCTCAAGGACAAGGCTATGGGGAAATAGTTGATACCTTGGCCCTTCAATATTTATAAGACAGGTTCCATAGGCTTTCCTTATGAATATTTGATTAGAATACATTTTAACAGAAGTAAGACTGGTAAGTTGGAACCCAGACTCCAAGTTGAAAATGCTTCGAACAAAATTAAACGACAGATTGTGTGTAGAGAGTTGATCAGTAACAGGATTTTTGCTTTATTAACCTCAGTCCAATAAAAAATATTGGCCTTTATTTTGGAAGTATTCAGCCAGCATCACTATTGTGTACCTATAGTCACCACCGGTAATTAGTTTGACCCACTATTTGCGTTAGTTCCTGTCGCATCTGAGACCTTCACATCGGAACCTGGGATCCGCCTATCACCATATTATGTGGTATAGTATACAGTTATACAGCCGGTGGTTTATTGTTCGGAATTAGGTCTGAAAAAATCCATACTTCCGTACTAATACTATAAATGCGAAAGTAACTCTGTCTGTCTGTTTGTCTGTCTGTCTTTCTGTCTATCTGTCTGTATGTTACGCTTTCACGCCTAAACCACTGAACTGATTTTGATGAAATTTGGTATAGGAGTAAATTAAACCATGAGAAAGGACATAGGCTATGTTTGGTCGCGATAACCGACATCCACGCGGACGGAACCGCGGGCAAAAGCTAGTAGTGAATAATTCACTGTTATACAAGAATTAGGCCAGAAAAAATATTGAATAATTCACTGTTTAACAATCCACACAAAACTATAATAGTTATTACAATAGATAATGAAAAGTTACATCTTTATAACCGCTGTGACATAACGCACATAACAATTTTACATAATACTTACTTAAGAAGATAAATTTATTAATTTTTGTTTTTAGGGTTGTCAAATTTTTTATGTTACCTGACGTATAATTGGCTGTAAAATGTATAAACCTCAATTCTTTTAAGTATTTAGTATTAATTTATTACCTACATGCCGTAGATATCAGTGATCAGCTTGGTTAATAACTCTGTGTTATTCTTACTAATAAAGTAGATAAAAACAGGCTGATACTCATTCTCACTTCATGTGATGGTATAGAGTGAAGAGAAGATAATTAAGAAGAGCTATAAATTAAGAAGTCTTTAAATTGTTTAAGTACCATTGCGGGAGTGAAGATGGCTAACACAGTCTGGTGAAGTATATTTATTATGACTCTATGATTTAATGAAGCAATGTCTTACAAACTAAATAACAGGCTTATATACTGATTTATCCACCATTGGTGGAGTGGGAGCGATGCGTGTGGTCACGTCCTATCTTCTCGCTGACTTGCATATTTTGTGTAATGGCAGAGGACGTGATTTCTTAGCATACATCATTCATTTCCTTATTATTTCCTTATAGAAATAACGTTCCTGTCTGCCGTAGTACTTAATGGAAACATATGCTTATTACTTGAAGCGTATTATTAGATAGGATAGAGAATCAAAGAATATGTAATTGAATATAATTAAACTTTGCAGAGAGCAAATATCTACAGGAAAAATAATTGCGTGTTTATTATTTCAAATACTGTAAGCATGCGACAAGATAAAAATTTAAGATGACTTTAAAAGAATACTAAAGTTTGTTTACTTCGGCATTTCTCTTTTTTTAGAAGGTAATTTATCTTTGTGGCAACCCTACCGGTACATGAACGCTAACCTATTACGTGTCGTAAAGTCGTGACCTCTAGTAGCGGTGCGAGTGTTGCCACACCACGTGACCGGTAATACTACCATTGTAGCGGGGACCACCGCTTGAGATTGGAAGTAGCACTGTAATAAAATTCAAGTATTAATTCGATTTAATAATCGTTATTTCCGGCACCAAGAGTTGTGAGCTTAGAACTTTAGTTTATGAGATTTGCAATTCGGTATTCGGGTTTGATATTATTAATTTAATCATCAAAATCGGGATTTCAAATAGGCGTAAACGGAGGCCTTGTGGTTTCAAAATCCATATCCATACTAATATGATAAATGTGAAAGTAACTCTGTCTGTCTGTCTGTCTGTATGTTACGCTTTCACGCCTGAACCACTGAACCGATTTTGATGAAATTTGGTATAGGGATAGATTAGACCATGAGAAAGGACATAGGCTATGTTTTGTCGCGATAACCGACATCCACGCGGGCGGAGCCGCGGGCAAAAGCTAGTATTATCTATATTACTTTTACCGTTTAAGATACAGTTTGTCACAATTAACTAAGGTCAGTGCTTCTCAAACAATTACTGTTTTTTTTCCGATTTGGCTTTCCATGACTCTAACCTCAACAGGAAAGCCTGCGTCTACCTTTTCCAACAGCATTTTTTTTCCAACAGCCAACCTCATTGAAAGCTGTTATAATAAGTAGCCCTCCAAGAAGGCAGAGACAAATTCACACCGCGCACCGTTCCTTTAATTTCTCTCTCTCTCTCTTTCTCTAACTTATGGGCTACGCTCCTGTCGGTAGAGTAATTGCCACTCTTCTCTCTGCTTCGCCAATCCTTTCACCTCGTGATACGATGTGACTTGTATCTTAATTTCTATCGATATAAAATCGATTTTAGCTTCGACATTATAAGTTTCCAACCCTAACCGTGTGTAAAATCATATGTTCGATGACGTCACGAGACACACAAAGCTACAGACAGTGTCGTTTTGTAATGCTAATTGGAATAACTAACAATTGCAGACGGTGTATGCCAACATGCAAGAATTGGACGGTGTGATTGGATCCGCCATTGTTGTCGATTACACCTCATTCTCATACGATGGTTACAGATAACACAGATTTTTGCGGAGATTTTTTTTTATAATATTTTCGCAGACTAGCACACGGCCCACATGATGGACCATGATGGCCAGACCGTAAGGGATGGCCCTGGGTCAGCCGGGATGCGAGGGATATGTCGAAGACAACCTCACCTCCGGCCTAACACCACAATCCTCAGTCGGCGTGCGGTTTTTAGTCGGTACGAGTCCGACATAACCCCTTCCGGCTCCGGCGGTGGAGGTATCCGCACGAAAAAAAAGGCCCACATGATGGAAAGTGGTTACGGTGCCTATGGACATGTGCAATAACAGAGGAGTCACTAGTATTGCCGACTCTGTAAGAACCATTGGGGCATTAGAGCCCTTCTTTAGATACGTACAGTCAACATCAGAAAGATGTTGACTTACAAAGTATTCAAAATGATCTTAATTTCGTTTTTATACCCACTTCCAGTTGACTGATTGTTCTGACACTAGGTACACGTACACGGCTTTAGTTCGGACAATACTACCATAGAAATCAATAAAACTTTTTGATTTGTTCTTTGTAAGAGATTTAAGATCATTTGAGGGTTCGTAATTTCGTTGTCAAGATATTTATGATGCTAATGTACATCAAAAAATTAATCGCTTAAAGAGAATTCTTGACTATCCCACTGAAAAGCAGACAGTTAGAGTCCCAAAAAGTTTGTCGACAACTGTTCCAATTGCAATACTTCGATATCACCATAGGCAGTGGAGGTCAGATGGCAGTCGAAAAATTTCGAAGTTTAGACCTGGGTTCAGACCTGAATGAATGAGGAGAACGACGATGACTTGAAAACTAGCTAAATGTGTTAAAATGTCCTTATTATAGAGGCTCTGAAAGTAAACTACCAGCATAATTATTTCTAATACAAGCTATTTACGGCCCTAAACGTATCTACAATAGAGATTGTTGTGGTTTGAAGTATACAACAATGGTAGAATGACTTATTTATGAATGTAAGCTGCACTTGCATTGAATTCTAATGTTTATAGAGGAATTTGTTCTATTGTTAAAGGTACCTACTTATCTTATGTTTGTAATTATTTGTTTCTTGTCCATAGTTTTTACATCTGTTTTATGATCTGTCGCATTTGCAAGGTGTTTAGAATTTACTTACAATTTTTCTGTTCTAAGAGAAATAATTTTAAATCTCTTAATTGTAGGTATATGTGTGGATGTAAAAAGAGGGAAAACTATAGGTACAGTATAAATAAAATTATTTTATTTTAGTAGGCACAGTTAGCATCAGAAAAATGTTGACGAACAAAGTACTTACTCAAAATGATCTTAATTTTTAACCCCCGACGCAAAAACGACGGGGTGTTATAAGTTTGACGTGTCTGTGTGTGTGTGTGTGTGTGTGTGTGTGTGTGTGTGTGTGTGTGTGTGTCTGTCTGTGGCATCGTAGCACCCAAACGGATGAACCGATTTGGATTTAGTTTTTTTTGTTTGAAAGGTATATGAGTCGGGTGTGTTCTTAGCTATGTTTGAAAAAAATCGGTCCAAGATGGCCGCCGCCACAACATGTTGGAGTACAAATTTCGTTATAATTCCCTCAATATGGGTATCAAATGAAAGAGCTTGACTAGTAGATCAATTTAAAAAGTATAAAATAAAAATTAAATTAAAAATTTAAAAAACCCCCGTCACAAAAAACACTAAGACGGGGGTTTTTTAAATTTTAAATTTAATTTTGTTTTTTTACCTTCTTCCAGTTGACCGATTGTTGTGATATTTGGCACACACCTTAAGTTGGGACAACAATACGCTATAAATCCAGTAAAACAGTTTATTTGCTCATAATACGAGAGTTTTAAGATCGTTTTCAGACTTCGTCGTCGTGATTTTTTTTTTTTTTTTGTATAGAATATTAGAACCGTAGTTACTAATATTCCCTCTAACCCCTCCAGCTAAGCTAAATTGCTTGTGTTAGGAGTGGGTTCACGCCGGTAGTGTAATGGCCAGGATCGAACCCGGGACCTCTCGATCGTAAGGTCGACTCCTTAACCACTAAGCTACCGACGCTTACATATGTCTGTACGTCTACTTTGTTTTGCTCACAAATTGCTTAATTTCAATTCAATAAAATTTATAGTAAAGTACAGTCAGCATCAGATCGATCTTCACTAGCAAAGTATTCAAATTGGTATTCATCCCTTCCTGTGCACTGATTGTTCAGATATTTGCTATACAACTAATAGTTCAGTGATAATACAATTTAAATCAATAAAATAGATAGGTAAATCTATACATCTATACAAATAAATAAAATTGGAGTGTCTGTTTGTAATATTAAAATAACCGCTTTCTACTACATGCATATGAATGTATATACGGTACACATACCAAAATATATATTTTTAAATTTTTTGTCTGTCTGTCTGTCTGTCTGTCTATCTGTCTGTCTGTTTGTTTTGGCTAATCTCTGGAACGGCTGGACCAATTTGGACGGGACTTTCACTGGCAGATAGCTTATGTAATAAGGAGTAACTTAGGCTAAAAAAAAAAATGCCAAAAACAAAAAAAAAACTGATTTTTTTTATTAAGTACATTCCACGCGGACGAAGTCGCGGGCACAGCTAGTACTAAATATCATTAGTAGGTATTAAGATAATTTTAAATACTTTGCTGGTCAAGATCGATCTGATGGTGACTGGGCAAGAGAAACAGTTGATATACCTTAATATCTTTGTAATTAGATCAGTTTGAGACAAATTTGGCTACTCAATATCATTCTGATGTTGACTGGACGGGTCGACAAAGGAGATAAGTATAGGTACACTCTTTTCATATAAAGCCCAACAACTTTATAACAAAAACTATTTTCATGTAAGTGTAACAACTTCATATGGTAAGGTGGATACTTATCCTTATCGTTCATTAAAAGTACTCTGGTTAACCCATTTTTTTGATCTAGGTCACGTCAATTTGTCTTCACCTCGCCTGATAGTTAGCTAAAGGCAAAGTCTCGGAGAGAGGGTCACCATCGCGAACATGTACCATGTTAACAGTGGTGGCACTCAGCTTGACGACCTCATCAGATGCCTTTTCACGCCCCGCTTAAAGGACCCGGGACTGTAGAAAGAAGGAAACACGTGAGCTGGCAGGGAGTTCCAGGTCTTAGTCGTGCGGCATAGGAATGAGTCACTGAAACGCTTGGTTCGAGAAGGTATACTCTGCACGGTATATGAATGGCATCTTAGCCCTGCACGTGTCGTCCTGTGAAGGAAAGGAGAGGGTGGGACTAATTGCAAGAGCTCGTCAGAACATTCACCATGGTAGAGACGGTAGAATACTGCTAAAGACGCAACATCTCTACGCATCTGCAAAGGCTCGAGGGTGTACGTGACCTCAGGATTCCCAATAATGCGGACCGCACGTCCCATTTAGTAGATAGGTACCTAATTTTAGTTGCTAATGACATATAACCTGATTCCTTATTAATTCCGTATACCATTTGGGTTTCAGTATATTTTCCTGCTCTTACATACATACATATAATCACGCCTCTATACCCAAAGGATTAGGCAGAGGTGAATTAACACCCACATTTCACCAAATATATCTGAGGCTGAGTCTGGGCTGTATATATCTGTACGATGTTAGACCTCCTACATAAGTACTATACGCACATGCCCAAGTCTCACCTATGAAGCAATCATCCACACCACGGTACCTCTCACCATGAACTATAATCGTTAATACCAGTACCAATGTCAATGCTATAAGAAATTACTCTTGTTACATAAATAATTGTCCTTAAGTCCCAATATGACCGGTCACTTCCTGGTAGCGAGGCTGTCGGAAATGCCGACCTCGTTCAAGGCTCGAACTCCGTACCTTTCGATTTAATACGCCGATATTATAATTAAATTGTAGGCCGTATGCGGGGAAATTAATTGAGTAATTAAGCTGTAAGTATTTGTTGGTAAACCTGGGCCTCGATTCTACTAAAGCCAAGCCATAGTCATTCCAAAACGGCATGAAATAATAGACTTTAAAGCGATGTGCTTATAGTTTAAAATTAAATGACTTTTTGAAGAGTGAATGAAAAAGTGTATTGAAACTTTTTCATTTCATTTTGGACTTTAGCTGCATAGAACTAAAGTCTATAATTTAATATCATGTTTTGCGCTGACTATGGCACCTTAATGGTTTAGCTTTAATAGAAACGAGGGCCTGTTCGGGTTTGCATTTAATGTTTGTGAATTTAATAATTATTAAAGTTCCATATCCGTATGGATACCCCATCTCATCCGAAGGGTGTCTCACGTACAATGGCCCAAGAAGAGAGGCCAAGTGCGGAAAAAAAAGAGTCCCCTATCCTATCCGAAGGGTGTTGTAAGAGGCGACAACAGACGGAAAACTACGCAGAAAATATCACTGAGAGAGAAGGAAAATTCGGAATGAAACCCTGTTTAAATAATAATAAAATGCATTGAATGTTCGTGAATTTAATCATTATAAATATAAGGGGTCCTTATCCGTATAGAGTACAAATAAAGAATACAACTCCATTAGATGTCATCAAGAAGCGAACGGAAAAAATACGCAGACGATATCACCGCGAGAGAAGAAAAACTCGAAATAAAACGATGTACCAACCCGCTTGGCCTGCGCGGAAACAGTAGACCAAAGCGTCCTAAATTTAGAAAAGGCCTATGTTCTGTGGACTGCGTTGGCTAAGTGATTGATTGATTCAGAGGGGTATATAGTGGCCTCATCTAGATCTGGATATGTAACCACCAAAATCTGTTCCACCTGCAAGCTGCAGCGTATTCCTGTTGATTGATGGACGAGGCTTTGACGCAGGCTTTTCTCTCGTCGTCCAAACGGTAGCCATTTCCATAAAAGGCATCATAACAAATGGAAACGAAGCTGTAACCTAAGTCAAGGCTCTTAGGTTACAGAATAAATAATAGTACTACGTTGCTACCACAACGCGATGTCGCGAGTGTGTGGATACTAAGGTAAATCGCGCAAATATTTCCGGCAACGCGATGAGCAATGCGAGGAGCATAGTGTGGATGAGGGGTTAGGTTAATAACAAAATTGATATCAATAATTAGGAATTGAATTAAATATATAAATAAATATAAATATTCCACAACATTCTACACAACGCTATCCAAAGTACTTATTACTTATTAGATGCTCTCGACAGGTTGCAGCGACGTGCGGTCCGCATTATTGGGGATCCTGAGGTCACGAACACCCTCGAGCCTTTGCAGATGCGTAGAGATGTTGCGTCTTTGGCAGTTTTCTACCGTCTCTACCATGGTGAATGTTCTGACGAGCTCTTCCAATTAGTCCCACCCTCCCCTTTCCTTCACAGGACGACACGTGCAGGGCTAAGATGTCATCCATTTACGGTGCAGAGTATACCTGCTAGAACCAAGCGTTTCAGTGATTCATTCCTATGCCGCACCACTAAGGCCTGGAATTCCCTGCCAGTTCACGTGTTTCCTTCTTCCTACAGTCCTGGGTCCTTTAAGCGGGGCGTGAAAAGGCATCTAATGAGGCCGTCAAGCTGAGTGCCACCACTGTTAACATGGTAAATGTTTACGATGGTGCCCCTCTTTCCGAGACTTTGCCTTTAGCTTAACATCAGGCGAGCTGAAGTCAAATTGACGTGTCCTGTATAAAAAAAAAAAAAAAGACCCATGGTAAGCTTAATTAAGCTTGTGTTATGGAATCTAGAATGCGGATAAACATACTTAGATACTTTTTTTTTTGTAAATATATACATATTATACATAGAAAACACCCAGACCAATGCAAATATCCATATTCATGCATACAAATATTTGCACTGAGCGGGAATCGAACCCGCGCCTCCTGCGTGGCAGTCGCGTGCGCTACCGCCACGCCACAGAGGCTTAAATCTTTGACAATATTGAGCAATATTTCTTCCTACTTGACTAGGCTCTATTGACTGAAAAATAAGTACGTTATCGAGACATAATATTTCATTACGCGCAATATACAGCCTGAGCGTGTATCGTGTGTAAGTAAATGAAATTAAGCGTGAAGATACGAGAGCATACAACTGCCAATTTCTTTACTATGAAAACAATTTTAATTGATTTTCACGCCTTATACCTACTATTGATTTAATTTATTTGAAGGCATTACCTAATCTTTTTTACGTTGGTGTCACAATGGAATGAGAAACGAACACGACCACGTTGTTTAATATCCCAATATTCAATAACATTCTACGCAACGCTTTCTAGACCCATGGTAAACTTAACTAGCTTGTATTATGGAATCTTGAATGTGGATAAATATACTTAAATACTTCTTTTTTGTAAATATGTGCATATATTATATATTATACATACAAACACCCAGACCAATGCAAATAGCCATATCCATGTAACAAATATTTGCACTGAGCGGTGATCGAACTCGCCTAAGTACCTCATCATCTTCCCAACCTTTTCTCTTAAACCCTTAGCCATATAGCCACTCTGACATTGGTTTTAATAACTTTTATAGATACAATCGCCTTCAAAAGAAACCCAGAAAGACCTTTCCCTTACAGAGGGAATGCTCTTCCTACTGAGCTATTGAGCCACACCTGAATCACTTCAAATTTCCCTTTTCTTTTTATCCGTCTTTAAGGGCGACGGTGGAGCCATCTACCAACTTTCTTACGAACTGTTGGAACCAATGAATGATTTTTCAACCATTTTTAAACATTGATTTTTGATGATTCCGCCCAAATATTTGAATGAAATTTTTATAGCATTCAAATGATTGATAAATGACATTTCTTTCTCTTCACAGTTATCGAAGATGGGGGTTTTGAAGACCCTTACTCTGCTGCAGCTGGTGTACTTCTGTGGGTGCATGGACCAGCTACACATCGTCTACGAATGGAAGCAAATGGACTACGAGTTCCCGACTGCAGAGGCGCGACAACAGGCACTTGATACCCAGAGTTTTATACCAGAGAACTGCATTCCTATGGGGTTGGAGATCTATGAAGACAGGCTGTTTGTGACTATCCCAAGATGGAGGACAGGAGTACCAGCTAGCTTGAACTATATCAATTTAAAAGGTGAGCTTGTTACCACAAAAAACTGTAGTTAGTTAAATCAATAAGGTCGAATGGTACTCGTTGTATGACAGAGGGTCTAATGGACACTAAAGTAAAAATGAAATCCAAGATTGAGGGTCCATTCTAACATGGAGGTCCATTGGATCATATTTATAGATGAGGTCGAATTTTGAGGGTCCAGTGGGTACGTAGCCAAATAAATTATCTAACTGAGCTTATTAAATTAAGAATGGTAAAAGAGCTGTAAACATTGCGTCGGTTTTTATTTTATAGTCTTGATATTTTCTGAAGTTTACGCGAATGTCACCCAATAACCCAGTAAGCAGCAAAATCCAGCAAGTCTTAACAACACAGTGAGCTCATTCTGCGTAAATACGAACACCAATAATTCACCATGATTCGGGTATTTTGAGATAACTTATACTTCAAACTATGTGACAACTACCATCGTGAGTCACACCGCGAACATGGCTGCTGCAAAGCAACCGAAACGTCGGGTTAAAAAGTAATAATAACAAATATATCGCGATGGAATCCGTAAAAAGTGGTTTTATTTCAATTACCTATATCTTGATTCATTTTAATCATCCACCCAACCTATAATAGTAACTGTTTTGACTATTAAATTTTATGACGTCACTAAATCTTTTTTCATACAAGTTACCTTTTAACTTATCGTTTTGGCGCTTAGTAAAAAGTAACTATATTATTATTATATTATATTTTTGATTGTTAGGAATGCAAGACAGTCCTTAAACTTGACCAAGAACGTTCTAATAAAAAAAAACGGACAAGTGCGAGTCGCGATTGCGCAATTAGAGTTCCGTAAAAAATTAGATTCGAGGAGGAATTTATATTATAGGCATAAACTGTCATATCATTTTTAAACGACTTCAAAATGGAGGAGGTTCTCAATTCGACCGCTATATTTTTTTGGGTTTGTTATGATTGCGTTGATTTAGAAATTTGATTGATACCTATTCAAGACGTTACAGAATTGAGTATTTAATATTAACTACAAGGTGTTGACAGACAGACAGACTATCATTAGTTCTGTGGGTCAGACAGTATGTAAAACAGCAATGTAAATCGGTAGATGACGCCACGTCGCCTTAAAGACGTATAAGATGGGAAATTTGAATCATATCGGGCGTGTCTCGGTAGCCGAATTGGTCAGGCATTCCCCCTGTAAGGGAAAGACTGTGGGTTCGAGTCCCGCCCGAGAAGATTCTTATTCCCTATGTATTCGAAATGTAAATACCGTCGACGTCACCCGACTGCACAACGTTGTAAGCACTTACATTGCTGCTTTTGGTCGTAACTAGCAAATAAAAACGGTGTTTTATGAGCCATCACTTCTGAATATTTATTTACTACTCGTCTCTATACTTTCTCCAGTGTAAATGTGTAAATGTTGACTCTCTGTGAAGAGATGCCGGTGCATTACCTTGCAATTAATTTTGTTTACAATATATCCACACAAAAAAATCCCGAGGGGTAGGCAGAGGGGTGATAATAACACCCACATTTCACCAAATACGATCTTCGGTCCCACGTAAAAGGGGGCAAGCCTATTGACAATGCTGACAAAATCTATACAATATAAAATTACTTGTCCCGACTGACTGACTGACTGATTCTTCAAAGCAGACCGCTAGACCATCAAACTTGAAATTTTCACAAAAGATGCATTTTAATAAGTAAGCATCCACTAAGAAAGGATTTTTGGAAATTCTGCTAGTAAAGGGCTAAAATAAGGTATGTAAGTTTGTATGAAAGTCCGTCATTTTCAGAGCTAGATGCACAAAATTTCATAAACCTGTGTCTTTTACGAAATAAATGAACACGTGTATATCAGCGTTTTTCAAAATTTTACTACTACTTATGAGGGTAAAATTGGTGATAAACGTTTGTATGGAAAGTTCGTAATTTAGGTTACTATCAAATATGGAATACGAAGTTTTCCCGGGTGAAGCCGGGACGGGTCGTCAGCTAGTAATTTGATAAAATAAAAAAAATAAAATAATTTATTTCATATAAGCGTAATACAATGTGTCCATCTCTAAATAAAAATTAAAACACGAATTTATCATAAAGCATGACATATTTATCAGAGACAGAGTGAACGTCAGTGTCTGTGCTAGTATTAAACTGTGTTACAGACACTGGCGCGCGCCATCCCCTTACATATTAGAGCTAATTTGCTAATTTCTAACTATGGTAGGTACTGCTTTGTATATTGTAAACAGTTCATTGCAAGTTACAGCTTTTTTGTCAGAGATATATATTTAAATTGAACATTGTTTGAATAGGAAAAGGAAATACAATGCAATATAACAGGGTGATCAAAGTAGGATTTGATGCTAAAATAATTCTAATGAAACCATCCATCTCTCATCAAATTGGATTTAGAGTCTCTAATGCCGAGGTGTAAAGTGGCCCAATACAGCATTTCCTTTCCACCCAGGCAATACCCATTTAATTTGTGTTCGGTAGCAAATTTCTCGGAACTTGCCGGGATTTCCCGGGACTGGCATGAGTAATACCGGGAAATCTGTATCCCTCCTCAGTACCTTAATTCCAAATCCTACTCGGCAGTGTTGTCCGGGATTCGTACCCATTACCTCTAATCGCAGGTCTTTAGCCACTAGAATTGTGTATAGAGTACCCACAAAACTGAACCAACAAGCTAAAAGATTAATAATTATTCTATCTTCTACCTCCTGCAAAAATTCATTCCAAAGTCTACCCTGACGTATTGTAGCTAGGCATTTGTTTATGATGTTCATCAGTACACACCGTCAGCAAATAAAGTAATACCATGATACTTTTTTTTTCGTCGCCCTTAATGACGGATATAAAGAGAAAGGAACTTTGAAGTGATTCAGGTGTGGCTCAATAACTCAGTTGAAAGAGCATTCTCCCTGTAAGAGAAAGATTGTGGGTTCGAGTCCCACTTGAGCACTTCTTTCTCCCGATGTATTTCGAACTTTGATACTTGTTCAAACTATGATATAGTAGATGTACTTACCTCATTCTTAAAAATCCCTATGAGTCAATACCCTCCATAATATAATGCATATCAACTTTTAAAGCTTACTGTAGAAGGTGACTCATAATAATTTTACTAAAGGGATTTCCCCAGAGCTTTGTTGGTCATAGTTACAATAATGGCTCCCAATATTAATGTAAGTCAATCAGATAAGGCTATTGTGCTCCCCAAAATAACATTAACTCTAATCGCGGTTTAAACATAAATACGTAGGGGTTATCAGGGGTAGTTGGGTTATTGTAAGGATCGTACATATATCACGTGTTTTTGAGGCGAGGCTACAGAGGTGTGTCGTTATGCAACACGGTATATTAATTCCATTAAGTCGGAATGGAAAACAGTGTCGCTAAAATTACATAAAATATTAGATTGTCACACAAAATATATAACGCATTGTAAACTTTCTTATGTTTTAATTGAATAATAAAACTAAGTATTCTAGTTTGAATCGCGATTTGTTTGTTTTTATTTTATTGTTTATACTGCAGGTCTAAAAATGCCACTTTATTGGAATCGTATTATTATAACATGTCATCTTTTGCGCGAAATTGCCACGTATATAATCAGAATCTGATTAGTAAATGAATTGTTGTGAATTTGCTCATATAAGTAACCATTTTGCGAATTTTAAAGGAGTCTATTGAAATTTATTGGAAATTAAAAAGTTACTCGTTTTAAGCGAAATTGTTCTATATGGCGTTTTTAGCCCCCCTGACCTCGACATTTCGTTTGGTTTTCAGCAACAATTTACAATCTCGGTACTATAATGAGCTGCTTGCAAATGCTGCTACTACAACTACTTATAATTTCATTATTTCTAGATATCCTTTCCTACATTAGCAAAATATTATGAACATCAATAGTATAACACTCACCGGGATATTTACCATGTTTATTGAGTAACCGATATTTCGGCACTGTTTCAAGCGCAATGATCACAGTTATACTATTAATGTTAATGACTGTGTCAATCTCAAATCATATATTATGAATATCAGTCGTGTCATAAATGGAGCCGTGACTTGAATGAGAGGGCTTTATACCTAAATATTAATATTCGTGAAACATAATTTATGGATGATTCCTATTGACATATTATTATTCATGTTATATTAACCTAGAATTAGTTAATTATATAATTGAAAGTTTTGTCCTCGCTGTGCACAGTCAATACATTACTATTTTACAACCCGGGGTTTGAATGTGGCGCTTTTATTACTATCTAATGATCTACTACCGGCCCACGAAGGAAGTTTGTTTTAGATACAAAAATTATCTAACTATTGATTGGGTTAACCTGGTTTCTATGGGAGCGAAAGGAGCCTTCACCTCGGAGTCCAAGGTTCGTTTTTTGAAGTCTGTGACGCGGCTAAACTTTGACATTTTCCGTGTAGCGACTGCCATTTGACCTCCACAACCCATTAGCGATATTGAATTTTTGAAGTTAGACAAGTTGTCGGACTTACCTCTCGCACTACCAGTAATATTCCTCAATAGTCTACGCAACGCCACAGAACGCTATCTAGACCCATGATACGCTAACTAGCTTGTGTTATGGAATCTAGAATGCGGACAAACATACTTAGTCTTTTTTTGTAAATACATACATATTGATTTTGAGTTGCCATCGTGGTGTAGTAATTAGTTTCGCGGCAGCGCCGCTACTCACGGAGAGGGCCCGAGCATAGGTATCGCTCTTCGGGAAGGCTTACATATTATACATAGAAACACCCAGACCAATGCAAATAGTCATTTTCATGCATACAAATATTTGCGCTGAACGGGGATCGAACCCGCGCCTCCTGCGTGGCAGTCGCGTTCGCTACTGCCAAGCCACAAAGGCTGTAATGACAGCATAGAAATACGTATGGTAACTGGGACCGATGGATTAAAGTGCACCTCCTAGGCACGGAAACGCTAGGGGTCCTAGTATCTTTAGAATTACCAATTGAACACCCATACTAAGAACAACTTGGTTACTAGCCAGCTTAATTTAATACCATAATTTGAGCGAGTTCACTCACCGTGACCGGAGCCATTATTTATGAGACGATTAACCGTGGGAACCACAGAAATGGGCAACACACAATTAACCGAATCAATAATTTTTCCCGCGTTCATGACGACAAAGGTTTTTGAGAACAATGAAAATAAACTACCTCGTACCGTAATCCTCATTATATATTATAAAAAAAACCTTTTACACGTCTGTCTGAGCCTCTGCTAACTTCTTCTAAATCACATGACCAGATTTGATACGTTTTTCATTGTTATTACGACTGCTATAAAAAGGAGTGTTATTTTACGGAGTTTATAATGTATCTAAGTTTCTTTATTCCTCCATATAGAAAAATATCAAATGTCCAAGACGTATCTCACTCGGTTCGTAGAGCATGCACCCTGTAGGGTCGCGGTTTCAAGTACCGTCTTGGACGTTCACTTTTTCAGATCTGAATCTATAGGAAAGATTAGCCTAGTAACTACTTTTTTTCATTAATTCTTTTCTACCATCTATTTCAGATAACTCAACAAATTCACCAAAGCTGATCCCGTACCCAAGCTGGGCGGCACACTCCACCGGCACTGACGGCAAACCTCCAGAAATCATCTCCCCTTTCCGTGTAAGGGCTGACCGCTGCGGCCGCCTCTGGGTCCTAGACAACGGTAAACTAGGCAACTTAGAAAACAACACCACCAAATATCCCCCTTCACTAATCATCTACGACCTGAAGACTGATAACTTACTTCGAAAGTACACTTTCCCAGATGACCAGGTTAAAGAAGATTCCGGTTTCGCCAACATCGCTGTAGAAGATATGGATTGTGATAATACTTACGCCTACGCTGGTGATTTAGGCAAACCAGCAGTTGTAGTATATTCCTGGGAAAAGAACGAATCCTGGAGAATTACCCATCATTACTTCCATCCGGACCCTTTAGCTTGCGATTTCAACGTCAAGGGCTTTAATTTTAGCTGGACTGATGCTTTGTTTGGTATGGGACTGTCAGCCCCTGATGCGAATAACTACAGCACTTTATACTTCCATCCGATGGCTAGTTATGATGAGTTTGCAGTCTCTACAGAGTATCTGAGGAACCAGTCTCTTGCTGAGAGTAATTTTAATGCTTTTAAGCTGCTAGGAAGTCGAGGACCTAACGCACAGTCCAGCGCATCTTTCGTAGACCAAAAAACAGGAGTACTATTCTACTCATTGGTGAATTTGAACGCTGTCGCTTGCTGGAGAACTTCAAATAAAGATTATCTGATGAAGAATCAGGGCAGAATATACATGAATGAAAACACTATGGTATACCCTACTGATATTAAGGTTGATTACAACGATAACCTATGGATCCTTTCGAATAGAATGCCAATCTGGATGTACGGGAAATTGGACCCTATGGAAGTCAACTTTAGGATATTTTCAGCTCCTGTATTAGATGCTATAAGTCATACGGCTTGTGATATCACGCCTAGGTCAGACATTTTGGATAAATTTGTAAATAAGATCAAGAATGCGACGAAATCTATTGTTGCGAAAATTAAGCCTAATTCTGGAGTTACTGCCTACCCGTTGTCAATAGTATCTATAATCTTGTTCAGCTGGTTCGCCTCTCATTTGATGTAAATGTATTTATTGCTTAATTGTTAGTGAGTATCTGTTGTTGTGTTGCATATAAGACACGGTGAAGACAGTCATTAAATTAGTTGAAAGGTCTAGTGTTGAGTTAAAATGCATTTTTTATTTGTAATTATAAATCTATGTCGTTTAAATACTGGCCATTACTGCATTGAATTAGGTGTTTTTTTGCTTTGTTTTACATTTTGATGATATTTATTTGGTAAATAACTAAGTATAAGACATTCTACACACAACAAAATTACCTAAAATGCAAGACGGAACTCCTTCGCATCGCATGCCGCTGGTGGAAACACTACCAGAAGACTGGCAGCATTGCCTCGTGTTATGGTAATGCTACTTCTCTATGGTAAAAAGAAGTCAGTCTTCTGGTCACGAGAAGCGTCGGCGATTCGCAATCTCCTATTGCGTTTTAGCTAAGCCGTCATTCAGATAATCGTGTGTCTAAAAAATGCATTTTAATTAACAGATATTATATAGGAATCCTGTAAGGATTTCTCTAGGTACGTATATAACGATAGAAAACAATATTTCCTCTACATATCTACAAACAAATTAGTTATAATGCTATACTTTTATCGATTTTGTAAAATTAATCCTTTAATTGTGATTTTTTGAACACTGCGTACACAAAATTATGTTAGTATTTCTATAGAATATATGAAATGAAATGAAATCAGTCAATCAATTCTGTAACGCCACGTTTCCTAAACGTGTGATTTTTTATCGATTAGAAAGAATAGCGATCATTCTATACTAGAATTGCTCGCTAATGAATAGCTACTTCAATTAAGCAGGAACAATTGAATCGGTTCAGACGGGATTCGAATCCACAATCTTTCTCTTACAGGGAGAATATTCTGACTACTGTATTACCGAACCATGCCGGAATGCATCCAATTTTTTCTATAAATCCGTCTTTAGGGTTATGATGGAGACATCTACCGATACTCAATCGGAACCATTAAATTATGTTACAATCATTTAGCGTGGTTTCTAGCAGAGTAGAATTTGGTCCACCCCATCTCTTCCCATGCGGTATCGTACAAGGCGACTAAGGGATAGGGCTGTTTAACATCAGACAGATATATACAGCCCAGACTCAGCCTCGGATGCACGGCTTGAGTCAGCAATAGTGCCCGGAATGTGGCAATAGGCTCATCCCCTATTACATGGGACCTAATCCAATGATTGGTGAAATGAGGGTGTTAATTCACCTCTACCTAACCTTTTGCGGATAAAGGCGTGATTGTATGTATGTCTTTTATGAGATGGTTCGGTACCTCAGTTGGTCAGAGTATTCTCCCTGTCAGAGAAAAATCCCGGATTCGAATCCCGCTTGGACCGATTCAATTATCATATCCTAATCGATTTGAAAGGCATACTAAATACTTTTAAATTTCACTGATTTGCCACTTGTCTAGTAAGGCAGGCTATCGACGTAGTGATGTATTATTACAGGCAGTGAAAAATAACATTCCATTGGATATAGTGTTGTGTTTTTAGTGTTGTGATTGTGGATTGAAGCTTGAGGCACAGGAAGGTAAGGTGAGATATCAGTGACTCTCCATACTTAGGCCCGTATTCTAAAATGACACTCAGCCTGAGTCACGATTCATCAGAGGACAGATTGTATTGACAATATGTCAAACTATCAACCTGTCTATACAATCTATCCTCAGATAAATCGCGATTCAAGCTGAGCGTCATTCTAGAAGACGAGCCTTAGACCTTCACATTTTGATGGCCCACTCCTCGAAAGAGCCACGCCTGTATGCATGCGACATGATTGCATACGTGCGATGTGTAATGTAAAGGGTCAATTTAAACAAGGCTGGAAAATGTTAGAGTACCTTCTAAGTGTTAATGAAATATCAATCTTATTTCATATACACAAGGCTCAAAAGTAAGCAGTAGTATAAGACAATATCGCTTTACTGAATACTATTTTATGCCTTGTCTTAATGGAATAATGTTGACAACTTCAAAACTATTCGAGTATTTTTTGCCTGCTTTGAATGACCATAAAATATTTTCCATCTGCCATTACGGTATGCAAGTCGATACTGCCTACTCCCAATATTTATATCACCTGCTTCTTGAGTAGTTAGGTTTGTTAGGGACCAACCAGTCCAGTGTTTATGTGCTAGTCGTTAGGTTCAAAATTAAGAGGAAACATGGTTTTCGTACAATACTAAGGATAAAATATTGTCATAGTACAATCGTCGAGTAATGACCAATACATATAGGTAAAGCTGTTTAAATTCTAATAAACTATGCAATGAAAAATGACGGCGCTATAACTAGATACTTATTGAAAGTTAAAAGTGACATTGAATATTTAAGGAAAAAAGTTCCCAAACGATGACATTAAGCTCTTGATCGAAAAGTGATCTTCTAATCCCCTTCAGCCTTTACGCTAAGAACTCATGGAGTGGGTTTCACCCGCGTCTGTCGCGGTTATGGGTGAAAACAGCTCCATGAGTTCAGCCTTAGATATCGAAAATTAAGCCTTATTTCTCAGTATCTAACTTCTTTATATACTATGCCTGTTTCCTCTTAAACGTGTGTATTATCTAAAATGATTGTGTGTATTATTGATAAAGACAATTTTCACAAAGACGTAAAGTAAATATTTACTAACAGATTTGAGTGTAAGATATAATTATTTATAATAATTAAAATTAAAAGGCTATGCTTCCTTCTACACTCAGTGGTGGTTAGAGGCAAGGAAGACCGACACTGTATTCCTGATCCCTGCTAATTACAATTTGATCATTATAAGTTAATGCAATAAAAATTAAGATGGCGACGCTTTTCAATTCAAAAGTTCCAAATTTGAAATTCTGAAATTTGGGAATAAAGGCGCCCATTACTGTTAGGCTACGATCGCTATTTTATTTTAAACAGAGAATAGATGACGTCAGACATTGTATGACATGTACCATAATGTAGATAAACAATTTTTTGAGATTAAGTATTTCTGGTGGTGGTGTTTTATAAAATTCGTGGACAATATTACAATATTCATAAATATGAGTCAGTGTTGCTAGCCTCTTCCTTCCTCCCTGTTTCACTTCTAAAAACATAAGCTGTGATGTACAGCCATATAAACGCCGTAACATACTTGTGTTACCAATTATTTATTGTGATTTCGACTAAATTGTTATTCGTACTTAGTGGTTTGTGCCTTAAAAGTGATATCATAAGCTAATCTAGTATAGAACCTACACGGTACG
Organism: Eilema sororculum; assembly: GCA_914829495.1. Lineage (NCBI taxonomy): Eukaryota > Metazoa > Arthropoda > Insecta > Lepidoptera > Erebidae > Eilema > Eilema sororculum. The sequence goes on along the minus strand of OU618544.1, from coordinate 2,522,699 downwards.
TGTATTTTGTAAATATTAACTATAATAAACGCTTTAAGCTATGTGGAGTTTTATTTAGAACAACGACATCTATGAATTTAATGAGTAACTATTGCCAGTTTTGTGCGGTCAACAAATAATAGATGGCAGCACAAATATTTACGTTTGCTGCGTTGGATAGGTTTTGACTAAATGCTTTGGATAATTACTGGTAAGACTATCTTCTAGAACAATTTGGAAATCGGGTAGTCTACATAAAGGCATAACCTAATAAAACCTATTAGTAGGTGCACTATATACACAGCTGAAAGTAAGCTTGGTTGAATCCCAATCTGTGAAGGCCATACTTAATTGATTCGTAGACGTACCTACCGCATTAATAAAATATCAGTGGGTGGGAATAGCGGTAGAGAATTCGACTGCTAACTAGGGAGCGCGGGTTTGATTCCCGCTCAGTGTAAATATTTGTGATGTTAAATATATCCATGGTCTGTATGTTTCTAAGTATAATTCTGTATAGTAAATTATGAATTTACAATAAAATATTACTTAACATGTTAATCCGCATCCCAGATCACATAACACGCTAGTTGAACTATAATTACTTTGGGTCTAGAATTCTAAATAGCGTGGTGTAGAATTTTTTTTTTTCAAATATTTCATTTTCATTTGCATTCGCCTGGAGACCAGCGATAAATAAAGCTCGATTCGTACCTATATCTTGCAACTAAATCACGAGATATGAACGTGGCGTGCACATATTGTTTTGTGAGTAATAATCTATATGAACTTGGTGAATTAGAGCTCATCCACTGCATTACCCCGTGCTATCTTCAAAATAAATTCAATAGAACAAAAAAAAAACATCATTCGCAATTCAAATTATTTCCGAACGAAGCCGCTTCAGTGTGACCAACGCTGTAAGCACACCCCGCTACCTTTGATAAATTTCCAATAAACGCTATCTATATTTACAACACCATAAGCCATCATAAATTTCAATGTTATAATTTTATCTTGGTCAGCCACAGGTACCCATATAATATAGGTATCTCGCTATTGTTCGGACGTGTTAAAATGGCCAAATAGCAGCTTTTCAGTGAAGATGAGTGAAGCTGAAAAGGTAAGTTAACCGAGTAAATTTATAAACATCCGAATTGAGAATCTCTTCCCTTTTTTTGAAATCGATTAAAAAATCCAAAAAGATTTTTTTTTAATTTAATACAAAGTACGAGTATCATTATCTTCACTGCATAGCCCGCTGTCCGCTCATTTACTCTTTCTGTCTTGGCTTTTACGGGAGCAACTGCTGTCTGACGACTAGCCCCAAGAAGTAAAAGCCTTTGTCAAAGCCTTGTCCGTTAGACCTGAGGCCTGGCCCCGAATGATATTTTTTTTTATTATGTAGTATTCGTAATTAAACGGACACTCAGACAATTACAATCTAGATCTTGAGGCTAATAAGTAATTTAAATTTAACTTAATTTGCTAACACTTACAAGTTATGAATGTGTCCATTGGCACTTTTCTTATTGTCTCTATTGTTATTAATAGACACTTTGACCTTGTTTTCTTTAAACATAGCACTCACTGCACTTTGTTACGTTAATTTACAAAACTAACTCAAAGGGTTCTTTTTAGTCTTCTCACTATGTCCGTGTTGTCTAGTAGTATCCAGCTACTAGACAACACCTAGCACCAGCTACTAGACAGGCCTCGACGTTCACATGATGAAGATCAATGAAGATCAACTCTTACATCAAATCGCTACTTTCTTGTACACTAGACTTTACCACTCATATTGCAATTCCTCTGTGCACTCCTGGGTTTGCTGGTAGAAAACTCAACTTTGAGTTAAGCTCGCCTTTGTACATTTCATCTCACTATTGTATATAATTGTAATTTATGTGTACATAAAGAATAAAATAAATAAATAAATAAAAATAAGAAGCCTTTGTTCGTATGATATAATGTAAGAAGAATTACTTTCAATAAATTATTTGTTCAATAAAATCCTAGGTAGGCTATGCCATAGTCATAGGATAATATCCTATGGCAAAGAATTAGGCTGTTAGTCTATTGCCGTCTATCGGGTGTTTTCAGACAGTGGTTACCTACTACTGAGAATTTTCTAATATTTTGGTCAACCCGAGAATTGTACCCATGCAGTTAATAATGAGTTAACATGATTAATAGGAGGACAAAGGAAAACGGACGCTCAAACAGAAATGTGTGGATTGCGTCAAGGGTCCCAAGAACTTGATCAAAACCTTGATTTTGGTGATCTGTGTCGCCGCTGTACTGCAGCAGGTAAGGACTTGGATTTTTTGATGTTTAACTATAAATAGATAGTAAGAAAGAAGAGAACATAAGTCAGGAATAGCGTTAGTCAGGAAAGGGATGCATAAATGGTTCTGATACATGAAAAGGATGGACGAAAATTATTAATATATGCTTCTGCCCCCTAGCAAGAAACACTTATAACTTATAATATTAGTATCACGTGTTGGGTGAACGGAGCATTGCGATTGGTGGTCTTCACACATAGGTACACAGAGAGCTAGAAGTACTGTAGTCTTACTTGTAGTGTTACTTTAGGAGCCACACATCACAGCAGCATTTGCTACGCACACAGCAAATTACTGCTTTGGTGCCTTACATTCATCATCATCATCATCATCATCATTTCTCGACATTTGTTGTATGATTGCTATTTGCTGCCTTGGTGTGTAGCCCTCTGCTGCCCTCCTAGTATCTTTAATGTATAAAGGTAGATTTTCAATTGGAACTCTGCCCCCTCGACAAGTGGCAATTCGTTAATGTAGACGACTGTCAATGCCATACATTGATCAATCTATTCTATTCTACAAACATATTGCCACATGTCTAGAAGAACTGTTTAATGATAATTTTCCAGATTTCGGCGTGCGTGCGGAAGCTGATTGACATTCCAATAACGACGTATACACATTTTGATTTCAACAAGACGATCATGTATCCAAGTGTCACATTCTGCCGAGACCCGCCGTATAAGATTAGCAGAATGAAAGTATGAACTCTTTACTTTTTTACGGTATCTTTCTTACATCGGGTGTCCACGGTGCACGGTGTCACGCACGCGGACCCAGACACATATACGTGACGGGATTTTGCACGGACGTTGAAGGAACGGGGTGGAACGTAAAGGAAATATCGTTTCATAAAAATGTATGCAGAAGTACCTATGTCACAGTGATACGAACGGGACGGGAACGTGACACGTGCGGGGTGGGAAAAATATCGCTCATCAAATTAATCTTTTCTTGTTCACAACATTAGATCGGAATCACTGTCACGGTTTGTATGCATTAACTCCACATTCAACCACGTGTCCGTCACGTCCACGTTCCGTCCGGGATTTTATTCCGTTAAGTATGTGGCGACCATATGACAAACGTGTCTGCAGTATCACGGACGAGCTTCATTTTCTCGTTTCAGTCCGCAAAATCGGGCACGCGTCTGTAAGTCGCGGATCGTGTAAAGCGGCCCTTTGAGTAAGATAAAATTGAGACTTAAAGCGCACGCATTGAGCCTAAAATTAAAGAATAATATTATATAATAGACTAGCTTTTGCTCGCGGCTTCACCCGCGAGGATGTCGGTTATCGCGAACAAAACATATCTCAAAAGAAGTAGGTGTACGAAATTTCATGCTTCTAAATTTGAAAAGACGAACTTCCATACAAAAGTTAATTTACCCGCTTAAAAGTAAAATTTTGAAAAACGCTGATACACGTGTTCATTTATTTATTAAAAGACACAGGTTTATGAAATTTAGTGCATCTAGCTCTGAAAATGACGGACTTTCATGCAAACTTCCATCCCTTATTTTACCCCTTTAGTAGCAGAATTTCAAAAATCCTTACTTAGTTCGCTTACGTCATAACATCTATGTCATAACATCTACCTGCATACGTCGGAAGTCGTAAAACGACCTCCGTCCTCCATGAGCGCTGGCCTGGGGGTGACCAGTGGAGCCGCCTGTCACCCTAGCAGAAGCAGGCCGCGGCGGCGGCGCAAAAATGCGCCTCCTCGTAACCGGGGCTAGATGGGGACACTGTGGTCCCCACAACCCAAAGGGGGCCATCTCGAAAGAGATGGTCCTGGGTCTGCCGGGGTGCGAGAGATATGCTTTTGGCAATCTCACCTCCGGCAACCAAGGACCCAAGACGGCGTGCGTTTTAGTCGGTTCGAGTCCGACACAACCGCCTCCACCGGCTCCGTGGGGGTGGTATCCGTGGGGATTTCTCGCACGATAAAAAAAAAAGCATCTACCTGCATGCCAAATTTCAGCCCGATCCGTGCAGTGGTTTGATAGATCACTATGGCTGTGCGTTGATAGATCACTATGTCAGTCAGTCAGTCACTCAGTCACCTTTGAGTTATATATATTTATAAGATTTTTATATATTTTTATATTTTTCTTCTAGTTAGATAGACTTTAATGTAATCCTGCATGCATAATTTGATGCATGGAGCCCACGGTCGCATTGTATCATCGCTTTGAACCACGCGATTCTAATTCTCAACCACCAACACTGCAAAATTGCCATTAAATTTTAGACTTTATTGACTTAAAATATTTTAATATGGGTCTAAATGGCCTGAAATTTAACCAATCCAACTCCAATTTCGCCGTTTTACCGTAGATAGGAGACTCCTTGCAGCGATCCATGCTTGCCGAAATTGATATGCCGATATTGTGATTTTGTGAATAATTTTAAATATTTGTGTTTTTGACCGCTTAGTTTACAATGTTCTTTTAAGCAGGAATATGGTCTGGATAGATTGAACCCGGATATAGCAGCCCATTGGAAAGAGTTCGACTTCAAGAGATACAGTCTGGACGAGGTTTGGGAGAATATCACACTCAACGATACGGATATGTTCGTCAACTATGGGCTCGATAACTTGCAAGATAGTAAGTTATTTTTTCTATACTTAATCAAATACCCACATGTGCCAACGATTTAATAATGTTTTATGGATAAAAGAAAATTCTTTATATTCTTAATTTTGACGTTTTTAAGTGTACTTTTAAGACAGATTACAATATTTGAATGAATTTTTTATAGCATTTATTATGCTAACTTTTTAAATTCGAAATACATTGAGAACAAGAAGCAATCAGAGTTGAGAGTGATGTTTTTTTTTTGATATTTGAAGAGCATTCCCCCTGTAAGGGAAAGGTCGTGGGCTCAAGTCCCACATGAGCACTTCTTTTTCCCGATGTATTTCGAACAGAGTAAATTAAATGATATCTTTAGTTCTGACTTTGAATTGGTAAGCCTCTAGCTAAAGCTACACCCGACGAACGGCATTTCAACTGCACACCGAATGCAAATTTGAAGGTTAAATGCCATAAATCAGCAATAAAACTGCAAATCTTTGCAGCCCGATTACTGTTAGTGTGTAGGTAGTGGGCATGCAATTCCAACAACTGCAGGATTAACCTGCAGAGCTGGTAGTTGGTTGGAACAATGTTCCGTTTTCTTGAATTTAAATTGAATTTCAACAGATGTGGAACTGATTCCGTCGATGGGTTTCAATCAAGGCCGCTGCTACACCATGAGTCCCAAAACCCTGGGTACCGAAACGTCCAGCGGGTACTCAGTCATACTGCAACATACCTTAGACTCCATAGAAGAGACAGGCAGTGACATCCTGCCTGGGTATCATGTTTACATTCATTATATGAAGGAACCTTTTACAGGTATGTTTGAACCTTAGACAATTCAATAGAATTAAATAGCTGCTCTTTTAACTGAGTGGTAGAGTATATAATCAGCTCATACAGTAATACATAATACGATAGAATAAAACGATGTGTTAAGGATGTGAAAAGTTTCTAATTGAAAACAAATCAAGTAATTGATTCTTAATGAACTCATAAAACGTAGATCGTTGTGTGAAAATATAACGTAGGGGTCATGGGGTCCGAGCGCCCGCAATTTCTTCAAGGAAATTGCGAAGTGTATGGTCGACGCTTCTCTTGACCAGAAGGCTGGCCTCTTTTTAAGTCAGAGATGAAGCATTGGCATACAACGTGGCAATGCTGCCAGCCTTCTGGGAACGCTACCGCAAGAGGCATGCGATGCGGAGGAATTTCATGACCCATTTTAATAATATATCCCTTTAATTTTTAAATAGTTATTTTATCTTATCCTAGGTAATCGATATGAAAATAATGAAATATAACAAATCTGTGAACAAAATTTAAAAATCAGTTCAGTGGTTTAGTCCTGAAAGCATAACATACAGACATAACACAAGTGACGTGAAGTAACAGATAGACAGTGTTACTTTCACGTTTGTAATATTAGTAGATACCTATTTTAGTTTTTACGAGTTTCGAATACATCGGGAAAAATTAAATGCTCAAGTGGGACTTGAACCCACGACCTTTCCCTTACAGGGGAATGCTCTTCCAACTGAGCTATTGAGCCACACGTGAATCACTTCAAATTTCCCTTGTCTTTATATCCGTCTTTAAGGTCGTGGGTTCAAGTCCCACTTGAGCATTTAATTTTTCCCGATATATTCGGATTTTAAAGTTAGTATAGTGCTATAAAAAATTCATTCAAAAATTTTTATTTGTTTATTTCCTATGCGAAATTGAGACTCAGAGTACGAAGGATATTTCGGAGGCAATCTCACCCTCAACAACTAATGAACCAAGGCGGTGTGCGGTTTTAGTCGGTTTCCCCACACTCCCCACGGGAGTTTCCATACTATAAAAATGCGAAGCCTTTTCTATTGTATGTTAACATCGTCTTCTCTAGAGGTGGCAGTGTACAACGGGGGGCTGGTAGACAAGCTATACGTGAACGTCGGCGAGACGCTGCAAGTGAAGCTCAAGGTAGACAAGTACCTGATGATCAGCACTGCTGAAGACCCTTGTGTTAAGGAGCCAGACTACAGCGCTAATGCGGTAAGTCCCTGCCAGCTCACGTGTTTCCTTCTTCCTACAGTCCCGGGACCTTTAAGTGGCCGTCAAACTGAGTGCCACCCTCTTGCCGAGACCTTGCCTTTAGCTTAACATCAGGTGAGGTGAAGTCAAATTGACGTGTCCTTAATAAAAAAAAGTAAATTATCCTCAGTTTTAGCTGATGACATAGGTTTGATAGATAACCGTGTTGGTACCCGGCGGAGTAGAACCTGACCACTCCAGCTCTTCACGTGAGTGTCGTAAAAGGCGACTAAGGGATAGGGCTGTTCTCCATCCAACAGTAAACATACAGCCCAAGACAAAGTGCCCGCTTAACGGCAATAGGCTTGCCTTCTATTACGTGGGACCGAAAATCTTAGTTGGCGATGGTATGGGTGTTAATACACCTCTGCCTACCCCTTCGGGGATTTACAGGCGTGAGTATTTTTTTATATAGGACACCTATGTATGTATGTTTGGATGGACATTGGTTGAACAGCGGTGATGCGACTACCATACTTTGCAATGTGCGTCAGTTACAATTGAGCCACTGTACCATAAAATTTTATCTATATCATCTATCTATCTATTAAATAATTGTAAATTGGAAATGTTTGCTCGCAATGGACGCAAAAACCTGAACGGTTTTTGATGCTGTTTCTTTATTAGAAAGGTCTTGATCAGACTTAAAATCTTAACTGAATAAAAATCAGAATAAGAATCAGAACAAGGATCAGAATAGGTTGCTGTGGGTCGCGGTCACGGGTTCAGTATTTATGTGACCCTGATGCATTGGCATGAAGTACCAGGCTCACAGAAATTTTAAGGAACTTTATCTGGGTCGCGGGAACAGGAGCTGTGTGTCCTATACCTTTCTATTTCGTACTTAACGCGGACGAAGTCGCGGGTAAAACCTAGTATTATCTAATATCATGGTCTATTTTGATCGACAGTGTACAACGCAGTTCGTGTGGGACCAGGTCGGAAGGGAGGTGGGCTGCTCCGGGCCCTGGATGAAGAGCCAGCTGCCCAGGTGCAACAACTACTCCAGCATGCTCGAACTCATGTCCAGTTACAGGAAGTAAGTGTGAAATTTATTCTTTCGATTTGAGGTAAGAGCATTTATTTAGTTTGTACCTGCATCAATGTTCCAGACTGGCAAAACAGTCTTCCAGTTCGTTTTTTGGCAGGGTGGTTGTGAACCTAAGCTGTATTTTACTTTAATTTCTAAAGTTCATACATATACCCACGCCTATAAAAGCAGTAGTCAGAGGTGAATTAGCAGCCACGTTTCTTCATTTATGCGTTTCGGTCCAACAACGTAAAAAGGGGCAAGCCTATTGCCGTCTAGTGGGCCCTTTGTCTTGAGAAAAGCCCTATCCCTGAAGAGCTAGGGTGGTCCTGTTCGACTCCACCGGGAACTAATAAAATAACTGTTTATTGTAAAATAGTTCCGCAACGTGGTATTGGAGCATATTCCTGAGATAAAATATATAATTATTTGTCACACTCAACTTAAATCTAACCTATTGTAATTTATGTAACTTGTAACAGTGTAAACAAATGTTGGTAAATCATAATAAATAAATCAATAAATAAAATTAGTAGTTAAGTACTCCAAGGTATTCCTTTGGGGATTTACAGGGGTGAGTATGATGTATGTGAGAAATGTATTTATGTAAATCTAAGGTTACTATTTCAGACTGTTATTTTGTAAGTCTGTATTTGACTCAGTCCTTTCAGAAGGGCATTAGAAGGTTCCCACACGTCCATAGGCCACGGTAACCACTTTCCATCAGGTGGGCCTTTGTGTGCCACCTAGGCGATACAAAAAAAACCTTTTTTTTGTGGAATAAGAAGGCAAACGAGTGTCCATGGCGACACCAGAGGAGTCACAAGTGCGTTGCCTTCCTTATAAAAGAGAGTACACTCTTTTCTTCAAGGTTTGAAGGTCGTATTGGTTCTGAAATACCACTGGTGACAGTTCATTCCACAGTATAGTTGTGCGAGGCATAAAGTTTCTCGAGAAACGCACAATTGTGGACCGCCAGCTTGAAAAATTACCAATTTATGTGTTTTTCAGCCAGTCTAAGAACCACGGATACGCGCACTGCCCTCGAACCTGCGAATCGTACATCTACAACGGTTACGTGACGGACAGACAGAAGCGCCACTGGGACAGCGGCGCCATCGACATGCTGATGGCCAGCGACTTCGTCGACGACGCCGAGCTACAGACGCGCGTAAGATTTTCTACATACTCACGAATAAGATGGGAATTTCTGGCGGACTAGATGGGGACTTTGTAATCACTCACACCCGAAGAGTGCCAGCTCAAAAGAGATGGCCCTGGGTCGGCCTAGTGCAAGAGGGACTCTATGATCCTCACACTCGTGGAGGGCCAGCCTAAAAGAGATGGCCCTGGGTCGGCGGTGTGCGAGAGAGACTCCGTGATTCCCACACCCGTAGAGTGCCAGCCCAAAAGAAATGGCCCTGGTTCGGCCGTGTGCGAGAGGGACACCGTGGTCCTCACACCTGTAGAGGGCCAGCCCAAAAGAGATGGCCCTGGGTCGGCTGTGTGCGAGAGGGACTCCGTGATTCCCACACCCGTAGAGTGCCAGCCGAAAAGAGATGGTCCTGGGTCGGCCGTGTGTGAGAGGAACTCCGTGATTCCCACACCCGTAGAGCGACCAGCCTAAAAGAGATGGCCCTGGGTTGGCCGTGTGCGAGAGGGACTCCGTGATTCCCACACCCATAGAGGGCCTGCGCAAGAGAGCCCATGGGTCGGCCGGTTGCGAGTGACAATGTCTCTGGATATTTCACCTTCGGCAACCTACAAATGGTGTACGTTTCAGTCGGTTCGAGACCGACATAACCACCACGCCGGCTCCAATTGGGGTATCCATGGGAATTTAAAAAAAACTGATAAGATGGGCGACTATGGGGCCATTGATATAAAAGGCATCGAAGAAAGAAAGGTGGAACAGGAAGGCTCGACGGAACAACTTGATTGCTGGAAACCCTGAGAGGTTCCCCAGGGAAGAAAAAGGGGAATTGTGTGAATTAGCCCATGCAGAAGGGCATTCCCTGCTGGAAGTAAGTAATTGCACCTTGGTAAAGTGCTAACACTCATAAATCCATCTGATTAGCCACTAGGCCATAACCTCTTCTTATTTCGTGTGTAGGTAGGTAAGTAAAAACAGATGTCCTATCTCAATTTGGTTTTTTGACCCCCTTCCAGTTGACCGATTGTTCTCATATTTGGTACTCACCCTTAGTTCGGACTATATTACCATTTAAAACAATAAAACAGTGATTTCCTCTTAATACGAGAGTTTTAAGATCATTTTGAGACTTCGTCGTCAAGATATTTATGACGCTGATACATATTTTCAATTTTACAGGTGTCACTGTATTTCAATAGTATGATGGTGTCGGTATACGAAGAGCGCTACAACTACGATGGGAATATGTTCCTGTCAGATCTTGGAGGCAGTGTCGTAAGTGTCTGTTGGAACATATTTTTTTTATATTATTAACACCCACGTTTGAATACTCTCTCACGAACTGGTAAGTGATATTGTCATGAGACAGTGGTTCCCACACACCCCAGAGGACCCTCTAGAAACCGAATATAGCACTGGGTGAACCGGTTACGAGGGATATATCTTAGGCAATCTCACACCCCGATATCTGAAGACACAAGATGCCGTGCGGTTTTAGTCGGTTCTAGTCTGACAGAACCCGACAGTACAGGGAGCGTCATAAATATCTTGACGATGAAGTCTCAAAATGATCTTAAAAGTCTCGTATTAAGAGCAAATTATATTGTTTTATTGATTTAAATAGTATTATTGTCCAAACACTAATGGCGTGTACCAAATATCAACAACAAACAACAACAAAAAACGAAATTAAGATCAATTTGAGTACTTTGTACGTCAATATTTTTCTGATGCTGATTGTACCGATAACTTTTATGATACTGATGGACACTAAAGATGCTGAAATTGAGAATAAATAAAGTAAAGCCAACGAAGCGAGAGAAAAAAGGTAAACAATGTTTAAGCAGTTCCAAACTTTTTTCTTTGAAAATGATTACGTATCACTTCAAGCGCGTTCCAGATAGGAATGAAATTGCTCATAAGATGGCTGATCTGACAGTTTAGAACCGCTGTACTGACAGCTTTCCCGTACTGTGAAATACGCAACGACAGCTGTCGTTCGACCATTGTCGCGGAAGTGTGATATGTGCGATAAGGTTAGTATAAGTAATCGTTAGTTATCGCAACGTAACTCAGTAATGGTCGTTTTGTTTACCTTTTTTCTCTCTCGTCTCGTTGGCTTTACTTTAGTTAGGAAAGGCTTCTAAATGACGGCAATTGAATTAAAACAATAATCTGTACGGATCCACTTCATAACCAAAGATGAAATCAAGATGGATGGCCATTGTACCAGCCGGTTGGCACTCAGCCACTTCACTGTTTACAATACCAGGGAAACTTGTCATTGAGATAATATGTAATTGTTTTATTCTTAAATTAGGAAGGCCGTTGTGAGCTATAAAGAATGGAGTCAGTTACTTATAACGCATGCGCCAACTTCCGCCATATTTGTCTCAAAATAAATTATCTAACCGAGCTTATTAAATTAAGAATAGTAAAAGAGCGGTAAAATTTTCGTCTGTACTTATTTTATTGTTTTAATTTATTTTTTATTATCCACTGAACCTATAATAGTAACTAGAGATGCGCCGAGTAACACTTTTGCCGAGTAACAAGTACCGAGTTTTACTCGGCTCCATTTTTTTACCGAGTAAGTACTCGGCCGAGTAACTCGGTTTAATCGAATTCCCATTTCACGCGCGTAAAGAAGTACAAACAGGTTCAAGACAGTTGGTTGGTTTGACTGCAATACTTATAATATCGCCTCTGGGTTTTGGAGGTCAGATGGCAGTCGCTTCACAGAAAATATCGAAGTTCAGCCAAATCCGCAGTTAGACTGGTAAAAGCGGACCCCAGATCCCAAGTAAAAAAAGCTTCGGATGCGACTGGGATTAACGCTAAGATGAAGAAGAAGGTTCACGACGGTCGAGAGGCCGGCAACATTTTAAGACGAGATTGTAGAAGATAAAGCAAAAGTGAAATGTACTTTATGCAATTCTATAATTTTACGTAGTGGTGTTGGACGAAAGGCTTCTATGACGGCAATGTCAAACCATGTTAGAATAAAACGCACAAAAGAGTTTAAAGATTTCGAAAATTAAACTTTGCGGAAAATATTTCAAAATCTTGAACCAGTAGCATCAACTTTGTCGTCACAATCGAATGCAATGAAAATACTGCAAACCCTTTTCGAGTCATTTACTTTAATAAATTCATGTCATGTGTATCAATGTCATTTATTTTGATTAACACTGTTATTTTAATTATATTTAATACCTAAATATATTGCTTTTCTTAAACAAAGTACTCGGCATTCAAACCGAGTTATTCGGCCGAGTACCAAGTATCAAAAACCCGCCGAGTACACCGAGTACCGAGTATCTACCGAGTACTCGGCCTATCTCTAATAGTAACTGATTTGACCTATTAAATTTTATGACGTCACTAAATTTTTTTTCATACAAGTTACCTTTAACTTATCGTTTTGACGTTTAGTAAAAAGTAACTAATTTGACTAGTCGGTGGATTACCTACTAGAAAATGCTCGCGTTTTTGTATATCGGTGAATTACATTCACTCCATATCTTGCTATTTTTCGCCAGGGCAAGTGCACTTTGAGTCCCTACCCCGCGTGGAAAGCTTATTGCTTGGGTCGTAGTTTGCCGGAGCTGAGATTGGCTGAGACAGACCTTTCGCTCCTCGGGTGACGCATGGCCAACTTTTTTTTTACTTCAACGAAATTACTAATATTCCCTCTAACCCCTCCTAGCTGGAGGGGTTAAGCTGGTGGTAAGCTAAATTGCTTGTGTTAGGAGTGGGTTCACGTCGTTCGAACCCGGGACCTTTCAATTGTAACGCTGACCCCTTAATACTATCGAGCTAGCCCTCTTATCAGCAGGGGTACCAGTTTTCGAAGTAGGCCTGAGCCTCGAAAACCCTATCCGAACACCCAGGTCTCTGTTTCCAACCACAGTAATTTAAATAACTAGCTTCGCCCGTATGGAAATTTTGTTCCCGTTCGCACAACATATGGAAAGCTATTTCCGGGATAAAATTTTGATCCTATAATATATCCCTGTACCTACCATGTTTTACCAAGTGATTGAATAACAAATGTGACAGCCTCTGTGGCGTGGCGGTAGTGAACGCGACTGCTGCGCAGGAAGCGGGGGTTTGATCCCCGTCAATGCAAATATTTGTATGCATGAACATGGCTATTACATTGGTCTGGGTGTTTCTATGTATAGTATGTATGTATTTACAAAAAAAAGTATATAAGTATGTTTAACCGCATTCTAGATTCCATAACACAAGCTAGTTAAGCTATTCTTACCAGTGGTCTAGATAGCGTTGTGTGGAATGTTGTGGAATATTTATTTATTCAAATATCCAAATATCTTCACGAACTTTGACATTTCTAAATTATTATTTAGCAGAATAGGGATAAACTAAACGAAACGCTAGAACGAATGCACCTAAGTCTTCGTTCAACTGTGATAGTTAGAAGTATATATAAAAAAATACTATTTCTTTTCAGGGTTTCCTTTTAGGTCTATCCGTGATAGGACTTATGGAGGTCTTCAGCAAATTTTGGACCAATTGTATAGAACCGTTGCTTCCTAAGAAGAAAAAGGCCGGGAGCATCACCTCTAGCGACACAGCCGACCTGCAGAGCAGGCAGGAATACATTGACGAGTGGAACCTTAAAAATGTCAAGTGAATTTTGTTATCCTTCGCGTATAATCATTATCATTATAATAAATATATGAGCATTGATCCTGTGTTTTAAATTCAAGGTATAATAGAAAATCAAACGAACTTACCTGTAAGTGAAGTTCGATGATTATTAAACGATGTGATTCGCCCGAGAGATTACATTTTAATTTACTTGTAGTAGCACGCGTGAGTGCTGCCATCGTACACAATTTTATAGCAACATTTAAAAAGAAAAAAAATGTTAGCTAACTTGAGGGTATCTCATACACGTTTACCCCGTACAGGCCATCTGTGTTATGCACTATTTCGTGGTCTAAAGGGAATTTTCTGGACAAGGTCCAGATGGGGTCGGGGGGGTTGTAATCTCTCGGGCGAATCACATCGTTTAATAATCATCGAACTTCACTTACAGGTAAGTTCGTTTGATTTTCTATTAAACTTCTGTGATTCGCCCTTCGAGATTACATTTTAATTTACTTGTAGGATGTTTAGAGTACACGAAATAGCATTAAGCGAATGATATAAATAGACGTCCGGCCATAACTCAATTATATTCTAAAAATAACGAATAGATTACAGACCTAGATTACAAATGTAAGGATCATTATTCAAAAATGGACAATAATCTTATTGTTAAACGAAGCTACCCTGTAAAACGAGCGGGTGAATGTCTAATTAGAGTGCACCACCAAATCTCGATTTTAGAATTTCGCGAAAACTTGGGAATTTTCAGACCAACCAGCGGTTTTCTTAATGAGGTCTATACTTACACCTAGCCTATTGGCTGCAGAAGTCGCTGCATGTCTCGTGGTATGCGTTTTTAAAAATTGACGTGTCAAACCCGTTTTCTGCCAGGGTGACTTTGATCCATCGACTAATCGACTGCGAACATACCTTACGGAAAAGTTTGTTAAAACAAATGAAAAGAAAACCACAATTACTTGAATGTCTTGTCACGGAAAGAGTATATACCACACCAGAGTCCTTGCTAGGCAAATAGAAGAACGTTCGTTGAAATAAGTTAGGTACAACGTGGGTCCACGACGTTTGATGTAATACCCTGGTTCATAAACGCCGTGCTGACAATACTCCGGCAACCGGCAAAAAGGTAAGACTCCGGTGTATGTTGTGCTGGAGGGAATAGTAAATTCGGATTAGGCTGGAATTTGATTCTATCTGAATTTAATAATTTAGCATAGAAAGGAAACCAGAGTTGTGTAAGCCAATATGGCACTACAAACTCAGCTTCATCAGAAATAATTTTTTGTAACACCTTTTGTATCAGGCAGAAAGGTAACGCGTAGAAAAAATATTGTGGCCATATTGTGAACGCGTCGACCCTAAACGCGTCAGGATCGCAATGCCAAGACAATAATTTGGGACATCTTTTGTTTATTCGGCTCGCAAATAAGTCAATCTCAGGGTGTGAAAAGGAATCGCTAATTCGAAAATTTGCGCTGTCTGCAAGTTCCCATTCTATGTCCGCATGCGTTCGATGAGACGCTTCGTCAGCCATGTAGTTATATTTGAGCTAATAAAAGAAGCGTATATGAACAGACCCCGGTCTTCGGACCACTGCCAGATTTGTCTACTTATGTTACATAAATGAGGGAATTGGATGCCTCCCATTCTGTTGATGTATGAGATTGCTGTCGAGTTGCCGATCCTTAAAAGAATTTCTCAATGCCTGCAATCTTATGCCAAAAAATTCAGAACTAAGACGGCAGCGGTCAGCTCCAAAAAGTTTATACGTTTGGTAACATCTTGTTCTGACCATTTTTATAGAAAAATTTAAGTCTACCAGCCTGCGGCATGCATTGTAGTCACCCGGACCCGGAGTTAGGGACGCGAGCCCTGACTGTGTGCTGGCGGGGCTCGGCGGTCGCTCTGCCGGAGCAGCGGTGGCGGTCCCTTGTGCCCCCCGCGCATCGAGCTCGTCTTTGTAGGCGCTCGGTGAGGTGGCAGCGGCGCCTGGCCTCTCCAGTTTAAAAAACCCCCGACGTAGAAGGCTCTGATGGTCTACGTCTGGGTTGCACCCTCTGCTTAACAACAACAGGTCTCAACTCTGCGCCTGTTCTTGTAATGGCTGTCATCGACTTTGTTGTAAATCGTTTCCAAAAAGTGATTCATCTCGCTTTAGATCATTAATATTATCTGTGACTTCTTTATTATGGCAATTCAACAAAAGAGCACGCCTAATTTGCGTTTCACAAGAATGAATGTGACATAGGTAAAAATCCGCCAAGATTCTTTAGGATTTGATTCTTATAATCATCATCTATGAGAGCTGAAGTTAATAGAGTTGATACAGTATTAACTACGCCAGTTATGGCGTTTGCTAAAATTTTTATGTGACAACTTCTTATAATTCGATGGAGCCGGCTGCACGCACGAAAAAACATGATGTCATGCGGCATTACCTTGCTTTGAGGCGTTCCATTTAAGGCTTGAAGTGCAAGCGACAGCGCGGAACGAGCGACAAATGAAACAAATAAAATTAAAATTTTCTCTTCAAAAATAAAACCATTCCATCAAAATTTTCTTATGACGTTGTCACTAACTATCGTCAGTAAACAGACTTTACAGACAACCAATTTTTTGTTTGGAATTTCGAAGTACTTAATAATGTTCACTTTCAACTCGTCTTTCAATCCATTAACCAAAATGTTAGAGCACCTAGAGGCAACATCCTTATGTATACAAGGGCCAAATTTATTTTCCTTTGGGGGCTCTTCTTCCAATAAACATAATAATATATATCTAGCTCTAATTCGATACTTAGCTCCGTAGAAGTCAGTGGCGCGAGCGTATCCGCAGAAAATTCCTGGCCAGAGGGCGTCAGCGTCGCCGGCGCGGCCATGGACATAGCTGCGGGCGCGGGCTGCGGAGCGGTTGGCCCCACACTGGCGGGCCGCAAGACCACGGACTGTCATCCGCATCAGTAGTGCCGACCACGTCAAATCCATCCTTACTGCGTGGAATCTCTATAATAGCGTGTCTATATTATGAGATGGTGTCATATATTTTATATTGCCACCTGTTATTGTACCACATTACAAGCGAATGAATAAATAAATGCAATGAAATGAATCTAGCCAACGTGATGGACATGACTCAAAAACGCTCCAAAGTTAGTCATAGTACTAGCCTCACGGACTGTACTCCAGACATGGATGTTATTATTTGATTACAGATTCAAAACGCTCCAAAGTTAGTCATAGTACTAGCCTCACGGACTGGACTCCCGACATGGATGTTATTATATTGATCACCGCCTCAAAACACTCCAAAAATTTGCCACAGTGCCAGCCTCACGGGCTGCACTCCAGACATGGATGTTATTATATTGATTACTGACTCAAAACACTCCAAAAATTTGCCACAGTACCAGCCTCACGGACTGGACTCCAGAGATGGATGTTAATATTGGTCACCGACTCAAAACACTCCAAATTTAGTCACGGTATCAGCCTCACAGACTGTACTCCAGACATGGATGTTATTATATGGATCACCGACTCAAAACACTCCAAAAAATTCGTCACGGTACCAGCTTCAAGGACTGTACTCCAGACATGGATGTTATTATATTGATAACCGCCTCAAAACACCCCAAAAATTTGCCACAGTACCAGCCTCACGGACTGGACTCCAGACATGGATGTTAATATTGGTCACCGACTCAAAACACTCCAAATTTAGTCACGGTACCTCCCTCACGGACTGTACTCCAGACATGGATGTTATTATATTGATCACCGATTCAAAACACTCCAAAAAATTAGTCACGGTACCAGCCTCACGGACTGTATTCCAGACCTGGGTGTTATTATATTGATCACCGATTCAAAACACTCCAAAGTCAGTCACGGTACCAGCCTCACGGACTGTACTCCAGACATGAATGTTATTATATTGATTACTGACTCAAAGCACTCTAAAGTTAGACATGGTACATTGGTACGAGCCTCGCGGACTGTACTCCGTACATGGATGTTATTATATTGACTACCGACTTTTCATCACTTCATTTTGCAAATCCACCTTTTTTATATTTATTTATCGTTTATACAATTTGTATACAACAAAGATACATAAGCATTACAGAAAACCTATGCGGCTTAATATCTATGCTTTATACATAACAATCAACAAGTGAGTTTAGATAGCGTGATTTGAGTTTGTTTTTGACACTATGAGGCTTAATGTTAGGTATATTGCGCAATTCCGGGGGCGGGCAGTGCGTTATTAAGTCCAGGAACCCAGGTAAGCAAGCAGTCGTTCGTTCGCCGTAGGTATTATTCGCGCCGTTTGGCTCGCACAACATGCCTCGAGCCACCGTCCGCGTGTATACAGGACGGTGTAGATTGTGCCGAAAATTTTGGTTAATAAAGATTTTTCTTAACTACCAAACGTTTAACTTGGGTACACACTCTTGCAATATTAAAACAGACCATTGTCATTATCATTGATCTGCTGTTTGATGTTTTTTGATACATTTTTGCGAAGAATTCTTCGCTGAAGATTAAAAATACTTTGCGGATATGTGTTATGGTATGTATGTACGACCGTAGCTTCTGAATCCGTATTGGCTATAAGATTCAGCTAGGGAGTTATACAACATCCTTATGACTTTATATGGAATGCGAAACTGGCGAAATGTGGGTGCTAGCACCTCTGCCTACCCCTTCGGGGAATACAGGCGTGAATTTAAGTTATCATTTTTTAGTAATGATAATATGTTAGCTAGGAACTACGTGAGTTTATCGGAAACATACTCAATATGGAGACTCCAGTTCATTATGCTATCGCATTTATAAAGGATGTTCGTCCACATATCATATCACCACACATCGTCATCGTACTCACCATAATCCCAATTGGTTGATTTTGAAGATTACTGGAAGTCGAATTGAATGCGACGAATCTTTGACTTTTGGCGTTTGGCTTCTTGATTCTTCGTTTTAAGTATTCCTCTTCATCACCATTGTAATGTTTACACTTTCCCATCTTGTTCCGACACAAATCACATAAACTATCACTATAAATCTAATATATTTTAACACAAAAGAAAAAACAAGTGCACGATGGCCGCCACACAAAACGTGTATGAGATACCCTCAAGTTAGCTAACATTTTTTTTCTTTTTAAATGTTGCTATAAAATTGTGTACGATGGCAGCACTCACGCGTGCTACTACAAGTAAATTAAAATGTAATCTCGAAGGGCGAATCACAGAAGTTTAATGAATGCCCTGGGTCAGAGTTACAAATCCTATTGGTATAAACATATAGACTCCGCCATCCGTCTGTTCATGACGAACCCTTCTAGAAAACCGAAACCTTTTAGAAAAGTGATAGATTGATCAATGTTTGGGATTGACACAGGTACGTTGACGACTACCATAAATGTCAAAATACGTGTCAAACCCATACATTTTCAACAATTAGCTGGCCAACGAATTGCCAGTTGTCTAGGGGGGTAGGCTATATCTTGTGAACTATAATAAAAAAATAAATTAAAAAAATAAACTTTTATTTAAGACAACAGAGGCCCATAATTAGCCTCTGTGGCGTGGCGGTAGTGCACGCGACTGCTACGCAGGAGGCGCGGGGTCGATTCCCGCTCAGTGCAAATATTTGTATGCATGAATATGGCTATTTGCATTGGTCTGGGTGTTTCTATGTATAATATGTATGTATTTACAAAAAAAAAAGTATATAAGTATGTTTATCCGCATTCTAGATTCCATAACACAAGCTATACCTAAAAGCTTACCATGGGTCTAGATAGCGTTGTGGAATATTTATTTATTTATATATCTTACTAACTGACCCGGCGATCTTTATATCGACAATTTTTTTCCACCCGTATGGTGTCCTATCCCGTTCCCGCTGCACCCTCTACTATATTAAGCATGTATTATACACATAAACCTTCTTCGTGAATTACTCTATCTATTAAAAGAAACCGCTACAAAATCTGAAGCGTACTTTTGAAGATATAAGCATACTTACATAGGGACGGACAGACGCGGAAAGTTTGCTTTATTACTACGAGTTGCTTTTAGCACCAACTTTTAGCCGTTTTTTTCATTGCCGTTTTTACATGAACGAAAAGTATGTCAAATACGTATAGCTAAATGACTAAATGACGCACAAAGCTGACAAATGACGACTCAATATACCTATTTACTGTCCCGATTTGTGGTAAACATATTCTTACGACAATAAACAGAACAAAAGATACGATTTTAACGTCACTGCTGCCAAAAAAAAAATTCTATTCCGTGTCTATTAGAAAATTAGCCTACGGTCATATTCACACTGTGAAAGAGAATGTCGCTGCTGTGTATAAAGTCGAATACAGTTGGACTTGAACTCACGACCTCTCCCTTACAGGGGGAATGCTCTTCCAACGGAGCTATTGAGCCACACCTGAATCAGTTCAAATTTCCCCTCTCTTTATATCCGTCTTTAAGGGCGACAATGGAGCGCGAGCGGTCTCCCAACTTTCTTTCGAACTGTTGGCACCAATGAAGTTAGCATAATAAGTGCTATAAAAATTCATTCAGATGTGTATAAATTCTTAGCTTCAATAATCAGGTTGAGAATGGGTTATTGGGTTAATCTGCTAGTAAATTGCAAAAACGGTACTGAGGCTGATTTTTATCATTAAAATCTGTTGAACTGAACTGAGTTTAGTCTTAGGTGAGGTCAAGGGGTGAGATGTGCTAACAGAGTATAAATAGATCTTTTGGAAAGTGGTCTGTTATCCTGGTGTAGTCTACTTAGAGCACCCAGCTGAATAGCATCTGAACGAATAACACCTGCCAAAAATCTTGATAGGTGCTCTTCGTGGACACGGCTAGGTGCTATTCGCACGGGTGCTTTTCAGCTGGGTGCTCTAAGTGGACTACACCGTTATCCTGGCCTATGCACGTGTGCAATACCATGGGAATCACACTCTTGCTGCCGACGCTGTATATGGTTCATGGGCTCCCAAGGTTAGGGTATTATACAAAAGTTTCTTCCCGTAAAAGCCAAGATTTACCAAATTTAGGACAAGAGTACGAGAGCGACAGATGCAAACTTTACTATGATGAACTAACACTGTGATGGTGTATGTGCAGGTATATGCATTAAACTGTGGAATAAAATGTCACCAGCGGTATTTCCGAACCAATACGACCTTCAAACCTACAAGAAAAGAGCGTACTCTCTTTTGATAAGAAGGCAAAGCACTTTTTTTTATATTTGGTCCGTCAACTGACTGCACCCCGCTAGATGGCAATAAAGCTGACGTGCAGTCCAGAAGATACAGACCACCATTCTCGGTGCCATTGGACGTAAAATGGTGGTCCCTAACTTGACGGCCTTGAAGTTGAAGAACGCCCCGCTTGAAGAACCCGGGACTGTAAGAGGAGGGAAACATGTATGCGGGCAGAGCATTCCAGCTCTTTATCGTGTATCGTGTGCAAAAAAGGTGTATGCAATTTTATTGGAACTAACACTATGAAAAAATACTAATAACAACTATTTTAACTAAATCGAATATTATTGTAATAACGTTAATCTAAATACATAATTATTTATGTAAGTCGAGATAGTTACGGAACTGTATTGACGCAACATCACTCGTAAACAATCTGGTTTATGCCAATCTTGCGTTCAGGCCAAACAAAGCGTAGGTGAACTATTTGCTGACGTATCCCATATTTGTTATTTACGTTTTCTTAGATCTGAAGGCCGATGAAGTAAAAAATCTATGCAAAATTCTGTATCGGTCTGTCAAAACAAAATGAAATGTCAAAAACCGTTTTTTCGTAATAGAACGGGCGCTATAGGTAAGTGAGGATGCATAACGTGAGTGCCACAATCACTGCAAAAAATAATGAAATAATAGCCTGTAAAGCTATGTAGTTAAAGTTTAAAATTAAATGACTTTCTACAGAGTAATTTATTGCTTGATGGTTTTTTTTAACATTTTGAACTTTAGGAGTATAGTGATAAAGTCTCTGGTTGTTTTAAAGGGAGTATCTTTACTGTCAGGTGGAAAACAGTCCCATCTCTTACTCTTATTCTTAGTTTATCATGCTGAAGAGTCGTTAATATATTTTACGTGATTTTTATAATGTGAATGATTGTTTGCCAGCTTAGTATCAAGCTTTTAAATAGTTCAGAATGCGTGGAACCGTTGGTTACTAGGTACGAATGTTAGCAACAAGTGTCATGTAGTACCAAATCAAAGCTGTTGGCAAGTGTCGAACAATAAATGCATCGCGCGTGACGCATGCGCCGGTAACGCTACAACACAGTGCATAAGCGGAGCGATCAGCGAAATCCATACTAATATTATAAATGCGAAAGTAACTCTTTCTGTTTGTCTGTATGTTACGCTTTCACGCCTAAACCATTGAACCGATTTTGATCAAATTTGATATAGGGGTTGTAGGTCGCGATAACCGACATCCACGCGGGCGGAGCCGCGGGCAAAAGCTAGCACTACATAAATTTTATTGTAAAAATCTCTGGTCTAGATTTAAATGAAAAACCATTGTCCAATAGAAGCTCTTTTCAAATTTTGTTTGTAGAATGTTAGATTTTAATGTCCTGCCTACTACTTCACTAAGAACGATGGATTTATGGCTAAAAGTAGTTAGAAAAATAATCATTGACACTAAAGAAGAACTAGAAGAATGATTGCAGAATAATTATTTTTTCGAATAGGTAAATACCTACCAACCCCTCTTTCACTTTACCTAAGGAGTATGCTTCATTTTTTATGGTTTTCGTCCTTCCTTGGCTCACTTACGGCAATTATCTATTCTGTGCTTACCGTTGCGATTGCCATCCTGCCTCCAACCTCAAGAGAATCAGTCTCGTCAGAATATAATTAAACCCCTCCCCCACCACTAGCTGGTGAGAGTAGTTATGTCGGTCTCTAACCAACTAAAAGCGCGCGCTCGCGTCTTAAATGCCGAACATGCTCGCTACCTAATCACGAATTACTCACCCCAAAAATCGTGTCAATGTTTTAATTTAGTATCAACTCATTTGACCGATCAATCAGCCATCGACTATGTATCTTATCTGGCTCTAATAACTAGCAATGTAATCGTCCACACAACTCAAATATACGTGTTGAGTGATTAGCTTTGCGTAATTTTGATTAATGGATGCTGGCCCGCGGTATGTAGTTGGCATTAATTGTGTTGTGTCCCTGTTGAGGTTATTAACCGTAACGGTCAACACGGTTACGAGTTAGGCATATAATAATAATACATTTAATACGTGTATAATTTCACAATCACCAGGCTTTAGGATACCTAGTACTGAAAATGTTCTGTTCCTAGTAATAGATGAACTGAGATTTTTAAAAAGCTCGTATTTTAAGGTAACAGAAAAGACATCAAACTATACTATACCCATTGATTTCGAAATACCTCTCGAAATGAGAAATTAAATGAAACTAAAATACTGAATTTTGAGTGCCACAGCGATGCCTGTGTTGGCCAGCTATATTTGTAATAAGTATTAAACTAGACAGATGGGCTTCACTCAGACTTTAATTGTCTGATCACGTATTGCCAGTGGATTAGACATGATTCTGATGCGAATTTATTATTTGATAGTAGATATATTTGGATGACACTTCAACATTACATGAACTAACTTAGGCGACCAAGCGCAGGGCACGCTGTAATAGTGGCGGTAAGACCCATCATGGATCTCCGTCCTCCATGAGCGCTGGCCTGGGGGTGACCGGTGGAGCCGCCTGTCACCCTAGTAGAAGCAGGCCGCGGCGGCAGCGCAAAGTGCGCCTCCCAATACCCGGGGCTAGTTGGGGACACCGAGGTCCATCTTGAAAGAGATGGTCCTGGGTCTGCCGGGGTGCGAGAGATATGCTTTCAGCAATCTCACCTCCGGCAACGAAGGACCCAAGACGGCGTGCGTTTTAGTCGGTTCGAGTCCGACATAACCACCTCCATCGGCTCCGTGGGGGTGGTATCCGTGGGGATATTGCTCACGATAAAAAAAAACATCACGTGAACTATCATTCTCATAGCGCTGTCCCAGTTGCATCCAACATTCTTCTTCATCATCCTAACGTTAATCCCGGCTGCATCCGAAGCTTTCAGCTAGGAGTCAGCTCCTGTAGACAACTGGCAATATGCTGGCCGGCGTATCGTGGCATAGAATGACCTATACCGCTCGCCATAGACAGGGAATTCATCCCCACACATTGCATATATACGGTGCGCACCGTGCGGTATGAAAGGAACTTCATCCCACGTACGCTCAAGCTGTGGAATGAACTCCCTGCCATTGTTTTCCCAAGCGACTACAATATGGGGTTCTTCAAGAGGGGCATTAGAAGGTTTCTTTGGGGTAGGCAGCGCGAGTGTAACGCCCCTGGTGTTGCATACGTCCATAGGCCGCGGTAACCACTTTCCATCAGGTGGGCCGTGTGCTTGTCTGCCACCGAAGTGGTATAAAAAAAAATGGGATTTGACGTTTATGACAGTCGTCAACGCATGTCATAAACGTCAGATGCCATACATCCGTCATGCTATTCTACGTACGCCGGCGTCGGTCAGCGAATTGCTACTTGTCTAGAAGGGCAGAGGTCAGCTTTTCCAGTCTTACTGCGGGTTTGGCTGAACTTTACATTAAATCTAATATTCGAATACATCGGGAAAAATGAAATGCTCAAGTGATCTTAAACCCACGATCTTTCCCTTGCAAACACATAAAGTTAGCACAATAAATGCTATAAAAAATTAATTCAATTAAATCTAATAATATTTTTACCTAATTCTAGTGATTCATACCTTCGGTAGGAGCCCTTGAAGGCCAAGGTACCCCACGCGATCTTGTGTCGAAGTAGATCGTAGATTTGAGCGAACGCCCGCACGAGCACATCTCGTGAATCACGGCCCGGCCCGCCAACAATCTCAACACAGTACTATTTATGTTTAACTAGCTTTTATTATAAAGATACATAGATAGATAGATAGATAATTCTTTATTGTACACCAACAGATTTATAGTAGGTCATATAAATAATACGCATCTATACAGTATAATGTACAATGGGCGGCCTTATCGCTGGAAGCGATTTCTTGTTGTGTAAGTAATGTTTATCTCTTGTAATAGAAATAATCCACACTTTACTTGGTAATTATAAGTTTTATTCCCAAAACAATACTTATTTTTATCCCACATCAGTTTCAGCGCGCAATCGAAAAAAGGAATGGCCGTTCGTTCGAAAAAACACCTTCAATACTTTTTAGTCAAGTAAAATACTTTTAATATATTTAAATTCTATAAGGCTATTCCAAATACAAATTAAATTGCCAAATAAATAATGATTTCTAACAATCGGCCATCCTGAACATTGTCTGTCCTCAGACACATGAAGCAAAATATGACATATTTAAATAAATGTTATTTTATAAATCTAACAACTCTCTTGTTTTAATTGAATTTACTTGTTTGTAATTGGACATACTTGTTTTTGATTGTCTGTAGAATAAATTATAATTCACTAAACTGAATACAAACTAAAATAGCATAGGAAAACAAACTGACTAACTAAAAATGTTACAAAATTTTTAATGAATTATTATTATTATTATTCTAAAAATATTTTAACAATTAGAAAAGAAAGAGACAAGAATTATATAATGATAAATGTAAAAAAAAAAATCAAAATGATGGAACAAACGTAACTAATTAGGTAGGTATATTAGTGTATCTATCCATTGTCATCTACACATTCACTTTCACAGTTTCGGCCATCCTTAATATATTGAGTGACCTCACTCAAGCCGATTTGTATATAGGCGACGGTTTAAACTACTTTCGCGGCACTAGATCACTTTCTCACAGATTTTTGACGCACAAACACTCTCATAGGAACACTTATTGTTTTCGAAATATATAAGTACACACCTTCATGTAGAATCGATTTACACAGGCTGTATCGGTCGCTGGTCGAGGTGCTCACTCGTAAGATACCGCGTACACGCATAGGGTGTATCGGTCTCTGATCGTGGTGCTCGCTCGTAAGATACCGCGTACACGCACAGGGTGTATCGGTCTCTGATCGGGGTGCTCGCTCGTAAGATACCGCGTACACGCACAGGGTGTATCGGTCTCTGATCGGGGTGCTCGCTCGTAAGATACCGCGTACACGCACAGGGTGTGTCGGTCTCTGATCGGGGTGCTCGCTCGTAAGATACCGCGTACACGCACAGGGTGTATCGGTCTCTGATCGGGGTGCTCGCTCGTAAGATACCGCGTACACGCACGGGGTATATCGGTCTCTGATCGGGGTGCTCGCTCGTAAGATACCGCGTACACGCACAGGGTGTATCGGTCTCTGATCGGGTTGCTCACTCGTAAGGTACCGCGTACACGCACAGGGTGTATCGGCCTCTAAGTATAGTTTTGTAAAATACCGCGTACACGCACAGGGTGTATCGGCCTCGGTTTACATATTAAGTTGAAACATACCGCGTACACGCACAGGGTGTATCGGCCTCAGTTAATGGGTTTAGTTGCAAAGTACCGCGTACACATATGGTGTATCGGCCTCCATTCGCAAACTAATTCGAATTATCTTCATATCAACACCGATGTATCCATCGGTCTCCAGTTGCATGTCGTTGATTACTATTTCAGTCCGCCGTTGGATAGACAACATTAACCAATCTTTCAATACGAACTATTTTATACACACTATCCGTAATTCGGTATAAATTATGTAATAAAATAATATCCGAATATATACTATTAAATAAATACGATACCATATACTTATAGAATACAAAATGTGCATAACAAGAATCTTCATTGATTCACTTTGGGAACGTTCACTTTCGCTCTCTGATTCAGAAATGACTGAACTGCCTAGTCGTATCCAAGGCTTCATTCTGTCTGCTGAATACACGTTTTTATATTTTCTGGAGGAGAACCCATCTATACTACTAACCTCGTAACGATCGTTGCCAAAGACGGCTGAAATTTTGTAAGGTCCACTATATGGTGGCATTAATTTATTGCTATCACCGATGTTACGAACGTTTTTCAAGACCATAACGAGATCGCCTAATTTATAGCATTTAGCTCTGCATCGCTTTTTATCGAATCGAACTTTCATAGCCTCCTGCTGTTTAGCTATAGAAGCTGAAGCCTCCCCACGAATCTCTTCAATATTATCGGTACTTGCCAAATGCTCCGAGATGTCATGGAGGTGAGCTTCTGCTAAGTTAACAGTTTCCTTGCCAAATACCACATGTACTGGGGTTTTCCCCGTAGCCTTATTGATGGTGTTATTAAGGCTCGATTGAACCTTCCCAAGATCAGAATCCCAGTTACGATCATCCTTATCAATACTCAAAGCTGTTAAAGAACTTAGTATTGAGCGGTTGTACCGTTCGATTTGGCCATTCGCTCGTGGACTGGCTACCGCATTTTTGACATGTTTGATTTGATTGGACTCTACAAACTTTTTAAACTCCGCAGAAGTAAAACTAGTTCCACGGTCCGATACAAATCGCGGAAAAAAGGCAGCTTCTTGTCACTGAGCTGGACCGGATCCTGGACCACATTTCTCAATGGGGCGCTAGGAACCTGGTCGAGTTCAATGCCAAGAAGACCCAGGCATGTGCGTTTACAGCAAAGGTATCTCCTTTCCTTCCCCTTCCCACTCTTCAGAGCATACCACTGCCACTGCAGGATCACCTCACTATCCTCGGTATGGATGTTCGCTGCAAACTGAATAACAAAAACTATATCGAGAGTATCATCAAATCAGCCTCGCGTAAACTCGGAGTCCTGAACAAAGTGAGACGTTTTTTCACGCCGGAGCAGCGGTGTCTTCTATACAAGACCCAAATTCGTTCCTGCGTGGAATACTGCTTACATCTTTGGGACGGCTCCGCAAAGTACTTATTAGATGCTCTCGACAGGTTGCAGCGACGTGCGGTCCGCATTATTGGGGATCCTGAGGTCACGAACACCCTCGAGCCTTTGCAGATGCGTAGAGATGTTGCGTCTTTGGCAGTTTTCTACCGTCTCTACCATGGTGAATGTTCTGACGAGCTCTTCCAATTAGTCCCACCCTCCCCTTTCCTTCACAGGACGACACGTGCAGGGCTAAGATGTCATCCATTTACGGTGCAGAGTATACCTGCTAGAACCAAGCGTTTCAGTGATTCATTCCTATGCCGCACCACTAAGACCTGGAATTCCCTGCCAGCTCACGTGTTTCCTTCTTCCTACAGTCCCGGGTCCTTTAAGCGGGGCGTGAAAAGGCATCTAATGAGGCCGTCAAGCTGAGTGCCACCACTGTTAACATGGTAGATGTTTACGATGGTGACCCTCTTTCCGAGACTTTGCCTTTAGCTTAACATCAGGCGAGGTGAAGTCAAATTGACGTGTCCTGTGTAAAAAAAAAAAAAAAAAAAAAATTACCTTTGGCGAACCAAATAGTCCAATGAAATCTCTCATGACTTGAATAGACGTTCTGCTTTTGGTATTCCTGACTGCTCGCAATACTATAAACTTGGTGAAAGAGTCTATAATACCTAAAATGTAAGTGTTCCCAGTTTTACTCCGGACGAACGGGCCTAAATGGTCTATATGAACGCATTCGAACGGCACACTTGGCTTTGTTATTGGATGTAGATACCCTTGCTTTTTTCCGGAAGGCTCCTTAGCATAAGCACAAGGGATACACGCACGGACATATTTTTTAACGAAGCGTGTCATACCCGGAAACCAGTAGTCTCTGCGAATCTTTTCAACGGTTTTCTCGAAAGAAAAGTGACCACTCTCATCATGGCACAATTGACAAACTTTCCATCGAGCATCATGTGGTACTGCCCATTTAAATTCCGTCCCAACTTTCTTATATATTTTACCGTCTTTAAGTGCATAATTGTTATTTATATCTTTGGCTTCTTGGCAGTTTTTATCTAATATACATTTAATGAGTTTGAGTCGAGGGTCACTTAACTGTACAGTCATTAAAGAGCGTTCGTCATGAACTATACGCATGATGTTAAGGGGCCAGATCGTGAAAAACACCGAAAAGAGTGTTACAATTTTTCATATTTAACCTATTTAGATATGATTGATATCAATGATACTTTGTATATATTACATTCAAAGACCAAAAATTATGGTATGCTTATATTAAACTCTTATAACCTAATAGTTATTAAATAATAAACGTCAACAAACGCACAAAATTGTGAAAAAATGCAAAAACATGCCTTCGTATTTTTCAGATTTAACCCAATAAATCAACACAAATTGATAAAAAGAAACACTTTTTGATTACTGAAGAAACCAATAAAATATAGCGTGTACGTTTTTTGTACCTTTACAAACAAGGACTTCCTCTTTTAAAGCCCTAAAATCTACATATATTTTACGTAAATTCTCCATACAGGCTAAGTGAAATAGGCTCCAGTTTTTGAATAAATTCATATTGAAAATGAGTGATTTTAGCAATGAACCGGTATACATTTGAAAGTCAAAGACTTCTTGATACGGAAGACAAAACTTATTTGATGATACATTTAGTAATCAATCTAAAAAATCACTTCAAAGTTACTGAAAAACGCGTAAAATAGTGTCTTTTTTCTGCCATATTTTTTCTCATCGCCCGTCAGTCGCCCACGGGCCTTCGAAGCAGGACCATGTCTCTTTGGCGCATGATGACAGTTCATGCATACACAAATAGGCCTACCAAGAAATATATGAAATGAAAAATGGCGCCACCGTCCTCATTAATCATTTGGACGGCAATAAAATAGTATGCATTTTACAGTGACAACCATAGTTCCGATTTTAGCCATTTCACACTTTCGTTGGTACATTTATAGCATAATGTTTCAGATTTTGACATACTTGCTTTAAGGTTTGAACTGTAAAGTTGGAGATATACCTAGTTAAAATATTTTTTGTAGAAACAATATTTTTAGGTTCTGTTGTAATGAAACTATTATTTAATACTAACTTCATGGTCTATTTTATATGATTGTATAAGTAAGTATAATATGTATATTGTAAAGTAGCTGTTTCCGAACATATTAGTAATAAAAAAAGTTTCGTTGGCTTATGTTATATTAAAGATACTGATTCATATGTAGCAGCATCACTAGAGTCGCAGGAGTCGCGGGTATCAGTTAGTGCGACCACCAGTAGACCTGGTGCACTGGATTAGAAGCCTTATGTATCGCAATGTCGCAGATATGCAAGAGAGCCGCCTTCGTTGGTATGATCACGTTAATCTGCGTCTGATCGATAAGGAGCGAACGTCCGAGTGCCATCACTGCGACGCGAGCGACGTCACGGGACTTAACACGCTCACCGAGTGGCCGGCAAGGCGGGAGCTCGGGGCGGCACTTGGAGTGAGAGTTCTTATCCTCGCCACCTTGCTCACGGCGATCGTTGGTCCGCTGTGCGGACGCGTGGGTGGCCAGCGTCTCCTTCTGCGTCCTCCTTTTTTTTTCTTTCTAATGGTCGTGAAGGAGACGGCGGAACGGGAGTGGCGGCGTGAGAGAGAGAGAGACAGATCACACCACCCGCGTGCGCAGGCAACTCCGTCCCTCATGAGCGCGGGCCTGGGGCTGACGGGTAGAGCCGCCTGTCACCCCAGCAGAAGCAGGCCACGGCGGCGGCGTGCTAAGAAGCGCGCCTCCCCACTCTGGGGCGAATCCTGGTTGTCCCTCCTCTCGAAGAGGGCCAGACCGCAAGGGATGGCCCTGATGGTCAACCGGGGTGCGAGGGATATGCCTAAGACAATCTCACCTCCGGCCTAGCACCACAACCCTCAGTCGGCGTGCGGTTTTAGTCGGTTCAAGTCCGACATAACCTCCCCACCCGGCTCCAGCCGGGGAGGAAATGTAGGAAGAAGAGCTGCAAGACGGACCCTGAAACTGTGCAATTGGGTTGCTAGGAGCCTGCAGGAGCGCCGTATTCGTGTCCTCTGTGATGGATACTACCCACTCTCTTTCTTTAGCTTTCATTGCTATGCAGATGATAGCACCTTACACGAGAGTTATCACGGAAATCCTGCGGCTACACAGTCTGATATCGATGAGAAAGGGTAGCTTCTTGTCGCTGAGATTGACCGGATCCTGGACCACATTTTGCAATGGCGCTCTGAGAACTTGGTGGAGTTCAATGCGAAGAAGACGCAGGCACAGCAAAGGTATTTTATTTTCTTCCACCATTCCACTCTTCAGAGCACGCCACTACCACTAAACGACAATCGGATCGGCATCTAGTAAGGTCGTCAAGCTGAGTGCCACCATTGTTAACTAAGTACGTATTTGTAATGGTGGCCCTTTCTTGACACTTTGCCTCTATCTTACCGTCAGGCGACGAGAAGTCAAATTGTCGTGCTCGGCTCCTATACATTTAGATTAATATGCGCGCTCTATACATAAAATATAAACGAATGTGATCTTCGGTATCTCGTAGTTTGATATTTCGTACAGGTTTGAACTTCGGAATTTTGTAATTCGGGATTTTAAATATCGTTTTTCTTGTACGTAACCGGTAGGTATGATCTACGACTACGCGGTGTCTACTGGCATTTTAATTTTAGGAGTATTTTCAGTATCCTCAGATATCAAAAATTAGGTGTAGGTATGTCCCTAGCCTTATTTTGTTCGAAATCTCATAATCTCTGCGAAAAGTTTAACATGCTATGTATGACACTGAAACAAAAGACATGCCAATGACGTCACGTAACATAATATGACAGGGATGAATGTATAAGAAGAAAAGAGATACGAAATGTAATTGACAGACGTAATACGTCACAATAAATCATATTACTTAAAAATGCACTCTAACCACAAGGCTTAAAATAGTTTTTTCATCATTGGTAAGACAATTTTCACCATTATTTTAACTGGTAAAGAGCGTCTAGCAGCCCACTGTGCATCTCGGTGATGTGTGCGTGCACGGCTGCGTCTGTATTTTGACAGATTTTGAGTCGTGCGCTCCGCGGACCCGGTCCTTAAGGTCATCGGAGTTTTCAGCATCTATCGGTAAGGGGTTTCGACTCAAGCAGTCCGCATGCTGCATTTGGGTGCCTGGTCGGTATTCCACAGTAAAATCGTAGTCTTGAACGAGGAGCCACCAACGTGCTATCCGCGGTACAAGATCACGTTTTGTTAGGGTGGTCCTTAGGGCATTGCAGTCAGTAACGACTTTGAACGATATTCCTAATAAGTAGACACGAAAACGATTAAGGGACATAACTATGGCAAGTGTTTCAAGTTCAAACGAGTGAAAGTGTTGCTCCTCTGACGTCGTTTGTCTACTGAAATAGCCAACTGCCTTAAGGGGAGATCCATCACTCTCCCGCTGAAGTAACACTCCGCCTAAACCTAATCGACTCGCATCCGTATGGAGTTCTGTTTGATGTTCTGGGTTATAAATAGTCAGTATGGGTCGAGACGTGAGTATTTTTTTAATTTCATCAAACGCACTAGCCTGTTCGTCTTCCCAGATCCATTTTGTATTGACTTTGGTCAATGAAGTCAAGGGCCTGGCGATTGTGGCGAAATTTCGAACAAATCGCCTGAAAAAACTGGCTAGCCCTATGAACTGCCTCACTTCGTGTACGTTCCGAGGTACAGGGAAGGCGGCAACAGCATCGGTCTTCCCTGCACCGGGGCGTACGCCATCAGCAGTAATTTCGAAACCTAGGTATTCTATCTTGGTATTTAGGAAGTGACACTTATGTAGGTTTAATGTAAGATTTGCCTCACGTAGCATGTCTAAGACACATTTTAACTTTTCGACGCCATCGCTAATAGTCTCCGATCCTATGACTATGTCGTCCATATATGCTACAACACCAGGAATTTTGTGTTTGTTTAATATTGAATGAACCATCCGTTGGAAGACTGCTGGTGCATTGGTCAGTCCGAACGGCATTCTGTTATATTCAAAATGGCCGTCCGGAGTGACGAACGCAGTCAGATGTTTAGAGTCTTCCGCCATGGGGATCTGGTGATAGCCTTGAGTCAGATCCAAGGTGGTGAAAAACTTTTGACCCTGTAGACTGTCTATTTGGTCATCTATCAAGGGCATCGGATATTTATCCTTAATAGTTTTGCGATTCAACGCCCTATAGTCGACGCACAAAC
The DNA here is from genome assembly GCA_914829495.1 of Eilema sororculum. Taxonomy (NCBI): domain Eukaryota; kingdom Metazoa; phylum Arthropoda; class Insecta; order Lepidoptera; family Erebidae; genus Eilema; species Eilema sororculum. The sequence goes on along the minus strand of OU618544.1, from coordinate 2,489,687 downwards.
GAGACTCGCCATTCTTTTTCGCGACTAAAATAATGGGACTGGCGTAATCAGAGTCGGATACGCGTATGACTTCGTTAGCTAACAAATCACTGACAATTTTATTTACTTTCCCCCTTTCTGACAAAGACAGTCTGTATGGTCTATAAGTTACCGGAGTAGTGTCGTTTAATTTGATATGCATTTCGGTGACGGATGTTTTCCCCAATTCATTCATGGACAATGCAAAACAGTCTCTATATTGGTTTAAGAGGTCCACTAACTTTACTTTCGCATGGGGATCGGTGTCCGCATCGACATGAATATCATTTGAAGCTATCTGAGAAGACTCGCAACTTACACGTCGAACATTCATTACATAACTTGTATCAGTTTCTTTGGACGAGAATACAGACTTAGGGACAGATATACCCCTAGCTAAAATTTTATCTTTTGGTATGATTACATCATTTTCACTTAGGCCAACTACAATTACATGCCCGGTACCGCAAGCAAAATTGTACAGTCCAGGTAATAAAAAATACTCATTCTCTCCATCACGCCTTACATCTGATGCTATGCTTACAAAACCTGAATAATCGGACGCACAACTCACCTCAACCACTGTATCTCTATTGATTGTACAATCATTCGTAGTTTTGAGAACAATTGAATTGTTTCTATTTGCCGTTACTTGATACAATGTGAGATCAGTGTCTGTTTTATAAACTCTTACTGACGGGGCTTCGGTAAGAGATTGGCCAATAAGAATATCTGTTGGCAAGAATGCGGCCGGTACAACGTATGCGGTCAGTTCAACGTTAACTAGATCTATGCTAATACGAATCTGAATTTTGCCTATTGGAACTATAGCGCTGTTCCCAAATCCTCGAAGTGTAGGCAAGTTATCTGACAGTATGTCTACCGATAAGGGTTGACACTTCTCGTTACTAATTAGTGTGCACTCACTCCCGAAATCGACATATCCTTGCATTAGCACATCATTTACTTTAACGGTTTTAAAATATTTTTTGTTAGTATCGCTACTTTCTTCAATTGTCAAAACTTGTTTTGTTGCATTGCTACGGTCAGCATTACTCCCGACAGTCTGATCATTGGATTTGCCGTCCAAGAAAAACGTACAATTTGCGTCTATATGTCCGTGTCGTCTACATTTGCCACATTTAATAATTTCCTTATTACACCTTACAACGGTGTGACCTCGTTCACCACAATTAAAGCATGTTACACTATTAAATGGCCTCCTAGTATTAGATGATTCTGTTTGGTTTCTGTTATTATTCCATCGATCCTTTGATGGTTCATTGGATTTTCTAGGTTGTGATAGGGAACCGTCACGTACGTCACTATTTTGTCGATGAGGTTGAAATGAATCGTTAGTCTTTGTCGAAATATTACGAAAGTAATTCAAAACCTGCTCTGGTTCGTCGTAATGTGCTCCTTGAACGTTCATTCGGATATTATAATCAAAAACTCCGTGTGTAATGCAATCAACGGCTTGTCTGCCCTTTAATTCGCAACGGTTAATTAACATTATCTTGTCGTAATAGTACTCGACTAACGTTTCATTTCTCCTACTTTTACGGTTTAGCATCTCCGATAGTAAATCCCCGTAATTTTGGTCACACGGGAATGCTCTGAGTAGTTTATCTTGCCATTCAACCCAATTAAACTTTACACTGGTTAGGCCATCGTACCACTTTTTAGACAATCCTGACAACTTGGGCAAGGCATAAAAAATTGTCTGCTTCTCTGACCAACCATACATCTCGGCTGATTCATTTATTTTGGATAGCCAATCTTTCATGGTCTGCGATTTTGATTTTGGGTCGAATTCAGTTATAATATTTTGGGCCCCTTGTACATGTGTTGCCGTGTTCCCACGAGTATTTCCCCCTTGTAAAGCTGTAACTAGGCTTTGTAAAAGGTCATCATTCGATTTCGGTTTCGGGTTCTTTCCTCGTTTGGAAGAGGGGCTCAAAGACGGGGAAGTGCTCGCGGAATCACGGCGGCGATGACGACGCCGTTTATGCGAACGTTTCCTATTCGAGCGAGAACGACTGCGACTGGGCGAGCGAGAACTGCTATCGCTCGAATAGCGATACTTTTTCCTACCGCGCCTGTCATGATAGCTCCGCTTCTTTGTTCTACTATCCCTTGTTCGTTTCTTAGCTTTAGGTGCACTACGATCGCCGTCAATGTCCATAGGTGGGGTAACACCACGGTGAGACATATCGAAGGCTAGTGAGACTGTAGGTAGGTAAGCAACAAAGTGAAGAAACGAGTATAACAATTTTATAATTATAGATAACTGTTTTGTTGAAGTAGGTTAATTGTTAATAAATAAGTTTTGAATCGTATGAATTAGTATATAATGATAATAATTAATAACATAAATATTTTTAATACGTTATATATAAATTACTGCATAAATAAGAAAGTTTAAGCCGCTAAACAACGTGAGACTGAAACAATCGTATCAAGAGTTCTGAAACAACGCGTAGAATGTGAGTCAAAATTCAATAATAATACATAGGTATCTATTTCACATAAATACACGCGAGAAACATAATGAGTCTTCGATTCAAGAATAATGCGTAAAGGTCAAAATATTTTATCGTTGATTAACCTTGTTTAGGTACGTTATTTACGAAATAAATTCACATAAGTACCTAATGTAGGTGAGCATAAAAAATGTTCCTCAACAAAAGTAATACCTACCATTGAGTTATTACTACTACGTATAGAGAAGCTATCCTGAACAAAAAAACTAACGCCTTTGCCACGAGTTACAACTAAAGTTCGCTGCAGCAATTAAACAAAAACTAAGTCGTCTAATCGTAATATAAATATTCAAGCGCAAGATCGCTTCTTAGTTACAGTTTTTTCACGACCAAAACGTCAAAAGCGCCAAGAATTTCATGGCGCTTACGCGTTTCCTTCAACGTATTCCGTCAACGCATTGTTGCCGACCGGCAACAGTGCAAGGCGCAAACATCTGGTTCGCGCCTTCGGTTTTATAGTAAATATTAGTTCAATGATACCTACCTAATTGTTAATCCGAAATTGTGCTAAATTATAACAACTGGACAACATACTTATATATATTCTTATGAATTTACGAGATAATTATAATCGATTTTTGTGTATCGTAAAGTATCGTTAGATTTACTAAAAACTCGCAAATCTGAACTGGTAGGTATTATTAAACTGGTGGAACTGCTTATTTTATCAAATTATCACAGGAATACTAATTCGTAATCAACAATCAGATCAATGATTTCAAATAAAAGAAATATGCACAAATTAACTCCGTGTAGGTACTCATAAATACTTTTCTATTTAGAGACACATTAAATAACATGTTATCATCAAACTAATCAAGTTTAATAGGTCAGTCAGCCATATTCCGTTCGTTCGAAAAAAACACCTTCAATACTTTTTAGTCAAGTAAAATACTTTTAATATATTTAAATTCTATAAGGCTATTCCAAATACAAATTAAATTGCCAAATAAATAATGATTTCTAACACTTGTTAATAATAAATTTGGAGATGTCAAAGGTCAAAAATTCGCTAAGACAGGCAATCATATTAATAATGGCATCGCATTTAAATCAGAAAAGTTTTAACTATGGCGGGCGTTTAAAAACATTTGACAGCCTTTTGGGCACGTTACCAGTCGACATCGATGGGGAGGAATTTTACGACGCCTGAATCCCCCTCTCTCCATTTTTTCCTCAATTTCTTTAATATTCTTGTAAAAATTTTAGTTTACAAGTTAAGTAGATGATGCCACGTCGCCTTAAAGACGTATAAGATGGGAAATTTGAATCATATCGGGCGTGTCTCGGTAGCCGAATTGGTCAGGCATTCCCCCTGTAAGGGAAAGACTGCGGGTTCGAGTCCCGCCCGAGAAGATTCTTTTTCCCTATGTATTCGATTTGTATAGTTAGCATACTTAATGCTGTAAAAATTCCTTCAAAAGTTAAGTTTAATATAATATTTAAAAAAAACCTTGCATATATAATCTCTGAATTAATATTCCATTCGAATGACGATATTGATATTTTTATTTAATAGACTATGCATAAATAGTAACACAAAGGAACCATGTTGTCACAGGCATTCTACATTCTTTACCAGTCAAGGTTCTAATATTCCACAACATTCTACACAACGCTATCTAGACCCATGGTAAGCTTCTATAGCTTGTGTTATGGAATCTAGAATGCGGATAAACATACTTATATACTTTTTTTTTGTAAATACGTCAATTATACATAGAAACACCCAGAACAATGCAAATAGCCATATTCATGCATACAAATATTTGCACTGAGCGGGAATCGAACCCGCGCCTCCTGCGTGGCAGTCGCGTGCACTACCGCCACGCCACGGAGGCTGTCGGAGGATATTCTTAAGAATAAGAAAAAAACAAAAGGAGGAAGCAGACTAAAGAAGGTCCTTATCTCTAGTTAAAAAAAAAAGTTGTTCTTTTCATGTAATTAAACACATTTACGTGCAGTAGAAATAAATCGTCATGTTTTACGAACTTTTTATAGTTTTAGGCGCGAACGTAACCGCCAACATCTTTACTTTTTTAATTTATGTGCTAGTTATTCAATAGCTTTTCGTTCTGCATCGTCGCTCTGTTTACGATCTACGGACCATTATATTTATTTCTTATCTGTTCTGCCCCTCTAGACAAGTAGCAATATGTTTATAGAAATAGACTGATCAATGTATGGGTTTACGACTACTGCCATAAAAGGAGGAGGACCCTAGGTACAAGCCTTAGATGTAAGCGTACCTACTTGCTTTTTCTATTGACATCTTCGTTTTTATCACAGCGTTAGTCCCGGTTAGAGCGAGGCCCCTTATGTGCGTTGCGTTGCGTCGTCGCAACGGAGCAGGGTCATTCTTTGAAATTTGTAAATAGCTCTACTCCACCCTATGGTAGACTGGCAGAGAATGCCTACGACATGAAGACCGCCTATGTACAACGTGCATAAAGTGTAAATAAATAAATATATAAAATTAGATCAATGAGACAAATTAATTTATATTTCTAAGTATGACCTGTTCCGTTGCGGTGACGCAGCGCAACGCATAACCGGGACTAAAGCTGTGATAAAACTGATGATGGCAATAAAAAAAGCAGGTACGAAAAACGGTATAGAATAGGGCCACCATCTCTACGTGTATGTTGTAGGAGGAGGCGAATAAGGGCAGTTAACATACATGACTAAAAGCCCAGTTGATGGCAAAAGCTCGCCCCCTATTACGTGGTACCGAAAATTATAGTTCACGAAAAGGTGGTGTTAATACACCTCTGCCGTTTTTTGACGGAATTATACACACGGCCCGGAATTATACCCCCTTGGGGATTTACAGGCGTGTGTATAATTCCGTCAAAAAACGTTTTCTCCGTATGAAAAGCGGGTCAACGCAATAACAACTAAATTTGGCAAGTGCGGACCACTTCGTTTTGTGGCAGTGGCACAGCCCGTGACGTCACGTCACGCTATTTTAGCACGCTGACTCACTCAGGGCCGACACGAAGGAATTCGGGTATTGCATATCTTTGGGAATGTTCCTAACACGGTAAGTATCATCGGAATCCTACTAGAAACAAAAGTGTTCTCTAATAAAAATTATCTTAGGAATAATTTCTAATTCCAATGTTCCAAATTTTTATTAAAAAACAACGAGAATATGACCACCGAATTCAGTCTGTCTTCAGCTGTGGACTAGAAAGGTTGTCATGTTGTCTTGTAATACCAACTATTTTCGCAGCAATAGTTTTTTCTTCCTCAAGAAATAATTTAATAGTTTTGAAAATAGCTTTTCGGGGTTGCTGATGTAAAAATATATCGAGAACTGATTCTGTACAACTAAATAATTGACAGTGCGATCAATGACTTTATTATTTAGACAGATGTTCAAGTGACTTCAAAAATTACTGTACATTAATTAAATTAATTGCAAATTAGTCAATTTCATAGCTCATTAGGTATATGTGCCAATTAAATTACAGTATTTACTCATACATATTAGTGTGTTAGTTTATTAATTAACGAATGACATGTTTAAAACTCTATAGGTATTGTTATTTTATAAATTATATTTTCAATCGATCAGCATAATAGCTTGCACACATAATGATGTTCAAAAATTTAAAACAAGAAAGATGATGTAACGAACAAAAACTAATAATTTCATATTATTTCATAGAATCTAAAGATTGTAAAGGCGCGTGTGCTAAAAATATAAAACAAACACTCATATCCCGGCGCTCAGTGTTACAACATTAAAAATAAATAGAAGCTGAATTTCAAATGCGAAACGGAACGTAAATTACCACCAGTTATAGATTCTCGCCACTGCTCATAGCGAGTAAATATGCAGGATACTATCTAATGAACATAATAAGAACTATATTTGTTTGATTATTGCAGTTATGGGAATAGTTTGAAATAAAACAGAGAGTTTATTAAGTGCTTTGAGCGTATTTTAATTTCAGAATATCTTTTTTTTTTCCGTGTTTAAAAATAAAAGAAATAAATAGGTCATTAGCTGTTGTAACCTTCTTTATGGTTACAGATAAAAAGTCTAACGTGTTATATTGCATGAATCAATTTATTAAATTAGATTAGAATATGCATCTCCGTTTTTGAAAATACAGAAATGTACATCCTTACTTATAATTTAAAAAAAAATGTGTTTTAATTGTTGTTCGTCTGTTCGAACGTCTTTGTCACAAAATCATTATTTCGTAGCTGCAAATTAGTTTCTTGTTATCGAGCAACAGATACCGATAGGCAGGCGTAGTTCCCTTGTTCTTCCTTTCCTTTCTTTTTCCTCGCCAAAACTTTAGGAGCCAACTTCACCTTGGCGATACGTCTGCCGACTGACGGTTAAGATTCCGATGCGTGCGTCCCTCTTTAGGCGGAGGAAATGGATCAGACAGGCAGCCAATTCAAGAATTCACGAAAAAGCGTAAGGGAGCAGACCTCAGGGTCTAAAGTACAGATCAGATTTACCTATACGTAAAAACAATGCATCATTTTAATCAATTGAACATAATTAATTTTAATTTTAATTATCTAGGAACGTAGCTCAATGGTATAATTCACCTTTTGTACACAACTTCTGTGATAAATATTTTCCTAAAAACCTATTTTTTATTTGTGACTAAGCAGCCAAAGCCCACAAAATAATTCGTCACAAATAGTTGACGCGTAATGCCCATTCGATACAGTAGCCACTCCCTTGTGTCTTGTCCAATAAGTTCGAGTATATTCACTCGACACAAAGCGTATCTACGTCACGAACAACAGGTGATAATCCCGCTATATTCGTATCTGCACTGGAGACGGGCCTTGGAGCCGTTCCAGTAAGGAGATCATTCATGAACAACCTTGTACCGACATAATAGTAAACTTACTTTGCGTTTGTGCACGTGAATTGGGTATTCTACGGACTAGTCAAATAAGTTACTTTCTACTAAACGTCAAAACGATACGTTATTAGGAAACTTGTATGAAATAAGATTTAGTGACGTCATAAAATTTGATAGTCAAATCAGTTACTATTATAGGTTGGGTGGATGATTAAAAATAATAAAAACAATAAATTAAGAACCGACGCAATTTTTACCATTCTTTTATTGTTCTTAATTCAATAATCTCGGTTAGATCATTTATTTTAACTATGGGATAGTACGCAATTTACAGGAGTGTGAAAGTTTTATAGTTTTTTTTATGTTATAGCTTTACTAGCTGTTGTCTGTGACGTCATCCCGCAACAAATGAGAACTTATTCCCGGGTTAAAAAGCCTATGTGTTATTCCATACTGTATTTTTTTTTCTACCACATAAATGGCAGACAAGCATATGGCACACCTGATAGAAAGTGGTTACCGCGGCCTATGGACGTATGCACCACCAGGGGCGTTACACTCGCGCTGCCTACCCTGAAGAAATCTTGAAGGGCACTCTTACTGTAGTCGCTCAGTGAACTCGATTATCTTCCTTTTTTAAATATGCTTTTTTTATAAGAAATTTATACAGTGCGAGCAAGAGATTAAATTAGGATGACCATCTTTATCATTCAAGTATTCGTCCACTTTATAATAACCTTTTTTCAATTAATTCAATTAATTAATTTTTTCATTTAATTCTTAGCAATTTTTTACTTCAAGTTAATTAGAACCGGCAGCAGAATTAATTCTCTAGCAGTACAGCAACCTCAGTTTATTTTTTTATTATGTTAAATCTTCCACTTCACGGATATTAGAAGTGCCATTTATCATACAAAACTGTAGGTACAAAATAAATGTCACGTAGATATAACTAATGATCTGGCGGCGCTCTGGAGGAAGCTGCTGATGTCGTGTGGAGATAATAGGCGTAATTATACATTACTGCGAGTGTTTACGTTCATGTCAAAGGGATCATGTCTGACATCAGTTCCGTTGTGAATCATATTGGCTGTAAGACTACGGAATTTTTAAAATACTACGACTTTCTACATAACGGTATCTAGACCTAAAGTATAGCTTAATTAGCTTGTGTTGTGGAATTTAGAATGCACATAAACATACTTAGATACAAATGCTTTAAGGGGGGAGAATGCTTCAACTGCTAAGCGTTCTCCCTGTAAGAGAAGGCTCGCAGGTTCGAATCCCATCTGGACCGCTATTTTTTTCCTAAGTATCTTATGGTACATTCGACTATACGCGAGTAAAGTTTATTCCTAGAATAAACAGCCAATATCAGCTACATATTGGAGGTTTAGTCTAGGAATAAACTTTACTCCACTTTGGTCGAACCGGCCCTTAATCGATTTGAATAAATTAGCTTAGCTTATTTTAATCAAATACTTAGATATTTTTTTAGAATACATACATATCATATATAAAACACCTAGACTATACAAAAAAATACTTGCACGGAGCGGGAATCGAAACCGCGCCCTGTTTAGTAGAACACTGTACTTCTACGTCACAGAGACCGTACACCATAAGGCCGCGGTAGTCCCTTACCATCAGGCCATCGATTCTGCTATAGCAAAACTACTGTCATACCATTAATACCGCAAAAAATGCCATCGAATTTTAGACTACATGACCACAGAGTTAAAGTCCAAAACTAAATGAAAAGAGTTTCATTACATTATTTCGTTCGCTCTACAAAAATCTGTGACAAAAATCTATTCAATATTTTACTTTAATCGCATTTAATGGAATTGTTTTGCAGTGGCCGTGATGTGACAGTGATGGTGCTTTAGCAGAATCGAGGCTCGTGGGTCCTTTAATTAGTATAAAAAAGTAGTCGTAAAAGTCGACTAAGGGATAGGGCTGTTCTCCATCAGACAGTAAACATACAGCCCGGACAAAGGGCTTGCTAGACGGCAATCGGCTCGCCCCCTATTACATCGTGGGACCGAAAATCATAATTGGCAAAACGTGGGTGCTAATACACCTCTGCCTACCGCTTTGGAGATTTACAGACGTGAGTATATGTATGTATGTATTTCCCTGAGCCATTCTTGGATTACTTACTGAAGTAGTATCAAATAATTTGTTACTTCAAATCAACCTACCTACGTCTAGCAGTCTTCTATAGAGATGTTTAGATCCAATATCTGAAACTCCGACATAAAACACAGTCTAGATTCATCTGAAACTATCTTTATTTGTTTTATTCACGCTAAGTGGTGCATTAACGAAATATTTTTCTTCGTTTTGATCTATTTAGCAATGTTGAAGGATTGCAATTTAAATTGTGCACGGCGGTGGCAGATCGCCACTGCGCACGCTACCGCGGACGCGAGTTGAGCCCGTTGGTTTGGTCGAGCTAAACTTCGCTACTTCAACCGACTGCCATCTGACCTCCACAAGTTATTGGTATCGGCATAATAATGTTTTACGTTTTTCTAATCGAATTGACATCATGCGAGAAAACATAGCGTACCTATCGGATACATAGTTAGGCATTCATCAAGCTCAGACGTTCATCTGTCGAGTGCCAGGCATTCTCACTTCACAGACACCCCATAAATAATATCAGCGCTTGCGCTGCTAATTAATAAGATATTCTTTCTCATGTTCTTAAATCAAAACCTGCGTGCCTACTGCTCGAGCTGATGTATAGAGAACTGTGGATCAAAGTCACGGTTACAAAATTGTATTGTGGTCTATTTTAGTTAATCCCAGCCACATCTGAATGTTTTACTGTAAATCTTTAATAATAATAAAATAAATGAATATTCCACAACGCTATCTAGACCCATGGTAAGCTTAACCAGCTTGTGTTATGGAATCTAGAATGCGGACAAACATACTTAGATACATTTTTTTTAAGTACATATATATTAGACATAGAGACACCCAGACCAATGCAAATATTTTATTCATCCATACAAATATTTGCACTAAGGTACCCCTTTGTGAAACAGTAATCTAGTTTGATGATTTTGAGGTTTTGTTAGTGCCATTTTAATTAAAAGCGAGCTACTGTCATGATATGGGCATACTACTTACCAGAAGTAGAGATAAAAGTAAGGTTTTAAAAGAGATCCAAAGTATAAATGTAGAGGACTTTAAGCGCAGAGGTAAGCCCAAGAAAAGATGGATAATTGTGTGAAAGAAGAAATGATAAAGGAAGGAGTGATTAAGGAAATGACATAAATGATTTTTCACACATAAATGATCTCATCCTCATCATCAAAAAAATATTCAAAAGTCTATCTAATTTCTTTATATTCAGTATTATACACAAATAGCCCCAATTTAACACCGAGATATTCAGAATAACTGTGAAATTAAGTAGTTTTCAATTAACCAGAAATATTCAATTCAGTTTATTGACTTTACCTACGCCGGATTACCAAACTGCGGGTAATTTAAATAATAGTAAATTAGTACAGTTTATTAGCAGTGGAAATTAATAAACAAATTATACTGACAGATGTTTCAGTGGGCGGACGGAATTCGACCACATTTATTATAAAAAAGTTTCAATGTTATATACAGGGTGTAATCGTTAAGTGTGTCCAGGCGATTATTCGGCAACTATTACAGATATCAAAAAACTTTAAACTGATATCGAAAGCACGTTACCTAATGAGTAAAATGAAATGTCAATGTAATTAAACTTTTTGAAAATCAAACGACAGGTATCTAACATTTTGACATTAAATAAATATTATTCAATTAAAAGATAAATTTATAACTCTGATAGGTTAATAAACAGTTTTCTTTAATATCAGTACTAAGCTAAAATATTCTTTTAAAATAAGGACACTAAAACCTTTCTACTAATATCATACTAAATGTATGGGAGTGTTTAATGTCAAAATTTTAGATACCTTTCGTTTGATTTTTAAAAACGTATTGATGTCATTTTACTCATTAGGTAACGTACTTTCGATATCAGTTTAAAGTTTTTTGATGTCTGTAATAGTCACGAAATAACGACCTGGACACACTTAACGATTACACCCTGTATACATACATTACATGCCTGTAAATACCTGAAGGGGTAGACCGGGGTATATTAACATTTAATACTCACAGTTCAACAACGATAAATTTCGGTCCTACGTAATAGGGGGCAGCCCAAGGCAGTCAAGCAATGTTTGCTGTTGGAGAACAGCGCTATACCTACCTTAGTTGCTTTCGGCGACACCCACGGGACGAGATGGGGTGGCCCCATTCTACTCCACCGGCAATCATGAATGTACCTAGTATACAGGGTGATAAATTTCATGCCCCCTGGACAGGAAGTACTCAAAATACTGGAGATAGCGAATTTCACTCAAAGGAAACATTTTTTTATTTTTTTTAAAGAAACAAAACTGCTTTCAAATATTATTGAAAACTCGCTTGACACACCCGGTAATCGAACCGACTAAAAGCCGAAAAAATTACATTCTGTATTTTTATGACTTCAATGTGTGCAGTGGCAATCATAAGGATCAAATCTGTCTAACAAACATACATTAAATCAAAGCAAATCCATGCAATCTAAACTTACAAATTGCATTTGACAAAATGAAGCACTTCAATTACTTATATATTTTTTGTGTACCTACTTACCTACTACGAAAAATAATTTAGATTGTTTTAGAGTAAAATTATGTAGAAATCGTAGGATCACATACGGACTGTAATAGGTAGGCTAATTAATTGATTTGCGTTTCTGGTTGCCATGTGAGGATGAATTCCTTGCCTGAAGCGTGGTGCGATGTTAGGCAGTAGCTGTGAGCTTCATATCAAACAATATCTTCTGAACACTCGCTATTATTCAGGCGCAACGTGAATTAAATCTTAACAAAGGGAATAATGAAGACAGGTGAATCTCAGAACATTCCAGACATATTCAATAGACTTATAAATGACGTTAAGATCCACGATCAAATTGTAACACCGGACTCAATCCCAATCAATAAACAACCATATCTTTATATGCACAGAACTGAAATTTGCAACACAAAGAAATACTGATGGTGTAATATATCAACGAAAATCGAATCTTAAATCTGTGAATGTAAAGTTTAAAGTTGCTTTTTTTACCTGTAGCCAAGAATAGACTTGGCAGGGTTTAGGTTGTGAGGTGGTTATATGCTCTCTGACGTTGGTCAGTGGTCTGAGTCACGCGTGTGACAAGTCAACCGGCTAACTAGACCTGTCTTCTGTAAGGGGATCTTCGCACGAGATTACTGAATATAATTGATGTCCATTACATTTCTGTCGTGTTATGAATTGAGTGCTATTATTAGTAATATGTCTTGTTTTGTTAATAATAAAACGTGGTTTAGTGTTATAAGAATGGTTGTAGGTCACGGGGTTTAGTTTTTAACGCTTTCTACAATTTATGGCAATTCACATTCCACACAACGTTATCTAGACCCATGGTAAGCTTAACTAGCTTGTGTTATGGAATGCGGATAAATATACTTAGTTTTTCTTGTAAATACATACCATACATACATATAGGAAGAAATCTTTGAAGGATTGCATTTTTTAAATGAGGGCAGCTCGGTTTTTGGTTCTAATTGAGATTGTAGGCCTTAGAATCAAATACATTATATTGTTTATACTGGAGATTGATGGCGCTTGGTGGAATCTGCTACACATATTGAATAACACACTTGTACTTTTCCACTGATTTTATTTCTAGACCTGACCGGTTTCGCCTTACGGCATTCTCAAAGGTTCATATTGATATTTCTGAAATTATTTTTGAAATATCAATGTGAACCTTTGAGAATGCCGGAAGGCGAAACCGGTCAGGTCTAGAAATAAAATCAGTGGAAAAGTACAAGTGTGTTATTCAACATTATATTGTTTCTTTTCAGGGTGTATAGATAGAGTAGAGCCAAGACTTATGAGGTCAAGCTAACCACATACGTAAGCTGTATAATACCTACTAAAGAAAGAAGTTCTGATGCTGGTTTTTCTCTGGGGATTGATGGGTCGGGTGGCAGTCGCTTGTATAAAAGTCGTATAAGTTTAATCAATAGGAGAAGAAGATCAGACTTATCATTAAAAGCCTCAGATGCAACCCAGAGCAAATTTAAAAAAATACGAAGATTCTGTTTTCGCCTAAGATAAGGCATTCAAAGGGAGAAATTCCTTCTTTTACTTACCCATTCTTAATCAATACAGTACTTAATAGTAGTACTTAATCTCTAAAGATAATTTTTGTGTCATTAAATAGGACTAGGTATACTCTTAAGGTACATATTCACTTAAATTGACAGGTCTGATAAGTTTTGACAAAATAACCAATAAATGCATGAGCTTGCCATGACTTCATTGGTTGGAGCATTTTCACAATCCCGAAAAAATCGCGTTGAAATGTTCGTTTATTGCCTGTGGTCCCTGCAATGGTACCTGCAGGGACCACATGGATACAATAAAAAAGAAAATAATTAAACGTTGGCTCATGAGGAGTTTTGATATTAAAGTACACATATTTTTAAATTAGTTGGCTAATAATTACGACAGGGACCACGGGCAATAAACGGAAATGTTCAGCATTCTAGGCCGTAGTAGTACCCACCTACTCCCCATAACTAGTTATACAATTTATCAATGTAAGTAAGGCATTTACAAATATCTTTGAAGAGCGACGGCCTGAAAAATTGAAATAAGATTAGCTTTTACTTGTGTTAATAAGGCTAATTTTCCCATGACCTCTTTTACCGATTCCCGCCAAAAATGGTTTGTACCGGATTGCATTCGAAATTCAAAAACTTGTACAGTCAAGCACAAATTACTTATAGACTACACATTCAATATTTTCAGTTGGAATTAGTATAAAAACTGATTTAGTGTTGATGTATGAAGCTGTTCTGACCGGCCCCAATCTCAAGTTTCCGCGTTACTCATGCCAATATGAACAAAAACTAATGCTTTCCTATACCGACAACGTGGTAGGTAAGCAATAAAATCATTTATCTACGTTTGATGGCCGTTTTTGCTTCCACTGTGGATTTTCTTGGGATAAACGGCTTTGTACATTTTATTTTTACAGTCTGTAATAATGTTTATGCACTTGAAATAAGACGTACTAGAAGAATAGATAAATAGATGCGATAGTACTTACTATCGATACTAGCTGTTGGCCGCGACTCCACTCGCGTACCTACTGATAGCGTTTCGGCGACACATTAACCTTTTCACTGGAAAACATTATTTCGGAAAATTAATAATATCTATCTACTACATATAAAATTACTTGTCCCGACTGACTGACTGACTGACTAACTTCATATATTCTACTTCAAATTCATAAATGCAGAGTCTAAATCACTGGACCTACCTATACTTGAAATTTTAACAGTAGATGCATTCTATAATGTAAGCATCCACTAAGAAAGGATTTTTGGAAATTCTGTTACTAAAGGGGTAAAATAAGGTATGAAAGTTTGTATGAAAGTCCGTCATTTTCGGAGCTAGATGCACTAAATTTCATAAACCTTTTCAGAAATAAATGAACACGTGTATCAGCATTTTTCAATATTTAATTACTAAGAGGGTAAAATAGGTGATAAATGTTTGTAAGTTCTTTCGGTCACTATCAAATATGGAATACGAAATTGGTCAGCTAGTATTATATAGATGTAGATACTGTTGGTACCGATATCGACTTTTATCGATATGATCGAGAAGAATGTCTTTGTTGAAATTCCATTCAGGATTTTACTCAAAACTTAAACCGTTTAACTATAATATTTTATTTACCGATCATAATGTAGATTTACATAGCATAGAATGAACTTCTTAGTTTTATTTCCTACGTTTTATTTTTACGTTTTATACTTTTGAATCGATATTGTACCAATATTCGATACCATATTACATAAATTATAGATTTCTATACGATTCCGATTTAAATATCGATATTTTTATGGCTATCACCAACTCAGTGTTTGTAATGGCACTAACTCAACTTGATCGTATCTATTCGTTTACCCAGTTATTTTTACTACCGAAACACTATCTGTAAAAAAAAATATTTACAAAATCTTGTGCAATATACGAAATTGATACTTCAAAATTACGATACCACCTTTATTAAAAAGAACAGAAAAAAAATCTAAAAAATAACAGTATTCAATTTAAAAAAAATATTGATTTCAAATATCGAATTAAAAAAACATGCCGAAGGAAACAAATCGATACAGCCTGACTACCTTTGAATCCCCAGCTGTATAGCGTAAAGTGTAACATATCACGACACGCTACAAGGCGCCACAGTTAGTGACAATCAGAACAGAAAAGATCTAAATCGGTCGTGTGCCCTGCCGGCTATTTCAGCTGTGCTATTTATACCACGACAAAGATCGCGCCGCGATGTGGGTCGAGATACCTTTTTCTTTCGATCTACAATGCACGTGCACACCTTGCATAATACACGCGATTATACTTTTTAAGTAATTTATTTAATCTGTACAAGTCACCATTGAAGTTTTATATTATGTGCTATAGAATATTTTTATAAATAAAATTGAAAGTAAAAATTAGCAATTTTATTTTATTTCAAGTCTGCGTGTTTAATGTAGATATGTTTACCTAATATTCTTGAAATATAATTTATTAAATGAACTTCCACAAAGCTAAAAGCTTTTAAAATCTTTGAAACGTAACGTTTTTAGTGCCATTTTCAAGGATTTGTGTTCAGTTATCTGTGACAGAATTATACATTTTATGTATTAAAATAACTAAATAGCTAACCATCGAATCTAAATTTAATCTTTGTTGAAAATAAATTGATTCTATATTAATTAATTAATGAACGGATGTGAGACATTAAATCTGTAAATTAGTATCACTTAATTAAATTTATGTATACCTAGATGAAAATAGAGGCACATTTTAACATTGGAACTCCAAAATATCGTTCTTTTTCACATTGGTTGAATGTTCTTTTCATTTTTAAACGAAAACCGGACGAAGTATGATGGCGGCTATTTTTTATATTCTTATGGTACGAAAAAAGAAAAAAATTAAGGAAGCATAAAAATATTTCGATTAAGAATTGTTCCGCCTTTACAAATATTGTAGCTAAACAAAATAAAATTTTATCACCCACAGTACAGTCCCGGGTCCTTTAAGAGGGCGTGAAAACTAAAAAAGCATCTGATGAGGCCGAAAAATTGAATGCCACCATTGTTAACATGTTACAAGTTTATAATGGTGACCCGCTTCCCGAGACTGCCTTTAGCTTACCATCAGGTGAGATAAACTGAAAAAAAATCTATATCACGAATGTATTTACTGTGTGCTGTATACACGGCTGGAATTCGTGCCAGTTCTTCGCAACAAAACAAGATTTACAAGCCATCACCTTCACGGAAGCCTATTTTGCAGACCTCGAACAAATCCATTATTCTGACAAATTAAAATAGTTGGAGCGACTCTGGATCAAGTGTATGAAGTTAAAAGGAGACTATTTAGTTAAATAAATGGTCACTATCCGAAAAGATTTTTTTTTCTTATGACAATGATGCATAATAGCAAATCTCTGAATCTATTGAACCGATATTGAAAATTATTTTACTAATTGAAAGCCACTTTATTTGTGATTGTCATAGACTTTTTTGTAGATGAGCAGTTCAATTTGACTTCACCCCGCCTGATGGTAAGCTAAAGGCAAAGTCTCGGAAAGAGGGTCACCATCGTAAACATGTACCATGTTAACAGTAGTGGCACTCAGCTTGACGGCCTCATCCGATGCCTTTTCACGTCCCGCTTATAGGACCCGGGACAGTAGGAATAAGGATCTATAGACTATATCATCACGCTATCGGGAACTGTATCAGAAGTCCAAGGGCAGGTAGCAACGGGCTAGGTGGCGAGCCTATTGCCATTAACCGGGCACTTATAAACCTGCGATAAATACACACATAACTTCGAAAAGCATCGAAAAGTCATTGGTGTGTGCCATGGTAAACCTGGGATCGAACCCGAGACCTCGTCTCAGCAGTCCATTACCCATACCACTAGGCTACCGCACAAAGGGGTAGATTAGACCTTAAGAAAGGACATAGGCTATGTTTTGTCGCGTTAACCGACATCCACGCGGGCGGAGCCGCGGGCAAAAGCTAGTAGGTTATATTTGATCGCAATAACTAACATCCACGCGAACGAAGCCGCGTGCAAAAGCTAGTAACACATAAAACTGATGAAAAACACCAACATTATAATATTAATCTTTGTTTTCCTCTTGCAAAGATACAGTAAGACTTTATGTGCGTTTTATACCCTCCATCCTGTGTACTACACGGCTGATTTATTGGGGCTATCTTAATATGCAGTTTGGCAGTGAACCTCGGCATACATCAGATCTTTTGAAGTGTTTCTTGCTACTGGATTCAATGGAAAATTTACTCATGGAATACCTATATACTTAGTAAAACCTTTTATGAAGTGGCTTAAATCGGAACTATACCGGTAGTCTAATTCAAAATTTAAAAAAAAACTACATGTAAGTATTTTAGATATAGCGCGCTTTTTTGTAAAATCATCTGTCTGACAACTACAATAAGTTACACACAGTTTAGCCAAATTTTGACGATATAATATAATATATATTACAGCTTGAGATATAATATTTCATCGCTATCACAGCGGGTAGTTTGGCAGAGATTGAAAGGTATCTCTGCCTTGTCCTGTGAGCAACAAAGATGATGCGCAGAGCTGACTTAGAGGGTGGACCGTCAGAGTGTCGGGAAGGCTTACTAAGTAAGTAGTATAGGTACATAGCAAGTAGATTATCATTCGACGGTGCGCTAAAAAGCACGCCTGCCCATTTTCGAGTCGGGGACACCGATGTCCCCCCTCCCGAGGAGGGCCAGACCGTAAGGGATGTCCCTGGGTCAGCCGGGGTGCGAGGGATATGTCGAAGACAACCTCACCTCCGGCCTAGCACCACGACCCTCAGACGGCGTGCGGATAACCTCCCTTTCCGGCTACGGCGAGGAAGGTATCCGAGGGGATTTAAAAATAAAAAAAAAATAAAAATATTGTATCCTTCGTTATTCTTACGTCAGTATAATTACTAACCCAATAAAAGTCCGCAAGGGACAAACCAACGATTAGTAACGAACTCACAACAATGTACTCGCCAGATTTCTTTCCGTTCAACTAAAATAAATGTGGGACTGAATAATAAGACATTCTTGGCACGCCGGCGCGGGCGCAGCGTTCAATACGGGGCGGCCATTCGGACGTCAATCATTGAACTGGATCACTTGTTTTACTTGCTGAATCAGTTTTACTCCAAAGGCACGCTCTAACAGAGACTTCAACACTTCAAATTGAAATTTGTGGTAGGTTCCTCTACGGCGTAGACCTACCATTTGAGTTACGAAATAAGAATTTATCTGGGTATATCTAATGTCTTTTGTCTATATTAGTCTATATACCTGTCACCATCACCATCAACTGTAGCTAAGCTAGGCTAGGCTAGACTAAGCCACGAAATCAATAATTAGCTAAGATGTTGGCTAATTAATTTCGTAGCTTAGTCTACGCCGTAGAGGTAGAGGAGCCCTTTGTATATAATAAATAAAAAAATAAAAAAATAGTGGTAACTTAGTACCTACCATTGTAAGTTACCGTAAGTAGACAAATATTTAAGTCGAATTCAACCAATGAATAATTATAATTCAACCACAAGAGGCATGCGATGCGGAGGAATTCTACGACGCGTTTTAATTTTAGTTTTAATAGGTTTCTTTTATTTTATTTGTAATTAGTAGTTTAAAAATATTCATTATATTATCTCTTCATTGTTAAATTAAATTATACATCTAAGGAAAAAAAAAATATTCAATGCCTATACAGACCTAACCCTGCCCATGCCGACGGCATCAATTACATACATACATATACTCACGCTTGTAAATCCCCGAAGGAATAGGCAGAGGTGTATTAACAGGGAGACTGACGTTCCAGCTGAGCAATTGAGCCATATCTGAATCACTTCAAATTTCTCTTCTATTTATATCCGTCTTCCTTCACCATCGCCCTTAAAGACGGATAAGACTGTAAAGAAAAGGTCGTGGGTTCAAGTCCCACTTGAGCATTTCATTTTACTCAATGTATTCAAACTAGAAGATTATAAATCCTGTAAAGCATGCTACAATTCTAGCAGCATCTATATATCTACAAGTTTTGGGAATATTTAAAACAAGTCTATAGTACCGTTGTCTGTCCGTATGCATATCAGATCTATTAAAATCGCGTAACCAGGAGCCTCACTGAGGCACCAGAGACGGCCTGGCGTCTCGCCAGCAACGCCGATGTTTCACTGGAACCAAAGATTATAAATATACCTGTAGAATTGACTATGTCAGTCCTATGTAGGTATAATAGAAAAGCTGCCCTACTTCCTATTCTACTATACTACCAATTCTACTATTCACAACTGAATCTAGTTTAAGTGTAGCAGAATTAAAATAAAACTAAAATACCTATTTACAAATTATAGCGAAATATTATTAAAATGCGTTTACCATGGCACACACCAATGACTTTTCGATGCTTTTCGAAGTTATGTGTGTATTTATCACAGGTTTATAAGTGCCCGGTTAATGGCAATAGGCTCGCCACCTATTACATTGGGACCTAAACATAAGCTGGCGAAATGTGGATGCTAGCACCTCTGCCTACCCCTTCAGGGAATACAGGCGTGAGTTTATGTTATGTTATGTTATGTAAATTCCTCCGCATCGCATGCCTCTTGCGGTAGCGTTCCCAGAAGGCTAGCAGCGTTGCCACGTTGGATGGCAATGCTTAATCTCTGACCTGAAAAGAGGCCAGCCTTCTGGCCACGAGAAGCGTCGAACTGTATACGTTTCGCAATCTCCCTGAAGAGATTGCGGGCGCTCGGACCCCATGACCCCAACGTTTCGACTAGGTACTATTCATACTAATAATAAAAATGCAAAAGTAACTCTGTCTAGTAAGACAGACGTCTGTATGTTACGCTTTCACGCCCAAACCACAGAACCGATTTTATTAAAATTTGGTATAGGGGTAGATTAGACCGAGAAAGGACATAGGCTATGTTTGGTTGCGATAACCGACCTCGCACAAAGCTAGTTATTTATAAATGTGAAAGTTTTTGAAGATGTTTGGATGTATAATAAATTGTTATTTAATCAGGATCTAACGGCTGCATTTTGGTACAGGGATAAATTATAGTCTGGAATAACCCTTTGGCTATTTTTATTCCAGGAATAGGTTCCCATGGATTGCAGGAATGAGATCTCGGTAGTGAACCCGGCCGCTATGCAGAGCGCGGGTTCAATCACCACTCAGTGCAAATATTTGTATGAATGAATATGGTTATTTGTTGCTCGTGCCTCGGAGAATACGTTAAGTCGATGGACCCGGTTGCCATACCAACATCTAGTCTATCGTTACGGGTAGTTGGGGCCCTAAAAAGTTCAACAACTGGTCTAACTGCAATGCTTCGATATCGCCTTTGGGTTAAGCCGGTCAGAAAGTAGTCACTTCACAGAAAATCTATACTAATATTATAAATGCGAAAGTAACTCTGTCTGTCTGTCTGTTTGTTACGCTTTCACGCCTAAACCACTGAACCAATTTTGATGAAATTTGGTATACGGGCAGATTAGACCATGAGAAAGGACATAGGCTATGTTTGGTCGCGATAACCGACATCCACGCGGGCGGAGCCGCGGGCAAAAGCTAGTA
Organism: Eilema sororculum; assembly: GCA_914829495.1. Taxonomy (NCBI): domain Eukaryota; kingdom Metazoa; phylum Arthropoda; class Insecta; order Lepidoptera; family Erebidae; genus Eilema; species Eilema sororculum. The sequence continues at coordinate 2,468,446 of OU618544.1, read as the reverse complement.
TCGTATAATAAGACTCCAAGCTGGAAGCTTCGGGTGTGACTGGGATTAATGCTAAGATGAAAAAAGGAGAAAATCAGATAGACTGGAAACCCCTCCGAAACCTTATGGGTCGGGTCAACTGCACCTGATAGGTATACTGATGGACGAGGCTCTAGCGGAGTCTTTCTTCCCGGTTTGGGAAGTCCATCCTATAAAAACTGTATAAGGAAAATGAAAAATAATTATTCAAAATTAAAAAACCCGACTGATACTGAAAAGATCGATTTTTTTCGCTACACTACTCGATAAGTTGAAGTGAAAATATTTTTTGACAACATACATTTTGGCGCTAAATGTTCATCATATAGCTCTTTTTTCACATTTGGGCGACGAATACCTTTAATTTGAGACAGTTCCGAAGATATGAGGTAATAAAGAATATTACAGACATACATACTTTTTACACCAAAAACCCGCGTTTTATTTCTGTACACTCCTGTCCATCCAAAGGTTGCCTGGAAGAGATTGTTGTATACAATAAGGCCGCCCATTGTGCAGTATTTTATGTATGATTTTTCTTTTTATTTTGTGTATTTTGGTGAGCAATAAAGAAGATTTTAATTTACTCTTTTACTTTACATACAAGATACGCGCGAAAAACATAACCCTTCTTGACAGTCGGGTAAAAAGGAGGAAATGGAGTAAGCGGACACTGAGACAACGCTTATAATATGATGATGTGCCGTGCCATGTTATTTCTCGGTGGAGCCACCCCATATCTCTACGTCTGGATGGCGACTTATTGATAGAGCTGTTCTCCAACCGACAGTGTACATACAGCTCATAACGAAGCACCAGATTCACAGCAATACGCTCGTCCCCTATAACATGGGAGAGGATATTACTTACCTACATTTGCTGAGAGTTACAGACGTGTATATATGTATGAAATTCAGACATAAGTTGACCATAACTAAAATATGACATCACTAATGACACGCTCTGCAAACGAAACTATATAGATGAATATTTAGTTTCCCAAGTAATGACAGGACGCAGACCCGATTGAGTGAGTTATAATGAACCACCGCAATTAATTACATGTAATCTATTACCATTTTATAGTTCTATTAACGTAACGGCCTATAATTGTCGGTTTTATGGAATGGGAACGTCTGTTTATTTCTTTGCAATTAATTTTATAGTAAATACTTTTGCCTAAAGTACAGTTCTAAGTATTGGTTGCGTAGATGGTAGTTATTTTTTTGCGTGTGATATTGAAGCCCTTGGGTTCGATTCTCGAGTTGAGAAACGAGATTTTAGTTTCTCTCTCTCTTCAGGGAAGATCAAACCTATAGTGTCCTAGTTATATAAATTTAACTCTGCTAAAATGCTAACAATAGGGGTATAGTCAAGGTAATAATTGTTTTTTTCTTTTTTCACATTTTCGTTCCCCTGACTCCCCTGGGATACAATACACAACATGAATGCATATTTTCGGATACATACTTATCACTCACTTTAATAAAAATATTTGTTAAAAACATCTTTAATTTTCGCGCCATAAACCAAAAGTGAGATGATTACATTTCAAAAATTTAAAAACAGAATATTTTCTTGTAGCTAGTTTTCGTCTGGAAACTGAGTAGGTAAAGGTTAATCATATTAATGTAACAGACATTTTACGACACGAAATGTGCGGGCAAAGCTCACAGATTTGCAATATCTAGTGACAAGATGACGAATGGCCTGTAAAGCCGACCTCAACGGAGATGGGCCGTGGCGGAATTATTAATAAACATACTTTATGAACATCAAAGTATTCGTTCAAAAACATGGATGATATAGAAGCTGTAATATTTGCTATATCTGTTTTATTGCATATGAATGTAAGGCCTTGTTTCCGTTTACAAACTCATAATCAACCATTTACTTACTCGGAAATTCTAGTTTATAATTCTGATTTTGCTCTTCTTCAAAATCTCATAAAGTTATGTTTCATCTGAGTGTATGTAGCCTAGTAGTATGGGTAATGGACTGCTGAGACGAGGTCTCGGGTTCGATCCCAGGTTTACCATGGCACACACCAATGACTTTTCGATGCTTTTCGAAATTATGTGTGTATTTATCGCAGGTTTATAAGTGCCCGGTTAATGACAATAGGCTCGCCACCTATTAAATTGGGACCTAAACATAAACTGGCGAAATGTGGGTGCTAGCACCTCTGCCTACCCCTTCGGGGAATACAGGCGTGAGTTTATGTTATATTATGTTCATCTGAGTGTAAATCTCGATTGTTTTCAAATCTCCGGAATATAATAGGTACTATTATATTCCGGAGGAGGATTTACATTTAATTATTAAACGCGAATTTTCTTTTGGTGTGTTCTTATTCTTAGGCTTGTCTGTGGGCTTTCCACGAAAGTGCTACAAGCGACCGTCTGACCTACATGCCTAGTTCCTGAGGGAGAGGGAAGGAACTATACATCCTATATATGTCTATTTCTTTTCCTCTGGATTGCAGCTCGAAACACGATCGCTTATAGCATGTGATAGTATGTTCATGAAGCAGTTGTTAATGAACAATTTCGGTTTAATGTATCCAACGCTATTTCGAACAATCAAATTAATTTTAGATGCCGTATTTTGTAAGTAATGTGGACCGTTACTTTAGATTTTAACGATACACGAATGAGTAATAGTTACGATTTCTGAAGAGTTCCTCGAGAATACTGTAATTGTTACAGATTTAGATTTTATAGGGAACTTCAGCTGACATTCTGTAATTACAACGAATACTGTTATAAAATGGTATCGTGTTCATTGTAGTCACATTTTCACCTTTATTTATGTGTTACTAAGTTTTTAAGCAAGCGGAGCCGCATGCAACAGCATGCGGCTCCGCTTGCTTAAAATACTAATTCCGGTCCCTTGGTTTAAATGAACCTACTTTAGGGGTCTAAAAAGATCTTCGATATAGCCTTTCTAATAAAACCGATTCGGAAGATACTGGTGGGATAGTTTTTTTTTTTTATAAAGGATACCTACAATTCGACTTCATCTCGCCTGATGATAAGCTAAAGGCAATGTCTCGGAAAGGTGGTCACCATCGTAAACATGTACCATGTTAACAGTGGTGGCACTTAGCTTGACGGCCTCATCAGATGCCTTTTCACGCCCCGCTTAAAGGACCCGGGACTGTAGGAAGAAGGAAACGCGTGTTCTGGCAGGGAGTTCGCAAAACTAGTTTTTTAACGTGGGTGCCCATGTATGTATATTGGTAGTTTTCTTTGTTCACCTCTATAGGCCTAACGGCTGAGTAAATTTCGATGAATGAGCTCTCAAATGAAAGGCATTCATCTCCTAAGCTATAGAAATGAACTAGGAGGGTTATGACTGGTGCTAGGTCATGACCGGGAACTTTAAATTAACTAAGCCAGTTTTTTTTCTATACCATTTAGGTGTCAGACAAGCAGAGGCCTACGTGGTGAAAAGATGGACGTGTACAACAGAGAGTCATACTCGTGCTGCTGACCCTGTAAGAACAGAGAGTTTCTGTGCAGAATACAGAGCAGAAAAAGCCTTTGGTTTTCCTACTGATAGCACAAAAACTCTTCAGTAAGCTCTGGCTGCCCTACTCACCATCGAGAACACAACACAAGGTTATTATGGCCGCGGTTTTCTGTAGGATGGAGCTGCTACCCCAGTCGGACGGCTCAATTGAGACGGGAATACCATCGTGATCTACCTCCTCCAAAAAGATAGAGAGACAATCGCTGTTCTATTTCAATTTAAGGAAAACAAAACTTCAATCTCTTGATTTCGAAAAACATTGGAAAAAATTAAATGCTCAAGTGAGACTCGAACTCACGACCTTTCCCTTACAGGGGGACTGCTCTTCCAACTGAGCTATTGAGCCACACTTGAATCATTCCAAATTTTCCTTCTCTTTATATCCGTCTATAATCTTTATATCCCCCTGTAAGGGAAAGGTCGTGAGTTCGAGTCTCACTTGAGCATTTCATTTTTTCCAATGTTTTTCGAACTTAAAAGTTAGCATAATAAATGCTATAAAAAAATTCATTCAAATTCAATCTCTTGAGTCAATTGACAAACAATGTTATAAATACTATTTTGACCGGCTAAAATTGTTAAAATAGCTCGTCATAGGTACATACACATATTGTGGGAACACTATTAGGTCCATGACGTCATCATGGTGTTATTTTGGCGTGTCCTCGGTCAGCTCAGTGTACTGTCTGCTTTATTTATGGTATTTATTAATATCTCATAAGTATCTACATGTTATCTGGTGGTAGGGACTGTCTAGATATTTATAGGAGTGGTTCTATTTCAAAAAAGATGAACTGATGAAAAAAAAGCATATTGGAATTTTAAAGAAATTTTAGAGAACCCAAACTATAAGTAAAGGAATCCCATTGTTAAGACTCTACTGGTCTCTTTAGACTCTTGGGTCAACCTATTTTATCTGTCCTAGTGGCGTAACGATAGCGTTTACTACTAGTAGTAGTATTCATCAAAAATATTTGCAGTACCTATGAATGAATGAATAAATGAAAGGAAGAATGAATGAATGAATAAATAAATGAATGAATGAATGAGTGATAATTTATTCGCACGAAATACGATACATTATAGTTACAATGGTATTCGGTTTACAAAAGGTAATTTGGCGTATTTCACCAAAATTGGCTTACAAAAATTTTCAGAGACGTATCTAATACATAGCAATGTCAAATGGATATAATCTAATATATAAAATTCTCGTGTCACAGTTTTCGTTGCCATACTCCTCCGAAACGGCTTGACCGATTTTGATGAAATTTTGTGTGCATATTGGGTAGGTCTGAGAATCGGTCTACATCTATTTTTCATCCCCCTAAATGGTGCAGCGGGAACGGGATCTAAAAAATTGGCGGTACGAAGTTCGCCGGGACAGCTAGTAATTATATAAAACTAGGTCATTTATTGATTTTGTTAAAATAATAAAATAATACCTACCTGATAATGAGGAATCTGAAATGCCAGTACAGTCAGCATGAGTACCATCTTGACTACAAACTCTCCAAATGATCATAATTAATACCAAGGTATCAAGAACAAATCTGTTTGACTGAATTTTTATAGCATTTTTAATGCTAACTTTAAAGTTCTTTACTTTAAGCTTAAAACTTTACTAAAACTTTGAAGTAAAAAAGTAAAAACGGATATAAAGAGAAGGAAAATTTGAAATGAATCAAGTGTGGCTCAATAGCTCAGTTGGAAAAGCATTCTCCCTGTTAGAGAAAGGTGAGTCCAAGTTTCACTTGAGCGTTTAATTTTTTCCGACGTTTTTACCCGACTACGGCGAAGCCAAAAGGAGGGTTATGATTTTGACAGGCTATGTATGTATGTATGTATGTATGTATGTATGTATGTATGTATGTATGTTCATTTGTTCCCTCATAGCTCCTCAACTACTTATTAGAACTAGACAAATGAGGTATTGTTACAAGCGGCTTTATCGTCCGATGGTTATAGGCTATATGACGTGTCACTCAATCTTGTGCTGCGCCCTCTAGCGCTCATAAGGTACTGTGTTAAAAAATAAATTTGAGATAAATATGCCGTGTTTGGTATCAAATGAAAGGGCTTAAGAAGCACATTTCAAATATGTTGTCCCAAAACAATGTAAATAAAAAATAAAGTTTAAAACTAAAACCCGACTACCGAAAAATCACACTCTAAAATGTAACAAATAAGAAAATATCAAGGATAGCCGTGGTCGTATGCCACTTACTCTAACAAAACAATATATTCTAGGGTAAAGCGGCATACGACCACGGCTATCCTTGATATTTTCTTATTTGTTACATTTTAGAGTGTGATTTTTCGGTAGTCGGGTTTTAGTTTTAAACTTTTTCGAAATGTAACTGTTTTATTGATTTAAATTGTATTATCGTCCGTACTAAAGGACTAAATGTGTGTACCAAATATCAGTACAATCAGTCAACAGGAAGGGGGAAACCCAAGGCATTAAGATCATTTTTACCCACGACGGGACGGAGATGGTATATGCGTTTGGGGTGAGAGGTTGTTGGTGCAAATCCATCGTTCCTGCGTGGAATACTGCTCACATCTCTGGGACGGCTCCGCAAAGTACTTATTAGATGCTCTCGACAGGTTGCAGCGACGTGCGGTCCGCATTATTGGGGATCCTGAGGTCACGAACACCCTCGAGCCTTTGCAGATGCGTAGAGATGTTGCGTCTTTGGCAGTTTTCTACCGTCTCTACCATGGTGAATGTTCTGACGAGCTCTTCCAATTAGTCCCACCCTCCTCTTTCCTTCACAGGACGACACGTGCAGGGCTAAGATGTCATCCATTTACGGTGCAGAGTATACCTGCTAGAACCAAGCGTTTCAGTGATTCATTCCTATGCCGCACCACTAAGACTTGGAATTCCCTGCCAGCTCACGTGTTTCCTTCTTCCTCAAGCGGGGCGTGAAAAGGCATCTAATGAGGCCGTCAAGCTGAGTGCCACCACTGTTAACATGGTAAATGTTTACGATGGTGACCCTCTTTCCGAGACTTTGCCTTTAGCTTAACATCAGGCGAGGTGAAGTCAAACTGACGTGTCCAGTATAAAAAAAAAAAAAAAATGTTGCCATTTTTTTTCGAAACTACCAATCCAATTTTGATGCAGTTTTCAGTTTTTGGTTCGGCTTTATTTGGAGCATGTTCTTAGATAGGTGTTACAATGACAACTGAACAGGGGCGCTACAGCAAGCATTTTTAATGCAAACCAATGTTGTCAATTTTCTCCAAATATACTAGTCCGATTTTGATGCAGTTTTCAATTATTGGTCTGTTTGATTGGTGCATGTTCTCAGATAGATGTTACGGTGACAACCCACTAGGGGGCGCTGCATTAAACATTTTTTAATGATTTTTATACGTCGTGGGTTTTTTCATTTTTTTAAATTTTATTAGTACTTTATTCGTCAAGTTCGAGCTGACACTGACTGTACTTACATACGTGAGGCCATTTCTTCCATCATCATCACGAAGCCACATTCAGCACTATCAAAACAAATAGCAGAATGTAGTTTCTGAGAACGAGGTTCAAAACAGCGGGTAATAAATGTACAGCTAAAAATACTGTTCTCACTTTTGTAATAGGTATCACGTTGCTACGCCGATATATTTTCCCAAAAGTTATTTACTAAGATTGATGTGACAAGGACAACGTGGTTTGTTCTGTTTTCTATATTTTACTTGTTTATTGAATATCGTTAATATATTCACACCTTCATGAATGAATTTCGTGAAGTATTACAATGGATCTAAAAGTAGCAAATATTATCTAGAAGCAGGTTGCCCATAGAAAGAGTATAAAATATAGAGAACTTGTGACTTCTCTGGTGTTGCATATACCGTAACCTATGCATGTTGCATAGGTTACGGTAACTACTTTCCATCAGGAGGGCCGTGTGCTTGGCTACCACCTCTAAATCTTCGAGGGGCTAGAGGTTAAGTGGTAAGTAGTGTTCAGTGTGCCAAGCATGGCCCTGACGGCCAGTAATGTGGCTAGATTGCTGAGCCCACAGAGAGCGATGGCCGTCAGGGTGATAAGGGGATACCGCACGATCTCAGGTGAGGCGGTATGTCTCCTAGCCGGGACCCCTCCATGGGACCTGGACGCCCTTGCGTCCCTATTTATATGGCGCAAGGAGGCGCTATAGCGGGGCCAATGGCCTGCGTCTCGAGAAATCGAGGCCCCGCGGTCCCAGCTCTACCAGGAAACCGTGGAGACATGGAAGGTGCGACTTGAGCAACCAAAGGGGGGATTCGCCACAATCGCGGCCGTCAGACCGGTCATGGACGAGTGGCTGGAGAGGAGACATGGTTCTCTCTCCTACCGGTTGCCACAGATACTTATCGGGCACGGTAGCTTCGGTAGGTATCTGTGGCGAAGACACCGGGAAACCACGGCCGAGTGTCAGCACTGCGAGGACCGCAGCGATGACACAGCGCTCCACACGCTAGTGGAGTGCACGGCGTGGGCGCAACAGCGCCATGTCCTCGTGGTGGGTCTGGGCGCGGGCACTCTCTCGCTCGAGACCATGGTGCGAGCTATGGTTTCCAGCGGGAGTAAGTGGGATTGCACCACCTCGCGGCGGGGCGGGAGCGGGAGACAACTCTCCCACCCGAGTTCCGCAGTCGGCGGCTTGGGCGTCGCCGACGTGTTCACCGAAGACCATCGGCCTCCATGACAGGGGGCCTGAGGACGGTGAGTTGTCTGCTCACCGTCTTTACAGAAGCAGGCCCATGGCGGCAGCATGACGTAGACCCCCCCCCCCCCCCAAGAAGCGGGATGACACCCAAAAAAGCCCCCATAGACGCGGGATAGCACCCGAACCACCCCCTAGAAGAGGCCGCAATTGTAGCCGTAGGTCTGATGGGAGTCCTGGGACATCCTTCCGAGGGCTTACCCGGGGCTCCCAACCATAGGCTGCTAGGCGCTACCGTAGGGGTTTTTAGTCGGTAGGAGTCCGGCATAATATCCATGAAGGATTTTCCCCCACGGTTAAAAAAAAAAGTAATGTTCAGTGTTACAGACCCCTCTAACAGCAACAGTTATGGGCCTACCACACGTACAATATTCACGACAATTTTGCCTACGCAGGCAGTTTGTACATGGAAAACCGTGGTTTGATTGGTAAAAATGAAACAGTTGAGTATTCTACTGACTAGCCAAATTAGTTACTTTTTACTAAACGTCAAAACGATAACTTATAACTTATATGAAAAAAGATTTAGTGACGTCATAATATTTAATTGTCAAACCAGTTACTATTATAAGTTCGGTGGATGATTAAAATAAATAAAAACTTTAAAATAAGAACCGACGCAATTTTTACCGCTTTTTTACCATTCTTAATTTAATAAGCTCGGTTAGATCATTTATTTTAACTATAGGATAATACCCAGTTGTGCTTGGTGTTCTGTGTGGCAATACTGTGGTGAAACTTGCACGTGTTGTAGGCCTATTATATATTTATATAGAAGGATTTTCCTTACCCCACACACTGAGTTGAATTTAAATCATCTTTATCGTCATTAGAGTTCCTAACGCGATCTTTACGCGTGACTCCATCCATCCACCGCAGTATTTTCCTCGCAATGGCACATAACTCCTGCTCATGTCGCTCTGGCCACGTTCACAACTTGTCAAGGTACGACTTAAAATAAAAAGTGCAACGGGGAAAAGGGTGTATAATTGAAGTTTGTAACAACAATTTAGTCTTTGGGTAAAATTTAGTCGCGACGAGGTCCTTCGCACCTCTGCTCATGACTCCAGCTGCAACAGCTACTGCTTCGCTTACACGCCAGAAGCCACTGCTTCACTCCAGTTGTATCGACATGGGAGGCTATTTCTTCCCTCCAGGTGTAACAGCTACTTCTTCCTCAAGGTGTTTCAGCTTTGGAAGCTACTCCTTCTCTCTCAAGGTGTTTCAGCTTTGGAAGCTACTCCTTCACTGACCCTAAGACAAAATTCTATTTAAAAGGTAAAGTTTTTAATATCTGAATTTAGAAGTAGGACCTTTTCTAAGTGGCCAGGGGTATATTTCAGTAAAAATGTTGAGAATTCGTGCTGGCAGTTCATATAAATTTCGAAAAATAAACCGTCGCCATGGAGACAGACAGTGAAAATAACAGTATTATAAAATTAAGATGTCCAATGATAGCAATTTGGAAAACATTGTTATTTATATAAAAACATATAATAACTGAATTCAAGAATAAAAATAGAGGAAGTAATACATGAATGAATGAAGCCAACTAACTAAATGCAATGAAAAATTAAACTAAGGTATGAAAATATACGATACTTTGGTAGAAGTGTTAGAAAACATGGCGTAATACCACAGTATAACGAGAGATTTTACAGTAGTTCATCGTGTTTGATGTTTGCGGAAATGCCGCCTTTTACAGTTTTGTCAGGGTTGTCACTTCAGTTTTTATTTATAATTAATTTTTCTGTAACATTTAATATATAACCCCTATTTTGGTCTCTCAAGACAAGGCACATCAACTCACGCTAATATAAATTACTAGCTGATGCCCGCGGCTCCGCTCACATGGATGTCGACTATTTCGAGTTTTAGTTATATCTCTTATCTTGGTGTTCGGGATAACTAATAATGAAATCCATTTAGCGATCCAAGATGGCGGACTTGAAATTTCCCACGAAGTCAACATGGGTATCATTTTCGAGGTTTTCTGGGTTGCTAATTACGAATATACCATCCATCCAGTCATCTTGGATCGCTACATGAATAATATATTCGTAATCAGCAACCCCGAGTACCCTGAAAACGACACCCATATCGATTTTAGTAAAAATTTCGAGTCCGCCATCTTGGATCGCTAAATTAATAATATATTCGTAATCAGCGACCCAAAATACTCTGACAGCGATACTCATATCGATTTTGGTGAAAATTTCGAGTCCGCAATCTTGGATTGCGAAATGGATGTTGTATTTACAATCAGCGACCCCAAAAACCCTGAAAGCGATACCCATATCAATTTTGGTGAAAATTTCGAGTCCGCCATCTTGGATCGCGGAATGGATGCTATATTCACAATCAGCGACCCCAAAAACCCCGAAAACGATACCCATATCGATTTTGGTGAAAAATTCGAGTCCGCCATCTTGGATGGCTAAATGGATGTTATATTCGCAATCAGCGACCCAAAAAACCCTGAAAGCGATACCCATATCGATTTTGGTGAAAATTTCAAGTCCGCCATTTTGGATCGCGAAATGGACGTTATATTCACAATCAGCGACCCCAAAAACCCCGAAAGCGATACCCATATTGATTTTGATGAAAAATTCGCTTCCGCCATCTTGGATGGCTAAACGGATACCTATTATATTAGCAATCAGCGACACCAAAACACTGAAAGCGATACCCATATCAATTTTGGTGAAATTTCGAGTCCGCCATCTTGGATCGCGAAATGGATGGATGTCCAGAATAAGAATAACTTCTTTTCATCTCTCGATCGTATACTTGCTAACTTCTCAAACAAAAGCACAACTTTGATCATTGCCGGCGACATAAACATAAACTTACTTCTACCAAATAGCCAAGATCTGCAATATCTATGTCTTACGGCACAACATGGTTTTTTTTCCTGCGATAACAGAAGCCACGAGGGTCGACGCGTGCCACGACCACATCTTTGTGAATAGTACCCAAAGCGCAGTGGGCGTGGTGTGCCCCTCCAACTTAACAGATCACCACATAGCGGTTCTCGGCCTAGTTACAAAAAGAGTTAAAGGAAATATTAGTAATAGAACAATCGTGAAACGAGACGTGGAGGCTATAAAAAAAAACTTATAGGAGACGATTGGTCGCTACTGTTTCAAGAAAAAGACCCAAACCAAATGGCAGAAATATTTTCTAACCGGCTTACTGAAATAATAAAAAAATATACACGAAATGTTCGTATAAGTCACTCAAAATATGTTATCAGGCCCTGGATTACTCCTGGGCTAATTCGTTGTATGCAACACAGAGACAGGTTACATTTGAAATCAAAAAAAGAACCAAATGATGCAGTATTACGGGTGATATATACGCGCTATAGGAACTTCTGTAACAGTCTACTACGTAAACTTAAATCAGATTACGAAAATAGCGAACTTATCAGCAGTGCAAAAGATCCAAAAAAGATGTGGCAAAAATTATGAGCCATCTGACAAAAACTAACAAGCAACCTACAGAGCTTCTCACGTTACAGGATAGTTTAAGTCCCAAAAACTCTTTGGACAAATGCAACAATTACTTTACAACTGTTGGAGAGACGTTAGCAGATAACATTCTGAATAAACTTCAGCTAAATCAGGAAGCACTGGCTGCAGAAATTACCAGTAAACAAATATTAAACTCTTTCTTCTTGCAACCCACCGATGGATTTCGCTACTGACAACGTTTGCAAAACTACTAGAGAAGATCGTAAATAATAGGCTAGTCAAATACATTCAATCGAATGAACTCATCTCGCCCAGACAATTTGGTTTTAGAAGCGGCAAATCAACAGAAGAAGCTGTCACACTTCTAACATCAACTGTGTCAGCTCTGCTCGACAGAAAAAAAGCTTGTATAGGCACCTTCTTGGACCTGGCGAAAGCTTTTGACACAGTGTCTTTTCCAATAATAACTAAGAAATTGGACAAAAATTACGGTATTCGTGGTATTGCCCTAAACTGGTTTGAAAGCTACCTGACAGAGAGGAAGCAGTGTGTAAGAGTGAATAGTTATACAAGTGATCTCCAAACCACTCAGTACGGTGTACCACAGGGGAGCATATTGGGTCCAACTTTATTTATCTTGTACATTAATGACATTCAAAATAGCGTAAATGGGGAGGTAATATCCTATGCAGACGATACTGTTATCATATATGAAGGTCACACTTGGGAGGAGGCATTCTTGAATGCAGAGAAGGGAATGAGGCAAACAAACAAATGGCTTCAACACAATCTGCTTACGCTAAATTCCAAAAAGACAAAATACATATGTTTCCATAAAACCAGTGTAACGTCGCCTAGTGCTTCTCTTGGAATTAAAATACACGAATGCTCTAATCAACTTCAGCCCTGTCAATGCGCGACATTATCTAGAACAGATACTCTAAAGTACCTAGGCGTGATTATTGATGAAAATCTTAATTTTTACTCACATATCGAAGTTCTATCCAGTAAAATTAGAAAAACGGCAAATATCTTAAAGTTACTTCGTTCATCAGCACCAGCAGACATCTTAAAATGTGTATACTTTGCGCTAAGTCAGTCTTTGATAACATATTGTATCACTTGCTGGGGAAGTGCTCTAAAGTCAAAAATGAAACAATTAGAAAGAGCTCAGAGAGCAGTATTAAAGACTATGTATAAAAAACCCTTTAGGTATCCAACCACAGATCTTTACAGTGAATGTAAACTATTAAATGTCCGTCAGTTATTTATCTTGAAGACAGTTGCTGGCACCCATAAATAAACAATAAATTCTGAAGATTGCACAGAGTTAACAAAACGGCGGGTGTTCAAACTGCCGCTGCCTAAAGTTAACTCAAGCTTTGCAAGACGTTTTAGTCCGTTTAAAGATATACATATCTATAATCACACGAATAAATACTGCGATATTAAACTGTGTTCTGTGAAAGAAGCAAAGACGAAGGTCACAATGTGGCTCCAAACCCTGTCTTATGACAAAACCGAAGGACTTTTTTTACATCTGTAGAAATGGTACATAGCTTGAAGTATAGATAGATATAAGTAAAATGTCCTATGTGATCTTATTATTTCTGTGAATAATGTATGTGTATTAATTAGTAACTTTGTAGTATAAAAAGTAATAAATGTAAGTGTAAACTGTAAATGTAAACTGTGTATAATGTAAATTAGGTATGCTGGAAATCTTTGATGTCGCCCGAACTGTATGTGTATCATTAGGTTAAGTCGTATCTGGTATCCACAGGACAGGCTTGCCTAATGTGGGGCCACTGTGAAACGCACAATGCTGTAAATTTTTTTGGCAATAAACTCATTTTCATTTTTTTCATATTCACAATCAGCGACCCCAAAAACCCTGAAAGTGATACCCATATCGATTTTGGTGAAAATTTCGAGTCCGCCATCTTGGATCGCTAAATGGATGTTATATTCGCAATTAGCGACCCAAAAAACCCTGAAAGCGATACCCCTATTGATTTTGGTGAAAATTTCGAGTCCGCCATCTTGGATCGCTAAATGGATGTTATATTCACAATCAGCGACCCCTAAAACCCTGAAAACGATACCCATAACGACTTTTGTGCAAAGTTCGTGTCTGCCTTCTTGGATCGCTAAATATAGAAAACGAAAAAAAAAACAACTTTAACAAACAAAACGAGTCATGAAAAAAAAAGAAACACGTGATTAGTGTGATTAGTTGATTACAAATGAGACAGCCCTGAATCCTTAGTACCGAGTAAAATGTATGGGCATACCGAGTAATACTCCGTCCCCCACCACCCCTCTCCCCCCGCACGATTGCTCTGTCTAGACGGCTTCGTTGACAGACTGTATGTAGTATGAATCGTTAGACTGTGGTAATACTACAAACTGTGTAAACCCTTCGATCTTACCGTTTTTTCGTAAACTGTTCCTTGTTCAAAATAAAAATAATCGAAGTTCGGCTTCTGCGTCAACTTACATTGGAAAACCGATAACAACTAAATTGGGAAAAGGTTTCCTGCCAATAGTTAAGGTCACTTCCCCTATATTTCATACGCCTTGGTTATAATGTATACAATAAATATAGAACTCTCGTACGTCAACAATGCACCACACATCGCGGTATGCGCGTGAGTCATGCTTATTTTAGAGCCACGCACGTAAATATAATTTATAATACGCTTTGATTATGAAGGCGGTGGAAAATGGGTATTTCCAGCATGAATTGACTGACTCCAACGAGAACTTACGTTGTTTTTTTTATACTAAGGCCCCTATTCTATAACGATTCTCAGCCCTGAGTCTCGATTTATTTGAAGACAGATTGCACAGACAGATTGACAAATTGTCTGTACAATCGATCCTCAGATAAATCGGGATTAAGAACTGAGTATTAAACTAGAATACGGTCCCAAGTGTGGTATGCAGATTTTTCTTCTTTACTTCTAACTTCTACCCGCGCGGACTCTGATTGACTGCGATAGACTGTGATGGACTGTGATAGACTGTGATGGACTGTGATAAAGTGTGATAGGGTGTGTTGTGATAGACTGTCATAGACTGTGAAAGACTGTGATGGACTGTGATAGACTATAATGGACTCCGATGGACTGTGATGGACTCTGATAGACTGCGATAGACTGTGGTAGACTGTGATGGACTGTCATAGTCTGTGATGGACTGTGATGGACTGTGATAGACTGTGATGGACTGTGATAGACTGTGATTGACTACGATAGACTGTGGTAGACTGTGATGGACTGTCATAGACTGTGATGGACTGTGATGGACTGTGACGGACTGTGATAGACTGTGATAGTCTGTGATGGACTGTGATGGACTGTGATAGACTGTGATTGACTACGATAGGCTGTGGTAGACTGTGATGGACTGTCATAGACTGTGATGGACTGTGATGGACTGTGATGGACTGTGACGGACTGTGATAGACTGTGATGGACTCTGATTGACTGTGATAGACTGTGATGGACTGTGATAAAGTGTGTTGTGATAGACTGTGAAAGACTGTGATGGACTGTGATAGACTATAATGGACTGCGATAGACTGTGATGGACTGTGATAGACTGTGATAGACTGTGATGGACTGTGATGGACTGTGATGGACTCTGATAGACTGCGATAGACAGTGGTAGACTGTGATGGGCTGTCATACACTGTGATGGACTGTGATCGACTGTGATAGACTGTGATGGACTGTGATAGACTGTGATTGACTACGATAGACTGTGATAGACTGTAATGGACTGTGATAGACTATAATGGACTCCGATGGACTGTGATGGACTCTGATAGACTGCGATAGACTGTGGTAGACTGTGATGGACTGTCATAGTCTGTGATGGACTGTGATGGACTGTGATAGACTGTGATGGACTGTGATAGACTGTGATTGACTACGATAGACTGTGGTAGACTGTGATGGACTGTCATAGACTGTGATGGACTGTGATGGACTGTGACGGACTGTGATAGACTATGATGGACTGTGATAGACTGTGATTGACTACGATAGACTGTGATAGACTGTAATGGACTGTGATAGACTATAATGGACTCCGATGGACTGTGATGGACTTTGATAGACTGTGATAGACTGTGATTGACTACGATAGACTGTGATAGACTGTAATGGACTGTGATAGACGATAATGGACTCCGATGGACTGTGATGGACTATGATAGACTGCGATAGACTGTGGTAGACTGTGATGGACTGTCATAGACTGTGATGGACTGTGATGGACTGTGATGGACTGTGATGGACTGTGATGGACTGTGATAGACTGTGATGGACTGTGATAGAGTGTGATAGGGTGTGTTGTGAAAGACTGTCATAGACTGTGAAAGACTGTGTGCTAGTTTGACGTAAGAGAAAAAGAGGTTATGAATAACGAAAAGAATAGTGTGGTATACGTTTGGTAGCAAAAAAAATCTAAATCTTTATGGTGTGGCTAGGAAAAGAGGTGTCGAATGGTTTAATTGTTTTTCATTTGAATAATGTCCCTAAGATACATTTTAGTCGGGGTATTACCATGAAGCGTAGATAGGTACATTTCAAACTTCCAGCTATCAAAAAAAACATTTATACGCCATTAAGTTATTTGGATAAGGCCGAAGTTTCACGTGTCGTCTTCAGGCCTGATGTTAGGACATACATTTCATGGTTCTAATTGCACGAAATTTCGGCCCGAATCTTCCAAAAGTTGCATGGTAAGTCTACATGCCGATAGACAGAAACACAAATCAAATGAGTAATAATTCTAGCAAATTCAATGACAGCATATTTACATCACTAATATTATACATTTAGATTTGCCAGCGCCGGAATAGAATGTGTGTCATCGGTGTATAAGTGGAAGGTGTGTAGCTATATATGTATACTAATGATTGGGAGGTTGACAGAATAATTGGTCATATGAGAGGACAGTGACATAATTGGAGTTATTTAAATAATATATAAGACATATCCGTGTGGTGACGGACAAAAGAATACAAGTATCATATCACCTCCCCATCTAATCCGAAGGGTAGGAGGCTACTGACGGAAAAATTCGAGGGGGAATCGCCTTTTCCCTATGACACCACTAGGAGTACCTATCATTTGGTGGTGCCATGGGGAAAGAACGAATAAAAGCCTGTACCAACCCGCTTGGCCAGCGTGGTAACAGTAGGGCTTTTTTTACCGTGGGGGAAATCCTTCATGGATGTTAGGCCGGACTCCTAACGACAAAAAATCCCCACGGTAACGCCCAGCAGCCTATGGTTGGGAGCACCGAGTAAGCCCTCGGAAGGATCTCCTAGGACTCCCATCAGACCTACGGCTGCAATGCGACCTCGCCTAGGGGGTGGTCCGGGTGCTATCCCGCGTCTATGGGGGTTTTCGGCGGTTATCCCGCTTCTTAGGGGGGAGGGGGCGTGCGCGAATCTCTCACGTCACGCTGCCGTCATGGGCCTGCTGCTGTAAGGACGGTGAGCAGCCAACTCATCGTCCTCAGGTCATGGAGGCCGATGGTCTTCGGCGAAAACACGTCGGCGGCGCCCAAAACACCGACTGCGGAACTCGAGTTCTCTCCCGCTCCCGCCCCGCTGCCTCTATCACGAGCATGACCTGCTCGCAGAAAGAGGCGGCGCAGCCCCACTTACTCCCGCTGGAGACCACGAGCGAGAGAGTGCCCAGGCCCAAACCCACCACGATGACATGGTGCTGTTGCGCCCACGCCATGCACTCCACTAGCGTGTGGAACGCTGTGTCGTCGCTGCGGTCCCCGCAGTGCTGACACTCGGCCGTGGTTTCCCGGTGTCTTCGCCACAGATACCTACCGAAGCTACCGTGCCCGGTAAGTACCTGTAACAACCGGTAGGAGAAAGCACCATGTCTCCTCTCCAGCCACTCGTCCATGACCGGTCTGACGGCCGCGATTGTAGCGAATCCCCCCTTTGGTTGCTCAAGTCGCACCTTCCATGTCTCCACGGTTTCCTGGTAGAGCTGGGACCGCTGGGGCTCGGTTTCTCGAGTACAATAGTAGGCCTAGGGTAGGGTAGGATTGATATAGTAATTAAGAGAGGCCCATAATTGTTATTTAAGCAATTTACTGTAATCCATATTATTATCTCTTTAATCTGTTGTTCAATAAAGAGTTGTCTGCCTATCTATCTATATTATGCAACAGTGGATTTCAATAGGATATTAGAATCCATTGCAATAAACTTATTGCAATGGATTCTATTTGATTAACTATTTTAATCAAATTAAGAATGGTATAAAAAACCCCCGCCACAAAAGACACCTCCAAAAAGTTGAAAATAATAGAATACATTTTGATTCAACGGTTGCCATGTTGGGGGACCCTAACTGGTTAAGCACTCCGTTATATTGTCGGAACAAGGTCCCCCGACATGGCAACCGTTGAATAAAAATTTATTCTATTATTTTCAACTTTTTGGAGGTGTTTTTTGTGGCGGGGGTTTTTTAAATTTTTAATTTAATTTTTATTTTATACTTTTTAAATTGATCTACTAGCCAAGCTCTTTCATTTGATACCCATATCGAAGGATTTGTGAAGAGTTATGTATTCCGACATGTTGTGGTGGCGGCCATGTTGGACCGATTTATTTCAAACATAGCTAAGAACACTCCCGACTAATGTACCTTTCAAACAAAAAAAACTTAATCCAAATCGGTTCATCCGTTTGCGTCGGTTCTTATTTAATAGTTTTATTTATTTTTAATCATCCCCCCAAAGTGATTTGACTATTAAATTTTATGACGTCACTAAATCTTTTTTCATACAAGTTACCAACTTATCGTTTTGACGTTTAGTAAAAAGTAACTAATTTGACTAGTCAGTAGAATACCCAATTGTATCGTATCGAAAGGTACGCTGACGACTACATAATATGCCAATCCACTCTAAATATAAACTAATCTCAAGCAATCGCATTCTTAATGACGCATGGGTAAGATATTCACGTCTGTATATCCCTAAACGGGTTAAGCAGAGGTGAAAAATACATAATTTTGGCACATGTCTTAATATAATCTGATTTCTATCTCTTATATACTGTAAAAACTTCTGTAAAAGATACATTAGGTGACTTAAACACTCCGTTACAATTTAGTTTACATAGGTACATACCTATAAACAAGATCTAAGTATACGCAAATGTGTTATCTATATCAGACATAATGATAATTTCATCCGTTTACTTACGCTATTAGGGCACATTTCGACGGATAGACATACATGTCAAACAGCTATTTTCATAAAATAAATTTTTCTAACAAATCATTCCTTCCTGTCCATTCTGAGGTTGACTGGAAGAAATTTAGCTGATAGCGATAAAGCCGCCCATTGTATATACTACTGTATACTTATCTCTGTACCTAAGTGATGCAAGAACTCAAGTCTTTTAAGTCTTTTAAAAGAAACTCGACTCGTTATAACGACTTATGACGCTTCACAACTTGATCGAGTCCTTAAACCTTGAGTCCTGAGTCTTTTAAGAGTCTTCGACTACGACTCGAGTTTCATTTTAAACTGAGTCTTTTAAAAAGACTCGAGTTTTTTTAAACGACTCAGTCGTGACGAAAGGACTCCTACATTTTAAAAGGACTCGACTCGTGAGTCGTGCTCATATACCTACTTAACATGTAATCGTTAAGTGTGCACAGGCGATTATTCCGTAACTATTACAGATATCAAAAAAATTTAAACTGATATCTATAGTGCGTCACCTAACGAATAAAATAACATCAATAATTAAAACCTTTATCACAAGTTGTCGTTCCCGCCACTAAACTTGCAAATTATTGTGTTCTTTTTAATTTGTATCGTATAACAAATAGTATAACAGCTAAGTGGATATACCCAATATTTTAGGGAAGTAGGTATTGTAATAGACGCTAAACGCCATAATGAGATATTAAATAAATGTGGATATAATATAAGTACTGTTTTTATGTATTAGGTACACACTCCATAATTAATGCAGGGTATAGGGACCAATGATATACATATTATAAACTATAGATACGTCATTCAGGAACATTGGGGCTGTCAAAAATGGCACAAAACTAAGGATAAACCGATATTGCCACTTACTAATAATACGTCAATATTATTAATTTATATGCATATAGCCGCGTGGTTCCCGTCAGAGTAGAATTTGGGCCACCCCATCACTTCTCGTGCGGTGTCGTACAAGGCGAATAAGGGATAGGGCTGTTCAACATCAGTATACAGCCCAGACATACATGGCTCGAGTCAACAATAGTGCCCGAAATGCGGCAATAGGCTCACGCCCTATTACGTGGGACCGAATAAAATGATTGGTGAAATGTGGGTGTTAATTCACCTCTACCTAGCCCTCCGGGGACAAAAGCGTGATTATATGTATGTATGTATGTATGTATGTATGTATGTATACGCATTATATTATTAGTTATATAATACTAAAAAAAATAAAAAAAATATTGAATATTTAAACATGGAAAATTGATGAAACTAATAAAGCTTTGACTTGAATTAAAAATTTAGAATTACAATACAATTTTTTATTAATTTATTACACTTTATTATTTTTATAATTCTAAACAGCTCATCGTATGCTAAACGACTCGAGTCCTTTAATAAAAGACTCGCGACTAAGTTGTGAGTCTTTTAATAAAAGACTCGAGTCGTTTTATATTCGAGTCGTATTATAACAACTGGAGTCCCTCAGATTAATAAAAAGACTTGAGTTGTATTTTTGGAGTCGAGTCTTCAAAATCGAGTCTAGTCCTGACTAAGTGACTTAAAGGACTTGAGTTCTTGCATCACTCTACCTACAGACCTTCTAGACTAGTGGCAATACGTTTCTAGAATAGAATAGATTAATCATACATAACATAACATAACATAAACTCACGCCTGTATTCCCCGAAGGGGTAGGCAGAGGTGCTAGCACCCACATTTCGCCAGTTTATGTTTAGGTCCCAATGTAATAGGTGGCGAGCCTATTGCCATTATCCGGGCACTTATAAACCTGCGATAAATACACACATAACTTCGAAAAGCATCAAATAGTCATTGGTGTGTGCCATGGTAAACCTGGGATCGAACCCGAGACCTCGTCTCAGCAGTCCATTACCCATACCACTAGGCTACCGCAGATTAATCAATGTATGGGATACACACCCACATTTCACCAATCCATGTATTCGGTCCCACGTAATAGTCGGTGAGCCTATTGCCGTATTCCTGGCACTATTGTTGACTCGAGCCATGCATATGAGGTTAAGTCCAGCCTGTATCTGTCTGATGTTAAACAGCCCTATCCCTTAATCGCCTTGTACGGCACCGCATGGGAAGAGATGGGGTGGCCCAAATTCGACTCTGCCGGGAACCTCGCGGTGATTCCACTTGTCAGTGGGCTATTTACTTTGTTGCTATACAATAAAGAATTGTCTGTTTATCTACGTATCATCCGAAATCATAGAATATTTGTAAAAAAATATATTTCAACATGATTATAATTGACGACAAATTTCACCTTCACGTGCGAGTCGTAATTTAATTAAAATCCACCGACTGTCATAACACGTCAGCCGCCATTGCTGTATATTTCAGTTTCATACGACAGCCGTAAACTAAGGATGAGTGAGATGACAGCTTAAGCGATATTTGATAGCGCTCTAATGCATAAAATATATAGGCAAAAAGTTGGCTTGCCTACTGCAGATATACAAGTCTGATAACTACATTATGTATCCTTGGTATCTCCGTTTTCAGCCGAGGGCCAACCCAAATATGGAAACTATCCAGGAGGTCACCGACCACCCTAGCAGAAGCAGGCCGCGGCGGCGGCGCAAAGTGCGCCTCCCTGTACCCGGGGCTAGATGGGGACACCGAGGTACCCACAACCCGAAGGGGACCATCTCGAAAAAGATGGTCTTGGGTCTACCGGGGTGCGAGAGATATGCTTTCGGCAATCTTACCTCCGGCAACCAAGGACCCAAGACGGCGTGCGTTTTAGTCGGTTCGAGTCCGACATAACCGCCTTGACTACATCTTGTATACAATAGAATGTAAACTGATTCAGTACTAAATTAACTAGTATGGAATCAATTCGACATCTCACTCGTAAAGAAGCAAGTAGACAGTATAAACAGGATGTTCTAAGAAAAAGAAATATAGCAGAATCTACATGCTCGGTAGAATACACATTTTAATTACACTAAACTAAATATTGTAGGATAATATCGGTCATGGTTTTTCCAACTTTTCGAGTTGATAAGTCGGGAAGATAGGTCGCCTCTACTGGATACTAACGTTGGACGAAGAGAACTGAGCAGTGATCGTAAAACTCAAGAATTCATAAATTATTTGGAAATTAATAAATTGCGGGGACATTTGGCTTTAGTAATAGGAGGTTTTGAAGTATTTCTAGTGCATATTATTATAATAAATAAATAAATAAATATGCCACGACATTCTACACAACGCTATCTAGACCCATGGTAAGCTTAACTAGCTTGTGTTATGGAATCTAGAATGCGGATAAACCCCAACCTGAGGGGCCCGGAGGACTCCTGCAGGAGACTCTACGCGGGTGTCGTGCGGTCCATAGCCCTATACGAGTGCCCCGTGTGGGCGGACACCCTGCAGGCCAGGTTCGTACCCCTGCTGCATGCGCCGCAGCAGAGGATGGCCTCCAGGGCCATTAGGGGGTACCACGCACGATATCCTTTGAAGCGGTGAGTCTCCTAGCCGGATCGCCACCGTGGATCCTGGAAGCGAGATCCCTTGCGGCACTGTATCGGTTCCGTACGTCACCCCAGCAGAAGCAGGCCACGACGGCGGCGCGCTGAACAGCGCGCCTCCCCATTCCGGGGGCGAGTTGGGGACACCATTGTCCCCCCTCCTGAGGAGGGCCAGACCGTAAGGTATGGCCCTGGGTCAGCCGGGGTGCGAGGAATATGTCGATGACAACCTCACCTCCGGCCTAGCAGCACGCCCCACAGTCAGCGTGCGGTTTTAGTCGGTTCGAGTCCGACATATCCGAGGGGATTTCCGCACGAAAAAAAAAAGGAATGCGGATAAACATACTTAGATACTGTTCATACTGTAGATTGATGGCGCTTGGTGGAATCTGCTACACATATTGAATAACACACTTGTACTTTTCCACTGAATTTATTTATAGACCTGACCGGTTTCGCCTTACGGCATTCTCAAAGGTTCACATTGAACATCAATGTGAACCTTTGAGAATGCCGTAAGGCGAAACCGGTCAGGTCTATAAATAAATTCAGTGGAAAAGTACAAGTGTGTTATTCAATATACTTAGATACTTTTATTTTTGTAAATACATACATATTGTACATAGTAAAACTCTCAGACCAATGCAAATAGCCATATTCATGCATACAAATATTTGCACAGAGCGGGGATCGTACCCGCGCCTCCTGCGTGGCAGTCGCGTTCACTACCGCCACGCCACAGAGGCTGTCAATATGCTAACGTGTATCACATACAATGTTCTAACATTTGCTATTACCGCTAATCATCTGCTAGCGCAATACAAGCGTGACGGAGAACTGACAGCGAACTGTCTCGGCTTGAATCTAGAATGCCAAACCCGCGATTCTCGTGCGAACAAACGTTGAAGTATATATACGCTTAGCAGTCATAAATAGAGGTATTATTTCCTGACCCGCTGATTACTGGCAAGAAGGTTATGTATGACGCGCCGGTACTCTTTGACTGAATAATTAGGTTCTAATAACATGCGAAAGCGATTTATTGATAGCTATTCTAAAATTTTCGGTAGCCTAGTGGTATGGGTAATGGACTGCTGAGACGAGGTCTCGGGTTCGATCCCAGGTTTACCATGGCACACACCAATGACTTTTCGATGCTTTTCGAAGTTATGTGTGTATTTATCGCAGGTTTATAAGTGCCCGGTTAATGGCAATAGGCTCGCCACCTATTACATTGGGACCTAAAACATAAACTGGCGAACTGTGGGTGCTAGCACCTCTGCCTACCCCTTCGGGGAATACAGGCGTGAGTTTATGTTATGTTATGTATTCTAAAATACATGTAAATATTATTTTACGCCCATCGGCTTATACCTACCATCCTTTTACGTTGGCAACAACTGCTGCATGGCATTTACTCAGTTTGATTTACGCTCTGATAAAATGCTACTTTAGAAGTATGCAAGAAAGTAATGCCCTAGATCTGGCGACCTGAGCTCACCCAAAGCATATTATATATCTACTATCTAGTAACAAACTGCACCATAGCATTTAAGGGCTGTGAGAGACAAAACCTCTATACAAGTACATCTACAGAGATTACCGACCTGCCAATACGTAACTTTAACCCAAAAGGTAGTTTAGCACTCCTACTCCTTAGTCAGTAGGTGTCCAAAAGTCTTGGTGGGACCGCAAACATCCAAGCTCTCGATGAGGTGGAACCTTCTTCTGTGTGGGCCAGTAGCACCCGTCAACTGGTGGGTCCAGGTCTGTGGCTCGTAGTTCCACATTCACACCGTGGGTCTACCTCATTTGAGAAACTCCTTACCAGGTTTTCATTACTTAAGCCGAACTGAGTCCGAAGTCTGTTTAAAGACTTACCTGTATTTTGTACGCGAAAAGGGGTAAATGATTTGACCTTAAAAAGGAAGGTACCACGCATCGTTTTAAAAGTTATTTCACACTTTTCTTCATCTAAAAAACAAACTAAGTTGAACTAATAAACAGCTTGATTGATTCTTCCTTCATTTAACAAAATATATTGAATAGAACGCTCCGTCTATTTTCGTCGTGCGTCAAAATATTTCGGATAACGAAAACATATCTTATTTCTATTCTGATACAGACTAAAACAGAATAAACCAAGGATTTATAGATATAGGTATATCTAGCTTCTCTATATCAGAAGAAACATTTATAATAATGCATTGATTACATTATACTGACACTACCAATTTGTATTCTAAAATATGCCTAACTACGAATCTGTGAACGGAACGTGTGATGTCAGTCCAATAGAAACATTTACCATAATTAGCATTTATTTCCATTACTCGACTACAGCAAAGGCTAAAAAGAAGGATTATGTTTTTTGATTTGTGTATATTCGGAGATATCCCAGAGAACCCGACTTCCCTTGGCCACCAACAGCAACGACGTAGTATTATTGTTCTAATAATGAAACTAAGGTGAAAAGAAATTAAGATTCAGTAAAAAAAATTAAGAAGTAATCTTTTTATATTATGACCCAGATCCAAGTTCGCGGTATACAGCAGGCTAGTAGGTATTAAAATACTGTTATTTAAGAGCGATAACAGAACAAAGAGTATAATAATAGCTTCAGAAATAGAAAAAGTAAGAAGATATTGCAAAGCGAAATATTTGTGGATCAGCTGTTCGCGATATAAATACGAACACGTTGGCTAGATGAACCATTCTGTTTTTGTTGTTGATATGTCGGATTTAGCTTTCACAGCGGTGCATTATGATTTTGATGGGCTAGGGAATCAAACGGTCGACATTGTTAAAACCCAAACTAAACCTAACCCGATTAATAACTTTGCTGATTACCTGCAAACATATGTTTTTTTTTCTTGTTTATTGGAGTGTGCTCTTTAAAACCACAGATTACAGAGATTACACAGTCGTTGTCTCCTGAACTAAGTTGTTAACCTGTATCTCAGGAGACAATTCCTTACCATATCACAAACAAAATGTAGTTACAATGAAACATAGAACAGTAACTAGAATAGAAAAAAAAACAACAAAAAAATAATGCTAACTAAATCTTCTAATTTTAAATTTAAAGCTCTAGGTTGGTTTGGAATGTGGTGTTCAGGAGGCTGTACTTTGAAGGTTTTATTTTGGTCTATACGGGAGCGATTTTGTTTCGTTGAACAAAAATTCGAATAAATGCATAAATTTGATTAAATAGGCAAAAAATCCAAAAGATTTTTTTTCAATGTTGGTTCATATTCATTAATGGGTAACCTTAGAAGTTATACGATTAAAATTTACTGAACAAAAATATTTTTACTTTTCTGTGAGACAAATAGTTTACCCTATATGGGTTTAAACAATTCACTTTTTAAATTTCCGTGATAGCGGATGCGGGACAGTGTTGCAGCTCTACAAACTTGAATTTACACAATACAATACAATACAATATACTTTATTGTACACCATGTGAAATAAAAAGTACAGAGAATAACATGTAAAGGTGACAGTACAAATGGCGGTCTTATCGCTAGGCGCGATTTCTTCCAGAAATTTAACCAAACACTACCCTTCTTGACACGCATAAAATAAAATTGGCTTCTCTGAATTTTACTTTTTCAACAGACCTATAAAATTATCTTTAAGAACCGAACATTAGAATTTTTTATATACATATTTATCACTCCCGTGAATCCCCGAAGGGGTAAGTAGAAGTGTATTAACACCCACTTTTCGCCAACTAAGATTTTTGGTCCCATGTACCTAATAAGGGGCGGGCCTATGGCTGTCAAGTGGGCACTTAGTCATGAGGTGTATATTACCTGTCGGATAGAGAATAGCCCTATCCCTTAGTTATCTTCTACGTCACCCACGGGAAGAGATAGGGTGGCCCTATTCTACTCCACCGGTTACCAACACGGCAATTCAGTAATTCAGATACTTTAATAAATTATGCGGATTTTAGTAATCCGCGGTAGCCTAGTGGTATGGGTAATGGACTGCTGAGACGAGGTCTCGGGTTCGATCCCAGGTTTACCATGGCACACACCAATGACTTTTCAATGCTTTTCGAAGTTATGTGTGTATTTATCGCAGGTTTATAAGTGCCCGGTTAATGGCAATAGGCTCGCCCCCTATTACATTGGGACCTAAACATAAACTAGCGAAATGTGGGTGCTAGCACCTCTGCCTACCTCTTCGGGGAATACAGGCGTGAGTTTATGGTGTGTTATGTTATGATATTTTAATATATATTACTACCGGACCCAGCGAACTTCGTACCGCCAATTTAACACCCGCGTGGCGTCCGATTCCGTTCCCGCTGCACCCTCTACTATATTAAGCATGTATTATACATATAAACCTTCTTCTTGAATTACTCTATCTATTAAAAGAAACCGCATCAAAATCTGTAGCGTAGTTTTGAAGATATAAGCATACATAGGGACATAGGGACTCTGAAAGCGACTTTGCTTTATACTATGTTATGATAATTATGCTAGGTACTCGAGGTTCTTCGTTTGTCGTTGATCTTTTACATATCAAGGTCACAGGCACTGCCAAAACCACGTTAAAGCAGGCGTTGCTTGGGATTGTATGTCTTACCCTGGTACTCCACTGCATCCTTCATCTCCGTCAACGGCACTTACTGAAAATATATTTAACTAGCTTTTGCCCGCGACTTCGTCCGCGTTAAGTTCGGAATAGAAAGGTATAGGATACACTGCTCCTGTTCCCGCGACCCATTTAAAGTTCCTTAAAATTTCTGTAAGCCTGGTACATCATGCAAATTGTACCAGGGTAACAGAATTACTGATTCCGTGACCGCGATCCGCAGGAACTATACCCAGGATAAATTAACTGTGGAACGGGATGAAAAGTATCCTATGTCCGTCTCCTGGTTCTAAGCTACATCCCCACCAATTTTCAGCCAAATCGGAACAGCCGTTCTTGAGTTATAAGTGGAGTAACTAACACGACTTTCTTTTATATATATAGATAGAGAAGTTGTTTGTATAGCGTGGAAACAGTATACCAAAACCTCCCAGCGTCGGTAGCTTAGTGGTTAAGGAGTCGGCCTTACGATCGAGAGGTCCCGGGTTCAATCCTGGCCATTACACTACCGGCGTGAACCCACTCCTAGCACAAGCATTTTAGCTTAGTTGGAGGGGTTAGAGGGAATATTAGTAACTTCGGTTCTAATATTCTTTAAAAAATATTTGGAAGAGGCTGATGTCCAGCTGTGTACTGTGAAAGGTTTATATTGATGATTTTTGTATAACAATTATTTTTCTCAATCTAGAGTCTAGACATAAACCAAAATAGGAAATAGTTGTTCCTCATCATTAACTTAAGAGTTGTTTCCAATTATAACTGAGGCCTTAACCTCGGAGTCCAAGGTCCTCTTACTTCTCCTGTTTTTGGTTTGTTTATCAGGTCTTTGGAACTCCCTGCCAGCTCACGTCTTTCCTTCTTCCTACAGTCCCGGGTCTTTTAAGCGGAGTATGAAGAAGGATGTGATGAAACCAATCACCATTGTTAACATAGTGTTTGTATTGGAGACCCTCTTTCCGAGACTACCCTTAGCTTACCACCAGGCGAGATGAAGCCAAAATTGATGTGTGATATAAAAAATAAGGCTACCATTGTTAACATAGTGTTTGTATTGGAGACCCTCTTTCCGAGACTACCGTTAGCTTACCACCAGGCGAGATGAAGCCAAAATTGACGTGTGATATAAAAAATGAGGCTACTAGCCCAGGAAGAAAAGCCTGGATCCAGGCCTCTTCCGTCAATTTGGAGGTTTTACCGGATGAAGTGAGGTTTAGCCCCCTTTGGTACGAAAAGGTCTTGGTAAGCCTCCATGTACCCATGAAATAGTTGCCACTATTTGAATTGTAACCTAAATTTTGAATAAGGTATAATAAATTTAAGAAACACGTTATGAATGTGTAAGGAGAACATAAATTATATTATTTGACTTGTTAATATCAGTAGCACCATAAAATTAAAATATTGTATGTGGCTATGATACGGTTGATAGAATATTTAGAAGGTCAATTCCTCCAATAAAAAGTTGTTTAAAATTCAGTTTCACTCTAAGCTCATACTCACAAAATGTCAAAAATAATCACGATTTCAATGAAAAGTATAGGTACCAATTTCTAGCATAAACATTTATTTTCCACCTCTGTCTCAATTAAAAGCCACCTCTGTCTCAATTAAAGTCATGAAGTCAATGTTCTTTCGGGAAAATTGTGTTACGAAAAAAAACACTTAATTTGATTTCGACAAATCGACACAGAATTATGTATTGATTTTTATTAGGAGGATTATCTACTTGTACCTTCAGATTTTCCCCTAAAGATTACCAATATTTAGTAATTCATACAAAAATAACACCGAAAACTATTAGCATAAAAGCAGATAATGCTAGATCCTTAGCATCTTCCAAACGCAATGCAATTAATATCTCTATTAAATACTTTGAACATATCCAAGAACATTCACTTAACTAAAACTCCAACGCCATCAATGTTTATACTCAAATATAATATTAGTTTCACATTAAAATATATAATTATATATTTCATTACCGTTATAACCATACATTGCAGCATTCATCCACCATTTAATAAACACAAAAATGCATCCAAAACTGAAGAAAATCCATCGAAAAGAATTGAAAAATTGCCGGCGCAGGTTTGAAAGCGCTCGCTCCGGCGCGTTCCCGCCCAAGTGAAAGCTAAGCTCGTCTGAAAGTGTAGCTGTGGCCCAGGCTCGCATCCGCCTAAAATGGGGTGATCGCGCGCGATGGTATCGTATTGCCGGTATAAAAAGCATCTGAGCTCCCCGCCGCCGGTCAGAACGGCTTCTAACGTGAGTATCGACGCACGCGTCGCGTCGATTAGTGCGACTATTAGTGGAGTGCATAACCGTAGTGGCTCGCGAGTGCCTGCAGTGTTGCATCGAGGTTTAAGTGACGTAGCCGGAGGTGGACAGCTGATTTATCACTTGCATTGGATTTATTGTGAAGTGGCTGCTGTATGGTGTGCGGTTTATGGTTCACATGATTTTAATCAGAAACTGTTTGGATTATTGATGTTATACTGAAAATTGAAAGTGAATCGATTGATATAACGATGATTTTAAATGTGATTGAATTGTAATCGATTCTGTTCTAATCATTGGACAAGTTTATTATTTTTTCAATAAACTACAACTTGAATTGAATGGAAATTAATTTATTAATTGATTAGTGTTGAATCCAAATGAAATACAACAATTAAACTTTGAATTGATAACGATTAAGCCTTTTAAGCCTCCTAACATTGGGAGAGGCCTATGTCCAGCAGTGTATAGGCTAATTAATATCGTTGAAAAATAATAAGATAGGTTAGATAAAATCTGAATATAGGAAAGTGATTACAATCGATATCAATGATCCAACAGGTGTGGTGAACAGTGACCTATCAACCAACACCATAAAAGACAATAAACAATCCAGTGACGGATAAATCAGTTGGCGTCCTTCCAGCACGCATACCTCTGTGACGTAACGTCCGCGAAGGGCCGTACGGAGTAAGCTAATAAAAAACGCGCGCATAAAAGTCAGCGTTACGCAAACTGGCGAGCTGGCACCGTTCCCGCGCCGGCCACTACTCGGGTTACAGCCACAAATAGCCGCACGCGCCTCTCGGCAGCTTTATCTCCCTCGATAATATCGGCCGCTTTACTAACCGCCGCGTGTGTTGCAGGAAGGCTCCAGGGCTGTGTTCTCGTGTCTCGACTAGCCCAAAGTCTCGTTAGCCCTCCGAAATGCCGAAGCCCGTTGCCCAAGTGGGTGATGACCCCGATCCGACCCCATACCTGTTCGTCTCTCTGGAACAGAAACGTATCGACCAGAGCAAGCCCTACGATGGCAAAAAGGCATGCTGGGTACCTGATGAAAAGGAGGGCTTCCTGCAGGGCGAAATCAAGGCTACCAAGGGTGAATTGGTGACCGTCAACCTTCCGGGTGGCGAGGTAATTTAATTGATTTAGATGCATCAATAGTTCTGACATTGGAAAATTTTAAGTTAAATAAAGTTGAGGAAAATATCAATTACGTTAGCCATTCAATAAAATTGAACGATGACATTATTTGCTTGATGGTTTCTAGGTTATTTTTGATTGAAAATTAATTTCACATAGATATAATATACATAGTAGTATTGAATAACTTTTGAAAACTTACTATGATTGAAATACTACTTCCATTTTTCCATTTCCATTGAAGGACTCAGTTCTTAGAAGAGACAAGAAAAAGAGTATGCGAGATGAATGAATGAATTGAAAAGTTTGAAGTATTTAGTTATAGGAACCTTGTGTTTACTAATGAGATACGTAACGTGTTCATTAAATGAGCAGGAGAAGACTTTAAAAAAGGAACTCATCACCCAAGTAAACCCGCCGAAATTCGAGAAAGTTGAGGACATGGCTGACTTGACCTATCTTAACGACGCCGCTGTACTCCACAATCTGCGACAACGATACTATGCGAAACTTATCTATGTAAGTAGGCGCCCTTGGCGCCTTGCCATTACTTTTAAACTAATGTAACAATTTACCCCACAGACCAAAGACTTCAAGAAAGACCTTGTTACTCAAGTCAACCCACCTAAGTACGAGAAAGCCGAGGATATGTCCAACTTAACATACCTCAACGACGCTTCTGTTTTGTATAACTTGAAGCAGAGATATTACCACCAGCTTATTTACGTAAGTCGAGGGAGCGGTCAAGAGTTCCGGCCTTGCAGTGTGCATGCACTTCACCTCTTCTATCTTTCAACACTGTAGACAAATTTCTCGATAGTATTGGATTGATACCAAGTTTTAAAGTGCGGTAGATGTCCATGAACGGCGTAATTAATCTTGGATTGATGTCTCAATTTGGTATATTAATAGCATAAGCGGCATGCCAGCTGTGGCTATTTCAGTATATTTTATTTAGCGTTTGGATATTTCTGTCGTGACATAAAAGTTTCTCTCTCGTTCGACGTAATTGTTTTGGCAATTATACTGTGAGCAATTATACTGTGCTATAGTACAAACAATCAAAGTACGTATACAAAGTGATTGAAATGTTGATAAACATCATTTTTATTATAGAGCAAATAGCTAATAGCTGAAAAATTAAACAAGTCCGCATTGGAATTTATATTTTGACGACCTAAATAAGAAAAAGCAGTCAAAAGTTCCCAGAATAGACTTCTTGTAATTTTATTGAAAGCACCCGGAAACATGTTGTTTTAGACTTTACTTTTGAGTTAAATAGAGTCTAATATCGTAGGAAATGTGTCTACGAATTCGAAACATCATTCATTTTGTGACTAAACACTTCCTGGGCTGTGCTTGACCGTACATACAGGGAGAGTCGGTGCAAAAGGACTCGAAGGCGTCCGGATATTCTATTTTGGTGTTCTTTTTTTGTTTTTAGAATTCTCTATTTCTAGAATAGAAGACTTTGTCATATAGAATAGTTTGTGTTGTGTTTTGACTTCGCGTTTTAACGCTGGGAGTCGCAGTTCTATCTATCTTTACATTGAGCAGAAAGGTATCGTTACTGTACCCTAGCTCTACGTCTTTTCTCGTTATTACATATTACAGGACTCTAAGACGTCCGTATAACGACAAGTGTCAGCTTCAGAATGAGCAGGATTCTCCAAAAAAATGGTTGAAAATAAACAGTCACATTATAATTTCTCAGATTAAAGCTCTAAAAGTAGTAAAAACAGAATCTTATAGGTACTTTGGAGAACCCTGTGCTATAAGTTTTTGCAGAGACTCAAAGTACAATACAGTACCAGTTTCTGTTTTTGTGTTTTATCTAGATTTAGATACTACGTTGTTATCCTCATAAGTCCTTCCTTATATCTCCACCGATATTCAATTCCCTTTATTTTCCAAAACTGCAAAGTAGCACTTATTCAGATTTAATTCTGTTAAATTCCACTACACCCACTTCCTGAACCCAATTACCCAATAAACAATACACAATAAAAAAGAGAAACAATAAACCCAAAACTCAATCAAAATAAGGGTCTATAGCACGAGGGCGACGTTTCTGGTGTTGCAAACCTTCCCAGGTAACCACTTCCCATCAAGTGTCCGTGGGGTTGTATGCCTACTAAGTGGTATACAAACATACAGCTTTGAACCACGTTGTATAAGTTTTGATCCTATCCTACTGCTCCCTAGAACCTTTCTACATTACCCCCAAAACTTTTACCATCTTCACAGTGCTAATCCCAAATTCATCACCACAGACATACTCGGGTCTCTTCTGCGTCGCTATCAATCCTTACAAGAGATTCCCCGTGTACACCTTCCGATGTGCCAAGCTGTACAGAGGCAAGCGTCGTTCAGAGGTGCCACCTCACATCTTCGCCATTTCCGACGGTGCCTATGTCAACATGTTGACCAACCACGAAAATCAATCTATGTTGATTACGTAAGTAATTTTTGATCTATAGTAAATTGAACTTTGTTAACAGGATTATATATAGTACTATTTTCGAGTAAATAAATCTCAAAACTATCATAACTAAATAATAAAATGGCTGGAAAACAAAAGGTGTCACCGTATTCACTAAAATTAAGAACAAAATACTTTACATCAACAGCGGCGAGTCTGGTGCCGGAAAGACTGAGAACACGAAGAAGGTAATTGCGTACTTCGCCACCGTCGGTGCTTCCCAGAAGAAGGACCCCAACCAGGAGAAGAAAGGATCCCTGGAAGATCAGGTCGTACAGACTAACCCTGTACTTGAAGCCTTTGGTAACGCCAAGACTGTGCGTAACGACAACTCTTCTCGTTTCGTAAGTATACTTCTACAAATCAATAAACATACTTGTGACTTTAAAGAAAATAATGGTTGAAATGATGTTTTTTCTTTACCTAGGGTAAATTCATCCGTATTCACTTCGGCCCCTCCGGTAAACTGGCTGGTGCTGATATTGAGACCTGTAAGTATAATTGCATAGAAGACATTGAACTTTTTACCCCTGGTCTGAAAACTTGGTACTGAAATTGGATGTGTTCACCAGATCTGCTCGAGAAGGCCCGTGTCATCTCTCAACAGACCCTCGAGCGTTCATACCATATCTTCTACCAGATGATGTCTGGATCCGTCCCTGGACTCAAGGGTGCGTATTACTTCAATGAGAAAAATGATTAAAGTCTGATTTACTGGTACAGCTAGCGACAAAGTTGGTTTAACACATAGCAATGTATATACATGACTCTTAAATATAAGAAAGTAAACATGAAATATATTTTTATCCTCAAGGATTCCAAAAATATATTTCAATGTAAAGATCTTTTCAATATGAGTTAGTGTTAAAAAGCTTTCAGTGCCAACAGTTCCAGTTAAAAAAAATGTAAATGCTACTGATATAAGATGTTCTAAAATTTCTTCTTTCTTAAATATTTCTTTTAAAGATATTTGACATTACTTATAGCATATAATTAATTAGTCCCATCATCAAGCAGCTGGTTAAACACCTCTGCATATCCCTAATAGCGGCGTGAGTATATAAATAAAATAGTACATAAACACTTATCATAATTATGCTTTCAGATTAAATTGTAGTGGATATCCTGTAAAAAATATTTTAAAGTCTTATTTCAACAGTTACAGTATAAACATAACAGACACATAATTATATTAACATGTTATTTCAATATTTAGAGATGTGTTTGCTGTCAAACGACATATATGACTATTACATCGTATCGCAAGGAAAAACTACCATCCCCAACGTAGATGATGGCGAGGAATGTACTTTGACTGACGTAAGTTCGGCTTCCATTGAGCAGGAGGTCGTATGACTTGTCATGTTTACCGTCACAGGGTCGCATAAAACCGATCAGTGACTCACGCATATCACCGAAGTTTCGGCATGTCACCCGTAGTATAAATCTGTTTTTCACCTCAATCGGAACTGAGGAATGAACCCAAACCTATCTTCCTTTTATTGAACACCTTTCACTTATGACTTTGATTGGTGTAATTTATAGAGATCTGCCTATTGTCCAACGACATCAATGACTACAATATCGTGGCTCAGGGCAAGACATCAATTCCTGGCGTCGATGATGGAGAGGAAATGAGGCTTACCGATGTGAGTCCAGAACTATACAACTGGCTCATTTTTCTCATTCTATTTTGTTCTCTTCAATTCAATGCTGCTTGCTACTGCTTACAACTCAGACTCAGATTTTAAACTCAGTTGTTGCATGCATATGTCAGATATTTTGGTATTTTACAGAAATAACGATGCTAAGCAACTGCATCTCGGATTATCCCCTCATAAGTCAAGGAAAGACACGTATACCTGGAGTCAACGACGCTGAACAGTTCGAATTGACGGTCGTAAGTTCGAACCTGCGCAAGGAGCGTGCGTCTTGATACAGATATTCGTGTATTGGGTCCGATTAAAAGTGATGCCAGTCAATTGAATAGTGAAAGGCAGATGAAGAACTAGATACTTTATCTTTGAATGTTAATACAGATTTAGTCAATCTATCAATTTGATACTGTCTTGCACTAAATGACCGTGCACATTCAGAAACACCAAAATTTCTGGCATATACCTGTACTGCTCGCTCCCTGCAAGTGTTCAAAAGGGCTTTATGCACATTTGTTATTTTGAGTCCAAATCCTGATCCAGCACAAGCACAACAACAAACTAATATCGGACACGACATAGACGATTAGGGCATTAGGAATTTTCAGGGAGTCCCCAAAATTGTAGTGCAGTTCCCTTGATATTAAATTGTATGATTTAATTGGCAGATAAGTGTCTGTTGTCCAACGACATATACGATTATCATAACGTCGCTCAGGGTAAGGTTACCATCCCCAACATGGATGACGGAGAAGAATGTCAACTCACGGACGTAAGTGAATCAAAAACTAGTGAAAATAAAGTTATTCCATTGAAGTAACCTACATGACGCAAAAGGAAAACTGTACTAGAAAATACAGAACAGTGTTTCAGAGGAATAGCATTAACACTGACGATAATGGAATATTTCCTAGTTATCGAGACAACAGTTGCAATTATAGAATTTAGCCGTAGTCTTAAAATATTTTGAAACTACACATGGTGTGTATCAAAATGTTTATAGATTTAAGGACCCTTTTTGTTGATTATGCACTTTTGTACAGAGAAAATTAAAGATTGCCCTGTGCATTGAACCCTACATATCATAAAAAAATATTCTTAACTGCTTATAAAGCCTAACGCTTCCATTTATCGCACTAACCCTTTTATATTAGTAAAGGCATGTTTCACTTACAAGATTTCCCATTGCCTACGTTTTTCATATATTTTGAATTATTTAAATTCTTGCTTTACAATATGGTGTTTATTCATATTGACCACTATTAAAAGTACTTCGTATAATTAATCATTCTTGCATATTATTGAGCACAATTAATGTTTTTTTAATTTCAAAATTCTAATATATCATATGCTTCGGTATTATGACAAATACTAATGCACATTTTGTTATATAGCAAGCCTTCGACATCCTGGGCTTCACCCAGGAGGAGAAGGACAACGTATACAAGATCACCGCCGCTGTCATGCACATGGGTGGCATGAAGTTCAAGCAGAGGGGTCGCGAGGAACAGGCTGAAGCTGATGGTACTGAAGTAAGTAATTAATCATTAAACATTAATGTTTCCAAAACCACCCTTACACACAAATGCTAATGTATATTCATGCTGTTTACAGGATGGTAACAAAGTGGCCACCCTTCTTGGTTGCGATGTAACGGACTTGTACAAGAACTTGCTCAAGCCCCGCATCAAGGTCGGAAACGAGTTCGTCACCCAGGGTCGTAACAAGGACCAGGTCACCAACTCTGTTGGTGCTCTCTGCAAAGGCATGTTCGATCGTCTCTTCAAATGGCTGGTCAAGAAGTGTAACGAGACTCTTGACACCAAGCAGAAGAGGCAGCACTTCATTGGTGTACTGGATATTGCTGGTTTCGAGATCTTCGACGTGAGTATCGGGACATATGGGCAAATTGATCAAACTTGATGACACTAATATGTTAATTTATTAAGTATTTTCAGATATATGGAGCAGCACTATGTAGTAAATCAATTATTATGATACTAATGTAAATTTATTTCTTAGTACAACGGATTTGAGCAACTGTGTATTAACTTCACAAACGAGAAACTCCAGCAATTCTTCAACCATCACATGTTTGTGTTGGAACAAGAAGAATACACGAGGGAAGGCATTGTCTGGGCCTTTATTGACTTTGGAATGGACTTATTAGCTTGCATTGATCTTATTGAAAAGGTACACAGAGTATATCCGGCCCTCGGTTGCAGTTCTGTACCTAATCCATGTGTTAAGCCCATAGTTTTTAAAGCTGTCAATAACCCCGCTAAATAGAATAGTCAATGTTGTTTTTGTTTTTTCCATACCACTTATATAATAGTA
This sequence comes from Eilema sororculum, assembly GCA_914829495.1. Lineage (NCBI taxonomy): Eukaryota > Metazoa > Arthropoda > Insecta > Lepidoptera > Erebidae > Eilema > Eilema sororculum. The sequence continues at coordinate 2,431,405 of OU618544.1, read as the reverse complement.
CAACGGTTTCGAGCAACTCTGCATTAACTTCACCAATGAGAAGCTACAGCAATTCTTTAACCACCACATGTTCGTACTCGAGCAAGAAGAATACAAGAAGGAAGGCATTAATTGGGCCTTCATCGATTTCGGAATGGACTTGCTCGCTTGTATCGATCTGATTGAGAAGGTAATAGTCGAACTAGTCTCGTCTCGTGACCCGTCGTCGCCAGGAGCAGTCTTGACGGGATTTCGTTTGATTATTCTTATCTAGAACTCAAGCCAAGAACAGCTTGACTTCTCATTGTAGGGCCTACTCTTCGATCATGACACAACTACGATATGTGATCCGTAGTCTGATTTACCTAAACCCTAACCTAACAGTCCCCATTACTTATCTCACTGCAGTACAACGGTTTTGAACAACTCTGCATTAACTTCACCAACGAGAAACTCCAGCAATTCTTTAACCATCACATGTTCGTTCTGGAGCAAGAAGAGTACCATCGTGAAGGCATCGAATGGACTTTCATTGACTTTGGCATGGATCTCCAAATGTGCATTGACCTTATTGAAAAGGTAGTTGGCGTAAAACAACGATGACCGCTTACTTACGCCACGGGGGTTCTCCAATAACGTCCACAAAATGCCTTTGGATTAAAATATTATTAAATTTTGGACTTTCTTGGAGGACTCAATCAATGCTACTGGGCCCTTTGTGTTTTTGTGTGTCTCCTACTGTGTGTTTTTCTTCTCAACTATCTATCTTAAGCCATTTAGGAACACAAAACCACTTTACAATATTTAATTGACTAATCAACCGTATCAATTATTTTTTCCATGTCTGCGCGATCCAGATGAACGGGTTTAATCAGCTCTGTGTTAACTTTACCAACGAAAAATTACAACAGTACTTTAACCATTTCATGTTCGTCCTAGAACAAGAAGAGTATGATAGAGAAGGGATCCAATGGATCTTTATAGATTTTGGTATGGATCTACAACCAACAATTGATTTAATAGAGAAGGTATTAGTGTTAATTTAAGCTTCGGGATTTAGGCGCGAGCAGAGCTTCAAGCTGAATCGCCTGCAAGTGCAATCTGCTGGCTGTTCCCCTGCCCCACAGTATTGAGTAGGCAGAAAAATTACACACGCAAACAAATATGCAAGCGGAGCTACTGCATTTTATGATAAAATATTTTAATTTGCATTTTGCTATCGCGACCCCAGTAAATATTTAAATACACCGCTCTCAGGATCGCACGCGACTCGCAGAGTTCAATCGTAGTTAAATATTAAGACATTGTAACAAGTATCTAGTATAAATAGTTAATATGGTAATAGTAACGCTTCAATAAAATTCTATAATCTAGGCTCTATTGATTTTAGCTTTCACACAATACAAAACGCACCATAACACATTTTCTCTTTATATGCATGCTGCATCATAAATTCTTTCTATGTAATTTGTGTAAATGTTTGTTTTAATTTAAGTATATGTTTCAGAATTCCATTCAATTGTTAAATTTTCATATGTATTTTGTCTTCTTTTAAGAAACAGATATTATTTGCAAACAAAAAAAAACATTTCTAAAGTATCAAGTAATTTATTTCAGTATTTAACTCGCTACACTAAATATTATACAGCTGACGTCTACACTGCCGTGTGCTAATCTACTTGATACGTTTACAGCCTATGGGTATCCTCTCCATTCTTGAGGAAGAGTCTATGTTCCCGAAAGCTACCGATCTAACCTTCGTTGAGAAGTTGAACAATAACCATTTGGGCAAGTCTCCTCCATACCTGAAGCCCAAACCCCCCAAGCCCGGTTGCCAGGCCGCTCACTTCGCCATTGGCCATTATGCCGGTAATGTAAGTATCGCAAGCATGTATTATGTTGTATGGAAGTCTACCATGTCACTTTTCAGATGGAGTTAATATATTGTTTTTAATATGGAACAGGTCGGCTACAACATCACTGGATGGCTTGAGAAGAACAAGGATCCCCTTAACGACACCGTGGTTGATCAGTTCAAGAAGAGTCAGAACAAACTGTTGATTGAGATCTTTGCTGACCATCCTGGTCAGTCTGGTGATGCCGGTGCTGCTGCTGGTGGTGGCAAGGGTACGTAGTATTTCAATATTTAACAGACCCCTCTTATAAAATGAATTAATTTAATGACAATTACTTTAGATTATAAGGTAGTAATGTTTTGGTGGTGACGACGGGTATCATAAGCCATTTCATATCTTGCTCAACATACATTTATCAACATTTTAACCAAAACATTGAACATCTCAAGTTCTCAACAACACCATGATCAGCTGAACATGGACACAAAACTATAAACCTTATCATTGTTTCTACACCACTTACGGAACATTTTATGAAGAATTTAGGCACTACATTATATCCTAGTGACTAATTCTACAGCTTAACCCATATTTTAACATTTATTTTAAACCAAAAAATAGGTGGCAAGCGCGCTAAGGGTTCCGCCTTCCAGACTGTATCATCACTCTACAGGGTAAACCCGAACATACAATCATCGCGATTTGCTTCTGTGAATCCTTCGTGGCTTTACTGTCTACGTCTGTCGATACGCTTGCTGCTGGCTCTCAATCTGTGGAATTATGTTCCAAATTATTGAATTCACTTTAAAATTCCATGGCGTTGAAGTCAGCTTGCACTATGCGCTTTCACAATAATCATGTCTATGTCTGTACAACTCAGCCCACGTCGCAGCCAATCGTCCCGCAGTTGTTTGTCCACAGTATTGTACACGTCTCAGAGGCGTTAATGTGATGTCCATGTACTAATAGTTGCTTGTTAATGTACGTCAATAGGTGGTCGCGGTAAGAAGGGAGGTGGTTTCGCCACTGTGTCTTCCGCTTACAAGGTTTTTAAATGTTTCAGATTATTCAGATTTAGTGTTACTTTGGTTTATTTTCTAATTTATATCAAAACCGGTGCAGTTCTAGCTACGTAAATGTAGTGCTGCATCACATTTTTGTTTTAATGTAGTTCGATACCTGGATTGATTGAAAGGTAATCACTTCACCCTCATACATACATATAATATGTCATACTATCATATATGTATGAACCGTTTAATTCACTTTCATCCATAACATTGTAGACGCACTAGAACTACTAAAGTGGGTCGTACAATTATTTTAGCTGCAAAGTAGTTACTTAAAAAATTGCAACAATCCTACGTTTGCCGCAGTACAACTAATAGTTTTTATGTTGTTTTTTTATGTTCTAACCTATCTGTGTGAATCTATGTTCTCCATCATCTCATGAATATACTTCTGAATGTTGCGTTTCATACGTGTGCTGCTTCTATATGTTCAAAAGGTAATTTCTGAGTACTACACAGAAATGATCTTCATCAAGTCAATAATTAAATTTTATGTTGAAAATCTGCTTGTTCTATGTGAAAATGTCGGTAACAATATGAAGATTTCTAACGATTTAATGTCTACAGGAACAACTTAACAACTTGATGACAACGCTGAGGTCTACTCAACCTCACTTCGTGCGTTGTATCATTCCCAATGAGTTGAAACAGCCTGGTAAGTAACAAGTTAAATTATAACTTTTTAACGCTTTTGCTCATGTCAAATTCAAATGTTCTGACTTTCAGAAAACTCCTAGGTCTTTTTACAGATGTGTATTTTTGCCGTAATGAAATCTATAACTTTGTCGCGCAGGTCTTATCGACTCTCACCTTGTAATGCACCAGCTGACCTGTAACGGTGTGCTTGAAGGCATCCGTATTTGCCGTAAAGGTTTCCCCAACAGGATGGTCTACCCCGACTTCAAGCTCCGGTAAGAATCCGACTTCACTAAATATACAAACAAATCTATTTTGGTAGCCAAATGGCCTCACCACAAATATATTTAGGATGTTAAGAGTCATCAAATATTCCAGTTAATTTATTTTCTTACCAGAGATTATATTTATTTTGATATGCTAATATTTTTTCTTGGTGAGTCTAAACAAAATTCTTCGAGTTCTCGTATGTTCGATCCAATTTTATTCTGGTACTGCAGCTGACGTCATCAGACATTCGTGCAGCCATGAGTAAGAACATCTAAAATTATTTTGATGATTCCCACTCAGTCATACCTTTATTTTTTGATCAAGGTGTGAAGTGATATTTATATACTCTTGCAATTGATATTTTAGGATTGAACATCTGAAATAATGTATTATTTAATAACAGTTACATGATTCTTGCGCCCGCCATCATGACGAATGAAACTGATCCTAAAGAGGCGGCTAGGAAGTGTTTGGAGGAAGTGGGTCTTGATCCCGAAAGCTATCGTATTGGCCACACAAAGGCAAGGCAGAAATTGATATCATCCTAGAATGGTGAAGCATGAATAGTTGACCCAGTATTTTTGAAAAATCTATAAAAAAATAGATTTATTCTTATTCCCCTGTACTTGGTTTACCTCCACACCAAACCTGTTATGTGCCATTCATTTTTTTTCAGTCACAGTTTGTTATGCACTTAGCCCACACCTCAATCTAGATGTTGATATCTAGTCATGAGGTTCCTTTTATAAACCTACCGAATGTGGAAATTTCTGGAACATTGAAATGCTTTCAGGAATTTCAGTTATACCTTTTTCTCCTTCCAAATGACCCCTCAAGATACTAAGGACATTGTATCTTTGTATTGGTATTTGAACAACTTTAATACAACAATCCCTCATTGTGTGTCCATATATTTTGATAATGTAGCTACAAGATCCTGGCCCCTCAAGCTGTGGAAAAGGAAACCGATCCTAAGAAAATCGCTCAAATCATCCTGGAAACTACCGGCTTGGACGTCGAGTCCTACCGTCTGGGTCACACCAAGGCATGTCTTATACTCCTGAATGTAGTTAGCAGTTTGAGACCCGCGGTCCAAAACACCTGGTGGATCACGTAGCTTAAATCTGCTTTATAGAATTCAGCACCTCATGAGACTGGTGTCATAATTCATTACCTTTAGATTGTATTTGCTCACCCCGGAGTCCAATGTACTTAGACTCCTGTTTGTTTTCCTTTATCCTTCATCCCTGTTACACATAATACATACATTCCATTATTATATTTTGTGTACTCCTACAACGCAGATACAAAATTCTGTGCCCGAATCTCGTCAAAGAGCCAATTACACCTGAGAATGCTACCAAGAAAATTCTCGAACATACCGGCTTGGATTCGGAATCTTTTCGACTTGGAAAGACAAAGGTAGAACTAGAGCATGCCACATGCACCCTACTCGTACATGATACTAAACTTCCTTTTCTACCTATATTGCATGACGCAGTAACTAAAATAATCTTATATCTATTCTGTAAATCTTTTGTGTGCTATTACTATTTTAGTGTCTTCTTCGGAGATATTTTTACGTTGGTAACTATGACTCACTAACCAGAAGTGTTCTATCCAAATTCTTTTTATATTTAACTTCAAAACAGCACTTAAATATTAAAGTTGAAGCAATATTATGTTGTAAAATGAAGAAACGTTCTAAAATAATTATTTACATCCGCATACCACGTGCTTGATTTTTAACACTTACATGTGCGAGCAGGTATTCTTCCGCGCCGGTGTCTTGGGTCAGATGGAAGAATTGCGTGACGACAGGCTGTCGAAGATCGTCTCCTGGCTCCAATCTTACATCCGTGGTTACCTGTCCCGTAAGGATTACAAGAAGCTGCAGGAACAGAGGTATGTATCTGTCACGTTTTAGACATAGGTAGGATATCTTTTGAGTTCGGCACTTAATTTTTTTATAATTTGTGAAGGTTGGCTCTCCAAGTTGTCCAGCGCAACTTGCGCAAGTACCTGCAACTCCGCACCTGGCCGTGGTGGAAATTGTGGCAGAAGGTCAAGCCTCTCCTCAACGTCAGTCGTATCGAGGATGAGATTGCCGTGAGTATACATTACTTAGTCAACAAATATTTTTAAAAGATATCCCTTTTGATAACAAATAAAGACTTGTCAAAACTTCATTTTTTCAGTATGGTACTTAACTAACCATACTTTAATTGCCTTTATAATGGGGCACTCTAAACATGATTGAAGTGATCGTGTCCAGTACGTACGGATGTAGGACGCCTGATTCAGTAGCATAAATAGATCGACCGCGCCCACCTGACGGTTACGCGACACCGCAGGTGCGGAGCCATTTCTGGAACGCGCCCCCTCCATGCGTTTTCTCCATACTTCACAATGTTAGAGTTGCGTGGGCGACATACAACCCGCCGCTGGAGAACTCCAGCGAATCTCAGTAGCGGAGTGGTCGGCGGCGCGGGTACCACCCACCCTACCAACACTTTCGAACGAACCGATTACATTTGCATTCCTATTAGCCTTTCTTATTAATGTGTTAATTAAATAAATAATTAATTAATAAACAATGTCGACTGCGGTGCATTTATCGGAGTGGAACGGGGATAATGGTGCGAATTTATTGCAGCTCCTCACCGAGAAGGCACAGAAGGCCCAGGAGGCTTTCGAGAAGGAAGAGAAGCTCCGCAAGGAACTCGAGGTTCTTAACAGCAAGTTGCTCGAGGAGAAGCAGAACCTGCTTTCCTCCATCGAAGGCAAGGAAGGCAACCTCTCTGAGGTCCAGGAGCGCGCTGCCAAGCTCAACGCGCAGAAGGGCGACCTCGAGACCCAGCTCAGGGTGAGTACCTTACACTATTATACTTTTCGTTAAGTGATAAATTGTGACAGTGATAAACAAGCTGTGCAAATTATGGAGTGTTACGAGTATTAAAACTTAAATAGAAACTAGAAATTAGGTCGTGAAGGTGACGCGTTGAAAACCTGAAAGCCAATTAATGTAATTTAATTAAACGACACTTCCGGTGATGGAGCATCACTCAGTATTGCGAACCAAATATGTAGTGGCATATAGTTACACATTATTGTATGTGAACTCGTCGCAACTTTACTTGATGAGGTTCTTTAAATAAACACTACATTTGTTTATACGATGAATAGTTCAACGTGTTTAAAATAACTATAGGTCTGCAGTATACGGTTTTATTGCAAATAGTTAATTGCCTCGTGCTATTTATTACGTGCCGATAGAAAAGAAACAGATGCGCATAATAGCACAAACATCGAATAAGTTACGAAACTGAATCGAACAATTTTTAATTTTAGGACACCCAAGACCGCCTTACTCAGGAGGAGGATGCCCGTAACCAGCTCTTCCAGGCTAAGAAGAAGTTGGAACAGGAAGTCTCCGGACTGAAGAAGGACGTTGAGGACTTGGAACTTTCCGTCCAAAAGTCCGAACAGGACAAGGCCACCAAGGACCACCAGATCCGCAACTTGAACGACGAGATCGCCCACCAGGATGAACTCATCAACAAGTTGAACAAGGAGAAGAAACTCCAGGGCGAATCTAACCAGAAGACCTCTGAGGAGCTCCAGGCCGCCGAGGACAAGGTCAACCACCTCAACAAGGTTAAGCAGAAGTTGGAGCAGACCCTTGACGAGCTGGAGGACTCTCTTGAGCGCGAGAAGAAACTGCGCGCTGATGTTGAGAAGAACAGGAGGAAGGTTGAGGGAGACCTCAAGCTTACTCAAGAGGCCGTCGCTGACCTCGAGAGGAACAAGAAGGAACTCGAACAGACCATCCAGCGCAAGGACAAGGAAATCTCTTCCCTCACCGCCAAGCTCGAGGACGAACAGTCTCTTGTCAGCAAGCTCCAGAAACAGATCAAGGAACTGCAAGGCCGCATCGAAGAGCTCGAAGAAGAAGTCGAATCCGAACGCCAGGCTCGCGCTAAGGCTGAGAAACAACGTGCTGACCTCGCTCGCGAACTCGAGGAGTTGGGTGAGCGTCTGGAGGAGGCTGGTGGTGCCACCTCCGCCCAGATCGAGCTCAACAAGAAGCGTGAGGCTGAGCTCAGCAAACTCCGCCGCGACCTGGAGGAGGCCAACATCCAGCATGAGTCCACTCTTGCCAACCTGCGCAAGAAGCACAACGATGCCGTCTCTGAGATGGGTGAGCAGCTCGACCAACTCAACAAGCTCAAGGCCAAGTGAGTACTAAACTATATTACTTCTAAACTCCGTTAGATAAAGTGATTCATGTTCTATTTTATTACTATCGGTGATTCATCAGAATCGGTGAACGGATACATCTGGGATTTATAATCCAATTTAAAAATAGATTTATTTATCTGTAATGCAATATTCAGGGCTGAGCATGACCGCGCGTCTTGCTACAACGAGCTTAACAACACTCGTGCGGCCATTGATCAAGTAGCCAGAGAGAAGGTAACATGTCATCCTATGAGGCATGTTAGCCTGGGGTGAACCTTGCATGGACCTTACAACGACCCACAACACACATGTTTCGTATACAATTCCTCACCGATCTGGACAGTTGTTGATGGAATACTAAAATTGTTTTGTTATTCATCTATCCAGGGCTGAGAAAGAACGCTCTCAGTACTTTAGCGAAGTCAATGACCTTCGCGCTGGTGTGGACCACTTGTCCAACGAAAAGGTAGAACTAATGAAAAATTATGGTGGCAACTGCCAAAAGCTTCGCTTTACAGCTTATTTATCTGAAGGAATATAGCAAATACAACACATCACACATAACATACCCATGAAACTTACTATAAAATTACTAATCTTTACATTTGATTAGGTGTAGCACGGAAGCTAAAACCGCATTTACAATTTTATGAGTGACAATAATAGCGTGACCTATCAATATAATGATAATAACAAAATCAAATGCATGACAGTATTTTATTTAGTAATAATATTTAAATTTTAAAACTATAATTGGATTTTATGTTGTGAGTTTAACCTAATCGTACTCTAGATATAATTTTACCTGTTTTATTAATGAATAATACATTTAACATTCATCACTTCCATCACGCAGTTAATTTGTACCCTTTACATTTTCTATTAATTCAATTCGAACCAAACATATCTGCCGGTTCATTTGTTTATCCATTTAACATTATCACTTTCAACTATAAACAAATCTAAAAATCCATTCAATATTTCTATTCCATTTCATCCACGGTACTAATCAATTAATTTAATTCAGGCTGCCCAAGAAAAGATCGTCAAGCAACTGCAACACCAGCTCAACGAGGTCCAGGGTAAGGCTGATGAGGCCAACAGGACCCTCAATGACCTGGATGCCGCTAAGAAGAAGCTGTCCATCGAAAACTCCGACCTCCTCCGCCAATTGGAAGAGGCCGAGTCCCAGGTGTCTCAGCTGTCCAAGATCAAGGTGTCCCTCACCACTCAGTTGGAGGACACCAAGAGGCTCGCCGACGAGGAAGCCAGGGTACGTAGCATTAGCTATAAATTGTCATAATAAAATTGTATAATAATTATTTACTATTAAGACTGCAAATACAGACTAAAAATAGCATTGACTAGAATAATAAATAACAATTAATAAAACTTTTATTCCACAGGAACGCGCTACCCTTCTTGGCAAGTTCCGCAACTTGGAGCACGACCTCGACAACATCCGCGAACAGGTCGAGGAGGAAGCCGAGGGCAAGGCTGATCTCCAGCGTCAACTGTCCAAGGCCAACGCCGAATCCCAGCTCTGGCGTTCCAAGTACGAGTCCGAGGGTGTCGCTCGCTCCGAGGAACTCGAGGAAGCCAAGCGCAAGCTCCAGGCCCGCCTTGCCGAAGCCGAGGAGACCATTGAGTCCCTCAACCAGAAGGTTGTTGCCCTCGAGAAGACCAAGCAGCGCCTCGCAACCGAGGTTGAGGACCTGCAACTCGAGGTCGACCGTGCCACCGCCATCGCTAACGCTGCCGAGAAGAAGCAGAAGGCCTTCGACAAGATCATCGGAGAATGGAAACTCAAGGTCGACGACCTCGCTGCCGAGCTTGACGCCAGCCAGAAGGAATGCCGCAACTACTCCACTGAACTCTTCCGTCTCAAGGGTGCCTACGAGGAAGGCCAGGAGCAGCTCGAAGCTGTTCGCCGTGAGAATAAGAACCTCGCTGACGAAGTCAAGGACTTGCTCGACCAGATCGGCGAAGGTGGCCGTAACATCCACGAGATCGAGAAGGCCAGGAAGCGCCTCGAGGCCGAGAAGGACGAGCTCCAGGCCGCTCTCGAGGAGGCTGAGGCCGCTCTCGAACAGGAGGAGAACAAGGTCCTACGCGCTCAACTCGAGCTATCCCAGGTCAGACAGGAGATCGACAGGCGTATCCAGGAGAAGGAGGAGGAGTTCGAGAACACCCGCAAAAACCACCAGCGCGCCCTCGACTCCATGCAGGCTTCCCTCGAGGCCGAGGCCAAGGGCAAGGCTGAGGCCCTGCGCATGAAGAAGAAGCTCGAAGCCGACATCAACGAGCTCGAGATCGCCCTCGACCACGCCAACAAGGCTAACGCCGAGGCCCAGAAGAACATCAAGCGCTACCAGCAACAGATCAAGGACCTCCAGACCGCTCTCGAGGAGGAACAGCGCGCCCGCGATGACGCCCGCGAACAGCTCGGCATCTCTGAGCGCCGCGCCAACGCCCTCCAGAACGAGCTCGAAGAGTCCCGCACTCTGCTGGAACAGGCCGACCGTGCCCGCCGCCAGGCCGAACAGGAACTTGGCGATGCTCACGAACAGCTTAACGAGCTGTCCGCCCAGAGCGCCTCTCTCTCCGCCGCCAAGAGGAAACTCGAGTCCGAGCTGCAGACCCTGCACTCCGACCTCGACGAGCTCCTCAACGAGGCCAAGAACTCCGAAGAAAAGGCCAAGAAGGCTATGGTTGACGCCGCCCGTCTGGCCGACGAACTCCGCGCCGAACAGGACCACGCCCAGACCCAGGAGAAACTGCGCAAGGCCCTGGAACAACAGATCAAGGAACTGCAAGTCAGGTTGGACGAGGCCGAGGCCAACGCACTCAAGGGAGGCAAGAAGGCTATCCAGAAACTCGAACAGAGAGTCAGAGAACTCGAGAACGAGCTTGACGGTGAACAGAGGAGACACGCCGATGCCCAGAAGAACCTCCGCAAATCAGAGAGACGTATCAAGGAGCTCACCTTCCAAGCTGAGGAAGACCGCAAGAACCACGAACGTATGCAAGACTTGGTCGACAAACTGCAACAGAAGATCAAGACCTACAAGAGGCAGATCGAGGAAGCCGAAGAGATCGCCGCCCTCAACTTGGCTAAGTTCCGCAAGGCACAGCAGGAGTTGGAGGAGGCTGAAGAGAGGGCAGACCTTGCCGAGCAAGCCATCAGCAAATTCCGTGGCAAGGGACGTGCGGGTTCCGCCGCGAGAGGAGTCAGTCCGGCGGTGAGTTAAAACGCTTTTATCTAACAAGGAAATATCGGTGGACATTTAACATCTACATTATTGATTCTAGATTTATTAGATACTGAAATACTAACCAAACTAAACTTAAAGAATTTATCTCTATGAAAATACCACCGATATTGCCTTAAACATTTTATGAAGATATCATCTAACTGAGATACTAAACAGTATTCTTTGATTCAGGCGTCCATTAAAGGGCGTCCATAAATCAGCACTGGAGTTATATGTAAGTTGGCTACTTTTGCACGCCACCTACAGCACAATGGACAGTGCAGCTCCTTTAGAATAGCATCCAGCTATCCCCTACCTTTGTATCATTTTATTGGCTCTTCAGTGAAACCTGATACAAATGATACTTCAAAGTTGCATGAAATGTGATTAATTTCGTCTTCAAGTTTTGGAACTAATCGGGCTTTTCCGATATATGATAAGTTTGTGTCAGATTTTACCCAATATAGTTTACCAAGGAATGTTGCCTGCATGCAATAGATTGTTATAGTGATCGGCAAACTTGAAGACAACGTTGTACGCAATTTTAGGTCTCTTTCGACACTAATCAATCGAAAAAAGATTGTGTATTACAACCTTAATGTAATGTAATGACACAGTATGTATGAAAACAATAAATAAATAAAACTAATCACGGGCTGAAAGGGCTCGTGTCATTGATTGATCAGTTCTCTCATTGGTATCTTGATTGGCCAGTAGTGCACATACACGAACTCTTTGGCATTTGTTCACAAGTTTGTCGATAACTATACCTTCCCAGTCGGTTACGATAGTAATGATGTGATGTTTCTTGCAGCCCCAGCGCTCGCGTCCCGCCTTCGCTGACGGTTTCGGCACCTTCCCACCAAGGTTTGACCTAGCGCCCGAAGATTTCTAAACGTTCCACTACAAAAAACGGACTGTACAGATTTTTCGTTGAAAATGTAACTTTTTTTTATACATAGCAGTTGAATATACGTGTTACGCAAACGTGAAACGAGAAACTGTAAAAAAAAATTGTAAGCCAACAAAAAAATATACACTTTAGTGATTTAATCTTTTTACGAAAGGCTATTTTGTAACTTGTTGATATTTATTTATATTATTTATTACCGTGGAGTATGTATCGAGAGTGCGAGGAGCGAGAGACGCCAGCGGGCCGTCGCGAGTTCCACGAGACACGCCCGCCACCCCCGCACCGCGCGGCGCGCAGGCCTCTCTCGCTACCCTCATTTTGACATCTAATAAAGCGATATCGTTGTCATAAAATACTATATTTGAAGTTTTATTGCGATGACCCTTGAAATACCTACCTATCAGATACTTAAATTGATATTGTAGCCTACAATTGACATACATTGAAAGTATTGAAGCACTCCACCTGATAGAGGCAGTAATAGGCATAAAAGACAATGTGTCTAACTGATCTGAAGACAGTCTACGCAACTGTAAAGGCTCGTACCTACAGTTGCAAAGACAGCAAAGGTTTAAGGGTGTTGAACACCACTCCCAATAATGCGGACTGCAGTACATACTTTGCAAAGTTATCCCAGACGTGAGCGCAGTATTCTAGTGTAGATAATAATCTGAAGGCAAAGCCTCATCACAAACACGTGCCCCTTTACTCAACCTTCAGCGTAAATATCACTTACATGACCATGTTTTGGTCAAATCATCATCCTCCTGCCCTTATCCTAAGTTTATTTGGGGTCGGCGCAACATGTGTGTTTCTTCCATTCATCTCTAGTTACAGTCATTTCAACATTTACTCTCTTTCTAACCATATCATCCTTCACACAGTCCATCCACCTGCTTTTAGGTCTTCCTCTCCCCTTGTAGCCTCCCACTTCCATAGTTAATACCTTCCTTACGACATTACTTTCATCCCTGCGCCTTACATGTCCTAACCAGGACAAACGATTTACTCGTAGCTTTTCCGTGATTGGTGCAATTTTCACACTTCCTTTAATAAAATTCCTAATCTTATCCATTCTTGTCATACCACACATCCATCCCAACATTCGCATCTCGGCTACATGCAACTGTCTTTCATCCGTCACCTTTACGGGCCAGCTTTCCGATCCATGCAGGACGGTAGGCCGGATCATGCTCTTATAGATTTTTCCCTTAAGTCGAAGGGGCATTTGCGAATCACAAGTAGTTGCCGTGACGTTAATTCGGTGCTTTACGGCTCGATCTAATTGTCCATCGTTTTGCAGTAGGATAATTAGATTAGATTAGATGAGATTAGATGTTTTAGTCAAATTTATGTACCAAATACCTAGATGACATAGGAGAACTTCAATCATCCAAGATAAGATATGTCCATGTAGTTATGTTGGCCAGAGCATTCCCTCCTGTTACGGACTGATCGTGAATTCAAGTCCCGTCTTGGATGTTCACACTTTCCGTCAAATCTATAAGTAGAGTACCTGAAACCTGCGTGATATTTTATTTTGACTATTACTTGTATAAGGATGTAAGGATGGTCCCGGTAACAAGGTAGGCATCTATACACGCCTCAGGAAGTATGATATGGGTACCTGAGACCTAGACCGGCATTAGCCACCAACGTTGGTGACCCCGTCTATGGAGAAATGAGTGTGTTAGTTGATATTTTTGTGACGTTATCTCCTTCTCCATCTTTGCGTTAATCCCAGTCGCATCCAAAGCTTTCAGCTTGGATTCTGGGGTCCGCTTTACCAGTCTAACCGCAGATTTGATATTTTCTGTGAAGCGACTGCTATCTGACTTCCACAACCTAAAGGCGATATCGAAGCATTGCAGTTAAATCATTCATTACCAGCACCCGTAACGACTGTCATAGATGTTCGTATGGCAACCGGGACCGACAGCTCTCCGAGGCACAACCACTAGAACCAGACCAATGCAAGTACTCATATTCATGCATACAAATATTTGCACTGAGCGCCACCACTACGCCACGGAGGCTGTCTGATTTTTGTGACGTGATATCATCACTTTTTTATTTTTCTTACGTGCGCAAAATCACCATGAATGCCCTAATTCCCCAGCCGGAGCCGGAGGGTGCCCCCTCCGGCTCCGGTGATGTCGGACTTGAACCGACTAAAATGCATGCCATCTGTGAGTCCTTGTTTGTTGCCGGAAGTGAGGTTGGCAGGCATATTACTCGCACATTGTTTATATTACTAGTATAACTTACCCTATTCCTAACATAATAATATTGTTTAGTTGGACTAGTGGTATAAAAAGTAGGTACAAAATTCGTAACTCAATCATACCCTTTATTTTTCTTAACAATTCTCAGTTAACAGCTATCTATAACCCATATTCGCAATTATGCTAATAAATAAATTTAAATGTCTATATAGAAGTCAATTAGTCAGGCGTTGCTAATATCTATAATTTTTCCTAGACCAACTCAGAATGCGGTTGTTGGCGCCACTGTTGGAGACAGGCTTTTCAGTACCAGTATGGACGTACTCGTGGCGCATGCTGCAGAAGTCCAGGTTAGCGTTGTTGTAGGCCTGGAACCTCTCCTGGAATTCCTGCCAGGTGCAGCCTTCCATGGGACAGACGTCAGTCTCCTTCTCATTCAAGAACACCTGGACTCTGTAGGTTGGGCCTCCATCATTGCAGCTAGAAAGGTATGGAAAATATAGATTTCGCACCAGATACGAGTATAATGACCTTCCCCTATAGGCAAGTGTCAAATCGTTGGCTGGTATTGTATGTAGAATGGGACGACAATGTATGGGATTTGACGTATTTGACAGTCGTCAAGGACTACGTCACAAATTTGTCATTCTAATACACGATACGCCAGCCAATGAATGGCCACTTTTCTAAAGGGGCTCATACGCCTGAATGGGGTATGTTTCATGGACGGAGCTTAGCACGCCCTCCTCTTGGTGTCATTTCCTCGGCATGTCAAAAGGCAGTTACTATCGTAAAAGCCAAATCCAGAGAAATAGTAGAAGAATAATACTGCGAAGATGATGATGGAGAATTGTTCTCTCGACCTACCCCAGAGCGAGGGAACACCTGGACTCAAGTCGACATCACCTGTTAGTCGGTACAATGGACAAAGCTACTAGAAAGTCAGATGGTAGCCGCTCTTGTAAAAGTCAACAAACCAATCAACCCCGGTTCCACGAGGATAATCCTGACTCCTATCAAGATGACGCTAAATATGTGGTATCAATCCAATTAAAAACTTAAAAAAATGAATATTTACCTATTCAATACGGCGATTAAATTACTCGAGAAGGCACCAATAAAGCTAGTTCTCCAGACTCGGCGAGTATTCCTGTTGTTGCTGTTTAGAGGCTCGTCTCCCTGGAACATCCCCAGGGCGCTGAGGGTCATCTCCATCATGGTGTCATGCGTGAAGTACGACACTACCTTCCTCGCCTTCCCGTTGACAGCTGATTCGAAGTTGTTGTATAAATCCTTCAGAGCAGTTTTTCCGAGGTTTATGTTTACCTGGTAGAATGAAACAAACTATTGTGATGCTTTCGACCAAAATTACATAATAAGCAGCTTCTATCGCGTTTTTTTTATCTGCTCTTTCCCAATATTTCGGTTGCTTTTTGGCCATGATCACGAAGAAACATAATGAAGTCATCTTAGTATCTCCATAGCCATACTAAGGCCCGTATTCTAGAATGACACTCAGCCTGAATCGCGATTAATTCGAAGACAGATTATATGAGCAATATGTCAAACTATCAATCTGTAATTAATATTATTATTATCTAAAATTAATATTATTGCAACATTCCGTCAGTCATGCAACTACGTATTCCCACACATAATATCAAGAAATAACACCTTCATCCATGCTTATACATCCAAATACATCGTCATTATATGCATTATTACTAACACATTCCAATACTTGTTTTTTTTGCTACTGAAATCAGAAGAAAATAAGTTCAACACAAAAATCTCTTACCCAAGACCCATATCCATTTCTATAGTAATGTCTGACATCGTCATAGTACTCCAGAACCATGAGATCCTGGTCACTGAAGGCGGCGCACCAGGGAGACTGAAGATTGTTGGACCAGGAACGGTAAAAACGACACATTTCGTAGATGGAAAACACGTTGGAGGCGTCTAGTTGTGTCTTAATGCCTAGACGTTCCTGGACTGCGTTCATGATCTGTGAAGAGAGGTATACAGATGCCAGGTTTACCCGATTACGGTGAAACAAAAGGAGGGTTATGATAAACACCTGTCATCATTCGACGAGCCTTTTCTCATCTCAATATCATCGACTTTGAGGCTGTATTAGACGAAGCGACTGCTACCGGCCTCCACAACTTACAGGCGGTATCAGAAAACTACATATGTATACCGAAATTCAAAATCCCGAAGTTAAAAATCCCGTATTTCAAAATCCTTTTTAAGTTTTGTACTTTCGGTATTTTGAACATTCGGTCAAACGAACATTCGGGATGTTGAATTTCGGCCTTTCGTACATCGGTATTATGAGCTTGGGCATTTTTTGTTATTGGTCTTTTAGGGGTCCAACTACTCGTAACGAATGCCATAGATCTATGTTTGTAACACAACTTAACCATTGGCTATCATTTGTGAGCCTTTTTTCCAACACAGAGTCGGATTTCCAACCTAACTGTGATACGGCTGAACACAGCTATTTTCCGTGAAGACACTGCCATCTGACCTCCACAAACAATTGACGATTTCAATATTATTTAGTTATACTAGCCAGATATTTTGGGGTTCTAAACTCCAATTACCTGTCACATAATATTTCGCAATTAAAAAGGATTTCGTCCTACAGAATAGGGCTTTTTTTTTTTGTTTTCCCTCAAGGTTAACCCACCTTGAGGGGGAGTTTATTACCTTAAGGTCTCATTCTGCTATTTGATACAGAAAAACTTTTTGTTACATTTTGTTTATGAACAATAAATTATATTATGATGTTTTGTTGGATGAGTGTTATGTGTTGTTGAATTTCTTGAGTGTGGTAACTATGTGGGTGATGTGAGTCATAAAAGTGTGAGTGGCGGCGTTGCTGGTAATTAAAGTCGTTAAATTGTATGGGTCCAGGTTGTCGTAGTGGCAGAGTTGTTCGTGTTCTAGCCTTGTACGAGTGAATCGTGGGCATGCTGTAATGAGGTGTGTAAAAGTCTGAGTTGTTGTGTTGTCACAGGGGCAGGTGTCGTTGTCGGTGATGTGAAATCTGTGTAGGTATTGTTTGTGATAGCCGTGGTTGGTGAGTAATTGTGTGAGTGCAAAAGTGTGTCCTGTTGTGTTGATGAGTTCGTGCAGGTGTGTGAGTGACGGGCACCAAGTTTTAATGATTGTCCCTTTAATATTTCCGGTATATCTATCAGAGGCTAGGGTGTTACTATGTGTTTTGGTCTTGTTTTTAACGTAACTTAGCGGAAAGTGTGTGAAAACACACAGGACAGGATGCAGTAGCCGCAGACTTGGCTGCTATATCTGCAGCCTCATTGCCATGTATGCCTGTATGAGCCTTGACCCATACTAGGTTAATTTGGGCTTGTGTGGTATGTAAAAACTTTTGAATGTTAGTGGTGATTTGATGTGTGCTGTGAGTGTTGCTAATGTCTTCCAGAGCCGATCTGGAGTCCGACATGATGTAAGCGTTTGCAGCCTGTTGCTTTTGTAGCCACTGACAGGCTTGGTCGATGGCCACCAGTTCGGCTTGGAATACACTGCACGATGAATGTAATTTGAACGTTTTGGTGATACAGGTGTTTTGTGGAGTGTGTACCACAAAGGTGGCTCCTACCAATTCGTCATGTTTACTGCCGTCAGTGTAAATGT
The DNA here is from genome assembly GCA_914829495.1 of Eilema sororculum. NCBI lineage: Eukaryota > Metazoa > Arthropoda > Insecta > Lepidoptera > Erebidae > Eilema > Eilema sororculum. The sequence goes on along the minus strand of OU618544.1, from coordinate 2,413,294 downwards.
GGTGTGCATGTTGTTGAGTAATTAGAATGTCGTCTAATTCTGCCTGTGTACTGATAATGTCAAAAGATTGTGCTGTTCTTTGTGCAGGGTGAAGTAGCTGGGACGGTTGTGTCGGTGTGTCGAGTGTGATATCGGGTGGTAGATAATCGGTGACTCCTGTGATTTTGACTAGTTCGATTTGTGCTCTTTCTATGACTTTCAGGTCTAGTGGTGTGAGTAATGATATTGCAATGGCGTTTGTGGTGTTAATAGTGCGAAAACCTCGAATTATTTTTAGTGCAAACCCTCTTTGTAGTGATAATAGTTTACTACGATTTTAGGGCTAGAACAGTTAGAAACGGCCGCCCGCGTAATATTGAATTGCGAGGCTAGTGGCCGATCAACGATACCAAATCCTCGGCACAGTGAGGTCGCTCCGAGAAGCCTGTGAAGCCTCCAGTAAGCTTCTGTGCTTCTGGGCTCAATGGCCCAAGAAAAGAGGCTAGTAAGCACGGATAAAAAAGTCCCCTATCCCAAACAATAGGGAGACACACAGAAAATCTAAAATATACTTACAGCAATGTAATCGGAGCATTGGTAATAAGCATCCAGCTGATCTGTTAACTTCCGCGCTACTTTTACCTCTTGTTGATACCGATCACAGTGGCCATAGGGCTGAAAATAATACATTTTTTATTAATGAGTAGCTGTTGAAATTGTTGCTGCTGAGTGCTGATCCCTTTTCTGCAACCCCGATAAAGTTCCTTGATATTTCTGTGAGCCTGGTAGATCATGCCAAAAGTACTAGGCTCACAGAAATACTGATCCCGTGACATCGAACCCCAGGAATCTATTTCCGTAATAAAAGTAGCCTACATAGTGATTGACATTATGCACAGATACAGTGTAGTAGTTTCAGACTGTGTCTGTGCATAATGTCAATCAGAAACAATCTTTCACATCTTATATATATAAAAGAAAGTCGTGTTAGTTACACTATTTATACTTCAAGAACGGCAGTACTGATTTGGCTCAAAATTGGTTGGAATGTAGCTTAGAACCAGGAGACGGAAAATATGAAACTTTTCATCGCATTCGACCTTTATTTTATCCCGGGTATAGGTTCCTGTGGGTTGCGGTCACGGGATCAGTATTACTGTGACTCTGGTACATTTGCATGTAGTACCTCACAAAAACTTTAAGAAACTTTATCTGGGTCGCGGGAACAGGAGCAGTGTGTCCCATACCTTTCTATCACGAACTTCACGCGGACGAAGTTGCGGGTAAAAGCTAGTTTATAATGTATTTTAAAACAATTACTCGTCGTGACTGATTGACAAACTGATTTATCGACTCAGAGCCAAAACCGCTTGAGCTGCCAATTGTTGAAATAATGTACGAATATGTTTCTAGGTCATCCATGGAAGGTATTCTTAACATAACTAAAATTATGTCCGTCCATTATTTCTCTCTTTCTTCAAGAATTGCACTTACCCTGATAACATCATCTCTGTCACTCGGAGTACCAACAGTGACGTTCAAATTGAGACCATTCGTCATTCCTTGAATAAATGCTCTACAACTGGTGATTGTTCTCTGCTCGTTCGTAGGTCTGAAGTAGAACTCTTCAGGACCTCCGGTGAGCATGTCAGTGTACTTCTCGCGGATTCTCTTGCCGAGACCATACAGCTCTTCGTATCCAGTTCCAGTGAGGTATGAGTGGGACACTTCCAGAGTTTTGTTCCACTGCCAGTTTCTGAAGTTATCTATGTCCTGAATGAATCAAATGAATGCAAGGATCAGTTCAACTGGAGAATTTTAAATTCAGCACTGGTAAAGAAGGTCATATTATGCACGCATCAATCTTGAATATAATATATTACTATCCACTTTTAAGTAACTATATAATACCCAAAAGAGCAAATCGGTGTCAAAAATCTTAAATAATCACTGACAAATTATTATTTCTGGCTTTTAATGGTAACACACTCCAGTCAGATGGCTTGGCGGTATGAAAAGGTAGCTGGGATAGACTAGAAGGCGGATAATCGGGATAAATCGTGCACACTGGGAAAGGCCAATGTCCAGTTGTGGACTGCTAGATGCTAATTGATTGATTTAATGATAATGCTTGACTTAAGACAGAAATTACAAAAATTTCCATGATATACAATAATGATTTTCTATGTCACTAATTGCGTGATCAGAATTGGATTATGATAAAAATTGTTTATGCTGAGTTAATCGAATTGAGAACCTTTCGAACGTACGTGTTTTTTTAAACACAGTTAAGCTGAGAAGAAAGATTACCTGACTGCAGAGTTTGCTGTCCCCAGCCTCATAGCTGGCTATGATCTCGTCTCTCAGACCGGCAATTTCTCTCATGCCTGAAGTGACGCTGCCGCCAGGATTCCTGTTGCCATGCCGGTTCAGCGTCCATATTGATATCGCTTCGCAGTCTGTAATGTGACATACGAATTGTTTGAAGCTGGTTTTATCGTCACGCCGCTAGGCGCGCTGTTGGGCAGCGCGCTGTTAACCGCACGCGTTTGAACAGCGGTGCACTATAAAACGAGATTAGTAGCACGCGTTCCGCTGCTATGAGACAGTCGTGTACAGTATTATGAAGGTTAATGCGAGTCGAGTACTGGCTATTTACTTTTTATGGAAAAGAAGGCAACGGCGAAAAAGAGTAGTTCCAATTCCTTTCCAATTTCTTCCCAGGCTTTATTTTTTGCATCCTTATTTTTGTATAATTCATCGGCTGGGTCCCATAAACACCTTCTGGATCGAACTTCCTCGATTACTCGTCCCGTATCGATGGAATTCATTTCTTACACAATTATACCTACGGCGCGTCTCAACAGCGTCACACTAAAACGCACACTGGCCGTAGAAGCGAATGAGCAGCGCGCGTTTGGACAGCGCTGTCGAACATCGCGCGTTTATTAAACGGCGCTGCCCAAGAGCGCGAAACAAAAACGCAACTTCTACTCCCATATATCTCTGAACGCGCGCGCTCTAACGGCGCTGCCGAAACGCGTAACGATAAAACCAGCCTGATATTTTCTAAAGTTTACGCGAATGTCACTCATTGAATTAAAACCATTTTAACGGATTCTATCGAAACATGGTTGCTGAAAAGATTACCTCGATCTAGTAGGTCACTCACCATGAGAAGCCGACCGAGGAATCGGGTTATGAGAACCCTTCACCACTGGCAGGCAGGTAAGTGTATCTAGGCCGAGTCATAGGCCAGTATTTATTTCAGTAGTTGTTAAAGGGAAAATAAATTGATTTAAGAACGATTTTATGTATTATTAAATTAAATGAGAGATATGACTTAACTAGGTAAGTACCTACCTATGTTTATTAAACGTTAGTAAAATTGCTTATTTATATTTCCTCATATTTATACTTGATAAGGAACATTGCCTTTAATAATAAGAACAGACCCATAAGTTACCTACAATAGTTCTAATTTCAAATTATGTAACAAAACTTTTCTTTTTTTTTTTTTCATTTTTAATTTGAAATATTTTAGGTGTAAAAAATCGACTTGAGCTTCACCCTTCCAACTCTATATGAACTGAACTAAAGATTAATCCTACACAGGACGACACGTGCAGGGCTAAGATGCCATCCATATACGGTGCAGAGTTTACCTGCTAGAACCAAGCGTTTCAGTGACTCATTCCTGTGCCGCACCACTAAGACCTGGAACTCCCTGCCAGCACACGTGCTTCCTTCTTCCTACAGTCCCGGGTCCTGGGGCGTGAAAAGGCATCTAATGAGGCCGTCAAGCTGAGTGCCATCACTGTTAACATGGTACATGTTTACGATGGTGACCCTCTTTCCGAGACTTTGCCTTTGCTTAACATCAGGCGAGGTGAATTCAAATTGACGTGTCCTATATAAAAAAAAAATAAGTCAACAATCAACAACAGGGGTAGATAAAGGCTTATACGTATTCCAGAACGATATTATGATAAAGATGCATGTTCATACTAATTTAATATCTTGCTTGCACTGTATTTTGTTATAATTAAAAGGAATTTAAAAAAGGAGGATAATCGTGTTCACTGAGTTTCTTGCTGGTATCTTCTCAATGTAGAACCAACCTACCGAACCAGCCAAAGAATCATTTTCAAATGATTTACTTTAATTAGGTACTCTTGACATTTCAGACATTAATTGTAAAATTTTGACGTTCATATGTGCTTAAACTGAATAAATGGAATTGTTTCTTTGAATCTTTGATTCTTGATACTCAGTTCTGAATCGCGATTTATAAATAAATCTGACGACAGTTTGTAATCTAAAGGGGCAGTTCTAATTTCACTGTGAAAATCGATTCAAAACTGAGTGTTCTTCAGAAATACGGGCCTTTAAATTTTATGTCATAAAGTAACCTATGAAACATGGGCTACGTCCACTTTCGTAACTGATTTTTGATAACCAGCTACGAATGTGGAAATTTTTCTCTTGCCTTGATAACCAGTTACGAAAGAAGGATTACATTATAGCTTTCATAACCAACTGTCATATCCAGCTACGGTAAAGATTTTTCCATTTTGGTAACTGGTTCTAATATTAAGAAAATTTCGTCCAGTTTCGTAACTGGCTTTGAAACAATTTATTGAGATGGAAGAAAAACGTACGAGAAGATATTGCACGCGCAATAATCTCGTGAAATATTTTTATATCCCATAGCTAATAGTATATCAAGAAACCATGTTTATATCAATAGATAGTTGTTATGCATTCAACAATGGCTTACAATAGTGGGAGCCATAAACGTACAACTGTTTTTATTGGAGTTCATGTTTGATTTTGATGTTAAATATGTACCTACTTACTTATATTTCTAACTATCATGTGATAAGCGACCAGAAAATATGATAATCAGAGGAACTTTTACATGGTATCCATCGACTATAGTCCGCAAAATACGACACCACGCGCTACGCACCCACTTTTGTGATACTACACGAAGAAAAGCCGAATCTTGCCGGCGTCACTCGGGGTTTTATTGGCGGTTTATCTATTATTTGCTGACAAACCCCATAATTTTGGTGATAGCTAACCCTACCTAAAAATGGTATTGATCTTGACCACAACCTGACTACACTCCGTTACTTATCTGAAGGCAAAAGATCTTGAAGTGTCTTTTAATATTTTTTATTTAAAACCTCAGTTTATTAATCTGTTTTTGTTAAAAAAAACTAAGTTAAAAAACGCAATTAAAAGTTTATGCCATACTTAATTTGTTTATGTAAAACACATTCGTGATTGTTTACCTTTAGTTAGGTTTATCGTGCAGATGAGCTTCCAAATTAATATTTCAAAATTCATTCCTGTTTCACCCCCTAACTATGACACAATTTATATTGGGATATAGACACCTGTGTAGAACGTGTAGAATTTATGCGGACTATCGCGTTTCGTCCCTATAATAAAACACCCGTACGACCTACCACAAAAACACCTCTACGACCTCATTTTAATTTATATGCGGTCTAAACTTTGAGTCGTAGTTAGCCGAACGTGTTAATAATATTTACACGGGCTTTCACTTTAAACTTAATGTTGTTTGTTAGATGTAAATTATTTGTGCAGTCATCACCCTCAATAAACATAATGTCTCATCAACCAAATACATATTGCCCTTAACACATTTACCTTGTATGACCTAAGTTTATATTTATTAAAATTTTATATTTTTCATTTAGCACTCAAAAAGTGCGCTCCTGCAATAGAATACAATTTATATCAAACTGTTTTATTGATTTAATTTTTTTATTGTCCGAAATAAAGGTGTGTACCATATACCAGAATAATCGGTCTACAGGAAGGGGGGGGGGGGGGGGGGGGAAACCAAGGTATTAAGATAATTTTGAGTACTCTGTTCGTCAAGATCGTTTTGATGCTGACTTTTTTCTTATCTAGGACACGTCAATTTGACTTCACCTCGCCTGATGTTAAACTAAAGGCAAAGTCTCGGAGAGAGGGTCACCATCGCAAACATGTACCATGTTAACAGTGGTGGCACTCAGCTTAAAGGACAGGAAATACGTGAGCTGGCAGGGAGTTCCAGGTCTTAGTCGTGCGGCATAGGAATGAGTCACTGAAACGCTTGGTTCTAGCAGGTATACTCTGCAGCGTATATGGATGGCATCTTAGCCCTGCACGTGTCGTCCTGTGAAGGAATGGAGAGGGTGGGACTAATAGGAAGAGCTCGTCAGAACATTCACCATGGTAGAGACGGTAGAATACTGCCAAAGACGCAACATCTCTACGCACTCAATCAATGCACTATAAATACAGTCGAACTCATTACCTCCGGCTTGGCAGTTAAACGCTCTACCTATGCCACAGAGGTTGACAAAGCTTATCCTTTTTACACCATTTAGATGGTATAAAAGCACATGACCCACGTGATGGTGAGTGGTTACAATATCCTATGGACGTGTGTAACACCAGATTCGTGCTGAACAGAGAGTTTCTGTGCCATCAGTGCAAAAGACAAATCAGAACACTAGCCCTTGGTTTTCTTGGTTTCATTGACCGCACAAAACATCTCCAGTGAGCTTTGGCTACCCCACTCACCACTGGAAACACAACACGAGGTTATTATGGCTTAAGTATTCTGTAGGGCGAAGGTACTTTCTCACTCCGGTTTACCACAGGTGACCGAAATTCATTTGATCATTTGACGTGTGACCGATAAAACATTGGGCCATTCTACTACTGATCGAATGAACAATTGACCAAAAGAGTTTTTATCGAACAAACATTTGGTATTTTTACTACTAATCGAATGAACGTTTGGTCGAAAAACAGTGTGACACCAGGGAATGTTAGTGATAACTTTATTGAGAAAGGTGCACAACCCGACTTGGTTAGGTTAGGTTAGGTTATTAGGTTATTTTTTTTTTTATAACCATGTAAAAAATAATTCTTTAGTCAACTGTTTTTCGACCAAACGTTCATTCGATCAGTAGTAAAAATACCAAATGTTGGTTCGATAAAAATTCTTTTGGTCAATTTTTAATTCGATCAGTAGTAGAATTGCCTAATGTTTTATCGGTCACACGTCAAATGATCAAATGAATTTCGGTCATCAGTGGTAAACCCTCCCCACTCGGACTGCTCAGTTGGGACGGAAATATCCTCATATCTTATTTACAAATAAATCTAGTTATTTGCACATGATTTTTCATAAATAGCTATAAAACACTTACTTTCCGGTGTAGGATAATCTCTAATATCCCCTCGTACAGTATCGTATGGTGTTTTCGAGCCAAACAAGTCATACGCACACCTATTATTCCAATAGCAACTTTGCACTTGTACAAAACTCACTACAACTAAAAATATAAATTTTGACATTGTCGTACTGACTTCTGACATTGTGACTTCGACTGTACTTAGACGTACGAAGTCGTTACTCGATTGTGATTATGAACTCGTGCTGCTTTACTATATCGCCCCCACTATCTCATAAGTATTGTATATTATTATGTAAAGCCGCGTTCATAAGGTTAAATGGAAATAAAATTTTGTACCGTTGTCAAAAGAGGCTATGACTTTACATAGGCGAATCTATATATGAAAAAGTGCTACCGTATCTCTTTCGTTGATTGTATATACATACATACACCTCATTTTTATTTCTCCTCGGAGTAAGCAGATATAACAGCTAGCAGTAACAAATAAAATTATAGGTATATATCTTGATTTTTAAGAACAATGTCTTTTTTCGTAAACTTTAAATGGTCAATGCTTCCTCGTTACTATACGCGTAGATTTCGGTTATCGCGACCAAACATAACCTATGTCCTTTCTCGTGATCTAATCTACCCCTATACCAAAAATCGGTAAAGTGGTTTAGGCGTGAAAGCGTAACATACAGACAGACAGAGTTACTTTCGCATTGATAATATTATAGTATGGAAGTATGGATAGTATGGATTATCTCGTGCTTCCAAAGTTACCAATTTATTTATTCTTAACCTTTTTATTTAGCGTGTTGGCTAGCAGGTGGGGTTATACCCCATAGTTTAGCAAAGCCTTTCCTCTGTAATCGGTATAAGTAAATGACCGCACGGACAGTCAAAATCAAATCGATCCTTCCTTCCTGTTGACTGATTGTTCTGATATTTTGGGTAACTATTGTTCGGACGATAATACAATTTAAATCAATAAAACAGTTTGGTATTATCATTATTAGTAGGTATAAAGATCATTTTGAATACTTTGCTGGTTAAGATCGGTCGGACGGTGCATGGACCAGAGAACTAGTTAACATAGAGAGTGGAATATTTAGTTTATACAATTGCAACACTTGCATTACCCATTTTTTTATTGTCGTGAGATTAAATTTTAGACAATCGTATTTACCGTGTGATCTTCATTTTTGGGGTCATTTTTAATGTTTTTTTGTGTGAACAATCTCTGGCTCGTTTTGTTGTACATCGGACAATGAACAAATGACTTAAATAAGCAACAGTTTTTGAATATGTTAGTTAAGTACCGAGTCAAATGGGGTGACTCAATGGGTGAATAGATATAAAATGGTCATTAGCTTTTTGAATAATGTCTTTTATAAAATTTCAAATATCTAACTCGCTTCGGCCGCGTACGTAACCACAGATAAGAATAATATTTCTTCTTTCGAAACTCTAAATAAATCCATTTTGGATGAAGTGAGTAAAAAAATAGTTAACAGCCTCTTATATCATAATGAACGTTATCTTAAAATATATTATCTGTTATTATGGCATAGGTAGGTATATTACGCACCACACCTTTCGCTTCTTCTATTTACATAATTATTTGCGTATTCTTATGCAAAATAATACGAAGGCCATCTGTACATGTATGAAATCTGTCCACGTTTGGACTGCCCGATGTCGCCGGACGGAGTATGTCCAATTGATCATCCACGCACGTGCGCAAATTGACCGGTTGATAAATAGTCTAAGATCCGGCTGCAGATTGGTGTACTCATCGAGTAACCACTTAAAACCAGCTTTTTACACAGATTTATGATTAGTAGAATATGTATATCTATCATGCTACCTATCCAAAATTGGCCGCAAGTAATTTTAAATAAAAATTATTGTTCATCAATTTCTGGGACAACATTGCGTTCATTTGTTTTTCAAATAAATTATCGTTCACTTCACGGCAACCTACCTACATAAAGACTCTAAAAACACATTGCATTGTGCAAACTATTACCAAAAAAATTAAAATTATTCATGTGATATATATATTATAAAGGTTTGCGTTCATGGTACCCGTTTACCCCGGCCCAATTGCGCAATGGCAGCAATGTGCTTTTAGAGTCTTTATCTATGTTGACGTGAAGGGGACGATATTTTATTTGGAAAACAAGTGAATACAATGTTGTCCAAAAAATTTAGTAATAAATTAAAAATTTAAAAAACCCCCGTCTCAAAAACACTTCCAAAAAGTTTAAAATAAATGGAGTTTGCCTTTTAACTTTAACGGTTGCCATGTCGGGGGACCCTAATTGGTTAAACACTCCGTTATATTATCGGAACAATTCAAGGTCCCCCGACATGGCAACCGTTAAAGTTAAAAGGCAAACTCCATTTATTTTAAACTTTTTGGAAGTGTTTTTGAGACGGGGGTTTTTTAAATTTTTAATTTAATGTTTATTTTTTACTTTTTAAAGTGATCTACTAGTCAAGCTCTTTCATTTGATACCCATATTGAGGGAGTTATGAAGAAATTCCTATTCCGATATGTTGTGACGGCGGCCATCTTGGACCGATTTTTTCCAAACATAGCTAAGAACACTCCCGACTAATATACCTTTCAAACAAAAAAAACTACATCCAAATCGGTTCACCCGTTTGGGTGCTACGATGCCACAGACAGACACACACACACACACACACACACACACACACACACACACACACACACACAGACACGTTAAACTTATAACACCCCGTCGTTTTTGCGTCGGGGGTTAAAAATACTTGCGTTCAAATTTGGTTCGGCAGCATTGTACCTATATACATATTCTACTAATCACATATGGTTTTATGTGGACACACGACGAGTGCACCAATCTGCTGCCGGATCTCGTACTAAAATGTCAAAATGACACATGTAATGATGAATGACAGATGTAAGAAACTATGACATAGAGAGACAATTACCTACCAACTAAACTAGAAGCGTATTGTACAGAATTGTTTAATTCATTTTGAACAACCATGGTTTTGCTATTATTTATGAGATACTCGCGGTGTACTACGTAACCCCATATTACTCCTTCAAGCTATATTAAATGCCCGCAATTTATTTTTTAAATAACGTATGGAAATCGACCGATTTGTTGACATTTATGATTACTGCTCCACTCCCATGAGTAGTAGCGTGATGATCTGTATATATATATCTCAGATAGTTCATTTATCAAGGAAGACAGTGACTCTCTTGTTTCTGTTAACTGTTTGTCGTTTGCACCTTTTGTCTTTCAACGTTTATTACAACTAAATTTCATTAGACTTGACTTCTTATAAACTGATCCACTGTGAATATAGCTTTACAATGTAGCGGAACCTCATTGGTTGATAAATCACCGTCGCTTCTATAGAGAAGCCGGTGACTACATCTCAGTTAGTAAACTATTCTTGATAGCCTGCATCATGTCTTTTGGGCACCCGTAAGGTAAATACCACCTTCTTCTTCTTCGTGTCAGTGGCAACAATTTAAATATTGAGATGCGCCCAGCCCAAAACTCAGCGACTTTGACCGCACCATCAGTAGCTTAATTTAGGTCGGCAATCGTGCAGGAGTAGGGGCACAGTGGGCACGACAGGAATTGGCCCATCGACTGCAGAGGTGTACAGTCACAGCCAACACCCCCTGCGTACAGGTAACCCCATTTTACCAGCTTCGCCCTCCAGCAGCCGACCTGAGACCTCTATTTAAGGATTCCCAGGTGGCCCATTTTGTTTCATGCCCGGGTGGTAGGCTCTCAGCGTGCTGGATGTTATCTAGAGGGGGTGTATTATTCCGTGAGCCACTTCTGGTAACGAGCGCTCTCGGGGTGCCCATCTCAGCAGCAGTACATCGAAGGAAGCTCCGTCTACTTTTAAGGCGGGAGCTGGGTATGTCATGTTGCAGGAGTGGGTACCGTTCATCTGTCTCCTGTTTTCTCTTCTCAGCCTCGCAAGAAAGGTGCTGTCGTAAGCTTGGTGAAGCGATACCAGCTAGTGGATACAGTCTGTTCGGTACGGTACGGTGCGGTATTCAAGCCTACTCCCCGTAGGCTTAAATACCTCCGAAATCTGTCGATAACCGTACTTTGGAGGCTAATTATACATTAAACAACTAGCAGAGAGGGTTCCGGCTTCACCCGGAAACAGATTCTTATAAGAATCCCATACGCACTTTCTATACAACCTATTTTACCCGCTTAGTAGTGAAAGTTGAAACAGTGATATATTTACATTTATTTCCTACAAGAAGCAGTTATGTGAAATTGTATACCTCTTACCTCAAAAATTTCCCATACAACTGTTCATCGCTCATTGTACAGTAAGCGTCAGAAATATTATAACAATAAAGTCTCAAATGATCTCAAAACCAAGGCATTAAGAGCAAAATCAAACTGTTTTTACCTGACTACGGCGAAGCCAAAAGGAGGGTTATGATTTTGACAGGCTATGTATGTATGTATGTATGTATGTTAATTTGTTTCCCTCAACTACTTATTAGAACTGAACAAATGAGGTATCGTTACAAGCGGCTTGATCGTCCGATGGTTATAGGCTATATAACGTGTCACTCAATCTTGTGTGGCGCCCTCTAGCGCACATAAGGTACTGTGTTAAAAAATACATTTGAGATAAATGTGCCGTGATTGGTATCAAATGAAAGTGCTTAATGAGAACATTTCAAATATGTATAAATTATTAACTTTAACTTGCCTCAAAATAATTAAAATCTATATATATAAAATCACTTGTCCCGACTGACTGACTGACTGATTCATCAACGCAGAGCCTAAACCGCTGAACCTACAAACTTGAAATTTTGACAGTAGTTGCATTTAATTATGTAAACATCCACTAAGAAAGGATTTTTGGAAATTCTGCTACTAAAGGGGTAAAATAAGGGATGGAAGTTTGTATGAAAGTCCGTCATTTTCAGAGCTAGGTGTACTAAATTTCATAAACCTGTGTCTTTTAAGAAATAAATGAACACCTGTATCAGCGTTTTTCAAAATTTAACTACTAAGACGGTAAAATAGGTGATAAACGTTTGTATGGAAACACCGTCTGACTGACTGATTCATCAATGCAGAGCCTAAACCGCTGGACCTACAAACTTGAAATTTTGGCAGTAAATGCATTTTATAATGTAAACATCCACTAAGAAAGGATTTTTGAAAATTCTGCTACTAAAGGGGTAAAATAAGGGATGGAAGTTTGTATGAAAGTCCGTCATTTTCAGAGCTAGATGCACTAAATTTCATAAACCTGTGTCGTTTAAGAAATAAATGAACACCTGTATTAGCGTTTTTCAAAATTTAACTACTAAGACGGTAAAATAGGTGATCGAATAATTGCCGGGAAATGCCTAAAAACAGCAAATCTTTTTGACAGAACGAAGTCTGTCGGGTCCGCTAGTAAAAAATAAAGTTTAAAACTAAAACCCGACTACCGAAAAATCACGCTGTAAAAAGTGACAAACAAGAAAATATCAAGGATAGCCGTGGTCGTATGCCACTTACTCGAACAAAACTATGTATTCCAGGGAAAAGTGGCATACGACCACGGCTTTATTTTGAGCACTTTGTTCATTAAGAGAGATCTGATGCTGCCTCCCCTATAATTAGTTAAATTAAAGTAGTTACATTTTCAAAAGTCATTTCTTATTTTTATTTATTTATTTAACTTCATGCACAAAGTACATTGGCGGACTTAATGCCGTAGGCATTCTCTACCAGTCAACCATAGGGTGGTGCAGAACTAACGAGGCAGGCACAAAAGAAGTCTACGTAAAGTTCAAGCAATATCAAAATTAATTAATTACATACACTGAAGCAATACGTACAATAATACATACATATCCATAATAGATATACCTATATATATATATATTATATATATAAACAATATACTATAAATATACATAAACAATATAATATACCTACTTATATCAATCGATATGAACATAATACACTTTTAATACACATTATACATTATAAACATAGTATATATCAATAAGAGAATACGAGAATACTACATTATTAACTTTGAGGTGACTCAGCTCTCTGTTTGAGAAGCCAAAGCCGAACTTTTGACTTGAACGTATCCCGGGTCGTGCACATCCTGATCTCAGAAGGCAGTGCGTTCCATAGAAGGACAGACTGAACAAAGAAAGAGGAGCCCAGGAAGTTAGTTCTATGGGGTGGACATGAGAGGAGACGGTTATTCGAAGAGCGGAGATTTTTGTTGTGGTTTGCACATAACAGTTGGAAGGAAGAAGTTAGGTAAGTAGGAGACGTAGGAGAGTAAAGAATGTTGTAAAGAATTGTAAGGCAGCGCATCTTACGGCGAGGACGGATAGGTAACCAATTAAGTTGGGAACGGAAGGCGGACACATGGTCATATTTACGAAGGTTGAAGGTTGAAGGTTTAATTCTTAGTGTTTAGTTATTTTTTTTTAAGGTACAGAACCTTAAGAATGAATGCATTGTTAGACAAAAGAGGACTATGACAAGAAATTCGTTGTAAATTATTTGCAAGAAACAGGCGACTCATGCGTGCTCGCGCACGAGACATCGAATGGCCTAAGAAGGTCAAGAATCCTATCTCGCCTGGCAATCCTATGTCATAGATTAGATTAGTTACTATTTGACTGGTGTCAATCATGCCTAATCATGTCACATGCACAGATTCTATAGATCTCAAGAAACTGTGTTTTTAATACCATTTAGGTGACACAAGCACATGGCCCACCAGTTGGAAAGTGGTCACCATGGCCTGTGGACGTGTGCAACATCAGAGGAGTCATACAACAAAGAGTTTCTGTACCATTATTGCAGAAAACAAAGCAGGCATTTGGTCTTCCCACTGATAGCAAAAAAACTCTTCAGTGAGTTCTGGCTACCCTGCTTACCGCCGGGAAAACAACACGAGGTTATTATGGCCAAAGTATTCTGTAGGGCGGAGATACTAACCCAGTCGAACCGCTCAATTGGGACGGGAATACTGTCATGTCTGGGATTGGGCTTATTTATGTGTTGACCGCGACTCCAGCAGCGGTGTGAAGTATCCCTACTGCCCCCTAGGCAAGTGGCACAATCGTTTAGACCAGAATAGAATCCATACTAATATTATAAATGCGAAAGTAACTCTGTCTGTCTGCTTGTTACGCTTTCACGCCTGAACCACAAACGATTTTGATGAAATTTAGTATAGGAGTAAATTAGGCCTTGACAAAGGATATAGCACGGAGGAGAGGTTTCCTTCTCCATGGGATATAGGTTATGTTTGGTCGCGATAACCGACATTCACGCGAGTGGAGCCGCTGGCAACATCCATACTAATATTATAAATGCGAAAGTAACTCTGTCTGTCTGTCTGTATGTTACGCTTTCACGCCTAAACCACTGAACCGATTTAATGAAATTTGGTATAGGGGTAGATTAGACCATGAGAAAGGACATAGGCTATGTTTGGTCGTGTTACCCGACATCCACGCGGACGGAGCCGCGGGTAAAGGCTAGTCTAGTAATAAATATGGGAATGGCACGTATTTTGACTTTTATGATAGTCCTGAAAGTATGTCAATTCATACCCACATTGATTAGTTATATTAATTTCACATAAATAAAATATTAATAGGAGGTTGTTGAAGTAAAATTAGGTTTGAAATAAAAAATGTTTATTCCATCAAATACAGCTTTATTAATTTTATTTATCGGAAAAAGAAAAGATAACATTGCATATTAATTGCTGGAAAATTTATTTGTGTGTTATTTACCAAGTTTTCTTATTTTACAAGTGATTATCTTGTGTTATTTACTTTTTCCTCTCATCCACTTGATTTAATACAGTGAAGAAGGTGTAAGATGCTTTTATGATCTGAAACAAATAAAAATATTAATTTGAAGAGACAGGAGTGGATACAATCATTATAAAGTCATTTCAAGTAAATGGCGGGGGAGACTCGTGTCTTTCGTTTCTCTTCGATCAATAAAATAACAGAACAATCTGTCACATACAACGTCACAAGTTCATATAGGTTTGAGGGGTCAGATGGCAGTCGTTCCCGAAATAGCATAGAATAACAATCAATAAGCGTCAGGCTGTTCCTATATCATTTTTTATTGAATAAATAAATATTGTCAATATGATACTATACACAGCGCTATCTAGACTCAAAGTAAACATACCATAACTAGCTTATGTTATGGGATCTAGATTGCGGAAAAACATACTAAGTTATAGTTCGTTCTTGGGAATACATACACAATACTTTATACAGAAAACACTCAAACCAATGAAAATCTACATAGGTACTCATCCTTACAAATATTTGCACTGAGTGGGAATCTCCGCTCAGTGCAAACATGAAGTGGAAATGAAGTGGAAATAGCCATAAAAACTACGAACTACCGCAACGTCTATTCATAAAAAAACTAAAGAACTAAAAAACTAAAAATGTTTCTATGATATTGATGAATCCTTGAATCACAAAGACCGCTACAAATCATAGATAAATAAAGAGATCCGGTTCTTAGCATTCCATGGACTCACCGTGCGGTCGCCGGGTCCATGGCGTGGTACAGAGAGGAACACTGTGACGGCGCCTGGGACTTGCGACCCAGGTGTAGGTTTAGGGTGGCCACCTTGTGATGCATCAGTGCTCACCTCCACCGTCAGTCGAAATCCCCCCCCTACCTATCCAAATTTGGTAAGATCCTATCAACGCCGTTTTAGATATTCGTTTGAGTAAAGAGCTTACTGAAGCTCTTGGCAATCCGAGGTCTTTAAATAAGTTATACAGGGATTTAGCTGGAATTCCACTTGCTCCTACTTCCACGGCGTAGAGTTTAACCACATAGCCATTTTTGGTTAACTCGTTGGTCAAGTCAAAGTATTTGTTTATTTTTATAGCGTGGTCTTTAGGTATGTTAGTTTCCCACGGTACTGTGAGTTCTACTAGTACTGCACGCTTTTGCTGTTTTGACAATAGGAATATATCGGGTGTAGATGACGAGGCACAAACATATACATATATATTAAAAATGATTGTAGGTAACATCATTCATTGGTTCCGATCGTTCGTAAGAATATCGGTAAATGACTCCACCGAAGCCTTAAAGACGGATAAGAAGGGAAATTTGAATCACATCGGGTGTGTCTCGGTAGTCGAGTTGGTCAAGGCATTCCCCTTGTAAGGGAAAGATCGCGGGTTCGAGTCCCGCCCAAGAAGATTATTTTTCCCTATGTATTCGAAATAAATTATTTTTTATTTCTTCTTATTTCCCCGAGCTCCCTGCGTAACAATCGCACGGTCTTTCCAGCTGTCAATAGTTGATAAGAATGATGACTTACAGAGGTGAAACATGCCAGTGACAAAGTAGCGAAGCCATCGGCAGTGAGTCTCGTGATGTTGTATGTGCGCACCATGATGACCAGGATAGTGCGGCGCAAGGGAATCGAACACATGTACCATGGACACCAGTAGGCTGCGCTCGCGATCTCGGAGCTCTGGAGATTGAGAAATAGACGATCATAGCTAAGAATAATGGCAGACAAGTGATTTGTCCTAAAGAATAATGAGAATTTCTTTCAAAACATTGGTGAACTAACTACAATCAATACATAGAAATAAAAGATAATTAAAAAAAATGTACCACAACATTGTACACAACGCTATCTAGATCCATGGTAAGCTTAACTAGCTTGTGTTAATGGAGTCTAGAATGCGGATAAACATACTTATATATTTTTTTGTCAATACATACATATTATACATAGAAACACCCAGACCGTTGCAAATAGCCATATTCATGCATACAAATATTTGCACTGAGTGGGGATCGAACCCACGCCTCCAGCGTAGCAGTCGCGTTCACTACCGCCACGCCACGAAGCATCGTCTCAAGTTAATTATAAATTTATCTAAAAATAACTGTTGCCCGCGGCTATGTCCGCGTGGACTTCTTGTCCCGATTCCGCTGCTAACCCTCCCCGAGAGCGTGATGATATTCTATGACACTAACAAGTAATATGGCTTTATTTTGGTTAAAGAATTTTCAAATTTGTTCAGTAGTTTCAGAGATTATCCTCTACAACGTTACACATTCCCAAATTTTACCTCTGTAATCGTTGTATAGACAGAAACTTATCATACATAAGCGTTTCAGTGGCTCATTCCTATGCCGCGCCATTAAGACCTGGAACTCGCTGCCAGCGGACGTGTTTCCTTCTTCCTACAGTCCCGGGTTCTTTAAGCTGGGCATGAAAAGGCATCTGATGAGGCCGTCAAGCTGAGTGCCACCACTGTTAACATGGTACATGTTTACGATGGTGACCCTCTTTCCGAGACTTTGCCTTTAGCGAAGTGAAGCCAAATTGAGGTGTCCTTTATAAAAAAAAATACTTAGCTATCTTGTGAAATTCGAAAATCGATACTGAAAGCCGTCCAGCAGAAAAATTATAGTGCCAAAATTTCCAATAAAAGACATTAATGAATTACCATTTCGGAGAGTTCGTTTCCTTGGTAACAGAACAGGAACACTTCTATCGTCATACAGCCCAGGTAGGCCACCATTGATATGATCCGAATCCAGTTCTTATTGCTCAGTTCCTGGGAATTATTAGTGTTATCACATTAAGATCGAGATCACATTGTATTCTGGCTTGTAATAGAGGACGTTAAGGCTCTAAGGCCCGTATTCTAGAAAGACAGCCTGAATCGCGATTTATCTGAGGACAGATTTTATAGGCAATACGTCAAATCTATCAATCTGTCTTTACAATCTGTCCTCAGATAAATTTCGATTCAGGCTGAGTGTCTTTCTAGAATACGTCCCTAAGTCTAGAAGAAGCACGCATCATGAAAAAGTGCCCGCTTGATGGCAATAGGATCGACCCCTATTACATAGAACCGAAAATCAATTTTTGTGAAATTTTGGGTGTTAATACACCTATGCCTATCCCTTCAACGATATACAGGCGTGAATATAAGTATATATGAACATTTATCTTTAGTTAGAGACAGGTACAGTCCTCCTGGATAGGTGGTAATTCGTTGGTCAGAGTATTTTTTTTTTTTTTTTTTTATATAGGACACGTCAATTTGACTTCACCTCGCCTGATGTTAAGCTAAAGGCAAAGTCTCGGAAAGAGGGTCACCATCGTAAACATTTACCATGTTAACAGTGGTGGCACTCAGCTTGACGGCCTCATTAGATGCCTTTTCACGCCCCGCTTAAAGGACCCGGGACTGTAGGAAGAAGGAAACACGTGAGCTGGCAGGGAATTCCAGGTCTTAGTGGTGCGGCATAGGAATGAATCACTGAAACGCTTGGTTCTAGCAGATATACTCTGCACCGTAAATGGATGACATCTTAGCCCTGCACGTGTCGTCCTGTGAAGGAAAGGGGAGGGTGGGACTAATTGGAAGAGCTCGTCAGAACATTCACCATGGTAGAGACGGTAGAAAACTGCCAAAGACGCAACATCTCTACGCATCTGCAAAGGCTCGAGGGTGTTCGTGACCTCAGGATCCCCAATAATGCGGACCGCACGTCGCTGCAACCTGTCGAGAGCATCTAATAAGTACTTTGCGGAGCCGTCCCAGAGATGTGAGCAGTATTCCACGCAGGAACGAATTTGGGTCTTGTATAGAAGACACCGCTGCTCCGGCGTGAAAAAACGTCTCACTCTGTTCAGGACTCCGAGTTTACGCGAGGCTGATTTGATGATACTCTCGATATAGTTTTTGTTATTCAGTTTGCAGCGAACATCCATACCGAGGATTGTGAGGTGATCCTGCAGTGGCAGTGGTGTGCTCTGAAGAGTGGGAAGGGGAAGGAAAGGAGATACCTTAGCTGTAAACGCACATGCCTGGGTCTTCTTGGCATTGAACTCGACCAGGTTCCTAGCGCCCCATTGAGAAATGTGGTCCAGGATCCGGTCCAGCTCTGTGACAAGAAGCTGCCTTTTTTCCGCGATATCAGACTGCTTGGCCGCAGGATGTGCGTGATAACTCCCATGTAAGGTGCTGTCGTCTGCATAGCAGTGAATGTTTCCGTCACAGAGCATGTCATTGATATGCAGAAGAAAGAGAGTGGGAGATAAAACGGAACCCTGCGGCACGCCAGCATTTACCTGCAAGAACTCCGAAGCTCGTCCATCACAAAGGACGCGAATACGGCGCCCCTGCAGGAAGCTTGCAACCCAGTTACACAGTCTAGGAGGCAGGCCGAAGGCTGGTAGCTTGGAAAGAAGTGATTTGTGCCATACCCTATCGAAAGCTTTGGCGATGTCAAGACTAATTGCCAGTGACTCACCGTGCTTCTCCATAGCCTCACCCCAAAGGTGGGTCATGTACGCCAGAAGATCACCCGTTGACCGTTTCGGTCTGAAACCGTATTGCCGGTCACCAAGCAAGGAGTGATCCTCTAGGTGGCGCATGAGCTGTGTGTTAATTATGTGCTCGAACACCTTACACAGCACTGAGGTGACGGCTATGGGTCGATAGTTGGCTGGGTCCGAGCGATCCCCCTTCTTGGGGATCGGCTGGACATTCGCCTCCTTCCAAGCCGAAGGCACTGT
This sequence comes from Eilema sororculum, assembly GCA_914829495.1. Classification (NCBI taxonomy): domain Eukaryota; kingdom Metazoa; phylum Arthropoda; class Insecta; order Lepidoptera; family Erebidae; genus Eilema; species Eilema sororculum. The sequence continues at coordinate 2,393,465 of OU618544.1, read as the reverse complement.
ACCCGAACTGTAGGACAGTCGGTACAGCCGCGTTAGCATAGGAGATAACTCCGCTGCACATTTTTTAAGTACAACCGCTGGAATACCATCAGGACCACTGGCTTTCCGGACATCGAGTGATTGCAGTACTGCACGGACATCGCGTTGCCTGATACGTATATCAGGCATTGCGTGGTCACCAGTGGGCACTGTCCGTGGTTGCATACCACAATCATCGACTCGGGAGTTGGCCGCGAAGAGATTGACCAGCAAATTTGCTTTCTCTTGCGGCTCATGGGCCAGAGATCCATCGGGATTGCTCAGCGGGGGCAGCGAGGGCTGGCAGAAGTTGGCTTGCACGGCTTTGGCCAGTTGCCAGTAGCCACGGCTACCCGTGGGATGCGCCACTAGCTCTTGGCCCAGCCGCGCTATGCGCTGGGCATCCGCCCCGACGCATGCCCTCTTGCAGACCTTTGTGGCTCTGTTGTACGCCGCCTTGAAGTGACCCACGTTGGGATCGCGTGTGGCGCGCGCCCGCACCCAGGCGCGGTACGCAGACTGTTTATGTTCAACAGCCTCCGCGCACTCGCGCCCGAACCACGGACGCGCTCCGCGGACTCCGGTGACATCGGTGTATGGGATATAGTATTCCATACCTAGACCGATCTCACCGGCGACGGCAGTAGCGCTCTCAGATGGGTTCTTACCCTCAAAGCAGCGTTCAACCCACGGGATGGACGCATAATAGTCGCGCAATCCATCCCAGTCCGCTGACGAGTAGTGCCATAGCCGCCTCTTCCCCTGCACGGGTCGTGGGGGCGCTACAATGGGCACGGTGGAGCGGACCAGACAGTGGTCGGAGTTGCCTAAAGCAGCAATCACCGAGACACTGTACTGGTCCGGGTGACTCGTCAACAGAAGGTCAAGCAGAGAGGGCTCTAGGCCGGACTCTCTTGGTATCCTCGTGACCTTGTGCACCAATTGAGTCAAGTCATGCGCCAGGGCAAATGCGTGAGTGGCTCTTCCCGCATGGTTTGTTATGGCGGAGCCCAACCAGATCTTGTGGTGGGCGTTAAAATCCCCCAAAAACACCAATTCGGCGTTCGGAAACCGCTCCTGCGCATCATCTGCCGCCTGACTCAGGTATTCGAATAGTCGAGTTATCTCTGCATCTCCTGTATGGGAACGGTAAAGGCACACATAGACCTGACTCGTGGAGCCATGGTCTACGTGTACCCAAAGGATGGAAAAGGATGGGTCCTCTAGACAGCGCAAACGGCGACAACAAATATCCGCCCTAACAAACACGCACACCCCGGCTTTTGCTCGGAAATTTTCCTCGATAACATAGCCGGGGTAAAGCAGGTAGGTCGTGTCGTCAGGGCGGCGTATTTGTGTCTCCGTTAGAAACAGCATAGCTGGTTTCGCCGTCTCCAGGTGTTGGTGGACGGCGTTGAGGTTCTTATGGAGCCCACAGATGTTCGTGGACTCCACCTCAAATAGAGTTTTTGTGGGAGAGTCCCTAGCCGCTGTTTCAACAATTTTTGTTTTGTGCGCTGCCATGAGGTGAAGGGTAAGGGAAGGCGTGAAAAAGAGGTGATTGTCGCCGCAGCACCGCGTGACAAAACATGGGAGATTGGTTTCATCTATGAATGTGAGGCGTGACGAGAGCCGACGCGCCGAACGGAAGGGCCCTCGTACCCTCCCGAATATGGTCGCCGGGCTCCCGTCCGGTCGCCAACAGGCACGACGAGCCATATCGGGATTAAATTTTAGAATCAAATAATGAATATACGAGATTGACACGCATTTTGACGTTTCTGACGTTTGTGACAGTCGTCAACGTATGTCAATTCCATACAGTGATTGTTATTCTATTACTATTCTGTTCTACAATTGTATGGCCACTTGTCTAGAGGGGCAGGTTACTGTTCTAAGAACAATGTGAAGTAAATCTGATAGGTAGGGAGGCCACATAGCTAAATATGTAGTTACTCGAGGCTCACGGAAACTTATTAGAATTGGTAGATTAGATGATAAAAAGAATAATGGTATAACATACCATAACATAAACTCACGCCTGTATTCCCCGAAGGGGTAGGCAGAGGTGCTAGCACCCACATTTCGCCAGTTTATGTTTAGGTCCCAATGTAATAGGTAGCGTTGGCGAGCCCATTGCCATTAACCGGGCACTTATAAACCTGCGATAAATACACACATAACTTCGAAAAGCATCATAAAGTCATTGATGTGTGCCATGGTAAACCTGGGATCGAAACCGAGACCTCGTCTCACCACTAGGCTACCGCAGATTTTATAATAATAATAAGAATAATGGCATATAAATTTTCTATTTTATGTAGTGGGGGAAGTGTCTACATAACATAATAACAATTAATTACATACACACATCAAAAAAAGTTTGCGATCAATGGCATAAGCTCCTAGAATTCTTTAAATTTAACTTTATCAAGAAAAAATCTATGTTGTATGCTCTCTTTAAATAGGAATACCCTGTTTGAAATTAAAATATAAAACTATTTTTTATTATTTGTGGCTCACGGTTCCATATTTTATATGTAGGTACCACATTGAATGATGTTATCTCTAATATGTGATTATCTGTAATATAGTTTCCTAATTTCTAAAAGAACTTAATTTGCATTGAGAGTTTTTGAGCATTATTATGTAAAGATGTAATACCACCTAAATGTGGAAACTGATGATTGGCCTTCAACATTTTTATTATATAATATTGAACCTTTTTTAGCTGTAAGTTTCCCTAAAATTGTAAAATAAAATAAAATAAAATAAAATACAGCTCGTTTAAGAGCACCCCACGCGTGTTCTATTGGGTTTAAGTCGGGCGAGCCGGCATCGGCAGGCCAGTCTAATCGTGTGATATCGTATTCTTGAAGAGCAGCATTGACTCGTTGAGCTCGATGTGCGGGCGCATTATCATCGACCAGTACAAATTGGTGCCCATGGTTTACTCGGAATGGTTTGACGATATCATCAATAGCAACTGCTTTGTACATGTCTGCTGTCATGAAGCCCCGATACGGGATCAAAGGCGTTCTAGCTCCAATCATAATGCCACCCCAAAAAGACACCGATTTTCCGCCTTGCTGAACTGTTCCAGTGGCCTTTCTTTGTCTTTCACGATCGCCTGGTCTTCTCCAGACACGGACACGTCGATTATCTGGATGAGTGGAGATTCGGGATCCGTCAACGAAGAGACAGTTTTGCCAAATGTTTTCTTCCTCACCTTCTTCATTTTGCCGAAGTCTAGCCCACTGCAATCTTCGTTGTTGACGTTGCCGGGAATTGAGCGGAGCTCACCATGACCTCCGTGCTCGTAATCCAGCCTGGTGCAAGCAATTGCGAACGGTCTGGTTGCTAACTTCAAGCCCAGAGGCGGCCCTGACTTCTGCTTTTATTTTAGTGGCGTTGATTGTGGGATCACGGGCTGCCAGCAATCTAATATAGCGCTTTTGTGCAGCTGTCAAAACAGTTGGGTGACCGCTGCGGGGTCGGTCAGCTAAATTCTCCATTCCGTGGTACCTCTGCAACGTAGCCACGAAACAGGATTGGGATATAGCAAGTCTGCGTGCTATTACTCTCGTGGTGTATCCTTCTTCCCTCAAAGTTACTATTTTAGCTCGTAAAACCTCTGATAATCCTCTTGGCATTTTTTCAATCACTACTTTCCGCGAAAAATATCTTGAATCGGTTATAATTCACTAAATCAGATTTCTGAATGAGCGTAAGCTAGGACTGAAAGCCTTTTTATAAGAAAAAAAAATTGAACGGTGTCATTGTTTTGTGTTCTAATTCTTTATTTTTAAATAAAGAATCTAAAAAGAAGAAAAAATCATAATATAATCTACAGTAACAAAAAAGATTTCAGTTTTTCAAAGTGATCGCAAACTTTTTTTGATGTATGTATATCATCCACATTTTTGGGTTCCCCACGCCCTTAGGTTACCCTTAAATCGCGAGATTTTCAGAGTGGACACTCGTTAGCTAGTAACTAACCTACCTTATATTAATCTGACGCGTAGGTGCAAATTCTTGATAGATGGATTTTTTACGCACCCACCAAGTCTTGAAGTCTGCCTACTGTCCGGAGGAATTTGTCAATATATAACTAGCCTCTCCTAGCTAAATCTCACAGGATCCAGTTACTACCGGATTTCTTTCTAAGCGTGCCCTACTATGATCATACGTACAAGAGACAACTGGTAAGCCGTAACACAGATGATGACCATCGACACGGTGAAGTTAGTGAGGATGGGCTTGGCGAAGCAGATCTGCATTCTTGCTGCGGTCTGAAGCGCTGCTTCGTGCTTCATCGCGCATTCTCGTAAGCGCCTCCTAACCGTGTCCTGATCCTCCGCAGAGAACATTAACTGCGAACAATAACGTGGCATCGTTTTATTCATGGGTTTTATAATTTTGATAAGCTACTTAGCCCCTAATCCTATATCCCAATTTCCGTCGGCATCCATTCGCTATTGAGATTAGTACTCAATTAATTACAGTACTTTCCCTGGCAAGGTAAAGTCCTTGGGTAAGTTCAGAGAGCTCTGTGTAAGACCCATGTAATAGGGTGGGGTACTTAACTTCAACAAGCAAAATATCAACAGTTACAATGACAACACCATGTAAACAACAGACTGTTTAGTTCAAAAAATTACAATGTCATTGGTATACAACATAAAACGGTTCAAAATGTCAACACTTTACGTTAACAAAGAATCATAATAATCAATGACTTATAACATAAACGGCTCATTTATTCAATGATCTACAATGACAATATTTGATTAAATCAACGTCCAAAAAAAACAACAATCAATACAAATTAATGATTATTTATTCTGGAATTATATGCTATTTTTTTTCAAAAACTTTACAACATCTAATTCTTCTCGTTGATCCATAACTTTTTTCAAGTTGTCTTCATTTGCTCCTTCCTTAGCTCTCTCATCATTATAGGTAAATTCTATTTTTTCCCATTCAAAAGTGAGTTCCACCTTCTGTGCCAGGATTCAACAATATTTTGTGTACGAGGCATATTGTTATTAAAATTATCAAAAACTGACTGGAGTTGTGGAGGCAACAGAGGCTTAGATTTGTGCATATTTAGTAATATTTCACCCGTTTGTTTTAAAACTCCCGTTTACATAATAACGATCAAACCACTCGAGTTCATTAGCTCTCTCAGGAACCACATCGGCTTTAAGTTTCTCCAAAACCGGGAGTATCTCGTGAGGAGGCAAAAATGCTAACGCATATATATGACTCAGTTGTAATGCGAATTCACTACTTCGTCCATATTCTTCGGCTAATCCAAAGTCTTTGATTTTTTCCAAATATTTTGTGTAAAATGAAAGAAACATCCCTTGTGTGTACTTCCGCTAAAAACTTGATTGCAAGCATTTAAAATAGCCATCTCAAAATCACTTATTATAAATTCTGGACATAAATCCAAGTTGTACTTTGTTGTAAGTTGTAATTAGGTACATTTCTTATGAAAATGAGGGGCTGTGTATTACACGTCACAGATCTCATTCCTATGCCGCACCATTAAGACCTGGCACTCCCTGCCAGCTCACGTGTTTCCTTTTTCCTACAGTCCCGGATCCTTTAAGCGGGGCGTGAAAAGGCCGTCAAGCTGAGTGCTGAGTGCCACCACTGTTACATGTTTACGATGGTGACCCTCTTTCTGAAACTTTGCCTTTAGCTTACCATCAGACGAGGTGAAGTCAAATTGACGTGTCCTTTATAAAAAAAAGATCGCGAGAATTTTATACTAAAAAGGAGTTACCCTGATAATTAAAAACGTGAGTTTTTTACCCTTAGTTAACCACCTAACCAAACAGAGCTAGAACATACATGGTAGAATAATGTTTGACTTCCTTCAAAAACTTACATTTTCAGGGGTGTCCAGTGAATCGCAAACTGTCCTGATCGACAGAGCTACGAGCCGCAGCCTGCAGGTGACGACAGCTATCAGGGCTGCCACAAAATTGTCGAAGCTGACATTCATAACCGCCGATATTATGAGAGATGAACTCTAGAACCAAAATATGACTTTCCTGTTAATACTCTCGTGACGGCTCCGTGCCAACACCCAATGACACTACTGGTGTACCTACTGGTAGTGTCAACGGTATTATTCTATCCCCATGACACCACTGATAGTGTCAAGGGTATTAGGATTAGTTTTTAATCCTAACTAGCTGATAACAGATGATAATTCTGTGTTGTTAAAATTAACTAAAGTACGCTAAAAATATCAAAAATGGTATTATATATTATATACACCCAGATTGTATAGTCGTTTCGAAAAAAAACAAATAGGACAAAAAAAAAATTGGACACAGTTCTATGTGGGACTCGAACCGGCTGCAAGGACTACTGAGAACAGAAAAACGATTTTCGACCTTAATAACATTTTCTTAATTACATGTCATTTCGCATAAATAGATGTTGCTGATTATGAAAATACGAAAAAAACTCTGTTGTATGTGATGTCAATAAGGTCGAAAATTGCTTGAAAACACTATTCGGCCAGCCGGCTGCTTGCTAATTGTGTGTTCATTTGCCTCACGGCCGTCACGTCCGACCAAAATTTGTCGGCGCTGACCGGAATGCAAACATTCGTGAGCATCAAGAAAGCGAAACATTCGTGAACATCAAGATGGCGGGATCAAGCCCCAAATTTAAAATTTAGCACATTGAAGTGTTTGTACTACATATGTACTATTTGTACCCCAAACAAGACATTTGTACCTTTAAAGGTAAACGAAGTATGTTAAGACGTCCCTGGTCCCGCCACTTTGGTATCAAAGTGGCGGGTTCTTCTGGAAGCGCTACTCAGAGGCAGGTAATTCACACCCCAAGACTTAGTACTACATATGTACAGGTATATACTCAATTTTCAATACAATTGAAAGTGCCAAATTAAAATTATATAATTATAGCATTGGTCCCGCCAAATTGATGATTCATGTTATCGCTGAATTCATGTGTACAATGACACAGATCGTGTAAAATGAAATGTGGAAACTTAGTACGTCCTAAGTACATGAATTTGTGTAATTTTTATATTCTATTAGTTAGGTTAGGTTCTCTTACGTTTCCTTTTTTCCTACGCTCTTTAATGTGACGGTGGAGTCATCTATCGATATTCTTACGAACTATCGGAACCATTCAATGATGTTACAATCATTTTTAAACATTGATTTTTTGATAACTTCACCCAAATAATTGAATGAATTTTACAGACAGATTAAAGACGGATAAGAAGTGAAATTTGAATCACATCGGGCGTGTCTCGGTAACCGAGCTGGTCAAGGCATTCCCCCTGTAAAGGAAAGATCGCGGGTTCGAGTCCCGCTCGAGAAAATTATTTTTCCCTATGTATTTGATTTGTATATTTAGCATACATAATGCTGTAAAATTCACTCAATCATCCAAACATTTTCACATTTATAACATTTGCAATAGTTCAACAAACCTGAATAAAGTAAGTCAGCTCATAAGCTGGAGACGTAGACGTGTCGTACGGGTACCTATAAATAGAAAGATATTTATATTTTTTATGTCAATCTTCCAAAAATAAATCATTTAGTATTCATACCAAGCTGTAAGCGGTAGTTGACCCCTCTCGGCGCTCGCAGACCAGCACATACATGTTATACCCGCCATTGACAGGTAGAAAACCATAAATGTCGTTGATTCGCGATTGCAGCTGTAGAAAAATTAGTAAGTAATAGTTAATAAGACTATATGCCACGCTTGTACAGTCAGCATCAGATGGATGTTAACGAAAAAAGTGCTCAGAATTAACTGAACAACTTAGTTCCCCCCCCCCCCCTCCCAGTTGACTGATTTTCTGATATTTGGTGACACCTTTAGTTTGAACAATAATACAATTTAAATCAATAAAACAGTTTGAATTTGCTCCTGTTGAGACTTTGTCGTCAAAATCGTTCTGACGCTGACTTTACTTCTGAAGGCCACTTTCCACGATCTACGATTTTGCAGATGCTTGAGCGATTTCACCTATTATCAATCAATCAAACAATCATTAACCTAGTCTACTGCTGCACATAGGTCTCCTCTATGTGCGCCGTTGCTCCCGATGCTCCGCTCTCCGCACCCAGCCACCTTTTTCAAGTCATCAGTCCATCTAGCTAGGAGGCGTTGCGATTCCCTCTCGTGACATGTTTGCTCCAACGGCCATCGGTACTTCGACAGATATGGCCAGCCCACTGCCACTTCCACTTGCTTATTCTACGAGCTATTTCGGTAAGCTAAGATATATATATAATCCTACCTCTTAACAATCCGTATTCCCTCTTCCCTGTTTTCGCCACTCAGTTCTTTGTTGGCAGTGTCACAGATGTCGTGTATAGAGTGTCTCCACTTCATCACGGTGATCATCTTGATGCCCAGAGACACGTTGGTGAAGAGCAGGAAGGACGCGCTGGTCATGGCCGTGATGTCTCCCCACAGCTGGAGCATGGCTATTGCCTGGGTGAACACTGGCGCACCTACAATATTGTTTCAGGCTCTAGACTTTCAATTTGTCAGGATGTCAGCCATTTAACAAATTTCAGAAGTCTATCTTGAAAGGTGTAGAAATTTATTCTATCTTTGGCCGAAAAAAACTTAGTTACTAAGAAAAAACACGTTTTCAATTTGTTAACTTGAGTGCATCCTCGTTCTCCTACTGGTAGGACACCCATGTCCTGGTGCTCCTACTACAAAGGCAACCGTGAAGTGTGTAATAGGAGCACCAAGTGAACAGTGCACGAAAATTGGTCTGTCACGGGACATTTTGAGGCGTGACGTCATGAAAAATATCTACGAAAATCAAAGACGAGTGAAATGAAACAATCTCAATTTTTACATTTTGTAGAATTCATATTTGACTGAACTACGTTTGTATACTAATTTGTTATTTACATAAATTATATTCTAAGCTAATCATTCATTTTGTACTCTCGTGTAGATATTTAATATAGGTACCTAGCTATGGATCTATCAATCTAATCTATACAAATCAAATTGCGCGGAGCGGAAACTGCGTGTCTCGATCGATATGGATAGAAGGTTATGGCGACCGTGAATAAGATAAGATAAGATGAATCTTTATTGTAAACCATTAAATTATAATACATGTAGGTATTTCCTTAACAATGGCGGCCTTATCGCTACAAGCTGTCTCTTCCAGACAACCTTTACCGCACATAAACCACTTAAACCGCACAGGTTCAATGAAAAAAAACTATATTTCGGGACTTTTGATACGTAATGTAATCACTGATACAGACCTACAGAAGTGGATTTGTTCTTAAAAGTAATATTATGTAAAGTAGTATTGCTATGATTTTTCGAAGAAAATTATTTATGTCATTTTCGGCATAGCAGGATCTATATTTGTTTGAAATCGAAAGTACGTCTTTCATAGTGAGTGCCTAGGATGCCTTCAAGTCCATTGTGTCTTCACCGCAATGATAAATAGTTTAACTGCTACTCATAATAGTCAAGGTATGATGGATCATGAATATAACCATGGTCTCCTGTGAAAAATTGTCTTTCTTGTCCCTGATAGACATTATACCTATCAACATTATTTTCTCCTGTGATTTTATAGTCAGTTCAGATAAAAAGAATATAGGTTCAGTTTCGATAGCGAAATCATTTGGAAGTATTAATTTTTTTGGTGCCAATCAATCATAGTTCATATGGGTATTCTATTAAGTCCATTTTTCACTATTAGATGATAAGATTAGAAATGGTACTAGTAGGTTTCTTTTTCAGAACGACTACCATCAGACCTTCCTGCCTGAGTTGGTAACCAACCAACCACTGACATAGTTGTTCAGAGTTGGAGGTGAGATTAGCCTCATCTCTCGGACCCCGGCTAACCCAGGGAGACATTATGATACCTAACTTCTCTCCATATTATTTTCTTCTTATCCTGTCCTACATGTCAAACAATTTAAATTAGCAACTACAAACCATCTTACCAACAAGAAACATAAACCACGAAAACCAGTATGCATCGGAGTAGATTCTTTCTCTAAACCCAGAGTACTCCTTTAGGTCATGGAGTCCAAAAAACTTCACCACACTCAAACAGAAGCTCACCGTGGTGTCAATATTTTTTACCACGAACCACATGGTTACCTGATGTGTCACGTGGCTATTTGATCACGTTTAAGTCAGATAATAAAACTATAGAGTGTTTTTTAATAGCTTTTATCGTGGCAGGCAGGTGTTGACAACAATTTTGTAGTTCAGCGAAGTGTGAATATTTAGAAAATAATTTGTTTGTGAAGTACTTAGATGACATGGCATGTTTAAACATTATTATAATGGATGTTACTAAGCGTAACACTTCAAAAGGGCTTAACCGATTCGGTGATTTTTTTTCCTATGTTCCTGATGTCGTATGACAGCATTCCATGCGGGTTAATTGATACGGGAACTTCACGCAGTTATTTTCAATATATTTCGGATGGAGTAGGCAGATAACAAATCATAACAGATATCGGCGGTCTCACGTAATACGGTAGGAGACTATACTACGAGATGGCATGGACATCCACCACGGTTTTAGTAAGCTCCTGATTCCTGATGTCCCGTAGCCAAGGATAGATGAGAGAGACTATCCTTCGCAGGGGGTATTATCTCACTAGACCTTATCCTACTTTCACGTCTTGGCCAGGAAGATATCAGCCTATATTTCGTTTCTTCTACTTTCATATTCATTTTCACACCTTGTCAATTATCCATATTTATATGCTTTCTTTAAATGGGAAATGGGTGGAACAGTAGGCGCGACCACCCGTGTGGTCAGCGGCCCATAGGGTTTAGCAAACTAAGGACTTGTTTTCTCGAAATTTGCGTAGTGTGTACTCTTACTAGGAATAATTCATTATGTATGAATTTCTGAGCAGGTAATTTACTTAGATCGTTATTATATATTTGCGTCATATGATGACGTCTTTGCAATCATTTATTTTTAGTTCTAATGTGATTTTTAGGGTTCCTTATTAAATTTAAGATTTTATAATTAGGTACTATTTCATATCTGTATGAAATCTGGGTGTATGATAGTCCCAACAAGTTATTTGCAAAGCGAACCTTACCTGAAAGCCGATAGACTTGCCGATTGATGGATGAATTCTAAAAACGCAAAATGTTTGCAAGATGTGTCAGAATAAACCAAAGGAATGTATCCATAAATTGAGCTATTAAGTGAACCTATACTTACAGTACTGCAATATCCAACTTTGAACACTTGAGCTACAATTAAACAGCGCTACCTGCCATTTAAAACTGAAGTTGTGTGAAAACTACTGTTTAATTTGTTATTTAATTACAGGTTATGTTAGAAATGGAAAGTGTCCTTTTATAAAAAAAGAAATACTATTCTTCCAACCAATACCCATGGAATCACAGCATGGAATACCTAGATGTTCTACGGGATTTTGTTTCGTACCCGTAATTTACTTAGGTACTCCAAGGTTGCTTTCTTGGACCCATATGGTTCACCTAGGTGTTTCACAATTACTTTCTTACGGCAATAACATATCAATAACAATACTTCATCATCCTAGCGTTAATCCCGATTGCATCCGAAGCTTTTTTGACCTTCGAGTCTGGGGTTAGCTGTTTGGCTGAATTTCGATATTCGAAATACTACGCAGGCTGAAATTAATAATTAACTTTTTTTTATAACGGGCACGTCAACTTGACTTCACCTCGTCTGATGTTAAGCTAAAGGCAAAGTCCATACCATGTTAACAGTGTTAGCACTCAGCTTGACGGCCTCATCAGATGCCTTTTCAAGCCTCGCTTAAAGGTCCAGGGACAGTACTGACAGTAGGAAGAAGGAAACACGAGAGCTGGCAGGGAGTTGCAGGTCTTAGTGACTAAAATTACTAAAATGATAACTGACACAATGAATGTCCTGTTGACTTATATTTCTGGCGATTTTAAAAAAAGCTATGAACATCTTCTGGAGACAGTAAAAAAAGTAACTCAGATCGCTTTGCTAAAACTTTAATGTTATTCTACTAGAGACTACAAACAAACATGTCTCCTTCTTCTTCTTCTTCTTGAAATTAAATTAAATACAATAATTTATTCTTCATTAACTTGCTGGAGCAGTGTGAACAGCGAGTACGAAGCTTTGATTATCTGAAAATATAAAAACAATTAGCGTTGTAGCACACCGAACTGCAATTTGCTCGCGCACTTTTTAAGTGTTACATAAATATCAACCTTTATGTATGTACAATACATTGCAAAATTTAATTGAAGCTGCCGCGAGCATAGACTAATATATAATCTAGACGTATATTTAATTTTGCAATGTATGATACATACATAAGGTTGATATTTAAGTAACACTTAAACGTTACTTACTGTCATCTACTCGCCGGGTCGACGCATCACGTCAATCTCGTCCATACATTCCTGTCCTGTCAGATGCCATTGTTCACCTAAGTTACTCTACTCTATGTCATATCCTCTGTGCAATATTTTTTCTTGGGCCTACCTCTCCTAAAGCCCTCTACATTCATACTTTGGACCTTTTTTACAACATTACTTTCGTACCTTCTCATGGTATGTCCAATTGTCCATACCACGACAGTCGCTCGCTTCTCAATTTTTCATTCACTACTTTCAAAGTTCCTCTAATATGTTCATTGTTTATTTCGTTCATTCACATCACACCACACATACAAAGTACTGTGAAAGAAATTTTCAAAAAATGCAGATTTAATGTAATCTGCTCTTTTTATGATTTTATTTTACACAGTGAGTTTAAATCTACTCACAGCCATGAACGAGGCAAGTGACAGCGTGGTGAACCCCCCAGCAGTGAGCTTGGACACGCGGCAGGTGCGCACCATGACTATCAGCACGGCTCGGCGCAGGCGCACCGAACACATGTACCACGGACACCGGTACGCTGCGCCCGCGATCTCGGAAGACTTGGAAGAACAAAATCAGTTCTGTAGTATGAAATCACATAGGCATTATGATGAGAAATGATAATAACTATGTATATCACGATTCGCCACTGTTGTTCACAGCTTGTATTCTAGATGACAGTTCTACTTATTGTGGATTGTGAAGTCAATTTACAATCCACAATAAGTAGAACTGTCACTGAATTCATTGAATTGTTATTTTTACTTTTATTAATAAAAACTTGAAGCTAATCTTGAAGAAAAGTACCTACCTAATACTACAAGGTGGGCTAAATTAATTATATTTCTATGGGCCTATTACTCACCAAGCAATAGGCCCACCTCTTACGTAGGACCACCTGGATACACCTCTGCCTTCACCTACAGTTATTTACAGGCGTTATGTTTGTAGACACTTACTTCTTCAGACAGTTGATTGCCCTGGTAGCAGTAGATGAACACTTGGAAGGACATGTTCAGCAGGTAGGTCCCCATCGACAGCAGCCGCACAATGTTGCCAGTTCGCATCATCTAAACAAACCATCCCTTCTCTAAGACTATATACAAACTATATGGACGCAATAAGTATCATTAAAATGCAGTGTAAAAACACATAACGCATTTTAAAAGCAATATTTTTTTTTTTAGATTTGCTATTTATCCATACTACTTAATATTATAAATGCGAAAGTAACTCTGTCTGTCTGTATGTCTGTCTGTCTGTATGTTACGCTTTCACGCCTCAACCACTGAACCGATTTTGATGAAATTTTAGTATAAGGGTAGATTAGACCATGAGAAACGACATAAGCTATGTTTGGACGCGATATCCGACATCCACGCGGGTGCAGCCGCGGGCAAAAGCCAGTATGGTATAAGTTCATTTTAATATTAACCTTTAAAAGGGTTTAACTAGCTGTAGCCCGTGGCTCCGCCCGCGTGGATCTGTTATTGCGACCAAACATGTGTTAATCCAAGGTGTCAGCTAACTCCATACTAAATTTTATTAAAATCGCTCCAGCCTTTTAGACGTGAAAGAGTAACTAACATCCATCCACACATCCATACTTACAACATTTCGCGTTTGTAATATTAGTAGGATTGTGAGAATCTAAGCCGTCTATTCTCCAAACTCTAGAGGAAAGCCGCCGGGGGGTATCCGAGGGGATTTCCGCACGAAAAAAAAAAAAAAAAAAGAAGAGGAAAGCCTGACTTATAGCCTTGTGTATCAAATCAACTGTTATACCTACCACTTTGCTGATGAGAAATTAAAAGCCTTGGTGGGGCAATAACATCTTGTTGTCTAAGAATCCATCTTATTTGTTTTAAACTGTTAGAAAGGTAAGATATATGAAATAAAAATGTTACCCACAGACAATTGGAAGGCCGTGACGCAGATGATGATGAGAGAGACGGTGAACTGCGCGAAGGTCGGCTCAGAGAAGCAGGCTTGCAGCTCTCCAGCGGCTTCCAGAGCTTTCTGGTGTTGCTTGACGCACACGCCGAGGCGGGACCTTACAGTCGCTTCTTGGTCTGGAGCTAAAATATACTGAAATAAGCAGAGAATATGTTTTGGTTCCATGAAACAAGTTTGCACATTGTCTCCGAAGATTTTTCGATTTAGGCGTTTTAAGAACGTTTTAAAAAGTATATATATTTATATTCCGCATGTGCTGTCAAAACAAAACCTAATCGTCCATTTTCGTGTGGTTATAAAAAATTTCAGAGTAATTCAGTTTGATTTGTTATTAATTAGCATGCCCTAGTTTCGCCACAGTACCAACAAAGCAAAATTTATACCAACACTTTTAAATTTTATTCAATAGAAAGCATCAACAAAACATAATCGTCAGCGTAATATTGAAATGAACGCCATCTATGTCTCGCTTAGCAAATTAGCGTAACGTTTTCTTGCTGAACAATTTAGTTGTTTCAGGGGTTGGCTGTTGTTTTCAATATAGTAGAGATGACACTTTCACACAGTGTAGTAGCTTCAATCACTTTTTTTTAACCAGGACCAATAGCTTAACGTGCTCTCCGAGGCCCGACCAGTCCAATGCAAATAACTATATTCCATCCATACATCCATATACTCACGCCTGTAACTCCCCGAAAGGGTAGGCAGAGGTATATTATTTAAAGAATATTAGAACCGAAGTAACTAATATTCCCTCTAACCCCTCTAGCTAAGCTAAATTGCTTGTGTTAGGAGTGGGTTCACGTCAGTAGTGAAATGGCCAGGATTCGAACCCGGGACCTTTCGATCGTAAGGCCGACTCCTTATCCACTAAGCTACCGACGCTTAACGCACTTACGTTGCACCAATTATGAGTTTACACTACCAACGTGAACCCGCTCCTAGCACAAGCAATTTAGCTTAGTTGGAGGGGTTAGAGGGAATATTAGTAACTTCGGTTCTAATATTCTTTTTTTTTTTTTAAGAAAAAAAAGTAAAAAAGTTTTGGTCCTACGACGTAATATCGAGGCGAGCCTATTGCCGTCTAGTGTGGCTGTATGTTTACTGTCGGATGGAGTGTTCAATTTTTCTTTTCGTGAAACTCTTCTCCAAAGTACAACCTACCTATTAGACAACTTAAGTTAATAATGGATGAATATATGGGATTGATATCGTCATAAATGTCAAAATACGTATCAATCCCATACATTCCTCTATAATAATAATAAGTAAATAAATATTCGAATGAATTTTTTATAGCATTTATTATGCAACTTTTAAGTTCGAAAAACATTGGAAAAAATGAAATGCTCAAGTGAGACTCGAACTCACGACCTTTCCCTTACAGGGGGACTGCTCTGCCAACTGAGCTATTGAGCACCACTTGAATCATTCCAAATTTTCCTTCTCTTTATATCCGTCTATAAGGGCGACGACTGTGCAGCCATCTACCAACATTCTTACGAACTGTTGGAAACAATGAATGATTTTTCAACACAGTGAGCATTTCATTTTTTCCAATGTTTTTCGAAAATAAATATTCCACAACATTCCACCACATTCCACAAATATTTGCACAGAGCGGGGATGGAACCCGCGCCTCCTACGTAGCAGTAGCGTTCACTACCGCCACGCCACAGAGACTATGTAATATTCTAGCCAACGAATTGCCACTTGTCTAGAGAGGCTGGTTTAGTTCTATAATACCTTGTCGGTCGTATCCAAGCCGTTGCCCAGCTCTTTTAAAGCATATCCGATCAATCGAAGTCTGCACCTGCACTGTGCTATCAGCGCAGCCACCAGGGTATCCTTGGCTACGTTCAGGTACGCGGCTATGAGGAGTGCCACCACCTGGTGCACGTATGTCAGCTCGTATGCTGGGGACTTGGTGGTGTCGTAGGGATACCTGGTGGAGAATGAGGAAATTGATCATGGTCTTAATGCTACTAAAGAGACACAAAGTGACAAACAAACAAAAGAATAGCCGAGTTTTCTTTAATATATTTGCAGTTCGTTTATACAGGGTTTAAATAGGGTTGACATCTAACTCGCACAACCAATAGTTCTGTAGTTAGAAATTTAGAATAGGCCGATTTTTGAGGGCACCAACTTGCCGTAAAGACTACCATAGATGTTCATATTGCAGTCAAGGCCGACGGCTTAACGTGCTCTCCAAGGCAACGATATCCTCAGATCAAACGCCAATGGACATATTCATGTATATAAATATTTGCACTGAGCTAGAACCGAACCCGTGACTCCTGTGTAGCAGTTGCCTTCCTTGCCACAGCGGCTCTAACTAGCTGAAAGTTATACCTACTGAATATTTTTAGGAGTCATTAATTTCGATCCTAAAGTAAGTTACTCGAAACCTATTAGAATTGGTAGATGATAGAAAGGTTAATGGTTTATAAAGTTTCCACTTTCAGTGGTAGGGGAAACGTATACATAACATAATAATAAATAAAAACCATCTTAATTAATGTTTCGTATTACTTTGGTCTTATATAATGTTTTTCAGTTATTGTGGTTCATTTAACTCTAAAATAAACATAAAAAAAGGCCGCGTTTGTGTAAATACAGACATTTCTTTGCAAGCTTCTCACCCCCTTAGGTTATGCTTAAATCGCAAAATTTTCACAATGGACACTTGTTAACTAGTAACTCACCTACCTTATATTAATCTGACGCGTAGGTGTAAATTCGTTGAACAATTTTTTTTGCGCACCCACTGATATTGAAGGCTGCCTACCGGCTGAAGAAATTTGTTAGGTACTATGTAATTAGCCTTCCCTAGCTTAATCTAACGCGCTGGAGTTACTACCAAATTTACTACTAGTCGTAGTGCTACAATCTCCACACTTACCAAGCTCTCAGTGGCAGCTCCCCGTGTTCAGCGCTGGTGGCCCACCCGACGGTAGTCACCAGGGTTACGGAGAAATACAGCACTTGTAGGATTATCATTTCTTTATTGCAACTGTGGAAAATTTGCCTTATTTTATATGAATCACTACAGAAATTAATTTACAATGTTATCCAAAACGTCCAAACGTCCAAAATTAAAAAACAAGTTATTTTCGGTCAAATGGTAGTCGTTTCACAGAAAATATCGAAAATCAGCCAAAACCCGCAGTTAGACTGAAACGTCTGAACCCCAGACTCAAGGCGGGTCCTAGTGGCGGCTCTGGGGGTGGGAGTCCTCACACTCGCCACATTGCTCACAGCGATGGTAAGATGCGCAAACGCTTGGGGTGCGGCCGCCTCCTTCTGCGAGCAAGTAATGCTCGAGAAGGAGGCGGCCGGTCGGGTCCGGACCAGACTCCGGGCCCGGGAAGCCCGTGCAGAGCGAAGGCGAACCGGACGTCGGAGGTCGCAGAACGACCTCCGTCCTCCATGAGCGCTGGCCTGGGGGTGACCGGTGGAGCCGCCTGTCACCCTAGCAGAAGCAGGCCGCGGCGGCGGCGCAAAGTGCGCCTCCCCGTAACCGGGGCTAGATGGGGACATTTTGGTCCCCACAACCCGAAGGGGGCCATCTCGAAAGAGATGGTCCTGGGTCTGCCGGGGTGCGAGAGATATGCTTTTGGCAATCTCACCTCCGGCAGCCAAGGACCCAAGACGGCGTGCGTTTTAGTCGGTTCGAGTCCGACATAACCGCCTCCACCGGCTCCGTGGGGGTGGTATCCGTGGGGATTTTTCGCACGATAAAAAAAAAAAAAAAAAAAAAAAAAAAAAAAAAACCCCAGACTCAAAGGTGAAAGCTGCTACTGGGATTATTGCTAGGTTGGAGAAGCTTTTTTAACTAGCCACCTGAATTTCTCTCTGAATTCAGAACGCCTGATGAGGCCGAAGCGAGGATTGGGCGATGTGAAGTGATATTGATGTGTACTTTATTAAAAAAAAAATACATACGAAGTCATTCTGTTTCATACATACGACAAATCAGATTATGAATTTCTCATATCGATCTGAACGTGGATCTGACAGAATAATATGATAAGCGATTTGAATTCCGAACGAATTATGAATTCATAATGTAGAACGTCGCGTCGGTAGCTTATTAGTTAAGGAATCGGTATTACGATCTAGGAGTCCCGGGTTCTAATCCTACCTATTACACTACCGATGTGAACCCACTCTTAGCACAAGAAATTTAGCTTAGCTGGAGGGGTTAACAGGAATAATACTACTAGTATTCCTGTTAACCCCTCCAGCTAGGCTTTCAGTTTCTAATATATATTTAAAAAAAAATTGGTAAAGCAAGTCACTTGAATTTAAAATGTTAAATATAAAATATGAATTCAGAGAGATATTCTGGATGTGTGGAGCCAGCCATACTGTCGGTCTAATATACCTCTTAACAATTTTCCACTCCTCCCTATTTTTAACTCCAGACAATTCTCTGTCAGCATCGTCGATAATGGCCTGGATCCTCTTCCTCCGACCGAGGATGTTCACGATCTTGGTCAGCTGAGCCATATTGGTGAACAGCAGAAACGCAGTACCAGTCATCAGGGGGATGTCACCCCATATCAGGAACAAGTCTACTACTTGGATGATTAAGTAAGTACCTAGGAAAACGACATAAAAATTACTATTATACCTAATTACATTTTTGTGATGAAAATCAACCTCTTATGTACTTAAATACCACCTATTGGTACACCTGCTAATTGGCAGACGAGGCTCTGGTGGCAGCTTCAAGAGAGATCAAATGGGAGTCGCTCAAATGAAATGCAAAATAAACGAAATCACGGAAAAGCGTAGTATCAGAGTGGCAACAAATGAAGAAATTGCTCGGATGAAGAAGGTAGGTATATAAGGTAGAAGGGGTAGGCCCAAGAAGTGCTGGCTTGGCGACTTGGAGGGTGACATGCGTGCAAACGGTCTCACTACCTTGGACACCCAAGATCGTGCAAAGTGGAGGAGGAAGAGCCGAAAGGCGGACCTTGAGTTCCGGGGGCACCTCGGATGCAATCAGGACTAACGTCTTTATGTAGATGATGATGAAGAAGGTAGGTATTTTGTAGGTCATATAGAGAGAGGATTTTCGTTACAGAGTTGAAGCTGTCCACCACAGAATGTACCACTAAATTTACCACAGAACATCACTCCTCTGCCTAACCATTATACATACAAGCGTAATGTATAATATGTATGTATTTACAAAAAAAAAGTATCTAAGTATGTTTATCCGCATTCTAGATTCCATAACAAAAGCTAGTAAAGCTTATCATGGGGTCTAGATAGCGTTGTGTAGAATGTTGTGGAATATTAAAAAGAAGACAAAATGAACAAACCTAGCAGAAACATAAAAGAAACTGCAGTGTAACAACTATACAAGAACTTCCTCGCGGTTCCCAAGTTTTCGGGAGCCCAGAACCCCGTCAGTTGCAACACAGTCAGAGAAATAGACACAGAAAGAGTAGCATTCTTCACTAACACCCCCATTTTAGTTGGTACAACAACCGTCTGACCTGACAGAACACAAATATTGTGTACAAAATGAAAGCTTAAATCAAAATAATTGCTGAAATCATTGTGAATATTTAACTGAAGAAAACAGTGGCTCACAACCTTATGAGATGTGTAGAATGTTGTAATAAAAGACACTGTACAGAGTTGGCATCTAATATGTCTAGGTTTGGAGATGATTCGGTAACGCATTTTGAACTTTCAATATGGATCGAGGCGTAGAAACTAGATGAATAAGAATTCAAATATATACCTATATTATTAAAATAAAACTAAAACTAAATAAAGTAAACCTAAAATACATATTTACAAATAATTCTAAAATATTATTAAAATGCGTCATGAAATTCCTCCGCATCGCATGCCTCTTGCGGTAGTGTTCCCACGCCACGTTGTATGGCAATGCTTAATCTCTGACCTAAAAAGAGGCTAGCCTTCTGGTCACGAGAAGCGTCGACCATACGCTTCGCAGTCTCCCTGAAGAGATTGCGGGCGCTCGGACCCCATGACCCCAACGTTTCGACTCCAAAAGGCACAAATTCTTAATCTCCGATAAGATTAGAGTATTTGCGCCGCTTGAGAGCCTCCGCAGAAGCTGCGGCAGCACCAGCACAGCCAGCCGTGCCAGGTATATGGGTAGGGGCAATGGTATCAACGCATGTTGCGTCCCACACCAGAGCCCTACCCATGTTCCAAGGCATTAATGACATGCCGTCCGGTCTCTTGCCATCGTCGCGCGCCAAACCGTTGAGAATTTGAATTTAGTTATGATTGGTGGATTTGAGCTCCTCCAATACCCTGTGTTATCCTTAAAATGTGTCTTTTGGCCACAGGACCATCTTTTTCGAGAATGATGACATGCGTTCGCAATATTTTTACACTAAAAAATGTTTATCCTACTTACCTTCTGCCGGGTGCGAGAGATAAGCTTTCGGCAATCTCACCTCCGGCAACCAAGGACCCAAGACGGCGTGCGTTTTAGTCGGTTCGAGTCCGACATAATCACCTCCACCGGCTCCGTGGGGGTGGTATCCGTGGGGATTTTTCGTATGATAAATAAAAATCCTACTTACCTTACCTACCTTCAAAAAACATTTTTCAGTTTAAAAATGTTGCGAACATCTGTCTTCATTCTCGATAATAGTGTGTTGAGTGGTGTAAACGTTATGACAAATATAATTATGTTATTATCCTTCCCTCCCTGTGTGGTTCCAACAGACGATTTAGTTGCACAACCTACAATTAAAAATGGTTTTGTTGTTTGAATTCAAAATTATCGCTTTGGAACGATAATTATATAGTTTTTAGTTCAATAGTTTGTTCATATTTTTCTTTATCAATTTATCAAATGAATGAAGCGTTACTAATTCAGATGTGACTGAAATTGTTTTTATCGGTCTTTTAGTAAGTATCTCACATCATAGCTCGCATAGAAAGCATTTTTCTAACGTTCATGAAGAAAAAACAAATGTCGTAGAGACCTCTACGACTTTTGAACGTAGAGCCCTCTACGATTTGTTGATCGTAGATCAATCTACGTATTTTGAGTTCTACGATTTGCAGTGATTTTGATAGCGAGGGGTAGGCGATATTGACCACAAAGAAAGAAGTTTGCTTCAATCATATTTATGTACCCATCAGCGCTCAATTTAAATAATTTTATTTGCATCAAACGGTGTACACTATGCGGTATGAAAGGAACTTCACCCCACACACGCTTAAGTTTTGGAATGGTCTCTTTGCTGTTTTTTCCAAGCGACTATAATATAGGGTTCTGACGCCCCTAGCAGCATGGTTGTGTCGCCCCTGGTATTGCACATGTCCATTGGCCACGGTAACCACTTTTCACCAAGGTAACCCATACTTTCATACTTCCATACTAATATTATAAATGCGAAAGTAACTCTGTCTGTCTGTCTGTCTGTCTGTCTGTCTGTCTTTCTGTCTGTCTGTCTGTATGTTACGCTTTCACGCCTAAACCACTGAACCGATTTTGATGAAATTTGGTATAAGGGTAGATTAGACCTTGAGAAAGGACATAGGCTATGTTTGGTCGTAATAACCGACATCCACGTGGGCGGAGCCGCGGGCAAAAGCTAGTAATATTATAAATGCGAAAGTAACTCTGTCTATCTGTCTGTATGTTACGCTTTCACGCCTAAACCACTGAACCGATTTTGATGAAATTTGGTATAAGGGTAGATTAGACCTTGAGAAAGGACATAGGCTATGTTTGGTCGCAATAACCGACATCCACGTGGGTGAAGCCGCGGGCAAAAGCTGGTAAAATAATAAATGAAAAATTATTCATTTCCCACAATTGAAGTTACTCGTTGATTTTGCTAGAAACAATTCCGTCGTGTTGAAAATGGCGGAAGGTCATGACGTATGATCAGATAAGCGGAGGTCGGCGAAGATGCGGGCCGGGACGGGACACGACACAGTTATCTGCTTTTAGGCACTGATATGGTCATTATTATAAAAGAAACAAAGGTTCTGTTCGTCTACAGATGAAACTTTCAGTAATAAAATGTAAAAGCAAAATATACACATGTATAGTTTTTTCTTAAGGTTTTTTTTAACCCCCGACGCACAAAAGGACGGGGTGTTATAAGTGTGTCTGTGTGTGTGTGTGTGTCTCTGTCTGTGGCATCGTAGCTCCAAAACGGGTGAACCGATTTAGATGTAGTTTTTTTTGTTTGAAAGGTATATTAGTCGGAAGTGTTCATAGCTATGTTTGAAAAAAATCGACCCAAGATGGCCGCCGTCACAACACGTTGGAATACATATTTCTTAATAACTCCCTCAATATGGGTATCAAATGAAAGAGCTTGACTAGTATATCACTTTAAAAAGTATAAAATAAAAATTAAATTAAAAATTTAAAAAACCCCCGTCACAAAAACACCTCCAAAAAGAGAGTTTGCCTTTTAACTTTAACGGTTGCCATGTCGGGGGACCTTGAATTGTTCCCATAATATAACGGAGTGCTGATTAGTTAGGGTTCCCCGACATGGCAACCGTTAAAGTTAAAAGGCAAACTCTCTTTATTTTCAACTTTTTGGAGGTGTTTTTGTGACGGGGGTTTTTTAAATTTTTTACTTGTACTGTTTGTATGTTAGTGTGTTTGTGAATAATCAAGCTGATAGGAAATCCTTTTAAGGTATACAGTAACTGAAAAGTACCAAGTCCGTTTATTATATCATACTAGCTTTCCCGGCGGCTCCGCCCACGTGGATGTCGGTTATCGCGACCAAACATAACCTATGTCCTTTCTCATGGTTTAATCTACCCCAGTACCAAATCTCATCAAAATCGGTTCTGTGGTTTAGGCGTGAAAGTGTAACATACAGACCGACAGCTTTATTTTCGCATTTATAATATTAAGTAAGGATTACAAGGCGGGTAGCGACTAACCACCCGTTCCTGCTTACTGTCTACTTTTAACTCTGTGCAAAGCTTCAATTAGACACTTTAACCCTCTGCCCCCACAACTCGTTGCTTTAATATCATATTTTTGTAACATTGCGGTGGAAATTCAACCACAATATAAAAGATAAGTAGTCGCAATAAATCTTAATAAAAACTAAGCCTTCACATTATGCAACTCAACAAACTCGAAAGAGCCATAACCCCTTAGCACCTCGGGCTCCGTGACACGGATTTTTCCCGTAACTCAGCATCGGAAAACCCTGAGTTATTACTTAGTAGTTGTAGTTACGGCGATCAATCAGCGCGCGAGGGTTGATTGGTCAAATCTGCGAAGATCACAGCCGGGGCGGGCTCCAACGATGTTTATTTATCTGTTCTGTGATGTTAGGCGGGGTGGAGGACGGAGTGCGGACAGAAAAATGTATTGTTTTGACTTTTGACGTGCTTTGGCCGATACCTTTCTTGTCAGGGTCGGATAAACAGAAAAAGCCAAGATAAAGAAAATCAAATCCATAGGTGTAGTGGAGGACGACAGATGGAGTTTGGGCAGAAAATACACTATTGTGACGCCTTAGTTAGCGATACCTTTTCTGTCAATGTCGGGTGTAAAAAGAAAACTGCTATAAAGAAAACAGAAACTAAATTGAAATGAAGAGAATGGGTAATTGTATCACAGGCCCTTTTTTAAAAAGGACACGTCAATTTGACTTCTCCTCGCCTGATGGTAGGCTAAAGGCAAAGTTTCGGAAAAAGGGTCACCATCTTAAACATGTACCATGTTAACAATGGTGGCACTCAGCTTGACGGCCTCATTAGATGCCTTTTCACTCCCCGCTTAAAGGACACAGGACTGTAGGAAGAAGGAAACACGTGAGCTGGCAGGGAGCTCCAGGTCTTAATGGTGCTCCATAAGCTCTGATGTAAAAGCCTTTGATGATAAGAGAACTACGCTAAGATGATGATTTTTATAATTTAATAGCTAAGAATCGAAGATGAATCAGATTCGGTTTTCAATCGGATCGTATATCGATTGCCGATTCGCTACTAAGTTGCCGACGGTAACGCTTAGAATTTGGATCCTACTGTCAAGATATATCTATACTTTCAATGTAACGTCACGATAGGAGCTACAATATAAATATTTCTATACTCTCTGTTCTTAAAGGGTCGGCAGCACGAATGTGACTCTCTATTGCACACGTCCACAAGCCACTGTAACCACTTTCCATCAGGTGGGCCGTGCGTTTGGCTGCCACCTAAGTGGTATACAAAAAAATGGTTAATTATATTAAATTACTTGAATGAATATTACAGCATTAAGTATGCTAACTATACAAATCGAATACATAGGGAAAAATTAAACTCGACCGTCGCCTTAAGATGGATAAAAAGCCAAGTTGGTCAAGGCATTCCCCCTGTAAGGGAAAGAACGCGGATCCGAGTCCCGCCCGAGAAGATTCCTTTTCTAGATATTCAATTTATATTAAACTAGCTTTTGCCCGCGGCTCCGCCCGCGTGGATGTCGGTTATCGCGATCAAACATAGCCTATGTCCTTTCTCATGGTCTGATCTATCCCTATTCCAAATTTCATCAAAATCGGTTCAATGGTTTAGGCGTGAAAGCGTATCATATAGACAGACAGACGGAGTTACTTTCGCATTTATAATATTAGTATGGATTAGTATGGATTAACTTTACGTACATTAGGTAGTTATTTTATTTAGATATGCAGTCACAGGTGAACCTAATAAAAAACGTGTAAAAAATAAAATACAGTGACATTTCCTCTCCTATATTTTTTTTCTGTAAACAAAGTAAATTTTTTAAATTAGTTTTGTGTTAGTCGAGATAAAAGAATCACGGAAAGCATGTTGTTGTTTGAAGTCAAAGTTCATTCAAAACTTGTGGAAACTTTGTCAGCTCCTTTCAAATAGTTCGGGTAAGAGAGAAAAGGTCTATACACGAAAGTAGGTCGTATTCTATTTAAAAAGATTGTCTATTCTTTATACCACTTAGGAGGCAGGTATGCACACGGCCCACCTGATGGGTAATGGTTATCGTAACCTATTGATGTGGACATCACCAGTGGCGTCAGACTCATGCTGCCCACCTTTGAAACGAAACATTCAATGTTCGTCATTGGGTATTCTGGATATTCTCCAGTAGTTAAAATAAATTATTTACCTGAGCTCATTAAATGAAGAATTGTAAAAGAGTAGTAGAAATTGCGTCGGTTCTTATTTTATCGCTTTTATTTATTTTTAAAAATCCACCCAACCTATAATAGTAAATGATTAGACTATAAAATTTTATGACGTCACTAAAAATTTTTTCATACAACCTTATAACCTTACCTTATAACTTACCGTTTTGACGTTTAGACTAATTTGTCTAGTCAGGTAGAGTACCCAATTCAACTGTATTTCCCCAAGGGGTGGGTAGATGTGTTTTTCAACTCATGTACTGTTTAATAACTATGTTTCCTTCAATCGGGTACATTTTTCAGGCTTTGAATGAGATTTGTTATTTGACATTTTTGAAAGGAAGGTTAATAACTTCGCTTTAAAATTTTCTAACAAATTTTCTTCTTCCTACAGCCCCGGGTCCAATGGCTTTAAGCGGTGCGTAAAAATCAACATTGTAACATTGTTGGAGGCTGGAATGGTAACCCATAGTTTACCTTACCATCAGAGGAGGTAAAGCCATATGTAGTCATAGTCAGGAGGTAATGACATGATTCATTCATGATACTGTTGGCCGTTGACATGTCATTTTTAACCTTCGACGCAAAAACGACGGGCGGACTTTGAATCTTTCCGATAAATATAACCAGTTAGAGTCCCCCGACATGGCAGCCATTGAATCAAAATATTACTAGTTATATCAAAAGTTAAAAGGCAAACGCACTTTTTTTTAAATTATTATTTTAATAACTGACTCTACCGCGATTTATTTATTGTTATGTTATTATGGTTACCAACCCTGATAACAAATTTCCAGCAGTCATGACTTCCTTTCAAAAATCTCGAAGAATCTCGTCATCCTCTCGTGTACTCCTGCCTCAGTATTATAAAAATCAACAAGAGGAATCGTCGGGTTCGCTGCAGCCAACTTGTTGCGGGGGGCGTGTCGGGCCCGCCCCCAGCAGGGCCTCGTGGCCACCAGCTCAGTGGCAGTGAGCTCGCGGACCCGCACACACGTCATGGCAAACCTCCTCAAGTTCGACATGAGAGTCCTCTCGCCAGAACGCTGACGATTACTGAAGCGGAAGGTAAGACTCCTTTCATATTTTTAAGGATAAAAATTTCAACGAAAATTTTTGGGTGATTTTAAATTGACAATTAAGAGGTTTTTTTTTTAAATAATCGAAATGACTAATATTATCTCTAACCCCTCCAACTAAGCTAAATTGCTTGTGCTAGAAGTAGGTTCACGTCGGTAGATTAATGGCCAGGATTCGAACCTGAGGCCTCTCGATCGTTAGACCAACTCCTTAACCAAAATACCTAATAAGCATTATAATATTCTAGGAAATTCTTAACAGCGATATTTAGGTTCAGAGTCACCTTAACTAGCCTTTAACATCAGTTCTAGAGTGCGGATAAACTTATATAAATATCACACACCATAGTTTTTCTCCATACGATTTTTTTTGATATTTCAAAATTGATTTTTACCTACATACATACTCACGGAGAGGTATATAAGCACCCACAATTCGCCAGTTATGATTCTCGGTCCCACGACGATAGGGGGAGAGCCTATTGCTGACTAGCGGGCCCTTTGTCTTGGGCTGTATGTTTACTGTCGGATGGAGAACAGCCCTATCCCTTAGTCGCCTTTTACGACAACCACGGGAAGAGCTGGGGTGGACCTATTCTACTCCACCGGGAACCAATACGGCATTTTTTAAAGTATTACATAATTTTGGTATTTTTTGACCAACTTCTAATAGAAAAAGTAGATAAGATAATTCAGTTGTTTTTCAGAGTCAGTTGTTTCTATTTATTTTGTTGAAAAGAAAAAGAGAAGAGAAGACGACCTTAAGATCGAGAGGTTCCGGTACCTACTTACCGATGTGAACCCACTCCTAGCACAAGCAATTTAGCTTATTTGGAGGGGTTAGCGGAAATATTAGTAATTTCGGTTGCTAATTTTTCTTTAAAAAAAATTACCAATAAAAATTCAATCAATCAATCAATCAGCTTATCGCAGTCCACAGCTGGACATAGGCCTCTTACCGTACATACTTAGCATGAAGTATTTGGATAACAATTTCGAATACCTACACTTAAAAGGAATAAACTTAACAAAACTTTTGATATTCTTTATCATAATTTTTACATATAACAACACAAGTGTTTATCGAAAGACGAACATCCAAAACGTGACCACGCAGCTCAGTGGGAAGAACGGCAGGCTAGCAGAAGCAGGCCGCGGCGGCGGCGCAAAGTGCGCCTCCCCGTAACCGGGGCTAGATGGGGACATTTTGGTCCCCACAACCCGAAGGGGGCCATCTCGAAAGAGATGGTCCTGGGTCTGCCGGGGTGCGAGAGATATGCTTTTGGCAATCTCACCTCCGGCAGCCAAGGACCCAAGACGGCGTGCGTTTTAGTCGGTTCGAGTCCGACATAACCGCCTCCACCGGCTCCGTGGGGGTGGTATCCGTGGGGATTTTTCGCACGATAAAAAAAAAAAAAAAAAAAAAAGGCTCGCGGGTGCAAGTCCCATCCGTTCACTTGGGCTGATATAAATGTACAGGAAAAGTTAGCATACTACTTGCTTTAAAATTTCATTAAAATTGTTAAAACAAGTACTTACCTACACGTAAAACTATATTCAGTTATAAGTTTCCTAAAAATATAGCCGTCATTTTATATCAGCTCAACTCTTACACACACCGATTACAAACGTTATAACGGCAATAGGCTCGCCCCTTATTACGTGGGAGCGAAAATCACAGTTGGCGAACTGTCGGTGTTAATACACCTCTGCCTGATAAGTCCTAATAAAAAGTCTGATAATTAGTCTAACTATCAGACCTTTAATATCGTCAATTGCTTGTGGGAGGTCAGATGGCAGTCGGAAAAATTCAACATTCACGGAAAATATCAAAGATAAGCCGAGCCCGAAATGGGAAAGGCTCAAAGGTTGACGATTAAAATGATTATGAATGTAAATTCATATAATAAAATTGTGAAGATTACCGCCTAGCCGTGGTTGAAGCGGCGAAATTCACATAATATAACATTAAAACAATATAATAAGGAAATTTGTTATGCTGTAATATTACGCTTTTTTACATACTTTACATCGCCTGATGGTAAGCTGAAGCCAAAGTATCAGGAATGAGTCTCATCTTGAAAGTCTCGTTAGATGCTGTTTCAAGTCCAGCATAAAGGATTTGACTGTAGAAAGGAGGAAACTCGTGTGCCGGTAAAGTGTTCCAAGACTTTATAAGAAGAATGTTAAGAAAAGAATAGCAAACTCATCTCTCGTTTCGTGTTGGAGTTGTTTGCTTGGTGCCAACACCATTAATTTTTTTAACAAAACAAAGATGTTTATCAACTAACAATTAGTGTTAGTTAAGAATACATAACTTTCTTAAGGTAATCCGGATACTCGAAAACAGGGGGAAAATTATATTATTGTTTTGCGCGGGACTGTCACACGAATTTAAATGATGGTTTTATTTAATTACACGTTTTTAATGTTAGTTCACATTTTACAAATATGCACCTACTTCTTGTAGAATTTGAGGCTGAGAATGCCAACGCATTCCACAGACTTTGTTGACAAGTCCTTCACTATAAGGCCGTGCGCTTATGGAACGCATTTCCATTGAACAACCCACGGGCAAAATCCCTAAACGCTTTAAAACAATGGTAAAGGACCACTACCTATTATGTTGCACACTGGGATAGCTTACAATTGTGTGCTAATTATGAGTTCTGCAGCCAAAGTGTCGAAAAAAAACCAAAGTTACTTATAATTATTTTAATTAAGTGAAAATTATAGTAATACAAAGTAATGAAACCTATTCGATGCTAGAATTAGGAATGCACATAATTTTAATAAAACACAAGACATCGATTCGCGGTGTCAGCATTTTGAAGCTCGAACGGGCGTCATCGGCGCGGTGGCGTGATCGCTGCGTCGGCGTTTCCGTTGTCGTTGCTATGTCCCTTGGACGTCATGCGCTTGCGGCGTCAGCACTCTCCTTTAGGGATCCGTACTTAACACCTCCATCCCCAGAACAGCAACTATTTCGTCATATTAAGGGAAAATGTTGCTGGGACCTCGTTGCGTTTCTTGGTTACTTCTTCGTAAGCAGGGATCTTGAGAGTTTGCTGCTTTTCCTTGTTTCCTGAACAGATATTCCAGCATCTGTATCTGCGGCTTATTACAAATATGACAATGATAGCTGCACACGCAACGATAGTGTAGAGAGGTATCGTCGTATGGTATAGGACAGGCGAGTGAGTTTTCTCTATTTCCATGGGTTTTTCTAGTAACATCTTATTCTGAATGCTGTGAAGTTCTTCTAAGTTTACTGCTCGGAATCCAATGTGAGTGAATCCGTCGGTCTGGTTCAATTCATTGTAGGGGATCTTTGATAATTTTAGTGGTTGACCCTTTATCTCGTTCCCGTCGTTGACTATGGTGAATTCTGGAGTTTTCATATAGCAATCCCGGGGTATAGTAGCGAGGTAACTTCCACTAAGTGTGTTAAAATCTCTTCTGCCACAAGACAATTGTACTTTGGTTCGTTGCGGTAGCGAGAGCACGTAGTGTTGATCGTCCAATTTCTCTATGGCTTCTGTTGTTAATGAGATCTTCGTCATTTGGCAGGTGCTTTTCAAATGTTGGCGGGTTATAAGTTCCTGGATACAATCAGGTTCGCTGCGTACTTGATGACTTATCTTTTTTTCACAGAGATATGTGGTGCTGTACTTCGGGCATTCAGCCTCTATGTACACGAATGATTTCTCGGTTGTTGCTATATAAGGAGTAGGAGGTACAAGGGCTAATTGTTTTTCATTAGGGACAATGGATAACTTGTATAAATCGTATATCTCTCGGGAGACTATGGGAAATTTATAAACTATTACTATTCTTTTCTCAACAAAGTATGAACCTGGTTTGATCAAATTATAATATTCTCTTAATTCTAAATCGATTATTTGATCTTGGTTATATAAAGACTTTAATCGACCTATCATGGATCTTAAGACTTCTATATCCAACATAGAGTGGTGTGTACTGGATGCATGTATGAATGCTAGACTATTTTCTATTCTAATTATCTCTTGCATTATATCCTCTACGTTATTAGTTATTATACTTAAAGTCTGAGCAAATTTTGTAAATCTCACTAAATTATAATCTTTAAGGGCATCTCTTTCTAAGAGTAATTCAAGAGATGCATTGATTTTTGCCTGATTTGAAGCTAATTGTTCTAAAACAGTATTATGTTGAATCATCCATTCTTTACACAGGCTAACATGGTTATTGAATTCGGAGGCTATCTTATTATCATTTTCCTGCAAGGTTCTAATAGCCTCGTCGTATCTTAGGGCATCTTGATAATCTAAGTTGCCAGTAACACTTTTTATTACCGACCCCAAACTATCTATCAAGCCTCTTTTAACTCTTACAGGTTCCAATGATTTTATTCGATTTAGTACCTTGTTAAGTTTGTTAGTAAGGTAATCGATTTGGTATTCATAGATAGTATAAGCTCCTGCATCAAGTTTTACTCTAAACATCTTAAGTTGAGTTTGTACAGACTCTATTTGGTCTTCAATATCTGTTAGTTGAATGAATTGTATAAAGGAATGGTAATGTGTCGTTAATCTAGTCGGTCCTAGTTTGTACGGCAAAAGTCCTGGTCCGTCAGCTAAGGTCTCAAGTCTGATGTCTTGTAGATATGTCGCCGGTAGCATCAGTAGTAGCAGACTCCTGTAACAATTGGTTCCCTTTAGGTAATCTTTTTAGTCGCGATTTAGCGACAGGGCCACGTTTTTTCGACGTGTAAATGTGAATGGGCAAGTCGGCTAGGACTGTATCCTGTGTGAAGCGTGGGGCAACTTTCTGACGACTAGCGAGGGGGTTTCTTATAAAGACTTGTTGCTGGGGTGAGTATTCTACTTCAGGCTCACGGGTTTTATTCCTATTTTCGATTAGGGATGTCCGATTAGCGAGAGAGGATTCATTGATTATATCATATACCTGTTTCATCTGTTGTCTATGATTCTGCGCGTACTGCTGTAAGATGTGTTCAGTAAAGTCAATGTCGATTGGATCTCTGGGGTCAAAGTGTCCATTCAATAAGTCAAACGGTCTACACTTGGTAAAACTGTGTATAGAGCTATTGTATGCTATTAAGGCGTATGGGACAAGATTAACTACAGGTTCACTTTTATGCTGTAGCTTAAGAATTCTAATATGCTCTAATAATGTCGAGTGAAAGCGTTCTATGTTACCATTATCGTTGGGACTATGGGGTAAGGTTTTATGGTGAACTATTTTATGAATACGCGTTATCTCTGAGAACAATTGGTTTGTAAATTCGGGGCCATTGTCAGTTATAATAGTCATGGGTAACCCATGGTGAGTACAAAATTTTAATAATGATTGGATTATGCTAATGGCTGTGCCGTCTCGCAAGTGATAAGCTTGACCATATTTCGTGAAAACGTCTATGAAGGTCGCGTATTTCTCTGATTCTACTGTGAAAAGGTCCATGTGAATAATTTCTAGTGGTTTTGTAGCTGGTGGTACTATATTAAAATGTGGTCTGATTGGATTTCTATCGTATTTAGCCTGTCCACAGATGGTACATTCGTTAATAAATTTGGCAATCTGTTCCTTCATTTTTGGCCAGTAATATTTTCGCGAAAGGGCTAAATGGCATTCGGTTATACCACGGTGGTTTGTTTTACCATCGTGATAGTGCTTAATGATCTCCTGCTGTCTCAGATACTCTTTAACGTTCTCTAATTCTGTCTTAGTTAATACTAGTTTAAGGGCAGAGCTTTTAAATTTGTCTTGTATAATAGGTACTATGGAATACATGGCTAATGGTGGATTTATTAGTATAGCTGTCTTAACCTTTGGGTTAACGTATTCCTTGATAGCATTAATAACATCTGACTCTAAATTGGTTTCAGAAATCTGGATTGCTGTTCTTGTGTGACCTTCGAAGGGCTTAGTCACTATGGGTCTTCGCTTTATGTCACCAACTATTGTAAAGTGGATCTGTCTATGAAATTTGTTAAGGGGCTCGTCAGTGATAGGGACTTCCAAAATGGGATGTTCGTTACTGGTATGTACGGTGTCAGTTGAGGAATTAGTCTGGTTAGCGGGTAAGTTTAATGGGTTAGAGTCTTCTGTTACAGGATCATCGTTGTTAATAACTATAGTGTCAGTCAGAGAGTTGGCACGTTGGATTGGTGGTATTGAGGGGTTATTTATCATTGAACTTAAGTCGTTGATACTGTTAATTACCGAATTAATCTCGTCAGTCTCGTTATTATGTATCTCTACGCGAGAAAGGGCATCTGCATTGGTGTTAAATTTTCCTTTCTTATAAATTACAGTAAAGTCGTATTCGCTCAGTTTAAGTCTCCATCTTGTCAATCGTGAGTTGGGCTCTTTCAAGTTCATCATCCATTGTAACGGTTTGTGGTCAGTCAGTATCTTGAACTTCCTACCAAATAGATATGGCCTAAAGTACTTGGTAGCCCATACTATGGCTAACAGTTCTTTTTCTATTGTGCTGTAGTTTATTTCACTTTCGTTTAACGTACGAGAAGCGTAACAGACTGGTTTATCCGAACCTACTGGTCCTTGTGATAAAACTGCTCCTATAGCGACATTCGAAGCGTCTGTGGTAAGGTTAAACTCTCTATGAAAATCTGGGTACTGTAGAATGGGATCATTAGTTAATAAGGTTTTACATTTATTGAAGGAATTAACATACTCAGGGCTATGTACCACTTTGTTACCTTTCTTGAGACAATGGGTAAGAGGTTTCGTGATGCGTGCGAAGTCTGGGATAAATTTTCGGTAATAACCGAGAAGACCTAAAAACTGTTTAATCTCCTTGGGGGTGTTCGGAATGGGATACTTTTGAATGGCTGAAATTTTGTCGGGATTAGGCTTAATGCCATCTCTACTTATTATGTGACCAAGGTAAGCGGTCTCTAACTTTAAGAATTCTGATTTATCCATCTGGATTTTGAAATTGGATTCTTTAAGCCTTTGGAAAACTCTTTCCAGGTTTTCTAAGTGTTCCTGGAGTGAAGAACTGAATACAATGATGTCGTCTAGGTATACCAGACAAATGGTATTCTGGAGACCTCTGAGGACATTATCCATGACTCTCTGGAACGTGGATGGAGAATTTTTGAGACCCATTGGCATACGAGTATACTCGAAATGCCCATGCTCTACATTGAACGCGGTCTTGGATATATCCTGGGGATCCATTTCCACCTGGTAAAATCCACTTGCTAGATCTAAGGTTGTAAAGTATTGGCATCTACCTAACTTGTCCAGGACATCGGTGATATTTGGTATGGGGTACTTGTCATCTATTGTCTTTTCATTCAATTTACGAAAGTCAACTACGAGACGCCACTTCTGTTTTCCGGAAGCATCCATTTTCTTGGGTACAACCCAAATGGGTGAACTCCATGCAGAGTCAGAAGGTCTGATTATACCCTGCTGTAACATTTTCGTAATTTGGTCTCTGACTTCCTGTCTATGAACGAAAGGATAACGATAACTTTTGGTGTACACGGGTACCTCGTCGGTCGTACGAATTCTATGTTTGATCTTATTAGTAAAAGTCAACGGTTCGCCATCTATATAGAATACATCGGCATAGCGGCTACAGAGTGTTAAAAGATTAGCCTTTTCTTCCTCATTAAGATGGTCTGTACGTAATCGCGATAGCACATCATTTACACGGTTTGGCTTCTCAGTCGGCGTGCAATTAAAATCGAATAATTCTGCACTAGCGGGCTGATCTAACGAGAATATAATGTCATTAGAAGTTGGGTTTTCTATTTCTACGTAACCTCGGCTATTAGTTACAGTAGTCAGGCATTCATGTAAAATACAATTGCAAAAAATTTGTTCTTCAATGAAAACATCGCCATCTGGGGCATTTATGGGTACCTTGATTATTTTTGAGCTATTGGCTGGAATAATGTCTTCATATAAATTTACATTACGGGAGTTATATAGTTTAATCGGGTTCGTAGCATTTCGCGTAACTAAGTTGAAGTCTTTTAGATTTATATTAGCTTCCAATTGAGATAATATATCTAAACCTAGTAAACCATCAAAATAATCGTGAAAACGGTATACGAATAACTTAATACTATCACTCTCATTAAATTCAGTAAAATTTGGTAAAGATATAGAATAATCGCTTCTGCTAACACCATGTATATTTGTTACTTCAAAAGGGTCAAAATTAAGGGGATAGTCTGAGAAAAATTCTTGTACAGCCTCGGGGCTTATAAATGACTGGTTCGCGCCAGTGTCTATCAAAAATTTTAAAGGGGGAAAACCAATTTCTATATATGGTAACTGTCGCTGGGTTTGCAAGTTAATATCTATCCTGACTCCTTTGACTTCGTGTTCAACTGAAAATCCTGAGTTGGACCTGTCTGGCTAGGCCCAGGTTGCGGTTCTATCTCTTGTACTATTTGGTTATTATCATAAGTCGGTTCAATAAAAGTCATGTCAGTGTTATAGTCATAGCTGTAAGGATGATTGTAATTATTAAAGTCTGTATAATATTCAAATTCGGGTGCACAGTAATACTCGTTCGAATAATAGACATCATCGGGCAACAGATATTCGTTGAGATTAACTTCACGGGTCTTAAAATAATTAGTAGGTGGTGGGTTACCAGATTTTCGCCAATCGTGACTTGACGACATCGGTAATGGCCTAGGGGTAAAATGTTGGACACCACTCATGGGTTTCACACTAGCACCACCGGCTTGTGGCGGGGCGTTATTCCTAGGTGGTAACCTGAACAAATTGCTCTGTGGGTGGTAATTGGTCGGTTGTGAACGGAACATCTGCTGTGTTCTTGTAGGAAACCGGTTTTGTTGGAATTTAAAAGCTGGGTTTGGATTTTGATAAGGCCGTTGTGCCATAGGGGCTGGCCAGTTAGCAACAGGGGGACGCGGAACACTTGGCGTACTTAACGGTATATGGAATGGCGTAGCAGGCTTAGGGGCGCTATGTGTCTTTGGACCGTCATTGCGCTGTTGCAGGTACATAACGTTTAGCTCTTCCTGCACATACTCAAGAGCCTTTTCAATCGAATCTGGGCGCATGCATCGTATACGCGATCCCAAGGGTTCCTTTAACCCACGTACAAAAGCCTGCATAGCTACTTTCTTATAGAGGGTTCGTTTAGCGTCTATAGTCGTCTGTAATGTCTCATGTAACGTCACGTATGTCATTATAGTACTAAATAATGTCTGGCACTGGTCGTAGAACTCCTGTGGGGATCTATTATCCTGTCTAGCTAAAGAGAGGTCATTGTATAACGCAGTTTCATCCCTTTGGTCAGAAAAGTTATTGATTAGGGCGGCTCTGATGCCTGCCCAGGTTTCTGGTATGCCGTTCGCATTGATGGTTGAAGCGGCAGACCCTGTGATTTTGTTTAATATGCCATTCAACAGACATATATTGGCAAGCTCGTTGCCTGGCTCAAGGCTAGCATATTGGGTAACGATTCTATCACAAATATTAATGAATCTCGTTAACACATTATGGTTACCGTCGAACTCCGGCACCAGGCGTAAGGCCTTGAAAATAACATCGGGGTCATAAGGCATATTTGGTTCAAATAAAATGCTTAAATTAAAATCAAAATCACTATATAAATGTCTAGATCTATCTGCTAGTTGCCGGCGAGCCTGACGCGATGCAGGGTCCCGGATATACGATTTTTCTGGGCGAAAAATGTTGGAAATGCTTAGGATAAGACGGGAAGCAACACGAGAAAGATTCAAGTGTACTTACATTAAATATATCATCTCTGGTCCTTCTCCGTAGATCGAAGTCTTGATCCTTCACTCGGCACTGCAGCTCAGTAGATTCAGGATTCTCGTACAGTGGCTTGATAGCCGCCCGGGCGACTCGCGAACGCGAATTATCGATGCTAGATAGTCCTAAGTGCCCGCGAACCGGCCCGCGAGAATCCTACCGACTGCGCCAATTATGAGTTCTGCAGCCAAAGTGTCGAAAAAAAACCAAAGTTACTTATAATTATTTTAATTAAGTGAAAATTATAGTAATACAAAGTAATGAAACCTATTCGATGCTAGAATTAGGAATGCACATAATTTTAATAAAACACAAGACATCGATTCGCGGTGTCAGCATTTTGAAGCTCGAACGGGCGTCATCGGCGCGGTGGCGTGATCGCTGCGTCGGCGTTTCCGTTGTCGTTGCTATGTCCCTTGGACGTCATGCGCTTGCGGCGTCAGCACTCTCCTTTAGGGATCCGTACTTAACATGCTCACTCACTTTTTTCCCTTCATAACAAGTAGTTTGTTTACTTTATATATCTATTTGTATATTATATTATAGTGTATGTATATATTTATGATACTTTATGTAGTAATATGCCTTAAATGTATTATCTATCTCTCTTTCTTTTTGTTTTTAAATACTCTTATCTACTTTATACTATAACTACACCATATCATTAATTTTTTTAACGTTACTGTCCATCCCAATGAAATAACTTCCAGCGATAAGACCGCCTATTGTACATTGAACTGTATACTTGCTACCAAACTACTGTAAATTTATTGGTGTACAATAAAGAGTTATCTATTTATCTATCTTGTATTTCTTTTTCTTAAAAAAGAATATTAGGACCGATATTATTAATATTCCCTCTAACCCCTCCAGCTAAGCTAAACTGCTTCTGTTAGGAGTGGGTTCACGTGGGTAGTGTAATGGCCAGGATTCCCAGGAACCGGGGACCTTTTGATGATAATGCCGAGTCCTTAACCACTAAGCTAACATAATCAGCATTTAGACTTATTGTCCGTTAATTAACCAGAACGAGCTGTCAATAATGTAACCGAATATTCCAGAACCTTTTCAAATGAACAACTTCCCGAACGAAACACAATAAAAGAAAACGGTGAACGAACTAAGGTGTACAGTTTAGTGAAAATAAGCCAAATAAACTTTGTTTTAACAAAAGAACAAAGTGAATAAGCACAAAGTGGAACAAAGAACGCACAGTATGCCGACATTCCGACTTTTAAGTAAACACTTTTATACATTTCACCTTTTGTTTTCAATTTTCGGTTTTTTGTCACACAAAATAACTGCGCACTTCAGAGAATACCTACAAGGTACATTCCTAATATTGTATTTATTAAATTTATATAAAAGAATAAATAAAATCACGGAAAAATATCTTTGAGTGGCTTCTTGATGGTTAACTAAGCGTTACCTGTGGTTTTGCCTGTGTGAGTGATTATCCCGTTCCCGTGGGGTATGGGAATCTGTTCCGGAAAGTAGCCTATGTGCTTTCCATTAAACCCATAGTGGTATTGGGGTGGTGCGTTGCCCGTAACCTACCCCAAGACTAACACAAGCAATTTAGCTTAGTCGGATGGGTTAGAGGGATTTGTAATTTCGGTTAAAAAGAAAAGAAAGAACTTGGTTGTAAATACAAAACAAAAATATCAACTCTCAGAAGTCATTCTAGAGATTTGCATGTTCAGACAAATACAATTTTCAGCTTTGTCATTAGTATATTTCTCTTTATCCGTTATATGCTACATCTCTATGAGAATTTTGCTGAGCTCCATAAAATTTAAGCATCGGCAGCTGAAATGAAATCATCACGACAATACTAATCCAATATGAAAAATAAGCTTCGCATCAAAACTGGAATCATTATAATCTAATCCGCTTATTGGAATATATGATATTACAAATAAAATAATCTCATTTCGATTTGCATTTGTCTCCTTATCAAGCATCGTTAAAGATATGTTGACTTCTCATTTAAAATATTGTGCTGCGATGTCAAAGGATAAGATATACGCCTGAAGAATAGCTATATATTACTTAATGTAGATTTCAAATAGGGCTTTTTAATTTATCAAAACCTTTTGATTGTCTCAAACAATATTATACTCTTAAGTTACCAAGACAAATGTAATATTATCCGAGATACAAAGCTTAGTTTAGTTGCATTGATATCGATTTAGTTCAATATAGATATTGTAGCCTAATTTGAAGTGGAAATTTCAACAAAATTTGGTACACTATGACACCTATACATACTAAACATGGAATACCACAGGGACCTGTAAGTTCTGGGTCCTCTTTCTCAATATAACTTCATCTCTATATCCGAAATTCGCTTTCCAGCTTCCAGCACTTCAGGTCTTGGATACTAAGAAATATTTTGTTCTGTAAGTACTCGGTTTTTAACAATATAGTTATGGCTATCGGGTTCAGTAATTACTATAATCCTAAATTCCAGTAATTCCCATAATTTTTTCTCAAGTGTAAGCAATAAGTTGGTAACGGTTGGGAAAGTTCTAAATGACGAACAAACAAACTTTCATGATGACATGTCCATAAATATGTATTGTATATGTATAATTTATCCTAACAATAGCAGATTCAAACAACGATCAAATAGAAATGATTTCATTCCGCTATATTTGCGTAAAACGTAACAGAATTGTTTGAAGTTAGCATTGTACAGGAGTGGCCTCGCCAATCGACTTAATTTCGGAGTGCTAATGAAAAATGTACGTGTACCGTGTAATTGACCTGTAAGTGTGACATAGTCCACCCAGGGTCGAACTGACCATGAATTCGAGATGGTATATCCTATCCCATCTAAATTCTGAAGCTACGTCTAAAATTGTTTTAAAACACTTATGGGTCTTTTTAGCGGGACGAGAATAAGGATGAGGATCTGATTTAGCCTTCAAGCTAGGAGTCACGATTGTAACAATATAAGTGTTTATAATAGTGACCCTTTTTCCCAACACTTAGCCTTCAGGTTACGTGCTGTACGTCTAAAAAATTTAAGAAAGAAATATTTCGATTACATCAGGAAAAATGAATTGCTCAGGTGAGGCTTGAACCCACGACCTTTCCCTTCCAGGGGGAATGCTCATCCAACTGAGCTACTGAGCAACCACTTGAATCAATTCAAATTTCCCTTCTCTTGTCTATAAGGTGACAGTGTAGTCGCAGGAACTATAAATCCTAGGTTTGTAGGCCCTTCCGCCCCAGTCCGCCCCTGGCCGTACCTATAGTACTGAGTCGTACTACGTACAATTACCCCTTTGATAATATACTCGGTGGCGGTTGTTGCCATTAGAATACGCTTATACCCGTAGTGTACACGCAAAGCGTTCACTGTTATTAAATATTACTTATTCATAAAACTATAAAGATATCAAATTGTATATTTTTGATACTACCCTAATGTATTTCTCAAGGGTAGTTTATAAAAGTATAGAAAATAATATTTTGTATTCTACATAACAAATGAGTGTTTATGGAATGCACGTATGGCGTGATTTAGGTATAGCAAGTGTCATAAATCACGTCATACATAACTATACGTTCAAGTATTTCTTTTAAAGACTACTAGTAACTGAAATTAATAATATTCCTGTTAAACCCTATAGCTAAGTTAATTTGCTTGTATAAAAATATAAAAAATAATATTTCGAATTCAGATCGTAGCGATTTCTGGCCCCACGTTGGGCGCCACTTGTAGTAGTAAAAAGACTTTATATAAAAAAAGATTTGTAGCCAGCTGGACCCGAGTGGTATGATGGATCCCCATAGGAGTGGGTTCACTTCACTAGTGTAAAAGGCAGGACACGGGATCGCTCGATTGTAAAATCCACTCTTTAATCATTATGCTATCCCTTATGAGACTTGCACTTATCTCTGTTTTTTATCAAATTTCAACAACCTGTTGTGGTTTACCTCAATTTAAACTCAGTTTCATCAACAGTAAAGTTCAAAGTTATCTCGTGGTTGTCCGTCGGAGATAGAATGCGCACCTAACCGCAGCGCCACGGTCCACACAAACTTGGATACAGTTGGTAATAACGTTCACAGCTCATAACTAGTTTGGGATTACAACCTTCAGCCTGAACGTTAGGTGAAACATACACAGTATTTATCGACAGGTAAATAAGTTTGAGTTTCGGAAAACTCCCTGCCAGCTCACGTTTTTCCTTCTTCCTACAGTCCCGGGTCCTTTAAGCGGGACGTGAAAAGGCATCTGATGAGGCCGTCAAGCTGAGTGCCACCACTGCTAACATGGTACATGTTTACGTTGGTGACCCTCTTTCCAAGCTTTGCCTTTAGCTTACCATCAGGCGAGGTGAAGTCAAATTGAAGTATCCATTATAAAAAAATTAAAGAAATTAGTCAGCCTGTGACCACGGCTGGTGTAACCTGGTTGAAACGTCAGGCAAATCAAAGGTATGATTAATGCGTTAATATGCGTTAATTCCCGTTATTATTAAATCAATCAGTTTGCCGTACACCTCTAAACGCATACATAAGTGACAAACAAATGTAGAATACAATAAAAAACCCGACTGAGGCTGGAAAGATCAAAAAAAGTTTTGATAGCAGGTGGTAGCAAATTATTTCCATGATTTCCAAATAGATACCGAATTATACCAAGTATACAATATATTCTGCCGTGTTGGTTCCCGGTGGAGTAGAATAGGACCACCCCAGCTCTGCCTGTGGGTGTCGTAAAAGGCGACTAAGGGATAA
Source organism: Eilema sororculum (assembly GCA_914829495.1). NCBI lineage: Eukaryota > Metazoa > Arthropoda > Insecta > Lepidoptera > Erebidae > Eilema > Eilema sororculum. The sequence goes on along the minus strand of OU618544.1, from coordinate 2,352,280 downwards.
GGCTGTTCTCCATCCGACAGTAAACATACAGCCCAAGACAAAGGGCCCGCTAGGCGGCAATAGGCTCGTCCCCTATTACGTCGTGGCACCGTAAATCATAATTGGTGAAACGTGGGTACTAATACACCTCTGCCTATCCTTTTGCGCATACATACAAACTATAGAAAAATAACCAATTTTTAACTGATTATATTAAATTATTTAGATTTAGTCTGACGTTTTGGCAAATTTTCAGCAGCCAACCCAAATAAATCACGATGGAATTCGTTAAATAGTCATTTTATTTCAATCACAAAAATCGTCCAAACGGGTCGAACAGATTTCACACTAACTTGTATACGTCCTTGAGTCATGTTCACAGTTCAAGGCCCCAAAAAACTAGTCCGTCACATAACTAAGTGGAGGTACGGGTACGCGATCAGCCTCAGCCTCAAAGCTACATAGTCTCCGAGGTATGTGGCATACCGTGTCCCTTCGTGCCAAGCATTACTGGCAGCGAGTGTGGTGCAAGGCAGGAGCGACATTAATTTACCAAAAATCGGTTTTTGATTGAGGTCTAGTTGTATACCTTTATACTACATACATACATCAATTCGCACACCTTCTTCTATTTTCATAATTTATTTTCCTTTTTTTTATAAAGTACACGTCAATTTGACTTCACCTCGCCTGATGGTAAGCTAAAGGCGAAGTCTGGGAAAGAGGGTCACCATCGCAAACATGTTGCATGTTAATAGTGGTGGCACTCAGCTTGTCGGCCTCATCTGATGCCTTTTCACGCCCGATTAAATGACCCGGAACTGTAGAACACGTAAGCTGACAGGGAGTTCCAGGTCTTAATGGTGCGGCATAGGAATGAGTCAATGAAACGCTTGGTTCTAGAAGTTATATTCTGCACCGTATACTGATTGGCCTGGCCTAGTTGACCTGGACCTTATATTAAAATTACATAGCCTACCATAATATACACTCATGCCTTTATATAGGTACCCGAAGAAATTCGCTCATCTAGTCAGCTATTTTTATGGTCAAGGAAGGAGCCTATTGCGTTAACCCGGCACCTTTTTAGTCACACATTTAAGTGTAAAGAAGTGGTATCAGATAGGTCTCAAAATTATAATTTTTCATGTAATTTCTGCGTCCTGATCACCCAGGAATTATAAGAATTTTGTCCTAAACAGCTTGTCCAGAAGTCACTGTTGACTGCCTTCTCCATCCTTTGCGTTAATCCCAATCGCATCTGAAGCCCTCAGCTTGGTGTCTGGGGTCTGCTTTACTAGTCAAACTACAGATTTGCCTAAACTTCGGCACTTTTCTCTGTGAAGACCGACCGATCTCCACAACCCAAAGGCGATGTCGAAGCATCACAGTTAAACCAGTTGTTGGACTTTTGATGGCTCCAACTACTCGTAACGAATGCCATGGACGTTCGTATGGCAACCGGGAGTGACGACTTAACGTGCTCTCCGAGGCACGACCAACCAATCCAAACATCCATATTCATACATACAAATATTTGCAGCGCAGTGCAGCAGCAAAAAAATCTGCGGTAGGCTAGTGGTAATGGACTGCTGAGACGAGGTCTCGGGTTCGATCCCAGGTTTACCATGGCACACACCAATGACTTTTCGATGCTTTTCGAAGTTATGTGTGTATTTATCGCAGGTTTATAAGTGCCCGGTTAATGGCAATACGCTCGCCACCTATTACATTGGGACCTAAACATAAACTGGCAAAATGTGGGTGCTAGCACCTCTGCCTACCCCTTCGGGGAATACAGGCGTGAGTTTATGTTATGTTATGTTATGTAAATATTTGCACAGAGTGGGAATCGAAACCGCGCCTCCTGCGTAGCGGCCGCGTTCACTAACGCTACGCCACGGAAGCTGTCACTACTGACTACCTGTTGACCATCAATCATCTTCAACCAATAAGCGTCCAGTATTTAGTACATTACGTTGACACAAGTTTCAAAAACGAACCAAAAGCTGAGGGTAAATACTGAAAATACAAAAACTTTTTTAATTCCCAAAATCGAATGTCCTCGAGTTGACGTTGACTTAACCGAGGGCAGTAAAAACATCAGCGAAACATAATTACCGCGGAATTCCTGAAAGGGGAGACGGCTTACTAAGTCTCGGCGCCAGTAGTTTTTGCGATGACCGTCGAAAAGTGTTTGCTTGTGAGGAAAGCTGGTGGAAGTTATGAGCGGAAGACGATCTAGGGTAGAATAATATTCATCGGAATCAAGTATGATCACATTATTGATCCCATTGAAATAAAATCGCTTTTAATGGATTCCATCGCGATTTATTTCCTATGATTTTATTACTTTACTAGCTTTTGCCCGCGGCTTCGCCCAAGTGGTGTTGGTTATCGCGACAAAACATTCTTCTTCTTCTTCATTCAAGTTTCATGCTTCTAACTTTGAAAGTGACGAACCTTCCATACAAACGTTTATCACCTATTTTACCCCCTTAGTAGTTAAATTTCGAAAAACGCTGATACACGTGTTCATTTATTTCTTAAAAGACACAGGTTTATGAAATTCAGTGCATCTGGCTCTGAAAATGACGGACTTTCATACAAACTTCTATCCCTTATTTTACCCCTTTAGTAGCAGAATTTCTAAAAATCCTTTCTTAGTGGATGCTTACATCATAAAATGCATCTACTGTCAAAATTTCAAGTTTTTAGGTCCAGCGGTTTAGGCTTTGCGTTGATGAATCAGTCAGTCAGTCAGTGGGGATAAGTAATTTTATATATCTATAGATGTACATTATCCTGACGTTTCGGCTACCTTTCATTCGCGGGGTGTGGTTTCGCGTAAACTTCCGACAGTATCATTCAGTGTCTGTCAAAATAACATCTACTTATGGTTTCATGAGGTTACTAAGCCTTCAGAATCAGTGATGATTTGGTTGACTTCAATTAGATATTGAAATTTGAATTCTACAATATTTCGTAAATTTTTAAATCACATGTTTTAAAAACGTTTGTTTACAGAATTAAGTCCTTAAAAACAAATGTAATGCGAAAACAATGCAAGAGTATAATCCCATAATTTGAGCGTCGTATACTTATGACAATAAATTCAAAAAGTTTTTCTTGGCTGAATGTACTGTACATGGTTTGATCGGCTCCACTTGATCAAACCATTCAATTAAAGAAAGTGTCCAACTTTGTTATCCAGGTTAAGTAAATTTACGACTTTTTAAATATAAATGCTATTAATATTCAAAATATTTAATTTAATTCAATGACTTACGAACCTTTTTACATTTTGAAAAAGAACTTAGTTTTGTTTATTTAGGTTGGCAATAGGGTAATCGAGTGCCAAGTTAAATTGGTTTCTTTTTAACCCCCGACGGATAGAGAGGGGTGTTAGGTATAAGTATGGCGTGTCTGTCTGTCTGTCTGTTGCATCATAGCTCTTGAACTGATTTTTCGTATTAAAGGTGACTTATATGCGAGTATTCTTAGACATTTTTGATGAAAATCGGTTGAGCGGTTTAAAAATTATGGAAGTTAATATGCGCATAGGGGATGTCGGGAATTTTTTTAATTATTTCATGTTTGTGTATGTAAAAGCGTCGGTAGCTTAGTGATTAAGGAGTCGGCCTTACGATCAAGAGGTTCCGGGTGCGAATCCTGGCCATTACACTACCGACGTGAACCCACTCCTAGCACAAGCAATTTAGCTTAGTTGGAGGAGTGAATATTAGTAACTTCGGTTGTAATATTCTTTATAAAAAAATAGCATAAAACAAGTAATTACAACGTTTAATTGTTCAAACACTGATTGTTCCACACTTCTAGGACTCGTAAGATTCGTAAGTGATCCTTAAATCAAGTTGTAAAGTCTTGTATTCACATACGGAACACCCAAATTACACATTAAGCGATTACTATTTAGCTGCTTAAGCCATTGAATAATACGGTATCGTCCGTTTATGGGACTATAAAGACGGAATACCTCGTAAACTGTTACAGTCTCCTTTTGTGCGATCTGCATCTTATTTTTAACTGTTCATCCCGGTTTAACATGTTGCGGGCGGATTTTATATGTTGCTTGAAAGTTTTGAAAGTCTGCTGTTATCAAAATTGTTTATAATGAAATCTATCAGCATTCTCTGAGTCTTTGCCCAGCCCATTTTTATACGAATGCTTTGATATTTTCAGTGAAGTGATTGCTATCTGACCTCCACAACTAATTGGTGATATCAAAGTCTAATTATAGACTAGTCGCACTGTTCAGGGCTTCAACTGTCCGTAAAAACTGCCGTACATATTCATAAAGCATCTGAGAGCGACGGCTTAACATGCTCTCCGAGGTGCTCTCTCGGGCGCGCCTCGAACCCGCGATCATTCTCTTTCAGGGGGAATGACTGAACCACTAGGTACCTGATGTATTCGATTTGTATAGTTAGCATCTTGGGGTCGGTTCGACCAAACGCGAGTCAAGTTTATTCCTAGAATAAACAACCAATTTATGTGGGTGATATTACCTGTTTATTATTTAGTACTTTAAAAAATTCTTCCTATCGTAACTGGAGACTTTTATAAATTCTAAATTCATAGTTTCCCCTACACTAACGATTAACGTTACCTGTAAGAGATCGCTCTTAGCGATAAGGCCGCCATTTGTACATAATGTCATGTATTGTCCATACATTTACTGTATTACTGGTGTACAATAAAGATTTATCTATCTATCTATCTAACTTTGAAAGGAATACGAATACTCTTAATTAGTTAAGACTATTATGGCTGACTGGTGAGAGCCTCTCTTCGTAATACACTCTCTCGCTAATGTGTTCCACGAGCGATAATGAAGAGCGACTGAATTCTTTCATTATGGGAAAGGAAATAGTTAATGAAATAAAGATTTGATTGTCTGTTACTGGGTTTCGTAAATAGCATTAATCATGTGAAAAGCAATAGGTTACTTTCCGCGTGGTTCCCGGCAGAGTAGAAATTGGGATGGGCACCCCATCTCCTCCCATGCGGTGTCGTACAAGGCGACTAAGGGATAGGGCTGTTTAACATCAGACAGATATATACAGCCCAGACTCCGCCTCAGATGCATGGCTCGAGTCAACAATAGTGCCCGGAATGCGGTAATAGGCTCACCCCCTATTATTACGTGGGACCGAATACAATGATTGGTGAAATGTGGGTGTTAATTCACCTCTGCCTAACCCTCCCTGGATAAAGGCGTGATTATATGTATGTATGTACTTTCATGCCAAATAAAACCTAGAGGAAATGAGTGAGTTAGTAGTCTTGAACCTTAGAAAAAACTGTCTGTACATCTGAATGATTTTTTATAGCATTTATTATGCTAACTTTTAAGTTCGAAAAACATCGGAAAAAATGAAACGCTCAAGTGAGGCTTGAACTCACGACCTTTCCCTTATAGGGGGAATGCTCTTCCAACTCAGCTATTGAGCCACACCTGAATCATTCCAAATTTTTCTTCTCTTTATATCCCTCTATAAGGGCGACGGTGTAGCCATCTACCAACATTCTTAAGAATTGTTGGTAACAATGAATGATTTTTCAACCATTTTTAAACATTGTCTGTACATCAATAAAACAGTACAGGTACGAAAAGCATTAGAAATATGTACAAATAGCGGCCTTTTAGATGGACATCATTTACGGTTACAATAATAACATATGAATACCTAGATATTAGTGTAGTCTCCGCATAATCTGGTGTCATAAACATGAATTCGCAACATTAATACCATTGACGTGCCGAATAGTGTTTTTTCTGTACTTAATCATCATGTCACTGTAAGACACAGTCTCATCCGAATTTTAAATTCAGAGACCGATGTCTGCATTCCGGCTTTTACTCCTCCATTTCACATTCTGCATCCCTGACGACGACGCTACGACGCTAAACAATTAGGACTACTTTCTTTTTTTCTTCTTGTGTGATATTGATCATATGTGAATGTAACTATACTACTTATATAGTTACCATGCTACGATTCCTAAGAGCACCTTCTCCGTGATTGCAAACCCATAATTTATTATATTACGAGTTTAAAAACGTCCGGAACCTTATATCCGTCAATAATGAGTTTTTAAAACAACCACGATTCGACTACACGCTTTAACAAGGGTCACTTTTCATTATTTTTATTTGCGAAGCAATCTCGCGCTGGCCCACCATGTTTGCGATCGAGGCGTCTGGGCAAATAGGCCAAATTGTCGTTCACATAAACACTTGTACTTTACAGTTCGACGGACTTACCAGCTTGTTGGTAGACAAACAAAAATAATGAGAAATTTGTGAGAAATCTTGGTGTAAACAGATGTTGGAGGGCTTGTAATTTAGGGCGACTTTGGTTGGAGTAATTCGAACTTGAATATGTTTTTGTAGTACCGTAAACTTTATTAGAAACAGAAATCTATCTGCAAAACAAACAAAAGTTTAATTTATCACACTTTATCCTTACTTTTTATACGGGTAAAGTCTTCTGTAAGTTGTAGAACCGGGACAGGTGTATTTATCACCAATTCTAGTATTAAAACAAATCAAGCGAACTCTAATTCAAGAGGTTTATTACTCGTTGTAGAATTTGGTAACCTGACATCCTCGCTTCAGGTCAAGAAAGAGGCAGATGGATTCACTGTTTCTGTATTATTACGGTGAAGTAGTTGATACCATCTCAGACTCATACATCCGATGGTCAAGCCAACTGAAAACAAACAGTAAAGAAAGAAAATCTCTATAAAAGTCATTTAGGTTAGAATGCTAAGTATGGATCATATAATATTAGAAGACGACACACCAAAACAGCATTATCTCAGACTCAAACTAACTAAAACGCTTGGTCTTCGGTTAACGGAGGTTAGATATCGAGAAATATATCTCTTGCACCCCAGTCGAATCAGGGCCATCTCTTCGGATGTGAGGGCCACGATGTCTCAATCTGGTTCCCGGTTATGGAGTCCCCCCTTACAAGTAGAGTGTACGAACTCTTATCGTCCAGAAAATAACAGTTTTGTGTTTCAGGGCGGGAGCCCCGGGCCGGAGCGGCACAACGGCGAGTGCGAGTCGCCGGAGATGCCGCCGTCGGACGCGCCGCCCGCGCCCACCGCGCCCCCACCCGACCCGCCGGCCGCCAACAACGTGAGTACGCGCATCTATAGCACGGCCGTTAGCAACTGCCAATACCTATAATACCAGCTGACCCGGCGAACTTCGTCGCCCGCGTGCCGTCAGATCCCGTTCCCACTGCACCCTCTACTATATTAAGCATATATAAACCTTCTTCTTGAAGTACTCTATCTATTAAAAGAAACCGCATCAAAATCTGTAGCGTAGTTTTGAAGATATAAGCATACATAGGGACATAGGGACGCTGATAGCGACTTTGCTATATACTATGTATTGATACATCAATGCAAGAAACAAAGCGTCATTATTACGAACACGCATGCTTTCACAAACTCGAATGGTTTTTCGGATTCACATTCAACAATTTTTGAGAATCATTAGGCAATTTAATTAAACTTACTCTCCACTTGACACAAACAGATTATCCGTGTTGGAATGACTAACTACACGAGTATGCGCTTTCCTATAATCATATATGGTATCTGAATTTTTTGGAACAATTCATAAAAAACACCTTCGGCGATTGGGCCGCCCGGTCACAGAACCATGACTATCATTTTCCTTCCCATCATTAGGTAATTAGACTCCTGAAAGTCAGCAGCGCCGATAAACTGGGAATTTGTGTCATTAGATCCCGGTAGATGCATTAACGTATAGACATTGGCGTTCCGTCAGAGTTTATTTGTCTTGCTCCTGAAATCTTCGCTCAAAATCCTAAAAGTATATAAACTATCCCAGACCCAGAAGACCCGCTCGATGGTGGTATCCCTAACGCCGGAACGCCAGCGCGAGACATGGGCGAAGAAGGCGGAGTTCCTGCTGGCAGTGGTGGGGTTCGCAGTCGACCTGGGCAACGTGTGGCGCTTCCCTTACATCTGCTATCAGAACGGCGGTGGTGAGTTTTGTTTATGACTTCTGTACCTACATCCATACATATAGTCACGCGTATTTTTGCTCAGTAGGCAGGGGAAAACCTCGCCATCTAAGCTGCTACTTTCCGTACACAGTTTACAAGCTTCCTCTATTGTTACCAAACTTTTCATGCCAACGCGCCGGGTTCGAGCGCTTTCGACTTGCCCTTTTTTCGATTTGGTTAGTGTGTATATTTTCCTGACTGGCTTATTCACTTATGTACGTATCATACATACCTTCTTGGTGTCATACTGAGTACATGATTTGAGACCACCATGAACCATGAAACATCCGAAATTCGGGCCCTCACGAAACATGAACACGAAATGTAGCCATGTACTGTATAATGGATTCGTTTCGTTTTTCTTTCGGTCTTCCCAATTTCGGAATAAAGATGTATCATGGAAGTTATTGCTTGCAATTTTAATCCGCAACCATCAATGTTTCATGATAGTCTACTACTGATATATTCTAAAGAAATCCTCAACTGAGTCCATCTGTACAGGTGCGTTCCTGATCCCATACTGCGTGATGCTGTTGTTCGGCGGGCTCCCGCTGTTCTTCATGGAGCTGGCGCTGGGGCAGTACCACCGCTGCGGCTGCCTCACGCTCTGGAAGAGGATCTGTCCTGCGCTTAAAGGTAGGTAGTATTTAGTTTAGAACACGAGTGAAATGGCAGAGTCAAAGCAAGAAAGCGCACCCTGGTCTCGTAGTGAGAGCTTTGGATGGGAACGGGATTAACTCTTAGATGATGATGATGAATGTTTAGTAAACATCACGATCTTGATGGGGCCAAAATCAAGCTCCCTGAAATCCGATTCTGGTGTCAATTGATGTGCGAGGCTCTGATGCAGTACTTCCTCTCGGGGTTTGGCAGGAGCTACCAAAAAGCCGTATAAGCCAAACCAAGACGAGTAGAAGGAGGAGTAAGCAGACCACTGGCTCTGAATTTTCAACCTGGAAGGGCATCAGACTTAAATAATTATGAAGTAGTTTTATTATCTCTATAAAAGACAAAACGGTAAAATGGTCAACTTTTTGAATGGTTTTAGAGCTGCATCGAGCCATATATTACGTTTTGTTCTTATTTTTGTTAAGTTACTTTCACCGTTAGCTAGGTGCTCTAACGGCCGTTCCCAATAACATACTGACAGTTAAAGATAGATCGCATCTACGGATAAAGTGCTCGGTTGTTTAAATTCAAAACATAGTAACTCCTACTTCACACCAATTTCATTCGCGGTATAATTAAATAAAATTATACCGCGATGCGCTTTCCCGCAAAAAATCAGTTACCATGTTTTCAATTTAAACAGCCGATACGTCAAATTTGACTGCTGCGATCTATCTTCAACTGTAAGTATGTTATTGGGAACGGCCGTTAGTGGACTACACCGTTAAATGTACCTATTTGGTTATTTCACCATTAAATGTTTCTGCAATAATGTTTAAATCGTCCACAAAACATTTCAATCATAGCTAAAAAATGTATAAAAATTTATACCATTCAAAGATGTATTACAAACAAAAGCTTGTAATACAATGGTCGGCCGACGGCGTCGTCTGTGTCTCCTGGGGGACATTCATCACTTACAATCATTGGAATATTGAGAGCTGTATTTTGCGCTCATTTTTATATTGTCGCGTTCTCTGATATCTTCAAAATTACTTGATAAGTTGAATCTGATAATGGTGGTCTTAAATTCTTCGTTTTAAGGGTTCTGTAACCGAAGGAAATCTTAAATCGCCTTTTACGGTAGCCACGGATAGACCTAACATAGCGCTTATGTTGTAGGTACTTCACTGGGAATACCGTACTAGTATTATAAACTCGGTCAAATGCGAGTCGGGCTTGCGCAATGAGAGTTCCGCACATAACGGATTGCGTTGTTTTTTTTTTCACAGCTTTGAAGCATCGCAGATCTAACTTTCAGGTATTATTTTCAAAATATTTTAGATATTTTCATTTTCAAATTATGTCAAAGTATATGTAAAAGTCAAATAACCATTCACTGTATGTAGAGCAATAAAACGGTACTTACAAAACGTGAAAAGTAATAACTTTATTTAAAAAAATTGACAGTATCTATTAGCTGGCTGCCCCTCTAGCTACACCGGAGAGATACGTAATTATGTACAATTATATGTATTTCCATACACAAAGCACTCGATATGTTAAGCGACCACACCGACCCAACTATATACTCAGACATATTGTTTCCACCAAACCCAATAAAACGAAATCCCCCATTCGTGTTAGAGTCTAGTGTCGGACCACTATCACGCCTTATAAATATACAGGAGCAATGCTTTTAACGCGAGACAAATGGTGGGCAGTGAGTGGAGTGGGCTGTTGAAAATGTATGAATGGATCCCGGATGTTAGCTGGTCACTGGGACGTCGGAGAGATTGACTTTTGATTGAGTGCTTTTGGCTTGGGTGCTGGATGCTCTGAGGAGTCTAAGGAGATAAAACCGCTTTTGGTTTTTTTTAAAGCGTTCTTGACTTGGGTGCTGGGTACTCTGAGGAGTCTAAGGAAATAAAACTGCTTTTGAACGGATTCTATCGCGATTATTAGACGTTTCGACCTAACGTCATGGTTGCAGAAATGTATCCGCAACGTTGGTCTAAGCATAAATATGAGAAATGGTTTTTCTCCCCGAAAATACTTTTACTAATAGGTACATCTAATTTTATTTTTGTTAGGCTCTTTTATTTAACTGGGTAGGAATCTATTCGCAGTCCATCACGATAATGTCAATTTACACAGAGCTTTCTGAGATCGTCAAAAACTATTGAAGTTAGGTTGTTATCTCGGCCACCGTATGGTGACTTCTTTCAGTCTTTACAGAATTCTTTGAATAGACACAAAATTGATACTGGCAGATAATGAAGAAACAGTCAAATTACAGAGATTGATAAAAACATAAAACGGATAATAGTAGGTTACAAAATTTTAAAGAAAATGAGAAAATGAAAGAAATTCTAAAAATACTCAAAAAAATTTAGCTGCACATTGCTAATTATGTAATCTATACTAATATTATAAAGAGTAAAGATTTGTTTGTTTGTTTGTTTGTTTGTAGCGATTAGGCTCCGTAACTACTGATCCCATTTCAAAAATTCTTTCACTGGTATGTAGCCACATTATCCCCTAATAACATAGGCTACGTTTTATTCCGGTAATGTGCTCCCACGGGAAGGAGGAACTAGAAAACTATATCACGCGGGCGGAGCCGCGGCGATCAGCTATCTTAAATATTTCACAAAGTCCAACCACCGTCACATCCAAAGCTTTTAATTTAAAGTCCGATATCCGCGCACCTATTCAGTTTTTTTACTTTTAGGTGAGCGACTACCGTTTGATCTCCCAACTCCGAGAGAAAAGCCTGCGCCAGGGGCTCGTCGGTCAGTTAGCATCTGTTCCAACTCGCTGGGAAGTTGCTTTGGGTCCGATAGATCTTCATGGGGCATCATATACCCTTTTCAATTTTGCCAAACATAGTAGATAGTAAAATTTCAAAGCATTTCGTTGAGCATTCATCTCTCGATCTTAACGGTTCTATTCGATGCAGTGTAAATCAAACGATCATTCAATATGACTGCAGTGATGCAGCCAAGTTGGTCACTTGCCTGACATTGGGAGCGCGCGGCGCAAGGCGGGGGCAGATGAAGTGTTCCGCTAATATTTGCACTTCGGATCACGCCGCGGCGTGCTGGCGAGTATTGAATTCCACAGACCAGGTTTCAAGAAGAAAATACTGAAGTTTTAATATTTAAATCTTATACAAGATGTTAGTATGACCAGTCATGAATGTGACTGGTTAATGAAAGCTTAGGTAATGTGTAATATCTTTGTATATGACTGGAAGCGTAGCAGAGCGCCGCTGCCGCAACGGATGACGTGTAAAACGGATAACACACAGAGTTAAACTGTGTGTTTCCTACTTATACGTATGCAATAGAAATAATAGGCTTTTTTTTATTTTAAAAGGGCCTTTGCTAAGAAATTGCTTGTGTTAGGAGTGAGTTCACATTGGTAGTGTCACTACTTCCATCACGGCTAAAATTCGAACTCGGGCAGCTAAGGACAGGAGCAACCTGGAACCAAAAACCCTCAGCGTTGGCGCTCACCGAACTGAAGTTGAACTGAGTTAGTTGAATATCAACCTTATACATTGCAAAATTGAATATACGTCTAGATCATATATTAAACTATGCTTATGCTTAAAAAGTGCGCGAGCAAATTGCAGTTCGGTGTGCTCCAAAAGTCCGATCTCTTAACCATTTAGCTACCGACGCTTAATTTTTCCAGAACAGTCATAATAAAATATGATAATTTTATGACACTAGTTTTCATACTTAGACTATATCTTTGTATTTTTATTCGCCGAGCTTACGGCGAGTATACTTATCCTTTTTTTTTTTTTTTTTTTTTTTGTGCGGAAATCCCCACGGATACCCCCCCTGCCGGAGCCGGAAGGGGAGGTTATGTCGGACTCGAACCGACTAAAACCGCACGCCGACTGTGGGTCTTGGTGCTAGGCCGGAGGTGAGGTTGTCAAAGACATATCCCTCGCACCCCGGCTGACCCAGGGCCATCCCTAACGGTCTGGCCCTCCTCAGGAGGGGGGACAACGGTGTCCCCAACTCGCCCCCGGAATGGGGAGGCGCGCTATCCAGCGCGCCGCCGCCGTGGCCTGCTTCTGCTGGGGTGACAGGCGGCTCCACCCGTCACCCCCAGGCCCGCGCTCATGGGGGACGGAGGTCAGTCAGTGAGTATACTTATCCTAGAGGAAAACTTCTTTAGTAAATGTTCTCGCCGCCATATTAGCTGCCGAGCCGATAGCTCACGATAGATGGTACAGTTGTCATAATTTGACCAATCAGACTTCACGACTCTTGACGAGACGAAACTTCTTTTGTAATTCTTCAACAGCTTTCGAATAAACTTTTCGCAATTATAAATGTCTTGGGATTGTTTAAAACCTTTAATTTTTTCTCTGTGGATTCCGTTAGAGGTCGGAATTTAATATAAAAGGTACGTTGCTAAATATTTTTGTTGCTATTTTATTTTTCTAAAGACATTCGTCGCACACAAATTATAAAATTAATGCAACGTTGATATTGTTTTTCATTTTGACCGTTATTCTTCCTTATTAAACAACTTAGCTGACCCACCCCGGTTTTGCCTGCGGCATACTCGTACTTCGAGCCATAAGCGATAATCACACTTATACAACACTATAAGATTTAGACCCAGTAGTTTCTGAGATTAGCGTGGTCAACCGAACTAACAAATAATCAAACAAACTTATCAGCATTGTAATATACACACAGACATATTCACGCATACAGATGTTTGCACTGACCGCAAATCGAACATACGAACGCTCTACCGCTACGACGTAGCTTCTTCCTCTTTAGCTTACTGTCAGGCGAGGTGCAGTCATATTGACGCGCCCTACATAAAACAAAACCGGCCAAGTGCGAGTCGGAATCGCCCATGAAGGGTTCCGTAGCAGCAAGTAATATATTATAAAAAGTTGAATGAAAGGCGAAAATTGCAGTTTATGAGGTATTAAAAAAAACTACGTACTAGATCTTGTTCAAACCAATTTTCGTTGGAAGCTTGCATGGCAATGTATATCATATATTTTTTTTAGATATATCATTCTCTTATTTTAGAAGTTAAAGGAGGAGGGGGACATTTTTCCACTTTGGAAGTGTCTCTCGCGCAAACTATTCAGTTTAGAAAAAAATGATGTTAGAAACCTCAATAACATTTTTGAAGACCTATCTATAGATACTCACTTAATAGTTTAATAAAAAAATTGACTTTCAGTTCTAAGTATGGGACCCTCAAAATTTATTACTTTTTTTTCTATTTTTGTGCGAAATTCTTAATGCGGTTCACAGAATAAAATACATCTACTTACCAAGTTTTAACGGACTAGGCCTTATAGTTTCGGAGAAAAGTGGCTGTGACATACGGTCGGACAGACAGACAGACAGACATGAAGAATCTATAAGGGTTCCATTTTTTTGCCATTTGGCTACGGAACCCTAAAAAAAGACGTATAATCACGCAACCAAATACTTGCACTCTACGAGTATCGAACTCACAACCCCTGTTGTAACTTCAGAATGCTGGTCCACCACGCTTCGGAGGTTTTGTGCACTTATGTATTTCTGCAGCTACATAAACTAAATTGCTGGTCGTGCATCGGTAGTATCATGGTTCGAATCAAACCCACGACTAGCGATCGCTATTATCGTAACATGTCATTTGATCCATGATCCAAAAAATCCAACAAAACGACTCTTGCTTTCAAAAGAAAGTTATCAAGACCCTTGGTTTACGACTCGGTTATGTTATGTATAGTAGTAGATCACTGTTATCTCCCTCATTTCCTCCCCTATCAGGGGAACTCCCGCCGTCCCTCACGGCGTTTATGGCAATATTTGTAGATTGATTGAGATCAAATCATTGTGTAACTCGGCACGACAGAGGAGGAACTGTGCTTTTTATTGTTTTGTTTAATTTGGAGGCTGTTACATAATATTAATTGAGGATTTTCTAATGAGTAGTAAAAGCTTTTTATATCCGCGATGCTTGAAGTTCTATAAATTTATATCTCGTGTCTGTATGTGGTGGTATCCACAGAATACTCGGTTTTATATTTGAGAGCTGCCCCTTTAGACAAGTGTCAGTGACAAGTCGGTTATCGCAACCAAACATAGCCTATGTCCTTTTTCAAGGTCTAATCTACCCTTATACCAAATTTCATCAAAATCGGTTCAGTGGTTTAGGCGTGAAAGCGTAACATACAGACAGACAGACAAAGTTACTTTCGCATTTATAATATTACTATAGATTTTGAATTTTAGCTACAATTAAGACATTTGACAATCATCGGCTTATTCGAAGTAAATAGAGCCGTGACAATTTCTTATTGTCATCTCCAGCTTCCCCGAAGGTGTTAGCATTTTAAATCTTCTGTAGCTTGAAATCACTCATTGACAACAGTAACTACAAACTTTCGGGTCGATCATACACAGTCTTGTTTGCCACCTTAGCAGCCTTAGGCTATTTGGTACATACCACATTCCAAATCATTAGATTAAAATACAGTTATTTTCGGTTTATCTATCATTATGGACCAAAGTAAGAACTCATAACAAAGTTGCCCTGATTCGTGTACCACACAATAAAGAGCGATACAAACTGTTGATCCGAGCTATGATTGTGAATCGCGCCATCTCGTAGCGAGTAAACTAATTAACGAATGCGATACGATATCATTTGATTACCACGCGACAGATGGCGCTGATTCAATTTCTACAAGTTGCGTCGCAAAGTTTGCGCTGCGAAAATTGAATCTGAGCAGAGATTAATTGAATTGTGAACGTTCCTGATTTATTGTGTGATAATAAAGGATGAATACTGTTTCATTGGCACTTAGCTCGCTGTGGGGGACGCGGATTCGCTACATTTAATTAAGCTCAATTATAATTAGTGACAATTTAGACATGCTAATAAAGATGTTCTGTTAGTTATTGTGAGTTGGTCGTAATGTACCTAAATAAGCATAACTTGAATAGGTTCTAGAATAGGGATAAAAGTATACATACTTTTTTAGATATATGAAGCCCAACCAAGGTCTTCGGAACCCCAACTTTTACCTGCAAGCCGGTATTCCTGCTAACTAATGCTTGAGGCTCTAGTGCAAGTATTTCTTGGAGCCTCCAGTCGCTTTTAGTCGCATCTGTCAAACAGCAGTTAATAAAAAAGTCGAGAAGGGATATTTCAGTCACCGTATATTTGTAATTTAACTACTCTCCTGTCGTCCTCCTCCTCCTCAAGTGTCGGTAGCTTAGTGGTTAACGAGTCAGCCTTATGATCGAAAGGTTCCGGTTCGAATCCTAGTCATTACACTACCGACGTGAACCCGCTCCTAACACAAGCAATTTCACTTAGCTGGAGGGGTTAGAGGGAATATTAGTAATTTCGGTTCTAATATTCTTTAAATAAAATAAAACTTTACAAATTAGATCATTTTACCAGGTGTTGGCTACGCAATCTGTATGATCGACATCTACATGGGCATGTACTACAACACGATCATCGGCTGGGCGGTGTACTACCTGGTGGCCTCCGTCTCCTCCATCAACTCCGTGCTGCCCTGGACCAGCTGCAACAACGAATGGAACACCCCCCTCTGCATGCCGGTCACCATGCTGCATAACAACCCTAATGCGTCCACACCAGCGAAGGAGTTCTTTGAGTAAGTGGTCTTTCGAGCCGGTTTAAGCCGTGTTGATTTGATCAGAGTCTGCTGCTACTGTAATGCTGATCGTAGTAAAACTGATCAACTGACGATTCAAGCAAACTGCACCTACTTGGATGGTGTTTATTATTAAAAGTTTGAATAAATTACATTTAACTGCTGCTTGATCGTTTTCGTGGCATCACTAATCATATTCACTGAGATGATGGCGTGAAATGAACATAAACTTGTTACACCCGACTTCTTTTCGATCATGAAGACTTTGATCAATTCAATACATCCTTCCTCATTTTTATCTACATATTTCATTAGTATTATTAAATTGGTGGTCCTCGTTCGATGTAGGCGTAATGTCCTGGAGCAGCAGAGGTCCAACGGTTTGGACGACATGGGGCCCATCAAACCCTCGCTCGCACTCTGCGTGTTCGGAGTCTTCGTGCTTGTCTACTTCTCTCTCTGGAAGGGAGTAAGGAGTGCTGGCAAAGTAAGTACTCATGATGAAGCTAAAATTACACACAACTGTACCTATAAACTTATAGGGTAAGATGAGTAGTCTTTTTTTAGTTTTAGGTAATGAACTTAATGCCATCAACTGGGTTTAAAACTATCACTAGGTACATCAATAACTCTATCATTTATTATAGTTCACTATTTATAAAATAGTGTATGGGTGTCGTACATTTATGGTCTTTCGAGCCGCACTTGAATTAGGTATCTATGTATTCCTAATCTTTATTTTACAATCTCCCATGACAATGAAGGTGGTATGGGTGACAGCGCTGGCTCCGTACGTGGTGTTGCTAATCCTGTTGGCGCGAGGAGTGACCCTGCCGGGGGCTACGGAAGGAATCCGTTACTATCTCACCCCTGAGTGGCATAAACTGCAGAATTCCAAGGTAAATTACTTATTATTATGAATGCTCATTTAGATTATGGCGAATTTCTGAATTGATAATTTTTTCATCAGTGCTTAATATATACAGTTTCTTACTTAGGTAAATGCTGATGTGACTTAACCTCAATTTCTCAATTCAGAAACTAGACAACAGATATACTAAACAAGTTTATTTAGTAAAAAGCTTTACAATATAACGCATTTTATTCTTTACTCTGGTCCAGTTTGACGAAGTCTTTTAAACCCTCCCCCACGGCTAGGTGTGGATCGACGCGGCGTCCCAGATCTTCTTCTCCCTGGGTCCCGGGTTCGGAACCCTGCTAGCACTATCCAGCTACAACAAGTTCAACAACAACTGCTACCGCGACGCGCTCATCACCTCCTCCATTAACTGCCTCACCAGCTTCCTCGCAGGGTTCGTCATATTCTCTGTCTTGGGGTAAGTTATAACAAAGAAAAAAATATTTAGCGGTGTTTCGCCTTTTCCTCTCTTTCTCCACAAAGAATCTTGGATTGAAGTCATCTCATCAGCGATCTGGTATGCCTGTTGATTGATGGACTAGGTTCTGATGGAGGCTTTTCTTTCAACCCACCAAAAAATAAGAGAAAGAGCAAGCTATCCTCTGAGGTGAAGGCCTCAGGTGTATTACGGAACAACGTTAATTTGATGATGATGTTACTTTGAATTTGATGATGATGTTACTTTGAATTAGGTGATTCACGGAAAAAAACTCCCTTAGTAGGTACATCCAGAGTGAACCAAAGCAAAACTACCCAAAGTTCACCTAGGTGAACCAAGTAATAAATAATCATCTACATAAAGACGTTAGTCCTGATTACATCCGAGGTAACGGTGACCTCGGAGCTCAGGGTCCGCCAAATGAAAGTAATAAATACCCAAAATTAAATTAACCTGCAGTTTACTGTGGAAAGCAGTCAGTAAGTTCTGCTCATGATTGTTGTAGCTACATGGCCCACGTGCAACAGAAGAGCATAGAGGAGGTGGGTCTGGAGGGCCCGGGGCTGGTGTTCATCGTGTACCCGGAGGCCATCGCCACCATGACCGGCTCCGTCTTCTGGGCCATCATCTTCTTCCTCATGCTCATCACGTTGGGGCTGGACAGCACGTTCGGGGGTAAGCACAGACTATTCCTACAATAAATTTGAATAGGTATTTTAATGTTATGTCTAACTAAATTGCCTAGCTACAATACGTCAGGGTAGACTTTGAAATGAACTTTTGCAGGAGGTAGAAGACGAAATATTTATTAGCTTTTAGCAGTTTAGTGGGTACAAAACATCAAAAATGAACCAGAAAAAGGAAGAATTCCTTACCTACTAAGATATGGCACGAGAGACTTAAGTTTTCATCAGATCAGCGAGGATGTGAAAAAAAATGTTTTTTTATTTTATTTTAATGCGAGTTTTGTTTTTTATTCTTAATATTTACAATAAGAAACTATTTTCTAAATATCGTATGCATCTTTTTTATTGATTGTGACACACTTCCAATCACACATCATCATTTTTAGAGGCAACATCATAAATCTACAAATCTAGCCACCATAAATCTCAACTACCTTACCTGTCCAGGTCTCGAAGCCGTGACCACCGCGCTGTGCGACGAGTACCCGCGGCTACTGGGCCGCCACCGCGAGATCTTCGTGGCGGTACTGTTGCTCTTCATCTACATCTGCGCCCTGCCTACCACCACCTATGTAAGTCACTATAGAACTAGAATTAAGTATTCTACTGACTAGTCAAATTAATTACTTTTTACTAAACGTCACTTCCAATAGCTTGTATGAAAAAAGATTTAGTGACGTCATAATATTTAATAGTCAAATCCAGTTACTATTATAGGTTGGGTGGATGATTGAAAATAAATAAACACTATAAAATAACAACCGATGATTTTTTTTGAACGCTATCTAGACCCATGGTAAGCTTTTATAGCTTGTGTTATGGAATCTAGAATGCGGATAAACATACTTATATACTTTTTTTTTGTAAATACATACATATTATATAGAGAAACACTAACCGATCTTTAACCATTCTTAATTTAATAAGCTCGGTTATATAATCTATTTTAAGTATAGGATAATACCCAATTGGTATTCGGATCCCGTTCTAACAACCTATGGGAATAGGGATAAAAAGACTGTGTTATTTCAGACTACAATCTATTCTTGTACGAAATTTTAGCCAGATCGGTTCAGTCATTTGAGCGTGATTGAGTAACAAACATCTAAATACACGTCTTTACAAACTTTGGCAGTGTGGTATGCGACTGCTACGTCAAAGGTCGCCGGTTCCATATCGTTCCAGTACAAATATTTTACGAGTGTATGGATGTATAATAATAATAATAATGTTTTTATTACAAATACAAATACAAATTCATTAAAACTTAAGCTACTATACAATAAGGTAATCTTCATGCACTGAGGTTTTTGTCTCTTACAATATAGCCCCTGTCTCCCATACTAGGTATTCCTGTATTATGGGAGCCAGTGATCCTCCGTGAATGTGTTGTTAAGTGCGATGGTTTTACATCGTTACTACTATATATGTATAATTATTTGTACCAAAAATTTGTGTGACTTATGTAGAAATTTTTTAATTATGTTAGGTATGGGTATGGTTAGGGTAGGTATGTATGGATATTTCTATACTATAATAATAACTTATGTGATTACAAAAAAAAGGTCTTACCTCTGTAGGTATATCATCGTTCTAGAATTCATAAAACAGGATAAACTATAAACTTTTAATCAAACTGACAGTGTAACAAAACGGATTATATAAATATAAAAAATAGCTTTTATTTTTTTCGTGCGGAAATCCCCACGGATACCTCCCCCGCCGGAGCCGGAAGGGGAGGTCATGTCGGACTCGAACCGACTAAAACCGCACGCCGATTGAGGGTCGTGGTGCTAGGCCGGAGGTGATGTTGTCTTCGACATATCCCTTGCACCCCGGCTGACTCAATATAAGTTAATGAGAGAAATTCCTTTAAATTTCCTAGAATGACCTGCTCAATGTTCAACGCAACGCAATGCAACGCCCAAGTGGAACCTCTGCCTATAGTTACAATAATTTTGTTTGCAAACTGATAATCCTGCCATTTTAACTTCACACAAGAAGTAGGAAAGCTAGATAAATTTTCCTGAACCCCTGTAATGAACGAACTGATTCCTAGTACGGTTCGTAAAACTCGTACACCAGTGAATGTGATGAGACAGCGGCGGCATTTAGCGAGATAAGTGAAAGATTCCGTCCGCCCGCATATGCGCGATCATCAAAAAATATGATTGCTTCAGTGTAGATACGACTAAGGGCCACAACACACATGCAACTTTCAGCGTCGCCACATCTAAACCCAGCTCGTGTAGTCCTGTGTAGGAAAAGATGTGGTATAGTTTTATATCTAAGTCGATGAAATCATTGAATATGTTGTGTCCGCACACATAATTCGAAGTGAATGTCAGTCACAGCTGGCGCCTTTACGCACCAATGCATCATCGATGCATTAAATAAATCTTACCATGGTTGAGCTACAGCTTGTGTCTCTAATGTGCACGTTATTACTTCAGTTAAGTTCATAATCTGCAAGCAAACTGTCCATATCCATACTAATATTATAAATGTGTCTGTCTGTCAGTATGTTACGCTTTCACGCCTAAACCACTGAACCGATTTTGACCAAATTTGGTATAGAGGTAGATTAGACCTCGAGAAAGGACATAGGCTATGTTTGGTCGTGATAACCGACATCCACGCCGGCAGAGCCGCTGGCAAAAGCTAGTAATAAATAAATGATCTATGATGAGCTGCATCGCGTGACTTGTTAATAAGCTAAATCGTGCGGCTCAAACGCAGCGATTGAACGCAGAGAGAGAACACAAAGTAGAGGTTATGCTCCGGTCCTAGTTCGTAAAATGTTCGTAAGTCATGAAAGAAATTGATAATATGGGTGATTTTCAACAAGTGATTTTTTTGTATCATTTCGGTGAGATTTTTCTATTACAATGTCTTGTTAATATATTTTGTAACGAAAATAAACTTTAATCTTATTTGTAACATATGCGTGAGTGGACATCATGTAACATCAAAACTTACTGAAATATTTAAGATTGAATTTTTGGGAGCCCACAGAAATGAAAAGTGTCCACTGAAATGATAAATCGTCCACCGAAATGACTAGACTGTGCACCGGAATGAAATTAGCCCACTGAAATGATACAGCCAAGGACATCATTTATTTTTAGGAGGATTCCGTAGATTGTCTGAAACGAATCTAAATAAATTCCATAGAGATATCACTAGACTGTATTTGTGATATTTATTAAATATAAGATCAAACTATTATATTAGAGAAAAAAAGTTAATTTTTTTGCGGAACGAGTGTTGTGTTCTTACCCGACTGCGCGACGCAAAGGAGGATAATGTGTTTATCAGTCTATATATGTATGTTTGTTTCTATGTGGCGTTCTAGAGACCAAATGCATAGGCCGATTTTGATAATTCTTACGTCAATCGATTCGTCTTAACCTTGCGAGTGTCACTAAAAACATGACATTAATCAAAATTTACCACGGCGAAAACCAGACGCCAAAATTTTGTCAAAATGAAAAAAAAAGTAGATGAACTATGTCAAGTGGGGTGTCGTTGAATAGGTATTTTAAAATCATCTTAAGGTTCATTTTTCATTTAAAATAATAGTTTAGGATATATAACGATTTAAAGTTATTTAACAAAACAGTCGCTAATTTTCTTAGTTATTGATTTTAAGTTATTATTAAGTTATAAGTTTTTATTTCAAGTATATACGATATGAAGGAAATTAAAAGGAGATAACAAAAAGATATACAAGTCATATCATAACTAAAAAGTGTAAAATAAAACAAATTATTAAAAAATAAAAAACCCGACTGCCACTGAAAAGACCGAACTAAGTTTGATAGCAGGCGGTACCCATTTGCCAATCATAAACCGAAAGAAAATTAATGGGTACCGACTGCTATCAAACTTATTTCGGTCTTTTCAGTGGCAGTCGGGTTTTTTTAATTACTGGTAATAATAATAGTGTTTTGTATGTAAAACTTCAAAATGTACTAAATCAACTCTTATATTTTTACGACACAATGATTTAATAAGAAAAATTATAAAAATAATGTAAGTATGTTCAAAAGAGCTAAACACTTCATCTTAAACATAACAAAAAAAAATTAGATCACGTTATCGTAAATTATTGCAAACAGTTTGGCTATATAATCCGATTATGTACTTATGCGAAAAGAATGAAAATAGCGCAATCACTAGTCACTATTGCAACAAAATGAATGAATTCAATGAATCGATCCTGCTTCTTTTTTTCTAACATATCTCTCCCTGTCTTTTCTAAGAAACTCTTCGTGTGTGACGTCATTGCTCTTAATTCTCTCTTTTATTCTTCTTTCATATAACCTTCTTTTTTCTAACCTTTCCGTTCTGGTCTGTAGCTTAGGTCGCTACACTTATTTGTATACTTAATTGTAAATGTAAACCTATACAACAAGACAATTGTATTACTTACCTTGGTGTGAAAATTGATAACAACCTGTCATGGACTCCGCATGTAGATTATATTTGTGATAAGTTGAGAATACTACTGGCAAAATTTTACCAATTAAGTTATAAAGTACCCAAAGATATTTTAAAATATATATATATATGTCATTAGTAGACTCGATCTTGAACTATGCCCTTGACAGTTATGGATCCTCTTGTAAAACAAATTTGCTAAAACTAAAATCTCTACAAATACGTTTCTTAAAATTATTAGTAAGTAAAAAAACCAAAGATAAATGTAAAAGCAACTACAACAGATTATTCAAAGTATGTAATATTCTACCACTTAGACTACAGTATAAATATTTGCTAGCTGTTAACAACCATAACAGTCGGGAGCATGGTCTAACTCGTGTCGACAACACTACCCATACTCGCTCAATGACCACCAGTAAACTCAATGTACCCCGAGTATACAATAATTATGGTGACAGGACTATAAAAAAACGTCTCCCATACCTTTTGAACAGCTTACCTGAGGACATCAGAGTTGAAACAAACATACAAAAGTTCAAAACAAAATTGAAAAAACACTATATGGGCGTATGTGAATGATCTATTGTGATTTTATTGTAATGTTTGTAAGTTGTCATCAATATAAAAGAGACTGTGACCCACAGACAAACCAGTCACACGGTTTTGTGGGATATGTTTGTAAGAAACCTGTACTATTTAAAAAGAAATAAACGATTTAAAATCAAAATCAATCAATCAATCTATTATCCATTTTATAACAAGACATTTTTATGAAATGCTCAAGTGAGACTCGAACTCACGACCTTTCCCTTACAGGGGGATTGCTCTGCCAACAGATATAGAGATATCTGATATCCGTCTATAAGGGCGATGCGTAAGAATGTTGGTAGATGGCTGCACCGTCGCCCTTATAGACGGATATAAAGAGAAGGAAAATTTGGAATGATTCAAGTGGTGCTCAATAGCTCAGTTGGCAGAGCAATCCCCCTGTAAGGGAAAGGTCGTGAGTTCGAGTCTCACTTGAGCATTTCATTTTTTCCAGTGTTTTTCGAACTTAAAAGTTAGCATAATAAATGCTATAAAAAATTCATTCAAAGACATTTTTAACTGTTTTTTTATTGTATTGTGATAAATAAAAGAAAAAAAAACAAATATTAACACATCAAATTAATCCCAAATATCGAACCTACAATATCTAGAATTATCTCACCAAATTTTTATGATTCAATCTTAGACTCAAGGATCTCTAAAACTTATGATTTTATCATTTCTAAGTTAAATTTCATTTAAGTGGACTGTTATCGGTATTACAGTCCACCGAATCCACTGAAATGATAACACCGAGGTGATAAAAATAATAAGTTTTACATTTAACTCCGATATTAGAATTAATATTAAAATGTCAACACTGCTGTAACAAAACATATCTTACGGCGAATTTAAAACACAATTTTGAAATAAATTGAATAAACCTAACACGAGTTATAACGGCCACAGAAATGACACTATTTTTGTCCCCATATCACTGAAATGATATACTTACTTTTCTGCGGGAATCCACAATGATTTTGTGACGCGTTCGTGCGCTCCAACGAATGGAGGTGACCTGATTCGAAGTAAGGAAAGGCACGGGGGGCGCAAAAACGCTATGTTGACGAAGTTACTCAACTAAAACTTACTGTCCACCAAAATGATAACTTTTTACAGGACAAAAGTAGACTGTTTAATACAATGTAAAAGAAATAAGATAAACAAACAATATTAGTTTTTTTCTATGGGTCATACTATAATTTATTCATACAAAATTAGATTTTAGTCCAAATGTTAAATACAACTGCAGGGCAAGATATTTTACGAGTGAAATTCGATTCAGGACAGGTCACCGAAATGATAAAATGACACTTTGTAATTAATTTTTTTTATGTAATAGAGGACATTACTCAACAATTTTTTTTGCCATGGTAGAGAAGTACCTATTATACTATGAAAAGTAATCAAAATCGTAAAACCAACACATTGCACTACCGTTCTCAGGCTTGCCGTGTATTTTTTTTGCTTTTGATATTCACCCATATAACCTTTACCATGTAGTTACATTGAAAAGATGTTTTGTTCGTATGGAAAAGAAGCTTGGATTAATGTACCTATCCTCAAATGAAATTGAGAAAATTTTTAAACTAACACCGCCAAGATGTAGGTAAAATGTTTAAGAATGTCTAACGGACTTAACCACCGCCCCAGGATGGTTATAATAATATATGATTTGAGATTGACATGGTCATTAACATTAATAGTGTAACACTTTTCCGGCATATTTACCAAGTTTATTATTTTTATTCGGTAACCGATATTAAGGCGCTGTTTCAAACGCCATGACCACGGTGAAACGGCGCCGAAATATCGGTTACCGAATAAAAATAAAGAACATAGTAAATATCCCGGTGAGTGTTACACTTTTAATATAATAATATACATAAGAAGAAGAATTCCCAGTGCACAAGATGTGTTCACGTCACTCAGTTGACCAGCAAAACTCAAGTTTTCCAATTCAAATCGAGCCTCTAAAAATCATATCAAAGCTCTACACAACATCAAAACTCACCATCACACAACTGCTAAGGTGTTCGATAAATTACTGTAACACGTTATCTGACGGTGGGGCGCCTTGCCAATGTATTCGGCTGCATTATTCAACAGCATCACTTAGAGGGATGACCTGGCACTCACCTACCTACTCCCTACAGAGATACGTATTCTTTTATCTTAACATGGAGCATCGTTCTTTGATTAAAGAGGTTAGCTGTTTAGTAAGATGGATGGCTGAAATCTGTCACTGTTTTGTTATCTTTGGTAAAGATTTAAAACAATAATAGAATTGGTTTTGGTACCGGTATTTGGTAAAACACCACCTCTGTGGCTCTTTGTGGCTCTGTGGCGTGGCGGTAGTGAACGCGACTGCCACGCAGGAGACGCCTGGTTCGATCCCCGCTCAGTGCAAATATTTGTATACATGAATATGGCTATTAGCATTGGTCTGGGTGTTACTATGTATAATATGTAAGTAATTACAAAAAAAAGTATAGTATGTTTATCCGCGTTCTAGATTCCATAACACAAGCTCGTTTAGCTCAACATAGGCCTACATAGCGTTACAGTAGACAGAAGTTGTGTAGAATGTTGTGAAAAAAAAAGTTTAATTGCAGTATTTTCACAGATTACTTGATTTCTGTTACATACTATATAGATCAAATTTAATACTGGTAACCTTACTTCTATTTTTTTGGCCGGACCAACCAATTAGTAATATACAGAGGGCCCTACCAACATTTCTGAAACTCAAGCCACCTGAGACAAGGCCCTGGCAGAGGTTTTCCACTTGGGGTTAGGAGGCTAGACGGCAGTTGCTGCCAGAAGAACTGACATACCTATCAAAGTCGTCTCTGGCTCCAATGTGCAAGCTTTGGACGCAATTGAGAAATCGTGAGCATCAAGATGGCGGGACCAAGCCCCAAATTTAAAATTTATCACATTGAAGTGTTCGTACTACATATGTGCTATTTGTACCCTAAACAAGACATTTGTACCTTTAAAGGTAAAGGAAGTATGTTAAGACGCCCCTGGTTCTTCTGGAAGCGCTGCTCTGAGGCAGGTAATTCACACCCCAAGAATTAGTACTACATATGTACAGGCATATACTCAATTTTCAATGCAATTGGCAGTGCCGAATCAAAATTATGTAATTATAGCATTGGTCCCGCCAAATTGATGATTCATGCTATCACTGAATTCATGTGAGAATCGTTACAGATCGTGTAAAATGAAATGTGGAAACTTAGTACGTTCTAAGTACAGCCAGCGTCAGAGAAAACAGACCCCCTCAATACTTAAAGAATATCGCCGCCTGCGCCGGCCGCGTCACATGACTCACGAATGACGTCACGTGATGCGATCGTCGCAGAGCTGCGAACGAGCGAGCAGCTTCATCTGCCTTTTATTTGCATGTTCATGTTTGTAATTTTCTAATATTTTTCGTCTTTCGGCTCAATTGTATACCATGATACAATAAACTCACAAAAAGATGCCACTGCCGCTTGCGGATACGAACCCGCATCCCCAGCGCCAGCCGATCACTTAGACCGTGCCTTATACCACTAGGCTATCGGTTCACTTAATAATAATGACGAAAATATGAATAACATTACTCCTTTTATCGAACAAAGCTGATTACGGTGTAATTTTCTAGACCTTACGGTTTAAATTTCAACTTCCACCATATGTAACAATAATAATTACTCAATTGACTAAAAGATAAGGTTGAAATTTGTATAGATTTCTTTTTTAGTTCAATAGATTACACTTGATACAGCTTATTGCAATACCGTCATGTTTTACTTCAAAAATTTATCTGCTATATGAGCTGTGGCTATAGTATTATAATATCTGTTACAGCGCGCTAAAGTTGCAATTAGAATACTTCTTTGCCTTATTTCCTAAACTGTGATTGAAGGTAACTTTATAATTCGTAGTAATTTGCATTGTTGTATTAATCCTCCTCGTAATATTATTCAATTTATTAAGTTTTTGATCAGTTTTTTGAGTAAATTGAAAGTATGGTTCGATTAACAACATTTATGAAAGCTAAAATTGTTGTTCTCTGGGAGCAAGAACAAAGCATAAAGAAAATAGCACGAGATATGGGCAAAACGGTAAGAGTTACGATAAAAATACCTATATTATATACCTATTTATATTGCTTAATCAATCATGTTATATTTTCATTTACAAGTTAGTTTTTTGGAGTTTCTTTTATTTATTATCACTTTCATTACAGAAAAATACAGTGCGTAGATGGATGCGAAGGTATCAAGCGACGAGTGATATAAATATGAACGCCAAGGACCTCGCCCAGTTGCTTATACTCATGAATCAGAGCGGCTCCGTGATATTGTGGAAGCTCACTCAGTGGCACCCTTCAAAACTACGCGCGCAAGTGCTGAGACTTTTGGAGTATCGCTGAGCACTGTTCGACGACATCTACACGCTGCGAACATCCATAATTATAAGCCAGCCAGAAAGATTCAACATACTGACGATCATCGCACCAACCGAGTAAATTTTATCACTCGTTATTTAAATTCCGACTGGGAAAACGAAATTGTTATATTTACCAACGAAAAATGCTGCGATTAACATTACGTAAGTAAATGATTATATTCTGTAACAAATAAATATGTATAAATAAACATAAAACTGGTTTATTCTCTACCCCGAAATATATATATACCTATATACATATTATATATATATATATATATTTATATATATGTATGTATGTGTATATATATATACATATATATATGTATGTATGTATATATATATATATGTATATTATATATTATATATTTTAATTATTATTGCTGCTGATATTGTTTTACATATTGCAACAAATTTGAAAATGTTTATTATTTTAGGTTACTGGGGATGGATGTCTTCAATGGGCCCAGGCGAGCTAGTGGAAATAGGTGGCCGCATGAACAGTGAGCGATACCTTGAAGTGTTGAAAGACGTAATGCTGCCTTCAGTGCGGGTCGCATATCCAGAAGGACAAATTTACCTGGTTCAGGATATCTCTTCAGTGCATTGGTCCCGAATTGTGCAAGACTGGCTAAATGCACAATAAGATATAACGGTGTTTGAGTGGCCGGCTAAAAGCCCGGATCTTAATCCTATAGAAAACTTGTGGGGTCAGATGGTTTTAAACTGGGACTCAAGTGAAATAAAGTAAAAAAAAATGGATGAAGAGGTAAACCGAACTTGGGAATTAATGCGAAATAGTGCCGCATGCATAAAGGGACAAATCTTTGTGTGATGAACACGATTATTTGTTATGTGTTTGGGTGTAATTTATCTAAAATAAGTATTATATCAGTTGTCTAGTATCCTTATCAGTTATCACATTAAGGTGCTATTTTGGGCTAGATGACGCTGCGCTGTTTATAAAGTGTCCTAACATTCATAATAATAATAGTATATTATTAATATTCCATTACTCTTGTTTACAAGTTTAGTAATCTTCTAATGTGTTAACGATGCACCATCTGACCTCACATATTTTTCTAATGTTGTGTTGAAAGGGTTACTTATCAGAAAATGTGATCAAAGAGGAAGATGTATATTGCTATCCCGTTATAGTTTAGCATGTTGGTTCTTTCTTTGTGATTCACAGGCACAAATAACATTTCATTTTTCAACCATTCTTTTATTTTCGAAGATTATTCAGAGCGTAAAAAATTTATGTTGGCAACTTTAAATAAATATTGTAGTTATGTTTCTAGAATTATCTAATATTAAACATTTTATACTTCACTTAGGTTATTGTGTTTTGTCAATAAATTTAGGTCAGGTGAAATCTAAAAATAAGTAACCCTAATTTAACTCAGATAGATAAACTGTATACTCAACCAGGAAATGACCTCCATGTAGTCCTAGAAATGTAATTCGAGAAATAAATTAATATTGTTTATGCAACAAGCCTATTTTTTCTTACAAACCTCATACCTACTATAAAATTTGACTCCTTAAATAATGATTAACAAAAAGTGCTTAAGAGACTAAAA
The DNA here is from genome assembly GCA_914829495.1 of Eilema sororculum. Taxonomy (NCBI): domain Eukaryota; kingdom Metazoa; phylum Arthropoda; class Insecta; order Lepidoptera; family Erebidae; genus Eilema; species Eilema sororculum. Next base: position 2,322,835 of record OU618544.1, on the reverse strand, counting down.
TAATAATTACATATATGAATACAAAAAGAACTTCGTGTCCGAGGATTTGAACCCCCGCTTACCGTATACTCAAAGCGTCGGTCATAACCACTAGACCAACATATCATATACGTAATATAACAAAAAACTTCAATGCTTTCATGTCATTATCAAGGGGGGGTCCCTTTTCTCTGAAGCTTACTGTACATGAATTTGTGTAATTTTTATATTCATAGATTAAGTAGGTACATCATTATCTATTATTCATCATCTTCGAAATGAACACATTTATGCAGAAATGAAACAAAAATCGCTATGGCGATGAGAAATGAAAAATATCAGACCTGTATTAATTAATTTGGCTGTAACCTCGACCAAATAGTTGCTTCTAGATAACAGGGAAAATCGATAGCCAGGTCTTTACGTCTATAAAAATGTTCATCTATACAAAACTTTTATCATAAAACCCTCAGCCCGTAATAAAATAAATCAAGTCAACCAATATTGGAGTAATAAGCGGACAAGCGCCCGTTGTGAAATAGTTTGATGACCAAACTACGTATACGCAGGAGTTTGTATCTACGCACTAAATACAAACTCAAGCAGTATCTGAGACTTAGGGACTTTTATATGATTTAATGGGCGAAATCCAGTCATAGATATCATAATCATAATTAAAAACTTAAGGAAACTATGAATGGGTACTTCATTTATCAACTCGCGGGCGTCAAACTCGCGGACGTGAGATGGAATTTTTCGATTTTATTTTACTTTGCTGTCGTCAACTCGCGGGCGTGTTAAAGTACAATCAGATAAAAATGTTTACCCATCCATATACTCACGTCTGTAAATCCCCGAAGGGGTAAGCAGACGTGTACTAGCACCCACGTTTTGCCAATTATGATTTTCGGTCTTCTGACGTAATAGGGGGCAAGCCTATTGCCGTCTAGCGGGCCCTTTGTATTGGGCTGTATGTTTACTGTCGGATGGAGAACAGCCCTAGATAAAAATTGTTGTAACGTATTTCCATAGGTCACTGGTTCAAATCCGGCTCCAAGGTCCGAGCCAGTACTCGTATTATAATAGTTATATTATTATAATAGTAAGCATTTCATACTGTGACTATGGAACACATTTATCAGTTTATCACATAATACCACGTAATTATATAGGTACGTCACGCATATAATTTAACATCGTAGATCCAATGGTACAAGCAGACAAGGAAACCCTTTATCCCGTTAAGGGTGTTAATCGTGTAAAGCGTGTTTTATCGTGTTAAAAAGCTTTTTTGGCGTAGTCAATTAATTAGTTTATAAGCTACCTGCTTACCAAATGTTAACCCAATCAACTCTGCGATCATCATCATCTTCGCGTTGCCCGATGCTCTCAAGTCTTGCCTCGGAGTCTAGGCCTTGCGTTCATAATATTGTAAGTGTACAGCGCAGCCTTTACAGTTTAATTAAAATATTCAACTTACTCATAAAGGCTATTGTGTCATGTGCCAGTATATAAGATGACCTTACAAGTCCATTCCCTTACACCCCGGCCCTATTTGGTGTACCTTTTTTTTCGTGCAGAGATACTCCTGGATACCTAACGAGAGCGTTTGGTCCATTTTATACTTATCTATAAAAAATATGTCATTCAGGGTGGAGTATACCTGGTAGACCTCCTGAACGTGTACGGGCCAGGCCTGGCCATCTTGTTCGTGGTGTTCGCCGAGGCGGCCGGCGTGTGCTGGGTGTACGGCGTGGACCGCTTCTCCGAAGACGTGAGGACCATGCTCGGACACAAGCCTGGCTGGTTCTGGAGAGCCTGCTGGTCTTATATCAGGTACGTTGGAGAGTCAAGTATTATAAAGTTTAAGTCTAAAGAAGTTAATATAAAGGAACAATTCAATCAATGTATTTCTTTATGTCTTTGTCTGCTAAGTTTTTGTAATAGGTGCTCTTTATTTTTGTTATTAGAACAGCAGAACAGGTAACGTCATCTCACTCCATGGACTTCTACACAGCCCTCTGTACATATAAAATTACTTGTCCCGACTAACTGACTGACTGCCTGACTGAATTATCAACGCAGAGCCTAAACCGCTGGACCTTCAAACTTGAAATTTTGTGCAAACATTGTAAAATAAGGGATGGAACTTTGTATGAAACTCTATTATTTTCAGAGTTAGATGCGCTAAATTTCATAAACTGTAAGAAATAAATGAACACGTGTAACTACTAAGAGGGTAAAATAGGTGATAAACGTTTGTGTGGAAAGGTCCTCATTTTCAAAGTTCGTTAAGCGTCGGTAGCTTAGTGGTTAAGGAGTCGGCCTTCCGATCGAGAGGTCCCGGGTTCGATCCTGGCCATTACACTACCGACGTGAACCCACTTCTAGCACAAGCAATTTAGCTTAGTTGGAGGGGTTAGAGGGAATATTAGTAACTTAGGTTCTAATATTATTAAAAAAAAAAAAAAGTTTAAAGCAAGAAACTTCGTACACCTACGTTTTTTGAGAAATGTTTTGTCGCATTATCCGACATTCACGCGGGCGAAGCCATGGGCAAAATCTATTATACATAAATGTAGTACAATAATTTAATTATAAATTATAATAAGGCCACTTTTTAACGGATTATATCGCATTATTTAATTTTAATCCAATGTTTTGGACACTTTCGCGTGTAGAGAGAATGATTCGCGTAAACTTTACCAAATATCATATACAATATTATACATAAGTGTTATTATATATTCCACTTAAGTGGCAATATGTAAAAATATATTAAAACTACCACATTTCTTCCTACAGCCCGGTATTCCTGCTAGTCCTGTTCGTGTTCTCCGTGCTGGCTCACGAGGAGATGCTTGGCGGCGAGTACCAGTACCCGGCGTGGTCCATCTCCGTGGGCTGGCTCATGACCGGCACCACCGTCTCCTGCATCCCGCTGTACATCATCTACAAGTTCCTGATTACTCCCGGCAGTTGTCTCACTGTGAGTGAATTGTATTGGCTCTTGTTTGAGTTCATAATAATATGGCCAACAAGTGCTTTCTTTATGAAAGGTTTTTCTCAGTCTCCGAAAATTTTAAATGACATTCGATTCGGAACAGCTTTATTTCACATCTTTTCAGACCACAACATTTTTTTATTTTCTTTTTTTTTCATATTTATAATGACTTATAGTAGTTATGTTTACGTAATATGGTTTTCGACAGTCACCAAAAATTAATCAATCACCAATACAAAAAATGTTTGTTTTCGATTTAATGACTAAGAATTTTATAAATGCTTTGGATCTTTGTACAATATTTGTAGGACAAATGTGAAAATTTGATGAGAAAATTACTAAATATGATCCACGAAACAATTCAATTTTTTTAATTTTCGATCCTCGAATTATGATCAACTTCAGTTTAAGCTAATCTCTACTTCTCTAGTATCCAGTAAATCATTTAATACATCTTTGCCCTCCTCCAGCGCATCAAAACGATCCAACGTCCGGAGGTGACGTCGATACCGCCGCAGGACGCTACACTTTGCAGCCTGTGACCTGACCAGCACCAGACAGCAGTACAACTCCACACGAAACCCACCATCGAGTGGCTTGTGTAGAATATATATTAGTAGAAATATATATTAGTGGATATATATTTAGTAGACAAATATATTAGTAGACATATTTATTCGTAGACATATTATATTAGTACATACATTTTATATATTACGATGAAATTTACTAGCTTGAACTTTCATGCTCTTTGATATACCTAAGTACTATGATATTAATAACAATAAACGTAGTCTTGAATTGACTTGGACATTTTGTTACCGGATACATATATCAGATACATTTATCTGATATATGTATCCGAAAAAAATAATAATAGGATCCCCCTTATTATTAGTACTGTCATTTACAATCTTATCGAATTAATTCTCGTGAACATTATTAACGAATATAAAACTCACGAAAACAAAACTGTTTCAAGAATTACTATACCTATACATTATGTACTTAATCTTCACTTACATAATATACATAAAGCGATGTAGATTATAAAATGTTTACAGGCTCAATGTGTATGGAAGCAATTTTATAATTTTATTAAAATATATTATACGTATATATTCCTATTTATATTTATATAATAATATTAATGAATAGATAAGTGTCATCGTTGTGTCTTGTGATAGAAAATTTGAAAAAGCATTTGGTAAATGTAGCAATATGTAGAGTGATAGAGATATTAGATAAATATACTATTATTATTAAGATGTGAACATTTTTGTGTGGGAAACATAACTTTATTGAAATCTGTTTTCAAAATAATAACATTTTATTCATCTAGATGTATAAATTTGTAATTTTTAAGTCGTATAATAATGATAGTAAGACGCTATCGAAATTTAAAACTTTTTGAACTTCTAATAAATGGTCTTTAATCATCTTAATAAATATAAATATGTAGATATATATATTTATTCTCTAATATATTAACAACGAAATTACTACTAAGCATTTGTAGCCCTTAGATAAAATGTATAACAATAAAAATAAATAATTTGTACTTATAAAATTGTTGCTGGAAGGACTATAAAGTAATTGAGTGAATATATTATACTACCTATTATATTTGTAGCTTTACCTACAAAACTTAAATTACTGATTTCTTATATTATATATTAATATATTATATATCTTTTGTCTGTATATGTAATATACTATGAACTACACTCTATATTCAAAATAGTATCGTATAATATAATCGTTTTATATAAAAGCTAAGCAAACCCCATTGTAAATAAGCTTCATTTAAAATATATATATAGGCAATAATGTGTATATTTCTGTACTTCTGGGCAATAAGTGCAGAAATAATACACATAAGTAGGAATGATATAGTGTGATGTGTATATAGTTTTAAAAATGTGACGTTTTCTGGGATCATAAATATTTAGTTTCTCAAATCTAGTCTGTGTATGTGGAATAATAGTTACTATAAATATAGTCAAATGATCTCATATATCAAATACGTATTGAATAAGTAAATGGTATATATAGCATAGAATGTATAAGTTATAACATAGATTATATAACGTCTACTTACTGTTTTTAGACAAGATTTTGTGTTGAAGATGTCTTTTCCTGTTAAGCTTTATCATTATTCTGAAGGTTGCAGATACAAAACTTACACTATATCTATAAAAAAATATATACTTCATATATAACTAGATATTTAGTATGTTTAAAATGTAGACAAGTTGCAGTATTTCTTAGGACGACTTACGTTATCTAGCTTGTATGAATGTATCTTATAGATACTTATGTTAATAATATTATATCTATTTATTACCAATAATCATGTAGGTAATTGTAGAGTGTCGTAGATACATGTTAGCAACTTCATAATATAAGGAAACCACAATCAATGAATAGATCTCAATTTTTAAGAAACAATGCTTGAATTTGGCCAATGCCGCCCAGGGTACAGTTTTCTAGTCGTCAAGAAAAAAAATGCACACCACAAGATTTTGAAAAAGTTTATCTATCATCCTTATTATTAATTTTATATAAAATAATAATCTACCAGTGTTATATAACATTTATATTTAGAAATATAAAAAAATATATATAAACGTAGACAATGTGAATGTTAAGTGTTTTTATAAAAAAAGATATAAAAAATAGTTCATATACCCACAGAGTTATATTTACTTATACATAATTTTTATATATATTTGTTACTTATTTTTATAATTATATTTTTGTTGTTTACAATTGTATTCCAATGTTGATGTGTAGTGTAAATGTTGTGTGTAGTGCCGTAATCAAGACAATTTGTGTGTTTAGGATAATAAACGGCAAATGTATAGATTGAGCCTGTACCAGCCATTACAGGTTCATCTAACCATTTGTTTAAAAAATATCGTGTTTTTTTTTTGTCTATTCCTTTGAACATCTTTGACTATTAATATTTGTCCAGGTATTCAGGCTATGTTAGTTACTGTACGATTGAGCCATCTCTCACTTCATTTATTTATTTATTAGAACATTTAACAGTTATGCATTATAGATTGATATTATAGGTTTACAGTAAAGTACTTGGATGACCGAGCTATGCTCGGTATATTATTTTTTTTATAAATTGTGTTTTTTAGAAGATGTCAGGAACCAAGAATGATGTCAGGAAGAGTCATATTTAGTAAGTTTATGTTTAAGTTGATTATCGATAAAACACGAATAAAATGACATTTTCTAAAAATGAATCCTAGCTAGATCGATTTATCCCCCCCGAAACCCCCCGTATACTAAATTTCATGAAAATCGTTGGAGCCGATTTCGAGATTCCAATTATATTAAAGGTATAAGATATGTCTGTTAGGTAAATACACAACCCAAATCAATGTCCGCAAAGTAATATTAAACCTAGTATGTTAATGATTAAATAAGCATGTGGGTTTCTTGATGAGACGAGAAAGTAGTAGTTCGACCATTACAGTGTAGGCTACTTTACTGTGAGGGCTTAAGCTTTTAGTTGCCTTTTCTTTAAATTTCAAGTTCGAACTTGCAGAATATGACTATATCCGCTAGGTGTGAGTTTTTAAAGTTAGTATTATACATGCCATATCCATATGACTTTACCCCGCTTAGTGGTAAACTGTAAAGTCCAATTAAAGAGAAGACCACCATCATAGATTGGAAGTCCGTATGGTATTCCTAAATACCGCTGACCGAATAGGACAGTTGTCCGATAACACGCTACTCCGACGGTTAATTGAACGTAAAAATACTTGGCCGATGGAACGTTTCGCCGAAAATATTATTCATCGACGGTTGGTAGTCCGAATGAATCCTTCGCCGATGAAAGGGTTCGCTGAAAACACTCTTCAACAACGGTTGGTTAAACGAACGAATCATTCGTCGTTGCGCTTGCCAAAACCAAGAGATACTTCCAAAGAGGAAAAGTGTGGGCCCTCCCCCTCTAACTTCTAATATAAGAGAATGATAAATCTAAAAAAATATATGTTATGTACCTTGCTATGCAAACTTCCTAACCTAACCTAACTAGTTTTTTTAATACTCCTGAAACCGCAATATTCGCTTTTCATTCAATTAACATTTTTTTATTTCATTCATTTTTATATTATGTTTCTTGCTGCTACGGAACTCTTCATGAGCGAGTCCGACTCGCACTTGGCCGGTTTTTATTTTTCTATTTTTTTTTTTTTTTTTTATACAGGACACGTCAATTTGACTTCACCTCGCCTGATGTTAAGCAAAGTCTCAGAAAGAGGTCGTCTCACCATCGTAAACATTTACCATGTTAACAGTGGTGGCACTCAGCTTGACGGCCTCATTAGATGCCTTTTCACGCCCCGCTTAAAGGACCCAGGACTGTAGGAAGAAGGAAACACGTGAACTGGCAGGGAATTCCAGGCCTTAGTGGTGCGGCATAGGAATGAATCACTGAAACGCTTGGTTCTAGCAGGTATACTCTGCACCGTAAATGGATGACATCTTAGCCCTGCACGTGTCGTCCTGTGAAGGAAAGGGGAGGGTGGGACTAATTGGAAGAGCTCGTCAGAACATTCACCATGGTAGAGACGGTAGAAAACTGCCAAAGACGCAACATCTCTACGCATCTGCAAAGGCTCGAGGGTGTTCGTGACCTCAGGATCCCCAATAATGCGGACCGCACGTCGCTGCAACCTGTCGAGAGCATCTAATAAGTACTTTGCGGAGCCGTCCCAGAGATGTGAGCAGTATTCCACGCAGGAACGAATTTGGGTCTTATATAGAAGACACCGCTGCTCCGGCGTGAAAAAACGTCTCACTCTGTTCAGGACTCCGAGTTTACGCGAGGCTGATTTGATGATACTCTCGATATAGTTTTTGTTATTCAGTTTGCAGCGAACATCCACACCGAGGATAGTGAGGTGATCCTGCAGTGGCAGTGGTGTGCTCTGAAGAGTGGGAAGGGGAAGGAAAGGAGATACCTTTGCTGTAAACGCACATGCCTGGGTCTTCTTGGCATTGAACTCGACCAGGTTCCTAGCGCCCCATTGAGAAATGTGGTCCAGGATCCGGTCCAGGTCAGTGACAAGTAGCTGCCTTTTTTCCGCGATATCAGACTGCTTGGCCGCAGGATGTGTGTAATAACTCCCGTGTATGTGCTGTCGTATGCATAGCAGTGAATGTTTCCGTTACAGAGCATGTCATTGATATGCAGAAGAAAGAGAGTGGGAGATAAGACGGAACCCTGCGGCACGCCAGCATTTACCTGCAAGAACTCCGAAGCTCGTCCATCACAAAGGACGCGAATACGGCGCCCCTGCAGGAAGCTTGCAACCCAGTTACACAGTCTAGGAGGCAGGCCGAAGGCTGGTAGCTTGGAAAGAAGCGATTTGTGCCATACCCTATCGAAAGCTTTGGCGATGTCAAGACTAATTGCCAGTGACTCACCGTGCTTCTCCATAGCCTCACCCCAAAGGTGGGTCATGTACGCCAGAAGATCACCCGTTGACCGTTTCGGTCTGAAACCGTATTGCCGGTCACTAAGCAAGGAGTGATCCTCTAGGTGGCGCATGAGCTGTGTGTTAATTATGTGCTCGAACACCTTGCACAGCACTGAGGTGACGGCTATGGGTCGATAGTTGGCTGGGTCCGAGCGATCCCCCTTCTTGGGGATCGGCTGGACATTCGCCTCCTTCCAAGCCGAAGGCACTGTACCCGAACTGTAGGACAGTCGGTACAGCCGCGTTAGCATAGGAGATAACTCCGCTGCACATTTTTTAAGTACGACCGCTGGAATACCATCAGGACCACTGGCTTTCCGGACATCGAGTGATTGCAGTACTGCACGGACATCGCGTTGCCTGATACGTATATCAGGCATTGCGTGGTCACCAGTGGGCATTGTCCGTGGTTGCATACCACAATCATCGACTCGGGAGTTGGCCGCGAAGAGATTGACCAGCAAATTTGCTTTCTCTTGCGACTCATGGGCCAGAGATCCATCGGGATTGCTCAGCGGGGGCAGCGAGGGCTGGCAGAAGTTGGCTTGCACGGCTTTGGCCAGTTGCCAGTAGCCACGGCCTTACTTCCATGTTTTATTTTATTATTATCTGTATTTTTAACATGACTTCTTCAAGAATTAAGGGTGTAGTCAAGCTTTAAGAAAAACTATCCATTTGGCAAAAGAATTCCGCTACGACGAGTGCTATCGGTGAAAAATTCGTTCGTTTAACCAACCGTCGTTGAAGAGTGTTTTCGGCGAACCCTTTCATCGGTGAAGGATTCATTCGGACTACCAACCGTCGATGAATAATATTTTCGGCGAAACGTTCCATCGGCCAAGTATTTTTTCGTTCAACTAACCGTCGGAGTAGCGTGTTATCGGACAACCGTCTTATTCGGTCAGCGGTATTTCGGAATACCAATCGGACTTCCATAGATTGTGATCACCAGTTTAACGGCCTCGAATGATTATTCACGAGTCGCTTGATTCTTGAAAGACACAGGAATGGATGGAGGAGAACAGAAACACGTGTGTTAGGAAATAATCGTACTCTTCATACACTAAAGTCAATTGACTACAAAGTAACCGTGGAACACCTAAGTAAACCAAGACCTACTCTTGGTTACTTGGCTACGAAAAAGTTTCCATGGAACAACGAGTGGACCACCCTTTACTTAGAATCAGACGCGGTGGGGTCCCAGCCTAATATTTGGGGGGGTCCTTTGGAGTATACCTTTTTAGAAGACTTCACGATTTTAGGGAAGGGTCATGTCCTCTGTGACCTCCCCCTCCTCAGACCGGGTATGCCCACTATTCACCTATATTAAACCCTGCGTCAGAGCCTCGTCTGTCAATCAGCAGCCAGTACCAACTTGTAGGTGATGATATATAGGCCCCGTCGCGCCATATCTTCGTAGGATCCCATACACCTAAAGAGTCTAAAAAATTCCATTGGAAACTTATAGATAAAAGAGGTCTAACATAAATTTTATAAACTACAAAACTGATCATAGCCAACTCGACGTGAAGTTGTCACAAATTTGGACGCGATGTGTCGATCAAATGTAGGATTAGCATAAATCAAAAAGTAAACAAAAATATATAACATAATAAAAAATTGAAAGTGATAATTACTAAATGTAAGGGTCAGGTGAAGATGTTAGAACGCGGGAGAGTGCTAACGACTACCACCCATCGAATGTATGGCGGCGAAATCTGTGAGCTTCCACACTGTTTGCGTATGTACATCTATTTCACTATTACTTACGTATACTTACGCCTCTATTCTATGGGGTTTGTCTGGCCCACTAACTTCTTCATTGGCCAAGCCCACCTCATCTTTTTAAGACCACCTACTGATTGATGAATGAGGTTATGAAGCATGCTTTCCTCTTCGGTTTGAAATTCAGATGGCAGTTCCGTATACCTTGAACTTCTTAACTTGGATTCGGACCAACGACCCTTGACTCGGTTCTGTTTTCCAAACGCGATTGACCTGGGTCTCGATTCTACTAATGTAAAACCACAGTCGTGCTACAACGGCTGCAAAAAACAGCATTAAATAATACACTTTAAGGCGATGTAGTTCAAAATTAAGTGACTTTTGCAGAGTGAATGAAAAAGTTTAATGAAACTTTTTTCATTTTATTTTGGACTTTAAGCGTATACAAATATAGTCTAAAATTTAATAACATTTCTTGCGCTGACTGTGGTTTAGTTTTAGTAGAATAGAGGATCTGGACCCGCATTATATGAACTTCCGAACCGCCATTAAGTTTGTTTCGAGGTATAAAAGTAAACTGAATCAAATGATGGAGAGGAGGAGTAGGAGAGAGCTCCGCGAACAAATTGGAGCTTTAGATGCAACTGAGAAAATATAGCAGACTACGCCTCGCCTGTTTATCGATGACACATTTTGGCAGTAATAGTTTTCCACGTTCAGCGCTAATTTTTATTACTATGATTGTCATTTCGACAATAGTTATCCCTATCTCTTGGTCCCCTTCTACGATACTCACAGCTGGGGTTTATACGGTTACATTAGTACGGGGTGTATCCGAGCTTCTCACCTTGGAGTCTGAGGTCCACTTTTCGGCTTTTATTCTCCCACAAGGGGAGATCCTTGTATTCTTCTTTATTACTACTTTACCTCTCAATCAATCAATGTCACAAAGAGATGCCCCAAGGGTTAGGTTAGTTTTGCCAACAGCATTCATAGAATATTGGGAGGTGAATGATTTTTTTAGATCCGAGCCATCCTCAGAGCAAAAGGAAAATACGTGGAATCCTGAAGCATATTTTGCATAAAAAAACTTTTCTTCAGAACCTTTACGACTCGCAGTTGGAAACGATTGCGAAATGGTTGAGCTGTAATGGCGAAATATGGGGCATTGGGCCGACGGCGGTGTTCGCCAGCGCCGCCGTACTGTTCCTGTACAACGAGCTGGAGGCCACGGTGTTCATCCCGGGGGACCAGGAGCAGGTCTCCACCCTGGAGAAGACCTTGATCGTGAGTGGTACCGTCTTAATTCATATCTTCATCCTTACAGATCATAAAGAGACGCTTCTGCATTTAACACCTAGATACACAATATGAACCATATTCGCAAGTAGAGCTACTTGCGAATCTGATTGTAGAGTATCTGGCAAAAAAAAATATCACCAGACCCGGCTTTTCATAAATGGGTGTCATTATTCATTCATATTCATATTATTAGGTGAAGGAGAGATGAGACGAGACACATGCAGAAAGCGTCTGTGTGATGTAAAACCTACGTTTATTATTGTTAGTTACGAGATTTGTCCTACGTAGTGTCGCGTGAAAATGTCACTTGAAGTATGGAGCGTAATGTCACGCATGGCGTCGCTTACGAAGGCGCGCTGTCGCGTTTGTCGCTCACGTAGGACAACGAGTAACAACTGCACTTCACAATTTATTTAGCATGAAACGAATAAATTGGTTCCCAAAACCTGTACCTATTCAATTATTCTTACTATTTCTAGTCTACGATGATGCTGGGCATGTTGGCGCTGATGATCCATCTGTGGGTGTGCTCCATGCGCTTCTTCCAATACTATTTGGACACGATCATTAGAGATGTAAGTACACCTTTATTTCCGAATCACATTTAGGTACTGTGAATGTTCCACGACGGTGTGGCGCGCTGATAAGCGGGCCTCCCCATTCCGGGGCCGAGTCGCGGACACCGTTGTCCCCCCTCCCGAGGAGGGCCAAACCATAAGGGATGGCCCTGGGTCAGCCGGGGTGCGAGGGATATGTCAATGACAACCTCACCTCCGGCCTAGCACCACGACCCACAGTCGGCGTGCGGTTTCAGTGGGTTGGAGTCCGACATAACCTCCCCTTCCGGAGGGTAAAGGTACTGTGAATGTCCAAACATCCATTACACCAGAGTCATAAAGAGTAGGTACCTACGGTATATAATAAATTTATACATTTTTCGCCTTGTTGCCTTAATTGCATCTCATATACTCGTAGTCTTTGACCTACTACTAAGTTAGTTATTTATTTTCTCCAAGATTCCGAACATTCCTAAATCACTAGTTCAACACACACTCAAAGTGAGCCTCGAAATAGTTCAAATTACCTACGGATAGAATAATACACAATATTATTTTACCCTAATTTATCTAGTTCATTGTTAGAGTCCAAACGTGCTTCTGGAGATGACTACCGCGGGTCTACTAGGAGGGCAGTCGGAGATGGTGCCCCTGGGGCCTCTCACCAAATTCCTGCGCACACAGCAGCCACAGATCCACATCACAGTGTGCTGGTTCCTCTCGCTCTGCTACGCCGACTACGTCAGAAAGAACTACTGCACGCGATTCAACATGCCTTACTTGGAACAGTGGTGAGTATAGTTAAAGACTATATTATAAGCTAAAGACTAGCAGTATTCGTATACCAACAGAGTGTTTCCTTCTTCCTACAGTCCCGGGTCCTTTAAGCGGGGCGTGAAAAGGCATCTGATGAGGCCGTCAAGCTGAGTGCCACCACTGTTAACATGGTACATGTTTACGATGGTGACCCTCTTTCCGAGACTTTGCCTTTAGCTTAAAATCAGGCGAGGTGAAGTCAAATTGACGTGTCCTTTATTTAAAAAAAAGAGGTCAGGTTTCACAGCTGATATCCCGTATAACACCGTCTGAATAATTAAGAGAACCATAGTTACCGGGTTCTAATACGGTTAACCGTTATAGCCAGACAGTTAAAATTTTCACAAATTATGATTTTTTTTTATCGTGCGATAAATCCCCACGGATACCACTCCCACGGGGCCGGTGGAGGTGGTTATGTCGGACTCGAACCGACTAAAACGCACGCCGTCTTGGGTCCTTGGTTGCCGGAGGTGAGATTGCCAAAAGCATATCTCTCGCACCCCGGCAGACCCAGGACCATCTCTTTCGAGATGGCCCCCTTCGGGGTGTGGGGACCACAGGGTCCCCATCTAGCCCCGGTTACGGAGAGGCGCACTTTGCGCCGCCGCCGCGGCCTGCTTCTGCTAGGGTGACAGCCGCTCCACCGGTCACCCCCAGGCCAGCGCTCATGGAGGACGGAGGTCGTTCTGCGATCTCCGACGTCCGGTTCGCCTTCGCTCTGCGCGGGCTTCCCGGGCCCGAAGTCTGGTCCGGACTCGACCGGCTGCCTCTTTCTCGAGCATTACTTGCTCGCAGAAGGAGGCGGCCGCACCCCAAGCGTTCGCGCATCGTACCATCGCTGTGAGCAATGTGGTGAGTGTGAGGACTCCCACCCCCAGAGCCGCCACTAGGACCCGCCTCGGCGTGTCCCACGCCGGACACTCGGTCAGCGTGTGCAGCTCTGTGTCCTCGCTCGCATCACAGTGATGGCACTCGGACGTTGGCTCCTTCCGGATCCGACACAGGTAACTCCCGAAACACCCATGTCCGGTAATCACCTGCGTCAGCCGGTACGAGAGGCTGCCGTGTGGCCTCTCTAGCCACTCCTCCATGATGGGTCTTACCGCCGCTATTACGGCGTGCCCTGCGCTTGGTCGCCCAAGTCGTAGCTCCCATTCTGCTACCATGTCCCTGTGGAGCTGAGACCTCACGGCCCGAATTTCTTCGGGCTTCACAAATTATGATGGATTTCCGTTCCCGCTATAACATCAAACACTAAAAATTAATATTTTAGTGGGGACTCCCATACAAAAAACGTTATTTTAAGGTTGATAATGGAACGGGACACTCCATGCGTGACTCCTGATACGCACCGACTCTTCCAGTTTTCATTCATTTAATTTTTTGACATTTAAACTTCATGTCCCTGTTTTCCCTTTTCCCATGAAGCAGAGGATTACAATTTGAGTAGCTCACCTAGGTATTTATTTTTATTTATTTTATTTGAAACTAATAAGCCGAACGACTATGTAATACTTGTCTGTGCTGGTGGGGTCAGGCAAGCCGAATTGCAGGAGCGCGTGGTGCGCACGTCCCACCGGATAATGGAGAAGGTCAATTCATTCGTCGGATCCCTCCATCAGCAGCTGCGTGGCTACGGGCAAACCGACTTGCAAATACGGAGGCAACAGAATCCTGATGAAGTTATCGATACGTAATGCTTTTGTACTACCTATTTTCACACTTGTAACCACCTTCAATCGTTCCTGTTGTGCTGCAACACCTGCTGACCTAAATAGGGCGACTGAGGTAGCTGTTAATGTCGCTGAATTTTGGACTGGACTCATCCCACTGAGCCCATGACAACGTGCCTGCTATAGGCTCGCCCCTACTTATTGCGTAATTATAATTGGCGAAATGAGGGAAAGGTGGTTAACACATCACTTCCTACCCCTTCGGGCATTTGCAGGCGAGTATTTATGTATGTATATCATCCAGTACAGCTGTATATTGCCGTTACCAAAAACGTACATGTATAGATACAAAGATAACAGTGCCAATCCTCATGTAATCTATAGCACGTGCTATCCAAAGTTGCGGTGGATTACTTGCTGCAAGTTACAGTACATTCCAGCATTACTGTAAATACATACCATCCCTTATTTACTACAATGTTTTCGATACACGATAGAGGTCACACACCAAAGCAACAAGCATGAATACAGCAAATTGTCCTAAGTATATTTACGCCGCCTGTATAGGTGCATTCTTCTTACACTCCCGGATCCTTTAAGCGGGGCGTGAATAAGCATCTGATGAGGCCCTCAGTGAGTGCCATCATTGTAATATGGTACGTGCCTGTATTGACGAGACTCTTTTTCAGCCTTTTTGGCACGTGATGGTGGCCGTGCATGGGGTGTCGCTGATCCCGTTCCAGCTTGCCCCTCTTCATGGATAACGCCACGTCTCTGTGTTCCTGAAGTTGAAGCAAGGTTCCGATTAGGTTAAATTGACGTGCCCTACATTAAAAAAATTACTTACTGCTTGATGCTTTAGTGCGTGGCGCTCTTATGGTCATAATGCTTCTGTATCACACGCTATTTCTAGCTGACCTTCCCCTCTAGACATGTGGCAATTTACTGGCCTACGTATCGTGGAATAGAAAGACAAATGTATGGGATTTGACGTTTATGACAGCCGTTAGATAGACTATATGCGGAAAGCGGAGGATTCGGCCGATCGGGATGATATTACACTTGTCTAGAGGGGCTGTAATGCAATCGTATACTTAGGCGTTTGGTTGTTAACTAGAGTGAGAGACCGCGTCGAAAGAGATCTACGGTTGAATTCGGTGCGTCGAGCTGCCGTGTGCCCTGGTGTGACAAGCAAGTTTCTGGCGTCTGCTCGACATGCAGTCAACCGGCAAAAGATTGCCGCTATCGGCTCGTCGGCCAGTCGAGCGAGACAACTGCAGATGCTATCGAGAAACTTAGAAATTATATCAAAGTTTGTACCTATATACATATTCAAAATATTTTTGAGGATATATAAAAAAGGACATGTCAAGCGAGCAATTATAAGAATTATGAAAGTAAAAAAAGCGAAAGATATATGCCAGAATCGTAGCAAGTAGAAACACAGCCTCTGTGGCGTGGCAGTAGTGCACGCGACTGCCATGCAGGAGGCGCGGGTTCGAACCCCGCTTAGTGAAAATATTTGTATGCATGAATATGGCTATTTGCATTGGTCTGGGTTTTCCTATGTATAATATGTATGTATTTACAAAAAAGTATCTAAGTATGTTTATCTGCATTCTAGATTCCATAACACAAGCTAATTAAGTTTATAACGGGCTTATACAATAAGCATCCTGTCCTACTAGTAGTTTGATAATCGTACCTACTGTAAGGACAATTTTTGTCCTAACTGTTATATTGCCGCAATAACATACCTACAGTTAACTGTAGATCGTACCTCCAAATAAACAGTCAAGTTTGAAGTATCTGTGACTGCTGTCCCAATATCATAATTACAAATCTCTATCTGTTTCATGGGACAGGCCCTGCAATCGATAGGCAGTAGGATTACAGATCAATGGTACAAATATTGGGACACTAAAACCAGAGATCGATGACTTTTATATCTTTAGTATCTCGAAACTAACAGTAGGTACGTTATTGGGAACAGCAGAGTGGTCTGAGACCAGAGACTACTGGTCTCTGCCTACCCAACTGAGAAGAGGCGTGGACTGTATGTTAGGGCTAACTGTGTATTTGGAGTCTAACTGACTGTAAAAGCGGAGCCTGGTCCCCGAGGTGAATGCTTCGGATGCGACCGAGACTAATGCAAGGATGATGATGATGGTGATTTAGAGTCTTAGAAAGTCCAACAAACTATATACCGTAAAACGAGGTGAATAGAGATCATTGGGTGAATAGAAATAGTAATCATTAGATTCTGTTAAATCATTTATTTTACAAATTTTTAAATATCTATTTGAATGAAATTTTTATAGCATTTATTATGCTAACTTTTTAAATTTATAACTGATATATTAAGCCACACCTGAATCACTTCAAATTTCCCTTCTCTTTATATCCGTTGTTAAGGGTGACGGTGGAGCCATCTACCAACTTTCTTCAAGACGGATATAAAGAGAAGGGCAATTTGAAGTGATTCAGGTGTGGCTCAATAACTCAGTTGGAAGAGCATTCCCCCTATAAGGGAAAGGTCGTGGGTTCAAGTCCCACTTGAGCGCTTCTTTTTCCCAATGTTTTTCGAAATTAAATATCTACTTAGCCAGATATTTTACATTTCTGTTCATTTTTCCTAGCTTCACTCGAAAGGAAATAACTATAAAAAATTTCAGACCATTTTATTTCTATTCACCCATTGACCTCCATTCACCTCGTTTTGCCCGGTATCCCTGACTTCAATCTCCTACTCTTCCTCTCTATAATTTGATCGAATTGGCTTTCACGGAAGCGACTCCCCGCAAGGAAATTCTGCGCCAGATCGTCAATCAGCTGGTGGTCAGACCTACTGAAGTAATAATCATAAGCCATGTTAATTTCTTAATAATGTTAATTTCCTCTTCAGACAACAGGTAGCCCATACGTCTGTGAATCGCACAGCGCCCTGGACTTCCAAAATAGAAGCACCGGCAATGACTAAGTGCCTGGGCGACTACCGGAGGAAGAAAACTAGTGTAGTGACATTCAAATGACAAAGCTTGGTGTCCTTTTAAAAAACTTGACAAATTCATTAAAGTTCATTGGGAGTGAATGTTCGTGTTTTATTGATATTCCAAGACTTTGATTTTCCAAAGGACTTAATGAGGTTCTTCAAGAAGGGCATTAGAAGGATTTCATAGCGTCGGCAGCACGTGTTTCGGGCCTAGTGTGGCTCACATCCAAAGGCTGCGATAACCGCGTCCTATCAGCTGGGCCATGTGCTGTCTGCCATCTAAGTAGGGTTTAAAAAATATCCAATCGAAAGAACCTCCTCCTATTCGTAAGTCGCTTAAAACAGACTTAGGTACCGGTATTCGACCTTCTATGACTTATTGAACTGTTAGGGAGACAAACGTCTTAAGAAGATTTAGATAGGTTAAAGTGGATGCTCAGGCAGGACTAAACTTGTACTCGTGACTAGTCCATTACAAGGGGACTGTGTTCTGCAGTTGCTCTGACCACTCCAGACGTCTTGAGCACCCCTCGCCTATGCCTAAGATAGGTACCTACACTGTACCTAGCTATGAGCTTTAACTGCTATATTAGGTGGCCGGACCCATACGGGAGTCATTCCTTCCCGGGAGACTCTAATGAGCTCGACTGTGGGATGGAGAGCAAAACCCGTTTATCAGTTAATCAGGGCAACTTGAGGTTATATCAGGTTCCTAGCCAAAGATAGTAGGATGTAAATACTATAGAGAATTGTCTTTTTGATGTTTAATATGTCAAAAAGATACAGTGCATTATGGGCATTATGTCAAAACTTATAATGGTGACATAGTACATTATTTCTGTGTAAATTAACCAAAAAAACATGTCATCTTGCTAGCCAAATGCTAAATTTCGTCGTCAATACTCTGGATAACAAAATTTGTGATGTGGGTTACCTCTGTGCCTATATGGAGTTACATGAAAACTGAAGGAATTTTCGTAAGTAGTACTAAAATCTGTAGACACCTTCACGAGAGTGCTCTCTGTGTGAACCCGGCTATTGACGAGTTGTTGTATAAAGGCACGCGTCCATAGGCCCGCGTCGGACGCACCGCACTCACAGCACGATACGGATTAAACTGATTTGCCAATTTCATGCGTT
Organism: Eilema sororculum; assembly: GCA_914829495.1. Classification (NCBI taxonomy): domain Eukaryota; kingdom Metazoa; phylum Arthropoda; class Insecta; order Lepidoptera; family Erebidae; genus Eilema; species Eilema sororculum. The sequence goes on along the minus strand of OU618544.1, from coordinate 2,304,134 downwards.
CGATGTGGGCGGCACTGTGTAAAATAATACAAAACAAACTAAAATCCGTTGCGTGCCGTGCGTCCGGTGCGGGCCAATGGACGCGTACCTTTAGAATATTCTCCAATTCTCCAAGACAAAGGGCCCGCTGGACGGCAATAGGCTTGCCCCCTATTAAGTCAGAGGACCGGAAATTTGCAAAACGTAGGTGCTAGTAGGTACACCTCTGCCCACCCCTTCAGGGGTTTACAGAGGTGAGTATATGGATGGATGGACATTCTTATCTGTCTGTACTTTATTACGAGCATGCCCGCGAGTTGACGACAGCAAAATAAAATAAAATGCCATCTCGCAGACGCGGTCGCTCGCGAGTTTGATGCCCGCGAGTTGAATGACCCCGATTTTCTAGTTGCGTCTAAAGTTTGCACTTTGGAATCTTGGCTGGAGACCTTTTGCTTTTCTGGGAGCGACTGCTGTCTGACCTGTCAAGCCTGCGCTAGAGCCCCAACCGTTATGTACACCCAGCTTAGGTGGTACCCACAAAACAGGTGCGGTTGACTCGGCTTACAAGCCACCTATCAGTCAGCTTTCTACCTTAGGTAACTTTGTAAATACTTACTAATACTCCTTACATTTATTCCTCTTTATGTATACTCTATACTCTATAGTATAGTCTGAATACATTGCTTCAAAAGTAGAATGTTTGTCATGTGCAGCTATTCGAGCAGTCAAAATGTGGCGAGAACACGTTCTCAGCAGTGCCGACGCTGCTGTGGGCGGCCGGTACGGCAGCCTTGGCTCAGCGCCTCCTTACCGCGCTCTTCAGGCGCTTCGTCTTCCGCCGAGTGCCGCTCTGGGAGATAATACTACAGGTAGGATAATCAGAGCCCCGCCTCATAATTTGTTCATATACCTATTAAAGGGTTCTTCGAGGGCATTAGAGTTTCTTACAGCACTGGCAGTACGAGTCCATAGGCCATGTTATATTATAGGTTCCAATGAATTTTCTCGAGATAGCGGTCATTGATAGTTTGGTGATATTTATCATAAATATTAACGAAAATTTATGCATCATTCGTTAAAATTCGTTCATTCTCAGCACTTACCTAAGTACCTTCTCAACAAAATTATTACATAGGTACATACGTAATTACAGAATATGCTCACGCCTATTTCCCTCCGGGGTAGGCAGAGACAACAGCCCGCCACTTGCTTCTATCCTTACATACTTCACGAGTTTCCTCTACTATCATTAGGTAGGTATAGCTTTCGCGCAAACCGCGGTTTTGAGTGCTACTGACCTGCCTTTTAACAATACTTTACCAATTTGGCAAGTGTACCTATTATAATGTGTTTATACAATTTACCTTACAACAATACCTACTTAATGTATTTTTCTTTGATTGCAGCACCTCCTATTCGTATGGGTGGTAATATACAGCCTCCAGTTCTGGGGCGTGCTCGTGAGGGCTGTGAAGGCGATGGTTGAATATTGCTACGAAACTGCTGTAAGTTGCCTCCACTATCGCGAATAACGATTCTTTACAGGTTGCTTTTCTGTCCGTTAGTTGCACAGATCTTGTTTAGGTATGCCAGCTAATAGTATGAAAATCGAGCTTTGCCGGAGGCGCCACGAGTGTGGTTTAAGACTTAAGCTTTAAGGCAGTAATGCTCTGAATGTCCACGTCAAAAAAGGTACAGTCAGCGTCAAAAATATCTTGACTATGACGTATCAAAATGATCTTAAAACTCTCGCATTAAGACCGAATCAAACCGTTTTATTGATTTATATGGTATTATTGTCCAAACTAAAGGTTTGATCCAAATATCAGAACAATCAGTCAACTGGAAGGGGGTAAAAAAACTAAATTAAGATCATTTTGAGTATTAAGATCTGGAACTCCCTGCGAGCTCACGTGTATCCTTCTTGCTACAGTCCCGGGTCCTTTAAGCGGGGCGTGAAAAGGCATCTGATGAGGCCGTCAAGATGAGTGCCACAACTGTTAACATGATACATGTTTACGATGGTTGCCTTTAGCTTACCATCAGGCGAGGTGAAGTCAAATTGACGTGTCCTTTATAAAAAAAAACTTTGTACGTCAACATCTTTTTAATGCTGACTGTGCCTACGCGTTATAGTTTCTAACACTAATTAGTTGTATCTACCTATGTCAGCAGGAGCCCGATACCCCATTATTGGATGACGAGTTGGCGAGCTGCAAGGTGATACAGCAGTGGGTAATCTGGATGTGCGGAGTGGCGCCCCTGGCCATCTACATTCAGACGCGGCCCAGGCGGGAAATCACACCACTCATGATTTGGTTAGTAAAGTTGACTAACCAAGACGAGTACCTACAGACAGCTACAAAAGCATTTTAATAAGAACAGTAGGATGATCATTTTTTGGGTATTTTTTTATTCATTTTCAGAAGAAAGGTTAAAAAAATAAATACAAGGTGATTTTATAGTCGTTTCGGAAAAGATAATTTGGGCACAGTTTCGATAGCAAAATCATCTGGAAGTATTAATTTTGTAAAAGAAAAAAAATTACAACCCCCATACATTTTTTCTTTCACCTGAACATTATTCCCTTTACATTATCAAAAAAAAAATCTTTCGCCTTGCAGATAATTTTACTATCAAAACTGAGCCCAGATTCTTTTTATCCCAACGACTATAAAATCACCTTGTACAGGTCGTCAAATGGACGGGGTACAGTCCATTTGACTGATGGTAAGCTGGGGTGCATTCTAAAGAATAGCGCCGCCATTAAAGATGCTGTCCTTAGAATGGCGGCCTTGCCTTGACGGCCTAGACGGTTGCTGTGCAGGTAAAAAAATAGATAAGAATGCTGAAGAGGCATCGCCGATAAGATGATAATGAGAGTACAGAATATGAAACCAGCGCTGTCTGATAGAGTCCATCCTCGTGCTCCTACTACAAAGGCAACCGTGAAGTGTCCAGTAGGAGCACCGAAACATTACAAAAATAGAATTCAGATATCTACAATATATTGCCTTGCCACTGAACCACGAACCACATATACGATACACATAGCTATTTTCCACTTGTATCCAAAGTATACACCTTGGAGCCTGAGATCTAGTTATTACCTACTTTTGATTGGTATGTCTTCATAGCCCTGCCAGCATGCACCAAAGCCTTGCGAGTTGTTTAGCAGGTGCACCGACTTGCAACTGAAGTTGGCTTGATCTTCAAGGATATTACCAGAGAACATCACACCCTATAATCTCAAACCACTAAATCACATCTCTATCTCAACAGGATAACCACCAGTCCCTGGCAACGGCGAGAGATGGGTCCATACGGGTACTACCTCAACCGACCCCTGTCGTCATTGCCATCCTCGACCAATCTGTCTTCGAGGCAGCAAATTATGAGTCTCAGGCGAGCTTTCAGCGATTCCAAGATCATCGTCAAAGAATCACCGCGGAAGAAGAGAATCTCCAAGTCCATTTGAAATTTTAGCAGTTAAAATAAGTGTTCGTACGGAATTCCGTACGAACACTTATTTTAATTGCAATAAAAATACCTACTTTAAAAAACTTTTAGCAATAAAAATAAGCAAGATTTTTTGAAATAGTTTTATTACATCGTTAAAGAAGTGGTATAATTATTTAGTTTAATCATTAATGTCAGAAGATTGTTCTAGAGAACATAGGTACTTAACACGTCATCACATCGAATATCTACATTCTATGAGTGACATTGTTCCGTTATTCCAGGTTTTGATAAATATATCCCGCATTTTTTTTATATAAACTGATAACCGCTATAGCACAAGCTGATGAAGCGGACAGTACGATATAATATCCCTGATTGTAATATTGGGATAAGCTCAGTGGCACTGTTTAGGCACTGATATCAAGTTTCTATGATATTATTTGAATTTGAGGTTATTTGATTTGGAACAGTTCGAAAAAGGCTACTTTATTGGAATCATTTTTGGATAATATTTCGTCTTTTACACGAAATTACAAATATGCTTAGTAAATGAATTGTTGTGATTTTGGTCAAAAAGTAACGATTTTACGAGTTTTATAGGAATCTATTAAGATTTACTGGAAATTCAAAAGTTACTGCCAAAATCGCCTCAAGGGGGCCTTTTCAGCCTCGCTGATTGGGCTGATTTTAGACTATTTACCTTAATATTCTAAGCTATTTACCTTATTCTCAGCTGTTTACAGACTAATAAGATTCTAATATCCCGCCACTAAAAAGTAAACTATTGTCTATGTCCGCTGTGTCGTCAAAAAACTCAATCGTTGCTGCGTTTAAAAACATTTCGCTGAACACAGGACAACCAGACAAATTAAATTCTAGGAACTGGAAATATCCAATATTTTATGATTTTTTACGAATCTTTGAAATATTTTTACGTTTTGAAGGGGCCCAAAATTATTAATTTAAATAGGTAACTTGACATTATATTGTTTAATCCGACTTCAATAGATGTCACTATCCCAAAAAAATAGAAGTCGGTGTTAAGATTCTCCGGAAGGGGTATTTAAAGGCACGCATCGGAGCGCAACGTCATACTAACCTTGCGTAGGGTGTACCGTGATCAAGTAGGCGGTTGCCCCGGGCCGGCCCCATCCATTGCACTGCGGGTGGAATTGGCTAGTCTGTGACTATCTCAAAAAGAGATACGTCGTACGTGTAATTTTTGGTAGTTGGACTAGCGTTCTGCGCGGTCCATTCTAATTCCATATTCCATTATCAGTAAAATGTCGTTTTGATTGTTTTCAATCACAACGCCATTGAATAGCTAGGAGCTAGTGCAGTAGTGCTGCACAACCTAACTGCTATATTATAATATATGAGGCTGACCTGAAACCTGAAGCCAAACGAGCGTAATATTTGTGGAGTCGTAAGATGCATAATTTCGATTTTGTAATTTACGCTGCATTCAGTTTCATAATTAAAAAGTTTGATTAAGGTACGCAATACGCGACTACCAACTTAAATTACGTTCGTTTGGTTCTGTGAACAATCTGGAGAAGACACCTTTTCGGAATTCGGAATGTTAAAAGAATGTTTAAATAGCTATAAAGAATAAACAAGTAAGTAGGTATATGAAACGCGAAGGCCTCCCATCATCGTGTCAGGTTGATAAGGATCAAGAGTTAGCTGGAGAATGAATGCATTTGGATATAGAAGATGTAGACAGTGGGGAAATTTTATCTTATTCATGACTGTGCGTTTTGTATATCATTTTTATGGTCTTTTTGCAGCTTTGTAATTTTGGTGCTTATACCATTACTATTTATTATGTGCATAACCTATTAAAATTACCTGCCTGGTAATTTTAATAGGTAGGTAAGTACTTATATAATTTGTTTTTGGTGCTACTTTTGTTCATGTTTTAGTTGCCTAGTTTGTCTTACTAATTGGCCATTTCGCCTTATCAATAATACGAGGTTGCCTATTTGTCGGTGCTTATTTTTATTATTGTAGGATGTACATTCACATAATGTGCCTCGAACAAAACTTAATGGCGGCTCAGAAAAACGTACGAGTGTGGATTCAGGCCTATCCGCCTCTGACTCACTCTTTTTTCTCTAATACCATTGGCCTGAACTCTTGAAGATAGCACGGGGAGTATGGTAGGGCTCAAATCCATCAATCTAACGCCCCAAAAACCGCACGGAAGGGCCTCGTTTCTCTTGCAATTTGTGTCAGAGTAAATGGCAGTAACTAAACTTACCTATTTTTATTGAATGAATACATCAGCAACAACATCAAGCACTCGGCATATCACTCCGAATTTTGAGTTTCACTCAACTGTTTCTTTCAAGATTTTATACAGTTTGTAGATATTTATTTTAGCTTTGCTAACTATTTTCCCTTTTTCGACTATAACCAACTACTTTTATATTGTTTTTAATATTCTTAAGTAGATGATACTGTCTAAAGTTACGCGAACATCACTCATCAATATAACTCTTATTTTTAACGGATTCTATTACAATTGATTTGATATTTTTCACATTTAGCGCAATGTTTGGGCTTCTTTTTAGCAGCCATGATCGCGGAGTGACTAAAGACGGTAGTCGTCACATAGTTTATCTCAAAGTACCCGCGAACCATGAATAATTGTTGGTGTTACTATTTACGCAGAATTTGCTCACTGTGTCGTTAAGTCTTTCTGTATTTCGCTTTTTTCTAGGTTCAATTAATTGATTGACTGGGTCCTAGGCTTGTGGTAAGCTCCAACCCTCTATAAGGTGCATTTTTATTTCAAAATCCTCTTGGATCATTATAGGATATAATTATATCTACATAATGTTATTTATGTCCAGCAGTGGACTGCGGTGGGCTAATGGATTGATTTTGCTTGATTGAATGTTTATTTAGTGAGTATCAAATCTAAAGTAATGGTAGGCACCCTCTTGCACGTATTCACTAGATCAGACTTCGTTGAGCGTTGGTGATTGACATTATAATTTGTATTGATTGATTTTAACTTAATTAATTGTGGAATACCATGTTTTTCTATACACATGCTCCCAAATGTATCTCGCATTCAATTTATTCTTTATCAGCCTGACACGAGGACAACAACCAAGTTTCTTTTCAAAGAAAAATGTACAATAGGTAAAATGAGGCAGATACTCAAAATGTACAACACGTAAAATGTACATTAGACACACAAGGAAGGTGTGCATGCATGCATGCATGCCTACAAGAGAGTATAGTCAATAATTCTTATATCAAAAAGAAACAAACGCAAATAACATTTTTTAAATTGAGGCATTTACCTTGTTTTAAATATTTTAACTTTGCACGGGTACCAATTTGATCTTGTGTTGGGTGTTGGAACTATTTTATTAAATGTTTTGTACATTTCGTGTTTTGTACATTTTTAGTTTGGGCTTGTTTACATATTGCCGGCTTTGCTTTGAAGAGAAAGACATAAGATCGAAACATAATGTGTACTAACATAATATCATTGAAGCTCTCAAACTGCACACAACTTTATCCAACCGCAGCTGTTGAAAATTCACCATCTTTTGTATGTTCCCCAACTGTGTTGCCCTCTAAACGTTAGTAAATACTTACCTACACAATAAATCATAATAAAATTATATCAACTCAACATAGAAAACTGCTTTTTTCAGTAAAAAAAAAGAAAAGCGAAACGATAATGAACATTATTTATTTATCATCAATGTTACATGGTAACACTGACGGTACTAACCGACCGCTGTGAACACTAAAATGCGCTGGCGCAGCGACGCGAACTGTGTGAAAGAAATACACAAAATCAGACACGCTTTATTTTATCATCATACAATTTATATTGAGGTAAGAACTACGCCCATGGCCACGTTTGTACAATTTACACACATAATGACGTCACTATGTCGTATAGTGTTGTCTTTATAGTGTGTATCGTGCACAAAATTGTATTCCAACAATCAAGAGAAGTGTCCAAACGCCCGTAGGTGTAGTTCTAGCCTTAACACAGTCCAGTATAAAAGGTCTCATATAAAAACATCAAGTTGTACAACACGCAAAATAAATGATATCCATTCGGATACTAACAAAGTGTCTGCTATGTGTCGCTATGTGTCCCCCGTGCTGATCTGCTTCTTCACATCGAAACTCTTCAACGGGTCGTTTTTGCGGGCCTGAAACATGAGAATAGTAGTAATTCAATGAACTTGTATCTCAAAGATAGCATAATTGACAAAAACTTGGGAGTGAAGGATGGGGCCGCCTGTCCTCCTAACAGCGCGAAATGCCTCCGTCTGGAGAAAGATGGGGAGTAGTCCTATGCTGGAGACTTCTATGGTCAGCCACGGAGTACGAGGGCTATGTCAATACTCCTGGCAACTAAGGACCCGAGACGGCAGTGAGGTTTTAGTCAGTTCAAGTCCGAAATAACCACCCACCCTGGCTGTATTGGTTGTACGTTTTCTATTGCCCTTCATCTATTTTCATCCCCTTTCCTCCCGAAATCTCCTGTATTGTAAGTGTTCAAGAAAATTGTTACAAATAGTATGTAGCTGTAAAACAAAAACTCACCTGATATTTATGTCTCTTGGCACTGCCATAATTGCCTGCCTGTTTCCTCTTCTTCTGAGGGGCTGGTGCAGCAGCACCTTCCTGCTCATCTTCCACCGTCTCCTCATTCCTTAACGCCGCAGGGAGCAAGTACTCTGGCACATGGGCCAAATGGTGTTGAACTTTGACAGTATGAAGAGCTTTATCCCTTCGCAAGGCTGCAAGATCTGTTGGATTATCTTCGAAGTAGCCCTGGGGATGAATACTGGTGTCAGTGGCGTTTATACAAGGGTCGAGTTTAAGTTTCGTATGGGGGCATCAGGGAGAAGATTAGTCGTTCATCAATGTCTTATGTTTTGTGGTTGTCATCATATGAAGCTCTGGATAGTAAAATTCGCATTTATTCTAACAAAGTGAGTAATTCTACAGTTTGCAGCAGATTGGCTTAGTTCTTTTTGTCTTAGCATCTACTCCTAAATATCTTGTCTACTTATACATAAGCATTTTAATAATATCTGCATAATTACACTACTTATTAGGTTTTTGTACGAATGATAATAATAACAGAGAAAAATCTGTTTGAATTTACTGAAATATAAAAATTATATTCTGCCAATTCTTTTTCTTAAGTTAATAAAATAAAAATTCCAAATCCAATAGTCATTAAAACTTTTAGTCATTGAATATTATTTGAATGAATTTTTTATAGCTTTTATTATGCTAACTTTTAAATTCGAAATACATCGGGAAAAATTAATTTATTTCTTACCTGTAATTTTTTACAATTGAGTAGTTCCTGCTTAATCTCCTTAAGCCGAGCTTCGCGAACCGCTATCCTAGTGACCGCACGCCACGCGTCCCGAGATCTGTATCGGAAACCTTCCACTTCTTCCAAAGCGAACTCGTATTTCCTGAAGCACACAACAAACCGATAAGGTTAGTTTACTTCCTAACCCGAAGTTTGGTCGATTTCGATGAGGCCTTTGACACGCTATAGTAGCATTTAGTGTCAGATAAGATTAAAATATCATCATCACCCTTTCTCATTATCTGCAAGCAACCTCATGTACTTAAGTCGCAATTGATCACAGGGTGTGAGAAAAAGATTGTGCACCTGTGTGGAGTCCACAACGGAGAAATTTTGGGCCATACAACACAGATGATTTCAACTGCATATTATCAGTGTACAACAACAAAAATACTATACTTACTGTAAAACTTTTTGACTCTTGAAACCTTTAGATAAATGTGCTTCTACTGAATCCATTAAAGGTTTTTCTCTTATGGACACAAATGATAACACTGATCCCTGCAAAAAAAATTAAAATGAATACAATAACTGAACATAGTACTAAAGCAGGCACCAATTTATTGTCTTGTAGCTAGGAGAAAGATAAATTCGATAAGATTAGCATCGAGAATGGTGGTCTATATCTTCTGGACTGCACCTCAGCTTATTACTAGGGGGATGCAGTAAATTGACTGATCAAAAATATATATAGAAAAATCTTGTCTGTGTCTGTAGAAGTTCTGTCTGCTGACATGATTTCATGGGAGGGACATATACCTAATATTACTGATAATGACAATAGAAACTTACCGAATTAGTACCCCTAGCTGTCCTGCCAGCCCTATGGACATATGAATTCACATCTAGTGGAAAATCGAAGTTGATCACATTAGATACATTCTGAAAATCTATTCCTCTTGAAACACCTGATTCTTTGTCCTTCTTCCTTTTTGAGCCTTGTTTCTTTTGTTTTCTTTCTTCTATAGGTAATATACCACCATCAGGCTTCTCGAGAGCCATTTCATCTGATGCAACAATAATTTGATACCTTCCTCTGTTAAATTGGTCCACAGATAAACACCTCACTGCTGCTGGCAGTTCTGAGTTTAAAACGCAAGATCCGATTTTGAACTGTTCTAAATATAACTTTAACCTGAAATAATTAAGGATACAAATTAGTTTAGAACTGAAATACACTCAGCGGAAAATTAACTAAAACATTTGAATTATATTAGTAGCAACTTTTGGGGATCCCATTTTTTCTCATAATAGTTTTTGTCCTAATTTAAATTGTCATAATAAGTTTAGGCATAATTTACTTTGTCATAATAATAGTGTGCCATAATTGGTTTTTAGCATACTGTGTTATTAAGCATAAATATTGTATATCCTAATGTTTTTATTCATAACTTTGATATGCATAAAGTTGTAAAGCATAATTATTGTTTATTTGTCTAATAGTTATTTTAACACCCCGACTCAGTGCAATCCGACTCGGACGTAACCTGTTAGAAGACTAAGGCGGGTTTAGTCTTCGTGGTTTTTTAGTTAGAAGCCATTGTATGCTTAAAATAGTTATGGTTACGCGTCGTTATGCTTAAGTAAACTTATGCTTTGGGATAGTATGCTTATAAAATATAATGCTTATAGTAAATAGGATTTAAAAAAATATGATTAAAAAGTTATGGCAAATGAGTATCATGCGTAAATAATGTTAGTACAAGTAACATTATGCAATGTTAAATTATGACATAAAATCGTAGGAATAAAAATAGAGAACCCAACTTTTAATAGGACTACAATGTTCCCAAAAGTAAGTGATTGAATATTATTGGTTACTTTTGCCACTAACTGCACTGATAGCCAGATAGGGTGCTCATACTTCCAATATAATTATCTATGTATAATTTTACTGGAAGAGATGGTTATTATAGCTTGAGCCTTATATCTTGGACCTAAACTGTGCTCTATACAAATTTCTCGGATGTATTTTGAAGATAGCGTGGGGTGTTACTGCAGTGGAAATGCTCAAATTTACCAAGTATAGATTACTACAAAACAAGCCAGGGGCTTTTATATCTCGCGATTTAGGTCCAAGATACATGGCCAGACCAATACAAGATATAATCTATCACACCATTAAGAATTTTATTGAAATCCACAGTAAGAGTGGTAAAGCGGACCCCAGGTGTGCCCCAGGCTCCAAGTTTTTAAGGGATTAACGCTAGGATCACGATGAAGAAGACCATTAAGAATTTCACAAAAAAAATTGAAGCTATTGAAGTATAAGAACAAAACACTCACTATTTCAATTTTAAATAAATAAACATTTTCCTTATAATAAATCTTTAGATCTATTTCAATACTCGGCAGCCTCCCCATTCCGGGGGCGAATCGGGGACACCGTTGCCCCCCTTCCTGGGGAGGGCCAGACCGTAGGGGATGGCCCTGGGTCAGCCCGGGCGCGAGGGATATGTCGAAGACAACCTCACCTCCGGCCTAGCACCACGACCCACATTCGGCGTGCGGTCCGACATAACCTCGCCTTCCGGCTCCGGCGGGGGATCCGAGGGGATTTCCGCACGAGAAAACAAAACAGATCTATTTCAATATAAGTACTCACTTATAACATCTATCAACAGTCCTGACGAAAATTATGCTCTTGCCACGAATCAGGTTAAGTTTCAATAACGCATATAATATTGCTGCCTTATCATCTTCTTCAGCAAACAGATGGTAATGCTGTAACTGTGAGGATGGAGCTAACTCTGGTTCCTCAAGTTTTAACGTCACTGGATTACGGAGTACAATTTTCTTGAGGTTTATTACATCGTCGGATAATGTAGCTGATGCTAGCACTGCTTGGTATATTTTGGGTAAATGGCTGAAAAGATAGTAAAGTTTACTATATAGTAAAATAAACCAGTTTGCAGAAATTAAACAATCTATACTCTCATTATATTGGTACCAAACATAACCTATTTCTTTCACAAGGTCAGGTCTACTATGTACAATTTATTCTTAGAATCGATTCAGTGGTTTAGGCATGAAAGTGTAACAGACACAGAATTTATTGCATTCTTGTGTTTATTTTTTATTATTTTTAATCATTTTGATATGCTGTATTGTAGTACTTACCCCAATAACTCTTTAATTTCATCTTCATAACCAAAAGAAAACACCAAATCTGCTTCATCAACAACCAGTACTGCTAAATCTTCTTTCAATCTCATATTATTTGCCTTCAAATGTGCTAACGCTCTTGATGGAGTCGCTACAACTATATCCGGTTTATCTGATAACAAGGCTTTTTGTGTTTGTGTGTCCCCATTTGAAGAAATGTCTATACATTTGACTTCTCTTGCACATTTTGATGTTAAGTCTCCTATCACAGAGGTAATCTGAAACGATGGACTAGAAAATAATAATGTATGGTTAGATAAGATCAGTCAAGATTAATCAATCTTGACAGGAATCCCTGAAGCAAGACATTGTAAACAGTCCAATGAGTACAAAGGAAAGTAAAGGCCATAAAATTAATCAATAACAACTTTGCCTTTGTCCGCATTAAGTTCAGAATAGAAAGGTTTAGGATACATTGTTCCCGCAACCCACATAAAGGTCCTTAGAATTTCCGTAAGCCTGGTACTTCATGTAAATGTACCAAGGATACATAAATACTGATCCCATGACCACAACCCACAGCAACCTATATGGTTTATGGTTCTACTCAACCGATTGCAATCAAACAAACATAAGATTTTAAGTCTAATGACGAAATGTCTTACCTGTCCACATAGTTCTTTACTTGGCGATAGTATTAGACCTCTTATACATTGATGTGTGCTAATATTCTTTAGATTTAAAATTTTTTGAATGACAGGTATTGAGAAAGCAGCAGTTTTGCCTGAACCTGTTCTCGCTCTCATCAACACATCTTTTCCTTCTAGCAACAGGGGTATGGCAGTTTCTTGAATCAACGTGGGCTCTTGCCATCCTAATTGTGAAATGGCCTGTATAAAATAACGTGAAAAGGTTACAACCTACTGCGCATTTATGATTTATCAGTCTCTGTCTAAAATTAGTGTACTATTAAGTCACATTATTGGTTTCGAGAGACAGAAGTGATAAAATTGAACAGAGAATACACTGACTGACCTTCAATATTCGATCATCCAGTTCCATTTCATGAAACATAACCTTATTTTCTTCCGCCATGTTTACTGGTTTATTTGTTACGTTTTAGTTAAACGTAACACTGGAATAACCAGGTTAGTAAAGAATCACTCCAAAAAGATACAAATTATACTAAGAGTCTGTAGAAATTAATTGTTACTTTAATTTTACAAATATTTCACAAATATTGTACATGTGTTCCGTACTGCGTTTTTTTTTTTTTTCATGGCACTCATGCATGGCAGTGTTGTGTTGCCAAATTCAGAAAATATTTTCCCATAATCAAAACATCAAGTCAATCGTCTATCTCAAAGACTGATTAGCAAAAAATAAATTATTAAAAAATAAAGAATTATATAATAAATAAAGAAAATTAAAAAGATCGCAACAAATTTTATAACAAGTGGTAGCCATATTAAAGAAAATTAGTGAAGGAAATTTTTGTATAGTCGAATGTACACATTGTTTTTTTAGCATTTTATACAGTCACTAGCTGTCCCGGCGAACTTCGTACCGCCAATTTTTCCCTGCACCCGTGGCATCAGATCCCGTTCCCGCTGCACCATTTAGGGGGATGAAAAATAGATTTTGGCCGATTCTCATAGATACCGGATAAGCACAAAAAATTTCATCAAAATCGGTCAAGCCGTTTCGGAGGAGTATGGCAACGAAAACTGTGACACGAGAATTTTATATATTAGATAGGTGGTCGGTTAGTATATTTTGTTACTAACTGACCCACCAGCTGCACAAGGTGGGTGGTTAGGAACATTTATTCCGAACTGACCAACCAGGTGGACACCTCAGGTGGTCGGTTGGGAACGGGGGATCAACACGGTCTAGGGATATTTTTAAAAAAGCGAATTACTATCAATGTGCTAATTATTTATATGACATGTCTATATTTAAAAGATACGTTATTTAATATTCTACCATTTTTTAATAATGGTTAAGGTACTTCGATTAAAATTTCGGGATTTTATGGAAAAAAAATGAAGCATAGACGGAAACCGTATATGAATTAACTTTTAATTTATGAGTAAAAACTGAAAAAAATAGAAAAATCATTTAATTTGTGTTTATAAACTTGAAGTTAGTAGTCTGAGAAAGCGCCCATGATGTTCATAACACATCGGCAACGATTCAGCATGCTCAGAACAAGGTTGTCAATGTCTTGCTGCGGAATATTGTCCCATGTCCATCTGAGGTGCGCAAAAAGTTGATCTTCTGTAGCCAGATTTTCAGGAACTTCCTTCAGAGCTCTTCTTTGCAGCATATCCCACGCATGCTCAATGGGATTTAGATCTGGCTATTGAGCAGGCCAGTCTAAGGCCCTAACATTGTGTGTATGTAACCAAGCTGTTACCATTCTCGCCGTGTGTGCCCGGGCATTGTCCCATTTGTGTTCTGTGGGGCAATCTTGCCCCATTTGTGTTCTTTGGGGCAAGATTACGAGCCCCAGCACCTGTTGGACGTATCGTTCTGCCGTCATATTGCCCCGCACCCAAACGAGATCCGTCCGTCCTCCAAGACGAATTCCTGCCCAAACCATAATTGTTCCTCCTTGGTATGGGTGAACTTCCTGAGGGTTCTGAAGACGGCTCCATCGTCCAGGAACTCGCCAAACACGCGTCCTTCGTGAATCTGGATGGAAGCCGAACCTGGATTCATCCGTGAACAGCACATTGGACCATTGCTCACGGCCCCAGTCCACGTGGTTCCGAACCCATTCTAATAGTCGTCCACGATTGCCTCTCCGTAAAGGTGGGACCCGGAGTGGTCTACGAGAGCGTAGATTGCTTTCATGCAGTCGCCTTCTTACAGTTTGGTCACTCACAAGCACTTGGTGTTCCACTCGCAGCCTTTAGACCAATTGAGTCGCCGTTGCATTTGGTTGAGCTCGCGCAGTAATTTGCAAAAATCGGTCTTGTCTGGGGGTAGTGATGCGACTTGGCCCCCGGTGCCTCTCCGCTACTTCACCTGTGACTGTGAATCTTGAAATTACATTTTGGTGGGTCCCTATGGCCTCAGCAACATTACGCTGAACAGGGTCTGTTCAGCATTCCCACAGCTCGTAACATCTCCGCCCTCGTCAAATGTTGGCGTTGCATGGCTACAATACCTCAATTTTAACTTTATCTTTCGTTTAAAAATGAAAAAAAAAAACTGTAGCTAAACGTAATTCGTATTGTTTTCTAAATTTCGCACAAATGAAAATTCCCTCTCCTACACATCAAGACCTTTTTATGCCACCGAAACAAAAGAATTTTCAAAAATTTGAATTTGGAATTAATCTGAGATAAATTACAAACAAATCGGTGTATAAAAGATTCTAATGCGGTCAGTACTTTTTGAGTTATTTAATTGAGTATGAAATATCCCTAGACCGTGTTGATGTGTTTATATTGTTTTAATTTAGCCAGAATGTGCTAATTAATGTGATTTATTATTGATACTGATAAGTTACCATCTAAATAAAAATTCCAACCCTCTTACACCATGAGGAGTGCCCCATAGCACTGTTTCATAGTGTACGAGGGTTTCAAAAAGATTCTGTGTCTAGATTTTGCGATATATATAAACTAGTTGGCTATTGCCCACGGCTTCGCCCATGTGATTTTTTTTGGAAAATTGCCTATTTATCAGCTTTTTATTCACTCAGCACTCTAGTCAGTACAATTAGTGATAGAAACACTTGAGCTGGCAGGGAGTTCCAGGTCATAATGGTGTGGCATAGACGTATTGTCCTGCGGAGGAAAGAAGAGGGTGGGAATAATTGGAAAAACTCATCAGAACATTCACCATGGTAGAGACGGTAAAATACTGCTGAAGACGTAACATGTTTACGCAGCGGCAAATGCTCGAGGGTGTTCGTGACCTTAGGATTCCCAATAATACGGACCGCACATCACTGCAACCTGTCGAGAGCATCTAGTAAGTACTTTGCAGAGCCATCCCAGAGAGATGCGAGCTGTATTCCACGCAGGAACGAATTTGGGTCTTGCTTGTACCTGTGCTTGTACCCTTGAAATTTTTTGACCTGGTATACGGTATTTTTGTAACGACCATTTTGTTTGACTGTTTGACATAGTCGGTAAACTCGGTAAAATTTATTTTTACGTTGAGAACACCAAATGAATGGCCGAGTTGTTTCTGCATTGCATATTTTCAATAAAACGGTGTTATTTAGATAAATTTTCAATATTTAGTGATTGTTTCGAGAATAAGGTGTTTTCGTTAATGTCGTGCTATCTGGATTTGCGTTTGTGACTTACAAAAATGTTAAACCACAACGTCGTTACAGACCGCAGTTCATTGCCTTATGTAAAACTTGAAATAGTGTTTCTTCCGTGAGTGACCGAAATATACGGTGACCTATGTGTTCAGTGTGATTATACAGTTTGGTGGTGATTACAGTGACAAAATGTCAAATTCGACTGCTCAAGTTTTGATGAAGAAGGGTAAAAGAGGTGCAGCGGCCTATATACTGGCGGACTGCGAGAATGGGTCCCCTCAGCATTTGGGCCCGTTGCTGGACGTGCTCCTCAACCCGAGCAAAGCGATCGACGAGTGGGAGACCATAGATTGGTGCCGATGGCTATTGGCAGGCGGGAGAACGCCTGACGAATTTGCAACTATAGGTGAGTTTATTCACCTAACTGTACTCTTCAAAATACGTCTATCTTACTTTGTAGGTTATGAATAAAAGTTACCACTATATTATCGCACAATATTTCACAGTTTTTGCTAGCAATTAGCGTTGTTTTGCAGTATGACCTTCTATTATTGTTATACAAAGCCACAACTCCTGCATATGGAATGATATGGAATATTTGAAATGTTTTCTGTAGAACTAAGTATCAGTTCTTGTATTGAGCACCAATACTTAAGATTGTACACTCAGATTATGGTTAAGTAGGTGATTCATCCATTTTTAATAGTTAACACTTAACTGATACATGAACTTCAGGACAGTCTGAAATATAAGAGCAGAAATTACCTACATCAATCTGCCTCCATTATTTATTTTCTTCTAATTCTTATTCAAAACCAATGTTTTTAAATTCACTCCCAGCGAGTCCATTGTCTTTGAGTATACCTACCTACCTAGTACATTTGCTATAAAATTACTATTATAGATTGGGCTATTTGCCATGGTATTGTTTTGAGTTTCTATAATTTCACATTAGGTAGGCACATGGTAAATATCCTAATATCTCTAATAGTAGTGTTAGTGAGCATGATAGTTTAAATCCTATAAATTTTAAAATGCAATACAAAAATTGTAAAATAAAATAAAAATGAAATAAAAGTTGATATTAGTACATTTATGTACTTTTGATAAATCTTTTTTTTAATATTCAATATATAATAATAATAGAATGGATTAACATCTTATTAATTAAGATTTTGGATTAACCATTCTATTATTATTATATCTAACTATCATAAAACTATCATTTAATTTGTTTTGTGTCTATAGATATTGTAGGTTTCTAATATGCAAATACAGGCATCCCATGACCTCCATAATGTACATGTGTTATCAAATTATCATCTTCTATTTGATGAAGTCTTACAAAATTTTCACGGCATCCATTTTTATCATGGGATTCAAAGCTGAATGTTACTATCATCATCATCATCATGAAGACATTGTGCCGCAATTACCTTTACCTTCCTCCTGAACATTATACTTAATATGCCAAAGCTACTCACAGCATGTAAACAAATGACATAAAGCATTCATTTTTGGCACCTTTATATCATATTTCATATGCTTAATATAAAAAATATAATATCACATTTATTATTATTAACATCAATTATTTATCTTCTTAATCTTTTTACTTTTTTTTTAATATTTTGAAAATCATATAGAGTCTGAATCATATCCAACCTTTAAGCATGACATAGCATATCTATTATACTTTAAACAACATAGCTATAGTGACAACTGAAATATATTTTTAACCTGGTTTTTTGTAAAAATAATTTGGTCCTGAGAAGGAAAATTATTTGATATTTATTGTCCTTAAACATAGTATTAAAAGTTCGAAAAACATTGGAAAAAATTAAATGCTCAAGTGAGACTTGAACTCAAAAGTTCGAAATTAAAAGTTAGCATAATAAATGCTATAAAAAATTCATTCAAATAGTATTATAATTTGTAATTCAAACATATTTGTTTATATAAACATCAGATAGGTATAAAAATAATTGTTTTGTTATTAAGTCCCAGTCATATTTACCTCAATATCTTATCGCCAGTTATAATACAAAATTGACATAGATATAGTATTTTTTATGCTACTATGATAGTAAAAAACCCTTGGTCATTTTATAATAAACAACTACCATGGCGTACAATGGCCCAAAAAAAGAGGCTAAGTGCAGGAAAAAAAGTCCTTTACCCTATTATCCTGCCATGGCCTGATTGCTTGCAACACAAAAGTGATGGAATATTTTAAAAGAGGAAGCTGATGTTTACATAGGTCATTGTAATCTGACACACCTCATGTACCATGCCCACTAGCACTGGCTCAGTGCAAATCTTTATGTCTGCTGATTATAACTGCTCTAAATTATGCGGCTCAGAGCTGTAACCCTCAGCTCCACCACAGATAATTATAATATAGTTCCATACAGATGCACAATCAGGAACAAGAAACGGTTACACTCGTAACTTCCAAAAGCGGGCAGGCAGCTTTTCTTTCCGAGAGTTGTTACTAGAAAACCATAAATATTCTAATCTATATTGATTCTGCAGTAGTTTGGATGGTTATAGACAACTTGGATGCTGTCGCTAGATGGCGGTTTCCTAAATTACCACTTTTGTCACAAAATCTTTATATATTATGTTACTAACGAGTTGTATAAGCTTAAATGCTTACTTACTTCCAGCGGGGGACGCCGTCGACCGGACGGGTCATCTGCCCTCTTTGTGGGCCATTTCACCCAAATCGCCTGTGCCTCCCCTGGGGAGGCCAAGGGGGCGTCCGGCAATCACGGCGCTCCGTCGAACCTACCTGTTTCTTTGCAGAATCTTACGATCTGTTCCACCTTCAGATCCTCAAGGTCTGGTGTTTCTAATGTGTCCGTCCCCATATTTTCCCATCTTGCTCTTGAGTACATGGGGCATTTGGCAAGCAGGTGGAGGCTGGTCTCCTCGGCCTCCATGCAGTCTGGGCATTTGGGGTCGATTTTCACTCCTATAAGTGTCAGGTGCCTGTTTAGTCGACAGTGTCCTGTTATTACTTCTATAACCAGCCTCATGTTTCCCCTGGAGAGTTTCAACAGTTGGCTTGATTTCCATGCTTTTTATGAAGATCTTCGTCTGTCTCATGACAGGTGAGGACTTCCATCTTCGATTTGTTTAGGCGACTATGCTGTGACCTATCACTCCCTTCGTGATTTTGTGGGCTATGGGTAGCTTAAATGCTTACATTATCATGTTTTAAGATTCTGAAATAATTGATGATTGGGGAAATAAGTGTTTTAACTTTTCTATTTCTTAAAATGAGACTACTAGTGCCATCTATTAGTCTTTACATATACTAAAGATATTTTCTTAGCGTTCGTACCCCATGGCTCCACCTACATGAAATTCTGATCTGGTTCCCACAACCCATGGAACCGATTCCCAGGATGATAAGCCTATGTAATATTCCTGATTATAATCTAACCCTGTAAGAAATTTCAGCCAGATTTGTTCAGCCACCAGACCCTGATTGAATAACAAACATCCAAATATCTTCACAACCAACCACATTTATAATATCACTACATAGTTTATAGCAAAGTTGCTTTCTGCATCCCTGTCCCTATGTATAGCTCGTGCGAGTTAACATGGCACCTGCCTCGAAGACACCCTCCTCCCGCTTCCCCGCGCGCGACCCCGCTCTCGCCGTGCGAGGCTAGTAGCGTCAGCATACACCCCTCCCGCTCACCCGCGCAAAGCCCCGAGCCAGGTGCCATGTTAACTCGCACGAGTAATATGCTTATATCTTCAAAACTACGCTACAGATTTTGATGCGGGTTCTTTTAATAGATAGAGTCATTCAAGAAGAAGGTTTATATGTATAATACATGCTTAATATAGTGAGGGTGCAGCGGGAACGGAATCGGACGCCACGCGGGCGGTAAATAATAATTGGCGGTACGAAGTTCGCCGGGTCCGCTAGTTAGTAGTATTTAAGGCAATATAATAAATTATGCTCTACAAAAGTGGCAACACTATTTAGATGAGAACTAAACTGATGAGATCTTTATTAATGGTTATAAAATGTTATATGATTTGAAATGTTTACTACTGTGCTGGTATAATAAACTTACAACAAATTGTATTTTAATATTGTGTAACAAACACAATAATAAAACAATTGTGTGGGAAGATATCCCATAATAATTTTGCACACATCTGCTTGCCTTTGTTATACTAACTTAGGGCTTGTCTTTCTTTATTTGTTAAAAAATTTCTGCACTGGCCGACCATTGGCATAGGAGACCATTGGCACGCCTCTCCTAAGATGGCAAGCCACTCCTAAGATGGCAAGCCACTCCTAAGATGGCAAGCCAGGTTCCTAGAGTCTACGCCTGATACAGGGCCCCGGCGGAGGTGGCATGGTTAGATATTCGTTATCTAGGCTGTCGCTCCTCGTCCTCCATTTCTCATACTACTCTCCTGCATTTTATCCGCGATGTTACGGACAGACACCAAGGCATCCGCGGATTCAAGAGTTCCTCACGTGGTCTTTACGACAATTTCTTATTTTTGATTTGTATTCTGTGGCCACTAACACCTAAAATGGGCTTTGGGTCAGTGACAAGCAAATTAAACACATTTTTATTAATCTATGTCCTTACTTTAGCTATATAAAAAAGAAACAATATTACTTCCTCAAACAGTATCATTAGCTTTGCAATTTAATATTAAAAGTAGCGATTGTACGAATACTCTTAAAGGAATAGAAAAACATCTTAAATCCTAATAAGTTGTGTAAACGAAAGTACTTAAAGAGAAGATTACGTATGTCCGTGCAAACTCTTGACATTAACTTGTGTGCATGTATGTACCTACATTGTGGATGGCCATCTTGTACCATTTTCGCATATTCAATGCCACGTATATCTTATGAAACCTTGTAAATTATATGAATCATTCTTACTTTATGCATATTTCATGCACGTGCATATATTATTGCGTAAGCTCAGCTACCTACCGATTTATTTGTAAACAATATGGTGATGTAATTTCGAGTTTTTTTTTCTATAAATAATGTTTCTTGTGTCACTACTAAAGTAGCAACTAGAGTTGGGGTTCTATTAACATCTTTTCATCAGGGTCCATGATAACTTTACCTGCCGGCTGTTAACCCTGCCGTTTAATGAACGACGCTATGACTCTATGACGCAGGCTATAATGCGTTTTGGACACGTTTAGTTTTGAACAGATTGCGTCAGTTGGACGATTTGCGTGTTGGACAATGCGCGATGGAACGTTTCATCTTTAGGTTTGAGCATCAGACAGCAGTAGCTCCTGCCTGTAATAGGCAAAATAGAAGTTATTGTGGGCAAATACCTACATACCTCATCATCGTCCCCTTCAAAACTCAAAAGTCGAAAATCATTTATACTGCATAGACCATTAAATCGGAAAATTACCTACAAACAAAAAATTACAAAACGTCAATATTATATAGAAATATTAAAAACTTTAGCAAATGGAGCACCCGTTCGAAACGCGGCCAAGACCTGAGAAGACTCCGGCAAGAAACTCTGCGGGCATTTTCTTTCGTGGTTGCTTCCACTAGCTTGCACTTTTGAGCCCACACAGTCTGCTCTCCTACTATTTCCCTTGATATGATTAATATTGTTTTCTACGGGAGCAACTGCCATCTGTCTGACCCCTAAACTCCGGTGCTGGTAAGTAACCCTTAACCCGAGCTTTGTCCGATAGTCGGCAGTACCGTCTTCCAGGCGTGGTTGGCTGGAGCTCTGAAGGTTATATTGAGCCTAAAATACATCCACAATCTACATAAACCTTGAAAATATCTCACTGCTTTTTTAGCGTATAACTCAGACGATACGACTGCTACGATATCGTAGTTAGGTTTTAATTGAAATCATCAGTTATTCTACTTTTGCACTGCACTGATTCTAGTGATTACTGAACTGCAAACACGCTCATAGGTACCAATATCCTTGACATAGAAGCACTATAATAGGATGACCGTCGTTCAATCTTATACGGCGTTGTTCTGCCGCTAATAAAGACCGAGGTGCCGTGTTCCAATCGGCCGTTTTTCTGTACCAATCGTTCTGAGAATAGTGGCAGTAATTTAAAAGCCGTGTCGGGATTAGTTTTCTTAAAAAAAAGTTAATAAGCCTTTTATTCGTTGGTGTCTTCGTCCAATGAGAATAATGTCTTGCACTGATTTCATATATAGCTTTGCGATGGTGATTACCATGGCACAGTGGGGAAGGATACGTTAACACGATAGCCACCGGCTTTTCGTGAATACGTAATTGAAAGCATATTTTGTAACTAGCTGTTACCAACGGCTTCGCGCGCGTGGATATCGTTTATCGCGACCAAACATAGCTTAACTATTATTTTTTGAATGAATGACCGGATCCCTTTGGACACAAGACCTTCCGGAACTTTGCCTATGTCCATTCCCAGGATCTAATCTATCTGTGTACAAAATTTCATCAGGTTATCTTCAAAATTGAGGAACTTTCATACAAATTTTCATCCCCGATTTGAACCCCTTTAACCCATTTACCCAATAAAAGCGTTTATTCCGAACCTGACCCGAAAACTTGACCCGGTCGCGGGTTAGGTTAGAAACTTAAAAAAATTGTTCCGAACGTAACCCTCTTCCTAACCTGACCCGACGGTCTCGTTCCTATCATAACCCGATCTGGCACTTCGCCGGCCGCTACCGCGGCACGCTCGCTTCGCTCGTTCGACTCGTGCGTTGGGGTCACAGTTCTAACCTTTTTTTTTTTTTTTTTTTTTTTTTTACCTGGTGGAATGCTTTTAAGCACTTCGCTCACCCCCCACGGGGGCAGGGAGCGGGCTTCGTGTGGGACTTCTAGCCTCGAAGGAGGCCAGACTACCCACTAAACCACCACGGTGTCCGTCGTCACCACATATCGACGATGGCGGGAACAACATCTTCCGCCATCGTCGTGTGGGTCGCCCGCCGCTGATCTACGGCAGGCCCGTCTCTGGTGCGGCAGAAGAGGAGTCCTTCTGCCACCCGCCTAGGCAAGGCACACGCGACACGACGTGCGCCTTCAACCTCGAGGCCTATGTAAGGGCAGCAGACGCCCCCGCGTCTACTGCCCGGCCCGGTTAGGGGGGGAGGAGTTGGTGGTACCGCCTCCTCCGAGCCCCGGTTCTCTTGCGGCGCTGTGGGAGGGAAAGGGGGTCACATTCCCTCTCCCTCTCCGCCGCCTCCTTCTGCGAGATAACCGTCTCGCAGAAGGTCTGAACCGCTGCCCACGCCTCATCGCCGCCGTCGACCATAGACAGAACTACGGCCGGCAGCGAGAGGTCCGTCCCCACTTCGGCGATGAGAGCACGGCGCTCCCCAGCCCACGCGGGGCACTCCTCTAGGGTGTGCTGCGCCGTGTCATCATCGCCGCCACAGTGGTGGCACCCACTGGTCGGCTCTCGTCCCACCCGGCACAGGTAGCTTCCGAAGCATCCATGCCCCGAAAGGACCTGCGCCATGCGGAACGTTACCGACCCCCGCGATCTGTCCATCCAGTCTCTGAGGACAGGACGGATCGCCTCGACGGTCCTTCTGCCAGCCGTGGGATTGGCCAGCCGCCGCTCCCACTCCAGGAGCATGGACCGTCTCACCAGGAGCCTCCGCTCTCCCACCTCCGAAGGTGCCGGGAACTCGCCCCGGCTCCGGGCCTCCTCGCGCCAATGATACACTAGCGCGAGGACTCCGGCCTCCAGCTCCCACGGAGGAGAGCCCGCCATTGCGCAAGCCGCCTCGAATGAGATGGTGCGGTATCCTCTTACCGCCCCGACGGCCATCACCCTCTGCGGACGTCGCAAGAGGGCAATGTTGCGTACCGTCAGGGCGTCGACCCACACAGGGGCCCCGTATAGGGCCATCGACCGCACCACTCCCAAATAAAGGAGGCGGCTGCTCGTCTGGGGTCCCCCTAGGTTCGGCATCAGCCGCCGAAGGGCAGCTGCCGTGCTGATCAGACGGGGGACCAGGCGGTTAAAATGAGCGCGGAAGCTCCATCGTGGATCGAGGACAAGCCCAAGGTACCTCATTTCAGACTTGACCTCGATCCGGGTGCCACTCACTACGATGTGGGAGTCCGCCGGTGGCGCTCGCCGAGGGCCATGGAAACAAATGGCCTCCGACTTGTTGAGCGCCACCCCGAGTCCCAGCATCGTTATTCGCCGCACGACCATGGCCACCGACGCTGTGGCGAGGCGCGCGGCGTCCCCATAGGTCGCCCCCCGGGCAGTAACCAACGTGTCGTCTGCGTAGCAGGTCACGTTGACGCCCGGGAGGCGAGCTCCTCGGAGTACCCAGTCGTACCCGATGTTCCACAAGAGGGGCCCTAACACTGACCCCTGCGGAACGCCGCGGCACATGGCCCACCTGTGAAGGCTGCCATCCTCTCCTGGGTACTCCACGTACCGCTCCGATAGGTAGGCGCCAACGACCCTGTAGAGGTAGGGAGGCCCAGAGGGCCCCAAGAGCTTTCCAGTACGTCCCCGTCGTGTGCCCTGGACCCCAACGTGACCACCGTAACGGAGTGGCACGTTGGGTGACCGAATCTGGAACAGCGAATCTTGCGGCAAGCAGTAATACTGTTTATTGGTGTCCTCTGTCCGTATCGGCACTGTCCTTTTTAGGACGATGTTGAGCACTGGCAGAGAGGATGAGTCGTGCCGGGACCAAGCTCCCGAGCGACAGGCGCGTGAGCGCAAGGAGAAGACGGCAGTATCGTGCCGGGACCAAGTTCCCGCAGGACAGACCCGTCGATGCTCGGTGAGGCTGACGAGGTTGTCGAGGCCTCCCACACCTGCGCCTTCCATGGCGGGATCCGACATGGATGTCGGTGCGTCATCGTCGCGCGAAAGCAGCGCTGCTCGCAAGAGACAGCGCGGCGAGGAGGAGACCGAGTCCCCGGTCCTCCAGGGTTCGGCTGTGCCAACCGCATCCGCGCGGTCACCCCGCGCAAAACGTTTGGCCGTCGAGGAGTTGGAAGTATTCCAATTTCCGGGCTCGGTGGCAGGGTCGCGATCGTCTTCTGTGGCATCGCGATCCTCTAGGAGGATGGCAGCGGACCCTGCATGGCAGAAACTGCCCACGGATGAGCTGGCAGCTAAGGTCCGCAGCAATATGGACATTGTGCTGGAGGTTGCCAGCAAATCCAAAAACCTGAAGGGTGGCTTCATAAAGGCCCTCAGGGACGCGGCATTTGACGTCATTGATGTCGTAGCCGTGCTTGAGGGCCGTAACGTCAATGACGAGGTGGCCACCCTTCGGGCGGAGGTGGAGAGGCTCCGGATAGAGGTCCGTTTCCTCCGGGAGGAGAAGGCAGCGGCGAAACAAACCGCTGTGGCTCCACTGGAGGAGATGTCGCGGACCATTATGGACCGCGTGCTGTCCGCGGTGGATGCGAGGTGGGCGGGCTTGGAGCCCAGACTCCTGCCGGAGCCACGCCTTCGTCCGCCCCTAGCTTCTGATGCCAGGCGCAAGGCCAACCCGAAGCCCGGTCCATCGGCTCCCTCGCAGCCATCACCATCGGCTCCCTCTAAGCCGTCACCGCCGCCCCTTCCCCCGCAAGCGGGGTCATCGAAGGGAAAGGGAAAGGGGAAGAGGAGCACCCCTAAGGAGAGCGAGCCCAGGCCGCTACCACCTGCAGCGTCGTCAATGGACGAGGGGTGGACGACGGTAGCCAAGAGGCCGAAAACAAAGAAGCCTCGAGCGACGGCTGCTGTCCAAGAGGCCAGCACGTTGGCCCGGACTGCAGCTTCCTCTGCACCCTCTTCCTCTAAGAAGAAGAGGCGTACACGCAGGAGGAAGGGACCGCGTGTGCCCCGCTCTTCGGCAGTAGTGATAACGCTGCTGCCGGAAGCCTCAGAAAGGGGCGCCACATACGCGGACGTCATGCGGGGATTGAAGTCGCAGGTTGACCTGCAAGACTTTAACATCCCCCGCATGAATTTCAAAAGGGCGCAGACCGGTGCCAATATTTTGGAGGTGGTCGATGACTCCAGCGGGGAGAGGGCCGACAGGCTAGCGGCGCGTCTCCGTGAGGTGCTCGGCTCCGAGACGGCGAACGTGTCCAGGCCGGTCAAGTGCGCAGACTTGCGCATTACCGGTCTGGACGACTCTGTCACGAGGGAGGAGGTGGCTGACGCGGTTGCGCGCCGTGGCGGCTGCCCTCCCTTGAACGTCAAGGTCGGCGAGATTCGCCGGACGTTTAGAGGGAGCGGTACGGTGGTGGTAAGCTGCCCCGTGGAAGCGGCCAAAAAAGTGACCTCTGGGCGCCTGATAGTGGGCTGGGTCTCTGCCCAAGTAACTCTGCTTGAGCGGAGACCCATGAGGTGCTTCCGGTGCCTGATGTCAGGACACGTCAGGTCACAGTGCACCTCACAGGACGACCGCGGTGAAATCTGCTACCGCTGCGGTCGTCCTGGCCACAAAGCCGCGGCTTGCTCGGCCGACCCCAACTGCGTCATCTGCGCAGCAATGGGCGGTGGACCGAGCAACCACATTCTAGGCGGCAAAGCATGCCGCGGGACAAAGCCCAGTAAGGGCAAAAAGGCGGCCGGAAGGACCCCGGCTGCCCCAGTTCCCGTGGCAGCGACGCCCCCGCAAGGGCGAGAGGAAGCGATGGAACCGTAATGGACGGTCTCCCCCATCGCTTCCTCCAGGCGAATCTGAACCACTCTGCCCGCGCGCAGGACCTCCTCCTGCAGTCCATGGCGGAGTGGTCCATTGATGTGGCGATAGTATCCGACCCGTACTTTGTCCCTCCTCACAGTCTGTGGCTGGGGGATACGGACGGGTCGGTGTGTGTTATCGCGTCTGGGACACAGCGAGTGGCACCTCCCTCCCTCATTTCCAGGGGGAGGGGCTTCGTGGCCTGTGGGTGGGGGAGGTACATCACAGTTCTAACCTAACCTAACCTAACCTAACCTACAGAAGTTGGAATTACCGCACTTCGGCTTTTAAAAGTAACAGAAATCTACGCAATTCGGGTTATGATAGGAATGAGATGTCGGGTCAGGTTAGGAAGAGGGTTACGTTCGGAACAAATATCACATTATTTTTCAAGTTCCTAACCTAAGCCGCAACCGGGTCAGGTTTTCGGGTCAGGTTCGGAATAAGCCAAATATGTAGCCCTATGTCCTTTCTTGGGAAATAGTCCATTTCTCTTCCAAACTTCATCAAGAACAGCAAATTGGTTTAAGAGTTACTTTCGCATTTATTAGTATAGATGGGAGTATGGATATTATCAAGTTAGGCTTGAGCCAGCAACCTCATCATGTTCGCAAGCTTGTTCTCTAAGCCAATTACTTCTTATTTCCATGGCAAATCAGTCAACACAACTTAATATAATGCATGTCTTTCTGTTACTTAAACATGGAACTCCAAACAGGTTTTAAGTGATGGTAATTGCGACATGCCATACAAGTAGAAGATATCCTTATCACCTTAATATGTAACACTCGTAAAAGAACAGGGCGCTGTTAACTTGTTGAATTTATTACTTGATTAGAAAAAGCAACGACCATACAAACAAATTGGTTGTTAGAAAAAGCCAAAAGGTGACTGATGTTTCTTTATAGTTTAGAATTAATTGTACCTATCCCACCTTGTCTCAATAACGACATTGATACGTCCATAACTCCGCAACATTCATATAATCAACTAG
The DNA here is from genome assembly GCA_914829495.1 of Eilema sororculum. Lineage (NCBI taxonomy): Eukaryota > Metazoa > Arthropoda > Insecta > Lepidoptera > Erebidae > Eilema > Eilema sororculum. The sequence continues at coordinate 2,276,221 of OU618544.1, read as the reverse complement.
CTCTTGCCCGCGGCTCTGCCCGCGTGGATATCGGTTATCGCGACCAAAATAGCCTATGTCTTTTCTCATGGTCTAATACCAAATTTCATCAATATCCGTGCAGTGGTTTATACTTTGAAGCGTAACATACAGACAGAATTAGCCTATCGCAGTCCACTGCTGGACATAGGCCTCTCCGAATGTTAGGACGGATTGACCTACTGTTTCCACGCTGGCTTATCGGGTTAGTAGGTTCGAGGTTTTATTTCGAGTTTGCCTTATATAGTTAATGATTTCGCCTGCATATTTTTCCGTTAGTCGCCTCTTCCGACACTCTTCGGATGAGATGATGAGATTGGGGGGTGATACTTGTATTTCCTCCGTCACCACACGGATTATTATGCTGATTATGAATGTATCCCTATACACAAAATAGACTATATTTAGACGGGGCCGTGTCATAACAGCAATTATGTCAAGAACTTAAAGAAGAATACTACCGGACCTGACGGGTGATCAGCCCTTCTATATGGGCCTGTTCTTCCATTTCCCTGTCGTATATGTTCGTATGACTACACGACCGACTTAACGTGCTCTCTGAGGCGCGGAAATGCCCAGACCAGTGCAATTTACACTGTGCAAAGTGCAAATAAACATATTCATGCATGCGCTTAGCAGTCAAATGCACTATCTCGCCACGCCACTGAGGCTATTACAGAATAGATTGACTACTTTTATTGTCGATTGATTACAAAATTGATTAAAATCGACTTTATCATTTAATGGCAAAGTCAATAAACTCACCTTAGATTAAAAAGGCTGTTTGGAATACCATTATTCTTAGAATAGTTTATTATTGGAGGCTGTAACTTTGCCAATATATTTTTAAGACTCGGTGTGGTAATAATTACCACACCGAGTCTTAAAAATATATTGGCAAAGTTAATTTTTAACATGCCCCTGATGTTAAGCTCCTGCAAGATGAGTGTTTAAATAGCTAGGAAGCTATTAAAACATTAAATGAAATGAATTACTCAGGTCGGGTATGAACCCACGACATTTTCCTTACAGAATTTCATTTTCAACCTGACCCGAAAACCTGACTTGCTGAATTGCGCATATTTCTGTTACTTTAAATAGCCGAAGTGCGGTAATTCCAACTTCTGTAGGTTAGGTTAGAACTGTGCCAGATCTGCGCAATTCGGGCTATGATAGGAACGAGACGTCGGGTCAGGTTAGGAAGAGGGTTACGTTCGGAACAAATTTCCTAGTTTCTAACCTAACCCGCAACTGGGTCAAGATTTCGGGTCAGGTTCGGAATAATTAAATTAAAAAATATCCAGGTACTTACTTCAACACTGGATTTAACTCTCCTTGAATTGAAATTGCTCTGTGCACTCCAGAGTTTGCAGGAAGAGAACTCAAATTGAGTTAAGCTCACCTTTGTACATAAATATTTCACTAATTTGTATAAAACACCTTATAAATGTACAATAAAGGAAAAAAAACACTCATGCAAAAAATCATTTAAATCGATTCAACCGTTTAAGAGTTCAGTGCCTCACACTCGTACAGGAAATTATTGTTATAAAGCTACTAAACGTAATTATATGCTTATTGTGATTATAACGAGGCTTACATTATAGTACATATACTACAACATCAAATCAAATCAAATCAAATCAAATTTATTTAATAATCGTTGTACAGTTATTTTTAGACTTGCAACGAATAGTATATTCGGCAGTATACCGAATACCGAATATTCGGCGAGGCCCCTGACCGAATAGCCGAATATTAGGCAAAAGTATTCGGCTGGATTTTAGCGCCAAAAACTTGTACAGACGTGATTGTTTCGCGCTCCTTTGTTTTGTTCTAATGTACTCATCGCCCGCGCGCCCGCGTTGCTCTGCGCGGTATATTGCTAACGCACTGCATGTTTCGACAAGTTCATTTTGTGGATATCGTATTACGTTAAGTACAGTTTATTGTGCTCTCTTAGTTTTGATCTGTTTGTAAGTGTGATAGTGTGAAATTTAACAAATAAACAATTAAATAATTATGAACGTACTTTAATAATAAAAAAATCGATTATGGCCTTTAAAAAAATCGCCTATATGGGCATACTTCGAGGATGATGCAGAAAAGTTAGTCTTTCTGCACCATAACCTTCCCCTTCAAAATAATTCAAATGCATAGAAAAAATCTTAACTTGTTTAATACAGAAAATGATTAAATTATGTAGGTACCTGTTTTATGTACCAATGACTACTTAATACATGATTATAAAAGAAATGAGAACCTTACCCTTCTAAATTTTGATTACCACAATAATTCAAATACATAGAATCCTCCTTTTTTCCAATTCAGAAGATGATTATGCACCTGTGTTATGCACCAATGACTACTTAAATGATTATAACAGAAATGAAAATATGAATATATACGTAATCAATCGATTTTAATTTTTCATTTTACCAATTACATATTTCTCTATGACAAAATATATTATTTAAGTATTCGGTATTCGGCCGAATAATAGATATTCGGTATTCGGCCGAATATAATAAAAGCAGCCGAATAGGCCGAATACCGAATAGTAACCGAATATTCGTTGCAAGTCTAGTTATTTTACATGGTTCCTTAATCTATCGTGCGTTGTAACATTGTGCATAAGTAGTTATCTTACGTATGTATATTTATTTGTGCGGTTTAGTGTCTTACATAGGTCTTTACTAAGGGATATTATCTAAATTGTGCCTGAACTAGGTAGTCCTGTGCTTCAGGCTTCAAGTGCAGACTAATAATAATTCTAAAATACTATTACAGATACAACTAATTACTACAAATACAATACAATGCTAAAGTGACTCGCTAGGGTTAGCCAAAGTTATGTCTAAATAAGCAACTTAACACTAAATATTTATTTTAATACAGAGATTAACTCCTCTGTGTCACCGTAGGACAATCTTTGGAGGATATTCTTCACGACTCGTTTACAAGAAACATAATTTAGAGGATAAATGCTTGTTAACAACAAAACAAACATAATAATATATAGACGATGGAATAATCCCAAAATAAAACGTTTAGTAGAACAGAGCGTGCCTTGACCTTGGCTGAACGCGGCCGGGTCAAGACTCAGCTCCGTGAAGGCCGGGGCTTCGGACTTGATCATTGAGCTCTTTAGCGACGATGCAATTTGGTGTGGCTGCTTCTTTATTTGAATGTTTACACAGATAAACATAATAGTGGCGTTCGAAATTCGAGATTAATTTAATTATTATTATATTTTTTTAAACACTGAAAAAAAATCTGCGGTAGCCTAGTGGTATGGGTAATGGACTGCTGAGACGAGGTCTCGGGTTCGATCCCAGGTTTACCATGGCACACACCAATGACTTTTCGATGCTTTTCGAAGTTATGTGTGTATTTATCGCAGGTTTATAAGTGCCCGATTAATGGCAATAGGCTCGCCACCTATTACATTGGGACCTAAACATAAACTGGCGAAATGTGGGTGCTAGCACCTCTGCCTACCCCTTCGGGGAATACAGGCGTGAGTTTATGTTATGTTATGTTATGTTATATGAAAAAAAAGTTGCCAGCTGCAGAAGTAATAATATGGCTACAAAAATGTCACCATGTGTATGATATTAACGTAAAAAATACAAATGATTATTTTTTATTTCATTTACATTTAGAACAAGGGCGGGTAGATGATGATGGTTAGATGAATTAAAAATTTTGCAATCTGAATTTTTATCGAATATAAAACTCACACTCCTCCATCGTAAAATAAAATGAGTAGTAAGTAGAATAAGGGGGTTATTATTACATTGTTGTCCTTAGAAGACATAATAAATACTGCTATGCTTGTCATGCTGCAAAATATTTTAATTAAGTAGCTCAGACTAGTTAGCAGTCTAGGAACGTCCAACGCATTAGAATGACATCAATGCAAATCAAACGTGAATTGTAACGCTATACACTATGAATTAATGAATTTACACCTTAGTGCCAATAAAATTAAGTTCAAATTCAGATGTACAGTGAAACATGTTGCCGGTGTGTGTGGCCCTAAGTAGTTAAAATCTAACCTTTGATAGCGTAGAATCATGTTAGGTAGGTATTTTAAGTATGCGCATGCGTCCAATGGTTTTTTAGGTTTAATTGCAGCCATGTGTTGTTTTATTCTGCAGTCGCATGTTTCGCGACGAAAACACAATTCCTTTTTCACTCCAATTATTAATACTGTCGCCTCGATTTATAAAAAATACTATAATCTATCTCTGTGCCAATTTTTAACATCATCCATTCTGCCGTTCTGATGTGATTGAGAACAAATTTTGTCCATATAACAAACAGAACTCGTATCAATATTAATTTAGCTCGCACCAACTACAGTAATGTGTCATAGTACTCATAGTCACAAGTTATTGTCAGAGAAATGAATGAGGGCGCTACTAAACTGTTTTTGCACCTGTCTCACCAATGTCATCGCACTTGAGTGGCTTGACCTAAATGCCAGGCTCAACTACGATAATAACATTTTGTACTCGTTATACACAATTAACTTGTAAAGTAATAATACTCGGTATTCAGAGAAAGAAAGGTCCGTAGGAAAATAACATTTCCTAGCAGGTTTTGAAGCCAAAAAAGGTGGCTTGTTGCTATATTGAAGTCTAAATGAAGGGGTTGTTTTTTTTGACCCGCAATGTATGTGGGTAATTGTAATGTATGTCTGTCACTAAGGACACTTGTAGATAACTAATAAGCTAACCGACCTATCTGTGGATATGTCGCTAGTTTATGGCGCGAGGATTATTGGATATTAATAAAAAATATATATATATCAGAATAGCGAGTTTTTAGCGCCAAATAGCATCAATCTCAGTTACAACTCGTGCGAGTTAACATGGCACCTGGCTCAATCAAGTGACGTTTAAAGTACTGACTGCAAAAGAAATTTTGAATTTTCGAGAGCGCCATATTTTATTAGATAAATTTCTTAAATTCTTTAATATTGATTAAAATAATTAATAGATTTCTGATCGTAAGATTAAAAAATAAACAATATTCATGGCATGTTTTTCTTATAATAAGCTTGTGTTATACACTTACATTGTTGTAAAGCTGAAAGTATAACGTATTACAGGTTTATTCAATAAAATCACTGTTGGTGAAACTACTAGACATTTTTTTATTTCTAAAAATGAAATTATTAATATAAATATATTGATGAAATGTTATCCCAATAAAATATTGTCATTGTTTATCTGTACAATTTTCACATCCTTGTATCGCACCCCTTATTATTAAACCAGGTTAAAGCTATTTTTATCGTAAAGGATATCACAGATCACAGCAGTGACTAAACATGCCAAATTATAAAAGGACATAATAATTTTATTAGCGTCAGTTCCTTCAGTGGCAGTTTACTGCCTAAATTATGACAGTGCACGTGCATACTAAGAGGGAAAAAGTCCTATTAATTATTTTTATAATATTATTTTGATGGATTAGTTTAGTTTTTACTACGGTGATGATTACCACCGTTGTAATAAGATTCTATATTGATAATGAGATTTATTGAAAGTGTGGATGCATTTTTGTTAGGTATTTGATCAAACCACACAACGGTAGAACGAATCTGGATGAAATTTGGCAGAGATAGAGAATTAAAAAAAAAGGAATACTTCATAATCCAATCAATTCAATTCGAAAAATCTAAGAAATCCATACTAATATTATAAATGCAGAACATAGTAAATCTGTATGTTATAAAGTATTTTGACGAAAAGTCAATAAAATAAATCAATATAAATGTTCCAAATGTAACAATAACAAATTTCTACAAAATCTGATAATAAAAACTACGATATTAAAATGTACAACAGTCACTGTGATGCGGACGCTACTGCAGGACGAGAGCGGGGCATCGCGCGGAGAAGTGGGAGGAGGGTTGTTTGCAAGGCCAGGTGCCATGTTAACTCGCACGAGCTGTACATCTTGTTATTCAGAGCCCGAGATCCGCTCACCTGCTTCTCCTTTCCAGGATTTGACGTATTTTGACTGTTACGGGCACGATTGTCCATCCCCTACCATGAGGGAAACCCTACGTCAGAGCTTCGTCCGTAAACCAGCTGGTGTACAGACTTGAAGGTGAGGTTGACCTAGGCCTGGAAGATCAAAGCTCAATATTCTGATATTCTTTATTTCTCAATATAATAAAATAATCTTATTGACGTTAATTTTATTTAACTAAACTTGAACCGACGCGACGCTTAGTAGTTGGAGAAGTGGCGCAAAAAACTCCACTGCGGCATTTTCTCCAAGGCGTCAAATATATTACACCCCATTGGCGGTAAAATGTATATCGCAAAAATTACCGCAAGCAGGCTACTGACTTTTTGTAATTCTTGTTTCTTATCCATCTATCTAATCTTTTATAGCTTTAAACGAGCAATTTTTGTATTATTATAAACATATAGTTCATGTATCTCGAAAACTGCTTTAACGATAAGCGCATAATGATTTAATGATACATCTGTATTGTAAGTAAGGTATTAGACTTTTTAAAACAAAAAAATAAATTATTATTCTACAGATTTACATAAATTACCAAATATTTACCCAGTATCCTAGCTCCATTATCAGATCAGCTCGATAGAAGTCATCGGGAAAAAGATAAAAAAAATTGCCACGACAAATAGAAATTGGATAAATTCCAGGATTTGTATACATTACATAGATGTTTTCACAGAAAAAGCTAATGATAATAATGTGTTAAAAACTCAATGTATTCAGAGACAAAAAAAGTTAACAAACTTTTTCATTGTGTTCAAATTCCTTTGTGTGTATTCTAGACCTAATCGTTGGTATGTAGCATGTAAAGACGAGATTGTGTGAATTAGATGTAAAAACAAGTCAAGTGCGAGTTGGAGTCACACATGTAGGGTTCTGTCTGAACCGTCGCGTCATGTAGAAACGAATGGTTCCCTTTATGTCGAGTCCTGTTATGTCGAGCCAAAATCCTTGTCTCGCTTCTATTACCTCTATGTCGAGTCTAGGTTTTCTGTCCCATTGAAACGCTCCTGATACTTCATAAAAGAAACGAGAGAAGCGAACAAACGAACTAACACAATACTACCGTATCGTATATGTAATTTTGTTTTTATTATTGTTGTTACACATTCAGTAAACAATTCCAGCTGTCTATCTACTTTTATCTTTTGTTTGAAACGTCAGTAGCTTAGTGGTTAAGGTGTCGGCCTTACGATCGAGTGGTCCTGGGTTCGAATTCTGGCCATTACACTACCGACGTGAAATCACTCTTAGCACAAGCAATTTAGCTTAGTTGAAGAGGTTATAGGGATATAAGTAGTTTCGATTCCTAATATTCTTAAAAAAATACCTCTTGCTGTTAATGAGATACAGTATAGAGCCCGCTGACCGACGAGCATACAATCAAGTCTTAGTAATTGTGTTCCGTTGATACGAGTGCCTACAGAACCCTAAACAATATGTAAGCAATCTGAATAAAAAATATCTATACATAATTAATCTGACATTAGTGCTCGGAATTGTATACATAAATTATTATCTATTGAACGTGAATCTATAAAAAGAAGCTATAAAGGAAACAAGCTTGTCTAATTCACAGTACCTACATATTTTTTGTATGACGATCGCCTCTGGTTCTTGGCAGCACATTATTTATTGGTGACGATAGATGCCGTACATCGGCGTACATCTTTGAACTGCATGACGTCACATTTGGCCCATAATACACTGTCTACGTCATGGACTGCCTCGAAAGACTTTCAGTTTACATTTAGTAAAGGAACGCGAAATCTTAAGAGATGATTTCTTCCCTGAAGATGTAATTAGAAATAAAAAGTCTGAATTCACCAGATGTTATTAAGTTTCACTAAAAACCCCTATTTCCCCTGGTCACGTCATAATCTGACAATGATTTAATGAAAGTGCGCGAAAAATGTACAAATAAGTAGTCCATAGTATTCCACATGAGCGAAGCTGCGGGTAACAGCTAGATAATGTTTTGTCTAGCCTATTAATATATTGTCGATTACATTTTGATAGTCTCAGCTGTAACACGCGCGAGATTAAACTTATCCGCCACTGAAACGTGACCGCATATTACGAAACGTACATGCGGCACGTTTTCGTACCGCGCCATTGGAGTGTACAGGAAAAAGTATCAGATGGGACTGGACATTTTAACTGATTGCTTTAGTATATCACAGGGCAACCACTATTATTGGGTAACTTAAGATGGGATTCTCTTACTTATATCGATCTGAGGTTTCTGCTTCATTTGCATTTCATACATACACACACATACACATAATCACGCCTTTATCCCTGGAGGGTTAGACAGGTGAATTAACACCTTGAAATAAAACCACTTTTTACGGATTCTATCGCGATATATTTGTTATTATTACTTTTTAACCCGACGTTTCGGCTGCTTTCATCATGAATCAAACCCAGTAAGCAGCAAAATCCAGCAAGACTTAACAACACAGTGAGCTCATTCTGCGTAAATACGAACACTAATAATTCACCATGATACGGGTTTTTTTTTTTTTTTTTATACTGGACACGTCAATTTGACTTCACCTCGCCTGATGTTAAGCTAAAGGCAAAGTCTCGGAAAGAGGGTCACCATCGTATACTTCAAACTATGTGACAACTACCATCGTGAATCACCACCGCGAAAATGGCTGCTGCAAAGCAGCCGAAACGTCGGGTTAAAAAGTAATAATAACAAATATATCGCGATAGAATCCGTAAAAAGTGGTTTTATTTCAATGAGTAACATTCGCGTAAACTTTAGAAAATATCATAACACCCACATTTCACCAATCATTGTATTTGGTCCCACGTAATAGGGGGTGAGTCTATTGCCGTGTTCCGGGCACTATTGTTGACTTGAGCATTTCATAGTATAAGCAAAGTCGCTTTTCGCGTTTGTCCGTCCATATGTATGCTTATATCTTCAAAACTACGCTACAGATTTTGATGCGGTTTCTTTAAATAAATAGAGTAATTCAAGAAGAAGGTTTATATGTATAATTCATGCTTAATATAGTAGAGGGTGCAGCGGGAACGGGATCGGACGCCATGCGGGTGGAAAAAAAACGCCGGGTCAGCTAGTTTCGAATAATTCATGAGAATGTTAAACGCCTTTTTCCCAAGTCTCCACTTTTCTATTTACCACGTCTAATGGTGTAAGTGAAGACTGTGAATGAAGACCAATTCTTCTTGTATCAATGACAGCAATTTAAAAGTCTAGATGCGCCCAGCTCAGAACTCAGCTACATTGACCGCATCCTCCGTCGCCTCATTCAGATCGGCAATTATACGCAAAAACAGGAATAGGGGCACAGACTGTACTGTCATGTCTACCGTGCTGTACAGCAGACATGACAGGAGGTGGTCCACTATCAATCCGATGTCTACATTACTAAAATGGTATTCTCTTGTCTATCAGCCTCGAAAGATGTTTCGCTTAAAGGAATTTTAGGAAGAGGGAAACATTTTATATGATTCACTATCATTGTTCTGACTGTGGATGTATAAAACACTTTCACACGTGATATCATGCATCGAACAGACTCTATTTTATATGACGTCATCTTTAATCAAATATATGGATCACTAACATCATCTGGATATTTTATACCGAAGTAAACAACGCCTTTGGGGAAATAAAAATCAATCAATGGATCCCACGCAACTTACTTGAATAACCAGAACCTAATCTGTAAGAATCTTGGATGGAAATATGAGTAATCTTTCATAAAGCGTTGGTTTTCCTCGTCGTGATTCAGTACGCTGGTATTCATTTAGATTCAGTATTATTCATATAAAGAGTAGGATATTTTTCTTTAGATTAGAAGTCACAACGATGTTGTCTTTTGTATATATTAAGCTCTTCTCGTTTTGTGATTCTAAAGGATCACTAACATTAAAAAAAATGGAGTAATGCACCCAGGCGAATAGCACCTTGTATCCGTCCTAGTAATCCTTTGTAGCTTAGCTTACCTTAGTACGTAGCTCTCTGATTCTAAATCGACTAGACTAGACTAGACACTTACCTATGAATACCGCTATGGGTGTGACGATATACCTCATGCACTTTGCAAAACCGCTTTTGCATAGCCCTGATTATAAAACATAGGTAGAATAGAATAAGTAACTCCAAAAAAAAAGTATTCAAATTTATTTGTCATGAAAACCTGCTATTAAAGTTCTACTGACAAGCTATATTTTAAAGGTTTTTTTGGAAATATCGAATTTTCATCTCCCTCCAAAATTTGACGGGCACAAGAAATTCTTATGATAAACTAAGGCCCAATGAAATTCAGCCTGAATCGCGATTTATATGAGGACAGATTATATAGAAAGATTAATAGTTTGACATAAATTGCCTATACTATCTTTGGTATTATCTAATTTTGGCTGCCAATTTCAGCCTCTTAAATAATTAAAGAATATAATCAAAAACTGCGTCCTTTTATGTACTTGTGGGTCACAGGATAGGGGTCAATATCAAATGTGAGTGAAGCCGCGAGCAACAGTTGGGGTGGTGGTGTAATTCAAGGGTGACGGTAGTCATATCCTCAATGTAGCAAATCTGTACCTTTAGGTCATTCGAGGTTATTCGGTGGAGTTGCATTTGTTTATATAGCAGCAAATGGACGAGTGCTGGTTATTTTTAATCGTGTAAATCGGATACAGAAATGTATCGCACGCTTGTTTCCCGACTTCGTGATACAACCCGAATCAAATTCAGAACTTTACGATTAGAGGAAAACATAAAGTCAAACATTAGCATGGGGTGACGAGATAATCAGTTGTTTTTATATGGCTTGCGCACGAAAACGAATGTTTTTTGTAGGTATTTTGTCTGTGGAGTATGGTCATACGTGTAAAGACTAAGTTAGTGTGTAAGAATTAGTTTTTAATATACGTATGGTACGGTGACCTGAATAAACTCTCTCTCGAAAATGTCGCTTAACGTATTTTGGTTGTCGTAGTCCCGAGAACCCTTTTTTTTATTAATTACTGGCATTTCATATCAAATCATTTATTTGCGGAAGATCATGAATAAGTACCACGTCAAAATGGTAAGTCTAGATTTATTAACTCTAGAAAGTAGGTACTATATTGTGACTAAAGCAATAAAGAAAAGTAGTCAATCTTTGAATTAAAGGAAATAATTCATTTCTCCTTAAACTATTTATTTTTGTCGGTATCTTATTACGCAACAAGATAGTCGTTGAAACTTAATTAGTCTCGCCAACTTCCAAGTACTACGTCATAATTGCTGAGCAAATCGTTCAAACGTACGAGACTTAACACACTCATACACTTCACCAACGCCTTTGCTACTAAATTTTAAATATTAAAGTTTGTTCTTCGAATTGAAAACACCTCAAAATCTACATTAAAACGCTATAAAACAGTTCCCACTATCTCACTTTGAGCAGACCACCACAAAGGAATTACCTGTTCACTTATATCGATATGCGCTCCGCTGAATGACTCACACGCCGATTTGACAACTATTTCGGTACACGCATATGCAAGAATTACCCGCACATTTTGAATCGACCCCGGTTCTCTTAGCAAGTGCATTGACACTATTGCGTTTCGTACCGGACGGTTTATTCACCGGCCGTGGCGTTCGTCGACCCCGCCTAACAGCTGATCGCGAACAGTCGGGCACGTGCCGTGTTCTTGGCCCTCGCAGATGAGCGCAGCACCCTCTTTGTTACAGGAATACATATGAGTTACTTTTGCTTAAGCTCGTCTTGTTTGTTCCGCTCGACTTACCGGATTGAACTTTAATTGTTAAGACGTTGCTTGTTTTGTTACTGTTTATAATGTTGTAAATATGTAAGAACATACTTCTTGTGATGGTAAGTGATTACCTTATAAATAAATATTCTAGAGAATATTACTAAGTTCCATTAAGATTTGAACTGCTGAAACATTGCTGGTACTAGTTCTAAAATGCGGATAAACATAGTTACATACATTTTCCTTGTTCAATTTTGCATTGAGCGGTAATCGAACCCGCGACCTCTGACGCAGCAGTCGAGCGTTCAACCGCCACGCCACACGCGACGCGATACCAGTAATGTCACGCGTGGCCACCTGCCGAGCGGTAAGGCAGAGAGCTTCAGACACGCTCGCAAAAAGCGTGAAATGCCTAGTTGAGTGCTTACGTCGATATCTAGGATGAGCATCGTTGGATCGGTCTATCATCCACTTGATAAACTGGTCAATATCTATTTTTATATTACTAGCTAACACGTCCAGGCTTCGCTTGGGAAAATCCTCCAATCGATTGGCCTAACGCGTTAAAACGATGCATATGACTGTTAGTTGGAATAGTTGGAATACTATTTTCTTGGGCGCATCGTGTCGTGAATCGTGAGGTTCTGAGTCACTGGTTCAGGCAGTGCTGTTTGGTTTTTCTATTAGAAAATTCTTGGTAGCGGCTCTGGAGCCATGCCCAATAGACGATGATAGGCTTATGCTTACGCTTACCCTATCTTAAATAAAAGCAAAAATGAATATACTTCTGCAAGATCTGTACAGGACAGCAATTTTAAGATTTTCTTACTCAAAACTTGCTGGAACTTTTTCTGTATCTTCCGATTAAATGCTTATTTTACTTGAACTTTTGAAGCATTATTAGCCTGTGCCCACGGCTTCTCCCACGTGGATGTCGGCTTTCGCGACTTTTGGTCATATCTCCGGTCTACTCAACCGATTATGATCACACGCGAATGAGATGCACACTGTGAAGAACGTAAATATAATAAGTTTTCTTTCTTTCAAACATACCCAAGATTTCATGTCTGACCAAGCCATTTCAAATAAAAAACGCATCAAAAGCGCTTTTGTGCATCCTTTACGTACAGACAAGAAAAAAAAAAGTATTCAATATCGTTAATTTAACACAACCCAATATTTTTTTATATCTCCCAATGTACAGACATCACTGATTTACAATTTTATAATAGTAGAAATGGGTAATATTAGCGACAAAGAGACAAAAAAAAGTGATTCAGTTTATAATCACATGCACATGTGACTTTGTTCTATGCACATAGGTCGATATATCAAATTATGTTCCTTTGTGGGAAACGATTACAGGACAAGTAAAAAATGTCAATGCATCCGTAAACAGTACTAATAATTGCTTCCTCGTACTACAAAATACGAAGTTTCCTCGTCTGTGCGTTTGTGCGTGAATGACTCACGTACTACTAAACTTATTTACATAATTTTTGTTTATTAGATAGGTAATAATTATGTTCGATTTGTTTGTAGATTTGCGCCTCTTATAGGACTGATCATGATTACCAAAATGTGCCACATTTACCTCTGCCTACCCTTTGGGGGTATATCTTTTTGTGCATAAAGAAAGAAATGGGCCCCATATTTTTACCTTGGGGTACCCCATTACCTTGGGGTAATCTGACTAATTTATGAAACTTTGGTGCAGGCAGGTAATTTGAAAGGAGACCTTGCAATCAGTAGCTTAGTGGTGATGGAATCGGCCTTACGATCGAGAGTTTCGAATCCATTGTACACTACTGATTTTTAAATATTTAGTTTTTAGACGACATGACATGACACTACTGATATGAACTCAATATTAGCAATTTAGCTTAGCTGGAAGGGTTGTGGAGAGAATACTAGTAAATTCGGTTGCTAAACAGTACTCCATCAAAAAAAAGAAAAAATAGATAAAGCCTATGAAAAGAACATGGAAAGAAAAACTCACGGCCACACGTTTCTACTCGGCAGTAATTTCTTAAAATGACATTGTTTACAATACATATATCAACAAGTAAGATGCTTATCGTAATATATTCGTCAGGCCCAGCGTGGTGCCGCGTCGCTTGTGTTCCGTTTGCGCTTCACTTTAAGGCAAGGGGAGGAAGGGGGCAGAGCTGGTGGCCAAGGCCACAAAGACCTTGTTACTATCTGTATTTAGTTCCTTGGTAACACTGGTAGTCGTAAAGGAACTCCATGCGTTTTTAGTTTAGAAACCGATACTACATGCACGAAGCTGTAAGAGGGCGAGCGGAGCCTAAGCCTAAAATGGGCTCTAGGATTTCAGCATGTAAAAAAATGCTGTGTTCTTTTCCCGGATGACTAAAATAAAGCCACCCCATCTTAACCTATGGGTGTTGTGGAAGGTGAATAAGGGATATACCACACGGCTATAGCCGACTGTAAATATATAGTTGGTGAAATGTTAATACACCTCGACCTAAGCTTAGGGATTCACAGGAATGTGTAATGTGTATGTATGTATGTAAAAAACGTCGTATATACAATATGCTATGTTAATGACGATAAATAATGATACTTAATCAACTATTACTTTGTAATCACGGTCGCGAAACATTTCTATAATAGACGAGCTGTCATCAAATCACAGCGGGTGCCCAAAGCGGCCGTCACGTTCAGGGCAATAACCACGCGTACGTACAACGAACGTTGAAAACGATCGCGGAGTCCGTTCGCCGGCGCGCGCGCACGCCACACGGCAATTATCGATGCGTCGTCGTCGCCTTGTTGCACGCCGCTAATGTTGCGTAATACGTTTTATATTGCCGTGTTAATTAGTTTGTGTGCTCTCCTTATCTCCTTTATCAGATAGTTCGTGGACAGTTTTATAATTGGAGATATGTGATATGCATAAATTTACTCTCTGATGTAGATAGATGGCCAGATTGTTTGTTTGTTAGGTTGGTTTTCCCAACCAGATCTTCTATCAGGCTAAATGATTTTTTTTAATAATTGCAATCTAGTTACTCGAGAATTTCATATCCAGAACAGGTCCGGATAGCGCAGTTGGTTGGGCAGACTCTAGAAAGGAAATGACACACAGGTTCAAATCCTGTCCTGAATGTTGATTATTTACAATTTTGTCAAATTTACTTAGGTTTGCCTCAAGTTGCCAGTAGTATACCTAGTAAACTTTTCCTATGGCGGAACAAAGAATGCTTTTACTCTTTTTCCTGCTTTGAACTCGGTGTATTTACAAAATATAGGATGTAACGCTCGTAATCTTACCTCAGCACGTGTATAACATACGCAGACTAACTACACCGCACGTGAGCCGAGAACGAGGCAGTATTCGCCGCACGTCATTAATTTAGACCGGCTACTAGTAGGAAACTTGGCAACGGATGAAACTGGGCTCTCGTATTTAGGTTACCTAAATGTTATATGTTACACTTACTTATTTACTTACTGCGGCAAGGTTGCGTCATTTCAAATTACGTATGAGCATGTTGGCAGGCAAAGGGTTGAATTGTATGAATATTGAAAACACGGTTTACAAGAGTTCCGGAGGCTTTAACTTCCTATTTTTGTACGCGTTTTCCTCTTATCCATTTTTTATATTAGAAAGAAAGAAAGAACATTATTTTCGGCACATTACATGAAGTGACAACAACATAAAAAAATGTATATAGTAAAAGAAAAAAAAAAGAAAAATATCACGTCACAGCTATGCAGAATAACGATCACCTCTTTGCGTAAATGTTGTCCACCGTAATTGGTCCGCCAATTTCTTAGTACATCGTTTTCGTATTGATGTAGATTAAATTTTGAGAGAGTCGAGTTAACTCAGGAACTTCCATGCTATGACCTACACAGCGCCATCTAAATCTCACAATCCCGGGCCTATCAAGCGGAGCTTGATATAGCATCTATTAAGGCTGACAGCCGGCAGCTAGGGATTCTGGGATCAACAGTGTCTGGAATGGTGGTCCGTATCTCTGAACTGCAGCTTAGCTTTTTACTATCTAGCCAGGTGCATTCAATTGACGGACTAAATAATAAAAAAAAAACTAGGCATACACAGGGTGGTCATAATATAACGATTTTTCTAGAAGGCGGATACAGAAAATTTTAGTTTATAACATCCAGGACCCACAGTCTATTTTTTTTAACGTTTAAATCTCAGAAGGTTTTAGATTTAGATTCTTCGAAACAATTAATTTGTCTCGGAACTGACTTATCGTACAAACCAGTTTTGACGAGGAAAACCACCAAAAGGAGACCACCATATTGCTTTTAGTGACGAACTAGCTACTTGCTGTTAGGCTAATTTGTTTTTTTACCATCTCATTAGGGGGTACAAATGTACAATTCCCCGGAATCAATGCTAAACTAGCTATTTCAGATATTGAACATCCTAATTTCCTTTACCTGCCATGGATACCTGATACAACTTTATACGTCAAAATCAAAGTATTACAAAGAGTTTGGCAAGGTAATGAGGTAAATTCAGAAATAGGCAATACGGTAAGGGAAGAATACATACTTATCAAGGCATAGTACCATACTTATCTTCAACTTACCATCACTCGGCTTGAAGTCATTGATACTAGGTTGTATACAAATTAGGAATGGCACATCTCAACATCGAAAAGGAAATTTGGATACGCAGCAATTTCTTTCACAGAATATATCATCAAATCAATAAAATTCAGTCTCGAATGTTCACTTTTTCCAATTTAAAGATAGCATAGAGAATGTTTTATCCATCGGTATGTGGTGTCTGTTTGATCTTTTGCCAAGCGATCTTGGAACGGGAGTATCGTTTCGTGTACCTTGTTATGTATTCCTATGTAATAGAGAGATAATTATTGCGAATCATACACAAAACATGCTAACATACTATGCTACGAGATCTTTCGAAAGGTATTTTTTTTTAAATAGAATTTACGACAAAATGTCTATGTCCATTTTAAATAGCAGTTTCGACCCACCGTCCGCTGTTTCGGGTCTCAGATGGGGTGTAAGTGAACTAAGTAAATATTTGTGACCTTGACCTGACATCCTTTGAATAGGCCGCTAGCAAAAAAATGACCTTGACCTTCAACGACCGTATTTGAAAAGTACAATTTGAACATTGAAGGTCAAGGTGATGTTTTTTATTGGTAAGAGTTACGTAGTGAAATATTTAATACGTTTGATACTTACTATTCATTTAATTTGGGTGAATGCCAAATTGATTAACATAAGTTGTAGTGTTGGTAGGCGATCGTGAGGTCCTGGGTTCAATTTCTGGTTAAGAAAAAGTACTGATTTTTTTTTTATACAGGACACGTCAATTTTACTTCACCTCGCCTGATGTTAAGCTAAAGGTAAATAAAAGAGAAATAAAAATGCCTGTTTTTTTTAGTTCACAAGCGATTGTTGTGATTGGCATGTTTTTCTTTTTTATTTCATTGGAAATTACTGTTATTTGCCTGTTTCTTTCTTTTTTATTTCATATTAATTCAAAAAAACAAAAAATGACAATTTTTTTTGATTTTGTATTCTAATTTTACGGTAGTAACATGGGTAATTTCTTTTTACTGTTCTAACAACTTTCAACTTTAGTAGTAAGAACGGTAACTCAATTACCGGTGTTACTACTAGTAGTAAGATTGGTAGTAACACGGGTAATAAAGGGTTTTAAATATAGGTAGTCTATTCTAAGAGGATGTACCGTGTACAGTATGTCGAGTATGCTGCCAGACCCCAACCGAATGAAAAACTGTATTAAAAGATGTTTGATATCGCGCTTAGTTCTCAGTCAAATAAGCAAACCAGTCTTTAGCTTTATTATTGATGTAGATATATATTATTAGAAAGATTTTGGATTACATTAGTTAATTATTAGTCTGGATAGCCTATTGTGCCGTTCAATTTCGTTGGCATATCATTCCATACGTCACTGACATATTACTTATCACAGTAGAGTTCACGGCACTGTCTTTGGACCACACTGTCTTTGGTCTGTGGTACCTAGTTACCACTGACAATATGTAGGTTTTAAATATAATGCTCCTTTTTATTATTTTTTTTGTAAACATTGTTTTTAAGATTTGTTGTTGTTATGTAATCAAAATATTTATAGAAAATGTGCGCTGTATTCTATTAAATAAAACGTATTTTCTTTCTTTCTTTCTTTCTTGCATATATTTTGACCCTAAATCGTAAGGGAAGTGAGACTTTGGTGCGCCCGGTTTTGATATATTAACTTTTAAACTCGCATTCTATGATACACAATAATTATAACGGAAATTAACGTGCTCATGGTATAGGTACATGCCATTGATTTGCATGACGTTTTGACCAGGTTACACCGGCCGTGGTCACAGGCTGACTGACTCAGTAGTGCACGCCCGCCGTCTTCGAGTCCTAGAGATAGTGGGTTCTTCATCTACCCGCACATTCTCGATATTTTATTTTCGCCTAGTAGCGTCATATACCATACTCACTGTGTCTATATTCTGTAAGCAAACTGTCCGGCTTTTATCCGACTGCGTAGAAAAGCGAGGCTGCATCTTCCCGATTGAAATTTTTATGCTTCTTGATTTCAATCGCTTCACGTACAGCTCTTGAATGGAAGCGACGTTCGGTGGAGAGGACTTGCGTATGGTGATTTGATATAATCTATTATTATTGGATTAGAGCACCTTCGCCACAGTAACACCCCATTCTATCCTCAAAAGACACCCAAAAACGTGTATATAGAGTACATTTTGTGACGTATTTTCGGTCGAGATATATGCCAATAACTATAGATAGGTACTGCATCATTGATTCTATTGTAATTATACGAGATGACTGCGCTGTTCCGATGTCCGATTGAGACGAGCACTTGTCTCATCGTTATTGTATTCAAGTTTTTGTGCTAAAGAAACATTCGGTTGTTATTAGAATAGGGAAACCTGTTTTATATTGTGAACTATGTTTTGTTCGGCGGTGCGCCTACGCATTGTAGTATTTTAATATGTATATTAGAGATCGAGTAGAGAATAGAATGCATAATTAGATTTCTGTGGCTTCGACTGGTGAAGGATTGTGAGTTCGATTCTCGCTCAGTTTACCCGACTACGGCGAAGCCAAAAGGAGGCAGGCTAAATGACAGGCTATGTATGCATGTTCATTTGTTCCCTCATAACTCTTCAACTACTTATTAGAACTGGACAAGTGAGGTATCGTTACAAGCGGCTTGATCGTCCGATGGTTATAGGCTATATGATGTGTCACTCAATCTTGTGTGGCGCCCTCTAGCGCTCATAAAGTACTGTGTTAAAAAATAAAGTTGAGATAAATATGCTATGTTTGGTATCAAATGAAGGGGCTTCATTAGCACATTTCAAATATGTAGGTATAAATTATTAACTTTCACTTGCCCCTGCCACTTATTTTAACAACACAATACATTCTAGGGAAAAGTGGCATACGACCACGGCTATAATCCCTAATATTTTCTTGTTTAGATACTAGCGTGATTTTTCGGTAGTCGTGTTTTAGTTTAAAACTATTTTTTTATCTGCATTGATTTGTAGCACAACCACGACGTGTTAAAAGCGCGCAGTGCGGCTGCGGTACAGATGGAGAAAAGTTGGAGCTATACCCCCAATATAGCGCCACCCCTTTCCCTCTGGATCGTGGCCCAAAACACGAATGCTTCGCCGTCGTATCGTAGTAGAAATACGTGTTTCTCAATCAAATGACAAGCTAGTTAATCTATGCTTACATTGTTGCGTCTAGATAAGTTGGGTGTTATTATGCACCATTACTGTAAACGGGAACTTGTTAATAACTAATAAGGTTTCCGGGAATCTTGTCCGCAGTGACTGTCCACGTCAATAACAGCGACGCAGTGCAGTAGTATTGTGCAGTACTGCACTGCACGGAGACTAACTGCATACAAGTTGAACATAACTCTTGAACTTTTAAATAGTGGGTTTGGTATGTGGGTTTGGTATTAACTTTTCTGCCTTTATGACAACGTTGTCTTGGAGGATAGTGATACGAACAGTTACCGATAGGGCGTTTTGTTCGCTTTATTTATCATTGTG
Source organism: Eilema sororculum (assembly GCA_914829495.1). NCBI lineage: Eukaryota > Metazoa > Arthropoda > Insecta > Lepidoptera > Erebidae > Eilema > Eilema sororculum. The sequence continues at coordinate 2,256,308 of OU618544.1, read as the reverse complement.
TTAGACTTATTGACTGCAATAGTTTTTTCAGTGATCGTGATCATAGATAGATTAAACTGTTTAAGAGAAATACCTATGTCAAATACCAGTAATAGTTGTAGTACGTTAGGTAGCTTCGTTTATATAGGTTGAATTATTTATGATAACTTAAAAAAATGAACATACATACAATCACGCCTTTATCCCCGGAGGGTTAGGCAGAGGTGATTTATCGCCCACATTTCACCAGTCATTTTATTCGGTGTCACGTATTAGGGGGTGAGCCTGTTGCCGTAGGTATTCCAGGCACTATTGTTAACTCGAGCCATGCATTTGAGGCTGAGTCTGGTGTGTTTATCTATCGGATGTTAAACAGCCATATCCCTTAGCACCTTCTACGACACCGCTTGGGAAGAAATGTGGTGGCCCAAATTGTATTCTCCCGGAAACCACGCAACTTAATATAAGTTCATCCCACCGGGATTGTAACAGATATAAAGTAAAGCATCATTAGAATTAGCTGCTAGAACCAAGCGTTTCAGTGATTCATTCCTATGCCGCACCACTAAGACCTGGAATTCCCTGCCAGCTCACGTGTTTCCTTTCTTCCTACAGTCCCGGGTCCTTTAAGCGGGGCGTGAAAAGGCATCTAATGAGGCCGTCAAGCTGAGTGCCACCACTGTTAACATGGTAAATGTTTACGATGGTGACCCTCTTTCCGAGACTTTGCCTTTAGCTTAACATCAGGCGAGGTGAAGTCAAATTGACGTGCCCTGTATAAAAAAAAAAATTGAAAGGTATAATATACGAGTATGATTATTTTTCCCTATGTATTTGTATTTGATGTGTGAGACCTTCTTGTAATGGGAATATGTGTTTAGCTGTTATAATTTTGTTGCCAATCTTGGCTGCAGATTTTTGCTGCTACAATTTTTGCCGCTAGTTTCAGGCTCATCCGGAAAGGACCTACATTGCCTTAAATGTATTCAGTCTGGCAGGAGTTCCATATGAAGATGAGGAAGACGTACCATGTGCATTACCACAGAACATCAAATGTTGAACTTGTTTTCTCTTGTCCGCAGTTCGCAGCTACGACAAACACGACAAATGCGGTCTCGTGTGGATCCCGCGCGTGGTCGCGTACCGGTGTCGAACCTGCGGCATATCGCCGTGCATGTCGATCTGCCGCGAGTGCTTCCACCGCGGCGACCACTCCACGCACGACTTCAACATGTTCCTGTCGCAGGCGGGCGGCGCGTGCGACTGTGGGGACAAGTCTGTCATGAAAGAGGACGGGTGAGGATCTTTTTTATATATCGTTATCGTTTTTAAGGTTTCTACAGGGCTGGCAATGCGAATGTGATGCCCCTGGTACTGCACATACGCCACGGTAACCATTTTACATCAGGTGGTCCGTGTGCTTGTCTGCCACCTCAGTGGCTTTTTTTAATCTATTAGATTGGGACACAATGATTCTGCAGTCCTAGCTAAAACTGTGAGAAGGGTCAGATAGTAAAATATTGAGGAGAAGGAAAAGAGTCTAAAGTTGCTGGGATGGCGAAAATACTGTCCCGCCAACAGTGGAGGGAATTGGAAGAGCCCTACACTCAGCATTGGGTGACTACGGGTTGAAGAAGAAGAAGAGGATTACAATTTTTATATCATCCTACAGTTTAGGCAGAAAAAATGTGCATCAAATAAATTGTCGATACTGATATTGATTGACCGAATTAAACCAGACGACAACATAGCCAATTGAACCAGATAGCTGTTGTTTGTTCATGTTCGTGACATCGCGTAGGTCGGAGTCAGTGGTGTCTATACCGAATCTTACTGTAAAGAGGTACAGTAAGATTCGGTGGAGACACTCATGACTCCGAGACTTCTGTTGGTATACCAGACACCTACAGAAGAGGTACAGTAAGTTTATATTCTGTGAGGAACTACCTAGTAGGTTATACTTCTTCCCTTAATCTGTGTTAAATGTTTAGCAATTTATGTCACCGACTGTACCTCAATACAAACGTTTTATCGAAGCATTGAATATATTACAGAGGTCTTCATAATAAATTAGCATCTTTATGAACATTATCCTCCATTAGGGATATCGAGAACTTTCTAGAATACATTGAATGGACTTAGTACAATCATAATTTGTATATAAAGTGGAGTTAAGCTAAGATAACATTTTATTTCAAGTTTCAAAACTATTATAACAATATAATTTATACCCCTATGGGAATCAGGCGTGATTTTATGTATGTATGTATGGATAATTTATTATTAAGGTGTCCATAGATGCATAAAACGTATGTACTTATTGATGGGAGTATTCCCGCCCATACTCTAAGGCCCGTATTCTAGAAAGACACTCAGTCCTCAATCTGGGGACAGATTGACAGATTTTCTATACAAATCGAGATTTAGAACTGACTTCGATTCTAGAATCTACCCAGCCTCAGTGCTGTGGCTGTGTCAGAATTACGGCCTAGATACACGAAGACACTAAATATTGCTTTGGCGCAGAGGAAAATAACCCTCTTCCTGGTGCAGTGCAGTCGTGTAATTAAACTGTATCGGATTCCGTATCAAACTCGAGAAGTAATTTGAAGAAGTTGGAAGTACTATACATATTACAGTATTCTAGTTCCCTTCTCTTACCAATCGAGTGAAAAATATAATAATTTGGCAAACTGTGACAATACTTAAACGCATGAAAATTAACTCTAGTTGATGGAAAGCTTTCTCCAAATGTTCCCTGTAGATAACCGTTACCCCTAATATGTATTCATAGCGTACGACATGCACTATGAATAATAATGCAATGAAAATTTACTACCGATGTTTATGATCGTTTCCCTCCATAAATTTTCCTGACAGCCAGCTACTGAAAACTAAAGCAGGTCTTTAGCGAGAACGGTGACGCCAAAGTACACTTAGTGAAATTGTAATACAGGATGTTTTGTTATTTTTCAAGGAACTATCATATATACTGGGTGATTTTATAGTGCGACGCGCTGGAAAGCGCGCCTCCCCATTCCGGGGGCGAGTCGGGGACACCGTTGACCCCCTCCTGAGGAGGGCCAGACCGTAAGGGATGGCCCTGGGTCAGCCGGGGTGCGAGGGATATGTCGATGACAACCTCACCTCCGGTCTAGCACCACGACCCACTAAATTTCCATAGCAAAATCATCTGGAAGTATTAATTTGGCGATTTTTTTGATAATGGTTTTGATATGAATAATATTTAAGTGAATGGAAAAATGTATGGGGGTTCTAAAATTTTGTTTTATCTTTCGCTAAATTAATACTTCTAGATGATTTTGCTTTAGAAACTGTACCCAAATTCTTTTTATCCAAAACGACTATAAAATAACCCAGTATATCATGTCCAGCGGACTTGGTTAGGGGTTACCTATGAACTCAACCTCTAACAGTGATCATTCTCTGACCATTTTCCCAACTCAGTTCAATTACCCTATCGCAGTCCACTGCTGGACATAGGTCTTTTCCAATGTTGGGAGGCTTTGGCCTACTATTTCCACGCTAGCGCGACGGGTTGGTACAGGATTTTTTTTCGAGTTTTTTTCTCTCACAGTGATGTCGCCTGCCTATTTTTCCGTTAGTCGTCTCTTACGCTACCCTTTGGATGAGATGGGGTGGTGACACTTGGATTCTTTCTCCGTCACCACACGGATAACTCAGTTGGGGTTAGCAAATAGTAGGTAATTCCGATTACTTGTAACTACATAGTTATTACCAGCATTTCGTTCTATTTATGAGTTTGCTGAAGACATTTTTTAATATAGGATACGTCAGCATGACTTCACTTTGCCTAGCAGTAACCTGAAGACAAAATCTCAAGAAAGAGGGTCACCATTACAGAACAATATTGCTTCAGCTTGACGGCATCATTAGATGCTTTTTCACGCCTCGTTTAAAGTATCCGGGACTAGAAGGAAGGCAATCTTTTCTTCCAATTTCAATTTCTTTTTCTTCCTCCTAGCTTTGCAAGCGAGTGTCTACTTGTTTGTTTCTTTTTTTTTATAAAAAGAATATTAGAACCGAAGTTTCTAATATTCCCTCTAACCCCTCCAACTAAGCTAAATTGCTGGGTGTGGGTTCACGTTCTTTATCCTTAAGAATGGAGACACACATATCGATCTAACACAGTATACCAACTATCTGATTACCGAGAGTCATTGTGTGTCCCCGATGTCGCCATGGCGGTGAGTGAGCCATTAGGCACGCATGACACATGTTTCCATTTATCATAAATGCGTAGGTTCTAACGATGTTTTTGTACTAAACATTGTGTCGAATGAGCGATAATCAGTAGTAGTTGTTAGTAAATCGATGGGCTTGGTGTTGAGAAAAAGAAACATGTTACACTCCGTATTCTAGAGTTGAACTTGAAGATTTAATGAACGTTCTAGAAGAAGGGCATTAATCCATACTTCCATACTAATATTATAAATGCGAAAGTAACTCTGTCTGTCTGTCTGTATGCACGCCTAAGCCACTGAACCGATTTTGATGAAATTTGGTATAGGGATAGGTTAGACCTTGAGAACGGACATAGGCTATGTTTGGTCGCGATAACCGACATCCACGCGGGCGGAGCCGCGGGCAAAAGCTAGTCAGTCTGTATTTTGACCACAGGCGCTGGATGGCCGGTCGCTAGGCACGACTTGCGGCTAAACATATTTACTTGGATATTTTTATATGCCTACGTATTTATTATACAGAGGAATATCCAGATGTAAATCCATACTAATATTATAAATGCGAAAGTAACTCTGTCTGTCTGTCTGTCTGTCTGTCTGTCTGTCTGTACGCTTTCACGCTTCAACCACTGAACCGATTTTGATGAAATTTGGTATAGGGGTAGATTAGACCTTGAGAAAGGACATAGGGTATGATTGGTCGCGATAACCGACATCCACGCGGGCGGAGCCGCGGGCAAAAGCTAGTATACACTAATTTACAAAGAGAGCGGGAGAAGAACTCACAATCTCTGCCAACACGTCAATATCATCATCATCACAGCAGCGTACACTATAAAGGCCCGAGTCCTTATACTCTTTCTCTTTATTTGGCTTAGTTTGGCTTTTGCAAGAGCGAGTGCCGTGTGATATATTAACCCTAAGAGACAAGACCACGTCACACCAGAGCCTCTTCCATTTTATAAGTCTTGATAGTAGTCTTGGGAATTATGATCATACTTTGTGTAACACCCTGTATAGAAATTTAATGTTACGTAATTAGTTTGTTACGATGGTTATCACTATAAATATTTGTTGTTATCAAAATATAGATAAGCGCTGTAAACACGTGTGAGATAAAAGTACGTAAACCTATCGATACGTGGTTTTAGCACGTGCATCTTGAACTTGACCGCGGGTGCCCTAGGTCTAGACCGTGAGACTAGGTCACGAATAGTACCTAATTGTGTATCTAATCAATTTGACGCCGTTCGATATAGAACTTAGTATATGGTAGTACCGCGTACGGGCAAACGTAGTGTAGGACGCCCAACGGCCAGGTAGAAGGACGACCTCATCAAGGTCGCCGGGAAGCGCTGGATGCGGGCTGCTTTAGATCGGTCATTCTGGAGGTCTATAGGAGAGGCATATGTTCAGCAGTGGACTATGTGTGGCTGATATAATGATGATGATATGGTAGCGTCCTTTTCTTAGTACGAATAGGTCACCTTGACGAGTTCTATCTTCTAAAATCCCGGTTGCATCCTTTTAAGTCTTGAACCCGGGGGATTATCATGGAATAGGTAGCCTATGTTATACCTGAATAAACTAACTTTCAAATGATGAAAAATCCTCAAATCCATATTAATCCATACTAATATTATAAATGCGAAAGTAACTCTGTCTGTCTGTCTGTCTGTCTGTATGTTACGCTTTCACGCCTAAATCACTGAACTGATTTTGATGAAATTTGGTATAGGGGTAGATTAGACCATGAGAAAGGACATAGGCTATGTTTGGTCGCGATAACCGACATCCACGCGGGTGGAGCCGCGGGCAAAATTTAGTAATATTATAAACGCGAAAGTAACTCTGTCTGTCTGTCTGTATGTTACGCTTTCACGCCTAAACCACTGAACCGAATTTGATGAAATTTGGTATAAGGGTACATAAGGCCTTGAGAAAGGATATAGGCTATGATGTTTGGTCGCGATAACTGACATCCACGTGGGCGGAGCCACGGGCAAAAGCTAGTACTTACCTATTATAAATGCGAAAGTAACAGAACTCTGTCTGTCTGTCTGTCTGTATGTTACGTTTTAACGCCTAAACCACTGAACTGATTTTGATGAAATTTGGTATAGGGGTAGATTAGACCTGGAGAAAGGACATAGGCTATGTTTTGTCGCGATAACCGACATCCACGCGGGTGGAGCTGCGGGCAAAAGCTAGTTTGTCATATAAAATATAATCATGTTTATTCATTCACAAAATGTCATTTACCTTCCGTGGGTCATTAGATCATTCAGTCGTGATATCATCTCTAAATCTTAAATGACGCTAAATGACTACGCATAACCTGCTGGTTTAGGAAGATGGTTTAATTTTTTTATTTGAATTAAAGGCTAAAGCATCTGACGGAAGTTATCGCTCACATTTAGGTGAATGTTGGTTTTTAACAATATTCTGTAAAACATATTATTAGAACCAGGCTTGCCACTTTAATAATAAGGTTTATATCACGAATTATGTAAATCAAGAGGAAGTGCTTCTAGCACAGCCGCCTAGTGGCTAAGACGGATTTTAGATCGTGAGGTCGCCGTATCAAACCCTGATCATTACGCGACGTGAATACACAACTTAGTACTAGTGCCAGTTAATTAGTAATACTTCCCGGGAATACCGATAGAAATGAAAAATTGCGTAATAGGTATACAGATACTTATACATATACAGAATGCGTATTCACACACGTGTGAATTGTCACAATCGGCGAATTGTCACAAGAGGTGTCAGTAACGGGGCAACGGGCTTGTTCTCTGGATGAAGAGCTTTATACTTACACCTCGAAAAGTTTTACTACCATTATATTTGAATGTGTTTACATCCGACCTCATAAAATAAAACTACACCAAATGCCTCCCCAGACTCTCCAAACAATAAAAAATGTTCAGCCTAACACACCATAACACACAATAATGTTCGAGTTAGAACGAGAGGTAATAATTGAGCTATTACATGTCAACCGAGACGGAGAGAGATAGAACGTTGAACCGACCTCTCCGTGACTCGAGCGTCCCTCGTTTGAACTTGTGTCTCTAGACCTTAACTGTGACCTTGACAGATATGACGTAATGAAGCCCTTCACGTCATCACTCAGCACCTAAGTGGAACATGTTGACGTCACATCTATTTAAATATGACAGAAATTGTGATGATTATATCTGTTATATCATAAACAAAATACGGTAAAGGAACTCAGATATTTGAGAGTGGTTTTAAAAAGGATGAAAGTCCGGAAAGTTTTGGTAGGGCATGTCTTTTCTTTTGCCCAGGATACGCCAACATGATTAGGTCGATTTATTGCATCAAAAAGATGCTCGAACCAGAGTGACAGCAGATCTAATTTTTAATTTCGACTTGCGTATTTTTCTATCGACATTTAAGTAATGTGTGTAAATTAAATATTTTAAATACTTTAAAATTATCTAGCGTTAATGTATAAAGTGTATATTTAAACGAGGACATTGACATACCAACGATAAAGGTAATAGGGTCAATCAACTTTTATTTGTCCTGTTAGTACTATGTTTTGTCCCTAGCCAATATAATCGTAGTTCTAAAGAAAAATAGGTTTTGTTGGCACATGTCGCGTTTATCATAATATTAAGCAAACATACGAGTCAATTATTTTAAATCAATCACTATTATACTGGAATTTTAATGGTTGTCCGGGTGACAAAACATCTGATGAAGTAGTTTATTGTTTGTCCCCCAGCAGGTTAGTACAGTGAAACATTACTTTAAACTAAAAATACTAAATGGCAATTAATTACGCTTGTACACATAATTATTTAATACAATATCTACTATGCTGTTAGCATATCGATTCTTGTTTGATTTATAATTTCAACGACTTTTTTGCATGTTCAGTTTTGTCCTTATTTTAATTTATTTTCCTGACGTCCACCGGACAACGGCAAAAAAGCTTCCGAAATCAAAACACAGATGACTTTATCAGTGCCTTCATAACAAGTCGATTCATTTGGTGACAACTCATCCAGTCACCATTTTGATATTCATTTTTACCGCGACGTCAGTCGGCCGAGTGTGTTCTGAAAGAGTGCGTGGCTTTATGGTGTGTCTACCGGACAACCAGCACAAAAACTTAAGTATTTGATATGTCGTAGTTAATTAAAGTAAGATATATCCCAATTAATTTATATTTTTCACTGCGTGTGAGATCGAATTCAAAATATCATCATTTATTACCAGGGAGCGCAAAAACTGATAAATGTCACTCGGACAACCAGTCTCTTGGACAACCAAAACCGTTGTCCATGGGACATGTTGGTTGTCCGTAGGACAATAACGGTAGAATCAACATAAAGCAATACTTTTTCTTTCAATATTTAGTCCCTGAAGTTTTTTTTGTATTAAAGGCGACTTATCTACGAGTGTTCTTAGACATGTTTGGTGAAAATCGGTTAAGCCGTTTAAAAGTTATGAGGATTAAAGTGGAGATGGGGAGTGCCGGAGGTTTTTTAAATTTTTAATTTAATATTATTATAGTCTAATGGTTCTCAATTCTAAATTATTTTTAGATAATGGGTTTGACGGAAAAAGAAAATTTAAAGTAGACCCCGAAAAATTAGCTGAGCGAAAGAGAAAAAAGAGGAAAGGCTACCACAAGAATAAAAAACTTATATTGTAATTGAAGGAATTTTCACAGCATTAAGTATGCTAACTATACAAATCGAATACATAGGGAAAAAGAATCTTCTCGGGTGGGACTCATTTCGGGCGTGTCTCGGTAGCCGAATTGGTCAGGCATTCGCCCTGTAAGGGAAAGACTGCGGGTTCGAGTCCCGCCCGAGAAGATTCTTTTTCCCTATGTATTCGATTTATATTGTAATGTTGTTTTTTTCGTAAAAAATATAATAAAACTAATTACTATGGTCTATCGTTGTTTGTTTTTACATAATATGAACAAATACAAGCAATTAAAATTCTAGTATCCCCTATGGACTCCCGAGAATGTCCTATGGACAACCGTATGTCCACTGGACAACCATTTTGTCCCTATCTCCTAGAGACACATTATCGTCATTATTACTTTAGGAAAAAACGGTAAGGTTTACAACAATTTCAATTATGAATTTAATATTTAAAAGTAAATTCATAGACAATTAAATATTACGTATTAATTATTATTTTACAAGTTAAATGAAAAGTTCGTTACATTTTAAAGTGTCGTTGTCCAAGAGACAATAATATTGGAAATAACTTATAAATTAAAAGTCGCGTCATTTATTTATAGAAAATAAATTTAAATCCATCCTATATTAAGTGAGAATAAAGTGCCGGTTTACAATTGGACTGAATTTTAAATGGTTCAGAAGCCTATTTTGTTTAGTTGTCCAAGGGACTATCTTAACTAGAGTCATGTCGATTTCGGAGTCAAAATTACTATTTCCTCTAAACAAATTGCTCTGCTCTATGTGAATTCTTAAAATATAAGTAATCATCTACAGAAAATGTATTAAAATATTTAAAAAAAACTAATAAAATTAAAAAGTTAAATTTTTCATTGATGTACACTTAAAAGTTGATTGACCCAATAAATATTTGTATTAAAAAACTAGTTTTAGCATAATCGATATTTATTCTATAACAAATAACATACATGACATACGGTTTTAAGTCTACCTTGTTCGAGGGTATTAATTATTGCTATAAATTGAATTCTTAGTCCTGATTCGACTACCATTTCTTGAGAAACCTGCAAAACGCACAGGATATGCACCGAATCCTCTCCTCTGACGTAGAATGAAAATACCATCCATACCATCTTGCACCAAACGGTTTGTCGAGGCCTCCTTCCTCTGCGGCACTATAAAGAGCTGGAATGCTCTGCGTCCGCGCACGTGTATCCCTCTTCTTACAGTCCCGGGTTCTTCAAGTAGGCCGTGAAAAAGTATCTATCAAGGCTGTTAAGTTAGGGACCACCATTTTAAGTTCAATATCATCGGGAATAGTGGTCTGTATCTTCTGGACTGATCCTCAGCTTTTTACCATCTAGCGGGGTGCAGTGCAGTCAATTGACGGACCAATATGAAAAAAAAAATACGAAAAAGTTAAATGGTTGGTGCTACAACTGTCCACTGCTACAAAAAAGTATCGTTTGACATTCTGTTTCTGAGGTCGCGCAACCGTCATTTGATCCGTTATCAGACTACTTAAAACCGTTACTTCAAATATTTCAATAACCGTAAAAAAAACAAGTCCCAAGCAACTAAATATAAGAATTATAATGATTTAGCATGACAGAACAGCTGATTAATGACGTATTATATTATAACCTGTCTTCTTTAATTATTATGTACCATGTAAATGAATGCTCTTCTCGTCACGGTCGTGGTAAATACCAAAATCAAATGGTCAATACCATTTTGTTTTCCGTATAGATAGAAAATCCATACTTTACTACAAACTATAAAGCAAAGTTGCTTTCCGCGTCCCTATGTCCCTATGTATGCCCTATTTTGATGCGGTTTCTTTTAATAGATGGAGTAATTCAAGAAGAAGGTTTATATGTATAATACATGCTTAATATAGTAGAGGGTGCAGCGGAAAAGGAATCGGACGGCACGCGGGCGGTAAAAAATTGGCGGTACGAAGTTCGCCGGGTCAGCTAGTAAAATTATAAATGCGAAAGTAACTCTGTCTGTCTGTATGTTAGGCTTTCACGTCTAAACTATTCAACCGATTTTGGTGAAATTTGGTATTGGGGTAGATTAGAACTTAAGAAAGGACATATGCTATGTTTGGTCGCGATAATCGACATCCACGCGGGTGCAGCCGCGGGAAAAACTAGTACGAGTAGATATATAAATAGATACAAAATAGGTGAGATATCCAAGACATCTTATTGTTCTGTTCATTCTGTTCAGTTCTGTTTCACCCTACATGATCATTTCGTTGTACTCTCGATGAGGTGGTAGCACTCGGAATGGTTTTCGTTCGAAAAATAGATTATTGGCAAATGTCTGTATACTACCTTCTACTGTGTTATTGGATAACTTCAACAATATTTCGCGTATAGTCGCACTCTACAAGGACTGCCCGTGTAGTAGTGCACTTCAGAGACATCTCTCGACTCTCTTTGACCAATTTTTAACTGTCCAGATTCGAGAGACACGAGCCTTCCCAACAATGCGGAGATTATTATTCTAGTTGACTCGTATGTCTATAAGATATTATGTATGTAATTAGATCATAAACAATTTTTTATCTCGTTGCAGGTTTTGCAGTAACCATGGCAACAAATGCCCTAGGCCTGGAGACGTCCCAGCGGCACTCATGTGCGTCGCCGAAGCCATGATGCCGCGACTCATACTACGTCTACTGCAGCATTTCAGAGAAAACAGGTCTGTATATCCACATGGTAATAAAGATCGATTTTCTTATTTTTTTGGGTCTTGTTATTTTGGTATTTGAATAATTAAATTCGTACGTCCATGTAGACGCATCCATCCTATCATTGAGGGGCGAGGAATGCAGAGGGTGATTTTTAGCTGATATTTCGACGCATAGCCTTAGCCACCTTGGCTACAAATTTGAAATAATCAGTCTTCCTGTCTATTGCATTCCATGGCGCACTTGGTTTCGTGTCTCCTGTGTCCTACCTCCTGCACTACAGAAGATCTAAATAAAGCCACTGACAGCGCAGTTGAGATGGCAGAATTTTAGTCTCGAGTAATTTAAAGTGGCTCCACCGTCGCCCTAAAAGACGAATATAAAGAGAAGGGAAATTTTAAGTGATTAAGGTGTGGTTCAATAGCTCAGTTCTGTTGGAAGAGCATTTCCCCTGTAAGGGAAAAGTCGTGGGTTCAAGTCCCACGTGAGCATTAAATTTTTCCCGATGTATTCGTAATTTAAAGTAGTGAAAAGGTAAATCATTGACACGAAAGAAGAAGTCGTTCTCCGAGCCTTTTCCAAACTCAGTAGGAATCCACTTTCAGTCTAGCGCTATTAAACGTATATTACATACGCCCATACAGAAGTTTAGAATAATTTATACCACACACGGTATGTAGTATACATTTTTAATGTAATTTTGTTTGATAATGCACCCTTTAACTCATCAAGTAATCAGATCACTCATACGGGTCCTTAAATCCATCGCAAGTCTAGTAAAGGTTATCTGCAAGGAATCGCGCTTAGCGATAAGGCCACCGATTGTATTACATTTTTATAATTCTCTTAACCTCGGGTGTGAATTGTGTGAAGCCGCACCTGGCCGATATTCCTCGATAAGGTTTCTGAACTAAATAGGTAGACGATAGTGTCTATTAAATCCATATTAATATCTCAGTATAAATCGAATACATAGGGAAAATAAATGTTCTCGGGCGGGACTCGAATCCGCAGTCTTTCCCTTACAGGGGGAATGCCTTGACCAATTCGGCTACCGAGACACGCCCGATGTGATTCAAACCCTTCTATTTAAACGTTCTTACGGCGACGGGCCTGAGTCCCACCGGAGAAGATTTATTTTTCCCTATGTATTCGATTTGTATAGTTAGCATACTTAAATGCTGTAAAATTCATTCCAGTCTCAGTATAAAGACACAGAAGACTGCTATTATTATTAATGTAAAAATAAATCTATCCGTCTGTCAACAAAGCGTAACAGTTTACAAGTATTGAAGGCGAGATGAAGTCAAATTGAAGTGCCCAGATTAAAAAAAAAAGTCTAAACCACTGAACCGATCTTGATGAAATTTGGGAAAGAACATAGGCTACCTTTTATTACAAAAAAGGCTGGAAAGACTTTGCAGATAGAGAATGAAAGTTTTTATGAAAGTTCGTAATTTTTGGTGATTGGATACTAAGATATATCAGAGCTTGAAAAAGGACATAGGCTGTGTTTTTTCCTGATAACCGACATTCACGCGGGCGGAGCCGCGAGCAACAGCTAGTAGTATTATACCTTTGCGACATTTATGTATGTGCTATAAACATGTGCCTTGAAGTGTGTCCAAGGTCAGATTCGTTGTGTTCAATATTGAAACGTGTGAGGAACACAATTATGTAAATCACATATTGATTTACGATATTTTGATTAAGAAACACTGAGTTGTTTATAGTTTTATTGTGGAGTACCGCACTTGCGTCGTGTTCTATAAACGACCTGTGTAATGTAAAGACTGAAACTATTTGAACTTTTTAAAGGTATTTTCTAATACAGCAGAGTTACTGTTTTTGACAGCTTATAGATATTGACCATGATGGTCAAAAAGCTCATGAAAACATCGGGAAAGCAGCGGGAACACTATTTTCAGGATACCATCAATTTGATAGGTGTATGATTTGCAAGGACACCCACGATTAGCCTGTTAGATTAAAAAATCTTTACAATAGGTTGGCCCTTTTAGCCATAGCTATTGCCATACATATTATACTGTGATGTGCAGGGGAATCCTCGGTGCGCGAGTCCGACTCGAACTTGGCCGGCTTTTTTTCTTTTATACTATGGTGTAACTAATTCATAAAATGGATAGTTACGCACTGGTTGAATTCTACCATAGGATGGCCATAGTAGATACCTATTAACATTTGATATTGCACTTACATTCCTACTAATATTATACACGCGAAAGTTTTTAAGTATAGATAGATGGATATTAGTTACTACTACGTCTAAACGGCTGCAGCGATTTTAATAAAATTTGGTGTAGAGTTAGCTAACACCCTGTATTAACACATAGGCTATGTTTGGTCGCGATAAATGATATCCACGAGGGCGGAGCTGCTGACAAAAGCTAGTATGGCTATCCTTTAGTTACGGTTCATGGCGACTGCGCGACGCAAATTTTAAAACTACCCTACCGCGCGACAAAAATTACCCTCTAATGTGTTTATCAGTCTATGTATGTATGTAAGTTTGTTTCTATGTGGTGTTCTAGAGACCAAATGCATAGGCCGATTTTGATAATTCTTTCGTCATTAACGATATGTTCGGTATGTTGCAGTAGCGGGTCACAGACTACGTCGGACAGCTACCGGATCACGGTGCAGGAGTGCGAGGGCTACGTCAAGATGCTCATGGAGTTCAACAACATGGGCGACCTCATGCGCTCCGCCATGACCAAGGCACTCATCAACCCACAGGTAAACAATACCGTTTTTGAACCATAAAGGATACTATTTATACTGTTGATTGATGGCACTTGGTGGAATTCATTGTTACACATATTGAGAACACTTGTACTTTTTCCACAGTATATATTTTAGATATAATACCTATAACCCTAAACCCTAACCTGACCGGTTTCGGATTACGGCATTCTCAAGGGTTTACATCTACTAAAGGTTTTAGATGTTCATCCAAAACCTTTAGTAAATCCAAAACCTTTAGTAAATGTAGTAAGTGAAGTCAAATTGACGTGTCCTGTATAAAAATAAAATAAAAAAAATAAAAATAAAATGTAAATCTTTGAGAATGCCGTAAGGCGAAACCGGTTAGGTTATATTTATCTAATATATAAAATTCTCGTGTCACAGTTTTCGTTGCCATACTCCTCCGAAACGGCTTGAGCTTGACCGATTCTCATGAAATTTTGTGTGCATATTGGGTAGGTCTGAGAATCGGCCAACATCTATTTTTCATACCCCTAAATGGTGCAGCGGGAACGGGATCTGACGCGTATCGCGGGGCGGGAAAAAATTGGCCGTACGAAGTTCGCCGGGACAGCTAGTATCTTATAAATACTGTGGAAGAAGTACAAGTGTTCTCAATATGTGTATAAAGGATGATTATTAAAAAAAGAAGTGTTTATTAGGATCAGATATCTTCATCTAGAAATAAGTAAGAAATGATTGGCAAAATGTAGTAGGACAAGTTAAAAAGTTCCGTTTCCGGCTTTTCCTATTCCATATCGTACCCTGTTATCTCAATGTGCTGGTTGAAATCCGAGTCTTTAAGGTGTGGGTCAGAATAGAGCTGCTGAACCTTTTCGTCAAAGATGTACCTACTTAATGTTTTGCTTTGTATGGGGGTGACGTCAGTTCTGCATGTGGAACGGACGAAAGGAACGAACTTATGCTTTTATACATTTTACCACTGCAATGTATGAGTAGCACCTATAGTGGTAAGCGTTCACAGCTGTTCATCAGATGGGCTGTGTTCTCGTTTACTACCTTATTGGTATTAATAAGATAAATATGTGAATAATATGTTTAATTTGTTCGCAGATGTACCGCAATCTGGTAGAGCCCCCGTTCCCGGACACAGAGTACGGGTGCTACATGGCGGAATCCAACAAGATGTACGAGAAAGCACTCGAAATGTTCCCCGCACCCGAGCCGCCTGACGAGTGAGTTTATACCACCAATATCCATACTAATATTATAAATGCGAAAGTAACTCTGTCTGTCTGTCTGTATGTTACGCTTTCGCGCCTAAACCACTGAACGGATTTTGATGAAATTTGGTATAGGGATAGGTTAGACCACGAGAAAGGACATAGGCTATGTTTGGTTGCGATGACAGAAATCCCCGCGGGCGGAGCCGCGGGCAAAAGCTGCTTATCTATAAATGTATGTCATTTTGTCAAATTGTTGGATATTTGGATGATTGTTACATTTGTTACTCAATTAGCCTGTAACAACGCAACACACATGCTCATTTACCGGAAATAGATTCCAATGGATGGCGGGTACAGGATCAGAATTCCTCGCGGGCGGAACCACGGCAAGGCCCGAATGGTACTCAGTTCTGAATCTTAATTTATCTGGCGACAGTGTATAGAAGACACTATGTCCATCTGTCTATACAATCTGTCCTCAGGTAAATCGAGATGCATGTCCGAGGCCCGTATTCTAGAATAACACTCAGCCAGCCTGAATCGCGATTTATCTGAGGACAGATTGTATTTTTTTTTTTTAATACAGGACACTTCAATTTGACTTCACCTCGCCTGTATGCCATATGTCAAACTATCAATCTGTCAATACAATCTGTCATCCGATAAATCGTGATTCTGGCTGCGGGGGAATACGCTTGCCCCGTATGGTGGCGATCCAGCCATGCTAGGTTAGTGGATGTAGCTCTGAATGAAAACTGCCGGATAATAGCTGGCTGCCTGAAGCCGATCCCGGTAGGGCTGCTATATCCTCAGGCTGGCATCGCGCCCCCCAATACCCGAAGATGCGTGGCGTCGTCTGTGGAGAAGGGTAAGCTGGAGTCGGACCGGCGACACCCCTTAGTGGTCACCCTCAACACTAAGACTGAAAAGCTGCAGGATTTTCTGGGCGTGCGTTGGCACAATTATCGGTGACCCCTCGATTATGGGGGTTCTCGGAGGGGGCGGACCTGCGATGTAAATGTGGAGTTACTCCACAGACAATGGCCCATCCGTTGACATGTGCTAAATGCCCATACACATGTACACCGTAGGACCTTATGTGCGTCTCCGAGAACGCCATACAGGTGGCAGCACACTGGGAGAAGACAATTTGAGGGCCGAGGCGCCATCGCCACGATAGAAGAAGAAGGCTGAGGGTTGTTCTAGAATACAGGCTTAAAATACACTAAGGCTTTTACTAATAAAAAAATACACAAGGGTATATTTAGCTGGCTGTTATATTACTCTGTGTATTTTTTTTAGTAGTGTAGTAAGTATGTAGATGTTCTCCGCGGTTTTACTAGCGTGCACAAAGTCGAACTGGTATAATTTTAGTAAGTAAGATGGTACAGGATGGGGTTGTTTATCTGATGTAAACATCGTGTTATTCAGGTATCGCCACTTGCCAGCGCTGGCGCCCCGACTGCAACACAACACGCTGTTAGACGAATTCATATTCTGGACATTCAAGTACGAGTTTCCGCAGAACGTCGTCTGCTTCTTACTCAACATGCTGCCTGATCAGGATTATAAGGTAAATACTAACAATATTATTGAGAGTGAAGGATTGTATGAGACGAAACGACTGAACAAATTCGTATAAAATTTCATGACCATAAAATATAATAATAAAGGCGTAGTATTTAGCCATGTTTTACAGAAAGCATTAGTTCGCTATTGACTATCAGAGTACTGAAAATTATCTTGAAATTGCTCAAAGTACTCAAAATGAGGTTAATAAGAGAGCTCCTGTCATCGCCTAATATCTTAATAGCAAATGTAGAGAGTATGTAGCCCAATAAAAGTCTGAGTTGCTTCTCCTTTACGCATAATCCTTCCATACATGATAAAGGCCATAACAAATAACCGACCACAAAATTTGGGTTAGGCGACATGTCGCCCTCTTAATATCTTGCCCGCAGGCGAGTTGTACCCTCTTGCAAAATGTTAATACCACACTCGCCCAGATATAATTTTATAAGTGGGCCAGTTGTGCCTCTGAATATCCACTAGGAGTCAAGTGGCCCAGTGATTTAGTTTACAATGATAATCGATCGTTCCAATATTATAGGCATTATCTAAGTAAACAAATTCAATTTACATACTAATAATTTTGAAGGAATATGATTATAATTAATATGATACGCATTTTGTGTACATAATTATTTATTATAACACTAGCTTCTGCCTGCGGTTCCGCCCCCGTGGATGTCAGTTATCGCGTAACATAGCCTGTTTCCTTTCTCAAGGTCTAATCTAGCCCTATGCCAAATTTCATCAAAATCGGTTCAGTGGTTTAGGCGTGAAAGCGTAACATACAGATATACAGACAAACAGAGTTACTTTCGCGTTTATAATATTAGTATGGATTTATTTTGTGGCTAATATTACATGATGTTATAATGTATGTGGTAGAATATTATTGATAGACGGAAAAAAAAATCTTACTAACTGTACAGACGGTTGGTTGTACGTTCAAGGAGAATCTATTGGAGATGACAAAATATTACTTTTCAATAATTATTTTGAAAAAACATGGCTTTTGGAAACGGGGTGTTTACATGATAAGTGGCATTTTTTCGACGTAAGGCATAAAACTAATAACGCCGTTGAATCCTGGAATGACAGGTTAAATAAAAAATTACAACCAAAACCAAATCTTGCGACGACGTTATTATTTCATTTACAGAAGGATTCTATATACTACTTTGGGTTACTTAAAAAAAAAGGATTTATTAGTGTAAAAACAAAAGAAAATATGTGGTCCCAGAAGAAATTAAGAAGCGTTATTAAGGAATTGATTGATAACGAAATCAGTGTAGGTCATTGTATTGAAAAATTAGCTAATATCTGACTTTTCCATTTAAACCTATTGCGTCGATTATAGCGCACACAAAACAAAGGTAAATAAACAAAGTAACAAATTAATATTTCATTTCAGTTAGTTATCCTTTTCTGTCATGTTTTTATGTAATTTTGGAAAAAGTTTACAGATTCATTAACACTTAGCCAACAAAATATTATAATAAATAATTATGTACACAAAATGCGTATCATATTAATTATAATCATATTCCTTCAAAATTATTAGTATGTAAATTGAATTTGTTTACTTAGATAATGCCTATAATATTGGAACGATCGATTATCATTGTAAACTAAATCACTGGGCCACTTGACTCCTAGTGGATATTCAGAGGTACAACTGGCCCACTTATAAAATTATATCTGGGCGAGTGTGGTATTAACATTTTGCAAGAGGGTACAACTCGCCTGCGGGCAAGATATTAAGAGGGCGACATGTCGCCTAACCCCAAAATTTTAGAACCAAATGTCTTTTTCTTCTATAAAAGAAGAAAAAGACATTTTGTGCTGACTCTTAAGTAATTGGAACAAGAACAGACAAATAATACTGTCAGTGAGCCAGTTATTAATACAGAACTATGTCTCCTTCACAGGAACACCTAACCCGCACATTCGTGATGCACTACGCCCGCATCCCTTTAGTCCTCGAAGACGCCGCAGACCCTGACACCCTATCCAACCGCGTCGTCCACATGTCGGTCCAACTGTTCTCCAACGAGGCTCTCGCCTTACGATGCGTCCAGCAACTCCACCTTCTACACGTCATGGTGTTATCATTACGTCTTATGATGGGCAAGATCCTAGTACAGAACACCTTACACGATCCTGATCACAACTTCCACTACGTAATAGACTGTACAAGGAGGGTGATGAAGGAGCACTGCTACTGGCCGCTGGTCTCCGACTTCAATAATGTGCTGAGTCATAAAAGTGTGGCGTTGCTGTTTCTGCAGGATGACGCGCTTGTTGACATGTGGTTTGAGTTCCTGTCTATGTTGCAAGGTGAGTTTTTGTTTCCTGTTCAGTAGAATATGGGTAAGGCAGTTTCTTAAAATAGGTATTGCACAAGGTGCGAATTCTGCTTGCATCTAATGAAGCACGAAGACCGTACTTCTCTTTTCCATTATTTGTTTTATGGGAGTGACTGCTGTCTGATCAAATCAAAAGAGGAAAGCCTGCACTAGTGTCTCGTTCGTCAATCAGCAGATGAACAGTCAGTATCAGATTGATATTAAAAAAGTATTAAAAATGATCTGAACACCGAAATTCCAAATAGTTAATGGCATCCAGAGTGGTCAAATCATCTTAGCAATCAGTTTTCCAACATAATGTAAGTAGGGTGTTTATATTCATAAAATGTGCAAGCAAACACGCTGGCTTATGGTATCTAATCAAGTATAAATTCAAAATTAACATTTATGTTAGTATTCTTCCAAAGGCAATTGTGTGTAAAGGGCGTATAAACGTCAAAAACGTATTTGGTTTTCGGATTGTTATACCTCGAACCAAAGATAATGACGGTTCAGAAGTTCGTACGAGGTTCAGGTTTGAGAAAATTAAATTAAAAATTTAAAAAACCCCGTCACAATTAACACCTCCAAAAGTTGAATCCATATCCTCCATGTCGGGGGATCTTGAATTGTTAACCATTCTCTTAACCAGTCAGGGTCCCCAGCAACCGTTGAATCAAAATATACTGGGTATATGAAAAGTTAAAAGGCAAACTCCATTTTATTTTAAAATTTTTGGAGGTATTTATTGTGCGGGAGTTTTTTAAATTTTTAATCTAATTTTTAATTTATACGTTTTAAATTAATCTACTAGTCAAGCTGTTTCATTTGATACCCATATTGAGCTATGAAGTTATGAAGAAATATGTATTCCGACATGTTGTAGCGGCGGCCATCTTGGACCGATTTTTTCAAACATACTAAGTAACACTCCCGACTAATATACCTTTCTAACAAAAAAAAAACTCAATCCAATGCGGTTCATCCGTTTCAATGCTACGATGCCACAGACAGACACACGCACACACATACACACACGCATGCTAAAGAGAGCGAGTCAAACGCTGATTGGCTTGAATCCGCACTCGTATAGGTCTACCAGAATCTCATGGCACGATTTTAAAAAAAGAATTACGATTTTCATATGGCAATGTTGATGTCATCACGTCAAATTCGTCGATCTCACAGAGGTGAAATTCTTGTACGACTATTTCTTTATAAAAGACATAAGACGCACACGCGCACAAGTCTGACCGGCATACAAAGTTCACAAAGTTTGACATTGATATACACCGAAATGTCAAATATTTTATTGTTTTAAAGTTTCTGGTCTTTGTAGCGGTTTGATCAATAATTTGGCTTGTACCATTTTGATACTTTTACAAAGATTTTTATTCTTTGCCACTTGTATTATAACTTCTTTGTGCTGATGGTTATGATGACCTAGGTATAGTTATTCAATTTTCTATCGATATTATTGTATATTTAGTTCAGCTATGACGCATTTTAAATTTACTTTAGTTTAGTTTCTACATGCCATACTACAGGTATGTGCCCGACCCAGTTCTCGAAAATAGTCTTGTTACAAGTTATTGGGATAGATCTATCATCACAGACAGGATTGATCGTACTGTAACGAATATGCCTCATATACCTAATGGTAATAGAATGAAGAAGAAGAAAGAAAGAAAGAAAAAATATTTTATTCAAGCTCCTCACAAAGTGCATCTTACTAAAATATTATTACAATTTTATAAGTAATATAGGTAGGTAAATAAATTAAATTAATCTACGGTACACACTGTGCGAACCCAAATAGGGCCCCATCTCAGCATTGAACGCTGTGCACACCCTTTGTTGAGTATGCACAGCGCTGTCGATTTGACCGGTAAGTTGAAAGTGCCATCGTAAAGGCGGGTACAGATTGCTGCAACATGCAATGTAACACGTTGTGGAAGAAACAAAAGGAATACTTCGCAGCTAGAATGGTTGGGTAGGCTCACTGGTTCTTTTAGGACGTGGATCCCTTTCGCTAGCTCTTGGAACCCTGCCTCATTAATTCGGTGGAATCCAGCAGGGTTTAACAAATAGGGCACGATTTTTTTGACGGCACTAGGTATCTCATTATAAGAATATTTCACTTTAGCAGTTCAGTATGTTGGTCATTTTTCAAGAATAAAAATAAAAATCGAATACATAGGGAAAAAGAATCTTCTCGGGCGGGACTCGAACCCGCAGTCTTTCCCTTACAGGGGGAATGCCTGACCAATTCGGCTACCGAGACACGCCCGATATGATTCAAATTTCCCACCTTATACGTCTTTGAGGCGACGTAGCGTCATCTACCGATTTTCTTACGAACTATCGGAATCAATGAATGATGTTACAATCAAAAAAAAAAAAAAAAAAAAAAAAAAAAAAAAAAAAAAAAAAAAAAAAAAAAAATCTCTAAATAATAACTAAATATGTCTACTGCTATTTTTTATTTTAATTGTGTATAATGATGTGTATAGTCTCTGTGTATTGATTGAAATTAAATATATTTTCCCCACAATTTAAAAGTATCAAGATAGTTTAATCCAATTTCCCCAGTATTGCACATTACAATTTTCTAATTTGCTATTTGCCATGAGATTCTGGTACACCTATACGAACTTCTCAGCTGACATTAAGGACCCAGTCCGCGGAGCGCACGACTCAAAATCTGTCAAAATACAGACGCAGCCGTGCACACACACATCACCGAGATGCACAGTGGGCTGCTAGACGCTCTTTACCAGTCAAAATAATGGTGAAAATTGTCTTACCAATGATGAAAAACTATTTTAAGCCTTGTGGTTAGAGTGCATTTTTGAGTAATATGATTTATTGTGACGTATTACGTCTGTCAATTACATTTCGTATCTCTTTTCTTCTTATACATTCATCTCTGTCATATTATGTTACGTGACGTCATTGGCATGTCTTTTGTTTCAGTGTCATACATAGCATGTTAAACCTTTCAAAGAGATTATGAGATTTCGAACAAAATGAGGCTGGGGACATACCTACACCTAATTGTTGATATCTGAGGATACTGAAAATACTCATAAAATTAAAATGCCCACCGCGTAGACAGACCATACCTGCCTGTTACGTACAAAAATAACGAAATTTAAAATTCCGAATTACAAAATTCCGAAGTTCAAAACTGTACGAAATATCAAACTACGAGATACCGAAGATCACATATAGTTTAGATTTTATGTATAGAGCGCACATATTAATCTAAATGTATAGGAGCCGAGCACGACAATTTGACTTCTCGTCGCCTGACGGTAAGATAAGGGCATAGTGTCAAGAAAGGGCCACCATTACAAATACGTACTTAGTTAACAATGGTGGCACTCAGCTTGACGACCTTATTAGATGCCGATCCGATTGTCGTTTAGTGGTAGTGGCGTGCTCTGAAGAGTGGAATGGTGGAAGAAAAGAAAATACCTTTGCTGTGCCTGCGTCTTCTTAGCATTGAATTCCACCAAGTTCTCAGAGCGCCATTGCAAAATGTGGTCCAGGATCCGGTCAATCTCAGTGACAAGAAGCTACCCTTTTTCATCGATATCAGACTGTGTAGCCTCAGGATTTCCGTGATAACTCCGTGGTAAGGTGCTATCATCTGCATAGCAATGAAAGCTGAAGAAAGAGAGTGGGTAATATTCATCACAGAGGAAACGAATACGGCGCTCCTGCAGGCACCTAGCAACCCAATTGCACAGATTCAGGGTCCGTCTTGCAGCTCGTCTTTCTACATTTCCTCCCCGGCTGGAGCCGGGTGGGGAAGTTATGTCGGACTTGAACCGACTAAAACCGCACGCCGACTGAGGGTCGTGGTGTTAGGCCGGAGGTGAGGTTGTCTTAGGCATATCCCTCGCACCCCGGCTGACCCAGGGCCATCCCTTGCGGTCTGGCCCTCTTCGGGAGGAGGGACAACGGTGTCCAGGACTCACCCCAGAGTGGGGAGGCGCGCTTCTTAGCGCGCCACCGCCGTGGCCTGCTTCTGCTGGGGTGACAGGTGGTTCTACCCGTCAGCCCCAGGCCCGCGCTCATGAGGGACGGAGATCAGTCTGTGCCCTCCGACGCCCGAGTTGCCTGCGCACGCGGGTGGTGTGATCTGTAAGTCTCTCTCGCTCACGCCGCCACTCCCGTTCCGCCGTCTCATTCACGACCATTAGAAAGAAAAACAACCCACCCACGCGTCCACACAGTGGACCATCACCGTGAGCAAGGTGGCGAGGATGGTGGAGGCTCACTCCCAGGGCCGCCACGAACTCCAGCCTTGCCGGCCACTCGGTGAGCGTGTGCAGTCCCGTGACGTCGCTCTCGTTGCAGTGATGGCACTCGGACGTTCGCTCCTTTTCGATCAGACGCAGATTGACGTGATCGTACCAACCAAGGCGGCTCTCTTGCGTGTCTGCGACATTGCGATGCAAAAGGCTAATCCAGTGCATCAGGTCTACTGGTGGTCGCACTAACTGATACCCGCGACTCCTGCGACTCTAGTGATGCTGCTACATATGAATCAGTATCTTTAATATAACATAACCCAATGAAACTTTTTTATTACTAATATGTACGGAAACAGCAAATTTACAATATATATATATATATATATATATATATATATATATATATATATATATATATATAAATCGCGAAGGACTTCTTGCGTCTTTACAAACTACCACCCTGCGGCGTCCACTGAATGTAGTGAGATTTTTAATGTTTTCAATGCGTATGTAAGATGTTTTCATCAGTATCATATCAGTAGTCGACGTCAAATTTCATTTAAACGTTAAATGGTGATATTCAAATTAAATATTTCTAGCTGAATTAGAGCGTCCGTTCACTCTTAAATCTTTCTTGCACACTGAATACCTGCGTATACCTACTAAACACTGCATGCACATTCCTGCCTCCATCCAACTGTATGTTTATATCAATTCCGTATAATGCTCTGCATATATGATAATGAGTATAATAACTAAATGACATCCATCTACTATTGAATTCAGATTGGTTCCGAATACTGTTTTTGAATTATTGTATCCAGCTTATCAGCCAAGAGGCTTCCACCTATATAAGGGCTTATAATGACTCCAGGCACAGATAATAAATAATTAATAGTTAGCATACAAAAGTGACAATACCTATGTATAGCGTAGGTATTTTCACTTTGGTGGTCTACAAAATCTTAAAAAGTAATATAATCATTTTTGAGGAGTGAAAGGTAAGTTTGTATGTATAAACAGGTAAGCTCAGAGGCACAGGCTGGTGTGGACAGGTAAGTCCGGAGTTGGACAGGTAAGTATGTATAAACAGGATGCAATGGATCAAGATACCGAAATATCTACCCAGGAGGGTCCCAGCCTAGCTGGGGAATCCCTCCCGTTGCCAGGTGATGATGTAGCGCGACCTTCGTGCTACACGAGGAGTCTGACAAGGTATGCAACCAAAAAGCGCAAAGGGAAGGGGAACAAAAGGGTTCCCCTGCCGCAGGTGGACGAGCGGGACGAGGACTTCGTCCCTCCCGGGCTTGGGTTGGCCGCCAGCGGCAGTAACAGCAGCAACAAAGACGAGCGCCCGGGCCCCCCTAAGCCCAAGGTGCAGGCTACAGGCCGAGAAAGGGCAAGGAGGAGCGGTGGGAAGGCCGCCCCCTCCCCCCTCAGGACTTCTCGCCGTGGGTTGGTTCATCCAGCCCGGAGAGGGAGGTGGCGCTGGACTCACCCATCTACAGGAGGACAATGATCCTCACTCACCACCTCGGCCGGATAATGGCGAGACAAGCGGGGTCTGCAACTCCCGAGCAGGCAGAAATGCTCGGGATCGTTGAGCAGATCGCAGCCACCGGTGAGGGTCTGGCCGCCCAGATGGCGGAACAGGTGAGGAGGGAGGCCGAGGTCCAACGGCGGGAGGCTGAGTCCCGGCGCCAACTCCAAAAAGTTACGGTGGAGCTGGAGGCCCTCAAGAAAAGGGTGGAGCACCTGACCGAGTTGCCGGGAGTGGCGACTCAGTCAATGCGGAAGGCGCAGCCGGAGCGGTCGTCGCACTCTGCTCTGGCGGGGCGGCCGGTGCAGCCGGAGCGGCCAGCACAAACAGCGCAACCAGTGATGCGGCCAACTCGACCAGCAGAGCCAGAGTCGTGGACCCACTGCTACAAGGCCATACGTGCCGAGATGGCAGCGCAAGAGGAGCGCACGAACCGGTGGATGGAGTCCTTTCTGGACATCGTCTGCCGTCCTCCTCTCGCGCCACCGGCCGGGTACGCCACCGCAGGGAGGAGGGGCCCTGCCTCCCCGGCGGTGGCGACCCCGTCGGAGCCGGCTCGCCACCCCGCTCCAGGTCAGCCACCCCGCACGGCCGCGGGCAGCGGGACCCATAGGGGCGGCCTTACCTTCCGGTGAGGGGCAAGCTGCGCCCCCGGGCCTCGCCGTTGACCCGGTGTCTCCAGATTCAGCTGCTCGGAGGAGTCGTTGGCTCCCTGTTCCCAGCGCGGGCGGTAGAACATATTCCACCGCAGATGACTCCGCCACCTAGGTCGCCTATGGCGCCCAGCGTGGATGACGACGACGTGCCCGAGGTCACTTGGGTAGAGCTAGAGCTGGCGGTGTTAAGGCTTAAGGCCAAGACCACCGCCCCGGTAGCCAACGGCATTCCAGGCCGAGCGTGGCTCTAGGCGAAGAAGACGCTCTCGAGCCCCGACTGAGAGGGTTTCTCAGCGCATGTCTGGAGCGAGGCCAGTTTCCGAAGATGTGGAAGACGGGGAAACTGGTCCTCATCCGAAAGGCGGAGCGCCCAGTGGGCTCACCATCCGCCTACAGGCCGATAGTGTTGCTCGACGAGGTGTGCAAGCTCTTTGCAACAGTGATTGCAAAGCGCCTCGTCGAGCACCTATCCGAGTGGGGCCTGACCTGGCGGATGGCCAGTTTGGCTTCCGCCGGAGGCGCTCCACCGTGGATGCCATCATGCGCATGAGAACTCTGGCGAAGGACGCCGTCGCTCGGGGCGAGGTGGTGTTGGCGATGTCACTGGACATCGCCAACGCTCTTAACATCCTGCCCTGGAGCTGCATTAGGGAGGCGCTCGTGTATCACGAAGTGCCTCTCTGCCTTTGCCGCATAGTCGGGGCGTATCTGTCGGAGAGAGCAGTCGTCTACCCAAGTGCGACCGGGCTCGATCGGCGAGAGATGTCGTGCGGTGTTCCGCAGGGATCGATCCTGGGACCGCTACTGTGGAACATCGGTTACGACTGGGTGCTTCGGGGTGAGCTCGCGGACGGTGCCGCCCGCCGTCACGTGTTATGCGCAAGACACGCTGGTGACGGCGTGCGGGGCTACATACCGCGAAGCGACCCTGAAGGCCACGACCGCGGTTGCCCAAGTCGTGGAGCAGATCCAGCGGCTGGGTCTCGAGGTGGCTCTGCATAAAAGCGAGGCCACGTTCTTTCATGGGCCACGGCGCGTGCCACTGCAGGATTCCTGCCTCATAGTGGGAGACATTTCCATTGGCATCAAGCCCCAGATGAAATATCTGGTGCTCGTGCTCGACGGCCGGTGGAACTTCGGGTAGCATCTCCGAAGACTGGCCCCAAATTGAAGGACACAGCTGCCGCTTTGGGGCGGCTGCTGACCAGCATGAGGGGGCCGGATGACTCCTGCAGGAGACTGTACGCGGGAGTCGTGCGGTCCATGGACCTATATGGGTGCCCAATATGGGCGGACCCTGACGTTCCATAATGCACGTCTGCCATATGGTCCGCAGCTTGCAATGGCCAGAAGGGCCATTAGGGGGTACCGCACGATATCCTTGAAGGCGGCAAGTCTCCTTGCCGGATCCCTACTGTGGAACCTGCATGCGAGAGCCCTTTCGATGCTATTTCGGTATCGATAGGAGGCGCGGGAGCAGGGACGGGAACCCGAGCCTGAAGAAATTCGGGCCGTGAGGTCCCAGCTCCACCGGAACATGGTAGCTGAGTGGGAGCTACGGCTTGGGCGACCAAGCGCAGGGCACGCCATAATAGCGGCGGTAAGACCCATCATGGAAGAATGGCTAGAGAGGCCACACGGCAGCCTCTTGTACCGGCTGACGCAGGTGATTACCGGACACGGGTGTTTCGGGAGTTACCTGTGTCGGATGCGGAAGGAGCCAACGTCCAAGTGCCATCACTGTGATGCGAGCGAGGACACAGAGCTGCACACGCTGACCGAGTGCCCGGCGTGGGCCACGCCGAGGCGGGTCCTAGTGGCGGTTCTGGAGGTGGGAGTAGTCACACTCGCCACATTGCTCACAGCGATGGTACGATGCGCGAACGCTTTGGGTGCGGCCGCCTCCTTCTGCGAGCAAGTAATGCTCGAGAAAGAGGCGGCCGGTCGGGTCCGGACTAGACTCCGGGCCCGGAAAGCTCGAGAAGAGCGAAGGCGAACCGGACGTCGGAGGTCGCAGAACGGCCTTGGGGTGACCGGTGGAGCCGCCTGTCACCCTAGTAGAAGCAGGCCGCGGCGGTGGCGCAAAGTGCGCCTCCCAGTACCCAGGGCTAGATGGAGACACCGAGGTCCCCACAACCCGAAGGGGACCATCTCGAAAGAGATGGTCCTGAGTCTGCCGGGGTGCGAGAGATATGCTTTCGGCAATCTCACCTCTGGCAACCAAGGACCCAAGACGGTGTGCGTTTTAGTCGATTCGAGTCCGACATAACCGCCTCCACCGGCTCCGTGGGGGTGGTATCCGTGGGGATTTTGCGCACGATAAAAAAAAAGTATAAACAGGTAAGCTCAGAGGCACAGGCTGGTGAAGACAGGTAAGTTCGGAGTTGGACAGGCAAGTATGTATAAACAGCTAAGCTCAGAGGCACAGGCTGGTGTGAACAGGTAAGCTTACATCACGGCCGGCACATGTCTGTTTGTTTACAAACTTCGGCACGCGAGTGCACTGAAGCCCGCCGC
This sequence comes from Eilema sororculum, assembly GCA_914829495.1. Taxonomy (NCBI): domain Eukaryota; kingdom Metazoa; phylum Arthropoda; class Insecta; order Lepidoptera; family Erebidae; genus Eilema; species Eilema sororculum. The sequence continues at coordinate 2,227,860 of OU618544.1, read as the reverse complement.
CCCGCGCCCCGCGCCATGCGTCCTTCGTGAACCCCGAATAGGCCCCTCAGACACCGTACCTAGTGCCCGTTTAAGGATACTTAAGAGACGCAAGATTATTGTCACGAAAACATGATAAAAACTTTACAAATACGATATTCAATGGACACGATAAGATCGGTGAACTGAACTCAAAGTATACGTGGTAAATTATACGCTGAACACTAGTGTCCTCCAAATTTCAGTCGGACGATGGCGGAACTACATTATACGCTAAAAGGCATTGTAGTGATGGAATTACGTCCATGCCAATTTTTCGCCATTGCATTCTAAGGATCATAAGGGACCATTGGGCTAAAAATGAGGGTCGGTCAATCTTGCGTCCGTATTCCGGACGCACAAAGTCAGTCGGACGCAGCATCATCGGTAAATAACGCCATGTAGGACGCAACATGTCCTTCAAGATTTATATATATATATATATATATATATATATATATATATATATATATATATATATATATATATATATAGACCATGAAGTTAGTATCTAATTATAATTTCATTACAACTGAACCTAAAAATATTGTTTCTACAAAAAATATTTTAACTAGGTATATCCCCAACTTTACAGTTCAAACCTTAAAGCAAGTATGTCAAAATCTGAAACATTATGCTATAAATGTACCAACGAATATATGAAATGGCTAAAATCGGAACTATGGTTGTCACTGTAAAATGCATACTATTTTATTGCCGTCCAAATGATTAATGAAGACGGTGGCGCCATTTTTCATGTCATATATTTCTTGGTAGGCCTATTTGTGTATGCATGAACTGTCATCACGCGCCAAAGAGACGTGCTCCTGCTTCGAAGGCCCGTCGGCGAATGACGGGCGATGAGAAAAAATATGGCAGAAAAAAGACACCATTTTACGCGTTTTTCAGTAACTTTGAAGTTATTTTTTAGATTGATTACTAAATGTATCATCAAATAAGTTTTGTCTTCCCTATCAAGAAGTCTTTGACTTTCAAATGTATACCGGTTCATTGCTAAAATCACTCATTTTCAATATGAATTTACTCAAAGACTGGAGCCTGTTTCACGTAGCGTGTATGGAGAATTTACGTAAAACATAATATCTAGATTTTAGGGCTTTAAAAGAGGAAGTCTTTGTTTGTAAAGGTACAAAAAAGTACACGGTTTCTTCAGTGTTCAAAAAGTGTTTCTTTTTATCAATTTGTCTTGGTTTATTGGGTTAAATCTGAAAAATACGAAGGCATGTTTTTGCATTTTTTCTCAATTTGGTGGGTTTGTTAACGTTTATTATATAACAACTATTAGGTTTTAAGAGTTTCATATAAGCATACCATAATTTTTGGTCTTTGATTGTAATATATACAAAGTATCATTGATATCAATCATATCTAAGTAGGTTAAATAAGAAAAACTGTAACACTCTTTTCGGTGATTTTCACGATCTGGCCCCTTAAGTTTGGTTCGAGGTATAACATTGCCATTCAAACAAATTTTGTATCCTTTTCTTACTTTTATAGCCATGCCTTTAATTTCTTATTTGATGTTATCGATGTCTTTCGAATTTTTTATACGTGATTTTCTTATACATGGTCTTTGTTTTTTGTTGTGAGAAGAGAGTACGAATACGTAAAAAATAAACACGTGTAAATGAATGACGCAGAGTAGTATACTTACTTTCTTGTGATTGTCTTTATAAGTAAGTATTTTGAGTAAATATTATAGGCACGTCAACACGCGTGGTGCCGTGCCGTGTCGTGTCGTAACTAAAGTGCATAACGTATTGGCAGGCATGAACGTGAACATCCGCGAGGTGGGCGGGCACATCGAGTTCGAGCCGTCGTCGTACTACGCGGCGTTCTCGTGCGAGCTGGAGGCGGCGGCCTACCCCATGTGGTCCGTGCTGTCGCACCTCACGCGGCCCGAGCACGCGCCCCTCGCCCGCCGCATCGTGGCCGCCGCGCTCACCTATCTGCAGGAGTGGCTGGACGCCGTGCACTTCACCGCGCCGCACATGGAGCGGGTACGTAGTGCGCACACGCACCGTGTGTCTGTAGCTCACCTACCTGCAGGAGTGGCTGGACGCCGTGCACTTCACTGCGCCGCACATGGAGCGGGTACGTAGTGCGCACACGCACCGTGTGTCTGTAGCTCACCTACCTGCAGGAGTGGCTGGACGCCGTGCACTTCACTGCGCCGCACATGGAGCGGGTACGTAGTGCGCACACGCACCGTGTGTCTGTAGCTCACCTACCTGCAGGAGTGGCTGGACGCCGTGCACTTCACTGCGCCGCACATGGAGCGGGTACGTAGTGCGCACACGCACCGTGTGTCTGTAGCTCACCTACCTGCAGGAGTGGCTGGACGCCGTGCACTTCACTGCGCCGCACACGGAGCGGGTACGTAGTGCGCACACGCACCGTGTGTCTGTAGCTCACCTACCTGCAGGAGTGGCTGGACGCCGTGCACTTCACTGCGCCGCACATGGAGCGGGTACGTAGTGCGCACACGCACCGTGTGTCTGTAGCTCACCTACCTGCAGGAGTGGCTGGACGCCGTGCACTTCACTGCGCCGCACATGGAGCGGGTACGTAGTGCGCACACGCACCGTGTGTCTGTAGCTCACCTACCTGCAGGAGTGGCTGGACGCCGTGCACTTCACCGCGCCGCACATGGAGCGGGTACGTAGTGCGCACACGCACCGTGTGTCTGTAGCTCACCTACCTGCAGGAGTGGCTGGACGCCGTGCACTTCACCACGCCGCACATGGAGCGGGTACGTAGTGCGCACACGCACCGTGTGTCTGTAGCTCACCTACCTGCAGGAGTGGCTGGACGCCGTGCACTTCACCGCGCCGCACATGGAGCGGGTACGTAGTGCGCACACGCACCGTGTGTCTGTAGCTCACCTACCTGCAGGAGTGGCTGGACGCCGTGCACTTCACCGCGCCGCACATGGAGCGGGTACGTAGTGCGCACACGCACCGTGTGTCTGTAGCTCACCTACCTGCAGGAGTGGCTGGACGCCGTGCACTTCACCGCGCCGCACATGGAGCGGGTACGTAGTGCGCACACGCACCGTGTGTCTGTAGCTCACCTACCTGCAGGAGTGGCTGGACGCCGTGCACTTCACCGCGCCGCACATGGAGCGGGTACGTAGTGCGCACACGCACCGTGTGTCTGTAGCTCACCTACCTGCAGGAGTGGCTGGACGCCGTGCACTTCACCGCGCCGTACATGGAGCGGGTACGTAGTGCGCACACGCACCGTGTGTCTGTAGCTCACCTACCTGCAGGAGTGGCTGGACGCCGTGCACTTCACCGCGCCGCACATGGAGCGGGTACGTAGTGCGCACACGCACCGTGTGTCTGTAGCTCACCTACCTGCAGGAGTGGCTGGACGCCGTGCACTTCACCGCGCCGCACATGGAGCGGGTACGTAGTGCGCACACGCACCGTGTGTCTGTAGCTCACCTACCTGCAGGAGTGGCTGGACGCCGTGCACTTCACCGCGCCGCACATGGAGCGGGTACGTAGTGCGCACACACACCGTGTGTCTGTAGCTCACCTACCTGCAGGAGTGGCTGGACGCCGTGCACTTCACCGCGCCGCACATGGAGCGGGTACGTAGTGCGCACACGCACCGTGTGTCTGTAGCTCACCTACCTGCAGGAGTGGCTGGACGCCGTGCACTTCACCGCGCCGCACATGGAGCGGGTACGTAGTGCGCACACGCACCGTGTGTCTGTAGCTCACCTACCTGCAGGAGTGGCTGGACGCCGTGCACTTCACCGCGCCGCACATGGAGCGGGTACGTAGTGCGCACACGCACCGTCTGTCTGTAGCTCTGTGAAGATGTGTAGCCGACAGCTGAATATGCTGTTCTCAGGTCGGCTGCCGTAGGGCGAGCCGGGTAAACTGGGGTAGGTAAAACCTGGACGCGGGGGGTGGTGGCTGTGACTGTGGTGCACCTCTGCAGTCGATGGACGACCTCCTGTCGTGCCCACTGTGCCCCTACATCTGCACGATTGCCGACCTAAATAAAGTGACGGGAAAGTGTGGTCAAAGTTGCCGAGTTTTGGGCTGGGCGCATCTAAGTATTTAATTTCTTAATGTTTAACACGAAGAAGAAGAAACTGAATATGCTACAACTTTTTCATTGAGAAAGAAGGCGACGTACGACCGGCCTATGTAGCTCGGCGCTCGATTGCATTTTCATTGGTCGCTGGTAAGGTCTGGTTGTTTCGACATGTATTCGCATTCTAGAACTCGTATAATAAGCTCTGTTTAGTTTGGGTCTAGATCGCGCTGTGTAGAATAATCTAGCGTATATTATCATTATTTTATTAAACCTAGAATCATTATTTTCACTGCAGACTAACGAAGAACCGAAGCCTGTTGTAAGTTCATTTCAATTATTGTTTAGGTTAAATCCACACTGAATATTCTGTATTCGTAATAGTAGGTTGCACGATTAAAATAAAAGCATGCAAGCATAACATGTAGCACGTAAGCATTTTTCGAACGCATCATACTCGTATATCGGAAAAATAAAAAGTAGTTCTTATTTTATTAATTATATTCTTATATTCGGTCCCTTTATGGCCCCTAATTGAGACTTTTACTATACCTCGTGCCAAAGTGATTGAGAATAAAGTTTGTTGAACGAGTCGACCTTGTGACCAGTTTGGACCGGATACTTGGGGGTTGTAAACATTTTTCACACTTGAATGAATTTTTACAGCATTAAGTATACTAACTATACTATGATTTTTAATTCGAGTCAGTAAAATGACAAGTGCAACTGTCACTGATACAAAAAAGGGTGACCCGCTACAATAGTGATGTTCGACAATCAATAGACTATGACATTTTAGTCATACTTTATTATAATAGGTATGAAAGCATTTTTTATTGTAAATATGTGATAAGTATGTATTAAACAATACTATTGGAGAAATATGGATCTTACCATCTTATTATAAAAGTTGGGAATATACGTTTCAAAAGCTAGTCTAATCTAATCTTTAAGATATTGTATTGAATAACACACTTGTACTTTTTCCACTGAGTTTATTTTAGACCTGATCGGATTCGCCTTACGGCATTCTCAAAGGTAAAAACACTACAATCCTTACTAATCCTTACTAATATTATAAATGCGAAAGTAACTCTGTCTGTCTGTCTGTCTGTCTTTCTGTCTTTCTGTCTGTCTGTCTGTCTGTATGTTACGCTTTCACGCCTCAACCACTGAACCGATTTTGATGAAATTTGGTATAGGGGTAGATTAGACCTTGAGAAAGGACATAGGATATGTTTGGTCGCGATAACCGACATCCACGCGGGCGGAGCCGCGGGCAAAAGCTAGTAAATAAATAAATGATATTGTAGTGTTTCGGAATTACAATTCTTAAAACATCAATGTAAACCTTTGAGAATGCCGTAAGGCGAATCCGGTCAGGTCTAAAATAAACTCAGTGGAAAAGTACAAGTGTGTAATTCAATATGTGTAACAGATTCCACCAAGGGCCATCAATCTCCAGTATAAACAGTCTAAACATAATCTTAAAGACTTTCATCCAAATATTTCGCACCAGAAAAGTTTTCATCTGAGCCTTGGGGCGAGATTTCTTCAGTAGTGTGCTGGCTATCATCACTTGTTTCACTACTGCTGCTTCCATCTTGGAGGTTTATGATTGCGGTACATGTTTACGATGGTGACCCTCTTTCCGAGACTTTGCCTTTAGCTTACTATCAGGCGAGGTGAAGTCAAACTGACATGACTTTATAAAAAAAATATAATGTTGACTAATTTTTATTTTTAAACCCCATTGCCCCAACCCCATAGTGATGTGGTCACTATTTATTTGTGACAAAAAACCTGTAACACTGGAAATGTCAATTTACTGACTCGAATTAAAAATCATACTATATATACCTACAAATCGAATACATAGGGAAAAAGAAGAATCATCTCGGGCGGGACTCGAACCCGCAGTCTTTCCCTTACAGGGGGAATGCCTTGACCAATTCGGCTACCGAGACACCGCCCGATGTGATTCAAATTTCCCATCTTTATAAGTCTTTAAGGCGACAGTGGAGTAATCTTTTTCCCTATGTATTCGATTTTTCACACTGTAGCGAAACCGACTGCAGCGCCATGTGGCACCCTCGTGATCCTTTATTTTTGTTACACACAAAAATCACTATTCTAATATGATATTTACTGCATACTTTATTCTCAATACATCTGGCACGGCCTATAGTTCGCCCCCGACTAACCAGCCCCGTGCGGGTGTGTGTGCAGGCGGAGGTGATGCACGCGTCGTTCCACTTCCCGCTGCACCGCTACCTGGCGGCGTTCCTGTGCGCCGGCGCGCGCTGCATGGGCGTGCGCGCCGCCGACGTGCTGCCGCCGCCCGACCTGCTGGCGCTGCTCGCCGTGCACCCGCTCCGAGTGCAGGTACGTGCCACCACGCTGTACACCGTACAGGGTACCGACCGGGGGTCAGTGGGACCGACGGTCAATAGGGACCGACGGTGAATGGGACCGAGGGTGAATAGGGACCGAGGGTGAATGGGACCGATGGTGAATAGGGACCGAAGGTGAATAGAGATCTACTGGTGAATAGTGATCTAGGGGTAAATAGAGATCAAGGAGTGAATAGAGATCTAGGGGTGGAGATGAAGCGGTGAATATCGACCAAAGGATGAATAGAGATCAAGGGGTGAATATAGACCAAAGGGTGAATAGAAATTTAATGGTGAATAAAGATCAAGTGGTTAATATAGACCAAAGGGTGAATAGGGATCAAGGGGTGAATATAGACCAAAGAGTGAATAGGGATCAAGGTATGAATAGAGACAAAAAGAAATGTAAATTAGGGGTTGAGAGGGTGTATAGAGACCAAGAAGTGAATACAAAAAGAATGCCACGAACTAACGGAAACCAATAAACTCTTTTTACAAAATACATATTTAACTATAAATTTAACGATTCTGTGCATTATTACATGGAAATAGACCATAGTTTCGCATAAAAGAAAATCATGTGACCATTTTATTTGTATTCACCCTACAGTACTATTTTTTTGGGAGCTCATTATAATTGTAAATGTCTTATAAGAGAAGTTTTAAGTAAGAAATGAAACGCAAATCATTTATCTATCTTTATTGTTGAAAAATCGACGACACATTCAGACTAGGATCGTTTGGTTCAAATTTCTTCGTTCGGGAATCAAAATAGGGGGTATTTTAGACTGCTCACATAATTTGAGAATTTTTTGAAACATTTACTTAACAACAATAGCTTTTATATACTTAAAATACCACTTAAAAGCGTGGCTTACAAATTCATCTTAGAACTACTAGCATACTACGTATAGAAACATTTTAACTAAAACTAAATATCTATTGAACTATTCTGTTTTCAATATCTTATATCATATTCAGTTTATACAATATAAGAAATTAATATACATGTTCTTATTAAATATAATTATATTAAGCCAAGCCTATCTAATAATTTCTTAAACAAGACAAACGACGGGATGAAATATTTAGACCATGCTCCTTATTTCAATCGTGTAACATGTCTAAAGGCGCCTTGCCACGGCCCGAGTTTTCACGGAGGTATGCGCGTCAAACCATATTCCATGATAATGCAGACACGTTTGTCACAGTACATGCGTCAATGTCCACGTCCGTGAAACCTCGCTCCGTGGAAAGCCGTTATAAGACACAGTAGTGTAGTTGATATCTAAATAAAAAATAAACAACCTATTGATTTCAGTATAAATATGTCTGTATATATCTTCGCAACAATTGGTTTTTAGACGTCTTTGTCCAGGCGTAAATGTGTTTGCATACATGTATTTATTTTATATATAACATTTATTTCTTAGTCATGATTTTGCGATTAAAAATAACAGAGTACTTACTTAAACTAATACGTAAAGAATACAATGTCTAGACTATGTCATTTCGGCACATTTTGTATACTAATGAGGTCTTTAGATGTGTATATTATATTGTAGAAAATAATAAAGATAAATCTATATTCCATAAAAATTTAAAGCTAATGAACCTCTTTATTTGTCGAAATTGTAGAGATTCTGCAATTTAGATATTAATATAGGAATCTGTCAGTTTTTGGGCACTAAATCCTACCAAAATAAAAACTTGCTGCGCAGGAGTATTTTACGTCAAGAAGAGATCAAACATTTTTTGTCAAATTATATTTCTCCCTCGTACTATCCTTTAATCATCGCATTAGCATTAAAATTTAATGTTACCAGTAAAAAAAATCACAAATATCAAGCCACAATTATACACTACGTAGTAATAAAACGGGTATACAAAATTGAACTCTAATTCGCCTCTACTCTGTTGTTAATTTCGGTTGTGAAGCCTTCGTCTTCTTTCATGAGTTCGTCCGGGGGCGGGTCTGCCTTAACGTGTTTGGAGTAGTCGTAGGTGAGGAGTTTGGCCGCGATGAAACCGCCGGAGCCGCGAGCTCCTCTGTGGTACAGGCCAGCACCACTGTTCAAGGTGGCACCTTTGCTGTTTGGGGCTGTAAACAAAATATTAGAATCAATACTTTTTTGTCTACAAAACGACAGACATTGAAACTCCCTAATTTATGCCAAATGTTCGAGCTCTCCTGGTTAAGGAGTCGATCTTATGATCGAAAGGTCCCGGGTTCGAATCCTGGCCATTACACTACCGACGTGAACCCAAACACAAGCAATTTAGCTTAGTTGGAGGGGTTAGAGGTAATATTAGTTATTTCGATTCTTCCGTTCTCTCTCTTGCTTATGCTACATTCCTATCTACCTTCTTTCTCACTACATACTTAACTTAGTAAAGTAGTAGTACACCTTGATTTATTAACTCAAGGCTCTTTAATACGTAATTATGACTACGCATATAATTATGTTTGCGGCAATTAATGCGGTGATGTATTCAACATATGTGCAGATGTCTTTACAATTATGCACATATGGATATATGGATATACAGGTGTACATTTCAACTACCTGACCTTCATATTTAAATGGTCTATCGTAGCATTTTAAACTAGCTGCTATCCGCGGCTTCGCCCGCGTGGATGTCGGTTACCGCGATTAAACAAACATAGTTTGATATCCTGTGCTCTGCTTCCATATAAAATTTCATCAAAATTGGTTCAGTGGTTTAGGCGTGAAAGCGTAGTAAACTTTCCCATTTACAATATTAGTATGGATATGAATTAATATGGATTATATAAAGATGAATATTCCACAACATTCTACACAACGCTGTCGAGACCCATGGTAAGCTTTTATAGCTTGTGTTATGGAATCTAGAACGCGGATAAACATACTTATATACTTTTTTTTTTGTAAATACATACATATTATACATATAAACACCCAGACCAATGCAAATAGCCATATTCATGCATACAAATATTTGCACTGAGCGGGAATCGAACCCGCGCCTCCGGCGTGGCAGACCGTAAGATGGACTATAAATTTTTCAAATTCTCTATTGTTAATGCTTCAATAGTACAACATACATTTGCTAGGCAGCACGGGCTGTACGTCTATGAAAGGCACGGTGCTCTGCGCGGCATCTGCGTCGTAGTCTGAGTGTGTGAACTCGATGTACTGGTCGTGCGCTGAGTCTATCTTCAGAGCTTTGTCGCCTCTGGTCGGCAAATCCGGATTGTACAACTGCAGACGTGATCTGGAAATACCATAATGTTACTTAACATTCACAGACATTTATATATTCGAATACATCGGGAAATATGAAATGCTCAAGTGGGACTTGAACACACGACCTTTCCCCTACAGTGAGAATGCTCTTCCAACTGAGCTATTGAGCCACATCTGATTCATTTCAAATTTCCCTTCTCTTTATATCCGTCTTTAAGGGTGACAACTTTCTTATGAACTGTTGGATCCAATGAATGAATTTTCAACCATTTTTATACATTGATTTCTAATTTTAGAGTTAGCATATTAAATGCTATAAAAAATTATTTAGATATTTATATAGTTTGTGTGAGTGTGCTATATTTACGTTCAAGGCAACTACTTCTCAATTAGCCATAGTTATCTTCTGAATACGGTTTGAAACTCCCTGCCTAATAACAATTAGTCTATTGCACTGCTGGACATACGCCCTTTCCAATATTGGGAGGCTTTAGTAGGCTGTTTCCACCCTGGCTATACCAGTTGGTACAGGGTTTTATGTCGAGTTTCCCTTTTCTCGCAGTGATATCGTCCGCATATTTTCAATTAGTCGCCATTTAAGACACCTTTCTGACGAGATAGTACGGGACTCACAACACTACTCCTCATTAAAAAGCTCTTGCTAGAATGAAAGGTGGTATGTACCTTGGTTGTGAAGATCCTTCGGTGTTGTCGTTGCTTATCCACTGGCTCTTCTCCGGCCACAGTTTGCCTGTTGTGTAGTTAAATGGCGTTGATCGAATTTCGAAGTGCAAATGTGCACCGATCATCTGGAACCTGAAAGTAATTGCGGCCTCTTTAAGTACTATGACGTGACAAAAATCTTGTAAAAATTACCAAGTAAATATCAGTAGTTAGGCTTTTGCTGTGAAAGACACCGTAACTTAATCTTGTACATTAATACTACCACGTTATCTTGAATCTATTACCTCAGTGTTGAGTAACAAAATCTTTAAAATATGCATACAATTAGTTTACTGTAATCTTGATTTAAAAAATACGCTGTAGAAAACAAATTCGAGCGTGTTCAATCGCTAAGATCGCAATAAATGAACGTGTATGCCGCTGTTATTATGCCTTTGGACTAAAAATAAGCTTATTGCTCACCTGACTCCTGTTAAAACGTATCCTGAAGGTGAATCCAACTCATCCAAATCGATAGCTCTTCTTTCGTAAGTCAGTTTGTGGTAGTCTTCTCCGTCTACTACCTCGGAGTTGGACGGATCGAAAGGCCTCACCGCTACTTCTTCCGACGCCTCCACAAATCCTCGCTCGACTAACGTGCCTTGATGGATCTGCAGGTGGAACACTCTACCGATCTTGACGAGTCGTAGTCCTGTCACAACCCTGCGTTATTGGAATAATTAGTATCTTTACGAGAAATTAGTAATTTTAATTACATAGTCACCCGCACACCCATGCAGTTATTACAAATATTGTTGTTCTGTTTAGTGTTCACTTGTTTATGTCATGTTTACCCACATAAAAATTGACAATGTGTTGGCAAAGCGAATATTTTTAATGATCAACAAATGTTTTATTGCAATGGACATTTTAATTACCAAAAAATGTTTCATTGTAATTGACATTTTTATGATCAACAAATGTTTTATTTGCAGTGTACATTTTAAAAATTAAAATTGTTTTATGGAAGCTAAGTCTTCATACTTTTTCCCATGTCCCTAATACTGACTTGTTACTTTCTACATCGGCAACCGCTTCTCGCAAGCTGAAGAAACGTTCAGAGTTGTTGACACTCTCTTCGCATAGACACATGCAATATGAGCAGTGATTAAGGTTCCATCTCCACCAGGAGTCGACCTTTGAAAGAAATATTAAAATTATCAACAGTTTGAGTGATGTTTCGCACGCCCAAATATTTTTGGTCAACTATATCATTCGTAGTGATGTTTCGCGGGCCTAAATATTTTTGATAGATTTCTTATTTCGTTGGAATATTTTTTAAATATTTTTTCTACAAAGTCTGATTTTAATGATTTGTTTTGTAATTACTGAAACGTCTGCAATTACAATACTTAATGTAATCATATTTCATAACTTTGTAATGCCTTTTAAAGTTGATTTAATTCGGTATTTCTTTAAAGATTACATATTTGATACTTTCGGAATTTTACTGATTGAAATGAATCCGTTAAAAAGAGGTTTTATTTCAATTATTACTTGTTTATTTTGTATGTTTGGGGGTTATTACGTTAGTTAACATTTTAGTACAATGTTATACAACTTTATTTATTTGTTATTTCCTGTTAATCAAAAATTTAAAAGAAAAAGTTTGTAAAAAGCGTTTCAAGTTTGTTTTTTGGAGGTTGAATGTCTTCACTACAGTGCTATTGAATTTTAGCAGTAGTGTGTCCCTAAAAGTGTGCGGGTGACCCGAACTTTTAAGGACTAACTTGTTCCGGGCGATGTCTGATACCGAAGGCCGCAGGCTGAAGTATCGGTGCGAGTTGTAGCTATCGTCATCGCACAGGCACATGCAGTACGAGCAGTGCCAGAACAACCAACGCCACCATGAATCCACCTATACATAATTACGAACTCATATCTAAGTACTACATGCACATCTGTGAGCCTAGTATCCAGTAGGTAACATTGCGTGCTTTGTTGCGCCACATTGCGTGCTTTGTTGCGCAACATTGGAGAACTTGTTGCGCTTCACATGTTGCCTAGCGAATACCAGACTTAAAGAATAAGTTACATTATTTTGCTGTCCTATTGCTTGTTTTCTTAATTATCTGACCCTATTATCTCATTAGCAGTTCTATTGACACTGATAAGACTGAATTTTGTGATAGCACATCTAAAATGTACTGTGCTTACACAAACACTATTAATGATCTGACGTCATTAGTAAAACACAGGCTGATTATATGTGGTAATTTGCAGGCGTCTCATACTTCCAATAATTCGTTGACATACAGTATTTGCTCAAGGATTATAATTGTTCTAATACTAAGTGGCACACATAATCAATTGTATCCACATAGTTAATCTATCCAATTAAAAAATCAAGTAGATTGCAGCGCCACTTACCAATTTCCATTGTGAATCTTGACGAAAACATTCATCAAATGGTTTAATCTATTCCGGAGTTCAGAGATGGAAAAAGGGTTACCTAATGGTTATATTGCTTTAATAAAAACGGTCTTACCTTCGTAGTACCCAAGCTGCAATAACCACCTTTGCCTAGCACACGTCCGCTCTCATACTCGATGTATTCATACCGTCTGCTGCTATAAAGACTCTGTAATAGAAAATATAGATAATAAGACGTTTGCATTGCCCGTACATCCATCGTGATGAGTTATCGTGCGTTGATGATTATCTTATGAGGTCAAGGATTCGGAAAAAATATGTACATATTTTGTGCGGTTGTTTACATAACAAAGTCAATAATATTATTTTTAAGTTGAGTTTTGATAGCGTCTGCATTTTAAACTTCAGTCAGATTCACATCAGATGATAGTCAATAACATAATTAAGTTTTTGTGGAATATGAAATGGTGGAATTTACTTTTTGGAATTGACCCAAGATAACTAAAATTGTGGAGCCAAACATAAGAAAAGTTTACCTTTGTAATATATTGGAAAGAGAATTATTCTTTCAAGAATTTTCCTAAACTAAAATTTCCCCATGAAAATGTCCGATTTCTAAACTTTCAGGTTGCATGATTTACATTTTCTCGTATTATTTGATTGTCCATCTTATTCTGAGTCTCACACAATAACGTATAAACAGTAGCAACGTTAATTAAAAGCGTGTTTTTTTCTCTTTGTCTCGTATAATGTTGATTAATACTAATCTAACTGGACTATAAACAGACACGATAGTTATAAATGAGGTCAATTAACAGTTCAACTCCAACAGACGCTCTGAACTTATATTGTATGTTATATATTATCACGCCTATCCCCGTCCGGGGTGAGCACGAAGAAAAATTCATGCTCTTTACGAACATACTTTGCAGTAACTTCATCTCAACTGTGCTGATTTTACTTTTATTGTGTTCTCGTATGCATTGAAATGGGGACCACCACCTCAATTTTCTTTACTTCTGAACATTAGAAGTAAGTTGTTGAAACACAACAAAAGAACAGGTCAGAAACACTTGAAACCAGTGGGTTTACATGAACGGTTTAATAACATTAGTAAAAGTTGGTGAAGTGTGTGAAGATAGATGCGGCGGGATGTTGCCTACATGTATGTATGGAAATTAAAGAAACAGACCTCCTTTGGAAAAAGTTACGGCGATTTTTTAAAGGCAATTGTGGAAATACATATAATATTTTAGTGACTTACCGCAGGACACACCCACATATCAGAATCAATATATTGACAATCGATGATCCTGCCTTCGCATCTGGTCTGCTTCCTACAGTACTGGTCTTTGAAGCACCCGTGGTTTTCAGCCAACGAGTAGTAGGCGCAGTTCTCCTTGCACGTATTGTCGGCATTCATGTCCACCTCGTTCTCTATGTAGCCTTGCAGAAGGCGAGTCACTTCCGCATATGTGTCTGGAATATTCGAGATATCACAGAGATTAGCTACGTTGGTTTGGGTTATTACAATTAATTGATTGATATTCCATTGTTTGACCATGGAATTTAAGAATGTTTCTTGTTGAAAATGTTTCACATTACTATAGTTGCCGTGGTCGTTATTTATTTATGTATAGGTAATGCTATTCAACAATCCTTAGTGTAAAATAAAGACAATTGTTGTTGTTATTGTAATGATAGCTTTTTTTTCTTTTCTTCCGGAGCCGGAAGGGGAGGTTATGTCGGACTCGAACCGACTAAAACCGCACGCCGACTGTGGGTCGTGGTGCTAGGCCGGAGGTGAGGTTGTCATCGACATATCCCTCGCACCCCGGCTGACCCAGGACCATCCCTTACGGTCTGGCCCTCCTCAGGAGGGGGGGACAACGGTGTCCCCAACTCGCCCCCGGAATGGGGAGGCGCGCTATTCAGCGCGCCGCCGCCGTGGCCTGCTTCTGCTGGGGTGACAGGCGGCTCCACCCGTCACCCCCAGGCCTGCGCTCATGGGGGACGGAGGTCAGTCAGTGATTGTAATGATAGCAGATTAAGGGGACAGTCAAAAGTTAAATATTAAATGATTATACAAAATCATGCCAGCTCTTTCCGAGATAGAAGTGTTAAAACTAGCTGCGTACATCTATTTCTGTCATAAGATCTTATGTAAAAAAGTAGCACAGTAAATAATAAAAAATATATCGCGATAGAATCCGTTAAAAACTGATTTTATTTAAATGAGTGTTTTAACTTCATTCGCGTAAACTTAAGAAAATATCAAGAGCCTAACAGTTACGAATCTTTCTAAGATTCTATTCTTTTAAAACATTACCGATTTGATCGACGCGGCATATGATCTTACACGGCAAACACATGATAAATTGATATTAATCAATCAATTAACCTATTACAATCGACTGTTACTACTATGCGCCATAGCATCCGATTCTTCGCCTTCCGCATCCAGTCTAACTAACTTTTTAGGTGTTATTTATAGCTTGATAAATTATTATCAATAATATGATGTTACCGGCATTGTATACTGAAGGTTCGCATCTATACAGGTCCCTCTTGGCCATAGCGAGTGCGGCGCGAGCTGCTGTCGCCGTCTGTCCCGTCCTTTCCGCATACCTCTGCCGGGTTAGACTGGCTTCTTGAGTGAAATTACCTGAAATATATCACATTTTTATTAGAAAATTACATTATATATCTAATTATATTTGATGGTTATTACCTCAGGACACTAGATCGCATATTACCCGTGGTCCCTTGGACTACGGGTAATTTTTTTCCCCATAGTACCATCACAAGGCGGTGGGACTAGGAGGAAAAGAATATCCCCGTGGTCCCACTAGTGGGTCGTACTGGTGGGAGCACGGGTAACGGGGCGTAACGGTGGGACCACGGGTAATATGCGCAAGATATATGTCCCGAGGTATACACTATCTAGTTCAAGGCTACCCAACTGACCCTTGTGCTTCTGAATAATGCAATTATGTAAGTACGTATAAAGTAGATCGGTATACTAACGTAATCGGTTGTGGTTGTTAAGTCATACGCGCTCTCATAGACGTGCACCATAGAATGAAAACACATCTAAAGGAAAACCACTTCCATATTATATGACTAACTCAGTACCTACCGTATTCTTGAATTGAATAACTATTTATTTGTTCATTGCCTTGTAGGTTCACTGACTTGTTTGCATAAAAGATATGTTTTATTTGTGTATAACTTCCTTAACATTATACAATACAAACACATTTTACTTCGTGTTGTTCTCAAAATACAATTCTGTGTTGTTATTACTGTCGCATCCGTGTGACAAGCGCAGATATAATTAAGAATTCATCACCACATTGTTTCCATGCTATAAAATAGGCAATAGAAAGCAAAATTACGCATGCCATATTTTGTATAATGTAACCTATAAACCTAGAACTGTAGGCAGCAGAGCTATAACGGTATAACTTGTAAATTTAAGGCTTGGGGAAATATTAACACCGTAAAATAAATAGATACACAAGGCCACCTTCATGGTATTCATTCAAATATGTATCTACGTCAGAGAAAACTCTTTTCGTCGTCTCACTAAGTTGCGAGTGCTCACACTGACAATATATGTAAGTGTCTGCGTGTGAATGGAATAATAACTGCAAAACAAATAGCGTTTCTTTTTTATAGTACCAAGTCATTAAACTAATATACTTTTGTTTGTTAGTGCCAATAGAGGCATACTCTATTCTTTTTTTCGTGCGGAAATCCCCACGGATACCTCCCCCACCGGAACCGGGAGGGGAGGTTATGTCGGACTCGAACCGAATAAAACCGTACGCTGACTGCTAGGCCGAACGGAGGTGAGGTGGTGTTCGACATATCCCTCGCACCCCGGTTGGCCAATAGATGCATACCAGCTGTGTCAGTGTTTCACAAACAGATAGGAAAGGTTTCCTATCTCTCCTGATGTGAGTGATATAACTATCTCTTACCCCTTCCGTATATTCTGAGCAGCATCCACGAGAATTGCATCATAGCATAGCCCTTGATCTCGGTCAGTGCTATCGTGTTGTACATATCGAAAATCAGCTGGTGTGCAGACAACTGCAGGTTGCATACATCCGCGTCTTCATCCTGGAATAAAACCATATCAGATATTAGAATGAAAGCAATAATAAAATTGAAGTCTAACGTGATCCCTCGATATTGTCAACTTTTAGACCGAATTTCCCCGAGACTCGGTAGATCCGGCATTCGGAGCGAGATGGGGGTCATCTGGAAGGTCATAGGTCAGCTGGGGCGTGAGGGATTTGCCAGAGGTACTCTCATACCCAAGACGACGTGCGGTTTTAGTTAGTTCGAGATTACAAGCCGGTCGATAGCTCCAGGGAGCTCGAAAAGTATGGCGCGCTTTACAACACTAGGGAACCGAATAGTCTAGGAAACTGACTCGTCAAATTGCAACCATAAGATGGCTAAGGACAGCTAAGGATAACCCTCAACTAATTGCGATAAAAACAAATTTCCCAGAGGTGATAAATTAATGTTGCACGAAGTGAAATTTCGCCTCTGCACGAATCAACCTTCGGGGTAGCAGACCGAAACAGAGCTAATGTTTAACGTAATGTACTCTCTTAATGAAGACTATTGATATAATTTATTCAAATAGGTCCAGATGCGTGAAATTGTTTGTCAGTTAAGTGATCGCTGTTAGACAATATTACATGTAAAAAGCTTCACATATTTAACCACATAGGTTTTCTCAGCATGTTTGTAATACAATGTAGTCAATCAACACTCTATTAATTGATTTCAACTTTAGTATTGCAGCTTGTTAAGCATATTAGTTGTGCCGAAACCAATTCCTTCTATGGATTTTGTACTTTTGTACTTTATACTCCTTCTACTGCTCCGAAGGTGCACGAATAACAGTTTTGATCTTTCAAGATGTGAGTAGATGAAGGCGTTGTCTGACAATTTGAAAATATTGGAATACCTAATGACTGTTAATGTGTATATATATTATTGTATTTTGAAATGGTCCGACAACCTCTTCATGTATCCGTCCATCATCATTATTATAAGTACCTAGGTATTTATAGGTCATGGTGACCGTCTACCAACAGCTAGGTTGTATGTTTGTTCAGTATCCTCGGGATAGGTAGCCTATCAGTGATATAGGATATATTTATCCCCCGTTCCCAACCGACCACCTGAGTTGTCCACCTGGTTGGTCAGTTAGGAATAAATGTTCCTAACCACCCACCTTGTGCATCTGGTTGGTCAGTTAGTAACAAAATATACTAACCGACCACCTGTGACTTTTATACAGTATGCTTAAAAAAACAAATTGTCGTAGTATACACTTATCAGAGATCACAGATTGAAAAAAACTATTTGTATTTTATTTGCATGAGAATATGTTCCTGCACAAAAATTAATCATTTGCGGCTTAAATCTAAACATACGACTGGCTCGTATGTATAGATTTAAGCCGCAGCATTTATACAGTCACAGGTGGTCGGTTAGTATATTTTGTTACTAACTGACCAACCAGATGCACAAGGTGGGTGGTTAGGAACATTTATTCCTAACTGACCAACCAGGTGGACAACTCAGGTGGTCGGTTGGGAACGGGCCATATTTATGACGCATTTATCAATCGTGTCAATAAACTGCTCAAATACAGGCTCAAGGTGCACAAGACTACAGGATGTTGACATGAGTCATATGCTGCTGCCTATATGGTATACACACCAGAAAAATACGCGATTTAATGCCCACAAACAAATAAAGTGTGATACCACAAGCAACAGTGAATCATTTGAATACCGTTATGTTAGGTAGAATAAGGAAGATGCCTATTATACAAATATTTTTAAGCATAGCCGGTTTTACCCAGTTACATAATTATAGACAGTTTATCCAATTTTACCGTAAAATGTACTGAAAAGTGTTGACCAATTTAATTTTGCATTTTTGATTATTCAACTATTTACATCTTTTGGTAGTAACCTGAACTAGTTGGAGATTTTTTTTTTTTTTAAAGAATATTAGAACCGAAGTTACTAATTTTTATAATTTAGTTAATTCCCTCTAACCCCTCCAACTAAGCTAAATCGCTTGTGCTAGGAGTGGGTTCACGTTGGTAGTGTAATGGCCAGGATCGAACCCGGGACCTCTCGATCGTAAGGCCGACTCCTTAACCACTAAACTACCGACGCTTCAAATGAATCGTTTATACATAGAACGTCGGTGTTTGGGAAGAATTTGCCGGAAATCTTAAGTTTTTTAATCTAGAAACATTACATTTTTATGTTCAATTATGCGTATCTGTGTAACCTTAATAAGATTAAAGAGACGTCTTATTTCCTTTCAAACTGATTTGTTATTTGTCTTAAACAAAACTGTTGAACTGATTTTTTTGATATCATCATTTATTTTTCTTCACACTAGCTTTAATGTCGGTTCCTTCCGGATTCCGGGCTCCACTTTTCCAGAGTAACTGTGAATTTGGCTGAACTTAACTTTGGCTATTTTCCGTGAAGCAAATACCATCTGACCTCCGCAACCCATTAGCGATATCTGAGTATTGCAAATAGAGCAATTATTGGTTTACCTATATATTTGTATGACAACCGATTTAGATATTAGAATAATACCTTCCTATTTGGCACACCTGAGCAAAAATATGCAAACTGACTCATAGTTTGCATATTTTTGTAATTATATCATTACTTTTAATGACATACATAGTTACTGTTTATATCAAGGTAATTAGCATTATGTGTACGTGCTACCACATCAAATGGATCACTAATGATATAGTATAATTCATACAACATAATTATTTTCTCATATATGCCAGTCTAGCTAGCTAGAAACTCCTTCAGTATCATTAATGTAAACATCTATACTAATATTATAAATTTGAAACTAACTCTGACTGACTGTCTTTGCCTGTTACGTTACAAACTGCTGAACCGATTTTGATGAAATTTAGTACAGAGATGGACTAGAGCTTAAAAAAGGATACAGGCTATTTTTTGTTGCGATACACCGACAATGGGATCCCGCTTCTATTAAATTTTTATTTAGATTTATTAAATTTAGGCCAAACTAGGTTTTTAATTCAACCTCTAGCGATGTACGTTGTGTGTTATATAACAAAACATCTTATCTTGCCATATATGTGCTTATGTATGAGTTGTTTACCTTCTCATATTCATATTGCGTGCTCGCGATCCTACCTAAGCTATTTATTCTTCTATATAGCCCAGATTCGATTCCAAACAACGAAATCTCGTCACTTGTCACTAATAAATCTTATATTCGTAAACAGTTCAAAATTCACCGAGTCTAGCGTAGATACCGTTTATCGGTCCAGCATAGCAAGTTAATTAATGCTACAGATTACGTGGAATGTATAATTTCATTGTTTGTTTAACATGGCGTATATATACATTTTATACAACACTTTGTATTTCTCTCAGGATGTCTTATGCTACGAGTATTAACTGCCTGACTACCTCTGTTATTTCTAACATAATACTATATAATAAAGTTACCGGTTGCAGTTTGACTTTATGAGCGTTCAGCCGAGACAGCGAGGGTATTGCCTAAACGCGAATGAAATATTATTATTCTGTACTTTTGAATGATAAAACGTCAACGTAAGGCATTATAGACCGATTACTAAAATATTAAACATGTTATTGTACAGAATACGTAAACCAATTGATTGTTTAATATTAACACTGGTCATTGACACTGCCAAACGTCTACCGTTTACAAATTTCGGGTATTGACATTCCCACTTTCAAAACTATTTGTCACGGTTTACCTGTAAAACAGATCGGAACATATCCCCGTGCTCCAGAAATCCGTGGAGCTTCCTCACAGCCTGCGCTACAGATGACTTCGGATCCATCAAGATGGATTCCGCTATATCCAACCAATCACGCACAGGAGCTGGCACACTACCCGGAGAAGCTTGCTTCGATACGAAATCCACAAAGTTCTTGTAGAAGCCATCGATGATACCCAACTTCTCCGACACCCTTGTCCATACCCACGACTTGAGAGTTATTCTCTTAGTCCTCGGCGTAGATTCGATGTGTTTATTGAACGCGGTGAACGCCTTTGTTAACTCGACATCCCCTCCAAAGCCGGAGTCTCTCCACTGAGGATCGGTCACATTTATCCACAATTCCTGTTCTAAATCGTAAAACTTTTCTCGCACTTGATCCACCTGCGTGAGCTCGGTGGCTACGGCTGCAGCGAGCAGCGCAAAGAGCGCTGCGAGCCTCATAATGACACTGTAACGAAATACGCTTTGTGACGCGGCACGAGTTACACTGACTGGCGGTCGAGAAGTGAGGGGCTTGCTGCCCGTACGCAGTGAGTGGGGTCGCGTTAGTGAGTCGCCCCGCTCTTTGTCGATAAACACTATCGATATACTATAAGAAATTACAATATAGCGTTCCGTCACGCGTGATACTTAGACAATTGAAAGTGAAAACATTAATGCGTTCTTAATTCCTTTTATTGTTGTTTTATCCTCGTTTTTGTCGCTATAACTTTGTAGATTTGAGTCGTATTGTTTGTTTTATCGACTTCACGGTGAGTTAAAGGAAGGCACTGGTTATTATGTCATTGTCGTGGCTGATAGATTAAACCTCATTGTTGTTTAACCGGTTTTAAGATGACATTGAAAAGTACAACCGAGTCTTCAATTGCTGGCATTAAGACATCGACTGACATGGTTTTTTGTGATAATTAAATTAATAATATGTAGGATTTATTAGTACATTATGTATTCCATTTTTAAATGATATATCGACAACGATTAGTTCCACTCAAGCTTCGCGTCACTACGAACCCGCATGTTAATACTGTTAACTCTGCATCAGTTAACTTCTCTTGTTTTGACCCTAATGCAGACGCAATAAGAGCTAAAATTGACCAATTTCCTTCTCTGAAACAATTGTAAAGTTAGCATTGTTATTATTATTTGCTCATTATATTTGTATGCGGCGTCAGCTGGCGACTCCCGCGCAATATGTCTCATACTTATACTTATACGTAAGCTATATTTTTTTTGACACGCACACGCAGATAATGCTGTTTTCTTTGTCGAGTTCTCGGAACTGGCTTTTATTTAAAGACAGGTTTTCGTTTTGGTCGCTGAAAATTTGCGGTCGGATTATCAATGTTGAATACTGGAATGAGTTGGTTGAAAAGATTTTACACTCTAATATAGCGATGATGATACCCCTCCTTGTCGATTTATTTCGGTTTTAACAAAGCGACTGCCGTCTAACCTTCCAATTCCAAGAGGAAAACCTTCACCAGAACCTGGTCCATCAATCAGCAGGTGTACCAGCTTTCAGGTGCAAAGGCTTCGCAGGTCATGATGGAACCTCATACATTCTATTCTGTATTTACTATCAAGTTTGTCGTGTAAAATATTGAGCTGACCGTAAACTTTACCGTAACTTTACCGTAAGATTTTGAGTACGTAGTGTAAATACGCTTTTATCTTTTTACAAGAGGTCATGGGGTTATTTTTGTCGATTAGCGTATGCGGAAATGAAATCTAGTGCCGTGTGTAGATCCATACTAATATTATCTATAAATGCGAAAGTAAATCTGTTTGTTACGTTTGTCGCCCAAACCATTGAACTGATATTAATTAAATTTGGTATAGGGGTGGATTAGACCTTGAGAAAGGACATTGGCTATGTTTGGTCGTGATAACCGACTTCCACGCGGGCAGAGCCGCAGGCGAAAGCTAGTATTTTATAAATCAGAATTGGAACCAATGAAGATACCTACGATTTCTTGTACCCACGTTTGTCAAACCCACGGAATGTAAGGATTTTTTTCAGTCTAAAAATGATCATTTACTTTTGACGCGGACTGTACCTACATTTCATTCATGAGACACGGGGCGGAGTGATATGCGTTATGAGGAAATGTCAATTGTGGCATGTGCCCGTTCATGTACCTACATATATCTGTGTGCGTATGTTGTATACACGTGTGACGTCATTAATATTACTCGATTTCTCAGAAACAAACAGTTATCAATGTACTGGTTGAATATTAGGTACTATAGCGTTGGTTTGCGGTTCCTTCGAACTTTTATTGATTTGTTTATTGGATCTTGTAAAATTCCTCGTCGAAAATAATTAAAATCCATACCTATTGTACAGGAAATCTGGTAATTTTAAATAAAAATCTCCAGTGTTAGCTTAAGGAACTTTACAATATGAAGAATGACAAAACTAATGCGTGAGTGAATGAAGTATATAAACCAAGAGTTTATGCAGGACGAAATCAGCAATCCGTTACTTGAACGTGCGGTGCTGCAACATTTTTAAGAGGCGCTCCGCAACACTATTATTATAAATGCGAAAGTATCTTCGTCTGTCTGTCTACTGCTACCGCTTTCACGCCTAAACCACTGAACCGATTTTGATGAAATTCATGTTGGAGTTAATATTAGGCAGTGAAAAACCGACCTCCATGCGGTCAGAGCGGCTGGCAACAGTTAGTTCTTCATAAAAAACATGTTGATTTTCATTGATAGATTTAACAGATTGACATTGACAATCTGTCCTCAGTCGAGATTCAGGACTGAGTATCGTTCTGGATTACGTACCTTAGTTCCTTAGAATCTAATCATCTTCACTAAGATGTCTGCAGTACAGATTGTTCTATAAAATAATTAATCTTCAATCTGACCTCAACTGATTAACTTATTACCGTTTATCGATTGCAACAGACAACAGACGGCCTATTGATCTACATTATCTAACTAGTAGTAACTGAATGTAATATTCAATTACATACATATATTCATCCCTGTAAATCCCCGAAGGGGTAGGCAGAGGTATATTAACATCCACATTTCGCCAACTATTATCTTCGGTTCCATTTAATAGGGGGCGTGCCTATTGCCGTCAAGTAGACACATAATCATGAACTGTATGTTTACTGTCGAATGGAGAAATCATATACCTTCATTAGTTTGATTTAATTAACACGCTAATTCTTACGCTTAAGCATGTTAATTGCTGATATATACTGTGCCAATACTTCGCTAATATTTTTGCTAGTTTGTAGCACTACATTACACTTGGTATTAACTTGTTATATCGGTTCTAACTTTCAGGCCAAACTTTAATATATTTTTTCTGTAGGTACATACATACATATTTATACAAAGGTCACTATAAAAATATTGTTAGTGATTTGACGAATAGAACAGCTTGGCATATATGAGTTTTCTTAGTTCATACAGATGCGAGGTATCAGGTAAGGACCTGTTAAGTACTAGGGCACCTTCGAAGTACTAACGTACAAAACAACGAACTAACAGACAATAATATTTTTAATTAGCTAGTGGTTCAGCGAGGATTAGCATGCTGTTTAATTTATTTGTGTGCTTGTTAATTAATAAAATAACACTACTACTAGTAGTGTCATGTTCGGTCAAGTACTAAGAACGGTTCGCAGATTGAGTGTATATAGCTAGTAGCGTCTAGCGTCTAGTAGTAGTATTATATTATCTACTAGCTAATGTATGTATAATTAATTACATAGCGCCATTGAGAACTAAACTAGGCGTGATAAATATGGGTTCTACTTGTAGGCCAATTTTTATATATTTTTTCTGTACCTATACATTTCATAAATATTTACACAAAGGTAATTAAGTAAGTATGTCAAATATTCTGGTAATTTGAGAAAATAAACTCAAACTAATGCTTTGTCAAGCATAAAAATATTAGAATTCAACGGGCATCGAACCTGCAACCTTTAGTTGTCAAACTCTCGACTGTCGTCACGCCACTCACATTAACAATATAAAAATTAAATAAAAAATTTAAAACGCCCGAACAGTAAATATTCCAAAAAGTAGTAAATAATTAGAATTAATTTCCGTAAGCATTAAGTATGCTAACTATACACAATCGAAAACATTGGATAAAGTGAATCTTCTCGGGCGGGACTCGAACCCGCGAGTTTCTATTGAGTAAAAAATAAATTGTGTTGGTTAGCACATTAACTTTGATATAAGTACTCCATTCGGTCTTGTAGCGACTTAAAAAAAAGCATATTAAACAAATAAACTAGGCTAATTAACTGAGTAACTAGTTGTTCAATTTAAATTTTCTTTAAAATGAGTTTCCAAATAAAAAATAAAAGTAAAATCGGTTAATCCGTTTGTGAGCTACGATGCCATAGACTCACAGGCACGCAAGCACGTACGTCAAGCTTATAAAAACGCTCTTGAAATGGCTTCTCAAAATCATTATAAGCATCATCATTGTAAAAGAATTTATCTTAACCGACGAAACGTGCTAAACACTGGAATACTGTTCCTGAGTGCAAAGTAATACAAAGTAATATATATAGAATCTAGCTGTTGCCCGCGACGTCGTTCGCGTTAAGTTCGGAATAGAATGGTATAGAACAAACTGCTTCTGTTCCTGTGACCCAGATAAAGTTACTTATCACAGAAAAACTAAGGTTGAAGTTTCTGTGAAGAAAAACTGATTCTCTGACTGTGATTCTCATTTTACCCCTATACCCGGGATAAAATGAGGGTCGAACAGAATGAAAAGTATCCTATGTCCGTTTCCTGGTTCTAAGCTACATCCCCACTAATTTTCTGCCAAATCGGTACAGCCGTTCTTGAGTTATAAATAGTGTAACTAACACGACTTTCTTTTATATAATATAGATTATCTGCTTCATTCTTTGTTTAGATGTTCTGTTACTCATATCACTTGCAAAACGTAGCTGTGTATAAATGGTAATAGACCGACAGACAGCCTTATTGGATTGACACGGAAGCTCTGTTAGCTTACTGATATTGTTGTATAGACAGTGTCAATTAACGGGTCGAGCAATTCGGTTAGAATATTCTCAGAAATAGTATGTAAATTTAAACATTGTGGCAATAAATAAAACTGGCGTATGATGATGTAATATATACTTCTACAGTAAAGTTTTATCAAGTCTATATAAGAACTAGCTTTTGCTCGCGGCTTCGCCCGCGTGGATGTCGGTTATCGCTACCAAACATTTCTCAAAAGGAGTGCGTCCTCGTGCTCCTACTAAATAGTCCTATTGGTACGAGCACCGGGACACCTATGCCCTGGTGCTCCTACTACAAAGGCAACCGTGAAGCGGTCAGTAGGAGCACCAAGATATTACAAAAATAGAAGGTGTACGAAGTTTCATGCTTCTAAGTTTGAAAATGACGAAGTTTCCATACAAAAGTTTATTAATAGTTTATATCCTATTTTACCCTCTTAGTAGTTAAATTTTGAAAAACGCTGATACACGTTTTCATTTATTTCCTAAAAGACACAGGTTTATGAAATTTAGTGCATCTAACTCTGAAAACGACGGACTTTCATACAAACTTCCATCCCTTATTTTACCCCTTTAGTAACAGAATTTCCAAAAAAATAACTGTTTTATTCACCAAAAAGGTTTCGTTTAAGAACTGTGATATCTTTTTATTGCAGTCAGTTAAATAGAACCAGAGATGTTAGCAAAAATAGAACTATCAAGTTTAGGTTTGAACCACTTTGAACCGACATCCAAGCGTGCCGCGGCCATCAGCACTTTTTTTAATTGCAACTACTTTTATTTAGTACCTACTACTTCCACTGAACAGTGACTATAATATTTTTTATGATTGCAACATTATGTTCATAATCATAACACAGGATCTATTATGTTTATGACGTCATTAATAGTTTTTATCGCTAGCACTCGATTCTCACGGTGCTATCGACGCTTCATCAGATATAGTGACGCGGAACAGTATTTGCATTGGTTGGGAGAACTAACACAGATAAATGATTGTGATTGTGGCAGTTGTGGTATTTAGTCACACGTGTTACATATATACGTACTAAAGCATAGCTCCCCTATACATATAAGTGGCACATCCACGTTTGTGACAGTCGTAAACACAGGTCAATCCCATACATTGATTTCATGGCATTGTAGAGAGGTTATTTTCGCGATTTTGAAATCTTATCAAACTTGAAGTATTCTTGCTTGCTAGAGAAGTTATTTGCACTGTGTGGGAATCAAACCTGCGAACTATGTCGTACCTAGCACTCGAATGCATTCCACCACACCACACATCCATACTAATATTATAAATGCGAAAGTAACTCTGTCTGTCTGTCTGTCTGTCTGTCTGTCTGTCTGTCTGTCTGTCTGTCTGTCTGTATGTTACGCTTTCACGCCTAAACCACTGAACCGATTTTGATGAAATTTGGTATAGGGGTAGATTAGACCTTGAGAAAGGACATAGGCTATGTTTTGTCGCGATAACCGACATCCACGCGGGCGGAGCCGCGGGCAAAAGCTAGTATCGTTATAATTATGTAATAGGCAACTATTAAGTAATTGGTTTAAAGTAGTCCTTACACATCAAATATCTACCAACTTATCTACAAATGCGTACTATCATATCCTGTACTACAATTGAACAATACATTTACCACAAAACAAATAAATTTAACAGAATATCGAATTTTAATTCTACTTCCTTTCGTGAACCAATGATAATATCTAACCAAAATGTCCAAGATATACTGGTCGCACATCATCGTGAACTGAACACCAAAGCTGTTGTAACCACCAGCTATGTTAGAGCTGTCGAACCCTGACGGAGTTGTTTGACCCTTATAATGAGTCATCCTGAACCGTTAGCGAGTGCCCCTCGACTTGACAGATGTGTGGTAATTTATATTTTCTATATACAATAACGGCAAGTGTATAGCGTTTGTTCTTTGATATTAAAGTGTCAAAGAACAAACGTATAATAGGCACAAATTGGTCCGAGACATTTTGCAAGAAGTGCGTTTGTGAAAGAACATGATCAGAGAACGACTCCACCCCCGATTTCATTACCTAATAGTAGGCCGCTGCTTTAGTTAGCAAATTATAAGCATCACTACTGTTTTCTTGGATTTAAGTGTAATGTCTTATGGTACTTCTGAGATTAGCTCGTGCGTGTGACATGATCTGACGACCTGAGTCACTTGAGTGGCAAATGGTGTAACTTTCTATTTCTATATTGGATTCCTGCTTGGTGCAAATATTTATATAAATGAATATTTTGATTGGTATGGGTTCTATGTAGATAATATCAGCTTCCTAGTTGCCTAATTTATGCTTAATATTGGATCTAGACGACACTGTTTAAAGGTTTACCTTGGGTCTAGAATAGTTATTATTTAAATTTTATATAGAGAAGCGACAAGGTACACTATATACTTTATTAATACATGCATAGCATATGTTAATGGGTTATGATAGATTTTGGCCGCC
This sequence comes from Eilema sororculum, assembly GCA_914829495.1. Classification (NCBI taxonomy): domain Eukaryota; kingdom Metazoa; phylum Arthropoda; class Insecta; order Lepidoptera; family Erebidae; genus Eilema; species Eilema sororculum. The sequence continues at coordinate 2,199,683 of OU618544.1, read as the reverse complement.
CGATTTGAGAAGCAGCTTCACTGTACAGAATCTGCAGTTAAATACTACTTGCCAAGTGTTCTGTTGTCTGTCTGTCATGTCTAGGATCTAGTATCACATGAGTCAGAGATCACTTCTGACAGATCTTTTTGGGGAACGAATGTTTTAGTCCAATATACGTGTATATACCGGGACCGCATGCTCTTAACATTTTTTACCTTGGTGTTTTAAAAATAAAACTTTTAATAATAATGTAGGAAATGGTAATATTTGGGTACCGCTTTTAAGGCCGCTCAGCTGTGCGCAAAGGTTCCTAAAAGTGAAAGTAAACTTAACGGTAATCGCGAAGTTGCTTTTGCTTTACTTTAAGACAGAATGACTTTAGTCTATTTAAAAAACAATTTGCATTTAAGCACACGGTCTTCTTGATCACCTTAGCAGACTGCTATCGTGACTTCGTGACCTCATTATTATAATTTCGAAGTAGTTCCCGGTTGCATCAGAGGTCTTCACAGAGGAGCTCGGGTCTAATTACTACACCTCCTCTTCATTTCGATTTAATTTAGGCATTACTACTTAACTTCCACTTTATAACCTGAATATAAATCACTTATAATCTTGAATATGTATGACCAATGCGGGCTGTTGCCTCTGCCTACCCCGGAGGGAGAAAAGCATGGCATAGGGTTTCTCTAACTATGAAGTTTTTCTTTAAACATAATGTCAATTAATTCATTCAAAACGGTACAAATTATTAATTATTCTAGAGAAATAACACAACGACAAAATTTTGCCTGTCTGTTTATGTGAAGCCTAAATCTTTATTTAGGCTCAATTTCACCGTTGAGTTTTCACATTTCACTCAAGATAATTCTTTGAGTAAATTGTATCTTAACCTAATTTAAAAAGAATTAAACGCGAATCACCTAATATACCTACATTGGCAAAATCCAGCCTCACTTATTTAAGGTCAGAAAACGTTATTGGAAGGCAATAAACATTCTCAATAAACTGAAGTGAATCACGCAACATTTGTCATTGAAAATGTGCCTCTTTTGTGTTATAATACATTGTGTGCCCGCATCATCACTAGAGTAAATTGTCCCTCTGTATTACTTACATCCGTTTAATAAAGATCATGTCGAAATTCCCCTCTTGACAAGTATTTTTCATTAAAGAAACTTCGAATTCGCATTTAAGAAATATTTTTTTATAAATTATCGTTACAGAAATCAAGTAAGAAGTGAATGTGAAGCTTGTAAATAATAAACAAACCTTAAAGTGTTCAATAAGGATTTGGAAGAGTCCTTGCCCCAATAAGTTCTTATGAGGAGGCACTACCATCGAATGTATCCTCTCCAGCAGCCCCGGCAGAGCACCATTATCGTGAGACACACACCGGGACGCGAAGTCCTCCAGCGTACTCTTCTCTAATCCCGTTTGGATTTCCACGTACTCCCGCATCTTCCTGTTAGACCACGACACTCGACTCAGCAGATCCGACATCTCGTGCAACAGCAACTCGGTCCTCGTCGCCCTGTGTCCATTCCTAGAAATCTTCAGTGCCAATTCTCCAACAGACTGCACACTGTTTTCCACTCGATCGAGTGTGCGCGAAATTTGGGCAATTTTCTGGAGAATCTCCCTTTCTTTCTTGTGAGCATATGGTATTGCCACCCCCTCACTGACGTTGAACGGCTGGCCGATGACATCCCAGGAGCCGATTACTTCTTGGCCTATTTCTTTGCCGATGTGTATGATGTCGACGACGTCCTCGACAGAAAACGCGCGCGTTGTGGTTGCGAGTGCGAGCACCGCGAGAAAGCTGCGCAAGCGTCGGACGGACATGGCGGCTGACGCACACCCACTGATGTAGCGCGGCCCGAGGTCGTGGTGTTGCCAATGTGCGGCACACAATTACCACTCAATATTAGTTTGAGGTTCTATAAATTTGAATGTAAAAGTGAGCTCGTGTAGTACACATTATGTTAACACAGCGACACGACTGGTCGTTGACTCATTTCAATGTTCTGTGTATTAAACCTCAAACTCGGCCTTGAGTTTGTCAGAAACTGGTTTAATACATAGTGAGTATGCAATATACATTACCGGCTTTATTTCATAAAGGCAGTGACTAATTAGTTACCTATTTAGTTTGTGACCGCCTTGAAACCTAAATATAATATTTACGACCTGTTTGTAAGATTTGAGAAAAGGAAGATACGAATCCAGTCGTCTTACTTTCTAGGAAATATTTAAAACATAGAGACATACATAGATATAAACATACAAGGTCAAACACATAACCCTATTTTTTGTTTCACCGCAGTCGGGTAACATAAAACAACGTCCCACAAAATATAAAGAAGCTGCAAATAGGGCAACACTGGTTGTCAAGTAAACAACGAAACACCGGTTCGTCGCTCTTTGTGTCAACAATAAATTTGGTAACACTGTAGATTAATGTGTCCCATCCCTGCATAGTTGCCACCCCACACTTTAAATAATGTTATCACAAGCGGTCCAGTAATTATAACACATTCTAGTTGTATTAAACTCAGTTGTATTGACTAAGATAATAGATTATTGAATAATAAATACACCTACGCGGGTCGGCTAACGTATATTATTATTATTAAACATTATTGTTAATAAAATAGGGTTCAAAATTAAGACTTAGGGTAGGTTATGTAAGTTTTTATGTTCAACATCTAGGAATCGAACCTAGTTTGTCGAGCACAACAGTCCAGTTCACTGCTATGGGGTCACCGAAACACACGAAACTATTTATTCTATATTTTTATTATCTGGTTACTATTACTATATATCTTGTAATATTCCTATCATGCCTCTCGCATTTTTCGTAAGTAAGCAAACAGCATACTTAAGCACGTGTTTACATCCTGGCACGGGCGAGTGAAGAATGGTATGTTTATCTCGTCCCCGATAAACATCTCTTAACACTTTTTAATATTCAGAAGATGCTCATAGTCGAAATAATCTAAAGCCCCGTATTCTAGAATTCTAAACAACAGTTCTAAATCTCGAATTATCTGATGCCAGATTGTACGGACGATCTGTCATCTGGCAATCTGTTCTCAATTAAATCTAGATTCACGACTGGCCCAAGCCAACCTTACCTTTTAGTCATTGCACCTGCTAAACAACATCACGAGGATCAGTCGTACCTTATTTCTTATATAAGAACATAGGACATGAAATTACTAATATGTCCTCTAACCCCTCCGGCTAAGCCAAATTGTTTGTGTCAGAAGTGGGTTCACGTCGATAGTGTAAAGACCAGGATTTGAACCTCCCGATCGGCAAGCCGACTCCTTAACCACTAAGCTACTGACGCTTATTTAATCTACGGATTGGGAGGTCAGACGGCACACAAACAATAAGTGGCAAACAACAACTCAGGCTCCAAAATGCAAATTCACGTAACTTTAAATTCTAACGACAATGAAACGCAGATTTAAAATAATTTAAATAGGTACCTCAGTCGTAAATTCATGCAGCATCTCGAGCAACCCCTGGTTCCTGAACATGGGGACTACCAGGTTATGGATCCTTTCCATAATGCCTTTAGTAGCCCCCGAATCCAGCGACACGCACCATTCTGCATAGTTCTCTAGAGTGTCAGGCTCTAGCTTTTCATGGTGGTCAACGTTCTGCTGTATTTGCATTTCGATCGCAGACAGAGCATTCAGGTAGTCGGTCCATTGTAATAGCCTCATTTCCATTTTTTGAGATCTCTTTCTAGCTGTAAATAATATAAAATTTAAGTTTAAATAATATGGTGTGAGTTTTTTTGGGGACAAGTAACATGTGGATAACACTGTAGGTAACATAGTTGCAAGTTTGTTAATGTTAAGGCCTTAGTTTCCTGTGTTTTCCCAAATAAATAAATATGAAAACGATCTTCGGGACCCTAGTCAATCTGATTTATAAGCCGATATAACTACTGATGGACGGGCGACGCTCTGGCGCAAACTGTTCTTGCGAAGTTAGAAGGTCAGATGGCAGTCGCTCCATTGAAGCTGTACCTACACTCCTGATTTTGGTTTGGGAAGCCAAAGCAACGGCATAGGACCCCGGGCACCCGGGCTCCCAGGTGCATGCCTCGGATGCAACCGGAAACTATGCGAGGGTGACAATGATGATGATGATGATAAATTTCAATGAGGTCAAATAAAATAATAGTATTCTGAATATTCTAGGGCATGTAATATATCGTAGTCTTTATTTTTGCAACAAGTAAGCAATTAGTTTTTGCTGCGACTTGAGTTTAAGTCACGAACTGACGAAGTAGGCTTGCTGGTAGAAAAATCAACAATGACTTACCTTCCTACTTAAACTAAATAACCTTTTGTTTATTTACAACAAAAATGTAAAAGTATCAATAGTATCATTTAGGATGCTGCGAAGGTTTACACAACAAAAACGCCCTTCTCAAATTAGAGATGTGAAAAGAATAACTCTTACCTTGCTCCATCAAAATCTGTATCGTAGGATTACCGGTGACAAGAGAGTTGATGGTGACTCCATTCTGTAACATTCTGCTATGAAGATCTCTAATAACTGTTGGAGTTGGAGTGGAAGCATAATATGACCAGCTGTCATCTTCCGTTGACTCATTGTACACTATTTCAGCCCCTAATTCGTCTGTAAACGCTCCATGGATAGAAAAAGTAAGGCAAAACAAAAGGAGAATAAAATGTTCGCGTCGGGCCATCATCCCGGCTGACATGCTACTAAATCTATATTTAAATAAAGCCAACTTATCGAGAGGGTCAGGTGTCTGTGACCCCCCGTTATCCGTTCTTGCTCGTGTTTATGCAAACATGCTCGTAAATTATATTTGTGCGAATATGAGATGAGTCCGTGGTTCGGTATAGTAATAGTAAATAAATATTGCAGAATATATTGTCACTTTAGAAAACTCGAAATTGACTACTACTTTGATAACTCCTTTCCATCTAATGGGCTCGTGTGATATACGTGCATAAAAATATTTGCACTGAGCGTTAATGTTTTTTTTACAAAACACTCGAACTTGAAGCACTGAGGTAGGTTATCCTATATAATGGTAGAGGGGGGTTAAGTAGTCGCTCCCGTTAAAGCCAAGATAAACTAAATTGTGGAAGGAATAAGAGAGCAGACATTTGGGCTCCAAAGTACAAGCTTTGGATGCAATTGGAATTGGGTAGGGTATTCTAATACTGACTAATCAAATTAGTTATTTTTTACTGAACTTCAAAACTATAATTTCTAAGGTTAGTAACTTATATGAAAAAAGATTTAAAGACTTCATAAAATTTAATAGTCAAATCAGTTAATAATATAGGTTGGATGGATGATTAAAAATAAATAAAAACTATAAATTAAGAACCAACGCAATTTTTCATTCTTAATTTAATAAGCTCAGTTAGATAATTTATTTTGACTATAAGGATTTTAAGGATAATACCCAATTGGTTTTCAGATCGTAATGATGAATAAAGTACTAACTCTATTCACCAATTTCATTACAACAGACAGACGTACACATATACTCACACCTGTAAATCTCCGAAAAGGTAGGCTGAGGTCTATTAACAGTATAATTAACGCTCACATTTCACCAACTATGATTTTCGGTCCCACATTATAGGGGGCGTGCCTATTGCCGTCAAGCGGGCACTTAGTCTTGGGCTGTATGTACACTGTCGGATGGAGAACAGCCCTATACCTTAGTCGCCTTCTGCGACACCCACAGGAAGAGATGGAGTGGCCCTATTCTACTCCACCAAGAACCAACACAGCAAGACATTATATGCTTTTTTTTACCGTGGGGAAAAATCCTTCATGGATGTTATGCCGGACTCCTACCGACTAAAAACCCCCACGGTAAGACCCAGCAGCCTATGGTTGGGAGCTCCAAGTAAGCCCTCGGAAGGATGTCACAGAGCTCCCATCAGACCTAGAGCTAGAATGCGGCCTCGCCTAAGACATGATATGCTGTCGTCAAATCACTAAGCAATATGTTTCTTGTTCCAGAGCTTTTTCTACGAGATCCTAGCCGGTGTGTGGGTGCGCAACGGGCTGCAGATCAAAGGGCAGGCCATGACGTACATTCAGGCTAATTTCTGCAACTCGATGGTCGACATGGATATCTACTGGCTGCAGATTTGCGCAGCGCACCTACCAGCCGACCAGTTCTTGGATATGTGCATTGACATGTAAGTGTTTGAGTTTGTATAGCTACTTATGGCACAGGTTCGGAGCCCAGAACCTCCACGCAGCTTACCCTGGGCATGGGGACGGCAGTGCCTCACACCTCAGAAGGCCTATCGCCAATTCCGGTCGACGCAGAGGGATGCTCGGAGGCTCACCGTGTGTCCCTCTGACTAGTAGGGGGCACAGTGGAGAGCAGAGGAGCGAGATAAATGTTAAACTAATTCCGTCCGTCTGTTACTCTTTGACGCAAAGACAGCTGAACCGGTTTTGTTGAAAAGACAGCGTATATTCTAAAGTATACCAAGGTAATTTTTATTTAGAAAAATTCAAATTTTACATGATAAAAGCAGTTGGAACAATATATTATAAAAGAGCAAAATAAATCCATGCCAAGAAGTGATTACGATACTTATCAGTATCACGCTGACTATGTTCAAACATCAATATCTGCATCAAAATACTCGTAGTGGCTGTATATAAAATATTTATAACGGCAGCATCCTGACATGTAACATTAGAAGGTCAGACGCCAGACGGTGCGCGTGAGAATTGGGTAATCAGTGGCGTCCGGTTGCACTCGAGTATTCTGGGAGAAAGGGTGAACAACATCCTAAATTATTTGAACATTCGGCATAAAACGCGGGTGTTTGGGACCTCACCAAGATAAATGGGGCGTACACTACTTCACTTGTAAGTGACTACAGCTGCTGATATAAGGACGAGCCTCTGGCGCAGGGTCTCCCTTCGAGGTTGTGAGTTCAGACTGTAGTTGTTTCCTGTTTTATTGGTTTTAGTCTTTGTGATATTTTCTAAACCTTACGCGCTTGTCACTCATTGAAATAGAACCACTTTTTACGAATTCCATCGAGATATATGTCATATTATTTACTTTTAAACCGACGTTTCGGCTGGTTTTCAGCAGCCATGATCGCAGTGTGACTCATGATGGTAGTTGTCACATAGTTTGAAGTGTAAGTTATCTTAAATTACCCGAATCGTGGTGAATTTAGTCTTTGGTCATGTGTTGTTGCCTAAAGTAAGAATGCCACTGACATAATATCCTTCGCGTCCCGGCTGAGCCAGGGCCATCGTGATGGCATCCTCGGAAATCTGGGAGTTAGGCAGTGCCCTCGCCAAGTCAAGCAAAAAAGCAGCATGGCCGTACAATACTTTTCTCGAAACATATACGTATCTGATATTTTTCTTGTGTACAATGGTTTTGGTTTTATCGCGCTAAAATGCAAGTAAATAATTCATTACCTCGTTATAATGTGTTGCAGTACAGATCCCTGATTGCACTTTCATGAGCCTGCAGATTCTGAAATTAGAGCATGGAATATGTCTTGGTGTAATGTTCCTTTAGTACCTAGACAATGTAAGCATAATGATTGCTTAGAATCAAATTACATTTCAGAGAATTGTGTGAAAGTGTGAGCACTGACAAGCAACGTTGTTTTTTGTATCTCTAACTAAAACGGGGCCCGCATATTAATAGTATTCCTGTCATCCCCACAGATACAGAAAAAAAAAGTTGTAGACTTTACATTATGAGATTAAATGGCATATTGTAGAGTGAATGAAAAAATGTAATATTATTATTCCATTAAGTGTATTACTTATATTATTAGTATTTTTCATTGAATTTTGGACGTTAAGTCTGTAGCGATAAAGTCTAATAGCATTTTGTGCAGTGTCTGTGATGAGAGTAGACACATGTCATAATTAGCAAAATTGGAGTTCTGCTCTGCTATTATACAAATAAAGTATACGACGATGCCAACGTAACCCTAAAACTAATGAATACTACAGATAGATAAATATAGTAGCTTGTACGCAGTACTTTCATATATATTGTATCGTGTGTATATAGGTATGTAATATTATGTACTATTCATTAGTACCTATGTATAGTTTATGTAAGTAAGTACACCTGTTTACTTATATGTATCCTATACCAGATATTATAGGTGCATGCCTGTCGTGAGGTATGTTGGTATACATGCCTCATGGCAGTGCACCTATAGTGTCACTAAAGTGTCAGTAAAATTATTCGGTACGCTTTCTCAATACAAATGTTACTTTAATAATGCACCTACTGAGTCTTTCTCTGCACCACCTTTGGTTGACTGGTAGAGAATGCCTATGGCATTAAGTCCGCCTATGTACTTGTGCATGAAGTTTTATAAATAAAAAAAAAAAAAAAAAAAATATCCGGGAATCCCTTGAGTTTTATTGCCAGTATTGCCACCAACAATAAATACTATCTTATTTATACTAGCTTTTGCCCGCGGCTCCGCCCGCGTGAATGTCGGTTCCCGGCAATTATTCGATTTTTTCTCGCCGTAAAAACCATCTTTGAACTTCAACGAACATTAAAAGAAAAGACTTGGCCACATTGGACCAGGCGTTGAGTTATGCGCTTACCAACACGTTTAGCGATTCATTTTTATATTATAGATTAAATTTAGACTTGCACTGAAAGACTGATTTGCGAAAATTAACGAATTTTCTCACTCTCTTGTATAGGTAGGAAAAAATGTTTACATACATACATATACCTGTAAATCCCTGAAGGGGTAGGCATAGGTTTATGAATAGCCAAATTTTGCCAACTATGATTTTCAGTTCCAATAAATAGAAGTATATTACATACTAATATTATAAATGCGAAAGTAACTCTATCTGTCTGTCTGTCTGTCTGTCTGTCTGTATGTTACGCTTTCACGCCTAAACCACTGAACGGATTTTGTTTAGGGGTAAATTAGACTATGAGAAAGGACATAGGCTATGTTTGGTCGCGATAACCGACATCCACGCGGGTGGAGCCGCGGGCAAAAGCTAAAATCTTCATAAACCGAACGTCAATCCCGTCTTTTACGAGAACTACTATTATCTGAACCACTGAGAGGAAAGGATAGAATCCAATACCTGTTAGTAGTGAATCTAAAATGTATTCTATCATACCATGTCTACAAGTATTTGTATGTGTTGGTATTTGTCTACAGGTTCGGTGTACGAGAATGGTTAAGTATGTTGCCCATGTCACCAGCCCAGGCGGCTGAACAGGACGCCATGGTGGAAGGCCTGCTCACCTTCCTCGCGATACTGGTCTCTTCACGGACCAACCTCAGTAAGTAACTTCAACAACATGTCTTTTAGTAAGGCATGCATGTTCCATCATATAACTCATCATAATTATTACTTTCTAGTAGATGAGTTAGTGGATAAATACCAGGCCTTTCTGGTAATAGGTCAGGCTAATTGATTTCGGGATAAATGTGCCCGAAGTTCAGTCCGAAATTCAAACAATTATGAAAGCACAAGAAGCGAAAGACGTATACCAGAATGTGTATGAGAGCAGGTGGAAAAATGTTGTCTCTGCCTCTCCAATGGGAAAGGGGACATAAAGTCATGCCTCTTTCCATACATAAATACCTTTATTTTCCGTGGGGATATCCCCTCCGATACCCCCCTGCCGGAGCCGGAAGAGGAGGTTATGTCGGACTCGAACCGACTAAAACCGCACGCCGACTGTGGGTCGTGGTGCTAGGCCGGAGGTGAGGTTGTCATCGACATATTCCTCGTACCCCGGCTGACCGAGGGCCATCCCTTACGGTTTGGCCCTCCTCGGGAGGGCGGACAACGGTGTCCCCGACTCGCTCCCGGAATGGGGAGGCGCGCTTTTCAGCGCGCCGTCGCCGTGGCCTGCTTCTGCTGGGGTGACAGGCGGCTCCACCCGTCACCCCCAGGCCCGCGCTCATGGGGGACGGAGGTTAATCAGTGCCCTTCCATACATAAATACCGGCAGTAAGGGGAAAGCTCCCGAAGGCAGCCCAGTAGTGCTCCAGATACACTATTGGACTACTAGACAAAAATAAATGTATCCAGTGTAGTTACAGAAATCAATATCGTGCAGGTAACGACGAGCTGACGCAGTCGCGCCTGGAGGTGAGCACGCTGCTGGCGGCGGGCGACAAGACGCACTCGCAGCTGCTCGAGCTCATGCCCGAGCGCTCCGGGAACGCGCACACCAGGAACTTCGAGACCGTGCTCAAGGAGGTATGTGTCTTATAGCCGGCAAACTAGCATGAGAGGGATCAGCACTAAACCTAGGTCGATCAGATTATCAGATGATATGTATACGTGTCTTCAATGGGAGTAAATGGCTATCTGTGACTTGATAAGTGCGAAGCATGAGTTCGATGGACGTCGTATAACCGATCTTAGATTGGGCAGAGGGGGATGACCCTTGTGTCACACCTGCGTTTTAACGGACAAGGGTCTAGAGCTTTTCTTTCTTTGTCGTGAGGTCAGATGGAAGTCAACCCTTCTTCTTCATTTTAGCGTTAATGCCAGCCGCAACTGAAGTTTTCAATTTGGGGTCTGGGGTCCGCTTCACCAGTCTAACTGCGGATTTGGCTTAACTTTGATATATTCTGTGAAGCGACTGCCATATGACCTCCACAGCCCAAAGGCGATATTTTTTTTTCGTGCGGAAATCCCCCTCAGATACCCCCTGCCGGAGCCGGAAGGGTAGGTTATGTCGGACTCGAACCGACTAAAACCGCACGCCGACTGTGGGTAGAAGGCGATATCGAAGCATTGTAGTAGTTAGACCAGTTCTTGCTATAGATGTTCATATGGAAACCGGGGCGACGGCTTAACGTACTCTCCACCTCCACCGGCTCCGTGGGGGTGGTATCTGTGGGGATTTATCGCACGACAAAAAAATAAAAAGAAAATCCCTTGGGCCAGCTGGGGTGCGAGGGATATGTCGAAGACAACCTCACCTCCGGCCTAGCACCACGACCCTCAGTCGGCGTGCTGTTTTAGTCGATTCGTGTCCGACATAACCTCCCCTTCCGGCTCTGGCAGTGGACGTATCCGAGGGGATTTCTACACGAAAAAAGTAAAGTAGGCTGTCAGCCCTTGAAATTGTATAAACCAAACCAAGGGTAGAAGAAGTAAGCGGACCCTGGGCTCCGAGATGATAAAAGTCTCGGATGCAACCGAGAAAAAAGCTAAGATAATTATAGCATAGTTATTCATCATGGCTATGTGTGTACGAATTTTTATCCAAATACCAGTGTATCTTAAAGCACTAAGCACCAGATTATTTAAAAAAGAATTATATAAATGGCTTAGTGAACATAACTTCTACAGCATTGACGAATTCCTTAGACAAAAGACTGAAATAATATTTGCGCGCTAGTACACCACTGGCTAAACATGCATGATCAATTTTGTAAACCTGTATGTTTTGTATTTACCATGTTTTAATGCAAATAAATTGAATTGAATTGAATTGAATCAAGTTAAAGATAGCAGCGTGACCCTTTGATTGATGCATCTTGAGTCTATCAAGTCGAGATAAGGAATGTAAACAAACTCGACTGAGACAGCTATACTTGCATTACGGTATGTATGAAAATAGGATAGGGATGGATGTCTTTTCTTCTTATACGCAGTAATAATAATTTTTATAGTATGCTTAGTTTACATTCCTTATTAAAGGATACGTTTCGTTTTCTCCTTCTTCTCGTCTCAACGATTCACTTTTATGCAACACTAGCTTTTGCCAGTGACTACGCCCACGTGGATGTCGGTTAACGCGATCAAACATAGCCTATGTCCTTTCTTATGGTCTAATCTACCTACTATATAAAATTTCATTAAAATCCGTTCAGTGGTTTAGGCCTGAAAGCGTAATATACAGACAGACAGACAGACGAGAATTACTTTCGCATTTATAATATTAAGTATGGAAGTATGGATTAAACTATTCGGAAATAGAATTTTGCCACGTTCATTGTACGTTGTCTACTACGTGGAGTTTGAGAATTAGGTCCATAAAGTAATAAAATTAATCAATATCTTTGAAATAAAACCACTTTTTACGGATTTTTTCAATGAGTGACATTCGCGTAAACCTTAGAAAATATCGTTAATCAATATCTTTTACTGGAATCAAAACTATTCTTTATGAATGTATGTGTTTTCCACGTTAAAAACTACCTGTGATTGAAAGTTCACACAAATCCAATATAATATTAGTAGAATTAGGTTTCAATATTTTCCTACCGATATTACGATCCTACTAATATTCTGAATGCGCAGTACGGCTAAATGGATTTAGAATGCAATAATCCAAGCAACTTTTTATACCGAAAATATTTAGATTAGACAAAAATATTGTATCACGCGGGCCGAACCAACGGGAAACAGCTAGTCCTACTAATATTATAAACGCGAAATTTTGTAAGTATGGCTGGATCAAAGGATGGATGAATGTATGTTTGTTATTCTTTCACGTCTAAACGACTGAAGCGATTTTAATAAAATTTGGTATGGAGTTAGCCGACAACCTGGACCAAATATAGCCTATGTGTTAATAGGCTATATTTGGTCGCGATAACCGGCGGGGCCGCGGGTAAAAACTAGTAATCAATATTTTGAACGTCTAACATTTGACCTAGAACATTTCCAGTTCACATTGCAATACAATACCTACCTCGCAATACTGTGTTATTTTCCTTTGTAACGACCACGCCATTAATTATGCTTGTATTAACTTGATACATACATACCTACTCGTAAATATGTCATGTCAGTAACTGATTTTAATAAGCGTGAAACATAAGTTGCCTTTGTTGTGTGAATGTTATAAAATGATAGCATGATGTCATGAATCGCGTGGAGTGTGTAAGCAGATAAATAGATGGCCGGCTGTTGTCCCTACCTACTGGAGGGAGAATAGCTTGAGTATACGTACAGATGGCAAGACAGAACTGTATACATCTTGTATGAATCTACATACATACATGTACTCACGAAGGGTGAAGTTTTATAAAAGGGATCTCTATCACGGCTTGCCTTTACAGAGCAAGCCGCCAGGAATCGGGATATAGGGGCCCCTCGCCATTGCTCACGCGTGTAAATCCCTGATTTATTTTTAACATTCTTCACAACGGTATTTAGACCCATGGTAAGCTAAATTGGCTTGTGAAATGGAATCTAGAATGCGGATAAACATACTTAGATACTTTTTTTTGTAAATACATATAAACACCCAGACCAATGCAAATAAGCCATATTCATGCATACAAATATTTTTACTGAGCGGGGATCGAACCCGCGCCTCCTGCGTGGCAGTCGTTCACTGCCTATATTCTGTATTATGTACTGTTTCTACTACTGTACTATACAAGTATGAATCTGTATTAACAAATTTGTTTTGTTGGCAGCTGTCGACATACCGGCCGCCGCCTAAGGGCTCAGAGAACCTGGAGCAAGGGCTGTTCGTGCCGCAGCCGATAGTGTGGGAGCAGTACTACGACCCGCTGCACGTACTGCGACGCGCTGTCCACAAGAGGGACTTCCACGCCTCTATGGAGCGGTTTACGACATAGTGAGTATACACGCGTCCTCTGAACTTCTTACCAACTCTGTTGGGGTACTACTTGTGTTTTTGAAGTTTTACAGTGTGACTTGACCTCTAGACAGTAGTAATTTGTTGGTCGGCTTATTGTAGAATAGCTTGATGTATGTATGGGATTAATATATATTTGGACGTTTATGACAGTCGTTAACGTATGTTAATTCCATACATTCTGCAAACGTATTGTCTTTTTATAGTAGGGGTGGCGTAGAAGGAAATACTGTAGTAATTCGAGCGCGTCAGATTAAGCTAGGGGGGGGGGGTGGGGGGGGCTATTTATAATTATTGACAAATTCCTCCAGCCAGTAGGCAGCTTTCAATATCGGTGGGTGCGCAAAATAAAAATTTGTTATACGAATTTACACCTATGCGTCAGATTATGATAATGTAGGCTAGTTACTAGCTAACGAGTGTCCATTTTGAAGGTCTCGCAATTTAAGCTGAACCTTAGGGCGTGGGAAACTTGCAAAGATATGTCTTTATTTACTCGAACGCGGTCTTTTTTATGTTTATTTTGGAGTTAAACTATAATAACTGAAATACATTAGATAAGATCAAAGTAATACAAAACTTTAATTAAGATGGATGATACATGTATTTATTTATTATTATGTTTTGTATATATGCCTCCCTCACCACTAAAACTGTAAACTTTATGCACCATAATTCTTTCTATCATGTGTAATTACATATTTAGCTGCGTGGCTTCCCTACCTATTACTCGAGTGGAGAGGCAGTGTACTCAGAAAGGGGGAAGATCAGCAATAAGATCATTTTGAGTTTTCGCTGACTGTAACTACGTAGTGTACTTGTGAACATAGCGCCGAGTACTTCACACGTGCATCGTACTCGCACTGTCGCTTCACTCCACTCGATGCGGGAGATCAAGGTTTAAACGGGTATTTTATCGCAGCGTCCGCGAGAAACAAAAAGCGGCTGGTGGTGCACCAGAGAGCGGCGCGGGGGTGCTGTGGCCCCCCCTGCGCACGGCGGGCGGCGAGGGCTGCGGCGGCGCGGGCGACCCGCGCGCGCTGTGCCTGTCGGGCGTGCTGCACGGCGCGCTGCTGGGCGTGCTGCACCGCGGCGTGCACCGGCGCGCGCCCGACGCGCCCGCGCCGCACGCGCCGCCCGACCACGTGCTGGCGCTCGCCGTGTACCTGCTGCACGTGGCCGCCGACCTGCACGCCGAGCGCGCCACCCACCACGCCGTACGTATGCACGCCACCACGACTATACTGCTCTACTATACTGCTCTACTACTGCCAGTGGGGACGCCGTTTGACCGGACGGGTAATCAGCCCTTCTATGTGGGGCCATTTCACCCAATTCGCTTGTAACATATTGTTCACACACATACATGTTCGTATGGCAACCGGGACCGACGGCTTAACTCTACTGTCCTAGTATACTCATATATAAAGCATACAGATATTTCTAAAGCTGTCTTTATCCCTGCAGAGCGACGTGATGGTCCCGGAGGCGGGGGGCGCCCGCAGCTCCGTGGGCGGCGTGCCGCTGCTGGGCGCGTTCGCGGGCGCCGCCGTGTGCGACAACGCGCGCACCGTCGTGTCCAGCGTGCCCGCCGCGCCGCGCGCGCAGCCGCCGCCCGCCTTCCCCGCGCACTACCACCACCACCACCACTCCGACAGTACGTACCGCACTACCACTACTGTCACAGCCCCCCCAGCGTGTTACCACCACCACTCCGGCAGTACGTACCACACTACCACTACTGTCACAGCCCCCCCAGCGTGTTACCACCACCACTCCGGCAGTACGTACCGCACTACCACTACTGTCACAGCCCCCCCAGCGTGTTACCACCACCACTCCGGCAGTACGTACCACACTACCACTACTGTCACAGCCCCCCTAGCGTGTTACCACCACCACTCCGGCAGTACGTACCGCACTACCACTACTGTCACAGCCCTCCCAGTGTGTTACCACCACCACTCCGACAGTACGTACCGCACTACCACTACTGTCACAGCCCCCCCAGCGTGTTACCACCACCACTCCGACAGTACGTACCGCACTACCACTACTGTCACAGCCCCCCAGCGTGTTACCACCACCACTCCGACAGTACGTACTGCACTACCACTACTGTCACAGCCCCCCCAGCGTGTTACCACCACCACTCCGGCAGTACGTACCGCACTACCACTACTGTCACAGTCCCCCCAGTGTATTACCACCACCACTCCGACAGTACGTACCGCACTACCACTACTGTCACAGCCCCCCCAGCGTGTTACCACCACCTCTCCGACCGCACTACCACTACTGTCACAGCCCCCCCAGCGTGTTACCACCACCACTCCGACAGTACGTACCGCACTACCACTACTGTCACAGCCCCCCCAGTGAATTACCACCACCACTCCAACAGTACGTACCACACTACTATCACAGCCACCCCAACTTGTTACCACCACCACTCCGATAGTAAATACACAACATCAGCATCTTCTACAATAATTGCATCTCTTCCTCCTCCACTTCGCACTATCTTGAGCGTCCAAGGTAGTGAGACCACTTGCACGAGTGTCACTCTCCACGACGCCAAGTAAATTAGTTCACAGAGGTTAGTTCACATTATCTACCCTGCGGTACCACTCACGATACCACTACCGATAGTATGCACGCTAGGACCCTTTTCGAATCAATCAGTCACTTTCGCATTATAATCAGAGACAATGTCGTCTTCAACTTCGAACGATGAAGATACCATACTTATTCAAGTTTTGGGTGGGGAAAGATTGTTAAAATCGAAAGGAAAAATTTATTTACTATTTAAGTACATAATTTTGTGTGGATTAATATTCGGAAATATCTATGACCACATTTTAGACACAAAAATAGGGGTTTGGTGAGTTCAGCTCCGACTAAAAAGTATACTGCTCCCGTTTCCATGATCCGAATGAACCTATTTAATTGGTTACAGGTGACACAGAATGGGAACCATCAGAGAGCGAGGTGATCAGGATACCACGTCTGCCCACGTCTACCTCGCTACCTGCCACCAGTACGGCCCTGGCCGTGCCGCAACCTCTGGAGGTACTGCGTGAACTCATTTAACACTCTTGTCGTTTACTATAGATCGACCGCTGTACCGTACCCCAGGTACTATCCACATGTAGCCCCCGCTTGATACTCCTGAGAGTTTATGAACGCTTACTTGTGACCTCTAGGAATTGTATGAATAGTCTATTATTACATAGATCCTTTCAATATTAACGAGTTTAAACGTACTTAGTAAGTTGCTTCCCATCGCCAGGTGGCGCGAGGGGACTCTGTGGCGGACGACCAGTCGGACGGCGGTGGAGACGCGCCCGCCATACGAGCGTTAGAATCTATAGACGTATGTACCTCCTACTATATATTTCATTGTTATTTATAAAGCCAATATTACTTGGAACGATAACTTGTGTTCTATCAAATACATATAAAAGCAACTTTTATATTTTGAGTGTAATTATTTTATAAAAAATTATAACGATTAGTATGCTTACAATTCAAGTCATTTTAGATTGGAAAAAGTAAATGCTTAGGCGGGACTGATAGTTCGTATGATCTCAATATTACTATGGATAATTATCAGTAGATAGCTTCCACCGTCCTCGTGTTTGCTCTATCGTATTTTTTTTTCAGCATGACATACCCCAGAGTGACACACAACTTGCTCTGCGACCGTTCGACACAAACTTGACCCTGGCCTTGACTGGAACGACAGACGACTTGGACACGCCACCTGTGCCTATTGACTATGGTAAGATAACAACATTATTATACTTAAGGGATTTTTATTGGGCGGCTATGGTTTGCCAGTCATTGTAAAATGTAGATTTCATTGGTGTTCGCACACTGTGAACTTTCCCTTTCAGAAACCAATATAATGTAACATCGTTCACACCGTTCTTCAAAAAAACAAATATTACTATTTCGTCCCCCTTGCCGCAGACATGGAGGGCGGCGAGTGGTCGCTGAGCCTGCGCAGCACGCCGCCCGCGCTCCCGGCACCGCCCGCGCCCGACCTGCAGCCGCAGCCCTCCACCAGCCATCAGGTACGTACCCCACACCACCACCGGCAGTACGGGCCTACTGCCACTCCGGCAGTACCACTCGGGAAGTACTAGACACTGGTACTTCCCGAGTGGTACTGCCGGAGTGGCAGTACGGAACACACGACGAGTTCAATTAGAAGAAAATTGGTAGTATTGGAAACATACACCCCACACCACCACCGGCAGTACGGCCCTACTGTCACTCCGGCAGTACCACTCGGGAAGTGCCAGTCTCTAGGAACCCACAACGAGTTCGATCAGAATAAATTTGGGAGGATAGGAAACATACGCCTCACACCACCACCGGCAGTACCGCCCTACTGTCACTCCGGCAGTACCACTCGGGAAGTACCAGTGTCTAGGAACCCGCAACGAGTTCGATCAGAAGAAAATTGGGAGGATAGGAAACATACGCCCCACACCACCACCGGCAGTACGGCCCTACTGTCACTCCGGCAGTACCACTCGGGAAGTGCCAGTCTCTAGGAACCCATAACGAGTTCGATCAGAAGAAAATTGGGAGGATTGGAAGCATAATAAATCCTAACAACCCCACATGCTTATTGTACCTGCTGTTAATGATACCGGTTACATCCAAAACATGCACATTGGAACTCGGAGTCAATCCTTATCTCCTTAAATATAAGTTAATCTTTGTCATCTGACCTGAAATAAGAGATATTTTCTAAAGCTTACGCGAATGTCACTCATTGAAATAAAACCATCATTTATATCACAGTATAACGAGTGACGGTCTAGACGGCTTCGTTGACAGACTGTATGTAGTATGAATCGTTAGACTGTGATATTAGTATGGATAAAGATCTTACAGGCAATACATTTAAATTCCACCCATCATATTTCAGCCAGATTGGCATGCAAAAACGTCACCCCATTTGTTATATTTCCTTCTAGCTCCAGTTACACACGCAGTCGGAAGAGTCGATACCAGTGAACGAGTCGATAATATCGCTACTACTCAAACTGCACTCACAGCTGTCCGGCAGACTCGACTCGTTCTCACTAGAAGAGCCTGCGCCAGATACACAGGAACCTATCGGTGAGAAAATCTATGTTGTGGGATTGATTGAAGAACTGTTATTTATTTATTTATTTATTTATTTATTTATTACTTTTAGGAAGGCTTACAGACTAATAACATTAATATCTTGATTAAAGTGTATAGAAATATTGCTAATTACAAGCCCACACTTATTATATATTTACTTATTTATTACGAATGCTAGTAAATTAAATTGACTAACTACAAAAAAAAAAAAATTCGAAGATTCGTTACGATGCAAAATTAAAAATACAGGTAACAGTTGTAATGGAAAATAACTACTTAAATAATAATAATGTAGGTAGAAGATATAGAACAAAGCCCAAGAATAGTCTGCAGCTGGTGTCATTACACTTTATTTTTATTTTACACAATATACACAATACACACATTAGTAGTTAATATTAATTATGAAAGCAATAGGTACCAATAGCTAGTAGTTTCGCAGTTGCCGATCGAGTTTTCGGAAAGCGGTTCCATTTAAATTACCTACAATTTTTCTCGTACATCAAAATTACTCGCTTTTATTTCATAGATTTTAGTACGAGCCCTTCAGCCGTCCACGTAACCGTAGATTCGTAACCAGTTACGAATGAGGAATAAATTATCTTTACTCGTAACCGGTTTCGCATAAAGAATTCTATTTCTGTACACGAAACACAATAGTTACGAAAGAAACCAGTTACTAATGAATAATAAATCATCATTTATACGTAACTGGTAGGTATTCAAACTCATGAGTCGCGTTTTTATGACATGGTAAGTAGGACCTTTATGTCAAGTCTTACTTTTAGATCACTTTATTCACTTTCTTCGAGTTTGGTATGATTGAACCCTGAGAGTGGGCTGAGAGTGGGGGCGGGGCGGGATGGGGACCGGGCCTGTACAGGGAGTGGGATTGAAGTGGTTGTGGGAGCGAAAAAGGTAGTGTAAGAGAGACAAGTAGGGAGTTAAGTATGTAGAATGTCAAGGTCAATAAAATTGACTGGCCGGTTATTAAAACAAAATAGCGTGGGCTCAGTGGTCAACGCTGACTCACAGCGCTAAAAGTCACGTAGTAAGCGATATCCATGCGAGCGGAGGCGCGGGCAACAGCTAATATAAAATATTTTTTATACGAAACCATACTTTCGTATACAGAAATATAATTCTTTGTGCGAAACCGGTTACGTATAAAGATCCTTTATTCCTCATTCGTAACTGGTTACGAATCTACGGTTACGTAGACGGCCGAAGGGAGTACGAGTAGTAGTAGAGTAATTAAAATATTCTTAACTATCATGGTGAGTTCCACTCCAATAGATACACCAAAAATATTGGTATGGCACAATGCCATTTGTTTATTTCCATCGTCATATATTGGTATTATTTATGGTGATATCTGGCATCACCTCACTAAGAAACCATTTATTTCTATTTAATGGTTTGTTAGTGTGATGATGCCACTCAGATTGCTGTTCAACAATATAATGATGCCTTGTCCACAGGCGACGGGCCCTTTTTCATCGGGCGAGTGCTCCGCAAGCTGGCGGCGCTGGACTCGCGCTGCGCCTCCGCCATCGCGCACGTGCGCCACTCGCTGTGGCCGCGCCAGCGCGAGCGCCAGGCCGAGCAGCGGGCCAGGTAACTATATCGGTGTCGGCCCGATACGCTATCGGACCCGCACGAAAAAAAAAACTATCGGAGGAAGTCAAACGTATGAAATTATATAATATATTTATTTATTTTTCATATTGTCCAGTTCGATATCGGACACCGTGGTGTTGGTGGCTATTGGCTGTCGGTTTTCCTCGTCCGATACCAATATCGGATTGGATAATGTGAAACGGCTCTTAGTTTGTGCCTAGATGAAACACACCAAAATGTCTCATATAAATTTATTACTATACACAGAGAACGCCAAGAGAAAGAAGACCGGTCCCGGCGCGCCCGCGACCGCCAGCAGCAAGTGATGCGCGAGTTCGCCCGCAGGCAGCAACAGTTCATGTCGGCCATGCAGAACATGGAGGGCGAGGGCGCCGCCGCCATGGAGTGGGAGGAGGAGGCGCTGGAGAGGGACTACGACTGCGTCATCTGCAACACCACCGGACCCACCACCCCGGCTGATCCCATCGGCCTCGTCGTCTTGTTACAGGTCAGTACAATGATCATGATGTTTAGAATCCCGATGCTGCTAAGTCAGTCATGAAATAATGCTGTTAAATTTTATACTTTAATAGAAATTTTGTTCCTTTTTCGCAACCAGTTGCGAGTTAAGAAAATTTGCTCTTTAACTTCATCTAGGCGCTAGAGTAATCGGAACAAACAGTAATCGGAAATCTACCTACCACAAAGATCTATACTCCATTTGTTTAGGTACTTAAAAAAAGGTAAACAAATCGTAAAAAGGGTTCTTCTATAGGGGCATTTTTCGTTCCGAAATAAAAATAAACCAAAATAAAATCATTTTAGAACTTAAAATCCATTTCTATCGTATATTTTTCTATATTTAACTACTTTGTTTAATATTAAGTTGCAATTACTATTTCCTAAGCTGAAAAACTATAATAACTATATTATTTAGAATGATTTTAAAAACTATTGCACTGTGCCTACCATAAAGAAACTAAAAAGACAGATATTCAAAACAGTTTTTTCCAGATCGCGCCATACGTGCGTGCGTGACTGTCAAAGTCAATTCGCAGTTTGTAGTTTGTATTTATTGTTATTATTCCGTACCATAAAGGGCTGGCAAAAAAGTGAAGAAGATGTATTGTCATCCCTAGATAAGATAATACTACGAAACCTATGATCGCTTTGTAATTAGTGTTGGTGATAGTTCTTCGGACTCAGACTAATTTTTTATTTAGTGATTGAATTTGAAATCACTTTAATTGTTATTATAATTTTGTGAATGTGTTGAACGTGTGAGTTTAATATTATAAATTTTAAAATTATTTAATAATGTAAATGTAGTCTATAAGTTGCCCATAATCATGCACAAAAATACTATTGTCATTGACGGTTGACTATCTCTGAAATCCACCATTTTTCTTGTTTACCTTTTTTTAAGTACCTAAACAAATGGAGTATAGGTTACGATATTTTACAAGCGGGACGCGTGATTGCGGTAGTCAAACGATTTCTTGGTTCGCAACTGGTTACGAAAAGGGAATGAAATATCATAATGGGGTTGGCCGGTGAACGCTAAAAGCTGATGGCGCTAGCATAGGTACCCTTGTCATTGATGTTGACATTTTTTCATATTGTTTTAAAACTCGGTAAACGTATAAATTCTTTACTTTGTGACTGAAAAGCAGCTGTAGAACTATTTAGTGGTACATAAATTTATACAACATGTTTTCCAACTGCCGAGTCAAGGAACTGAAAGATGACGTAAAAAATGCTGTGCTTCCTTACGAGGACAAAAAGCGGATCTTATCGAAATTTTAGTTTGAAAGTCGTGAATCATAACAGCGTTGTTTATAATCCTTGGAGAAAGGCTGACGTTGGTGATAGTATCATTTTTAAACCTACTGACTTTGAAAATTGTGAAGAGTTTGTGATAATTTCAGACTTGACTTGACTGGAGCTTTATGACCAGGATTTTAATTTTTTGACTTAATACCTCCGAGGTAGAGTTATGAATAAAGAAAATAATAATAATAGGATAGGAAATATAATGTTACAAAAATTTAAGTCCTTTCTTCCTATCTTAGAATAGAAGCTTTATTATTTATTTTAACTACAACAAGCTCCCTCGCTCCTTTGTTTTAATATGAATTGGTCCGAGTAATAAAATCCCCTAAAATCCTATATCTGCCGTATTCTTTACTATCCACCGACTACCTAAACTTTACAACTTGGAAACAAATTAAAACACAGCAATGGTGTTTATGTTATTTTTATTTACAACATCCCTAACAGTACAGAAATGATAATGCTTAATCTATAACTAGGTCTCGAGATATGTTGCATTCTTGTAACACACCATTGATTACAAATTATCTTCACATTCTGTACTTGAAGGCAGGTCAAAAAGCTGTCTTCTCTTGCGGTTTACCAATTTTTTTTTTCTCAAACCTTCGCATTTCCAGAAATTGCTTGTTTATTCCAGTATATTCCATGGAAAAACAGATGGTACAGCACCTTTTTTCTAGAAATTATGTTGCTATTCAACTCCTAGACTAAGTGATTTACAACATTTTAAATAGGCAGGTATGAAATATAAAAATATCCACCTTATGAACTATTGAAAAAATAATAGGTAGTTAAAGATTTATTCATATGAAGCTCACCTGTGTATTTAATTATTAATTCATCACTTTCAAAAAATTGTTTATCCACACAACCTCATACTTTTTGTTTTAATCAATTATTCACGACGGATGGCTTTTAACCATAGCTTACGTATTTTTTTCATCCTTCGGTATTTGGTGCGTACCGACTTCAGAGCATTTAGATACAATTCCAAAGAGTTATAATGACCCGTTGTATTGTATTGTAAATAAATAAATAAATAAACTGTTTGGAATTATTTTCTGAAAATAACCGTAGAAAAATGTAATGTTTTGGGTACCAACTATGCTAGCGCCACTTTGACAGTTGCCAACCCCATTCGCAATTAGTTATGAATCACAGTTGCGAATACGACTGGTTATAATTGGGTATTGGACAACTATTGCAATAAAATATATTGGATATGATAACTTATATGTAAATAATAACTATACAAAATAAATCACTCAAAGATGAATTCTAAATATTTTATTTTTACAAAATAAAGTTGCGAATTTTCATTTGTATTTTACATGAAGCAAAACGCGGGCGAATCAGTTGACAGATCGCGTGAAGTCTTTAAAAAAGATCACTGTCAGTGCCTACTGCCTACCTATCGGTCTACTGTTGGTTTTGATCAGTATTGATTAAGTTGTTTGTTCCCCTCTGTCCTATTTTCTTATAGGTATTCAAGTTCTTATCACAGCTATAACGTATAAATCGCGGGACAAACGAGGCCCTGCCGTGCGCTAACTGTTTTGTAATAACCTATGCATGCAACAGTTATAGTTGGCGAAATGTGGATGTTAATACACCTCTGCCAACCTCTTCGGGGATTTATAGACCGGAGTATATGTGTGTATGTGTAAGTATAAGTACCTATACCACGGAATGATTAAGTAAATCACTTATAGGTTAAATAAATACACTATAGATTTTATGCCAGCACAATGTTATGTTCCATATAATATGTATGTATGTATCAATCATAGCATATCCTTTTGGATTAAGTTGAGTCAATATACAGTTGATATTAACTTCATCTTTTATTTATCATCTCGGTACGAGTAGCAGCTCGTACATAATAATTAAATTACTACTTACATCAAAGAAGACCACTTTGATGTATGCAAAAGTAAATAAGAGTATCATTCGTAAACTTTGGATCTCGGCGTGCTAATTGTATACACTGACTTCTACGTTTGCAATCGTAAGGAGCGCGTATAAATAATTTGTTTGGATATTTAAGGTTCGTATTTTCGCACACTGGCACGGTACACTTTATGTAGGTGGTCATTTTCACAATATTAGTACCTAAAGTTTAACAAATTCAAATCTAAGAAATAAGTTTCAGTCGCCGTGAGTTGTAGTATGTACCTGCCGAAGGTGAATGTACGCGCCTTTGGTCAAATATAACATTTCTTTATTACGTCACGCCCCAAATGTCACGTGACCGACCGTTATTCGCGCACTTTTAAAGCTACGAAAATAAAAACGCGTATTTTCATATTTATGTTGTTTCTTCACGAAAAAGATAAATTGTTATAGGCATAAAATAAAATTCTACATTTTTTAAGGTAGGTTTCCAAAATTAGTCCAATACCCAATTGTGATAATGCATTATGAAATAGGAGTCCTTTAGTTTTGTATATATGAATGTAATGTATGTGTTGCGCAGTCGACGTCGGTGCTGGGGCACCGGCGGCGCGCGGGCGGCGGCTCGGCGCGCCTGGCGCTGTCGGAGGGCGACCGCGCCAGCCTGCAGCAGCAGCGCGACGGCACGGCGGCCGCGCACCACTACCGCCTGCACGACGAGCTGCACCAGCACTTCGACCGCGAGTCGTGGCTGCTGTCCGTGGCCGTGGGCTGGGAGGGCGGCGTGCACGTGGCGACGTGCGGCCACCACCTGCACCTGCGCTGCCTGCACGCCTACCTGCGCGCGCTGGCGGCGCCGCAGCGGCCGCACAACCTGCACGTGGAGCGCGGCGAGTTCCTGTGCCCCGTGTGCCGCCAGCTGGCCAACTGCGTGCTGCCGCTGGCGCCGCGCCCGCCGCCCGAGCCGCGCGCGCCGCGCGACCCCCGCCAGCAGGCGCGCCGCCTGGCCGAGCTGCTGGCGCGCGACCACCCGCCGCCGGTGCGTATGTACTGCTCGTACCTCCACCTCTCGTAGCTACGTACTAACACGAGTATGTCCTCCCCCAGGCACCGAGCCGGCTGTCGGAGGCGATGGGCAAGGCGATGGAGGACATGACGGCCACGGCGGGAGGCAAGCTGAAGCAGCGCTACGGCTCGTCGCCCGCCGCCATCTTCACGTTCGTGGCGTCGCTGGTGCGCACCAACCTGGAGTGCGAGCTGGTGCAGCGCGGCGGCACGCTGCAGACCTGCGTGGCGCCGCGGTACAAGCCCCGGAACGAGTGTATAGGTGCGGCTTGTGTACTGCACATCATAAACTAAAGCAGCGCTCAATTCTTTTATTTAGCCTTGGTTGGCCCAGTACATATGCACCAACTTTCCAATGTTTGTTCAAGATGTTTACTCGTAAAGTGTGAATGTATAAGCACAGTGTCAACGAAACCGTCTAGACAGAGCAATTGTGCGATGGTAGGGGGGTGGTGGGGGACGTGGTATTACTCGGTACGCCCATACATTTTACTCGGTAACTAATGATTCAGGACTGTCTCATTTTGTAATCATACTAATTACGTTTTTATTTTTATTTTTTAGGATTCGTTTCGTTTGTTAAAATTGTTTTTTTTTTTCGT
Source organism: Eilema sororculum (assembly GCA_914829495.1). Lineage (NCBI taxonomy): Eukaryota > Metazoa > Arthropoda > Insecta > Lepidoptera > Erebidae > Eilema > Eilema sororculum. The sequence continues at coordinate 2,173,892 of OU618544.1, read as the reverse complement.
TTTATATATTTAGCGATTCACGATGGCGGACACGAAATTTTCACATGAATCGATATGGGTATCGTTTTCAGGGTTTTTGGGGTCGCTGATTACGAATATATCATCCATTTAGCGATCCAAGATGGCGGACTCGAAATTTTCAATAAAATCGATATGAGTATCGCTTTCGGGGTTTTTGGGGTCGCTGATTACGAATATATCATCCATTTAGCGATCCAATATGGTGGACTCGAAATTTTCACAAAAATCAATATGGTATCGTTTTCGGGCTTTTAGGGGTCGCCGATTACGAATTTAACATCCATTTAGCGATCCAAGATGGCAGCTCAAGATTTTCACAAAAATCAATATGGGTGTCGTTTTCGGGCTTTTAGGGGTCGCCGATTACGAATTTAACATCCATTTAGCGATCCAAGATGGCGGATTCCAAATATTCACTAAAATCGATATGGGTATCGGTTTCAGGGTTTTTGGGGTTGCTGATTACGAATATATCATCCATTTAGCAATGCATGATGGCGGACTCGAAATATTCACTAAAATCGATATGGGTATCGCTTCCACGGTTTTTGGGGTTGCTGATTACGAATATATCATATCATCCATTTAGCAATCCAAGATGGCGGAACGAAATTTTCTCAAAAATCAATATGGGTATCGTTTTAGGGCTTTTAGGGGTCGCCGATTACGAATTTATCATCGATTTAGCGGTCCAAGATGGCGGATTCGAAATTTTCACTAAAATCTATATGGGTATCGCTTTCAGGGTTTTTGGGGTTGCTGATTACGGATAACAGACAATTGCCGGTAGGCAATCGTACGATGGGAAACTGTTAACTCCCAACTGATCGTGCGTAGGCGCAAAACTGCCAAGAGGGAATGGCCGGTAGGCCAAAATCGCTTTCATGTGTGGGCGCTGTCGGCTTAGGACTGCAGGCCGCACGGTAGGATCTGAAAAGGCAGGCGGACTGATCGTGCGGGCTCCTAAAGACTATATCATCAATTTAGCGATCCCGATCCTCGAAATTTCATCGAAATTTGAACTCATATTTGAATCCGAATCGGAACCCGAACCGGATTCAACATTCAAATCCAAACCGAAATCAAAATCGAAATCCAAATTCAAATTCAAAACTCAGGCTTAAAATATTACGTTTGTTTGATCATAATTGGTCGAGTAGAACCGGAGATATGACCAAAAATCGCAATAGTCTAGTTATTTACATTAGCATGAGTTGATGTGCCTGAACAAAGAGACCAAATGGGGGTTATATAAATATTACAGATAAATACGTTATAAATAAAAACTGTGACAACTCAAAAAGTGACAACCCTAACAAAACTACAAAAGGCGGCATTTCCGCAAACATCAAACGCGATGAACTACTGTAAGATCACTCGTTATACTGTGGTATAAGTGTATGTATGTATGTATGCATGTTCCCCTCAGTGCCGCTGCTGGTGGTGGCGGGCGCGCACACGCGCGTGCTGTCGTCAGCCGGCGCGGGGTTCGGCGCGGCGGCGCTGTGGCACGCGCTGGCGCCGCCGCCTCCCGACGAGGGCTCGGCCGGCGCCGCCGTGCCGACTGCACCTGCTGCTGCCCGCCCCGTGCCGCTGCTGCTGCGCGACCCGCTGGCGCTGCTCATGCAGCTGCTGCTGCTGGCGCCGCCCACGCCGCCCTACCTCGATATGCGTCAGTATCACTACACACTAGACTAACTATTGTATTCATAGCGTTATACTTTCACGCTGACCATTCTTCCTATAATCCCTCACCAAATAAGAAGAATATCCCAAAAATAAAGGATAAATAATTAATCTACTTACATTCATTCTAACACGTTCATTTATTCCATTCAAAATTCTATCTTGCAATATCATCATACCTTGCTCATTCAAAATTATATTACCTTGAGAAGAACTTAGTAAATGTGTTTTTCTGGTAGATAAATAAGGTTTCTAATTCGCAATGAATCTAACAAAATTTACAGAAAAACACGTTTTCTAGGGCCTTTACAGTAGACAACGGGTACCAAAGGATGGACCTTTGTATACTACTCGAGAAAAAAGAGAAAAATAGATATATCTGATTTTATAAAATCATTACTGAGGCTCCATTAAATACTGTTCGGTATTTCTCACAGCTTTGGATTTAGATATCAACGTTAGCACTTTCACTACGTGATATATTTCGAAATAGTCGAACTTCATTTGTACAATGAGAACACTGAACATACAACACTTCAAATATGACCTAAAATAAGTGCAAATGGTTTACAAACTTTTTCTTTCACAGAGGAATTCACGTGCATAGTCCGAGCGCTGTACTCGCTCAGCTACTACCAAATCGTGTGCCAGTTCATAGCCAACGGCAGCGCGGAGTTCCGCGCCGGCCTACTGGGCCCCAGTCGGCCTGGAGAACCCGCCGGCCTGCGGTCTGCTGCTCGACTGCTGCTGGCCACGCTGGCCGGCTCCGACCTGTTCATGGAGGACGAGCCGCCCGCACAGCCCAGTGCGCAGGATAGGGGGGCGCCCGACCTCGTGCTCATGGAGAAGGAGGTGAGGCTGAGGAGTTGTATTGTTGTGTGTGTATCAAAAGCGTAGTACTATGCAACTTGTAGAACATTTTGTTAGATAAAGACCGACTGTACTGCGCCCTAGGCACGCGTGGTGTGGTGGGGGACGAGGTTATAAATTTAGATTACAGGGATTTCCTGTCATTTAATCTACCACGTTTGTTAGACAAATTTCATTCTTCCTCTATCTCTAATACCTCTTCAACTCTTCTTCTTCTTCTTCCTCTTCAACTGGCTCGGGTGTTTGTGAGCTTTTTTCACAATATTTTGCCTCAGTGTTTGACTCCAATCAAACTTCTTCTGTCATATCTAGTGACAACCTTAAGTCGGTTGAGAACAACAATCTGGACCCCATTTTTTATATCAATATAGCCGACAACGACATCCTCACAGCTCGATGCCGGCAAAGGGGCAGGTCCTGACCAAATACCCCCTTCTTTTCAAGCATTACGGTCGAGAGCTGTGCGCGCCTTTAGGAATTATATTGAATAAATCCCTCACAAATGGAACCTTCCCCTCTCGATGGAAAATAGCCCACGTTGTTCCCATTTTTAAGGGGGGCGACAGGTCTCGGTGCGAAAATTATAGACCCATAAGCATCTGGTCCTGTTTTTTTTTTTTTTTTTTTTTTTTTTTATCGTGCGAAAAATCCCCACGGATACCACCCCCACGGAGCCGGTGGAGGCGGTTATGTCGGACTCGAACCGACTAAAACGCACGCCGTCTTGGGTCCTTGGTTGCCGGAGGTGAGATTGCCAAAAGCATATCTCTCGCACCCCGGCAGACCCAGGACCATCTCTATCGAGATGGCCCCCTTCGGGTTGTGGGGACCACAGTGTCCCCATCTAGCCCCGGTTACGGGGAGGCGCATTTTGCGCCGCCGCCGCGGCCTGCTTCTGCTAGGGTGACAGGCGGCTCCACCGGTCACCCCCAGGCCAGCGCTCATGGAGGACGGAGGTCGTTCTGCGACCTCCGACGTCCGGTTCGTCTTCGCTCTGCGCGGGCTTCCCGGGCCCGGAGTCTGGTCCGGACCCGACCGGCCGCCTCCTTCTCGAGCATTACTTGCTCGCAGAAGGAGGCGGCCGCACCCCAAGCGTTCGCGCATCGTACCATCGCTGTGAGCAACGTGGCGAGTGTGAGGACTCCCACCCCCAGAGCCGCCACTAGGACCCGCCTCGGCGTGTCCCACGCCGGGCACTCGGTCAGCGTGTGCAGCTCTGTGTCCTCGCTCGCATCACAGTGATGGCACTCGGACGTTGGCTCCTTCCGGATCCGACACAGGTAACTCCCGAAACACCCGTGTCCGGTGATCACCTGCGTCAGCCGGTACGAGAGGCTGCCGTGTGGCCTCTCTAGCCACTCCTCCATGATGGGTCTTACCGCCGCTATTACGGCGTGCCCTGCGCTTGGTCGCCCAAGTCGTAGCTCCCATTCCGCTACCATGTCCCTGTGGAGCTGAGACCTCACGGCCCGAATTTCATCAGGCTCGGGTTCCCGTCCCTGCTCCCGCGCCTCCTTTCGATACCGATATAGCATCGAAAGGGCTCTCGCATCCAGGTTCCACGGTAGGGATCCGGCAAGGAGACTCACCGCCTCGAAGGATATCGTGCGGTACCCCCTAATGGCCCTGCTGGCCATTGCACGCTGCGGCCCACGCAGCAGACGCGCATTGTGGACCGTCAGGGTGTCCGCCCATATTGGGCACCCATATAGGGCCATAGACCGCACGACTCCCGCGTAGAGTCTCCTGCAGGAGTCATCCGGCCCCCTCATGTTGGGCAGCAGCCGCCCCAAGGCGGCAGCTGTGTCCTTCAATTTAGGGGCCAGTCTTCGGAGATGCTCCCCGAAGTTCCACCGGCCGTCGAGAACGAGTCCCAGATATTTCATCTGGGGCTTGATGGCGATGGAAATGTCTCCCACTATGAGGCTGGAATCCTCTGGTGGGACGCGCCGAGGCCCATGAAAGAACATGGCCTCGGTTTTATGCAGAGCCACCTCGAGACCCAGCCGCCGGATCCGCTCCACGACTTGGGCAACCGCGGTCGTGGCCTTCAGGGTCGCTTCGCGGTATGTAGACCCGCACGCCGTCACCAGCGTGTCGTCCGCATAACACGTGACGGCGGCACCGTCCGCGAGCTCACCGCGAAGCACCCAGTCGTAACCGATGTTCCACAGTAGCGGTCCCAGGACCGATCCCTGCGGAACACCGCACGACATCTCTCGCCGACCGAGCCCGGTCGCACTTGGGTAGACGACTGCTCTCTCCGATAAATACGCCCCGACTATGCGGCGAAGGTAGAGAGGCACTTCGTGATACACGAGCGCCTCCCTAATGCAGCTCCAGGGCAGGGTGTTAAAGGCGTTGGCGATGTCCAGTGACACCGCCAACACCACCTCGCCCCGAGTGACGGCGTCCTTCGCCAGAGTCCTCACGCGCATGATGGCATCCACGGTGGAGCGCCTCCGGCGGAAGCCATACTGGCCATCCGTCAGGTCAGGCCCCACCCTGGATAGGTGCTCGACGAGGCGCTTTGCAATGACTCTTTCAAAGAGCTTGCACACCTCGTCGAGCAACACTATGGGCCTGTAGGCGGACGGTGAGTCCGCCGGGCGCCCCGCCTTTCGGATGAGGACCAGTTTCCCCGTCTTCCACATCTTCGGAAACTGGCCTCGCTCCAAACATGCGCTGAGAAACCCTCTCAGTCGGGGCTCGAGAGCGTCTTCTTCGCCTAGAGCTAGGACCCACGCTCGGCCTGGAATGCCGTCTGGTCCCGGGGCGGTGTTCTTGGCCTTAAGCCTTAACACCGCCAGCTCTAGCTCTACCCAAGTGACCTCGGGCACGTCGTCGTCATCCACGTTGGGCACCATAGGCGACCTAGGTGGCGGAGTCATCTGCGGTGGAATATGTTCCACCGCCCGCGCTGGGAACAGGGAGCCAACGACTCCTCCGAGCAGCTCCGGCTGGAGACACCGGGTCAATGGTGGGGCCCGGGGGCGCAGCTTGCCCCTTACCATTAGGTAAGGCCGCCCCCATGGGTCCCGCTCCAGCGTCTCCAGCAGCTCTTTATGAGCTGCTGCCTTTGCTTGCCTTATGGCCACTCGGAGGGCCTTTCTGACCTCCCTGTACCCCGCATGAAGCTCCGCCTCTCGGGGCTCCGTATCTGCGGGGCGGCTACGCCTCCTTCGGAGTCTGGTCCACCGGCGGAAAGCGATCACGGAGGCCTGTCGGAGCCTCGCAATGTCCGCCGACCACCAGTAGACCTGACGCCTCGGATTATAGGGCGGAGCCCTAGGCATAGCCGCGTCGCAGACACGCGTCATGGCCTCCCGGAACCACGCCGCCTCATCGTCTATGTCGACAGGCCTGTCCGGCGCAGAGGCCCAGGCCTGTACGATGGCGGCCTCCAGGAGGACCTCCCGATCCATTCGCTTAAGCACCCAACGTGGCTCGCGTGGGGCCGGTGTAAACGGCGCGGCGCCCGCAGGAGGGGAGACGTCGAACCGAATGTATCGGTGATCCGACGCTGTCCCCACCTCCTCAAGGACACGCCAGCCCTGCACACGGCCTGAGAGCGGGGCGCTCGCGAACGAAAGGTCCACAATTGAGTCGCCCCAGCTCTTCACGCACGTGGCGACGGCCCCGCGATTCAGGAGAACTAGGCTGAGACTATCAGCCCAGCTCTCCACTGCCCTGCCCCTCGGATTCGTGCGCCGGGAACCCCAGTTCATAGACCAGGCGTTAAAGTCCCCGAGCACCAGAACCGGGTGAGGGTAACAGGTATTGACGACGACGGTCAGATGATCCAGCCACTGCTGGTACTCATCTATGACTCGGCTCGGCGAGAAGTAGACTGCCACGACCGCTATTCCCCCCACGAGTGCCGCTACGCAGCCATTCCCCCTTGTCACGACAACAAGGGGGGGACTGCCGGCAGCGGCGTTGTGCACCAGTGCCACCGATCCGTCCAGGTCGGTTTCCCAGGCAGGCCCGAGAAACCGGTGAATGTACGGCTCGGCGACAGCGGCGACATTAATGCCCCACTGTGCGGTGCTCTGGAGCAGAAGTGCCTGAGCATCGACACAGTGGTTTGCATTTGCCTGCAGGACGCGGAGCTGAGGATCCATTATGGAACCCCCATCTCCGCGCCCTGCCGCGAACCAGAGACGGAGCGCCTGCCTCCCGGCTTCGGCCTCCCCGCGGTGCAGGCCTTGGCACCAACCCTATGGTCGGCCGGCTTGCCCTCCGCTGCACACCTGAAGCAGTGCAACGGAGCCTCGCAACTACCGGCCTTATGACCGGGTTGGCCACAGCGGAAGCAACGGTCACCGACCGTTACTTCCGCCGTGCACTGCACCCCTACGTGGCCCACCGACAGGCACCGGAAGCACCGTGCCGGTCGGGCCTGCAGGAGCCGCACCTGCACCTTCTGGAAGCCCCCGATGAGGAGGCTCCGCCCATCGGCAACCTTTTGGGCTGCCACGATGGGGCAGCCGACAACTGCTGCCCCCAGTCCACGCCGGCCGAAGCGTATAGCTCCGACCTTTACTGTGTCCTGAGGACAGCCTCCGGCCTCCACCACGGCGAGCTTAAGCTCCTCGGCCGTGATGGAGTCGTCCAGACCCGATATGCGCACTTCTGCGCACTTGTTGGGCCTGGACACCCGGACGTCAGCTGCGTCCAGCGTCTCTCTTAGCCTAGCTGCTAGGGCGTCGGCTTTAGGGCCGCTGGTAGCGCCGGGGACCTCGAAGATCCGAGCTCCGGTGCGCGTGGGCTTGCACACCAGATCCGGGATCTCGAGGGCTCCCAGGTCGATGCAGGCCCTTGCCTGCCTCACTACCTGGGCGTACTCCACACCCCTCTCCGACGCATCCGCCGTCAATGTAATGACGACGGCCGTCGATCGTGGGGCGCGGAGCCTCCTCGGCGCTGTTGCCCTCGCGGCAGCCTTGGCCGTTCTGGCCAATTTGGCTGCCTTTTTGGCGGCTCTCCGTCTCTGTTTATTGGCTCCGGCTACCTCCCAGCCCCCTGACGGGTGGCTCGAGGATTCAGCCGGAGCCAAGGCCCGGGCCGGCATTGAAGCCCGGTCTGGGGGCGGGGCTAAGGCCAGGGCTGGGGACTTCTTCCCCTTGCCCTTGCCCTTCCCCTTACCCTTGCCCTGAGCGGGACCCGGAGGACTTGGAGGGGGGCGGTGAGCCGGCACCGCCGCCGGGGAAGCAAGGCCCCCTCTCACTGCGGCGGCATACCCGGCCGGCGTTGCGAGAGGAGGACGCCGGGCGATGTTGAGGATTGCCTCCAGCCGCCGATTGGTGCGCTCCTCCTGCGCCACCATCTCGGCGCGTATGGCCGCCATACATGCGGCCAAGGACGCCGGCTCTGCCGGTCGAGTCGGTGGCTGCGCAGTCTGCGCTGGCCGCGGTGGCTGCGCGGTTTGCGCTGGCTGCGGCGGCTGCGCAGTCTGCGCAGTCTGCGCTGGCCGCTCTGGCTGCACTGGCCGCCCCGCCAGTGCCGATTGCGCTGACCGCTCTAGATGCGCCTTCCGCATTGACCGAGTCACCACTCCCGGCAACTCGGTCAGGTGCTCCACCCTTCTCTTGAGGTCCTCCAGCTCCGCCGTAACTCTTTGGAGCTGGCGCCGGGACTCGACCTCCCGCCGTTGGGCCTCAGCCTCCCTCCTCGCCTGTTCCTCCATCTGGGCGGCCAGACCCTCACCGGCGGCTGCGATCTGCTCCACAATCCCGAGCATTTCTGCCTGCTCGGGAGTCGCAGACTCCGCTTGTCTCGCCATTATCTGGCCAAGGCGGTGAGTGAGGATCATTGTCCTCCTGTAGATGGGCGAGTCCAGCGCCACCTCCCTCTCCGGGCTGGATGCACCCACCCACGGAGAGGAGTCCCGAGGGGGGGCGGCCCTCCCACCGTTCCTCCTCGCCCTTTCACGCCCTGTAGCCTGCACCTTCGGCTTAGGGGGGCACGGGCGGTCCTCTTCGCTGCTGCTGTTATTACTGCCGCCGGCGGCCGACCCAAGACCGGGAGGGATGAAATCCTCATCCCGCTCGTCCACCAGCGGCAGGGGAACCCGTTTGTTTCCCTTCCCCTTGCGCTTTTTGGCTGCAGACCTCGTCTGCAGCCCAGGCAGCGCCTGCCTCTCTACCTCGGTGGTGACGCCAGACTCCTCTGACGTCACCGCCGCCGCCAATGAGGACGACGAATCGTCCTGGGGTAGCGCGACCTTCGCGCTACTTTTTAAGTTGGGGCCGGATCTAGAGCTCGGCGCCGGGCTCAAATGATGGTTGTCCCCCCCAGAATACGATTGGGGACTGCCGTTGCCGACTGGCAACGGGAGGGACTCCCCAGCTAGGCTGGGACCCTCCTGGGTAGATATTTCGATATCGGTTTGTTCCATCATTAATTTTGAGGTTATCGTCCTCCGACGTTGACGCCCTTGGGACTGGACTCCCTCCAGCCACTCATCCCATCGCCAGGCGTCAGAGCTTGGGATTGGGGATTTTTTAAAGAGGTTAACTCCTCGCGGATCCGAAGATCCACCGGTCCTGTCAGTTCAGGATTACGGCCGGGCCGAACGGGGTCTGCACCAGACCAAGTCCGTCCGCCCCTGGGGGTAATTTTTTATAGAGGTTGTCTTCCTCGCAGCCCACTAGGGGCCACCGTTTCTGACCTAGGTCAAGCTTACGGCTTGGCCGCACGGTGGTCTGCACCAGACCTTGTTCCCCACCTCTGGACGAAGCCAAAGGTGGAGAACCCGTCCGCCCTAGAGCGCGCCCTCCACTACGCCCTCTGCAAACAGAAGGACAAGTGGAGGGCCCACGAGCTGCCCCTAACAGGGCCACTCCCACCTCGATTGTCTAAGCGTCTCTCCCCTGTCCCCTCTGAAAACAGAGGGATACTGGGAGGGACGCCGACGACCACGGGCCTCGCAGACCCGTCATCCCACGACCTCACCTCAGTGAGGTCCGCCGATGGGTTATTCGTCAACGGCCAACAGAACTCCCAAGGTGGGAGTCTGTTAGCCGTTGTCCAGGGTGCACCAGCCCTCCCGCTTCCGCTCCCCAGGACCGCGGTCCAAAGGGGGAAGAAACGGGAAGGCCAACGTGGAGGTTACCCAACTAGCACCCCAGCATCTGGTCCTGTTATGCAAATATCTTCGAATCTTTAGGATATATGCAGCTGTACAACCATTTAAAGCCCCATAATATCTGAAAATTAACACGGTTTCGTAAAAGGAAGGTCAACAAAAACTAACCTTCTAATTTACAAAAACTATCTGTGTAAGAGCTCTGTTGCATCAGGTCGACTCAATCTATACAGATTTCTCCAAGGCCTTCGACAAGGTTAATCATAGATTACTTTGCAGTAAACTCGCTGCGCATGGTGTGCACGGTAGTCTTTTTCGTTGAATATCCTCTTATATGTTTAACAGAAGTCAGTTGGTGGCCTTCAAAGGATATATTTCTTCTCCTATTTGGGGTACCTCAAGGGTCACATTTGGGGCCGTTGTTATTTATAGTATTCGTTAACGATCTCGTAAAGAATATATCTTGTGAATATCTTTTATACGCTGACGACTTAAAACTTATAAAGCGATAACCTCTCCTGATGGCTGCAATCTGCGGTAGCCTAGTGGTATGGGTAATGGACTGCTGAGACGAGGTCTCGGGTTCGATTCCAGGTTTACCATGGCACACACCAATGACTTTTCGATGCTTTTCGAAGTTATGTGTGTATTTATCGCCGGTTTTTAAGTGCCCGGTTAATGGCCCACCTATTACATTGGGACCTAAACATAAACTGGCGAAACGTGGGTGCTAGAACCTCTGCCTACCCCTTCGGGGAATACAGGCGTGAGTTTATGCTATGTTATGTTATGGATCGTTAACGATTACATGATTGACGGTCAAGTCCTTAGGAGATTAGGAGACAGATGGCGCTAGCTGTCACGTAAACATCGAGTCCGTGTTATTTTACCATTTAAAAATATAAAACAGTTATAAAAAGTGTGTTGACTATATAAATATTTTAAAAACCATCTAAAGTGTTAGTGACAATGATATCCAATGAATAGCAAATCAGACACTCATAAAATCACAACTTCAAAATAATCGAAACAATAAACCACAAAAAGTGTCAAATAAAGTATAATTTCTCATTAAAACACACTAAAATTAAAAGTATAAAGCTATAAAAGTATCCAGTGAATTATAGAACTGAATATAAGTGATTAAAGTGTAAATATAAAATTAGCAAATCAATTTCTCTTGTGTCCAAATAAGTGTGAACAAGCCCTATCCTTCATAATATTTGGCAAAATAATAATCATGAACAGTTATTTATCGTATCAAGTCGTCATATTGTGGAAAAAAGTGATTTTTGTATAAATAAACTAATATGAGAAGTGTTTAAAGACATTGGTATGTTGCAAAAAATTCCAGATCAATGAGTCATAATAACAAAACTATCTGATTTCAAAAATTTAAGATCTCTCTAGTGAAGCAAAATTTCGCAACACTTATCTAACGATCCCGTAGCACATCGGCTTAGCGCAGGACTTGTGTGCAGTGCGTCTCGAGTTCGAAACCGAGGTGCGCCACAAAGTTGTTTTTGGATTTTCATAATCTAAAACATTGGCAACTTAGTTCTATATTATTCAACGGAATTAAGGCGGTTGGCACACTGCGACGCGCGACGCGGCGTTGTTCGTCGACGCGCGTGGACGCGGGAGAGCTAGTATAGTCCGAGAGATATTAGAATTGTTTTGGTAGGTAGGTGTGTGAAGTAATCTAAAATTTTGAGAAAAGTAAAGTAAAGCCATCTGACCATTAGCTCGATAGCCCAGACTATATTAAGAACGCTAGAGATGAAAAGAAAATGATTAGAAGTGCAAGCTATTTTCGACTTATTGACATGACATAGTAATTTTTTTTTTTTCTTACACTCGTGATCAGCGTCATCTAGTAACGCGAAATGTGACGTAATTAAGAAAATGCCATTTAGGTTGAAAGTCGCTTGCAGTCTCTGCGTGTTCCGATAACAAGCCAAAACAGTAGTGTCGGCTCCAATACCCGATATTGGGCATCGATATTTGACTTCCTATGATCTTGGATGTCGGATATTGGATATCGGACGTCAGTTGATGTGAAAGCGCTCTAAATTTGATGTTAAATAGTCATGTTGCATTGCCTAAATATTAATTTAAAATTCGTCTCAAATACCTACACAGAAATTTCTAACAGCTCTCGGACTAAAACTCCCTCGAAAATCACGCGCGTGATTGCAGATTTCAGTGTGCCATACCTCGCGTTTTTTGCTTGTACGCGCGTATTCTGCGGCAACGCGCGTGATTGCGTTGTCAGTGTGTGGGACCCCGCGTTTTTCTATACAAAATGGGCGCCGTAGAGGCGACGAGCGCGACGCCGCGTCGACGCAACAACGCTCGACGCCGCGTCGCGCGTCGCAGTGTGCCAATCGCCTAACAAACCACAAGACAAGACATCAGAAATACGCGACACTACAAAAGATAGTTTATAAATTGCAGCCTAGGTGGCGCTGTAAGTCATGGACACCAACATCACTCATCGCCGTGCTCCCAAAACAAACTCGCTGGATGACGACGCCATTTACCTGGGCAATAATAGTAGCAGAACAATGCTAAATTCGACTATGCTGAGTATACCCGATAGCTTATTGGACAATAATGATAGTATAATCAAACTAAACGAACAAGTTAGAACACTATCTATGCAATTATTAAGTGCTCACCTTGAAATTGACAATTTGAGCAGTGAAAATTCCCGCTTAAAAACCGAACTAGAAAGCAGTATAAAAGCGATCAGCATGTACAAGAAGATATGTCAGAGCCCAGAGCGAATAAATACAACACCTCACAAACGTCGAAAGCAAACACTTCGTCAAGATACTTTATCTCCGAATTGTTTTCTTATACCTCAAGATAAATTACAAAAGAGCGACACTATAGCTATGCACACCATAAGTACTCAGACCGACAACGTCGCACCGCAACCACCAGTCACAAAGCCAGTTGCAATTTCATCTAATGTTAGTAGTGAGCAATCCCGGTGTTCACGGGTCAATCAAGGGTGCAGAGGTGTCTGCGGATATTGTGCTACCGCCAACACCTGGGGCTGAACATTATCGATTACGATGCGCGTTTGATTAGATTTAACTTGCAAAAGTTGGAAGTACGCAGGCGGTACTTTAATTTTACTTGCATTTATAAAATCATTCGTTCTATACTTGATGTACCTATAGTGAAGACCTTGTCTCCAGTATTTTGAATACTCCCTTTACAAGGGCATGCAAATGTAGCATCCTCCTGTATATATTATAATGCGGTGTGTGTGTGTGTGTGTGTGTGTACAGCTCCAGGAGCTGCTGCTGCCGTTCCTGCGCATCGCGGCGCTGCTGCGGCACCACCTGTACGGCGCGCCGCTGCCCGAGGTGGCCACGCCGCGCCAGGAGTTCGTGCGCCTCGCCTACTTCCTGGAGCTCGTCACCGACGGCATGGAGTGGAGCGAGTGGGCGGCCGGCCGCGCGCTGCCGCCGCACTCGGACATTGCGGCCCGGGGCTGGGCGCGCCAGCTCGGCGGCGCCGCGGCACGGGGGGCCCTGGCCGTGAGTACCGCCCCACTCGGCGCTGCGTGCCCCGCGTGCCCTCGCTCACCGCCGTGTACTGTGCAGATGCGGCGGCTGCTGCGCTGCGTGGCGGTGGAGTGGTGCCAGCCGGCGCTGCTGGCGCTGCCGCGCGACTACGACCGGCTGTTCACGTACTACCACGAGCGCGTGTGCCTGCAGTGCGGCGCCGTGCCCAAGGAGGCGTCCGTGTGCCTGCTGTGCGGCACGCTCGTGTGCCTCAAGCAGCCCTGCTGCCGCCAGCACCAGGTCGCCGAGGCCGTGCAGGTACTGTTCACGCACTGTTCACGTACTACCACGAGCGCGTGTGCCTGCAGCGCCCTCGTGTACCTGCCATGCAACACTTGTATATTCAACGCAATTTAATGAGATAATATTGTGTTGCAGCACGCGATGGAGTGCGGTGGCGGCACAGGAATATTCCTAGTGGTGACGTCGACGTACATAATTGTAATCCGCGGCAGACGCGCGTGCCTCTGGGGCTCCTTGTATCTCGACGACTATGACGAGGAAGATCGTGATCTCAAGTGAGTTTCTTTACCTGGTATGAACTAATATATTGTTGGCAGTGTAATTTTTTTTATGACAATAAGTAATAATACACTAACAATCTCATCTCACCTTACCTTCTTACCTCGACTGTGACTGAAAATTACTGTTAGCCAAATGTGGATAACAATAATACACCCCAGCGTAGAAGAAGAATACATATGTAAAACAGTATAATATTATGTATAATTTGGATGTGTGACTAATACAAGTGTTCGTTGCAGGCGCGGCAAGCCGCTGTACCTATCGGCCGACCGGCTGGAGCTGCTGCAGGCGCAGTGGCTATCGCACCGCTTCGACCACACCAAGCGCACCTGGGTGTGGCACCGCGACTCGCTCTGAACACTGTGCACGGCCCACGGCGGCCCGCACGACCCGCGCTAGCCCCGCCCGGCCGGGCTAGCCCCGCACGACCGCGCCAGCCCCGCGCTAGCCCCGCACGGTGGAGGCGCAGATGTGACCGACTCGAGTGATTTGTTTACTTATTTATTTCTAAACACTTGCTAGCGTCGAAGGGTGGACTGAATGAAACGTTCTGAGGTGTACGTCGGGTCTACTCCTGACGTTCGTAGCGCGTGTCTAAATTGCTAGGAAGTCTATAGATCTATCTCATAGCTGTACCCTATTTATCTTACGCTATAGCTTCCTAATTATATTTTCTGATTTGGCGACTTTACCGTATTGTATGGTTTTAAATAAAACGATATTTTAATATATCGATAGTGATAAATTTCGCTAATTTTGTTATAATAATAAAAACCCTTGTATATTATTTAGTCAAATATTTAGTTTTTATGTTTCGGTCGCCGAAATATTATTGGTTCTATGAACATTATAGAAACCATAAACTGGGTGACGTTAAAATAAATAGGTACGGACCTTGCCACGACAGATTTAACCTATCTGTTATACTTGTATAGTAACTGAACATAGTTTATTACTAAAATACTAACATAAACTACAATAGCCAAATTAATATGTTCTAATGTAAAAATAATTTTGGTTAAAAAATGTAGTTAGTTATTCAAATAAATATGTGTAGTAGAAGCTCATTACCAAGTCAATTAAATTATATTATTTATCGTTTACTTATGATTTGATGGTGATATGAAGAACATGAATTAAATTTCACTTCTCTCATTTAGATATGAAATTAGATTAGTAACATAGTGACTAAAGAAACATCTTAGTCAATACGATTTATTATTCAAGAAAAAAATAAAAATATCTTTCAAACACAGGTTCATTAAGTTCATGATTTCAGAGGCATGCTATTGCACCAACTGGTGCGTTTCAAAATTGGTGCGCCAAATGGCATGCCGATAAATTCAAATTACCCAAACATAAGTAGCAATCATCTTTTTTCACGTATATTTTTAAATAAAATACATAAAACGCTACTAGGATGCCTTACCTTCTTTAAGAATCTGTGAAATAATTAGTTTTCGCAATTAAACGTTAGTCATTTCATATAGCAAGTATTGTACGAATAGTGTTTGTATTATTTATAACAGCTTTTTGAAATGTAATCGTTACTGTATCAGCGAAATGTTACTAGCTTAGATCCACCCACAGCACAGTCTAGCTATCGCGGGCTAGACACTTGTAGCGTAGTGCTGTTTGTCCAGCTATCACGCAAACGCTTCATATCATATCTACTAAGATACCTTGATTACTAAGCAATAAATAGATTACGAATTATTTAAATTGTGTGTTTTATGCTTGTGAAATTATATAATATTAGTACTGCTCTCCTAGACAAGGGGCATTTGATATCCAGCTTATTTTAGAATAGAATGATGAATCGTTAACTTATGTTAATCTTTATCAATCTATTCAGCAAAATTATTACCACTTGTTTAGAGGAGCTTTTTTGTATGAGTATACGCCACTAACCGCGGTCGTGAAGTTGTCTCATGTATAGTGCCTAAACATAACGTAGCAAGCGTAGTTGTATCCGCAGTACAGTATCGAAGTACCTTTTACTAAATATGTTATTTACGAAGTACGGTTAGTATGTTAAATGACTATTTCTTGTTTGATATAGTTCTATGTTATTATATAGATTTATCTAGTGTTCTATGTTGTTTAGTGTGGCCAGCAAATAGAAGAGTGTAACGATATTGCCAAAATGAAAAAAAAGTAAATTTAGTAAAATAATGAAATAGTAATTCTACCTTCATCTTCGCATTTCTGGTCACATACGAAAATGAAAATTTGTTTAATTCAAATTATCTAAATGTTTATTGCTGTGTCCAATGTTTGATCAAACTCGTATCACAGTGTTGTGATTTGTAGTTTCAGTATTTGAGTTTCTTGAACGATCTACAGATATTGATTTGCATTTTTATGTTGACGAATATGCAATGGTCTAACCGAAGTGTTTGGTCAAACATTTGAATACAGCATGATTGTCACGATAATATTACGTTATCTTGTTTACGGGCCCCTGGAGCAGACAGACGCCTGCTGCAAGCCAGTGGCCCGCACAAGACTCGCGAACATTGTAAATAAACATCGACTTCATGAGGGATGTCCTGTGGGTGTGTTGTTAGGGCTGTGAATACGTATATTTTAAATTTACCCGCTCCCCTGTGGACACGGTTGACGAATCACTTTAGGTTTTAAAGACGATTAAATTATTATTTTTCTTTCACATTTTTATATAAGATATTATCGAGTACGATATTAGCCAGTAACCGCTTGCGGAATTTCCATGCCTTGTTAGATTTCTAAAAAATATATTTGTCATTTTAAAGCAGAAACTCGAGGTGGAATGCTCGACCGGAACCGGGTTCTTGAAGCATTTCGATTTCAACATAATGACAATAACATAATTGTTTATGAAACATCCAAACGAAGTAACACTGTGACTGTATGGTGCTCGAACAGATTCTTGTTGTGCAATTTGGATGCCCTTATTTTCCCCCTGTACATTATTTTGTAAGCTCTCGAAAAGTACATTTTTCTGTTTCATAAAATTGTAGTGTTAGCGTAAACTAAATTGTAGTTTGTTTATTGTTAAGCTTTTTGAGTTTAAATTTTGTGATCACAACGAATTGACTCTGTGGACGTGTGGTGTTGAAGTGCTACATATTTGAATGGTAGCGATTCATTTGCCTGTTTTTTTGATCTTCTATAGTTAAATAGTTTACAAGTATCGTCCTACCCTTGAGTAATTATTATGTAGCATCGATGTCAACAAAAATATAAGTTTCGCAGGCCGATTCCTAGAGCTAGGTCCGCCGCGGCGACGGACGGACGGCCGCGCCGCTCGAGATCGTAACATTTGTTAAACTTGTGTATGTATATTGTTCTTGTATATATTCAATCATTAAAGTTGTTGATATTTCTATTGTTGTTTCAATCCTAATATCCTATTGTTATAAATATGAAGATAACACGGCTGAACAATCTGGATGAAATTTGGCACAGAGGTAGTTTATAGCTACTTTTTGACCGAGAATTGGTTCCTGTGCGGACACAGCTAGTGTTGTCCAATAACCTTTTTACTTCAGCAGCTCAAACATGTAAGTTTTGCTGCGTACACACAGTGTGCAAAATGCGATTTTATCCACTGCGTGTGGCAAAGTAGCTTTTTAATTTTACTTTTTAACTATTTGTATTACTTCGACAAACACAAGTTATTGGAAGGTCCATTCGACCCCAAAGAAAACACGTTCGGAAACGCATAATTATAATGAAAGATATTTTTGTAAAGTGGATAACCATGTTTTTTATTTAAATTATTTAATATTTTCATGTATTATTGTATACGAAAATAAGTAATGGATGAGTATTTATCAATAATACTTAATGCAAAGTAAGTATAATAGTAAATTAATACAAATTATAATAATTTCTATTTTCAACGATTGACAAAATAAAATATCACGAACGCCGTTTTTGAACGCACCTTAAAAAATTGCGGGAATTAAAAATTAAAGTGTTGGATAAGATTAAAAATGTTAAAATAATTGTAAAAAGTGGGCGATAATAGCGATGAAGTTAGTATTTTAACACCAGAAGAGTTAAAAGAGCAAGTTACTAATGCGGAATTAAGCTTCCTTCATGAGAAGTCTCGCGAGAAATATTTGAGAATATACCATATCTTCAATCAATGGAGACTTACCTAAAGGGTGCCAAGACTTTTTCGGAGACTGTGTTATTATCGTATTTTATAGAATTGTCACAAACAAAACAATCATCAATAATGTCGAGTATTTACTCAATGTTGAAAGCCACTATAAGACATAACGTAATAATAATAATAAATGCAAATAATGTGCACAAGAAACCTACCTACCTCATTTCATTTCTGAAAAGGAAGTCAGTTAATAATGGTAAGTAATTGCATTTTCAACTTTTAAATGTTAAGCAATTCTGATTAATAAATAAATATAAACATAATTATATACCTATTTCTGTTTATTGTGTTATCGTCTAAGTAAGAGATACTTATTATAATATGTGTTCTCGCTGCTGAAGTGAATAGTAATGTGTGTACGAGAGCAAAACTATTTGCATCACTACACATTAGAATCACTCGGTACGCTCGTGATTCAATCTTAGAATCCTTCGCTTGCTCTCGCAGCAAAAATCAATTTTGTTCACTTGTTGCACAAGTAACTATTTCATCCCTTCTATTCGAAAATTGTCATGTTCACGGTAGCGGGCACCAAAATAGTTTATTGCTCTTCTGAAATTAGCACGAACTGAACAGCGGGCCGACATGATGCAGTGATCTGAATTTGGAACATTAACATTCATAGAAATCGAACGCAAATTACACGGATTACTGGCTGATAGGTACGTATTGGTTGCGTTTTACAGGTGGTAGAAATTTGATGGCACAAATGTGACACTTATTTCGACCGGGTTGGTACCACCATGCACAAGTGCGAAAAACCCTCCATAGTAATCCAATCTCGGTTGGATTGCGTTCAGGGATCAGCAAGTGCATAGCCGGGCCGAGGTGATGGTAGTCGCAGCACTAGTGGGACCGGTGGGTTTTGGCGTAGTCTAGTGGGGTGTGACGCGGGGCGCCGCGCCGGGCAGGGAGACCCGTAGAAACGGTGGTGCCGCTGGCCGCCCGCGGCATAGTACAGGGGCCCAACTGGGACTAACCACCCTGGGAGGCTGCCCCACCAGGTCGCGCATAATCCCGATATGGCTCGTCGTGCCGGTTGGCGACCGGACGGGAGCCCGGCGACCATATTCGGGAGGGTACGGGGGCCCTTCCGTTCGGCGCGTCGGCTCTCGTCGCGCCTCACATTCATAGATGAAACCAATCTCCCATGTTTTGTCACGCGGTGCTGCGGCGACAATCACCTCTTTTTCACGCCTTCCCTTACCCTTCACCTCATGGCAGCGCACAATACAGTATCTGTTGAAACAGCGGCTAGGGACTCTCCCACAAAAACTCTATTTGAGGTGGAGTCCACGAACATCTGTGGGCTCCATAAAAACCTCAACGCCGTCCACCAACACCTGGAGACGGCGAAACCAGCTATGCTGTTTCTAACGGAGACACAAATACGCCGCCCTGACGACACGACCTACCTACTTTACCCCGGCTATGTTATCGAGGAAAATTTCCGAGCAAAAGCCGGGGTGTGCGTGTTTGTTAGGGCGGATATTTGTTGTCGCCGTTTGCGCTGTCTAGAGGACCCATCCTTTTCCATCCTTTGGGTACACGTAGACCATGGCTCCACGAGTCAGATCTATGTGTGCCTTTACCGTTCCCATACAGGAGATGCGGAGATAACTCGACTATTCGAATACCTGAGTCAGGCGGCAGATGATGCGCAGGAGCGGTTTCCGAACGCCGAATTGGTGTTTTTGGGGGACTTTAACGCCCACCACAAGATCTGGTTGGGCTCCTCCATAACAAACCATGCGGGAAGAGCCACTCACGCATTTGCCCTGGCGCATGACTTGACTCAATTGGTGCACAAGGTCACGAGGATACCAAGAGAGTCCGGCCTAGAGCCCTCTCTGCTAGACCTTCTGTTGACGAGTCACCCGGACCAGTACAGTGTCTCGGTGATTGCTGCTTTAGGTAACTCCGACCACTGTCTGGTCCGCTCCACCGTGCCCATTGTAGCGCCCCCACGACCCGTGCAGGGGAAGAGGCGACTATGGCACTACTCGTCAGCGGACTGGGATGGATTGCGCGATTATTATGCGTCCATCCCGTGGGTTGAACGCTGCTTTGAGGGTAAGAACCCATCTGAGAGCGCTACTGCCGTCGCCGGTGAGATCGGTCTAGGTATGGAATATTATATCCCATACACCGATGTCACCGGAGTCCGCGGAGCGCGTCCGTGGTTCGGGCGCGAGTGCGCGGAGGCTGTTGAGCATAAACAGTTTGCGTACCGCGCCTGGGTGCGGGCGCGCGCCACGCGCGATCCCAACGTGGGTCACTTCAAGGCGGCGTACAACAGAGCCACAAAGGTCTGCAAGAGGGCATGCATCAGGGCGGATGCCCAGCGCATAGCACGGCTGGGCCAAGAGCTAGTGGCGCATCCCACGGGTAGCCGTGGCTACTGGCAACTGGCCAAAGCCGTGCAAGCCAACTTCTGCCAGCCCTCGCTGCCCCCGCTGAGCAATCCCGATGGATCTCTGGCCCATGAGCCGCAAGAGAAAGCAAATTTGCTGGTCAATCTCTTCGCGGCCAACTCCCGAGTCGATGATTGTGGTATGCAACCACGGACAATGCCCACTGGTGACCACGCAATGCCTGATATACGTATCAGGCAACGCGATGTCCGTGCAGTACTGCAATCACTCGATGTCCGGAAAGCCAGTGGTCCTGATGGTATTCCAGCGGTTGTACTTAAAAAATGTGCAGCGGAGTTATCTCCTATGCTAACGCGGCTGTACCGACTGTCCTACAGTTCGGGTACAGTGCCCTCGGCTTGGAAGGAGGCGAATGTCCAGCCGATCCCCAAGAAGGGGGATCGCTCGGACCCAGCCAACTATCGACCCATAGCCGTCACCTCAGTGCTGTGCAAGGTGTTCGAGCACATAATTAACACACAGCTCATGCGCCACCTAGAGGATCACTCCTTGCTTAGTAACCGGCAATACGGTTTCAGACCGAAACGGTCAACGGGTGATCTTCTGGCGTACATGACCCACCTTTGGGGTGAGGCTATGGAGAAGCACGGTGAGTCACTGGCAATTAGTCTTGACATCGCCAAAGCTTTCGATAGGGTATGGCACAAATCGCTTCTTTCCAAGCTACCAGTCTTCGGCCTGCCTCCTAGACTGTGTAACTGGGTTGCAAGCTTCCTGCAGGGGCGCCGTATTCGCGTCCTTTGTGATGGACGAGCTTCGGAGTTCTTGCAGGTAAATGCTGGCGTGCCGCAGGGTTCCGTTTTATCTCCCACTCTCTTTCTTCTGCATATCAATGACATGCTCTGTAACGGAAACATTCACTGCTATGCAGACGACAGCACCTTACACGGGAGTTATTACGCACATCCTGCGGCCAAGCAGTCTGATATCGCAGAAAAAAGGCAGCTTCTTGTCACTGAGCTGGACCGGATCCTGGACCACATTTCTCAATGGGGCGCTAGGAACCTGGTCGAGTTCAATGCCAAGAAGACCCGGGCATGTGCGTTTACAGCAAAGGTATCTCCTTTCCTCCCCCTTCCCACTCTTCAGAGCACACCACTGCCACTGCAGGATCACCTCACTATCCTCGGTATGGATGTTCGCTGCAAACTGAATAACAAAAACTATATCGAGAGTATCATCAAATCAGCCTCGCGTAAACTCGGAGTCCTGAACAGAGTGAGACGTTTTTTCTCGCCGGAGCAGCGGTGTCTTCTATACAAGACCCAAATTCGTTCCTGCGTGGAATACTGCTCACATCTCTGGGACGGCTCCGCAAAGTACTTATTAGATGCTCTCGACAGGTTGCAGCGACGTGCGGTCCGCATTATTGGGAATCCTGAGGTCACAAACACCCTCGAGCCTTTGCAGATGCGTAGAGATGTTGCGTCTTTGGCAGTTTTCTACCGTCTCTACCATGTTCTGACGAGCTCTTCCAATTAGTCCCACCCTCCCCTTTCCTTCACAGGACGACACGTGCAGGGCTAAGATGTCATCCATTTACGGTGCAGAGTATACCTGCTAGAACCAAGCGTTTCAGTGATTCATTCCTATGCCGCACCACTAAGACCTGGAATTCCCTGCCAGCTCACGTGTTTCCTTCTTCCTACAGTCCCGGGTCCTTTAAGCGGGGCGTGAAAAGGCATCTAATGAGGCCGTCAAGCTGAGTGCCACCACTGTTAACATGGTAAATGTTTACGATGGTGACCCTCTTTCCGAGACTTTGCCTTTAGCTTAACATCAGGCGAGGTGAAGTCAAATTGACGTGTCCTGTGTAAAAAAAAAAAAAAAAAAAAAAAATAGCGCGGGGTGACCTGTGCTAACAAAAAAAAAACAAAGAGCCCCAATTACCTGTTCTTGTAATTAGTACATACCTACATATTTAAGTTGTATTTTGCAAATATGAGTTCTACGTCGAGTTATGAAAGTGACAATGCATTGACTCCTGAAACAATTATTATAATAGCTTTAGGTACTGTCTTCGATGAGCTTGCAAATAAAACACGAAGTCTGTTAGGACATAGTATATTACCGAACCATAAGGCGGGCAGCGGACGACTGCCCGTTCCCGCTTACAACTTGTCTCGTTTCCTAATGCGCCAGTCAGCACATTCCGTACCCCACAAAGCTAACAACACCGCGCGCCGTACAAAATTTTTACCCTCGAAATCTCGAGAGAAATATCTCATAGAAGGGTGATGAAAAGGGTTAGGCTCAGAATGTCCTGAGGTTTCAAATAGACCCTTTCCCGAAATGTCCGTTAAAAGTAGAGTATAGTATATAAGATAAAATGATAATTCTAAAAATAAAAATAAACTAAAAATAACTCGGGTGCAAATTATTTTTCCCTCGGGGGGTGTACTTTGAAAGTAGCGCCCTCGCCTTAAAAATACTACTTCGCTCCCTTGTAATATAATCTACTATTTTCGCCGCAAGCAGTAACTGGATCGCATCGGAAAATTCGAACCCGGGACTCGGAAACGTGAAGTCGACTTGTTACAAGAACTTTAATTTCTATTCATCTCTTCACAAAATAAAATACAGGGTTTACTGCTGTTGAACTAGCTCAGTAGGTCATATTATTGATAAAAGCATCTATGTCTATATAGGGAGGTTTAACACAAAATAAAAGACAAAACTTCTGTTAAAAGTTTATAATATTGTACATCAACTATGATTTGTTTAGAGGTAGAACATCCTACTCTTAAATTAACGGCTAATGTGATTACAATAAAATAGTTAATTTTCATATCGCCGCATTAATATCATTTATAGGCGGAGTGAGTAAACCGAAATAACGTAACTAGTGCGGCCAGGGCGGCCCGACCACTGCGCACTACAAGGAGGAATTGTTTTAGCAGGTTTATGTAACAGTTAAACACTTTTACTGATTAAAATTCACATAGGCAAACATTCGTCAAGTATGCATTCAAAATATTGTTTTTTAATCCTTTTTTTTTAATGATGTGTCACATTAAGATCGAACAGTGGTTGCTTTTTTTGGATAGTAATTTTTAACCATCACTTAGGTGGCAAACAAGTACACGCGTAGGTACTTAGTTTTTGCTACAAATGAATTTGAATTCGTGCTTAAACTTCTTATGCGTGTAGTACTGGCGACTGGCGAGGGGTCATTTACATTTCAATATTTCCGTCGGTTTGCCTTTTGCCACTGCTATATTGTATAAGTTATAATTTGACTGTTATATAATTATGTCAAATCACATAATATGGTTCCTTTGAAGGCATAATTAGCATAGTTTAGTATATTGTATATTTGTTGTGGGATTAAATAAAGATCTCTGCACGAATTGCCTACATTACGTTGCATATTTCGCTGTAATACCAACATTATATTTGCAACACATCACTAAGATAACCTTCACATTTTCTTTGCACTTCCTGAACAATTCCTCCAAGGTGTACCAGTTCCAAGTTACGATAAAATTATATTTGTTAATATAAAAGTATATCTAGTACATAGCTACTTCAAATGTATCGCGCTATAGGTACCTATAGCGTACAGTGTTGCCAATTAACATACTCATCTTTATATAATAATAATATTACTTACTACGACACATCTGAAGGTTCTATATCAAAATAAAAAATACGAAAGTACGTTATTATGACAACCCCAAAAAAAAAAAAAAAGGCTTTTTTATCACAGAAAACAATAAATACTATCAAACAATATAGATGGCAACTAATGGCATACTATGCACCTCGTTAAGAATACAATAAAATTATTATTATGCCTGTGTATACAATAAATGATTTATCTCTCTGCCCGCGACACCTGGCGGGCGTTACAACAACTATTGTACTCTTCGCTTACGTAAATAAAACTTTGTTCTATATTTTAATTACGTCATATACACATGTAGTACAACTATCGTAGCCACTGAAATACTGTCAAATTAAGTAGCGGTTCACCGACTTGTAATACTTAAACTGAAATATACAGACATAACATTATGTTTGACAGATTTATAACTGAAATTAATAAGTAATACAATAAAAATATAAGTACTGAACACCGCATTTGTGAATGCTTGAGCTGTTTTACACACTAATTAATAATTATGTATGTTCTGAGTTACATCGCCCAAGAAACTTGATTAACTGATTAATACTTGAAATTAATTACAATAAAGCAATGTCTGGGAGATGTTTACTGATAATTTTTATAAACGTCAAAGGATAATTCAGCTCGACCATGAAATCTGCTTTCACGTAACAACCCTGTTTGAGATACTCAATATGATATAACTTACTTTTTTATTGTATAACTTACTAATTCAGGACAATAGTAACAGTAGTATTTCAGACGTCGCTGCCACGCGGTATCCGGCACTAAAACAATATCTACTCTACAACTCAATAATATGTATATCTAAATAAACATAAACGTAGCGAGACCACTGTACACATTCCCGTAATATTGTTTAGCAAAAATACACAAAAACAACATCCTCTCAATATCGACGCCAAAGGAATGTACAGACCTAACCGAATACTTTATAATACATAGATTTTTTAACATCAACCATAAGAAACCACATAGACAATGATAGGTACATATACAACAATGGACTGACACCCGGCAATTGTGTATATTCAAACCGAAATCACCTCGATGGTGAAGAAATTAATGAAATTGTATATTATAATTATATTGGTATTATTCGTGTCTCAATACATCTATCTTTTATTTAATCAATTACCATGAATGCAGTCCAAATTCATCATTGACATACAAATACATAATGCTCACATATTTCCCGCGAACAACACATTGCCAACTTCAAATCACTCAAGCCAATAATTACAAATATGTGAGCATTTACATATAAAAATTCGTGGTTATGTTACCTCTATAAATGGGTAAAAATGTTACAATACATAACATCCCAGTGTTGTCAGTTAATATTAAATAATCGCTACTATATACACATCCTAATATTACACGTGTATGTAGGTACAACTTCTAAAAAACGTTTTTTTGAACACATTTTTCAATAAGATATGGGACAGTTTTATTTATAATCTAAGTGTTCAATGCCATTCCTCGATTCGCGCATATGGCACAATATACGTATTTGCACCTTTGTAGATTAAACTAAAAGTTACTGTTAGACTTTAGGCAAGCGGAACCTAACAGTGCTCGAGTAGTACTTCACACACTTCTTGTCATACAACCAATACACTAGACCCACACAAATACCTTTCGATGGATTTTTTTCAGTCCGCATTTTACTATGCTCTGTTGTCAGGTACTTTACTAAAGTCAAATAATCTTGATGTTTCTTTTAACATAAATAAACGATTGCTTTTAAACGATTGATGCTATTTAGGTTTCTAGTCGCGTCTTTACACGATACATTAATTAAACTGAGTTTCTAAATAAAAATATTAAAAGACAGCAAGATTGTTCACTTTTAGTCAGTTCCAGAGCAAACAGAGTATACTAACCCAACTCAAATGTAATTTAATTTGTCATGAAATATTTTTAAAACTAGAAAAATACTAGAATTCAGTCTTTGTCTTAACTGTGTTCATGATATTAACATACTATTAGTAATAATAGCGATAAATGAGATTTATGATTAAATGAGGAGCTGGATGAACTCAAATCCCCCAACTATAGATTATATCAAAACTTTCCCCGCGCGCCAGGGCCTCGGTTCTCTCGTGACTCGTGACTAAGGTCCAAAATATATGGTGCGACCTTTACTATAGTAACATTTCTTGAATAGCTGTATATTGACATGTACGTGAAGGTTGTATTACGGCTTATAATAAACAAAACAACAAATATTAAATTCGAAATACTTCGGGAAAAAGAAGAACTCAAGTGGGACTTGAACCCACGAACTTTCCCTTACAGGGGGAATACTCTTCCAACTGAGCTATTGAGTCACACCTGAATCACTTCTCTTTATATCCGTCTTTCCGTGTTATAAATGCTATAAAAATTTCATTCAAATAAATATTCACTTGGGACAGAATAGTGCCGGAGGTAAGTGAGTTGTATGACAAAGAGGATAACATACCGAGCACTGTAACATAAGTATTTATCAATAGGCCGATATACGATTCCCTAAAAAGCAATATTTACGTATATATGTGTGACTGTGATATCAATAGTTATATATTTTTATATTTAAATTATAAATTCGTACAGACTAACTCATATTTGTATTATTTAGTTACAACTAAAAGTAACTAACGTACATTATGCACATTTTAAAATTATAAAATATTAGCACACTATAATTTATAATTTTTTCTTTATAATTATAATAATATATTATACTGGTCGTTCTGAGATCTGTTCGTCACCAACCTGGCTCCAATACTGTCATATATTACAACAACCATTGTATTAAATGTGCTACCTTCTTAAACACAAACGTTCGGAAATGTAGAAATTCTGTTCCT
Source organism: Eilema sororculum (assembly GCA_914829495.1). Classification (NCBI taxonomy): domain Eukaryota; kingdom Metazoa; phylum Arthropoda; class Insecta; order Lepidoptera; family Erebidae; genus Eilema; species Eilema sororculum. The sequence continues at coordinate 2,147,039 of OU618544.1, read as the reverse complement.
ACTGTACAGTTCTGACGTCACAATATTGTAAAGGAATTTCAGAAGTGTGTCTATGAGATAAGCTATCTTATTTTTAATAGTAATGTAAAACAATAACTTATAATAAAATCATGAAATACAAAATTATGAGTTATGACTATGACTTTGCTAAAAATATATATTTTTTTTTTTTTTTATATAGGACACGTCAATTTGACTTCACCTCGCCTGATGTTAAGCTAAAGGCAAAGTCTCGCAAAGAGGGTCACCATCGTAAACATTTACCATGTTAACAGTGGTGGCACTCAGCTTGACGGCCTCATTAGATGCCTTTTCACGCCCCGCTTAAAGGACCCGGGACTGTAGGAAGAAGGAAACACGTGAGCTGGCAGGGAATTCCAGGTCTTAGTGGTGCGGCATAGGAATGAATCACTGAAACGCTTGGTTCTAGCAGGTATAATTATGAGTTATGACTTGCCTAAAAAATCTTGAATACTATGTAACCGTTTTATTTTGTTTGTACAATTTAAGTCGGGACTAATTGCTGTAGCATTCTATTACAGACAGACATACCTGTACTTCGAACTAAACATAATGGCGGCTCGAAAGTTCAAACGAGTGCGAGTTCAGGCCAATGGCGTTTGAGAAAAGAGAGCGAGTCAAACGCTGATTGGCTTGAATCCGCACTCGTTCGAATTTCCGCGCATTTATTAAGTTTGGTTCGAGGTATAAGTACGTGTATCATCAGTATTTTGGTTCCAATCATCATTCAAACGTAATTCATAACTGACGCTTGCATGAGCGTGTAATGGACGCCTATAAGCTTACATTATTTCATGGCAGATAATATGGTATATTCATAAGCGGATCTTTATGAAATAATTCGTTACAATCTATACTCCTTATAATTAAGTACTTAACTCGTTCGTTCGTTAAGGTCGTGAGTTCAAGTCTCACTTGAGCGTTTCATTTTTTCCGATGTTTTTCGAACTTAAAACTAAGTTTGAAAATAAAACGCGACTGAAAAAAACAAAATAGAACCACTAGTTTAAACAATAGTTTATTTGTTTAATATGTTTGCGTAAAAAATATATCAAGATTTAAGATTTTGTTAAGTATCTAATCAAACGGAATTATAGGTTCCTTCTAAACAACCACAATATATGTTATTTTTAAGCTGTCGCGGTGTAAACTCATGGTTATTTATGACTATGACAACATTGTGCTGTCCAAAACTGACGTAGTGAGTGCAGTGTGTCGCCAGCCTTACTTTCATTCTGAAAGTAACGGAGGGTAGACGCACAAAAAATGTTCCGCGCATACCGCGCGACCCTCGCCGGCCAGTCAAGTCGTGATGTTACGGGTGTTATGTCCCGAATAGTCATAAACAACCATAATATAATACAATAGAAAGTAGCACATTCAATCGTTCGCTTTAGCACATCGATCCAACCATAACGATTGCACCATGGTCCATTCCTGTTATATAATTATGTTATATAAACGTATATAACAATACGACGCCTAAGGTAACTACACTAAGCTATTCTCATACACCCGCAGATATGTGGCGATTTATATAATAATTCTCTGTTCCTTACACTTTTTATATAAAATGTTTTATACAACTTTGTGTAACAGGGTATGTTAAATTACGCGCGGATAGATGACGAAGACATTGCTCTGACGTCACCAATTCTAGACTGGGTGATTGGGACTATATAAAAAATAACCTCCAAAAAAATAAGACTTATAGTCAAATCAAAAAACAGTCTTCTTGAAATACATTCAAATTATACAGGGTGTTTCTTTTAAGGTGTCAAGCCGCCACTAGCTGGTAGCAGGGTTCCATACCTATCGATTGAACCCCCATGTATGTTCTACGATTTTTTGTAGTTTTCGAGATATAATTTCTTTTCGTTATTTTTTATAATTACGTGTCCACGTGGCTTTAAATAATTACAACTTCTTTTTGGTTCGACTTTTCTTGGATATTTTTTTATTATTATAATGCCTATTGATTGCAGTATTATGGACAAAATAATCTCCTTCCTAACTTTGATACAAGATGTAAAAATTTTAATCGATAATAAAAAAATAGGGAATTATGCAGAACATTAATGGAAATTCGGACTTAAATAAAAAAAAGCTACGCTTAATTCGAGCATAATGACTCAAACCAGCTCAAAGCAGGTAGCCGAAGGGTCAATGTCAGAAAGAGACAAAAACTAGCGCATTCCAATTCCAATTAGATTGTAAATATCATGGGTCCATACGTTAGAGAGAGACATCCATATTTTCTTTTGTTTTTGTGTCCTACACTTTTGTAATGTTCATTGTTCTTCAGTCGACTTATCGTCTGCTTACCGTGCGCCTGCGTTCTTGTGACTTCCGATTTTACAAACAACTGTGAATTTTGCTCGTTTATTGGACTTTGTTTTGCCTATTGATTTGGATTTTCGTTACCTTGGCACACACGACTCTGCGCGTTAACTGGATTGACTTTGATTGTTGCTTGTGTTGTGTTTTATTATCGATTAAAATTTTTACATCTTGTATCAAAGTTAGGAAGGAGATTATTTTGTCCATAATACTGCAATCAATAGGCATTATAATAATAAAAAAATATCCAAGAAAAGTCGAGCCAAAAATAAGTTGTAATTATTTAAAGCCACGTGGACACGTAATTATAAAAAATAACGAAAAAAAATTATATCTCGAAAACTACAAAAAATCGTAGAACATACATGGGGGTTCAATCGATAGGTATGGAACCCTGCTACCAGCTAGTGGCGGCTTGACACCTTAAAAGAAACACCCTGTATAGTTAAACATTAAAAAATGATTATAAATAAAATAAAATAGCTTATTATTTTTTTTTTATATAAATTAAACTTAAATTTCCGTTCGGAAACACATACAAAGTTTTTTTTTGTAGACTATTATGTACTTTCATACGCAAAAAGTTGCCAAGTAAAATAATAAAAAAGTGTGGTAGTTTTTTTCCACTTTTTTATCAATTTGTCATCCTTATAGTTTTAGTTTTAATGTCAAACCTAATAAGATATATATACATATATGTATATACAAGCAAACTTCAATAACTGTTAATCTTTTTTGTACTTGGGATTAGTTACTTCCTATTTTATTTTTGACAATTTATGACAATTGGTCATTGCCAAAAATAATTTCGCATTTTTAGATTTGTCTTCGTCGTCTGTACGTCGCGTGTACAAACATTAAAACGTGTCAAAAATGTTATAGAGAACGCGTTTCCTACTTTCTAATCGTTTTAATTCACCAAGCTAATAGCGACAATCCAACATAGCAAATTACTTTTGACCAAGTTTCTTTAAAACACTATAGTAATTTTAAAAGAATTTCTAATTTTAAATTTTATAGTATTTTAAATCGATATAATACACTCTGTGCCGTTACTAACCTACGAAAAGCATTTTTTTGAAAAAATCGAAAACTCGGTCAAAATTTTGCTGCAAATTTCATACTCTAGTCTACTCCACGCCCCCGGCGTCGTCCCTCCTACGCTCCCTATTAAGTATACTATCCGTCGAAACTATCAATAGAAAACTGTTAGACCGGACGATTCAAACGAATCAACACAGCGCGGCCAAAAAAATTGACACATATTTTTTATTATCCGTGCGATATGATCCGGGACTCGATACAACTGCGGCTCGCGCGCTCCCGGGGGACAGGAGCCGGCACGGGAGGCGCACTGGCGTGCTCACGGACAGCTCGGATGTTATAAAATCTGCGCGTGCCAGTACGGCGCGAAGGGCGCGAGGGGCGCGGGGGCGGGCGGCGCGGGGGGCGCGGGCGGCTCGTCGGGCTCGGCGGGGCAGTCGCAGTCGTCCACGCGCGACACCACGAAGTTGCCGTAGTCGTCCGTCAGCGACGAGTGCCGGACCGCGCCGCACACGTGCCGCCGCGCGCCGGCGCACCACGCGCGCTCTGCGGCGGGACATAACATGACACACTCTAATGGGACATATGACACACTACAACGGGATATATAGCACATTGCAACGAGACACATAGCACACTGCAAAGGAATATATAGCTCATTGTAACTGCAACGGGACATAATATGGCACAATACAACGAAACATATGGCATACTGCAACGGGACATATGGCACACTGCAATGGATGTCACACTGCAACGGGGCATATGGTATACTGCAACGGAACTCCATGTCACACTGCAATGGGGCATATGGCACACTGCATGTGACCCTTTTACAAATAACTCTATTACTGAAGCTGTGTTTATTGAAGATGAAAGCCACGGTACGTACCTCTGATAATGTCCACGTCAGCCATCAGCTCCTCGTTCATTAGCGCCGATAACGCGTCATCTGTGTGCCTCGAATCTGTGCGAGGAAATGTCTCGTTATACACCAATTTTTAGAAATTTTTCTCAAAATTTTACCCTTCAAAAGATTAAATGAAGGACGAAAGTTTGTATGAAAATCCGTCATTTTTGAAGTAAGCAGCACGAGATGTCATCCTGATTTTGGTTACAAAATGTTTATACTTAACGTTTAGGTACATGTGTATCGGCATCATTCAAAATTACTACCCATAATTGTGGATTAGTGGTAGAAAATGTACAATATATGGCAACATTTTTACGCGCTCTAAACGAGGCACACTGGGTTTTTTCCCGTGTTGCGAACCCCAGGCTGCCAGTACGATACGTACCCGACTCCTCCTTGACGATGGTCTCCTCCTTCACTCGGCCTGGCGGCAGCGCGGTGGGCGAGGTGGGGGTGGTGGGTGTGGTGGGGGTGGCGGGCGGCGTGGGAGCTGCGTCGTGCAGGAGTGCGCCGGCCGCCTCGCCGCTACTGTTGGAGCTGCACTCGGGGCTGTACGGCGCCATCTGTACGGTACGGAGTCACGAGCTTTCAACTGACCGCTGGTGTGGATAGACTAACCACTGGCTACTGTAGTATTCAATAATGATAACAGGAATCAACGCGATCATTTAGGTATACTAAATACCGTTGATTTAGTAATCTAACTACTTATCACAGACCTGAAGCGCAGTACTGGGTAAAATGGTGTGAATAGGGATTAATGGGCGAATAGAAATAAAATGCTTACATAAATTCAATAGCTATTTTCTTTCAAGTGAAACTCTAGATTAGTTAAATGTAATAATGAACAGTACAAACCGATCAAATATCTGGTTAAATATTTAAAATTTTGTAAATTAAATTATCAATTCACCCCGTTTTACGGTATAAAAAGGTGATGATACAGAACAAATTCAATTAGGTCCTAAATGCCGATAAAGTAATCATTAGGGAAGGAAATACACCCCACACGCTCGGCGTGTCACCCCTTATGAGGACAATTGCATAATATCACAATGTTTCGAGGGTGTGAACTCATGCAGAAAACTTCAACATGTGTTAGTCTCCACCTGTACCTACTCTTATAGTGTTAAAACACATGTCAAAGATTGTGAATGAAGGGGTTGGAAGTACCTGTATGCCTTAGTAAGCGGTCTTTTAAGTTACTGACGGATATACTGGACTTTGATTGATATTTCTATTGGCATCATGAGAGATGGTTATAAAGAAAATAGAGAAACGTTATTATTGTTTTGAGATGATTAAAAAATGTCCATCAAAAGGTTGCCTGTAAGAGATCGCTTGTAGCGATAAAGCCGCCATTTGTACATTTTTCATGATGTTGTCCGTATATGTACTAAAATTTATGAGTGTACAATAAAGATTTTTCTTATCTCATGACATCATTATGATGGGACAATTATATTATTATTACAATAGATTTGCGTTTCCCTGGACTGTGTATACTATAGGGTAGGACTATCCTCCACCGTAAACATATCTAATGCTTATTAAAGTGTCCAATTGCTGACCATATGCTCGCTAGATGAAGAGTTTCGCAGCAAAACATAAAAAAATATTTGACAAAATTTGGAGTTCATAATGTGTAAAGTTGCAAAGTATGCCTATTAGAGCAGGAACGGCAGAGCCGGGTTGGTTTCTGGTGGAGTAGAATAAGATCACTCCATCTGCCTCATTTTTTTTACCATTCACACACTTTTAATCACGAAAAATATGCCTACATTACAATATACACAGTGTTAACTTAAATATTTCACTTTAGGGGTTTTAGTCATTGCTTCCCAAAATAAAGCCTCTGTGTTATGGGATAAGCAGCGCCAATCATGTCGTAGAAGGCGATTAAGGGCTAGGACTGTTCTCTATCCGACAGTAAAAATACAGCCCATGCCAAAGTGCCAATAAGACGGAGCGAGAATGTAGCTGGCGAAATGTGGGTGTTATTACACCTCTGCCTAACACTTCGAGCATTTACAAATAAGTACAGACCCTGAGGCTCCGGCGGCGGCGCGGCGCCACGTCGGCCATCTTGTAGCTGGTGTCCATGGCCCAGTACGAGCCCTTGCCCGGGTCGTCCTTGCTGCGTGCCACCTTCATGAAGCATTTGTTCAAAGACAGATTATGTCTTATTGAGTTCTGCAAATACAAAACATATTGTTTAGTTTTCCCCTCAGATGTAAGCAAAATCTTAAGAAAGGGGATACATACGCGGGATCAACAGTTCATACGATCAACAGTCAATATGTCAACGCCACGAGATCAGCAGTTTAAAATGTCAATGGCTTACTACACCAATAAGTTACGAGTTCAATTGTTCATTAGATCAACAGTTCGTTTTGTCAACAGTTTACTACATCAATAGTTCATGAGATCAACATTTATTTGGTAAGCGACCTAAAATTGGTTATAAGGGATAAGGATTTCAAATTCGTCTTATGGAGATAGTTGTTGCTGTATCTGTTGTCTAGATTGCATCGCGTTTAGGTTCTCGGCCAGGCATTCCCGGTGGTGATGGGTGGAGCCGCCTGTCACCCCAGCAGAAGCAGGCCACGGTGGCGGCGTGCTAAAAAGTGCACCTCCCCATTCCAGGGGCGAGTCGGGGACACCGTTGTCCCCCTTCCCGAGCGAAGGTAACCTCCCCTCCGGCCTAGTACCACGACCCTCAGTCGGCGTGCGATTTTAGTAGGTTCGAGTCCGACATAACCTCCCCTTCCGGCTCCGGCAGGGGAGGAATCCGAAGGATTTCAGCACGAAAAAAAGGCATAGACGGTGGAACCAGCTTTCGAAAATGGGAAATGGAATCCATTTCTGAAATTTGTTTTGTAGTAAAGAAGTACAGAAAGGACCTCACAGAGAATATCAGCTAATGTCCCACGAACACCTCCACGCAAAAAATTTAAAACATTCGAATGGGTTCTGAATGTAGTGATGACCAAAAAAAATTACATGGATTCTATTGAGTTCATAAAAAAGATACAAGCTATGTTTATAAGATTTAGTTATTGCTTATATTAAAATTACTAATATGATTACATAAATAAACTAGCTTTTGCCCGCGGCTCCGCTCGCGTGGATGTGGCAATTATTCGATTTTTTCTCAACTTACAAACCTACCCTGGACTTCCACAAATAATTCAAGACCAACATTAGCCAAATCGGATCGTGCGTTCTTGAGTTATAGCGTCAGGAAGTAAAACCCGACTTATTTTTATTACATAAATAAATGATGTTTGTAACAATATGAGATTTTATTCTCTCTATAATTTATGAGGTAGGTACTATATCCCGCAGTGGACTGCGATGGGCTAATTGATTTATAGAGGTACTATTGTACTGGAATGCCTGGCCGAGAACCTTAACGCGATGCAATCTAGACAACAGATACAGCAACAACTATCTCCATAAGACGAATTTGAAATCCTTATCCCTTATAACCAATTTTAGGTCGCTTACCAAATAAATGTTGATCTCATGAACTATTGATGTAGTAAACTGTTGACAAAACGAACTGTTGATCTAATGAACAATTGAACTCGTAACTTATTGGTGCAGTAAGCCATTGACATTTTAAACTGCTGATCTCGTGGCGTTGACATATTGACTGTTGATCTTATGAACTGTTGATCCCGCGTATGTATCCCTAAGAAAGAGGGTCACCATTACAGACACCTACAATGTTAAAACGTTGGCCCTCAGCTTGATAGCGTCATCTGATTACCTGGCTGGCTTATGACCCGAGACTGCAGAAAAAAGAGTATTTCTATCTTTCTAGTCTCGGGTCCTTTAACAGGGCGTGTGCTGGTAAATAATTCGAAGACTTTATGGTGCAGCAAAAAAGGGAGTCTACAAACTTCTTGATGGAATATTCTACACTGTAGGTTTCCAAATATCAAAATGTTAGGTATATTCATCATCTTGGAATAAAGTTTTATCAGTAGTTACAAAGAAGATATTTATCACCCCATGCAAATCTAACCAAAACTGGTTTAACTCGATATCCACTGCAACAGTCTTGAGAATAATAAAGAAATGAAATTTTTATCAGCTATTATTGCGGTAATAAATCAGTTTCGTCTGTCAGCAGAAATAGATTTTTATGTTGAAATATTATAAGCAAAAATTAATTGATTCAAAAGTGTTTTTTTTTTAATCCACAGAGGACAAGGTTAATATTATTTCATACTAGCTGTACTCCACGGTTTTACATGCCGCCGTACTTGGGACAGTGTTTTTTTTTATTGGTCTCTTTAAAGACTGAGCATGTTTAATAATGGCTTTCTCCAAAAAAATATAATAAATCGTGTTATCGTTAAGGTGATCTATGCATATTTTAGGCAACTTTAGTCGCTGACTGTACTTTCCTGATCGAACCAAGCTTACGACACCTGCGAGAAATCCGAGATACTATGATACCTTATTCACCGAAGTAACAACAGCATTTAAATCAATTGTGTGCATATAAATGAACAAAATTATCTGTTCAGTAGCGGCAGAGGTGAGCACAATGCGTAATACAGACAACAGCTGTAATTACGTGCCGTGATTAAGGCCAGTCTATGATGTACAGTGAGGGTATGAAAACCTTCAGCAGTTTTTTATTTCATTCCTACTGATCATAGGCTCTTAGTGGCGTTGTTAGTGTTCGTCAGTATCAATATTTTAGAAGAATATAAACATGTCAATGATAGGACAAGGACAGCACTGATAAATTGCCTTCGCGCAAGCAAATGTCGACTTTATGATGATGACCTTTTTCTTACCCAGACTGTACATTGTACAAAAAATGTACAGCGGCAATTACACTGTTGCATCTTTTTTGCTATTATGGGATAGGTATCAATTGGGCAGTTTCCTGTTCTTAAAATGAATAATTATAATAGATGGCTTGCGCTCGGATGAAGAAGATGGCGGATTGTTGTTTCTGCCTACTCCAAGTACTCCAAGCGAAAAAGGAGTATATGGATGGACGAAGAAGAATGAATGATACAGGCGTCCATTACACGCTCATGCAAGCGTCATTCATGCCATCAAGGATGAATTACTGTGACTGATCGTTAGAATAAAAATACGTCAGTCACCATCAGTCACCGTATTAGGCGATATTCGTTAATCACGGGTGTGACTGTTGTAAAACTGACAGCAAAACGTACCGTGTTAAGGACGCCTTATAGTTCGTGTCAACTATCGCAAATAAAACAGCCAGGGCCAATCCCTTTATTGTTAGGCACATGATGCGTTTTGAACAATAAAAGTCCCATGTTAGGTGTGATGTGTTATACCTAACAGGAAAATAGGGATAAAAGGAAACACACGTTTATTAGTTATTTTATTATGCACCTTTTTACGTGGAAGCCCCCATGGGTACTTGTCACTGCACTAGGATTAACTTGATGCGGCTATGTCGGCGCCAAGCTTACTAAAAACGATAGTGTTCCGTCTCCATAGCCATTTTTTTAAGGTGAGGGAAAATCCTTCATGGATGCTATGGCGGACTCCTACCGACTCATAACCCCTTACGTAACGCCCAACCGCCTACGGTTGGGAGCCCCGGGTAAGCCCTCCGAAGGATGCCCCACGACTGCCATCAGACCCATGCCTGCCACTGCTGTCATGGGCCTGCTTCTGTAAGGACGGTGAGCAGCCCACTCACCGTCTTCAGGCCCCCGGTCATGGAGGCCGATGGTCTTCGGCGAATCTCCATAGCCATTGCTCCCTGGGTATAACTGACATTCTCCTAGAGAAGTAACCCTTTTGTCCTCAGCTGCCGCACTCCATACCCAGTCCGTATTTACGGAACGAGAAAGTGATAATCCCTTCCCTGTATCCGTCGTCTCTTTGGCGTAAGACGTCTTCGACAAGGTGATAGAATACTGCGAGCTCTCGTTTGGACTATAGTCAAAACGGTGTAAGAAGTCTCTTGCTTAAGACTATTCGTGAGAGGCTTTCCTTATCAAAACCTGGAACGATTGCGACAACTATGTTCGCATTGCTGCCGCGAAGGCTGAAATTAGCTGATGTCAAGAGGCAGGTCTAGCTGTAGTGAATATCGTCAGTCACACGTAAAGATTGTGAGAGAAATTTCCCCATCCGCGGCAGCATACATTTTCCTGACATTGCATACATTTTCTCTATTTGTTTTGTACTATATAGTAAAAATAAAATGCAGAAGTCTGCATTTTATTTTTACTATATACGGCTCTAGATTATCAGACTGTGTGAATGAAAAGCCGAGTGTAAAAAAGAACAGAAGATAACTCACCATCCACCCTTTGCCAGCTTCTTTGTAGTAGGGGAAAGCGTTGCAGATGTATGTGTAAATTTCGTTCAGCGTCATCTTGCCGTTCGGCGAGCTGCTTATCGCTAGTCGTATCATACTGGCGTAACTGGAACAGAACACGAATAAGCAATCACAACTCTGATCTGGCAAATAATCTGACGATTTTGGGTATGGTATATGATAGAGGATGCAAATGGGATCCCATCATCAAGGGTTGCAGGTCTCTTTGGCAAAAGCAAAAGTAAAATACAATAAAAAATGTAGCTGCTGACCCTGGGTTGATCTTTTGTTCATGTGCAAAGACATTAATATCTCAGGTTTTCCAAGCATTCATAAGCCACAAGAACTTAAAATCATAAGGTAGAAAAATGATGCTATGCAGCGAATATAATCACTCTTTCTTGTTATATCCTTCAACTTGAAATAGGTCTACATTGGAGATAGAATTGGTAATCTCTACCACAAGTGTGACACCTTTGCACATAACACTATCACTGCAATTTATAGGTATTATGAAGAATGAAGCCCATCATTCACTCCACATGATATCTCTCTTTCCACAATCTTAGATTAGTCCAGTTGGATATACAATATACAATAAGCTTTACAAATTTATAATTCCTTTATCTGACAGCTGCTATGCAGACTGATAAAAAAATATGTCAAGAAACTTTGTTCAATTTACTGATTGACTTTTATGACTTAGCAAGTAAATGCAATATGTATGTATGTGTTGTTCAATTTAGTCTTTAAACTTTAACCGAGTTGGTACATTGTGTGTGAAGACTAGTCAAGTCGGTCTTGGGATGGATGACCATCCTTGAATGCCCCAGAGAGCATGTTTTCGTCCTAGTTGACATACAAACATGTGTGGCATTAGTTGTGGGTAATACTAGCACTACTGCCAGTGGGGACACCATTTGACTGGACGGGTGATCAGTACTTCTATGTGGGCCATTTCACCAAATTCCCCTATAATTACTGCCATACATGTTCATATGGCAACCGAGACTGACAGCTTAACGTTGGCACCATATTACTTTTAATAGGCCTTCTAATTGCCTCATTAGAAGGCTACAGCCTTCTTAATGGTAAGACATTAGTATGCATACAAAAGGGGCAGTTTTTTTTGTCTGATGCTGAAGAAGCTTGCATGCAAAACTGTCTGTGGACAGTCTAAGCTTATGAGTGCCAATAACGCCAGACTCTGGACAAGGTCTCAGTCTCAGGAAGAGAATTGAACACTAATACAAAATGAAAAGAGATAAGGGTGCAGATCTCAACAAACTGCATGCCATTTGGTTGGCCTGTTCGGTACTTATAATAATATTAAACGACCAAGTGGTACTTCCCCAGGTAAGTTGGCCAATTTGTGACAGGATAAGCTTGCCTGTATCATTTTATATGTTCAAAAACATTACAAAAAAGATAATCTAGTCCTAATATAGTTCACTGAATTTCTTGCTGGTATCTTCTCAGTAGAATCAGCGAAAGAATAATTTTCCAATGATTTATCTTATTAAATATTTCTTGTCTAAATAAATGACATAATTGAAAAATTTTGACATTCAAATGGACTCTTTATTTGCCTAAACTGAATAAATGACATTGATTCTTTGATTCTTTCATTACCCTCTTTCAGCAGTTGTGTAAAAAAAGATAATGGTTGCTCAGATATCAGTGTTAAGTTGATAGTTTCACAAGAATACTAATAATAAGGGCTCCTACCATGAAGAGCATGCAGGTTAAAAACTGCACTGAGGCGTAAATGGCATAAATGAAAAATTTTCAAAGTAAGGGTTGTTTTGAGTCAAAATAAGGGGTATTTTATAATTGCAGTGACAGTGGGTCAAGTAGTTTGACTAATCCCTAGTGAGAAAATTGTTGATTGTGGTTCACAGAGTGAGTTTGGGAATACTTTATCAATTTTCATAATACTGAATAGTGACATAGTTTTATAAATGAAAACTCATTAAAGCTCTTAGGGTTAGCTGAGTTTCTCTGCATAACAATATGCTATTTGCAATGAACACATAATATGAAGCTATGTTTAGAAGGAGAAACTAAGGCATCAATAACAGGTTGCTAAGACACCTATATAGTGCTTTTTTATGTATAAGACATTAAATATTGTGGCAAATATTTTAGTTTATTTTGGAATATAGCCATTTATTATTATTTTATAATTATCAATAATAACAGAGGTCTGAGAATTTTTAATATGCTGAACACAGAATTTTCAAGAATATGACCTGCTCAAGATATCATGGTCATCATTTATTCTATTAAATTTGTCAGATTCTTAATAATACACATTAACATCAGAAATTCATTATTCATTATTTTAGGGGTCAGATGCAACAGAAGTGACGCATTTAAGCGTATTAGGAAGTATTCAAGCGCACGTCAGTAAAAATGAATGTACCTGTAGGCAGGTTTCGCGTGCTTGATTTTATTCGTGTTCTCTTTCTGGTCCGCCTCTTTGTTATTGTTTTCCTGCGACAAGCCGAGTGGCTGCACATCTTCGTACAGGAACCGCGGGATAGGACCCAGCGGGCTGTGGCGTGGCGGGCCAGGGCTAAACGCGGGGAGCCACTCCACGCCTGGAGAATCACTCATTGTCCCATCAATATACGCGCACTTTCACCACTCTCCGCGTTCTCATCACCGCATGAACACAACCACATAGGATATTATCCTCACTCTGTGGGCGTAACGCTCTTGCTACCTTTTATGAAGATGATCCTCATTGTAGGACATTGAGAATCCTTGAAATTACGACTAACTCGAAGCACAATCACGAGCCCGTCGCACACGCACAAGCTTAGTGTTAAAACTTAGATACATTTATTTATTGCTAATTTAGTAAATAAACTAACGGAATAACATAAAAAAGGAAATAAAATTTTATTTAACATGAAAATTAAAATTATTATGACATTTGAGGCACCTACAACAAGGAAAATGGCGGCGTTTTAGGTGTGCTCAGTTCAAAAACTTTTAAGAATGCAATGCATTTAAAAATGAAATGAACCCCGAATTCCAAACATTGTCTATTTCAAAATAAAGTATTTATCATTATTTTACATAATACTTAGTGAACTTTTGTACTAATTCCAATAAACCACACAGAGGTCATCTTGCATATTAACAAAATGATTAAAATTTTCTACCACAGCATGGCAATAGTTTTGAGGCAATACTGGCAATACTCTGTAAATGACAGATTGAATAAATTTAAACAAACTGTCAGTTTGAACAAAGTACTCTGAGCGAGAGGTTGTGTTTCAGTTTATTATTATTTTAACGGTTTGTTGACAAAACTGTTATACGTTTATATTGATTGAATCGTGTGTGTACATTCATTGTTGTGGTGGATTGAATAGTGAATAAAAAACGATGGCGACCCAGCCAGAAGTCGGAGTGTCCGACTTTGTCCTGCTGGACAATTTGACCACCGATTCATTCATCGAAAATTTGCACTTGAGGTGAGAATCATAATCTTAACATAAATATCTTAAGCAATTATTTTATACTTGTGTCTAATGTGACTCGTAACATTTATAAGTTGATCCTTAAGTACCCAAATTAGTTTGAAATTCTCGTAAGTGGCAAATTAATTTGAATTTCTGTTACTCTTGGACCAAGGCTGACTGGCTGTAAATATTACACACACGATTTTAAACTATGTGTGGGGTCCAAACATGAAATCCACTGTTTATTTGTGCTTATTTAATATGAGAAAAAAAAAGTCTAAATCAGCTGCTCAGTTGTCTGTATGGTGACAAGTATGAAGTATTCAAGTTCGCAATAGATAATAATAAATAGGACGTAAGAATAATAAATTGTTGATCACTATCATAAGATTTTTTTACAAGTTCAATCATTGTCTTTCATAATTTGTCTTTTTGTTGTTAATTTTATCCAACAAAATATTACACCTAACTTTAATATAATATCATCAGGTGGACACTATTTACATGTAGGTAAATAGTTATAAACTTAGACTAACTCATTAATTTAATATGTAGTCCGATGTGGTAAGTAACCTTGCCTTCTGCACCTGTTTCAACAAAGTAAGACTGTCATCATAATAATGTTCTATACTAGTTCACATTTTGTTAAGTAAACTTTATACTTGTCATCTTCTTTTGTTTAAAACTTTAAAGAGCATTTCATTCAACCATTGACTACACTTCTCACCAGAAAAAATGTAGTTTATGTTCTTGCATATCTATGTGGTATACAAAAACAAAATTAACTACCCTATGTGTATGGTTAAAAAAAATTGCTCTAATTCTCTATCATTCATAGGCCTAATTTTTACACATGACAAGTAAAAGAAGTCTTTTGCTATAAAAAATTGCAAAGATATATTTTGTAAAGATTAAAGTGAAGTTATTATGGATTATGTAGGGGCTAAATACTTTCAGTACATAGTATTTATTAATTGCATCCTTATTTAATATACATAATTAATATTAAATGCCTACTAAAAGCAATCATAGTTTTGTGACATAATTGTTTATTTTGATAACACTAGTAATACATAGTATGACCTCATCTGCTATGAGTCACTCTCTAGGAGTGTCATTATTGGCTTCATATTTATTCATGCCTTTGCCTCATTTTTTTTAAATCCTTTGTCACTTTAATGAAAATGGAGGGAATTTTTACAAAAGTCACTTTTATAATCTGTACATGTAGGTACAATATTGATTGTATTGTATAAATTATTATTTTATTTGCCATGTGTACAGTATAACTTTATATTATTAACCACATTTAAATTAAATCATCAATGCCATTTATTATTTAACCTACCATTGTTTCCTTGTATAGCACCTAATTTACAAATCTGTGAATAAACGTAAAACATTAAGATAAACATACCTACTTAAAAACAAGAGAGCATCATTGAGGAACACCTAGTGGTCAGGTATGTTATAATCTCTTATCTATGTAATTATCTAGCGGTGGACAGATAATCATAGCTAAGTGGTAAAAATTACAGTCTTTAGGTAAGAATTCAGTAGGTTCCACTTGGTTCCACTGTATAATTTTCTAGTCACTGTGTTATCTATAAAATGTGCAAATGATAAGTATTTAGTTTGAAAAACAAGCATAAAAACTGGTAAATAATTAAAGTGAATTGAGAAATAAAACATTTTTAGTGTATTTGTACATAATCTGACATATTATTCAACACTATGAACATTAATTTAGGATGATGTACACTCAACTCATCTAATTCAAATATTTAAATAACTAATACCTAACCAAATTAACTAGTTATAGCATTGGGCGTCACGTCACTACTGTATTTGCGAAGATTTGAACCTGGGACCGTTTGATCGTAAGTCCGACTCTTTTAACCGCTTAGCTATTGACGCGCTGATTCGGGGGCGCACTGGTGCGGTAGAGTAGACTAATATGCTCGAGATCCAGGATCTGATATAGGTATCACCATATAGACCATTTGTTAGACTTTTAAGGCTCCAACTAGCTGTAACGACTGCCATAGATGTTTGTATGGCAACCGGGACCGACGGTTTAACGTGCTCTCCGAGGCACGATCAGACCAATGCAAATACACATATTCATGTATACAAATATTTGCATTGAGCGGGGATCAAACCCGCGCACTGCGTAGTAGCCGCGTTCACTACCGCTACACCACAGAGGCTGTCGCGGGTACCTATAGTTTCCTGTAACGACATCCTTGCCACTCGCAAGAATTCTTCTCGTAAAGTCACAATTCGAATGAAGAATCCTCGACAAAATAAAATAAAACACCAATATAACGTAGAAATAGAAATGATCGGACAGAATGAATGTCTCAGTAAAGTATCTAACTATTTACTTTATGACTAAGCGCCATTCTTCCTCGAAGGATGTAGGTGCGAATTAGATGCACCGCCTAAAATAAACATTGAGTGTAAACATTTTATAAAGCACTGAGGCAGTGTGTCATGGATATTTTTATTGCTTTAAACATAGTGATTGAATGTTACGTAGACAGTGTTTACAACTTATTTCATTCGAAACTCCTTGTTACAACTAAGTACATTAATGCGCATTGTGACATTTTCCTGCGTTATGCGGAGACAAAGTTATGGTTCCTGTTTTATTTTTTTAATAATTTTCATTATCTTGTCATCATCACCATCATGGAGACGTATTTTCCTGATTGCATCCCAGGTCGAGCGAACTCGGAACTCAGGCTCCGCCTTTCGGCTTTTCCTCCTCCACTTTGCACGGTCTTGGGCGTCTGTGGTGGTGATACCATTGGCGCGCGTGTCAGGTCAAGACTTCCTAAAACTAATATCAGACTCACTTCAGAGTTCACTTTTTGTTTTAATTTCGTCTTCCAGTAACGATGCGTTGATTGCCCGTTCTTGAAAATTTGGTTGGATACGTAAAAACTTTCCGCAAAAAATCTACATGACAGTGAAAACTATGAAAACCATTTTGTGGTACTGAGGAAATTAAAAATAATATGTAGGTAACTTTGGTTTACTACGAGCTTAAGCAGTTCTCGTGATCAGCTCCATGCGCTTAATAAACCTGAGTATTCATTCACACAGTGCTCCTAGTTGACGGTATTAGCAATGGTAATAACGGCAAGTATGTCCGTGCCTACATGACCGCGCCACACGATGTGGTGCAAGTTCTAATTTAGGAAATTTTCCTTAGGCTTATTCGTGTCGCGGATGCGGATTATGGATCTATGATAAATAAACATAGTACCTATATAAGTACCACAGTTGCAATCCCTGTGCATGTCGCATTTACTCTCTTGCTCGCTATGCTCCATCCCACCACCTGTTCTACCTTGACCTTTGTAGAGCAACAGAAAACGCTGTTGAAATAGCCAATTTTTGGACCGACAAAATTTAAACTCTGAAATCTGACTGCTAAATAACAGATCTAGCCATAGACTCGAAGACAGCGACCATACAGCCAATGGTCGCTGGCTGTATGGTCGCTGCTCGAAGAAGTAAATACACGGTTACAACATTGACACGTACACGTAGTAGGTATCACATAAAAGCTAGGACGACACGACGATGTCGTCAGCATTCATCAGTCAAGGTGCCTGGGTGGCCTTTCATACTGTTTTCCTTAGTCTTGTTTGTTTAAGCCCTCCATAAAAGAACGTCTGTCTTTAGGAAAAATAACATTATAAGGCACAATAACGTCCATTATTATTTACGAGTATCTGTAACTTAGTGGTGATCCTTGATAAAGGGCCGATGTCGCGACTCAGTTTGCTAATTGGTTTTGCTCACCCCTGTGTCTATAGATCGATTTATTTCTAAGGCTGTCTAAAATCCCGTTAAGAGAGTGTTCCTAATTTACGACAGGGTCATCATTGAAATTCCTGATAAACACGTGTCCAGAACATCATCTGCACGCTCAGAAACCGCTCAGTATAGGAGAATGTGGTACTATTAAGATGGGCAATTTGTTCCAATGAACCATGCTGTGTTATAGCCGAGAAAACCTGCACTCAAAGATTTAAAAACATGATAAAAACCGGAAATTGAACTCGTCTACCTTACTCCAAATAATTGCGAGCTAACTAACTTCAATAAACGTAAATATTTTTATTTCTATGATATCAGACTACTGTTATAACATATAGCCTCACTCACCTCATTGATATTTATTTATAGATCAACTTGATTTTTAAAAATTTCTCAAACTATAGGAAATATTTTGATAATTACCAAATTACTTCGACCATTGTAAAGTTAGTGGTCTGCAACTTTTATCGCTTATTGCTGTCTTATTTCTGTATTATGTAGTTCGTCATTGCAGAGTACACTGACATGCATTCAGAAGTAACAGCTAGCCAATTGCCACAAATATTTGTGGCATTCAATCCCATTGGATGAGCATCAATGATGGTAAGTCGAAGACAACCCATTAGTGGTGCACGGCTTAAGTAATTCTTTAATGTTGGTACCAGCTTGGTTTACTACCGCTGTCTGTTCATTCTATAGAGAATAAAACATGTTATAGCACTGACAGGCACTTATCACTTAGTACATTGTGCTTTTTATGATCGTGCGTGGAAAAGTGATTACCATCAAGGTTTAACATCAGTGTGATTTGTTGGTTGGTCGTAGGAAGCTTCGGAATTGTGAATGGATGTCTTATGTCGGCACGTTTAAAAAAAAAAATACAGAACAGTTGGTAGTTTACAGCAAAGAAATGCAGCTCTATAAAATGTTATGTAGAGTGCAAGATTTTATTATTCTCCAAGTTTCGATATTTCGCCCGACATCTGATATATTCCGCGAAGCTCCATCTGACCTCCAGAACCCACTGGAAGCACTGAATAAAGCATCAGATCATTGGCAGTTAAATAAATAAAAACAAATTATTCAATTTTCAGTCATAGGGTCACGAAGGAATTGAATTAACTAGACCTGTATTATTTATTCGGGAAGTGAAGGTATGTTCCACCCTTAAACACGGACGTTACACTAAAGCCAATATGGGTCTTTGCTAAAACTACAATCGAGGAGTCCAAACATCAATATGCATAAATGGGAACTTAGCCGTTTAGTCAGTCGTTCCGGTCCGATCCGCAAGCTGAATGAATCGCTTACGAAAAACGCAACTGCTGTATTGACAAAATGTGCCTAATCTGATCATTTGGTTGCCTCTCCCTGAACATCATTTTGTATTATTCTTTTACTGCAGAGACTCGACAGATGCGAAGTTTCCTAGTCATAGTAATAACCAGACTAAGACTGCACTGCACTATTTTTCAAAATGTATGATAGATAATGAATGTAAGATGACAACAACACAAAATACATCATCAAATGCATCCCTTAAGGAAGGTATACTTACATAGAAACTATTGTAATAATGCATAGCGAAACAGGAACTGACCATACAATGTATGCAAATAGCCAGCACACTTGCTAACTGGACCTATTGTTCTTAATTACTGGCCAGTCAATTAGCGCCCGGTTAGCGCCTGAAGACGTGTAGACTTGCCATCATTGAACTTGTTTACAGGAGGAACTTGTAGGAAAACAGGTGTATCTAAAAAGTAAACAGTCCACCAGGTAGTAAACCCGTGGCCGGAGTACGAATATAGCGCCAGAGACGTCCTTTTCTAGAAGACACCATAAAAACTTCAGGAAGTTTTAAGCATTGATGATAAAATTGAAGATTTCAAGACATTATAAAATGGCAAACGTCAGTCCCCCCGTGATCAAGGACTCTTCGGGGATGGTGAAATAATTCGAAACACAGTCTTACTTCAACCTCCTACTGTTTAAGTCCATAAAATTAACATTTAATGAACTCGAAGACTATCCAGTCACGATGTCAGTTGCATTCCACAACGTCGACGATAAATGTGCGTTTTTAATAAAGCATTATAAAGTGAGCCGCGACCTATTTGTTTAATGTGCATACTACACTCTGTACGTGTAAGAATTTCGACCATTTTGGGTTTTGTGCGTCTCAACGAGTGTAAATGTTAATTTGTAGATGATGCTTTTTGAGGCAACACGACTGTTCTGATGATATGAAGACTCCTGTGTTCTTTTTGCATTCAGTTAAACTTTTCTTTTCCTTATTAAAACCAAAACTATCCAGTCATACAGTTACCTACCGCTTATGGTTTTCAAGTAATCGTTTCCACAAAACTGTATGAGCCTGAAACTTGCAGCTAAAATAGTAACAGCCAAAATCGGCAGCCAAGATTGTCAACAAAATTATTACAGCCGAACACATGTTCCCATTATCTGTCTTTGTAGTGCACATCGAGTTTTGTACAAATTTCTGTAGTTAGTGCTGCTATCCCGGACATAGGTACACATAATTACCTCGGCCTACGGGCCTATTGTTAAAATTGTTATAAAAGAACATTGCTATTCAAGTAACCACGGTTTTTAGTCTCTTGATTCTTATATTAGCTTAAGGTAGCAGCTCTCCGCGCGCTGCTTCAATCACAATACTCTTCAAAACGTAATATCAATACAGTCGCTAAATCGTGCTGTTATTATAATATTTAGAAAGAAAGTGCAGTATTACTCCTTACCAATGTGATATTTAAACATCTATGAGCACCCCAGACTTGATCTCTAGCTAGATCATCTAAATTAATTTTTCCTATCACCGATCCGAACCGAACCGAATTTGGTGTGTTTCCTTGCGGTATTGTTGCAGTAGCACAATCGCCATTCGCCTACTATAAGCATTATGTATGGCCTAGCCATAAATGAAGCCCATCAAGCCTAGTCACGTTTGCAACACCAGCTTATAGTCTGTAGTAATTATCTACTAATACACGTGATTAAGCTGGTGATGTCATACTGTATTGCTTCGATATATCAGTTCAGCTTGCGGGTGATTTTAGACAATGCTGCGAAGAACTAGTTTTTGTTATTACATTGTTTGCCTGAAATGTGTTTGCATCACTGTGGTGTGATGGTTTTCACACGAATGGGCCAGTTCTGCACCGGAAAAGTACTATTGTGTGAACTCAATAGCAACTACTGCATTTCTAGAAATGCAGTAGTTGCTATTGAGTTTCAAGTTGAGGTCGTTTGATTTGTAAAAGCCTTGAAGATTCAAAATCAAAATCAAAAATAGTTTATTCTGCATAGACCATTAAATTGGAACTTACAAAAGGTCAACATAAAGTAAATATTAAATACTAACTAATACTATCAAATGGACCACCGGTTCGAAACGCGGCCCAGACCTGAGAAGACTCCGGCAAGAAACTCAGCGGGCAGTATTTTTGGTCTATTTACAAAACATTTACTTAGCCTAAAACTTATAGTCTAGGTACAATGTTTTGCTTGAGTAGCTTAGCTGACTGAACAGCTCATTTCCAAGCTTGTTTATCATTTAAATATTCTTGGATTTTATAATAGCCTTTCTGGCACACTTTACTGTATTTTTAAATTTATTAACAGGTAAATCTCTGATTTCATTAGGAAGCTTGTTAAAAAAGCGTATACAGTTGCCCTGGAAAGAATTTCTTATTTTATGGAGTCTGCTATGACAAACTACAAGATTGTTTTTATTTCTGGTATTTATATTGTTTTTTACTTACCATCCCTTCCTTTGTCCTATCTATTTCTATTCCTTTCCACATGTGGCAATGTACAACTTACAAGTGACACATTTAATGGTCCACATCTTTTTAGACTTAGCCCTGTTAAAATGTAAATATTTTGGTAAAACTTCAATAAAGACAACAAAACCTTCATAACCTCCGGCAATCGCTTGCCGTAAGGTAGGCTGTTTTCTTTGCTAAATATAATATTACACTGTAGTTGTAGCCTTTTCTGATAAGAAATACTGGCAATCTTACTTAGATTGTACCGATGACATAAATGACAATACACCCATTGAAAAAATTAAGTGCGCGGGTGGTACTTTCGCGGTTGAACTGAGCCATTCGTGCTGGGAAAAACATGGTTCTAGCACCATAATAAAGCCATTAGCCATTCACCATAATGTACCGTGACATGGCTCGTGACACCATCACGAACAACCGTTACGGATTGATTTAACGCTACTCTAGATTTCATTCTTGTCATGGATTTGTAATTAGTGATCATTGATCACTAGCCATTGAGTTCGACTGCGACTCAACGGCTCAAAGATGACACTGAGGCAATGTTAGAAATTCAATCATCTAAAGTTAACGGGAGAATAACTAATAAGATGATGGTGGTAAAGTTTACACGAAATAAATACTTGAGAAGTTTTGACTGCAGGTCCCACATGGTAGGAATATGATATAGCACACTGAGCATGCACTCCAGACATCCATCTGCGTATGCCTTCATTTCGCGGGTGAGTGGCGTTTCCACCCGTTCCCGTTTCCACCCGTTTCGATTCGACCCGTTACCGTCTCCACCTAAATCGTTTTTGTCAGTAGGTACAGTCAGGAACATTTATTTATTTATTTACTAGCTGTTCCGGCAAACTTCATTTTGCCTTAGAAATTAGAATCAATTAGCTGTATCAAATTCTCCTAATCATTTTGAGAACGGAAACTATTTCGATTCGGGCCCCATACGCCCACGGAGCTCCCGACACTAATAGGTCACCGGGGCCCATACTTACACCTACGGAGCCTATATACCTATGGGACCCATACAACCATATACCTCATATACGCTCAAGGGCGTTCATACTACCATAAACCATCAATTTTTCGACCTAAATAAAAAAATAGCCACCATAAATATTTTCGCGGCCCAAGCAACGGGCATTTTGTTAATTCAGAAGAATGTCTACTTATCACCCTCTGACGATATTTGCACGCATTATGTCAATTCTATATCAAACGTCAGATAACATAGAAGAATATCATGCAGCAGTATTAGAATAATAAACACATTTTTTTCCAATTCGTGTTCCAAATTCAAAATTTAGACATGGCGTATGTAGGATCAGCTATTTTATATGGTGGTTATGTATTCTTAAATTTTCTAATTTTACGAGCAATTTTCTTCATTTTTTCTTTCATAAGAACCTTCTCCTAACAATAACGAACACAACAAAAAAGAATTAGCGAAATCGGTTCAGCCGTTCGGGCGTGATGTCGTGACCAAGGGAAATAGGGGTTCATTTTTATATATATAGATTTATAACTTTCATAACATATTTGCTCGTAAAGTGGTTGTAATTACACCAATTTCAATATCATAATGTATCTCATTACGTACTTATGCGATAATGTAATGTAAAAGGCACGTGTTTTTTTTAATGAAGTTTTAAGATACTCCGTCTAAAAATGAACGATACCTTTAATAATCTTAGCAAAGAGGTTTTATGTCAAGAAAGTGGTCAATATTTTATGAATAAAATTAACTTTGGGAAATAAAATATAACAAATAAACATTTAATTCTTTAATTTAATTAATTTTGACAATAAATTACAACCATTTATCTGTAACAAAAACACAAAAATATTAATTTACTTTATTAGTAATACTGGCTGTTTGTGTACCTTTGCCTAAAAAAAAACGTTGATGCGCGTGCATCGCTTATTTGTGGACAAGTAAAAATAATTCTGCGCGCTTTTTCTTTTCGCTGTATTATTTATTAATTTCCTCGTAAATATGTTATAAAACGTCGTATGACATACGTGCGCTTTGAAAATTACAGCCTCTGCTTCCTTATAGCCCACGCCAATGGCTCGGGCTAGTAATATCGCCTCGGCTGTAATTTTCAACTTACCGCACTTGTATCATAATGTACTATTACACTATCATTACAGGTACAGTAAGCTTCAGAGAAAAGGAACCCCCCTTGGTAATGGTTTTATTCTCAAGGGGGGTTCCTTTTCTCTGAAGCTTACTGTACATTATCAAACCTAATACAATAGTGACGCTATTGTAAATGTAAATTATATAAGTAGAAGACACACAGTTTATAAACTATTTATATCAAACCCATCCAATTTACATTTTTTTTTAAACATTGAATTTCATTTATTAAAATATATGTATAGCAATCGAACAAGCAATTATATTACGGCTCTCCATAGGGCGCCTCTATATAACTCATCCCTGTTGAGCGCCCACACTACACAATCGTTATCGTGAATGTGCTATAGCAAACAATAAACATTATCACCTCTGTGAGTTTGATGTCTATTCTGTTATGTACCTCATTCAGAACCCATATTGTACGTGTTAGCAGATTTTTTGCGCGTAAGTTAGTGCTAGCTGCTGGTACACGTAACAGCTGTGGACGTCTACGTTTAGACACATATCCGTCTGGCACGTTAAGCTGAAGGTGCTTCAACACTCCCGCGTTGTGCTCCACTCCCCGTAATAACATAATCACATATACCGTAACTGCGTAAGTATCCCACCATACCCAAAACAAACAACGTTGGATACATTAATGGATAACAAATGATTAAAAAATAAAAAAACCCGATTGCCACTGAAAAGACTGAAATAAGTTTGATAGCAGGCGGTAACCGTTAATTTTTTTTCGGTTTATGATTGGCATATGGGTACATACACATTCGTCAAAAATGCATGAAAGTTTATCATAAAAAAAGTTTAACATATCTTCAGAATCACAAATCCGATACATTGCACTCCAATCAATAAAAGCCAATTTTTCATACAATAAATGGTAATTGGCCTTATTCCAATTCCATTGCGGTCTAATACTGCACGCGTCACCATAGTCAGCGTCCGCGGGGACAGGTGCAGGGCACAAAGCGTTATATGTGGAGCTCACACCATTAGTAATATAAATCATTTTAAAAATAATAAATCATTTATTGGTTAATAATTTTTTATTTGAAATAAAAAAACATCTATAAAAAGATAAATCCCAGTACTTTAGTTCGTTATATTCTAATTTTGTAACACAGAAATCATGGCTTTCCTTCAGTTTGAAAATGATGATTTTATAAGAGAAACTCAGATGGAGCTCATATCAGGAGATATAACTATATCCCAATTTCTACATAAGCATAGGTAAAAATTAATGTCAGTATTGCTTTACAATTTTATTATTTATACATATCTATTAAGTTTAGTTTTTTTTATTTGATCAAATCACCTAAATGGTAGTTGAGATAATTATTGTAAATGTAGTGAAGTTATCGCTTAAATTATATAGTTTTAATTGTAGTTATATCGTCTCCAGTTAATAGCTAAAGTGCAAAGGAACTAGTGAGAAGGAACAGTTTCAGTAATTTTTTTGACCTGTCTTCAAGCTCTTGCTCTGGAAGATGGAGAGAATCACTGGGGATCGCAAACTTGCGTCAGTCTTAGGGGAACTCCTCCGGAACCGACGCTTTCAGGTGCACTTGCGCTCCGAAAAAAGCCGCTGGAGGGTTTTGAAGAATGGCCTACCTCAAGGGAGTGTTCTGGCTCCGTTGCTCTTCAACGTCTACACCAACGACCAACCCCTTAGCCCACCCACGACACGTTTCCTTTACGCTGACGACTTGGCTCTCACGTCACAGGGATCCTTTGAGGAGGTAGAGGAAAACCTGAATGACGCACTCGAGGAGCTAAGCCGCTACTACGACAGTAACGCCCTGAAGCCCAACCCAGCAAAAACGCAGTCGTGCGCCTTCCACCTCAGTAATGGGCTGGCAAAGCGAGAGCTGAAAATCCGGTGGCGCAATGTCGAAATTTCACACTGCTCACACCCCAAATACCCGGGAGTTCAAATACCATCCATGAAGAGAGGTAAGCTGGAACGGGATCAGCGACACCCCATGCACGGCCACCATCACGTGCCAAAAAGGCTAAAAAGCCGAAAGAGTTTCTGGTCGTGCGTTGCAGCTGCCCATGGCGATCCCTCCCCGGCTAGGGTGGACCAATGGAGAGCGCGGAGCTCGCCACCAACCCCATTCGTTCCGCTGTCGGAGAGTTTGCCACCTGGGCACGACCGCTCCTGGATCAGGTGGAAGTCCCTAAATAGACTTCGGACACAGGTCGGTCGAAGCAAGGAGAATCGGTCAAGATGGGGTTTCTCGGACGGCGCGGACCTGCGGTGTGAGTGTGGAGTTACTCCACAGACCATGTCCCACCTGCTGACATGTGCTGCATGCCCGTCCACTTGTACAGCGGATGAACTTATGACCGCCTCCAAAAATGCAATTCGGGTGGCGGCACACTGGGAACACAGAATTTGAGAGATGAGGCGCCTTCCACTCGACAGAAGAAGAAGAAAAAGTAGTTCCAGTAAAAATTAAATCGAAATTAAACGGAACTAATGAGAAGAAAAAGTTTCACTAGTTCCACCGGGACTACTTCCACTGGAACTACTGAGAGCGATCCAATTTATTTATCTATTCAAATAGCCTCGGGTAAAAAAAAAGGTCGCACATGCACCTTAAGTAACGGCGCAGGAAATAGACACAACTATCGTATTCCCTTAATGCAAAATTAGAAACAACATTTATTTATCTATATACATATATAGTAAAGTGTATAAAAAGGTTTCAAAGAGTGACCCGGAGTGTCCTTCGTGCAATAGTTAGGTTCCCTGTTTTAATATAAATATTTAAGCTTGTTAAATAATTAACCATATTTTCGGTTGACTGTACTTTATTAAAAAAACGGGTGGAATCGAGAACATAAACAAAACAAAGTGCTCAAAATTATCCTTATTTAGTTTTTCTATCCCCTTCCAGTTGACCGATTGTTCTGGTACACACCTTTAGTTCGGACAATAATAACAAATAAATCAATAAAACAGTTTAATTTGCTCTTAATACGAGAGTTTTAAGATCATTTTGAAACTTCGTCGTCAAGATATTTATGCCTCAGACTGTACGCAACAAACTTACGGCCGTGCTTTTTCCATGTTAATTAATTCGTTCGTTACAATGTTCGTTTTGTTTAAACGGTGTTACCAAGGCATGTTCCGCGGCCGACATCGCGATAGAACACGCACACGCAAATTATTAATTACATCAGTATTATCCAATATCTTGTTGTGTATGCAATTTTTTTTATCTCTTTCAAATGATTATAATCTTGCACGCCTACGTAATAGGGTTGTTAAAACAAAAATAAATATAAAAGGCGCAGTTTTTTTAAAAAGCACTAGGTACTTACAAGTATTCCCGTTAACCCCTCTAGCTAAGCCTAATTGCTAGTTATGAGTGAGTTCACGTTGTTAGTGTAATGACCAGGATACGAACTGGGGACCTTCCGATCGTAAGACCGAGTCCCCCACGTAAGCTACCGGCGCTTATCTAATTATATTTACAGGAATTATCGCAATCAAGGTGTATTCAGCAAATTTTGAGTGTATGTATTGTCGAATCTGATAATCTGTCTATCATACAATATGTTCTCTGATAAATCAAGATAACATAAACATAAACTGGCGAAATGTGGGTGCTAGCTACTCTGCATACCCCTTCGGGGAATACAGGCGTGAGTTTATGTTTATGTTTTGTTAAATCGAGATTCAGAAATAGAATTCTAAAATACGGGCCTAAAAGTTACGATTTCCTCAGGAAACAAAGGAGTCATAATTATAAGGGTAGTACGGGTACGAGGCATATACCCTGACTATAAGTTAGGTACACTACCAGCCGTTGTTCGTGATATTTTTCGTACACAATAAGTCTTATGCTCTGATTCGCTGCGAAAGGTCATCGCGACGCGCTGCTTGGTGCCGTGGTGCGTGGGCGGGAAACGTGACGAGGCAACCTTTTAAGAAGTGATTGCTAAGGTTTTTATTTTTAACATTGTTAAAAGGAGCATGAGATTCTATAAAGTCATGTATGCCTGAAGGATTAGGCAGAGGTGTAAGTAGTGTTCGAATTCGGATCCAGTCCCAAAGTCAGCAAAGTAGCATATTTTCCAGCTGTTTATTACTATTTGTGCCAAGAATATTGATAGAGGTGGAAAAATCTCTCAAAA
Organism: Eilema sororculum; assembly: GCA_914829495.1. Lineage (NCBI taxonomy): Eukaryota > Metazoa > Arthropoda > Insecta > Lepidoptera > Erebidae > Eilema > Eilema sororculum. Next base: position 2,118,973 of record OU618544.1, on the reverse strand, counting down.
GCTGCGATCAGATGATCCATGATCACGACCGAACCACTCCGGCCGCGCCAGGAGTGTACGGCTGATTACAAGAATTTTATTGTGCCAGCTTAGTAGGTCTGCTTCCAGAGATCTAGTAGATGGCATTTTTAATACACTGACGGACTCATAAACTGCATCAAAGTTCAGGTTTACTCTAAAAGGATTTTTTATAATAAGTATGCAAACTTTTTAGATCAAATTATATAAATATGGAAAGACTGGCTCTTAATCTTAAAAAAAAATTAAATTTAAAAATAGAACTGCAGTAAAACAAATGAATATAGCCGGGAAAAGAAAATTTACTTGTAGTATCAGATTTGCGTGTTATTTATAGCAAAGTTTTAAATTGATTCTCATTGATTTTTATTGTTTTGTCAATTGAATTATTGTTACCAGCATAATTGTTGGGTTAGTTTTTTAACACATCGAGAGTTTTTGAACCATAATATGGATACTTCGTCCGAACAAGCGGCACAAATTGTAGCATTGGTGCGGGAGGGCTTGGATCAACGAACGATTGGTAGAAATTTAAATTTAAACCAGTCTACGGTTTCTAGAATATACAGAAGGTTTGTAGAGACAGGTTCGTGGTACAGGCAGAACTCGAGCAACCACAGGTCGTGATGACCGATTTATTGTTATAACTTCCCTGCGAAATCGTTTCCTCACGTCAGTTAACATCAAAACCGAGCTTAATGAAGTGCGTGGAGTAAACGTGTGTGCACGAACAATAAGAAGAAGGTTAAAAGAAGCGGATATCACCCCTTTTAGACCAGCAAATGGTCCAAAGTTGTCTACAGCTCACAGACAAGCTCGCTTAAGATTTGCGCGTCATCACCTGAATTGGACAGAAGAGCAGTGGGCCTCTGTATTGTTCACGGACGAGTGTAGGACATGTTTATATGGTGCAGATGGTCGCAGAAGAGTCTATCGTCGACGTGGGGAGCGATATGCTCAAAGTTGCATTGAGGAGCGTGTTCCTTTTGGAGGCGGTTCATGTATGGTCTGGGGTGGCATATCGATGAACGGGCGAACAGAACTTGTGTTCATAGACATGGTCCGTCAAAACGGTAATAGAGGGGGTTTGACAGCACATCGCTACATAACAGAGATATTAGAAGATCACGTGGTGCCTTACATGGGATTCATAGGCGAAAATTTTACTTTAATGCAGGATAATGCCCGGCCGCATGCAGCTGCACAAGTTCAACATTATTGCGAAGAGGTTGGGATACGTACAATGAATTGGCCAGCACGCAGCCCGGATCTTAATCCCATCGAGCATGTTTGGGACAATTTAAAAAGAGCTGTATATGCGAGAAACCCTTCGCCCACGACAGTGGCAGCACTAAGAACAGCACTTTCAGAAGAATGGGACAATATTCCGCAAGATCTTTTAAAAACCCTTATAAAATCTATGCGGAACCGATTAGAATCCGTAATAAGGGCACGTGGGGGTAATACACCTTATTAAAACACAAATAAACCCTTGCATAAAGTTTGTGTCTATTGTTAAAACCAATTTTTTAATTAAACCAATTTTTCTTAAATTTCTGTTTTTTCTTCAAAAAAAGTCTTAAGGTCCTTTCCAGTACATAAACTTAAACTTAAAGATATGACCCTACGCTGTTTTAAAGTTCACGAACCAATCTAGAGGTTTTAATTTAAATCTGTATAGATAGTATGCATACTTGGTTAAAATATTTATTTCAAAGTCGTCTATTACTTTGATGCAGTTTATGAGTCCGTCAGTGTATTTTCTGCTGAATACAACTCACGTAACACTGCACTTATTTTTTTTTTCACTAGAGCCTCTTTCAAGCTAAATCGCTCCGGTATTATGTCTGCGTGCCTCTTTTAGGAGAAGTTATCGACTCTGTTAATTATATTCCATGAAAACCTGTTTGTCTACTGGCAGTATTGACAAATTACTAACAAAGTCGGTCATTGAGTGGGTTATCGGTACTTAGATGTTAACCATTTATGATTATTGGTCGAATCATATTATGTATTATTTTGGACTGGACCTAAATCGCGAAATATAAAAGGCCCAGGCGCGTGCGGGGTGTAGAATCTATAGTTGGTGAATTTGAGCTCGTCCACCGCAGTAGCATCCTGGCTATCTTCAAAATACATCCAAGAAACGTAATTTGTGCTTGTTAGTTTAGCTTAAGGAACAATGGAGCTGACGTGCCCATGTGGGCAAAAGCTCCTTAAAATCATAGAATAAAAAAAAAACCAAGAAACGTGTATTTGCGCGTATAGAGCACATTAAGGGTGATTTAAGGTCCAAGATATACCTATTAATCGAGCTATAAATAAATAAAGTCTAAGTGATTCTTTTAATGTTAAAATTAATTAAGGTTAAAATAGCTTTTTAATGATTGTACATATCTATTATACCTACTTATAACAAAAATCTTTATATCCCCTGTCTGTTTGTTCCGCCTAGAGTGGCCGGAGTGGCTACGCCGCTTTTGATGGGTTTTCAGTGGCAGATAGCCAGATATTATATAGTGTAACTTGGCTACTTTTATTTTAGAAAAACAATCCGCGTAAAAGCAACAAATTCTAGGCAGGTGAACAAAATAAGTTCCACGCGAACGAAGTCGCGGATTTTTTTTTTACCGTGGGGGAAAATCCTTCGTGGATGTTATGCCAGACTCCTACCGACTGAAAACCCCCACGGTATCGCCCAGCAGCCTATGGTTGGGAGCCCCGGGTAAGCCCTCGGAAGGATATCCCAGGGCTCCCAACAGACCCACGGCTACAATGCGGCCTCGCCTAGGTGGTGGTTCGGGTGCTATCCGGCGTCTATGGGGGGTTTCGGGTATCATCCCGCTTCTTAGGGGGGGGGGGGGGACGTGCGTGAGTCCGTCATGTCACGCTGCCGTCATGGGCCTGCTTTTGTAAGGACGATGAGCACACACCCACTCACATAACCAGTAAGCATCTGTGACAAACGGTAGGAGCGAGCACCATGACTCCTCTCCAGCCACTCGTACGAAGTCGCGGGTTGCAGTTAGTATACCGACCTACATCGCGGCACTATCTGCCTGTGAGACACACATATTAGGCATTAAACTAATCCTAATACCCAAACACGTCATACTGCGTCAAAGGGATTATTTAGTTATTTACCTAACTTGCTTAGTATGGCCTCTATTTTAGTTAAGGAAAATCAAATAAAGCCTAGTTCATTAAAACATGCCGTTTTTGAATTAACCGAATTGAACAACGAAACTATAGCACATAATATCAGAACATAAAACCAGCGAAACCTCTTTTAGCGCATGCTCTTTATGAACATTTTCGTGATCTTTCTAGCGAACGCTCTAGTACTCTAGTGGATGCAAATTTACTTTCGCGTGAATGCACGCCAGAATCCTGGCTAAAACGCTCTCGTTTGTTTTTGTGTAATGGATTTGGACCAAACGAACGAACATAGAGCTAGAACAATAGCATTCTTTCTTAATATTTTAGAGTAAACGAAACATTGTTTTCAAAAAAAGAATGTTGTCTCTGAGAATGAGCATTCGCTCGTTCGGTGTAAATCCACCATTCGCTAGAATGTTCACAACAAATGAATATTCACATTTTTCAGCACCTTTACATCTCTAGCCGTTGTATACACGTATTAATTATACTCTAAGCGCTGTAAACTTATCGATTAAGAAGTAATGTATGGGTAAGTATAATAGCTATTAATAACTATTAATTGCTCCAATTTGCAATGCCAGCCGGGTGCCAGGGCTGTATTTACTGATGATATTTTAATGTCAGCATAGATTTATGACGCATGTATCATTCTTTTCGATATAGTACTAAGACAATGCGTAAGTTAGGATTTAATAAATATACATGTAAGTATATTTGTTCACATTCTAGGCCCTATTTCAAGGTAGGTAACTCTGTGATGCTTACTTTTAACCTAGAATTACGATGCCGCGATGTATACTATGTCTTTATTAATGTGTTCACTCTATTTCTAAATTATTGTCTGATAGTTTGCAAGTACATAGTAGAATTCAATTTCTCCATTGACGGAGTCGAAAGCCTGTAATTGAAAGTTGTTAGTTTGATTTTAGTAGCGTTGTAAAATTTGGCTAGGTGTAAATCCGCCCCTGTTTGCTCCTGCTACACAAACAAACACTGAAATAACTGCAAAAATATCGCAACATAAGTGTAGTTAATGGTTGATTAAAACATCACGGTGCTTTGTAACAATTATAACACACGATAATTGATAACACGAGGAAGGAAGATAGGAAAAGTTACAGGAAATTACATTCAGGAGCGAATTTAAAATTAAATGTGCGCAAAAGTTATGAAATACAACATTTTACATGATTTTTTGTCAGCTTTTTTTTCGTAGGTATTGCCTTTTTTAAGTATGACATACATTTAATATCTACATAGGAAGCCGATTTAATTAATTAAGTATTGGGACTGGGAGCTTAGTGGTTAAGGAGCTAGACTTACGGTCGAGAGGTCCCAGGTGGAAATAATACTTATGGTAATAAACTAATAACAATATTAACGCATAATAACATTAACAACAATATCTTTCAAGGTTAAATTTAATAATATAACAAGATTACAACATATCTATTATCATATCATATCATTCGATAATGATTATTATAAGCACATATTAGAGATAATGAAATCTTATCAAATACATAACTTAAGGCAATTCGATAGCTTTTTAGTGGTTACGGAGTTAACGATCGTCTTTGGTTCGAAACCTGACCGATACACTACCAACCGTGTGTCCACTCTTAACACCATGCAATTTAATTTAGCTGGAGGGTCAGCAGACACGCTGATAACTTCGGTTACCAATACTTGAAAAATACAGCACTAGAGTACCTATAATATCCACATACGATCACAGTTAGTACAGTTGACAATGAAAAGAATATCGCGATCCAGGATCGTGATCCGGTGTCGTCACACCAATAATATTGACAGGATCGTTAATGTTCGCGGTATGTATTATCAGATTTATCAGTCTAATCGCGCCCTATAAGAACAAGGCTTCCTATTCAGACATCGGACGGAACACATCAAAGCGTTGCCGTTGTTGCGAATCTCCGGCACGTCTCCGCTCCGCTCCGCTCACGTGTCGTAATCAACAATAAGCGTCTGAGACATTAGCGGGGTCACTGACCGCCGGGTCACGAGGTAGACGCGAGCAATGCGACTAAGTAATCTTGATCATTATTTAGATCGAATATTTGCGGATGTATTATTTCTGCTTAAAAGTCCTTCTACGGGTAGGCTTGACCCATATTACGTGGGACCGATAAATCATAGTTGACAGAATATGGGTGTTAAACCTATCTATCCTCGGGATTTACATGCGTAGGTATAAGTATGTAAGTATACTAGTATAGAAAACATAAGCCCACAAAATTAACATAACAGTTGTACTTATACTCTTTGTAACTCTTTCGTTGTTATGTCTATGACGAATCGGTGCATGGAAACACTGCACTGTTGTACTGTTATACTAAGTACTTATTGTGTCCATTACAATGGCGGGACCAAGTCCTGAATTCTGTCAATTCATATTACAGTGTTTAGTACTAAATTGGTACTATTTGCTACCTTTGGTAAAAAAATTAGTACCTCTTCTATTTCAAAGTTATATTTAAAACAGTCTGGTCCCGCCATTATAACGTTATAATGGCGGGACCAGACTGTACCACTCGTGTCGGCCATTGTTAGCTGTGATTAGTTTTATGAATATTTAGTACCTAAATAGTACTCTTGAAAAATGTGTAAAAAGTGTCGCTGGGTACAGCATGTACTGGGCTGTTGTATTAAAACACTGATCCCGCCATAATGTTTGGTCCTTTCGTAAATAAACGTGTAACGGTCTATTATTTGTAAACTTTATTAATATAGATATGTAGTACCTATTCGCTATCTTTTTAAGACAAGATTCAAAACAGTCAGTATTTAATTAACATTAATAATTCAATTTCGAAGTATTCTCCAATTTGGTTTTGTAGTTTTTGAGTTTATTCTCTACAAACATACAAATATTGCCTCTTTATGTTATTTCTTTATGTGAATAATTATTGAAACCTAGGAATAAATAGGAAAATAGTAATATTTATAAGGAAAAGTAATCAATGAGGTTCTATAAGCACAATATTAATATGTACAGTTTGTGGTAAAACCTCTAGGTCGTAGTTTCCTTCTATAATTATTTATAAAATTCTCTAATAATTTTACATATTTATTCATAACTGACCATTTTTACTCTGTATGTACTAGTCATACTCTGTATCAAAATCCATTAAAAATGTAGGTAGTTCAAAATGTTTCTTTCAAAATGTTTTAATACAAAAGCCCAGTACATGCTGTACCCAGCCACACTTTTACGCATTTTTCAAGAGTACTAATTAGGTACTAAATATTAATAAAACTAATCACAGCTAACAATGGCCGATACGAGTGGTACAGTCTGGTCCCGCCATTATAACGTTATAATGGCGGGACCAGACTGTTTTAAATATAACTTTGAAATAGAAGAGGTACTAATTTTTTTACCAAAGGTAGCAAATAGTACCAATTTAGTACTAAACACTGTAATATGAATTGACAAAATTCAGGACTTGGTCCCGCCATTGTAATGGACACGTACTTATTCTATTACAGTACACTATATGCGACAGGCTGCTATGACACTGTACCCAACAACTTTATATAGGTATCCGTGCACAGATATCGATATTTTTCATGCGGAAACCTAAATAAAATAAATAACGCGTGACTTTGTATCTCAATTTCAATGTAGTCTATTTGTGTGCATAATTTCAGCATAATTCATCCAGCCGTTTTGACCGAATTAAGTCACAAATAAATACTCTTTCATATTTGTGTGGGTATACCGAGGTATACAAAGTATCTAAGTATGTTTGTCCACATTCTAAAACAAATAGTCAAAGTTTGTTAGAATAAGCTTGCTTTTGGTACTTCAGGCTTACATACCGCTGTGTGTTCTAAATCTAGAATATTTATGTATATTTATAATAATAAATAATTGTATAATATGTTGTAAGTAAAGAATACTGCTGCCGTAGTCTCTCTGACTCTTTATCAATACAGGTTTATAGATTTTCTGACAGGTAGCCATTAATCGGGGTAATGTCCAATAAACGTGGTAATTTCACCCATAAATGTCTTATCTATCGTTTACCATCTCGTTAATAACTTATAAAAAACCTTAATTTTAAGTAATATATTTTTAGGAAGATGTTACCGTCAGTACGCTCTATAAAAAGTTGAGTTCACTCATATATTACTCAATTTAATAATCAATTGTTAGCAGATATGAAAATATAACAATGTAATGTCTACTAGACCCTCTGGTTAATCAGTTTGCTGTGAAATAATGTAAACACAACGTAAAAACATAGAAATTGACTCAAATAGACTTATTTGAGTCGTGGTGCGTACATTTATGGCAGTCGCTTCACAGAAAAGTGAAGCGGACCCCAGACTCCAAGCTGAAAAGCTTCAGACGCGACTGGGATTAACACAAGGATGACGAGAAGTTACTAGGTACTCTCAAGTCACGTCACGACAATATAAGAATTTTGAAGGAACCCACCCAATATCGGAGTACTCGTATGTAGTACATGGAGAAGGAAATGATAGCGGAGTTGTTGCAAGGCAATTGAGTCGCGTGCCATCCAAACGTCAAATGGACTCATTCGGTAGGAACGTTATGCCTATGAAGTCCTTCGACCTTTGACACCCCGCGCGTCTTTCTTCCCACCCGCATTCGGCGTGCGTTTTTTCAGGAGAAATATCAATGGGGCATCTCCGTGGGGCATCTCAGTTACTTAATCATATTCTGTCCTCCGTGATGTAATAACACTAGTAACGAACTTGGAATTATTGAAAAAATAACGCTATATCCATCATGTTTTATGAAGATGATTTGAATTAGGTTGATTCTTATTTATTGAATTGACGATCGTTAGGTTAATTAGAAGTTATGTGCGTGGCTCAGTGTCACTTTCACAAAGATAATCCGATTAAGCTACCTACCCGGCGGCCGTTCGTTGCTTTTTACCAGTTTTGCTTTGTTAAGATCTCAATGTCGGTTGCTTAAGGCATATTAAGGTGCACAATTTTGTTTGCTTATTAGGCACTTAATGCGTACTTGTGTAGTATCTATACATATAAAATGACTTTTCTCGACTAACTGACTGACTGACTGATTTATCAACGCAGAGCCTAAACCGCTGGACCCACAAACTTGAAATTTTGACATTAGATGCATTTTATGATATAAACATTAAGCATCCACTAAGAAAGGATTTATGGTTTTGATAAGAAATCGATAGAATTATTAGAGTCGTACTTAACGGATAGGCTTCAGACTGTTGATGTGAATAACGTAAAGTCAAATGAGTCAAATGTCAAAATAGGTGTACCCCAAGGATCAATCCTAGGACCCTTTCTCTTTTTGGTATATGTCAATGACTTGCCTTATATGGTCTAGGCACAAGCTGGCATAGTACTGTTTGCAGATGATACATCGTTAATATTCAAAGCAAATAGGTATAGTACAGATGCAAATAATGTTAATAATATTCTGAATGCCATGTCAAATTGGTTTTCTGCATTGTTGAATGCAGAAAAGACTAAATGTATGAAGTTTACACTACCCAATGTGAGGCAAAGACGTTGATGTCGTGCTGGGGAGGAAAGGGTTAGAATTCGTGAACACCACTACCTTTCTAGGAATTACAATAGATTCTAAATAACAATGGGGTGACCATATCACTATTCTGGCCAATAAACTTAGCTCTGCTGCTTATGCTGTGAGACGGATTAGGCAGTTGACTGATGTAGCTACTGCTAGGCTCGTATACTTTATTTACTTCCATAGCTTGATGTTTTATGGAATACTACTTTGGGGAGATGCAGTAGATTTAGTTGGTAATTAAATCTAGATAACTCAAATGAAAGTTCTTTCTGAACAACATATTTATGATTATGTCGTGTTGTAAGAATTGTAAAATCCATCGTCTTTATCATAAATCTATGAGTGTGTGATGTGGGCCATGGAGGTGGCACACATAGCGCAAGATGACGAGGCTGTATCACCAGATCAACGCCGTGCAATGTTTGATTTCGTTACATTTACTCAACAAACGCTTGCGAGAAAACTTTTTGTATGTCATGCTGGGTACACATTGAAAGACGAAGGTGAACATGTGGTGTATCAAGACCGGCCGCAGGGATGCCGTAGGGTGCAGAAGTTCTTTGAACACCCCAAGTCCAATTAAAAATGGATGATGTTACCTCCGTTAATAAAACACTTAATACACACAGTTCACAGTTTGCATTGGTCTGGTCGTGCCTCGGAAAGCACGTTAAATCGTCGGTCCCGGTTGCCATACGAACTTCTACGGCAGTCGTTACGGGTAGTTGGAGCCCTCAAAAGTCCAACAACTGGTCTAGCTGCAATGTTTCGATATCGCCTTTGGGTTGAGTAAGTCAAATGGCAATCGCTACACAGAAAATATCGAAGTTTAGCCAAATCCGCAGTTAGACTGGTAAAGCTGACCCCAGACTCCAAGCTGAAAAGCTTCGAATGCGACTGGGATTAACGCTAAGATGAGGAAGAAGCAGAAGACACACAGTTCACAGAAAGATATGCATATATTTATAGTTTACCAGTGTATTACTTATTTACTAAATGGCATGTCATATCATACAATTTTTACCCAACTACGGCGAAGCCAAAAGGAGGGTTATGATTTTGACAGGCTATGTATGTATGTATGTATGTTCATTTGTTCCCTCATAGCTCATCAAATACTTGTTAGAACTGGACAAACGAGGTATCGTTACAAGCGGCTTGATTTTCCGATGGTTATAGGCTATATGACGTGTCACCCAATCTTGTGTGGCGCCCTCTAGCGCTCATAAGATACAGTATTAAAAAATAAATTTGAGATAAATATGCCGTGTTTGGTATCAAATGAAAGTGCTTAATGAGCACATTTCAAATATTATTATTAGCTTTACCTCGCCTCAAAATAATTTAAATAAAAAATAAAGTTTAAACTAAAACCCGACTACCGAAAAATCACGCTTTAAAAAGTGACAAACAAGAAAATATCAAGGATAGCCGTGGTCGTATGCCACTTACTCTAATAAAACAATATATTCTAGGGTCAATTGGCATACCACCCAAGCGTGATTTTTCGGTAGTCGGGTTTTAGTTTAAACTTTATTTTTTACTTTCAAATATTGTACATGGACTTCTGCAGCCCACTGTACAAAGTACTTCGCTTGGCTTCGCTTTCAAACATTCGCCTTCTCCTTTTGGTGTGTACCAGACATCGAATACACTCAAACGGTTCATCGTGAGAACTTGAGTTGGCATGTTATTGTGCCAACGATTAACGAGACCAACCACTGTATCAAATTAGATATTTGTTTTATCTGTTAAGTATGCTATGTTTTATGACGGTAAGTGTGAAATTTGAACGATGGATCTAAAGCCCTCACTCATTGTGGACTCTCACTCAAGGCTAAGTGCGCATTGCGAATTTCATTCGTTCCCATAAAAATATAAGTAACACTTTTGACAAAACACTAAAACTGATAAATTTTCGGGGGAATCGGAAATAAGCATGATTTTAGATCATGCAGTATGCTATTTTTTTTTATTAAAGCAATATAATTATTGTAGCAGTTTGAAAAGTATCATTTTTAAAAATTTACTAGGTAATCTGTGGTTTTACGGCAACAGGTTCGTCGTTAAACAGAGTTGGTTAAAAAAAAACGTCTCTACTTATCTTTTTGGGGACATATCTACACGTGTGAATATATCAACAAATATACATACCCAAATCATGTACAATTGTTTATTCTGTGCCCAAATGTACAACTAGGACCAAGAAATCCTTTTATGGTACAGTCAACGTCAAAACTGTAAACACAGGTTTAACATCGAATACCTATTTCATGTTTTGTTTATTATTTCTTGAAAAGTTTTCCAGCTGTATAGCTTGGAACGTGCCAACATACTTTTGTCACTGTCTATATTAAAATTGTATAGACACCAGTGACTTACAACAACGACATTAACACCAACGTAATGTTTATACAAATAATACAGTTGAATCGTTCTAACTTATATAAATAATTCCAACGATCCTTGAGAACGCACGTAAATGGGGACACGGGTATTTATAAACACCATTTTATTTCTTTGATGGCTTTTACAGGCATTCCACTTCGAATGAATGTGAATTGTAGCGTTATAAGTTTAACAGAAATAGAGGCCGGGTGTGTGACATCCTTGCCTGTTAATTCATGTAGGACGAGTATCATGATATTTTGAATGAAAAATAAGGAATGTCTTTAACTAAGTTAGTATAGGAACTAGTGGCGCTAAACTCTCATTATATTGTGATGAATGACGGCACACAAATAGTAACAATCGCCTTACTGTTTATTCTTGTCATCCATACTAATATTATAAATGCGAAAGTAACTCTATCTATCTGTATGTTACGCTTTCACACCTAAACCACTGAACCGATTTTGATGTTTGGTATAGGGGTAGATTAGACCATGAGAAAGGACATATGTTTGGTCGCGGTAACCGACATCCACGCGGGCGCAGCCGCGGGCAATAGCTAGTTTAATAAAAAGCGGTGGTGATCCTTTAGAAACTCCTCTCGCCAATCCTGGTCCTGATTGACTTGCTAGATCGAAGATCCAAAGAGCAAGCTTGCGATACAATTGAATCCGGCCTGGTTTTCTACTCCTTATATTGATGTGGCTTATAGTCTTTACAGAAGCTACCACCGTCTGAAAACTCACCCCCAATACTCTCCTCGCGAACATTCACGCAGGTTTTACAGCGGTTGGGATTCCCATAAAAACTGTACATGCCAAACCTAAAGGCGAAAAAGAAGTAAGCGGACCACAGATTCTCTTCATGCTATATGCCGTGAATATATTCTATGTGTGGTCACGCCTAGAATAGACATCCCCTCTATTTGGACGTGATGTCTCTATGACTGCGACTTCCCGTGTCTTAACTGAGGAGTTATGATATCCTCTGAATCGTGCTTATGTCATGCAGACGTGTCTTCGTTATGGGTATATTTTAACTAAAGTATTGCCGCTTTCGGTTCTTAGTGGTTTTGTCACAATCATTAGAATCGGAATCGACTAGGTTACTCTGGACTCCGACGCCCGCTTTCTTGCAACTACCATTAATTAGTTTATTTCTGTTTTTACGGGAGCGATGACCGTAATCGTTAGACGAAAATATTAGCACATTAACCGCTTATTCATATAAGAAATATGTACGCAAGCTGCGAATGAAAGTGATATTAATAGTGTTAATATCGAAGAAGTAGAATAGGGCTACCCACACTTTTCCAGCGGGTGTCGTACATACAAGGCGACTAAGGGATTAGGATTGTTGTGAACCCGACAGAAAACATATAAAGTGTGCCCGTTTGACGGCAAGATGCTCGTATCTAGTCTCATGTGTATTGTATCAAACAATTTTTTCACATAATCATAAAACAAAGTCGCTGTCGTGTCTGTCCGTCCCTATGTATGTTTAAATTTTTTAAACTAGGCGATGGATTTTGAAGCGGGTTTTTAATAGATAAAGTGATTCAAGAGGAAGGTTTATTTGTATAATACACGCTTTATGTAGTAGAGGGTGCAGCGGGAACGGGGTCAGACGCCACGCGGGCGGCGGTACGAAGTTCGCCGGGTCAGCTAGTGTTTAATAAACGAATGTTTTGCCTTTCTTTCTCTCTATAATTCTTCTTGACGGATGGAATTCTGCGATGTATAATTGTACAAACTTAAGCAATGGTAGTCGGTGATCTCTGCCAGTGCCTACCCACAGTCAAAAGCGTGGTTTTATTTATTCGTAGGTTTTGTGTAAATACTGAAAAGTGAATTTATGTTGTAGATAACTGACACGCAGCTATTACAACATAAAATATATCGTAGATAGGACAATTTATATTGTAAAGTTACTGATTATGGCAATGCAATGTTTATTTAAAACTTAAGTCTTTACACGTATTACTTTTTTTTTCGTGTGGAAATCGGATACCTCCCCTGCCGGTGCCGGAGAGAAGGTTATGTCGGACTCGAACCGACTAAATCTACACGCTGACTGAGGGTCGCGGTGCTAGGCCGGAGGTGAGGTTGTCTTACACGTATGGCAATATTTTATGAGAAACGATATGATGAAATGAAAAGTAATGGAAATATAAAGGAAAGGTTTAGTTACAACCGCTACATAAGTGTAAAGGTGTTTCATATTTATAAACTTTTCTAGCATATTTTGTCTTCTATGCAGTTTTATCATACGGACAACCCTGACTCACAACCCTATTTCCTTACACCAACAAGGGCATAGGCTCAACGGATTGCGGAAGTAACCCACACATATAAAGAAGACACATTTATTTCCTGCTAAAGGAAAGTGATCATTCAGTCCTTTGGTTACTAAATATGACATATATATTTACACACACGCACACATTCACTAAGAAAGGACTGAAGGAAAGTGATGATACCTTGTTTGATGGATGTGTATATGTGTGCGTGCTAGTGTGTTTGTATGTGTACGTGCTTAGCATGTGCGCCAGTGACCTGGCGATGTGCTGATTCTATTCACGTTTCTGTCATACGTTCAGTTTTGTTTGAAGGTCCATTCCGACTATCGTGATATTAAAAATTTACAAAATTTCTATTTGTGCCTTTCTTCTTTTCAATGGGGTTAGCGAAAACAAAAGCCCATCATTTGCTTCTGTCTTCAAACCAGCTGATTGAAGCTCTTTTTACACGACTGTCCAAAAAAGGAGTGTAATGTTTTCAAGGTTCGTATACTCGTGAGTTTTTTTATTCTGAACAGTTTTGCAGGTATGGAATTTCGATAGCAACGCCATGTTATCCACAGTTTCACATTCAAAACACTTTAGTCACATTAACAATATGGTGTCGATGCCACTGGTCTCCTAAAATTCGTCCCTTGGAAATTTATTTATCCATGTCGTACGTGACCTATCTATCGCAGCAAAAACCAACTTTGGCCAAATTGAGTAACAAACTTATTATATTGAAGTTAGGTAAATAGGCCATAAATCGTTTTCGGCATTCGCCAAGGTCTACGAAAATGTTGATGGAGATTATAATGAATATTGGGAATGACTCATGTCTCAATACGAGTTGTATTGATCGATAGAAGAGGGGAGATCCGGTTCTTAGCATTCCATGGATTCACCGTGCGGTCGCCGGGTCCATGGCGTGGTACAGAGAGGAACACTGCGACGGCGCCTGGGACTTGCGACCCAGGTGTAGGTTTAGGGTGGCCACCTTGTGATGCATCAGCGCTCACCTCCACCGTCAGTCGTGTTCCCCCCTCTACCTATCCAAATTTGGTAAGATCCTATCAACGCCGTTTTAGATATTCGTTTGAGTAAAGAGCTTACTGAAGCTCTTGGCAATCCGAGGTCTTTAAATAAGTTATACAGGGATTTAGCTGGAATTCCCCTTGCTCCCACTTCCACGGCGTAGAGTTTAACCACATAGCCATTTTTGGTTAACTCGTTGGTCAAGTCAAAGTATTTGTTTATTTTTATAGCGTGGTCTTTAGGTATGTTAGTTTCCCACGGTACTGTGAGTTCTACTAGTACTGCACGCTTTTGCTGTTTTGAAAATAGGAATATATCGGGTCTGGATGACGAGGCACAAACATCCTCCGGTATTTTATAGTGTTTCTCATACGAATCTGCGAGTAATGTCCAATCAGCGGCTGCTATCAAAATTGAGTACGGCTTTTGATTTGTCTTTTTTGAGCAGCCTTCCTTTACAAACGCGACGTCATTTCTTTGGTTTGTGGTTAAACCCTTTTTCGCTCTAGCTACCGCCAAACTTACCGCCTCACGTACGATTTCTAATACCTTATCATGTCGGCGCGAGTAATGACCCCGGTCTAATAGCGTCCTACAACCCACCAGTAGGTGCCTAGCAGTACCAATTGCTTCACCACATGAGTTACATGTTTTATCTGTGGCTTTTCCCCATCTGACAAGATTGCTTTGGTCGGGGAGGGTCAACTGGAATGCATTGAGATAGAATTTAAGGAGAGCCGGTGACCAGTCGTATATTAAGGTACGCCATTTTAAGGCTATGGGAATACAAAATTCACCTAGTGTTAACCATTCGTTTTGTATTTCTAGGTTCATTGCGTGCACTTTGTAGGTATTATTTTCATCTACTTGAAGAAAAGATTTTGTTATGTCTTTGTCTGACTGCCTCCTAGTATTACCCAAACCTACCCTACCAGTCTGCGAGCCTATCATGAATTTTTTATGGAATTGGAGGCGCGACTCGAGCTCTTTAGTACTTTGGTCTTTTGGAAGAGCTTGCACGATTTCGTCTTTTGATTTCGCTAGGACGTGCATTTTGGTTACTCTTAGATGTTTATATAGTTCCGATGGTTTCTTGAACGTCATTCCAAAGTTATTTGAGGCTCTATATAATGTCGATGGGTCTGCCGACTGAGCTAGCCCCAGCCACGACTTCAATGTCTTCGTAACATTCGCATCTAGTTTTTTGAGAAGGCTCTGGCTTATATCATAAACAAGAAACGGCCAGTTAAGACGCGAGGTTAAATAGTTGTCGTAAATCCACGCTTTTTTGACATTACTTAGTGGCTGCTGGTCTACCTTTTGTATATCGATAATGAAGTTATTAATTACTTCTTCTAAAGCTGGAGTGCAACCTCTGTTATCTATTTGTCTTCCGAGAAATTTAAAAGGCACGGTTTCGGATATAGTCGAAACGTTTTCCCCGCCTATACTAAGCCCTGGATCATATGAGGTATATCTGGTACCCCGCCTACCCAGACATAGACAATAGCATTTGCTAGGTTTTGTTTTCATTCCTTCTGTCCATGTACAGAATTCATCCACTTTACGCAACAGGTCTTGGCACTGCTTTGGGCTGCGAGTAAGTATTGCGAGATCATCTGCAAATGCGAGGATGGATTCCGTGTATTTACCGTTTAGTTTAAACCGATAGCCCCACTTTCTCTCATGTGTGGTAATACTATCTATTAAAATATTTATTACTATATTGAAAACTATAGGTGACAGACAGCAACCCTGGAACAGACCTACATTATAATTTAAAGGTTGCGTGTGGCCATCCTTGGTGTTTATAACAAATTTTAATTTATCGTAATAAGAGGCTATTATTTCCCGGATGATCGACGGAAAGTTATACCATTTTAATGCAAACAACATAAGCTGGTGGTGTACTGAGCCAAAAGCGTTTTCTAAATCTATCCAACAAACTGTTATTTGCCTTTCATTTAATCTGGCATCTTTGAGGCTTTCCGCCAGTAGTGAATTGTGTTCCAGGCATCCAGAAATTCCGGGTAGGAACCCTTTCTGGTGATTTGGCCTGAAATAGTTGTTATTGATCATGAAATTAGTCATTTTTAATTGGAGCCATGAGAAGAAGATTTTTGAGATTGTGTTAGTTAATGCTATCGGTCTAGCGTCTTTAGGACTAGTTACTATTTCTTTCTTTGGAATGAGCACAAAGTTAGCCCTGCCGAAGGCTGCTGGAATTTCTTTACTCGACCAGATCCTATTGAATATGCTTAGAACATGTTTACGTACCGATGGGCATTTTTTATAAATAATGTACGGTATGCCATCAGGCCCTGGGGCGGTTTTTGTTGGTTTTTTCTTAATTTGATGTTCAATTTCTTCTAAGCTTGGTGGATTACAGTTAAATGTGAAATGAGGGTTTGATGGTTTTTGCGCTTTAGGTTCACCGTATGGTTTTTCGTGTTTAGGCACCTCATAATTATTTTTGTAGTAGCTATAGATCTGGTCGTTATTTAGTAGCAGCCTATCTTGCTTTTTGTCACTGAAAATATTCCTTGAGTATTTGAAAGGGTCCTTATCAAATTCGACTTCATGTTTTGCTCTATTGAGGTTATTATTTTCATTTATTATTTGGGCTGAGATTCCTTGGATTAATTTTAGTATAGCCCGTAAAGCTCTGGCCAGTTGATGACTAAGTTGGTTGTCGCCCATAGCTTTAGCAATGCGTAGCCGTTTGATTAGGTCCCGCTTTCTTTTTCTCATTTTAATTTTGAACGCGTTTTCTCGGTTTTTTCGCGCGTGATTTGGTGGTGGTGGATAATACTCATGTAGATATGAGTAGATGCTAACCTGGAAAGATTCTACCTGGTCGTTTAAATCTTGTTTTGTTCCGGGATGTTCTAACAGGATGGCCAAGTTCTGATCGTGTGCTTTCCAGGTGGATGATTTTAATGAGGGAATGCTAAGACGGGCCCGGATGTTAATGGGCTCCTGGTTTGATTTACAGTCCGGCTTACCTTGGGATATGTGAGGGTCAACTCTATCCGTGGTAATAGTTGAAGAACTTACAGACGACTGTCTTGCTCCAACACCATCGTGTAACTTTAGATGCTTTAGAAACCAGGCTCTCTTCTTGTAAATTTTCCCGCATGTTTTGCACGTTAAGTCCGAGTTCTCGCCGTGGTCGTTTGGTTTTATCCTCGATGGACAATTCTTCCGCCCCCCCTCTCGGATTGTCCTAGGGGTATTTTTCTTTATGGGACTTTTAGCAAGATTTAAAAAACTGGGGCCTGGCTTGCTAGGCCCTGCCCCCGGCTGTCTTTCCAGCAGTCAATTGTCTTTCCAATTGTCATCTGTCTTTCCAGAGTCAACTGTCTTTCCAGTAGTCATCCCGTCTCTCCGGGCTGTCAGATTTTGAAGAGATCCGGTTCTTAGCATTCCATGGATTCACCGTGCGGTCGCCGGGTCCATGGCGTGGTACAGAGAGGAACACTGCGACGGCGCCTGGGACTTGCGACCCAGGTGTAGGTTTAGGGTGGCCACCTTGTGATGCATCAGCGCTCACCTCCACCGTCAGTCGTGTTCCCCCCTCTACCTATCCAAATTTGGTAAGATCCTATCAACGCCGTTTTAGATATTCGTTTGAGTAAAGAGCTTACTGAAGCTCTTGGCAATCCGAGGTCTTTAAATAAGTTATACAGGGATTTAGCTGGAATTCCCCTTGCTCCCACTTCCACGGCGTAGAGTTTAACCACATAGCCATTTTTGGTTAACTCGTTGGTCAAGTCAAAGTATTTGTTTATTTTTATAGCGTGGTCTTTAGGTATGTTAGTTTCCCACGGTACTGTGAGTTCTACTAGTACTGCACGCTTTTGCTGTTTTGAAAATAGGAATATATCGGGTCTGGATGACGAGGCACAAACATCCTCCGGTATTTTATAGTGTTTCTCATACGAATC
This sequence comes from Eilema sororculum, assembly GCA_914829495.1. Taxonomy (NCBI): domain Eukaryota; kingdom Metazoa; phylum Arthropoda; class Insecta; order Lepidoptera; family Erebidae; genus Eilema; species Eilema sororculum. The sequence continues at coordinate 2,100,564 of OU618544.1, read as the reverse complement.
TGCGAGTAATGTCCAATCAGCGGCTGCTATCAAAATTGAGTACGGCTTTTGATTTGTCTTTTTTGAGCAGCCTTCCTTTACAAACGCGACGTCATTTCTTTGGTTTGTGGTTAAACCCTTTTTCGCTCTAGCTACCGCCAAACTTACCGCCTCACGTACGATTTCTAATACCTTATCATGTCGGCGCGAGTAATGACCCCGGTCTAATAGCGTCCTACAACCCACCAGTAGGTGCCTAGCAGTACCAATTGCTTCACCACATGAGTTACATGTTTTATCTGTGGCTTTTCCCCATCTGACAAGATTGCTTTGGTCGGGGAGGGTCAACTGGAATGCATTGAGATAGAATTTAAGGAGAGCCGTATATTAAGTCGTATATTAAGGTACGCCATTTTAAGGCTATGGGAATACAAAATTCACCTAGTGTTAACCATTCGTTTTGTATTTCTAGGTTCATTGCGTGCACTTTGTAGGTATTATTTTCATCTACTTGAAGAAAAGATTTTGTTATGTCTTTGTCTGACTGCCTCCTAGTATTACCCAAACCTACCCTACCAGTCTGCGAGCCTATCATGAATTTTTTATGGAATTGGAGGCGCGACTCGAGCTCTTTAGTACTTTGGTCTTTTGGAAGAGCTTGCACGATTTCGTCTTTTGATTTCGCTAGGACGTGCATTTTGGTTACTCTTAGATGTTTATATAGTTCCGATGGTTTCTTGAACGTCATTCCAAAGTTATTTGAGGCTCTATATAATGTCGATGGGTCTGCCGACTGAGCTAGCCCCAGCCACGACTTCAATGTCTTCGTAACATTCGCATCTAGTTTTTTGAGAAGGCTCTGGCTTATATCATAAACAAGAAACGGCCAGTTAAGACGCGAGGTTAAATAGTTGTCGTAAATCCACGCTTTTTTGACATTACTTAGTGGCTGCTGGTCTACCTTTTGTATATCGATAATGAAGTTATTAATTACTTCTTCTAAAGCTGGAGTGCAACCTCTGTTATCTATTTGTCTTCCGAGAAATTTAAAAGGCACGGTTTCGGATATAGTCGAAACGTTTTCCCCGCCTATACTAAGCCCTGGATCATATGAGGTATATCTGGTACCCCGCCTACCCAGACATAGACAATAGCATTTGCTAGGTTTTGTTTTCATTCCTTCTGTCCATGTACAGAATTCATCCACTTTACGCAACAGGTCTTGGCACTGCTTTGGGCTGCGAGTAAGTATTGCGAGATCATCTGCAAATGCGAGGATGGATTCCGTGTATTTACCGTTTAGTTTAAACCGATAGCCCCACTTTCTCTCATGTGTGGTAATACTATCTATTAAAATATTTATTACTATATTGAAAACTATAGGTGACAGACAGCAACCCTGGAACAGACCTACATTATAATTTAAAGGTTGCGTGTGGCCATCCTTGGTGTTTATAACAAATTTTAATTTATCGTAATAAGAGGCTATTATTTCCCGGATGATCGACGGAAAGTTATACCATTTTAATGCAAACAACATAAGCTGGTGGTGTACTGAGCCAAAAGCGTTTTCTAAATCTATCCAACAAACTGTTATTTGCCTTTCATTTAATCTGGCATCTTTGAGGCTTTCCGCCAGTAGTGAATTGTGTTCCAGGCATCCAGAAATTCCGGGTAGGAACCCTTTCTGGTGATTTGGCCTGAAATAGTTGTTATTGATCATGAAATTAGTCATTTTTAATTGGAGCCATGAGAAGAAGATTTTTGAGATTGTGTTAGTTAATGCTATCGGTCTAGCGTCTTTAGGACTAGTTACTATTTCTTTCTTTGGAATGAGCACAAAGTTAGCCCTGCCGAAGGCTGCTGGAATTTCTTTACTCGACCAGATCCTATTGAATATGCTTAGAACATGTTTACGTACCGATGGGCATTTTTTATAAATAATGTACGGTATGCCATCAGGCCCTGGGGCGGTTTTTGTTGGTTTTTTCTTAATTTGATGTTCAATTTCTTCTAAGCTTGGTGGATTACAGTTAAATGTGAAATGAGGGTTTGATGGTTTTTGCGCTTTAGGTTCACCGTATGGTTTTTCGTGTTTAGGCACCTCATAATTATTTTTGTAGTAGCATAGATCTGGTCGTTATTTAGTAGCAGCCTATCTTGCTTTTTGTCACTGAAAATATTCCTTGAGTATTTGAAAGGGTCCTTATCAAATTCGACTTCATGTTTTGCTCTATTGAGGTTATTATTTTCATTTATTATTTGGGCTGAGATTCCTTGGATTAATTTTAGTATAGCCCGTAAAGCTCTGGCCAGTTGATGACTAAGTTGGTTGTCGCCCATAGCTTTAGCAATGCGTAGCCGTTTGATTAGGTCCCGCTTTCTTTTTCTCATTTTAATTTTGAACGCGTTTTCTCGGTTTTTTCGCGCGTGATTTGGTGGTGGTGGATAATACTCATGTAGATATGAGTAGATGCTAACCTGGAAAGATTCTACCTGGTCGTTTAAATCTTGTTTTGTTCCGGGATGTTCTAACAGGATGGCCAAGTTCTGATCGTGTGCTTTCCAGGTGGATGATTTTAAAGAGGGAATGCTAAGACGGGCCCGGATGTTAATGGGCTCCTGGTTTGATTTACAGTCCGGCTTACCTTGGGATATGTGAGGGTCAACTCTATCCGTAGTAATAGTTGAAGAACTTACAGACGACTGTCTTGCTCCAACACCATCGTGTAACTTTAGATGCTTTAGAAACCAGGCTCTCTTCTTGTAAATTTTCCCGCATGTTTTGCACGTTAAGTCCGAGTTCTCGCCGTGGTCGTTTGGTTTTATCCTCGATGGACAATTCTTCCGCCCCCCCTCTCGGATTGTCCTAGGGGTATTTTTCTTTATGGGACTTTTAGCAAGATTTAAAAAACTGGGGCCTGGCTTGCTAGGCCCTGCCCCCGGCTGTCTTTCCAGCAGTCAATTGTCTTTCCAATTGTCATCTGTCTTTCCAGAGTCAACTGTCTTTCCAGTAGTCATCCCGTCTCTCCGGGCTGTCAGATTTTGAAGAGATCCGGTTCTTAGCATTCCATGGATTCACCGTGCGGTCGCCGGGTCCATGGCGTGGTACAGAGAGGAACACTGCGCCGGCGCCTGGGACTTGCGACCCAGGTGTAGGTTTAGGGTGGCCACCTTGTGATGCATCAGCGCTCACCTCCACCGTCAGTCGTGTTCCCCCCTCTACCTATCCAAATTTGGTAAGATCCTATCAACGCCGTTTTAGATATTCGTTTGAGTAAAGAGCTTACTGAAGCTCTTGGCAATCCGAGGTCTTTAAATAAGTTATACAGGGATTTAGCTGGAATTCCCCTTGCTCCCACTTCCACGGCGTAGAGTTTAACCACATAGCCATTTTTGGTTAACTCGTTGGTCAAGTCAAAGTATTTGTTTATTTTTATAGCGTGGTCTTTAGGTATGTTAGTTTCCCACGGTACTGTGAGTTCTACTAGTACTGCACGCTTTTGCTGTTTTGAAAATAGGAATATATCGGGTCTGGATGACGAGGCACAAACATCCTCCGGTATTTTATAGTGTTTCTCATACGAATCTGCGAGTAATGTCCAATCAGCGGCTGCTATCAAAATTGAGTACGGCTTTTGATTTGTCTTTTTTGAGCAGCCTTCCTTTACAAACGCGACGTCATTTCTTTGGTTTGTGGTTAAACCCTTTTTCGCTCTAGCTACCGCCAAACTTACCGCCTCACGTACGATTTCTAATACCTTATCATGTCGGCGCGAGTAATGACCCCGGTCTAATAGCGTCCTACAACCCACCAGTAGGTGCCTAGCAGTACCAATTGCTTCACCACATGAGTTACATGTTTTATCTGTGGCTTTTCCCCATCTGACAAGATTGCTTTGGTCGGGGAGGGTCAACTGGAATGCATTGAGATAGAATTTAAGGAGAGCCGGTGACCAGTCGTATATTAAGGTACGCCATTTTAAGGCTATGGGAATACAAAATTCACCTAGTGTTAACCATTCGTTTTGTATTTCTAGGTTCATTGCGTGCACTTTGTAGGTATTATTTTCATCTACTTGAAGAAAAGATTTTGTTATGTCTTTGTCTGACTGCCTCCTAGTATTACCCAAACCTACCCTACCAGTCTGCGAGCCTATCATGAATTTTTTATGGAATTGGAGGCGCGACTCGAGCTCTTTAGTACTTTGGTCTTTTGGAAGAGCTTGCACGATTTCGTCTTTTGATTTCGCTAGGACGTGCATTTTGGTTACTCTTAGATGTTTATATAGTTCCGATGGTTTCTTGAACGTCATTCCAAAGTTATTTGAGGCTCTATATAATGTCGATGGGTCTGCCGACTGAGCTAGCCCCAGCCACGACTTCAATGTCTTCGTAACATTCGCATCTAGTTTTTTGAGAAGGCTCTGGCTTATATCATAAACAAGAAACGGCCAGTTAAGACGCGAGGTTAAATAGTTGTCGTAAATCCACGCTTTTTTGACATTACTTAGTGGCTGCTGGTCTACCTTTTGTATATCGATAATGAAGTTATTAATTACTTCTTCTAAAGCTGGAGTGCAACCTCTGTTATCTATTTGTCTTCCGAGAAATTTAAAAGGCACGGTTTCGGATATAGTCGAAACGTTTTCCCCGCCTATACTAAGCCCTGGATCATATGAGGTATATCTGGTACCCCGCCTACCCAGACATAGACAATAGCATTTGCTAGGTTTTGTTTTCATTCCTTCTGTCCATGTACAGAATTCATCCACTTTACGCAACAGGTCTTGGCACTGCTTTGGGCTGCGAGTAAGTATTGCGAGATCATCTGCAAATGCGAGGATGGATTCCGTGTATTTACCGTTTAGTTTAAACCGATAGCCCCACTTTCTCTCATGTGTGGTAATACTATCTATTAAAATATTTATTACTATATTGAAAACTATAGGTGACAGACAGCAACCCTGGAACAGACCTACATTATAATTTAAAGGTTGCGTGTGGCCATCCTTGGTGTTTATAACAAATTTTAATTTATCGTAATAAGAGGCTATTATTTCCCGGATGATCGACGGAAAGTTATACCATTTTAATGCAAACAACATAAGCTGGTGGTGTACTGAGCCAAAAGCGTTTTCTAAATCTATCCAACAAACTGTTATTTGCCTTTCATTTAATCTGGCATCTTTGAGGCTTTCCGCCAGTAGTGAATTGTGTTCCAGGCATCCAGAAATTCCGGGTAGGAACCCTTTCTGGTGATTTGGCCTGAAATAGTTGTTATTGATCATGAAATTAGTCATTTTTAATTGGAGCCATGAGAAGAAGATTTTTGAGATTGTGTTAGTTAATGCTATCGGTCTAGCGTCTTTAGGACTAGTTACTATTTCTTTCTTTGGAATGAGCACAAAGTTAGCCCTGCCGAAGGCTGCTGGAATTTCTTTACTCGACCAGATCCTATTGAATATGCTTAGAACATGTTTACGTACCGATGGGCATTTTTTATAAATAATGTACGGTATGCCATCAGGCCCTGGGGCGGTTTTTGTTGGTTTTTTCTTAATTTGATGTTCAATTTCTTCTAAGCTTGGTGGATTACAGTTAAATGTGAAATGAGGGTTTGATGGTTTTTGCGCTTTAGGTTCACCGTATGGTTTTTCGTGTTTAGGCACCTCATAATTATTTTTGTAGTAGCTATAGATCTGGTCGTTATTTAGTAGCAGCCTATCTTGCTTTTTGTCACTGAAAATATTCCTTGAGTATTTGAAAGGGTCCTTATCAAATTCGACTTCATGTTTTGCTCTATTGAGGTTATTATTTTCATTTATTATTTGGGCTGAGATTCCTTGGATTAATTTTAGTATAGCCCGTAAAGCTCTGGCCAGTTGATGACTAAGTTGGTTGTCGCCCATAGCTTTAGCAATGCGTAGCCGTTTGATTAGGTCCCGCTTTCTTTTTCTCATTTTAATTTTGAACGCGTTTTCTCGGTTTTTTCGCGCGTGATTTGGTGGTGGTGGATAATACTCATGTAGATATGAGTAGATGCTAACCTGGAAAGATTCTACCTGGTCGTTTAAATCTTGTTTTGTTCCGGGATGTTCTAACAGGATGGCCAAGTTCTGATCGTGTGCTTTCCAGGTGGATGATTTTAAAGAGGGAATGCTAAGACGGGCCCGGATGTTAATGGGCTCCTGGTTTGATTTACAGTCCGGCTTACCTTGGGATATGTGAGGGTCAACTCTATCCGTGGTAATAGTTGAAGAACTTACAGACGACTGTCTTGCTCCAACACCATCGTGTAACTTTAGATGCTTTAGAAACCAGGCTCTCTTCTTGTAAATTTTCCCGCATGTTTTGCACGTTAAGTCCGAGTTCTCGCCGTGGTCGTTTGGTTTTATCCTCGATGGACAATTCTTCCGCCCCCCCTCTCGGATTGTCCTAGGGGTATTTTTCTTTATGGGACTTTTAGCAAGATTTAAAAAACTGGGGCCTGGCTTGCTAGGCCCTGCCCCCGGCTGTCTTTCCAGCAGTCAATTGTCTTTCCAATTGTCATCTGTCTTTCCAGAGTCAACTGTCTTTCCAGTAGTCATCCCGTCTCTCCGGGCTGTCAGATTTTGAAGAGATCCGGTTCTTAGCATTCCATGGATTCACCGTGCGGTCGCCGGGTCCATGGCGTGGTACAGAGAGGAACACTGCGACGGCGCCTGGGACTTGCGACCCAGGTGTAGGTTTAGGGTGGCCACCTTGTGATGCATCAGCGCTCACCTCCACCGTCAGTCGTGTTCCCCCCTCTACCTATCCAAATTTGGTAAGATCCTATCAACGCCGTTTTAGATATTCGTTTGAGTAAAGAGCTTACTGAAGCTCTTGGCAATCCGAGGTCTTTAAATAAGTTATACAGGGATTTAGCTGGAATTCCCCTTGCTCCCACTTCCACGGCGTAGAGTTTAACCACATAGCCATTTTTGGTTAACTCGTTGGTCAAGTCAAAGTATTTGTTTATTTTTATAGCGTGGTCTTTAGGTATGTTAGTTTCCCACGGTACTGTGAGTTCTACTAGTACTGCACGCTTTTGCTGTTTTGAAAATAGGAATATATCGGGTCTGGATGACGAGGCACAAACATCCTCCGGTATTTTATAGTGTTTCTCATACGAATCTGCGAGTAATGTCCAATCAGCGGCTGCTATCAAAATTGAGTACGGCTTTTGATTTGTCTTTTTTGAGCAGCCTTCCTTTACAAACGCGACGTCATTTCTTTGGTTTGTGGTTAAACCCTTTTTCGCTCTAGCTACCGCCAAACTTACCGCCTCACGTACGATTTCTAATACCTTATCATGTCGGCGCGAGTAATGACCCCGGTCTAATAGCGTCCTACAACCCACCAGTAGGTGCCTAGCAGTACCAATTGCTTCACCACATGAGTTACATGTTTTATCTGTGGCTTTTCCCCATCTGACAAGATTGCTTTGGTCGGGGAGGGTCAACTGGAATGCATTGAGATAGAATTTAAGGAGAGCCGGTGACCAGTCGTATATTAAGGTACGCCATTTTAAGGCTATGGGAATACAAAATTCACCTAGTGTTAACCATTCGTTTTGTATTTCTAGGTTCATTGCGTGCACTTTGTAGGTATTATTTTCATCTACTTGAAGAAAAGATTTTGTTATGTCTTTGTCTGACTGCCTCCTAGTATTACCCAAACCTACCCTACCAGTCTGCGAGCCTATCATGAATTTTTTATGGAATTGGAGGCGCGACTCGAGCTCTTTAGTACTTTGGTCTTTTGGAAGAGCTTGCACGATTTCGTCTTTTGATTTCGCTAGGACGTGCATTTTGGTTACTCTTAGATGTTTATATAGTTCCGATGGTTTCTTGAACGTCATTCCAAAGTTATTTGAGGCTCTATATAATGTCGATGGGTCTGCCGACTGAGCTAGCCCCAGCCACGACTTCAATGTCTTCGTAACATTCGCATCTAGTTTTTTGAGAAGGCTCTGGCTTATATCATAAACAAGAAACGGCCAGTTAAGACGCGAGGTTAAATAGTTGTCGTAAATCCACGCTTTTTTGACATTACTTAGTGGCTGCTGGTCTACCTTTTGTATATCGATAATGAAGTTATTAATTACTTCTTCTAAAGCTGGAGTGCAACCTCTGTTATCTATTTGTCTTCCGAGAAATTTAAAAGGCACGGTTTCGGATATAGTCGAAACGTTTTCCCCGCCTATACTAAGCCCTGGATCATATGAGGTATATCTGGTACCCCGCCTACCCAGACATAGACAATAGCATTTGCTAGGTTTTGTTTTCATTCCTTCTGTCCATGTACAGAATTCATCCACTTTACGCAACAGGTCTTGGCACTGCTTTGGGCTGCGAGTAAGTATTGCGAGATCATCTGCAAATGCGAGGATGGATTCCGTGTATTTACCGTTTAGTTTAAACCGATAGCCCCACTTTCTCTCATGTGTGGTAATACTATCTATTAAAATATTTATTACTATATTGAAAACTATAGGTGACAGACAGCAACCCTGGAACAGACCTACATTATAATTTAAAGGTTGCGTGTGGCCATCCTTGGTGTTTATAACAAATTTTAATTTATCGTAATAAGAGGCTATTATTTCCCGGATGATCGACGGAAAGTTATACCATTTTAATGCAAACAACATAAGCTGGTGGTGTACTGAGCCAAAAGCGTTTTCTAAATCTATCCAACAAACTGTTATTTGCCTTTCATTTAATCTGGCATCTTTGAGGCTTTCCGCCAGTAGTGAATTGTGTTCCAGGCATCCAGAAATTCCGGGTAGGAACCCTTTCTGGTGATTTGGCCTGAAATAGTTGTTATTGATCATGAAATTAGTCATTTTTAATTGGAGCCATGAGAAGAAGATTTTTGAGATTGTGTTAGTTAATGCTATCGGTCTAGCGTCTTTAGGACTAGTTACTATTTCTTTCTTTGGAATGAGCACAAAGTTAGCCCTGCCGAAGGCTGCTGGAATTTCTTTACTCGACCAGATCCTATTGAATATGCTTAGAACATGTTTACGTACCGATGGGCATTTTTTATAAATAATGTACGGTATGCCATCAGGCCCTGGGGCGGTTTTTGTTGGTTTTTTCTTAATTTGATGTTCAATTTCTTCTAAGCTTGGTGGATTACAGTTAAATGTGAAATGAGGGTTTGATGGTTTTTGCGCTTTAGGTTCACCGTATGGTTTTTCGTGTTTAGGCACCTCATAATTATTTTTGTAGTAGCTATAGATCTGGTCGTTATTTAGTAGCAGCCTATCTTGCTTTTTGTCACTGAAAATATTCCTTGAGTATTTGAAAGGGTCCTTATCAAATTCGACTTCATGTTTTGCTCTATTGAGGTTATTATTTTCATTTATTATTTGGGCTGAGATTCCTTGGATTAATTTTAGTATAGCCCGTAAAGCTCTGGCCAGTTGATGACTAAGTTGGTTGTCGCCCATAGCTTTAGCAATGCGTAGCCGTTTGATTAGGTCCCGCTTTCTTTTTCTCATTTTAATTTTGAACGCGTTTTCTCGGTTTTTTCGCGCGTGATTTGGTGGTGGTGGATAATACTCATGTAGATATGAGTAGATGCTAACCTGGAAAGATTCTACCTGGTCGTTTAAATCTTGTTTTGTTCCGGGATGTTCTAACAGGATGGCCAAGTTCTGATCGTGTGCTTTCCAGGTGGATGATTTTAAAGAGGGAATGCTAAGACGGGCCCGGATGTTAATGGGCTCCTGGTTTGATTTACAGTCCGGCTTACCTTGGGATATGTGAGGGTCAACTCTATCCGTGGTAATAGTTGAAGAACTTACAGACGACTGTCTTGCTCCAACACCATCGTGTAACTTTAGATGCTTTAGAAACCAGGCTCTCTTCTTGTAAATTTTCCCGCATGTTTTGCACGTTAAGTCCGAGTTCTCGCCGTGGTCGTTTGGTTTTATCCTCGATGGACAATTCTTCCGCCCCCCCTCTCGGATTGTCCTAGGGGTATTTTTCTTTATGGGACTTTTAGCAAGATTTAAAAAACTGGGGCCTGGCTTGCTAGGCCCTGCCCCCGGCTGTCTTTCCAGCAGTCAATTGTCTTTCCAATTGTCATCTGTCTTTCCAGAGTCAACTGTCTTTCCAGTAGTCATCCCGTCTCTCCGGGCTGTCAGATTTTGAAGAGATCCGGTTCTTAGCATTCCATGGATTCACCGTGCGGTCGCCGGGTCCATGGCGTGGTACAGAGAGGAACACTGCGACGGCGCCTGGGACTTGCGACCCAGGTGTAGGTTTAGGGTGGCCACCTTGTGATGCATCAGCGCTCACCTCCACCGTCAGTCGTGTTCCCCCCTCTACCTATCCAAATTTGGTAAGATCCTATCAACGCCGTTTTAGATATTCGTTTGAGTAAAGAGCTTACTGAAGCTCTTGGCAATCCGAGGTCTTTAAATAAGTTATACAGGGATTTAGCTGGAATTCCCCTTGCTCCCACTTCCACGGCGTAGAGTTTAACCACATAGCCATTTTTGGTTAACTCGTTGGTCAAGTCAAAGTATTTGTTTATTTTTATAGCGTGGTCTTTAGGTATGTTAGTTTCCCACGGTACTGTGAGTTCTACTAGTACTGCACGCTTTTGCTGTTTTGAAAATAGGAATATATCGGGTCTGGATGACGAGGCACAAACATCCTCCGGTATTTTATAGTGTTTCTCATACGAATCTGCGAGTAATGTCCAATCAGCGGCTGCTATCAAAATTGAGTACGGCTTTTGATTTGTCTTTTTTGAGCAGCCTTCCTTTACAAACGCGACGTCATTTCTTTGGTTTGTGGTTAAACCCTTTTTCGCTCTAGCTACCGCCAAACTTACCGCCTCACGTACGATTTCTAATACCTTATCATGTCGGCGCGAGTAATGACCCCGGTCTAATAGCGTCCTACAACCCACCAGTAGGTGCCTAGCAGTACCAATTGCTTCACCACATGAGTTACATGTTTTATCTGTGGCTTTTCCCCATCTGACAAGATTGCTTTGGTCGGGGAGGGTCAACTGGAATGCATTGAGATAGAATTTAAGGAGAGCCGGTGACCAGTCGTATATTAAGGTACGCCATTTTAAGGCTATGGGAATACAAAATTCACCTAGTGTTAACCATTCGTTTTGTATTTCTAGGTTCATTGCGTGCACTTTGTAGGTATTATTTTCATCTACTTGAAGAAAAGATTTTGTTATGTCTTTGTCTGACTGCCTCCTAGTATTACCCAAACCTACCCTACCAGTCTGCGAGCCTATCATGAATTTTTTATGGAATTGGAGGCGCGACTCGAGCTCTTTAGTACTTTGGTCTTTTGGAAGAGCTTGCACGATTTCGTCTTTTGATTTCGCTAGGACGTGCATTTTGGTTACTCTTAGATGTTTATATAGTTCCGATGGTTTCTTGAACGTCATTCCAAAGTTATTTGAGGCTCTATATAATGTCGATGGGTCTGCCGACTGAGCTAGCCCCAGCCACGACTTCAATGTCTTCGTAACATTCGCATCTAGTTTTTTGAGAAGGCTCTGGCTTATATCATAAACAAGAAACGGCCAGTTAAGACGCGAGGTTAAATAGTTGTCGTAAATCCACGCTTTTTTGACATTACTTAGTGGCTGCTGGTCTACCTTTTATATATCGATAATGAAGTTATTAATTACTTCTTCTAAAGCTGGAGTGCAACCTCTGTTATCTATTTGTCTTCCGAGAAATTTAAAAGGCACGGTTTCGGATATAGTCGAAACGTTTTCCCCGCCTATACTAAGCCCTGGATCATATGAGGTATATCTGGTACCCCGCCTACCCAGACATAGACAATAGCATTTGCTAGGTTTTGTTTTCATTCCTTCTGTCCATGTACAGAATTCATCCACTTTACGCAACAGGTCTTGGCACTGCTTTGGGCTGCGAGTAAGTATTGCGAGATCATCTGCAAATGCGAGGATGGATTCCGTGTATTTACCGTTTAGTTTAAACCGATAGCCCCACTTTCTCTCATGTGTGGTAATACTATCTATTAAAATATTTATTACTATATTGAAAACTATAGGTGACAGACAGCAACCCTGGAACAGACCTACATTATAATTTAAAGGTTGCGTGTGGCCATCCTTGGTGTTTATAACAAATTTTAATTTATCGTAATAAGAGGCTATTATTTCCCGGATGATCCCGGATGATATAATGAAGCGAGAACTTCCGAAAATGGCCCTTTATGAAACATCCGGCAATTTCCCTTGCAAATTGAGCTGTCCGAGAAATACTCCCACACCCCATAGAAAAAATATACTGAAGTAAATTTGGAAGCCTATGTAATAGATGAGAGTATGAAGTTAAGTACTATTGTACGAACACTATAGAATAAAATAAAAGAACACTGTAAATAAAACATGCCGCTAGAGTTTCTTTCGTTATGTATAATGCTCTCATAATGGTATACTTATACATACCATACAAAAAAATCACTTGACTATGGTCCTAGCTAGATAGACTGCGCCGTTTTCCCACCTCCTTCCCATGGCCCTACCAACCATCTTGGTTATAACGGGCCGAATCTTGGCAGATGCGCGTCCTACTGGCGTCTGCTCTTTTTCGGGTGCGCGTTTCGTGCCTCCCTACAAATTATTTTTGGTGCCATACCATTTTCGCTCTCTCCCCTTTCTGGGGCACAACACGCCACATTAACGGGCTTCATCGCCGTTAGAGACCTCATAAATTTTGCGCCTTTCGTGCCAAACGCGCGCATAGCTCCGCAGCCGTCCGAAGTTTTGGGGTGTGCCTACGAAGTCCGAGTAATACATAGAGCCACCAGATCTTACCACCTTTCTGCTAGCCTAGCTTCCTACAGCGCACCAGCACGGACTACCTCCAGGTCAGCCGGCAGCACGCCTTCAAGTACCGCTAGCGTTTTAGTACTAGTCGTCCTGTAGGCCTTTCTGAGCAGGGCTCGACCGCTGCGTTCGTAGTAGGGGCTGCCAAGAACATGAGGACCCGTCTGTATCATACCGCCGCAGCGTATGTGACCGTAGGAATATAGGTACACAGTGAGCAGGCTCCTGTATTTTACACCCCATGTCGAAGTCTGTAAACTACGAAACGCTTATTGCTTGATGAGACATGCACGAGTCATTGAGGATTGTTAGTCTTCTTGATATCCTGAAAGACCAGAATATCAAGACCTACAATCACCTTGTGAATCGGACTGTGAATACTATTAATATGAATACTATAATAATAATAATATTCACAGGTGAATATTATCTTAATGTGCGTAGGTGTTATTTTGTGAGTTGGGACACTTATGACGCAAATAAAATCAAGACCTAATTTCGAAGGTGTGATAAGTGAAATTGTGAAAATGTCCTAAGTGTAATTTGATAGAGAAACGATTAGGTTCACCCTTGAACTATTCAGTTCAGCCAGTTTACCTTTCGCCACTGATTGCTGTGCATAAATACCATATTCGCAATAATTGTAATTCTAGGTTAAGTTCCGTAAGCAGATTTGTGCAATGACACACAATAAGTATTTTATTGCATTGATTTTACTTTTTATGCGGTTATCGATGTTTGTATTATAAAATGTTGTGTATTTAGTTTAACCTTTATTAGGATCTTCTTTTCCAAATGTTGGTGGTTTAGAATGTTTAGATAGAAAATAAGTTTTCTTTTTTTATTAAATTTATTACATTTGATTTTGTTTAGAAACAGATAATGCGTAGAAATAGAAATAGAAAATGCTTATTTCAACGCTAATACCATTTTATACTTTTTGTACATTGAAAATGCATGTAGTCAATTAGCGTGCCGATTCAAAATTTTATGAAACTGTAATAATCATTCTCCGTTACATATTTAACATGTTTTTTTCTAACAATGTGTTATATCTGAAACAATGTCAAAGTCAAAACTGCCATGGCCAAACAAGTTCGTTGCACCTAAACCTGTTTATAGTCTGACGTACCTATAACAGTCACTACAGTGCTTTCGTCAAATCTCTCTCAAATCTCTTCAGCAAATCTGGGATTGTTAGGAAAAGGTTTCGTTCTCGTTTCTCCCCTGAAGGCCACCCTCGGGGATACATCTGGATTTTTTCTTGTTGTCTCCCCTAGACTCAGAACTTACTTTTAAAATTAATCTTGTTTAGCTGCAGTCGCAACACTCTCATCATGTGAATTTCTAGCCGTCGGTTACTACTACTACTACTACTACTTAAGCTGTCGGTTCCGGTTACCATACAGACATCTTTGGCTGTCGTTACGGGTAGTTGGTGCTCTTAAAAGACTCCGACAACAGGTCTGACGGTAGAACTTCGATATCGCTAATGGGTCACTGTCCACTAGAAAAGCGGAGCTCTCCGACACGGGAAGGCCTCTAATTGGCCCTGGTTCTATAACTTGGTAACATAAGGTCAACTGATGAAAGAAAGAAACTACGGAAGCAGTCCACTCGGTGGTCTTATCGTTTGAAGCTATTCCCAACAGCCGCTCTAGACAAGTAGCAACTCGCTGGCTTGTGTATCGTGGAATAGAAAGACAAATGTATGGTATTTGACGTTTATGACAGTCGTCAACGAATATCATAAACGTCAAATCCCATACATTCGTCGTAATCTTTGATTCGTCCGTCGTGGTAATACATACAGATATAATCACGCCTTTATCCTCGAAGGGTTAGGTAGAGGTGAATTTAACACGCACATTTCACCAATAATTTCTAGTCGGTCCCATGTAATAAATTGTTGACTCGAGCCTATGTTTGCATTGGTCTGGGTGTTTCTATGTATATTATGTATGTAGGTATTTACAAAAAAAAAGTATCAAAGTATGCTTATCCGCACTCTAGATTCCATAGCACAAGCTAATTAAGCTTACCGTGGGTCTAGATAGCGTTGTGTAGAATGTTGTGGAATATTTATTATTTATTTATATCTGAGGCTGACTTTGGGCTGTATATATCTGTCTGATGTTAAACGGCCCTGCTAATAATGTGTATAATTATGCAAATGTAGGTTGTAGGTACAACGTATAATAAATAAATAAATAAAATAGTTTATATTGCATTATACAGTTTGGTATAACAGTTTTGTGATTGAAACCTCCTTTTAAGCAAGTAAACACTTAACTATGTTATGTAAACAATAAATAATAATCAATTCGGAAGTTTGTTATGGTGAACTGTTCATATTATGGGATGTGGCTCATGTGGCAGATGACGCCAACGAACGCCATGATTCATCCGCCGCATTTGCCTGTTTGTGTGTAACCAACGTAGGTACGTATTCAGATTCGCCTCCATGAAATGACTTGACCCGTAAGAGATAAATAGAATTCCATTTTATGTGATGTCAAACCTATGAATAGAACTTTTGTAGTTAGTAACTGACGACATGTACCTACATATGTACCTACATATGTACCGAACCCCGAATACCGAGGTATGGTCTACTTCGCCCACTTGGATGCCAGTTATTGCGATGAAACATAACCAGGACAGGTTCTCAAGGTCTAATCTACCCCTTTCTTCAAAGTTTTTATAGTAGTTAAAACATGTAAGTACAGTGTCATAGACAGACAGACAGGCAGTGTTACTTTTGCTATTGTAATATTAGTACGGATTTGTAAATAACAATATTTACAATCACTTCTTGGGGTGGGGGTCAGACGGCATTCGTTTCCTTAAACACTAATCAGCTAAAAGAGTAGAGGTATAAGAGAACAAGCCCTGGGCACAGAATAGATAATAGTAGGTAGTTACTACCCTGAGTTCTAAGGTAACGTTTTGAATTTTAACTTTTAAAAAAATTTCAACTTAACATCAGATACTTCTGGAGAGTTAAGATAAAAGCTTTCTTTAATCGGTCACATAGAACATACATACAAGTCTGGGGACGAAATCCAAAAACTCCACAATGACACGCTTTCTCCCCCCAGCGGAGTTTGTCGGTAAGCAAGCTTCTTGTATGCACATCCCGTTCGCGTGACGCATTCGCTTACCCAACTGCCGCCGATGGGTAGACTGGTTGCAACCACTTGATATGCCACCAGACAACACAGACATTAAATACGCGGGTAAACAACCGATTACCTGCTATCTGTGGTCTGTGATCATTCTTGAAAAATATTGAATCTTCAAAGTTTTATTATCTTGAGATTACACTATACTTACACCTGTAAAATAGCCCCAGCGAAGTAGCAAAAGTAATTTGGTAAAAAAAGTAAAAAATAAGTAAATGAAATTTTAATTCCTAGGAAACATACATACATACAAAATCTGCGGTAGCCTAGTGGTATGGGTAATGGACTGCTGAGACGAGGTCTCGGGTTCGATCCCAGGTTTACCATGGCACACACTAATGACTTTTCGATGCTTTTCGAAGTTATGTGTGTATTTATCGCAGCTTTATAAGTGCCCGGTTAATGGCAATGGGCTCGCCACCTATTACATTGGGACCTAAACATAAACTGGCGAAATGTGGGTGCTAGCACCTCTGCCTACCTCTTCGGGGAATACAGGCGTGAGTTTATGTTATGTTATGTTATGTCATACAAACATACATATAATCACGCCTTTATCCCCGAAGGGTTAGGCAGAGGTGAATTAACACCCACATTTCACCAATGTAGTCGGTCCCATGTAATAGTGGGTGGAGCCTATTGCCTTAATATTCCGGGCACTAGTGTCGACTCGAGGCTATATCTGAGGTTGAGTCTGGGCTGTATATATCTGTCTGATGTTAAACAGCCCTATTCCTTAGTCGCCTTGTACGACACCGCATGGGAAGAGATGGGGTTGCCCAAATTCTTCTCTATCGGGAACCACGCGGCGATTCCTAGGAAAAGGACATTGAAATAGTGCCCGGCTCAGACCCAGCCATTGGTGACTGTAAGCAGGACACTATTTTGATTCCGAGTTGACATCTTCAGAGTAGTCACTTTTAATTGGGTGTTACTGTTAAGATAGAGATTAATTACTGTAGATTTCCATAGTATAATACAAAAAAAATATGAGTACAACTCAAGAACTTGATTTTAGTTAGGTACTAAGTTTATAACTGTAACTGTACTGTTTTAGTATTAGCATAAGATTATGCTATGAGATAAACGGAACCACTAAAAAATAAGCACTCATACATAACTTAGCTCTGTTCTAGGTATAGTGAATTTACTATTATAACAATATTATACACTACTGAAATAGTCAAATGAAATCGTAAATACATCAGCAAAGATAGACTTAATCAATTTTCAATCGTATCAATTGACAGTATTATGCAGGTATATTATCCAAAAAAGCGTCAATTTTTAGATTTAAAGTGGGCACTCTCAGAGTTTAGTCTGAGTGGGCACTTTCTTAGAAACGGACTATCCTGTAAGGCTATAGGCCTACCATGTAGCATCCGGGCAATCGAAATGGAAGTTCCGTGGAACGCATTTATTCCATAGGTACTCGGATTCGAAGACGGTACGTGACACTTTGTTGCGGTTTTAACCTTACTGTAAAAAAAATACAACATGACTCGTACCTACACGTTAAATGCGACGATTTTCGTGTTTTCCGCGAGCCTGAAATTTCGAATACCTATTTCATGGTAGCCCCTAGTTTTATTATTGGTTGAATATGAATTCAACCAATAATAAAACTCTTATTCGTATTTGTAGAACACATATCAACAATTGATATTATCTGTATCGAGTGTTTTATCGTCTGATAGCGCAGTGCCGATAAACAGCGATAAACTACGGTAATGCGATAGCACACACGCGACCCGATCCGCTGTGACATTCTGACTCACTGGAAAACAGCTGGAACGAAAATGAATCTAATTTCCTTGAAGTGTACGTGCAAATTATGCAGTAGGATTACAAATGGGTTGGAATTTAGTATAAGGCTGGTATGTCACAGTCACCTTCAGTTCTAATTATTTTGGTGTGTTATGAATGATGTTAACAAGGCCTAAATCGATAATTTTATAGGGCTCCAGTCTGATCTGACTGAGTCTAGGACTGATGAGGCTCTAGCGCAGGTTTTCTTCTCAGTACCTATAGGTATTTAAACTATCATGGTCACTAACATGATTATTAGAGGTTTCGGGATATTTACCATGTTGTCCAGTTCCTCCGTGATCATGGTGCTTGTAACGGCGTCGAAATATCGGAAACTCGAAACAGTACAACATTGTTTCCACTCGGGTTTGTGGGTCAGACGGTTGTCCTTCTCGTTAGAACGGGTCCTGGGTGCCAAGTGCAGGCTTTAGATGCAACCGGGATTAGGTATATTGCCTAAGTGAAGAAGATAGCCTAAACTGATTCAATCCAATTTGGTACTCCGATTGGTTTTGCCTGAGTGTAGATTTCTTTTAATTTCCTGTGTTCAAATATTACCAATTTTAACAGTCACCGAGTTAACTTTAATATAAATCGAAAAAATCGTAGTGATGACATATGCAGGAATTAAAAGTTTGATGAAGCAAGTCAATTCCTTGGGAATCTCCGTCTTATCCGCGTCATAATGAATAAGGAGACTTGTATCCAGGAATGAACGATAAATGGGTTGATGATGAGTCAGTTTTATGCGCAGTACTAAGTCGAGAATCTAACATTCTTCAGTTAACAAGGTTAGAGGCACTCCTAAAGAATGTCTCGCTGATAAGTGAAAACCTTGTGCAAGTTATCTGTAAGCACATTATGTACAAGAATAGTGTGATGATTATGCTCTTTTAGCGTTAGTGATAGTAGTAAGTGCAATTATTATACGAAGTGGCAAGACAGCCTTGTAAGACTCTCTTATAAAAAAAGGTATGGAGTAAAATGTGCAGTTTAATTTTATTGCACCCATGTTCTTAACTCTGAGATTTCAGTTGTAGATAAAGACCATTGACTATGGTACATTATCCTAGGAGAGTTCATCCAAAATTAGCTTCACTAGTTATCCGTGGCAAAAGAATACTGCTCTTTCTAAAGATTCTTGGCGATTTTAGTACAGAGATACTTGCAGACGCGTTAGTGTTTTAAATAACGGTAATAGTAGTAAGTACCTTGATCATTATAGCATTCCTTTTACTGAGGGTGATCAATCACGGCATACATAATGACCTGGTCTGCTTTTAACTAGGCCTTTCAAATAGTCCGCCGGGGTGCGAGGGATATGTCGATGACAACCTCACCTCCGGCCTAGCACCACGACCCACAGTCGGCGTGCGGTTTTAGTCGGTTCGAGTCCGACATAACCTCCCCTTCCGGCTCCGGCAGGGGGGTATCCGAGGGGATTTCCCCTGAAAAAAAAAAAAAGGCCTTTCAATTAGTAATTTTGCCATACGTAAGTCAAACTTTTAGCTTGAATTACTAACCATAAAGTGGTAATTGACGTGCAGTACCAGACATTGATGAACAATTTTCTATGTAAGCTACAGGAATGATTCATTAGGGAAATCCTAGTTTATAATACCATAATAGTACTTATTTCATTCATAATGAAATCATTTGGTCTATAAACCTACAAGTAACTTCGTAATTCTACGCAATCAATGCTCTATTTTATTAGGTTTGAAGATGAGTCTTACACATTAAAAACTACAAACTATAAAAGCAACAAGAAGAGTTAGACTCTCGTATACAATTGTCCACAAACTTATGTAAACCATAGTCGCGTGGTACAGTTGGAGTTTCCACAGAATTTGATATATTTGGCGGTATCCTTGGGACTTTCCGAGATAAATAAGATTATGAATACTATCGCCTCCTTATCGATAAGTAAGAAGGCGATAAGTCTTATAATCTGTATCTATTCTGTTCAACAAACATACATAAGCAATGAAATCTCACAATTAAACATTTGTGACAGTATGCTGCGTTGTAATATCATAATTTGTAGTGATTTTGTAGCATAAAAAATATATTCTTTTCAATATTATCATTATAATTTTCGCTTTTGATCCCGGTCATATCCAAGGCTTCCATCTCATAACCCGGGTTCCATTTTCCGGCTTTTCCCTTCCAGCATCGCACTGTCTTGGGCGTTGCTTGGTTTACAGTACTCAACATATTATCTATACTATATACCTAGAAGTAACTGTCTGTCTTAGAAGGTTAAGTAGACGTGTATATATTCATATTTCGCGTTATGTATTTTATGTGTCATACAGCAGTGGGCGAGTATGGTCCTGTCTACTAAGCACTTTGCCAGAATCTGACGATGATTACACAAAGACGTCATTATCCATAAAAACTTTTGCATTTAGAATAGTGTAGGTAAATATTAATAGATTCCTACCTGAAGTTCTTCATTAACAAGATACTGTTGACACATTTACTGACCAATTATAATGTTTACAAGTTAGCACTTAGTCATTCTATTACTTCATCCGATCGTGCGTGACAGAGGGTGACTCATTGCCATCGGTGATGAATAAAAAGTAAAGGTTTCACTGCACTTCTTTGCCGACAAAGTCTTCAATGTAATCCTTTAAGATTTGCAATCTTATCATGTCTTTTGTAAAACGTATTATATGTACTTTATGTATAGTCACTGCTGCATGTCCTCGAATACGCAAAAGTGTGTCAAGTTCCACATTTTACCAAATATATTTGCGGTCCAAAAAAACCAGTCTGCATCTTCATAGGAGCACTTATTCTTGTTCTGTATGTTTATCATCACTTATACGACTCCTATGGGAAGAGATAGGGGGTTGCTACACTTGCCACTAAATTGTGCTTCACCGGCAACATAAAAAAGAACTGCGCTATGTACATCAATTGATATATTTTCAACCTTCGTAAACTTGTTGGCATTGATCGTAAATATTTTTAAAGTCATGAAAATTTAAACCTAAACCCTGTCTACAATGGTAATTTGTATTCTGTAAGATGATCTTGAATTTTGCTACAAAATTAGCAAGACTAACCAATCTACTTAGATTATAACTAGACTAGAACGCATTCTACCGGCCAAAATGTGAAGAACATTCTTCAAAAGGTCGTCAAGGTAACGAAATCCAAATATGTATGTGTAGATTTTACTCGTCTACCCATCAGTGGACGTGACTCCTGCAAGGTTGCTTAACCACAAACACGAACCGCTCCGACCGATTAAACTATAAGTGTCCCCTTGTGTTAGTTCTCAGTATTTATACAATTTACATACAATTGATTCTAAAAGTACTAAGTGTTGTCTACGTCCTTTTGAGGAGCATCGAATACCTGTCATCTTGCCAGTATTTATTGTTTACTATCACTTAATTCTTCCTTCGGTGAGACTAGGACTGCCAAGGCTACTACTGTAATAAAAATATTTTAGAACATCAATGTATCTGCGGTAGCCTAGTGGTATGGGTAATGGACTGCTGAGACGAGGTCTCGGGTTCGATCCCAGGTTTATCATGGCACACACTAATGACTTTTCGATGCTTTTCGAAGTTATGTGTGTATTTATCGCAGGTTTATAAGTGCCCGGTTAATGGCAATAGGCTCGCCACCTATTACATTGGGACCTAAACATAAACTGACGAAATGTGGGTGCTAGCACCTCTGCCTACCCCTTCGGGAAATATAGGCGTGAGTTTATGTTATGTTATGTTATCAATGTATTACATCGAGCTACCTAAACCCAAAATAAACCGCCTAAAAGTAGATATGTATAAGCTATGGATCTTGTAGAACTTTCAGGTTTATGGCTGGTAGTATTAGGAGCGCAGGTTAAAGTCTATTAAAAGTTCGTACTACTTGTACATTGTTTTATTATATGCAAAATTTTCAAGCTATCAAAGGTGTATAATCTGAATTTTCGTCCGTTTTCGCTGTTATCTGTACCAATAAGGATATACCTCTCAGTCTCTACATGCACAAAATATCGTAGCTAGACACTTACTAATTACTCGTTCTGCAATTAATAGAAGCTCGCGAAGGCTTCGTCGGGAATGTGTTAAGATCATGGCATAACCGACCTCGGTCTCTGCTCTTGAACTAAAAACCGGCCCGCGAGGCGCTCGGGCAGCGCGTGCGCATTGGTGACGTCATGGTTCGCGCACGCAAGCTTTCTGCTACACATGCTGATGTTTTGGTGTGTTTGTTGTGCTTATAAATGACAAAAATGCGAGGCAAAGATTGAAGACTTTTTATTGGTACTGTCAATGCAGAATTTTTTTATATTCCTGTTTGGCTTGCTTTAAAAAAGAAATAAAATGTATAAGGATCGATAAAAGAAGATAAGCTCAAATTCTAAATGTTTAATATGGCTGTTTTGAAGACTTTAATTACCCACATCCAAGCTCAATCATCAGATCATCGATTGTACAAATAAATAATTTTGCCTGTTTGGATAAATTCGGCTTTCAAGATTTGTTTACAAATATAGTACAATAGAAAGTAAAAATTTACACCTACTTATTTGATTTTTTTCTTTTCTTCTTCGCCACTTATTCTAGTTATAAGTCTAAGAAATAAGGCATTTTGTCAAATCGATGCAAGCGAATGGTGATCGGAGGCCCTGTACACGGCAGTGTGGGACTCCGATTACGATTGGCTGCCTAGACGAATTCTTTGTATTTTGTGTGAAAACTGTAAACTGATTATTAAAATAAACTTATCTGAGTTTCCTTTTATTTATTTTTCTATTTATGTATGTGCTCAAAGTATTGATTTCGAAAATGATCTTAGTCATAGTGTATTTCTGTGTTGATTGATATTTTATGCGTAAGATTATTAACATACGCATGGTGAGTCATACATACATATTCCAGTAGATGTTTATTTGTTCTTGTACTAAATTGTATGATCAAGTGGATTAAGAAATACTTATACTATGTCTACCTATGCCTACTAGGTATATAGTTTACTATCCATGAATTTGAATTTGTTATAATATCGCTAAGCATTCTGTGAAATTGTGCCATTATCGATTTTTACAGGTTCCCAACTGTCTATCTTCTTAATATAATATATAAATTACGTGTCACGTTGTTTGTCCGCGATGGACTCCTAAACTACTTAACCGATTTTAATCAAATTTACACACCGTGTGCAGTTTGATCCAACTTGAAAGACAGGATAGCTTACATTTTAATTTAGCGATTAGTGACATCCACGCGGGTGGAGCCGCGGGTAACAGCTGGTTTGATATTTAATATAATATTATACATAATTGAAAAAAAAAACGATTTTAAAAAAGTAAATGGAAAACAAATTACCCCGGTAATTATTTTTTGTCATCATAATTTATCTAAAATACCATAAAATTAATCAGGCATTTCGAGATGTTATGGTGCTATTAGTAATCATCAATTCATCACATAGGTACGCGTTATATGAACGCTGAAACCGTACACCTCTTTTTCGGCAGTCGTGGAATAATGGGATCTTGAACTCCCATAGTTCATAGCTGTTTTAGATTTCAACACTGTAAAGAAATCACACTGCGGTAACTGCTGACATAAAAAGACGCAACATCTCTGTCGTTAGTGAGGTAATTATTGCTTCAATGTTGCCATTTTTTTGTCTTAATTCACCCAAACAGTGTCTTAAAAAGCAGTGCATATTATTACCCATTATTTTAGCGGTTCAACACATGTTTAACCGTCGTTTGGTCGAGTTTATGGGTGTATTGTGCACATCTGGTGGTAGTTCCGCCATTGTCGCGTGCTGCCAGGTCAATGGCCGAATAACCCCATCAGATTATGAATTTCGGCACGCGATATTGTCTTTTATTTTTTTAATAATCTGAAATAATATATTTGAGAGATTGGCTTTATATTTTCAAGATTACCCCTGTAAATACCGTGGGAGCACGTAAATACATTTTGTAAACTACTTATGCATTTTGGTCCACGTAATGTAGGTAATGTTGTCCAATTTTTCAAGCGCTTTTTGTCGCGTGGAGTAAAGCCCTATCGTAGAACTTTTTGTCATGATTGTTAAAAGCCTGACTTTAATCTCTTGGAACAAACAACAGAGGAGATCCGGTTCTTAGCATTCCATGGATTCACCGTGCGTGGTCCATGGCGTGGTACAGAGAGGAACACTGTGACGGCGCCTGGGACTTGCGACCCAGGTGTAGGTTTAGGGTGGCCACCTTGTGATGCATCAGCGCTCACCTCCACCGTCAGTCATGTTCCCCCCTCTACCTATCCAAATTTGGTAAGATCCTATCAACGCCGTTTTAGATATTCGTTTGAGTAAAGAGCTTATTGAAGCTCTTGGCAATCCGAGGTCTAAATATTCCGAGAACAATTACGAACAATGGGAACGTTATTTACTATCTCCATATTCCACTAAAGCAAAAAATTCAGAATAAAACCAAAACATTCAAGTTTTTCAATTTAAATCATACCATACGTACAACACGCCTATGAGGACAAGACACTCCTCGTTATAAATAGTAGGTACAACTAACAGATTTATTGGTAAAAACAATTTGTTTAACGAGCCGTACTGAAGTCTTAATCGTCGCAATGAGCCGTGACTGATAGATACTAACAGATTTCCACTCCTCGACTTCGGCTATTTCCAAGAGAGCACTTAAAATATCTTTCAATCACTGCTCTTCACAACAAGAGCGGAATTTGTGGACTTTTTTTAACTGTAACCCTGACCGATAATGAATTGGAATTATGGTTATTCGACATTATGATGAAGAACCTTTGGTTGACTCGTAGAGAATTAGTCCGCATATGCACTTGTGCTTAAAGTTCAATAAAAACAATAATACGTCTATAAAAAATCCTTACTGGCGGCTTAGCTGAATTCTTCTTCATCCTTGTTATCAGTGGGAAGACTATAGGCTGGTCCTGCTCTGTCTTCTGCGCTGATGGCACAGAAACTCTGTTCTTACAAGACCGACAGCACGAGTGTGACACCCCTTTTTTTTTTTTTTTTTTTTTTTTAACCGTGGGGGAAAATCCTTCATGGATGTTATGCCGGACTCCTACCGACTAAAAACCCCCACGGTAACGCCCAGAAGCCTATGGATGGGAGCCCCGGGTAAGCCCTCGGAAGGATGTCCCAGGACTCCCATCAGACCTACGGCTACAATTGCGGCCTCGTCTCGGGGGTGGTTCGGGTGCTATCCCGCGTCTATGGGGGGGTTTTCGGGTGTTATCCCGCTTCTTAGGGGGGGGGGGGGCTGGCGCTGTTGCGCCCACGCCGTGCACTCCACCAGCGTGTGGAGCGCTGTGTCATCGCTGCGGTCCTCGCAGTGCTGACACTCGGCCGTGGTTTCCCGGTGTCTTCGCCACAAATACCTACCGAAGCTACCATGCCCGGTAAGTATCTGTGACAACCGGTAGGAGAGAGCACCGTGTCTCCTCTCCAGCCACTCGTCCATGACCGGTCTGACGGCCGCAATTGTGGCGAATCCCCCCTTTGGTTGCTCAAGTCGCATCTTCCATGTCTCCACGGTTTCCTGGTAGAGCTGGGACCGCTGGGCCTCGATTTCTCGAGACGCAGGCCATTGGCCCCGCTCCAGCGCCTCCTTGCGCCATATAAATAGAGACGCAAGGGCTCTCGCTTCCAGGTCCCATGGAGGGGTCCCGGCTAGGAGGCATGCCGCCTCACCAGAGATCGTGCGGTATCCCCTTATCACCCTGACGGCCATCGCCCTCTGTGGGCTCAGTAATCTGAGTGTGACACCCCTGGTGATGCACAAGTACCTAGGCCCACGGTAACCACTTTCCATCAGGTGGCAAAGTGATTAAAAAATGCCTATGGTTAATCCTAGGTGCATTCGAAGCTTTTACCTCCGCAGTAGCTTTCACAACCGTCACGCCACGGAGACTGTCCTCATACTGAAATTCGTTCAGAAACAGGAGTTAGTCTCCACGGACTACCGTTCGGCCACTGATTGCGAGCGGAGAGGAGCGAAACAGTTTACTATTGTAATAGGACGGTAGCAATTACCAGGAGTTAATAGGTTAAAGAGAGGATGCTCGTAGTGTTAAAATTATTGCCATTTTATCTCTCATTCAAATTGAAGATTTACACTGACAGCAAAGGGTCTTAAACCTTGATAGTTAATCTGGTTTATGGCTGCACGGCATGACTTGTATGTAAATAAATCCTTAAGAAACACACGTTTATTATCGCAATTGCATTTAGCAATAAGGAAATGAGTACATCTAAAATAAATAGTTTCACACGAATAGTCAATAGTCATTTCCAGTTTTGATTAAACTAATTAGTTCAAGTATTTACACATAATCATGAAAATGGCAGATCATAATAATATAATGCAGACTGCATTATATTATTATGATCTGGTTCGGTTCTGTTGAAAAATACTAAGCGCTACGCTCTCATGGTATGGCATGCCTTTGAATTGCCTAACTTTACGACCAGGTTACACCGGCCATGGTTACAAGTTGACTGGCTGGTGCAACTTTGTATTTACACTTCGAGCCTCTACTGGGTAAAAAAGAAATATCGAAACTCATCTACCTATCTCTTGTCCACAGGTTCAAAAACAACAAAATCTACACATACATCGGCGAGGTGCTGGTATCAGTGAACCCGTACAAGACCCTGGACATCTATGGCCCTCAACACATGGCGCAGTACCGGGGCAGGGAGATGTTCGAAGTGCCTCCACATGTATACGCTGTGGCTGACGCGTGTCAAAGGGTTCTCAGGCAACAGGTGGGTTTTGCATGGAAATTTTTATCCCTTAAAACAGGCTGCACACAATAGCAGCAAACAATGTATGGGCGCATTAATTGCATCTAAAAGCATTTGCTGAAAGCTGTTTGCTTGCTGTTTTGGTATGTGGCCTGCTTTACGCAGCACATATCTTTGATGAGAAGAATAATCGACGCTTTCCTCACCAGAGTGGTGTCATACAGATTTTGGGTCCGGTCGACTACAACTTATTCCCAAAATGCCTGAGACGTCAATACGCCTGAAATTCAAATCGTCTTCATGCCAAGACGTCTGAAGCCCAAATCGTCAGAGAACCAAATTGCCTGATTTTCGAATAAACCTAATCCCAAAATGATCAAATCCCAAATGGACTGAATCCCAAATAAAACCGAATAGCAACATGACTGAATTTGGCAGCCGCTGACATTTCTAATTTATAGTCTGTTCAAGCATTTAGTTTAATTTGTACGTAGACTTTGATAATATACTACGTTTTTGAAGGATAAATAAACGTGGAATAGTTATGTACCAGCACATAATTCGCAAGTGGGAGCTCAGCAGTGGGACCCAAGGTGTCCATTGGTCTTCAGCCTATCACCGCTACGCCACAGAGGTTGTCAAAATATATTTTTATTAAATATGTAAAAAATATTTTCAGTCATTTTATGGATGTAACGCCCCTGGTGTTGCATACGTCCATAGGCCGCGGTAACCACTTTCCATCAGGTGGGCCGTGTGCTTGTCTGCCACCAAAGTGGTATAAAAAAAAATAGGAATTTCAGGCATAGTGGGAAGAAGACATTTTAGGATTCAGGCGAATCGGGCCTAAGTCATATTGAATTTAGACATCTTGGGAAATAGACGGTTTGACATTCGTTTACAGTGCGATCAGGCATTTTGGGAATAGGTTGTACTCGACCGGACCCCAGATTTTAATCCTGCTTCACTACATATTATAAAACAAAGTCACTGTCGCTGTCTGTCTGTCCCTATGTATGCTCAAATCTTCAAAAGTACGCAACGGATTTTGAAGCGGTTTTTTTAAATAGATAGAGTGATTCAAGAGGAAGGTTTATATGTATAATACATGCATAATATTGTAGAGCAACACTGCTAAATTTAGAGGTTTCTAATGTCATGTCGTAAAAAAGCATTTTTTTTTGCGCTTACATTGCAAACGCTGGCTGAACCCCAAGAGATAAATCAAAATGATGTACTATAGTATTGTACACCTCAAAAAGGCCTACATAAAAGTCCGCAATAGTATATGTCTATCTATTATGGGTAGCCCACAGTAACCATTTTTATCTTTTACAAATTATAATTTTTTTATGTGTCATTTTGGAAGCTATTTTTAACAATATATTGTTATACCTTATCCAATTAAATACTTTAGATACGTTGTACATTTAATGTAGATCAAAATTGCCATTCACACTATATAATTATAATGCATACTTTGGAAGCTATCGCAATATACAATTAACGCACGGCAAAATAAATTCAAGCAGAAATCCCGATTGACATTAGAAACCTCTAAATTTAGCAGTGTTTCTCTACAATATTATGCATGTATTATACATATAAACCTTCCTCTTGAATCACTCTATCTATTAAAAAACCGCTTCAAAATCCGTTGCGTACTTTTGAAGATTTCAGCATACATAGGGACAGACAGACAGCGACAGCGACTTATGATGAAGTGATCCAGCAGTGGTCTGCAATAGGCTCGCTGTCTGTTCGTCCCTATGTATGCTTAAATCTTCAAAAGTACGCAACGGATTTTGAAGCGGTTTTTTTAATAGATAGACTGATTTAAGAGGAAAGTTTATATGTATAATACATGCATAATATTGTAGAGGAACACTGCTAAATTTAAAGGTTTCAAATGTCATGTCGTAAATAAGCACATTTTTTGCGCTTTTCTTGCGCTTACATTGCAAACGCTGGCTACACCTCACGAGATAAATAAAAATAATGTACTACAGTATTATGCAACTTAAAAAGGTCAATTTAAAAGTCCGCAATGGTATATGTCTATCACTTACGGATAACCCATAATAACCATTTTTATCCTTTACATTTTACAGAAAAAAATGGCTTATTTACGAAGTGATTTTAAGCAACACATCATTAATCTTTATCCAATTAAGTAGGTAGGTACCTTAAATGCTTCTCTGAAAAGATCAAACCTTTGGCCACACGTTCATAAGCTAGAGCTTAGAACCAACATGCGGGTTGCATTGTCTTCATGTGAGTACAGGTTTTTTTCAGAGATGTTGCTAAAAGTTGGCAATGGAGAGTTAACACAAAGTGATGGAAGGATTAACCTAGAAAACCTTTGTGTTTTGATAGACAACATGCACGAGTTGATCAACAATGTCTATCCTGACATTGATAACATAAGTTGTAAGACTATATCTTGGTTTAAAGAAAGAGCAATTCTGTCACCAACTAACGAACAAGTAGATAAGGTAAATAATTTGATTCTTTCAAAGATTGATGCGCCGATGCAAATATACTACTCGGTCGATACTGTCATCGATTTGGAAGAAGCTGTTCATTTTCCTACAGAATTTCTAAATTCTTTAAACCCGTCTGGACTCCCTCCTCATAAAATGGTATTGAAAGTAGGTTGTCCTGTTATTTTATTAAGAAACCTGAATCCACCTAAACTTTGCAATGGTACGCGTTTGCTGGTAAAATCACTAAAAACGTTCATAATAGAGTGCACAATACTCACCGGATGTGGTACCGGAGAAGACGTATTAATTCCCCGAATTCCTCTGATACCATCAGATTTACTATTCCAATTTAAACGCCTACAATTTCCGGTAAAGACATCTTTTGCAATGACCATTAATAAATCGCAGGGTCAAACTTTCAACGTTGCGGGCTTACATTTGAGCGTTGAGTGTTTTTCTCATGGTCAATTATATGTTGCTCTTTCAAGAGTAACCTCTAAACAAAACATGTTTGTATTGTCTAATGATAAAAAAGCTGTAAACGTTGTTTATAAGGACATTTTGTAGTTGGTAAGTATATTTAGTATCAGTATTGCACCCGTGCGAAGCCGGGGCGGGTCGCTAGTATATTATAAATGGGAAAGTTTGTGAAGATGTTTGTTATCCAATAACGCTCTAACGGCTGAACGGATCTGACTGAAAGTTGGTAAGTGGTTTATAGGCCGCAACGCAACCCATAACCCATTTACTTAGTGGGAGCCGAATTATACGTGGGCGATACCGCGGGCATCGGCTAGTTGAATCAACAACGGACCTATATTTTTAAACTGAGTCAAGAGATACTCCACGGTGGTACCATAATATCTTCCAGCACAATTTACCCGACACATGCGTGGGTGACCCCTTCCGATATGTTATTGTAAATTATGATACAGGGAATAGGTCTTGAAGATTGAGAGCCAAAAACTACTTTCGCTTATTTTTTTACGAATACTAATAATTTCATTTATGTACGGCATTCATTGAAAAAAAAATTGCTTACTAGCTAAGGAACTCGTTCGACTCCCTAAAATGTAACTCAGCAGTTTTTCCCCACAGTTCTGTATTTTCCTTTCGTCGTTTGTATTAAGGCAAGCTATGCACTTCTTCTTTCTCCATCTGAAAGTAAATATTATACAGTAGTTTACTAAAAAATATACCTAAGGTTTGGTTTTTACCCGTAGGGTATGGAAACATTTGTGTTATGTTTCCACTAAGTACTCCCGACATTGCGGTTGGGTGCATTTCAGCAACCAAGATGACGTACGAGTCTAAAGTCTACGTCATCTATAGTCTCGAAATGGAGACTACCGTATACATAGAATCTTCTCGGGCGGGACTCGAACCCGCAGTCTTTCCCTTACAGGGGGAATGCCTGACCAATTCGGCTACCGAGACACGCCCGATATGATTCAAATTTACCATCTTATACGTCTTTAAGGCGACGTGGCGTCATCTACCGATTTTCTTACGAACTATCGGAATCAATGAATGATGTTACAATCATTTTTAAACATTGATTATTGATAACTGCGCCCAAACAATTGAAGGAATTTTTACAGCATTAAATCGAATACATAGGGAAAAAGAAAATCGGTAGATGACGCCACGTCGCCTTAAAGACGTATAAGATGGGAAATTTGAATCATATCGGGCGTGTCTCGGTAGCCGAATTGGTCAGGCATTCCCCCTGTAAGGGAAAGACTGCGGGTTCGAGTCCCGCCCGAGAAGATTCTTTTTCCCTATGTATTCGATTTGTATAGTTAGCATACTTAATGCTGTAAAAATTCCTTCAATGGAGACTACCGTTTCCAGACATTCTGGCTGAAGGTAGACGATAATTAAAATCAAAAAGAGAAACCTTCCAAAATGCCTTTGTTAATGAGAAATAACAGTTTGACATCGTATTCACGATTTGCTTGTGAAAACAAGCCATTAACAGTGATACCGCTTAACGTCGAGTGGCTATTACCTTGGACAGTCAATACCAAAAGATCCTTAATACTTTTCCACTCAGTGAATAATTTACTCGAAAATAAAAGATTCATCTAATACTAAAAGATAAAGAGCCTTAAGAGAGAGATTAAAGTTTTTATTCTCAATATGGTGTGTCTGTGATGATGGTAACGCCACCTTTAAATTGAAAGGAAAATGAGGGCAGACCTCCTTACTTGAAGGAGCGTACGTCTCCGATAATTTCTAGTCTACTAAATTCAACATACTGCTAGGGCCGGCCCCAATAACATACTGACAGGTAAAGATGGATCGCGTCTACGAATAAAGTGCTCGTCTATTTAAATTCAAAACATAGTAACTCCTATTTCACACCAATTTCGGAAAATAAAATTATATCGCGATGCGTTTTCCCGCAAAAAAAAAATAGTTACCATGTTTTGAATTTAAACAGCCGATACGTCAAATTTGACTGTTGCGATCTATCTTTAACTGTAAGTATGTTATTGGGAACGGCCGTAATAGTGCTAATGACCGTTGATATTGGTATAAAGTGAGAAGATGCTTTTACCCCGATTGAGTAATCTTGCCTTCCAATGTACAAAAGCTCATTTTCATCGATGCTCGTCGTCTTTTGACATTGACTGTACTTGTGATAATGAGATGGCCGCGTTAAACTTGGTGAGATTGAGAACCAAGGTATCGTAAAATTGAAGAGTTATTCAAAGACCACCTGTTGTTTTGGGAAATGTCTTTACTGGTCAATTGATTTGGTACGCCTTTTAGTTCAAAACAGTTTTTACTATACTTCGTATTTACAAGTACTGAAAGCTGCTGGATCATAATTGCCGTTGTTGGCAGTGCTTCTGGGTACAGTCGTCACCACCATTTAAAATAATCAAAGATGTGTAATGAACATGTTCTTTTTTTCAGGGCAAAGACACATGCGTTCTCATATCGGGCGAGTCAGGGTCTGGCAAAACAGAAGCGTCCAAATTCATAATGAAGTATATAGCAGCGAATACAACACAAGTGCACAGGGACTACATAGACAGGTCAGTTCTTATCACTTCATGACTGTCATACTGAATTTCGAAGATCAAAATACCGATGAACTGTAGCCCTAAAGTACCGAAACGCAACTCACGGTAGTGAGATAGTGCGCCACCTCGATAATCATAATTTCGAATGTTTTCCACCGCGATGCACGTTAGTGCGAAAGTCTATTAAATGCGAATGCAGCCACATAGTCACACATCCTATTTTATGCTAACTCGAAGGCTACAATTATGAACTTCAGATCAATTTTTAGTTCATTTAGTGCGTATCTTAGAATGATTTCTAAAGAAATTAGGTACGTACACTTAGAATATAATAAAAAAATATTTATTGTACCCCAATTACATTTTGTTGCATTTAATTATAAATAACCTAACTATGTGGCATGCCTTTGCATTTACTAGACTTTCGCACTAACGTCATCGCGCTGGAATACATTAGACTATGTGTGAATCGATGTGGAATACTTTCGCACTACCGTGCTTCGCGGTGGAAAACATTCCAAATTATGATTATCGGTGTGGCGCACTTTCGCACTACCGTGAGTCGCGTTTCGGTACTTTAGGGCTACAGTTCATCGCTATTTTGAACTTCGAAATTCAGTATGACAGTCTCACTTCATGTTCTTTACAGTTGTCATCTTCTTCATTCTAGCGTTCGTTTCAGTCGTATCCGAAGCTTTCACATCGAAGTCTAGGGTCCGCTATTTCCAGTCTAAGTGCGTCACGTTGAACTTCGATATTTTCCGTGAAGCGATTGCTACCTGACCTCCACAACCAACCATTAGACCGAACACTTCCTTACATTTGTATCAGTGGTTTGCCCCCTGTCCTACGTTTTATTTGTGTGTCTGTACCATTCCTATAGGTCAAGAGGTACAAGATGTCATCTACGGTCCTTTAAAGCTAAGGGGCTAGCTCTAGATTACGTTAGTAGTAGTTGTAAAATAAGTTTATTATTATAAGTCATTATTACCATGTTGTAGACAATGCGTTGTGTAATATAATAAACTAGCGAATTATTCGTTAGTATGCAGAATCTCATTATTTTCCCGATGTGCCAAATCCATAGCCGGTACTGCCATTATCATCTGAGTAATAGTTTCATAAATCATTTCATTACCCAGTACCAGTAACTTTCTTTTCCAGGGTTAAAAACGTCCTTATTCAATCAAATTCAATATTGGAAACGTTCGGTAACGCGAAGACGAATCGCAACGACAACTCCTCACGCTTCGGCAAATACATGGACATACACTTCGACTACAAAGGAGACCCCGTCGGGGGGCACATCAGCAACTACCTGCTGGAAAAGAGCAGAGTCGTCAGCTTGCAGCCGGGGGAGAGGAACTTCCATTCGTTTTATCAGGTACGTGAAATCCGTTCAGGGATTTTAGAGATTTCCTCTCTAGGGTGTACCATTTTCTCTGGAAACACAGGTAAAAGTAAAGAGTCGACCGTACGATCGAGAAATCCGAATCCTGGCTATTTCAGAATCGATGAGAACTCACTCCTAACGCGTAATTTAGCCTGGGTTATAGAGAATGCTAGATTCGGTTAGGTTAGATTAGCATACTATCTTATACCTAGTTTTTTTATGACAATGTGCGTGATCTTAGTATACCTACGAGTTCGCAAATTATTGATTCTAAATACATATAACTCAAAGGTGACTGATTGACTGACATAGTGCAACGCACAGCCCAAACCCCTGGATGGATCGGGCTGAAATTTGGCATGCAGGTAGATGTTATGACGTAGCCATCCGCTAAGAAAGGATTTTGATTCATTCTTCCCCCAAGGGGCTAAAATAGAGGATGAATGTTTGTATTTGTCAATTTCAAACCGATCGGGCTGATACTTTGCACACATAAAGCTACTATGACGCAGGCATCCCCTAAGAAAGGATTTTGAGATACAGGCTACAAGCTCAAGAGCGTTGACTCAACACTAAGCGATAACCGACATCCACGCAGGCGGAGCCGCGGACAACAGCTAGTGGATCATATAGCTATATGATTATATTGTATAAAAATTATCGTCAGTTACTTCGGCCGTAGTACGAGTTTTGTATCAATAACTACTATGTCATCTCCAGCTCGTGAGTAAACACCCTAACTTAATATATTATAACTATTACGTGTGTAGGCATAAGGTAGTTACTACATGAGACAATAGCTGGCTCTAGGAATGTTTATCAACAGCTTATATCATGGTCGTACGCCATGACGCGTTGTTTCGACAATTGTCTCAATCTTATGGGATTGTTGTTGTAAATACGGACACTGTGATTATTGTAAATGTTGAAGCTATGTGTGAGGAATTATCTTTGTAGATGTCCTGAAGGTTCCTTTTTGTTTATTAGTGGAATGTTTTTAATGTTTGGGTATAACGCACGTGCGGGTAGCCGCATTGTCGCGTTGCAGTTTTCATGGAGTGTAAACATACAGCTTTGTGTAGCTGCTCGCAAGTGTATTGTAGGCCTTATAAATGACTAAGTGCTGCCTCTAGCTCCATCAGTATTACCCGTAGTAATTTCCCGAAATTGTACAACATGACAAGATGGTGGAGGTGGAGTAGAATCGGGCCACTCCATCTATTCTGGTAGGGTCGTAGAAGGCGACAAAGGGACAGGGCTATTCTCCATCCGACAGTAAACATACAGCCCATGACTAAGTGCCCGCTTGACGGTAATTGGCCCTTATTACGTGGGACCGAAAATCATAGCTGGCGGGTGGGTGTCAATATAACTCTGCCTACCCCTTCAGGGATTTACGGACGAAATGTATATACGTACTATCTTCCGAAATATGTCTTGTGTTATTTCTTTTGTTGTATCTGTACTTATGCAAAATTTTAACAAATCCAGTTGTCTATCCAGTTTTCTTACAGCCAGAGAGTTACTTAGCAATGCATTGAAGAGGACATATGGCTATACTCGTAGGTATTGTCTAAGGAGACGGGAATTACACGATTTTCTTTCGATCGAACAGACAGACAGTGTTACTTACGACTCATTAGAATTACAATATTTTCTTTCGGATCGAAATACATCGGGAAAAAGAGGCGCTCAAGTGGGACTTGAACCTACGACCTTTCCCTTACAGGGGGAATGCTCTTCCAACTGAGCTATTGAGCCACATATTTATTTATTTTTATTTATTTATTATTCAAATTTCTTTCGGATTGTTTAATATGTTCAACTTGTTCTTTCCAGCTACTAAGCTCAAACAACCCTCTCGTGAAGAAGTACGGCCTGAGCTCGGGGTCTTCGTATAAGATCCTCGGCAGTGAGCGCGCCACGGCGCAGGATGCCAAGCTGTACTCGCTCACGAACAGCGCCTTCAGCGCGCTCGGGTTCGACTCCTCGGTCGTGGATAACATCTGGAGTATTGTGGCGGGAGTCGCACTCTTGGTAAGTAGTATTTATAAGTCTCTAGTAAAGTGTCTGTCCAGTTATATATGAAAGGCGACATGAGCAGCACTGGCTTCATCTGTGGGACAACGGAATTAATGTTTCTTCGTACACCCGTTGGTCTATGGCTTCTTACCACTTTGCAGACAATCATACGGTCTGTTGATGGAAAGTGTCATGTTAGTCCCGGTGGAGTACAATCTTTCTAGGTTGCCGGAGGTGAGATTGCCAAAAGCATATCTCTCGCACCCTGGCAGACCCAGGACCATCTCTTTCGAGATGGCCCCCTTCGGGTTGTGGGGAGCACAGTGTCCCCATCTAGCCCCGGTTACGGGGAGGCGCACTTTGCGCCGCCGCCGCGGCCTGCTTCTACTAGGGTGACTGGCGGCTCCACCGGTCACCCCCAGGCCAGCGCTCATGGAGGACGGAGGTCGTTCTGCGACCTCCGACGTCCGGTTCGCCTTCGCTCTGCGCGGGCTTCCCGGGCCCGGAGTCTAGTCCGGACCCGACCGGCCCCCTCCTTCTCGAGCATTACTTGCTCGCAGAAGGAGGCGGCCGCACCCCAAGCGTTCGCGCATCGTATCATCGCTGTGAGCAATGTGGCGAGTGTGAGGACTCCCACCCCTAGAGCCGCCACTAGGACCCGCCTCGCTAGGGCACTCGGTCAGCGTGTGCAGTTCTGTGTCCTCGCTCGCATCACAGTGATGGCACTCGGACGTTGGCTCCTTCCGGATCCGACACAGGTAACTCCCGAAACACCCGTGTCCGGTAATCACCTGCGTCAGCCGGTACGAGAGGCTGCCGTGTGGCCTCTCTAGCCACTCCTCCATGATAGGTCTTACCGCCGCTATTACGGCGTGCCCTGCGCTTGGTCGCCCAAGTCGTAGCTCCCATTCCACTACCATGTCCCTGTGGAGCTGAGACCTCACGGCTCGAATTTTTTCGGGCTCGGGTTCCCGTCCCTGCTCCCGCGCCTCCTTTCGATACCGATATAGCATCGAAAGGACCTGGGACTGTCGCAAGAAGGAAACACGTGAGCTGGCAGGGATTTCCAGGTTTTAATGGTGCGGCATAGGAATGAGTCACTGAAATGCTTGGTTCTAGAAGATATGGTTTCAAAGGTTTACATTTAGCTGACGCAAAACATGTTCGGGTAGGCGGTCCAGAAGGTCTTCTTGTCCGAAGATGGGATCCGGTCCTTCATTTCTGTGGTCGTTTTCGTGACGTTTATGGGTAATATACTCCTACTCCTATAAATGTTGTGTTTGCAGGGTGAACTAACGTTTACTGAATCGCAAGACGGCCAATTACACATCGGCGGCCCCCTGAAGCAGTGTGTATCGGCGCTGGGTATCTCGGAGGCGGCCCTCCGCTCGTCCATGGCGGGGCGCGTGCTGTCGGCGGGCGGCGAGCTGGTGAGCAAGGCGCACTCGCTGTCGGACGCCACGTACACGCGCCTCGCGCTCGCCAAGGCCGCCTACGACCGCTTGTTCACCTGGATAGTGCAGCAGGTAACATACACCACACTAACACGGAAAGGACAACTTTGCTGCTTTAAATCTCGCGTGAGCAGAATTGATTCTAATATAAGCAACCGAACTTACTACAGTAATGCCAACGAAGCGAGAGAATAAAAGGTAAATAAAGTTTCAGCGGTTTTAAACATTTTTATTTGAAAATTATTACGTATCACTTCAAGCTCATTTTAGACAGGAATGAAATTGCTCGTAAGATGGCGGATCTGTCAGTTTAGAACCGCTGTGCTGACAGCTTTCCTGTATACGAAACACGCAACAACAGCTGTCTCTCGGCCATTGTCTTGTACGTGAGACATGTTCGACAAGGACAGAGAAAATAAATCGCTAGTTCTCGCAACGTAACTCAGTAATGGTCGCTTTGTTTACCTTTTTTCTCTCGTCTCGTTGGCTTTACTTTAATATTCCCTCTAACCCCTCCAAATAAGCTGAATTGCGTGAACCCACTCCTAACACAAGGAGTAATTTAGATTTGAATCAATCTCTACGCTCGTATTCATGATTTAAAATCTGCAATCGCTGCAAATAATTACTTTGCTCACTTGTTGAACAATATTTTATTTGTTCAACAACTGAGCAAAGTTGTTTTCTTTTTTTTAACTTGTTCGATAAACATTAATACGTTAAAACCTGTACATAAACATCAACATCGAAGTTGAACAACAGTTCGCTTTCAGATAAACAAAGCCATCGAGGTCCCTACGGGCACGTACAAGAGCACGCTGATCGGCGTGCTGGACATCTACGGCTTCGAGATCTTCGAGACCAACAGCTTCGAGCAGTTCTGCATCAACTACTGCAACGAGAAACTGCAACAGCTCTTCATTGGTATGTTAAGCTAGTGGCTATTTAGCTGCCCTTACTATGTAAGACTACATTTTTTTGGTAATAAATCTAAAATTGGTCCTTTAATCGGAAGTTCGGTCGCCTAGTTTTTTGTTTTTGTTTATTTTGAGCTTTTTAAAACTATGTAATAAATATTCATGTAACTTGGGCAAATGTTCAACCATGTAGTTCTAGTTGGGTGGCATTCTGATTGTCAATTTGTATCTCTAAACCTGATTAACAGACCTAAAGATTTGGAATTAGTTATTATTATTAGTAAACTAGCTGTCTCGGCGAACTTCGTACCGCCATATTTTCCACCCGCGTGCAATTCCGTTCCCATTCCTGTTCCCGTGCCCATTCCCATTACTATTCCCATTCCTATTCCTATTCCCATTCCCATTCCCATTCCCATTCCCATTCCCATTCCCATTCCCATTCCTACTACTACCTACTACTACTAAATACTAATTCCGTAACGTAAACATAAACTTCTCTCACATAATAGAAAAAGTTTGTATGAGAAAAAGAAAAGTTACTTTCTGAAATTTTCTGTTCAACTGTTTTTTTTTTTTTTCGTAAGAACCTTCTCCCGATAATAACAAACACAACAAAAAAAGAATTAGTGAAATCGGTCCAGCCGTTGGTGAGTTATGCGCTTACCAACACATTTTGCGATTCATTTTTATATTATAGATTAATCTGCTCCCTCTACAGTTAGCAATACGGAAATTACACTTGTGGTGTTGCAGTCATCGCTTGCCAACTGATGGCTATGCCTCAGTTATATAATTCAAAATTCAAAAATCTTTTATTCTGCATAGATCATTAAAACGGAACTTACAAAACGTCAACATGAAGTTAATATTAAATACTACTTTAGCAAATGAACCACCGCACCGGTTCGAAACGCGGCCCACATCTGAGAAGACTCCGGCAAGAAACTCAGCGGGCATTTTTTTTTGGTCTATTTACAAACCTTTACTTAGCCTAAAACATATAGTCTATTATATATGGTATTGATTAGCATAGCTGAGCAAACAGCTTATTCCCAAGCTTGTTTATCATTTAAATAATATACGTTTACAGTCCATCAAATCTAAGAGGTACCGTTTGACGTTTCATATTTTTCAAACCGAAACAACTTTGTTCATACGTACATTATTCAGTTTCGATAACCTTTTTCATAAAACCATGAATTTAGAAAGATTTCATTATTGTATCTAAAAATGTACAATTCTTAATATCTAAATGTAATTGAAAACTTTCAAACAAAGCAAAATAACACATATTTACACAGTAAATAATTTCTAATAGTTATATTCTTGACCTCATTACAAAGTTACGTAGTTAGGTCACTGCACGTAGTGTTGCGACTCTTCGGATACACTTGTATGCAAAAAAATCGTTTACATATACGAAAAATCGAATGTATTATTTACAAATTACACTTGACAACCAAACAAATATTTTTTCATGTGAATGGGATTTATCTCACATATTACGATTACATAACTAAATAGTTATGTAATCGTAAAATATGAGTTAAAACCCATTCACCAAAAATACGTATTTATAAATCAAATATATTTGCTTCTTTAAAAAGTTGTCGAAAGCGATTTGACGATTTTTGATTTTCGCGCCCAAATAAGTCGGGGTTTCTCGCGCTAACGCTGTCGAAATAGTAAATGGAGTCAGGGATAGTGTTTTTTACATTTATTTTTGTGTATGATAGTATGTGTTTGCATATTACAGAGAAATAAACAAATTTTTAACAAGCACATCCATTGATTTTACAATTACAATTTTTTCTTCTAAGTCTTATTTCTACGTCTAAAACTAATAAAAATAAGGTATGTAGAACCCATTCACAAAAATGTTGTTGCCTGATGTTATAAATTAACGACGTTACTGCGCGACCGCATAATGCACTGAATACACAGATACCCTAAAATAAATTAATTTAATTATTTTTAGGTCAATAGGCAAAATCGCAGGTGTCCAAGTGTGCCTTCGGGGAGTGACAGTAACGTACTTCACACACCGAAAAAACGAAAAAGAAATAAACCTGTGACAGGCATCGATGAATTCGATAGTCATGCTATTAGAAACCATATATACGGGTATTTTACAAGAGGCGAATTTCCAACATTGGCAAAGTTATGTGCAACTTTAAAAGATGCCGGGCTGTATAAGGGAAGCATAGAGTCGTTGAGAACGGTAATAACAGGAATTGGCTTCAGATACAAAAAAGTTGACAAACGAAAAATTGTTATGGAGCGACATGACATAATTATGCAGCGACTAACATTCCTGCGCGAAGTTAAACAAATTATAAACTGGGATAATGTAATATTTTTGGACGAAACTTGGCTAAATTCCAACCATTCTGTGCCGAAAACATGGACTGATGATTCTGAAGCTTCGTGCTCGAAGGTGCCGATAGGAAAAGGTGGACGCCTCATAATATGCCATGCTGGGTCAGCGTCTACAGGCTTCGTGGAAAACTCTTTATTAGCTTTCCAATCCAAAAGCACTAAAGAGTATCATGAAGAAATGGACGCAGTAAGGTTCCGAGAGTGGTTCTTAAATTTATTACAGAATATCCCTCCTAACAGCACAATTATAATGGATAATGCCCCATACCACTCTGTGCAAATTGATAAAGCACCTACGTCAGCCAATAAGAAAGCAGATTTGGTGGCATGGCTGCAAAGAAAAGGAGTGGATGCCGACATGTCACTATTAAAAGCTGAATTATTACAGTTAGTGAAATTGCATAAACCACCAAAACCGACATATGTAATTGACCAATTGGCCGAAGAGCACGGGCACAAAGTCATACGACTTCCTCCGTACCATTGCCAATATAATGCCATTGAACTGATTTGGGCCCAAGTTAAAGGTAATATTTTATAATATTATAATAATAACACGAGTACTTCTAACATTTATAATTTAAACAATGGTTTTCGTCTGCTATCAAATAGTTACATTATTGTTTTACAGGTTATGCAGCAAGACACAACACAAAACCACCCTTCAGTGTCAAGAAAATGGAAGGTTTATTAAAGGAAGCATGTGCCCAAGTTACACAGGAAGATTGGAGTAAAGTAGTACAAAAAACAAAGAAAATAATAATGGACGACTTCGAAAGAGACGTACACTTTGATAATGTAATGGACAATCAACTGGTCATTAATTTAAATGACGATGATGACGAAGACGACGATACTAGTACTAGTAGTGAATAAAAAAATATCCTAAACATTTCTTTTATTTAATTATAACAATTGATTTCTTAAAATTCGGATATTATAGTAATCGATCTCTTAAAGTTCGGATAA
Organism: Eilema sororculum; assembly: GCA_914829495.1. Classification (NCBI taxonomy): domain Eukaryota; kingdom Metazoa; phylum Arthropoda; class Insecta; order Lepidoptera; family Erebidae; genus Eilema; species Eilema sororculum. The sequence continues at coordinate 2,059,288 of OU618544.1, read as the reverse complement.
TATAGTAATCGATTTTTTCATCCCATCCCTATCATTCAATTGTCAGAACTGTCAAACGGTACTTCTTAGATTTGACGGACTGTAATTCCAGAGCTGGTGCTGAAGCAAGAACAAGAAGAGTACGCGCGTGAGGGTATCCAGTGGACGCCCATCCAGTACTTCAACAACCGCGTCATCTGCGAGCTGGTGGACGCGCCGCACCAGGGGATCATCGCCATCATGGACGAGGCCTGCCTCAACCCCACCAAGGTCGACAGCAGCCTCAGCGATTATACCTCGAACCAAACTTAATAGCGGCTCAGAAGTTCCTTGCAAGTACGGATTCAGGCCAATGGCGTTTGACTTGCTCTCTTTTTTCAAACGCTATGGCCTGAATGCGCATTCGTACGAACTTCTGAGCCGCCATTAAGTTTTGTTCGAGACAAAATCCATATCCATACTAATATTAAAAATGCGAAAGTAACTGTGTCTGTCTGTCCGTCTATCTGCCTGTCTGTATGTTACGCTTTCGCCGACTTTCACACTTAAACCACTGAACCAATTTTGATGAAATTTGGTATAGATTAGACCATTACAAATGACATAGGCTATATTTGGTCGCGATAAAAGGAGCCGCGGGCTAAAGCTAGTAATTAATAAACGTCAAAAAATTCGGATCGATTCTGGCAGCTTATTATAAAAACGTATACCATCCCCCTCAAAGGAATCACTAACCTTGCTAAGCCGATAACATGGAAACAGCAGTGTATGTTTGTTACGCAGATTTCTATCTGTAATGTCACTTACTTATGTGTAATGAGATATATCTTTCCAGACTTACATTATGTTTTCAAAAATACATATTGGGAAGCTACAGTTAATATGTCAATATCCTTAAATCGTTCCCTGAGGGAGTCTCTCTTGCCTCAACAATAAATGGCACGAACTGCCCTCTTTTGCAATATAAATATAGTTTCTAAATCTGCTGCATTTCCCCAAAGTAGTATTCCATAGGATATCAAGCTATGGAAGTAACTATAGTATACGAGGCTAGCAGTAGCTACATCAGTCAACTGCCTAATCCGTCACAGCATAAGCAGCAGAGCTAAGTTTATTGGCCAGAATGGTGATATGGTCACCCCATTGTAATTTAGAATCTATTGTAATTCCTAGAAAGGTAGTGGTGTTTACGAATTTTAACCCCTTCCCCCCAGCACGACATCAACGTCTATTTGCCTCACATTGGGTAGGGTAAACTTCATACATTTGGTTTTATCTGCATTCAACAATAGGTTGTTTGCAGAAAACCAATTTGACATGACATTCAAAATATTATTAACATTATTTGCATCTGTAACCTATTTGCTTTGAATATTAACGATGTATCATCTGCAAACAGTACTATGCCAGCTTGTGTCTCGACCATATAAGGCAAGTCATTGACATATACCAGGAATAGAAAGGGTCCCAGGATTGATCCTTGGGGTACACCTATTTTGTCATTTGACCCATTTGACTTTACGTTATTCACATCAACAGTCTGACTGAAGCCTATCCGTTAAGTACGACTCTAATAGCTCTATTGATTTCTTATCAAAACCATATTGAGTAAGAGCGTTTGATGGTCAACACAATCAAATGCTTTGGAAAGATCATAGAATGCCCCAATGGCATCCAGTTATTTTAAATGTGTGGTTTTTCTATTGGCAGATATCAGACCAGCAGTTGCTAGAAGCCATGGACCGCCGCCTCAACGGACACAAGCACTACACCTCGCGGCAGCTCGCGCCTACCGACAAGAAACTCAAACATGGCGTCGACTTCAGAATCACGTGAGTTTGCGTATACCGTTGACATATTTAACAGCCTCTGTGGCGTGGCAGTAGTGAACGCGGCCACTACGCAGGAGGTTAGTTAGGTTCGTTCTGTGTATCCTTATGAAATTGAAAGAAAGTTATTTTTGTCAGCGAAGATTACTTTTTGTCCTAGTGAAGAACCATGCATTCCACAAACGAACAGCATATACCGTTGAGTATTTGACTGTACATGTTATGGAATACTTTGACATGTTCTATTTATATTCTACCATAATCTCGGAATCTTGTATATCATTTTATTGTATTACTGCAGGCACTACGCCGGTGATGTGACGTACGCGAGCACGGGCTTCATGGATAAGAACAAGGACTCGCTGTGGCAGGACCTCAAGCGGCTCCTACACTCCTCCACCAACCAGTCGCTCTCGAACATGTGGCCAGAGGGCGCCACCAACATACAGAAGGTAACATAACGCACAAATTACGAATTTCTACAGAATTAAAACCACTTTGCTCACTTGTTGAACAAATGAATAACGTCCAACAAATGAGCAAAGTTATATTTGGCTGTGGTTCAACAAGTGAGCAAAGTTTTTTTGCAGCGTTCCAATTATGAATTTCTTGCTGGCGAACCATTTTTTTAGCGCTGACCAAAATGGGATTTTACTGCTAGTTTTTTTTAGCAAAGTCGTCCATTTAGAACTGAAAAATAAATATTTTAAAATAATTGGTCGTTCCGCAGACATCCAAGCGCCCCCTGTCGGCCGCCACGCTGTTCCGCAACTCCATGGGCGCGCTGGTCACAGGCCTGCAGAGCAAGGAGCCGTTCTACGTGCGCTGCGTCAAGCCCAACCCTCTGCAGGGGCCCAACACCTGGGACGAGCAGCTGGTGAGTAGCCCCGCAGGCCTGGCCTACCTTGACGTGATCATAGCGGGGTCTTATACTCTGTCCATTCGTTTATTTTCTTTTTGACAGCTTACGCATATGAATTACTGTTTTTATTTACGGAATAATGTACTACAGTAATGTCATACTTTATTGACGGGTAACGCCCACTTAGTGAAGTGCCCTGCGCATAACAAACAGACACAGACTATAAAACAAATCTTGAAATATGATAATTCGATCAATTGTCTACAAATCGATTTAGTTAATATTATTTATTACAATGATTTATCAGACTATTCTTCATAATTTACACTAGACTCGTCAGTTGAGTCCTCTATTGCTTGAATAATCAACTATTGATCCATTATATTGTAAATTACAAGGTCTCGATCCCAATCAGATATATTTATTTTTCTTGTCCTCTACACGACAGTCGCCCAGTTTTCAGGTGTCATATCACCTTTATTTGTAATTTAAAAAAACTTGATAAACAAATAATTAATATTTATATATTATTAAAAAATTGTCTCAAACTGTCAAAAAGAAAATAAACGAATGGACGGAGTATAAGTCCCGGCCTGAGCCCTATCAGCCTCAGCGTCTCCAAATATGATTCTACTCGAAACTACGGTTTCGGTTTTAATTCATATCCATACTAATATTATAAATGCGGAAGTAACTCTGTCTGTCTGTCTGTCTGTCTGTCTGTCTGTCTGTATGTTACGCTTTCACGCCTAAACCACTGAACCGATTTTGATGAAATTTGGTATAGGGGTAGATTAGACCATAGAAAAGGACATAGGCTATGTTTGGTTGCGATAAACGACATCCACGCGGGCGGAGCCGCGGGCAAAAGCTAGTAACTCTAAAAAAGTATGACGGTTTGATGTCAGTCCGATGTACGAAAGAGATAACAGTCTACAAAACCGTAAGAAAACGAATGGAATGTTTTTTTAAAGCGTTTAGTATGCTAACTGTTGATTAAGATAAGAAAAGTATATGTATTTTGATCGGTCCAAGTGGGATTCGAACCCGCGAACCTTCTCTTACAGGAAAAATGCTCAGACATTTTGGTCCAGAAGCTCAGTAGTTAGAGCATTCTGTCTGTCAGAGAAGAATCACGGGTTCGAATCCCGTCTAAACCGTGATTTTTTTCCTTTCTATTTTTTTTTAAAGAATATTAGAATCGAAGTTACTAATATTCCCTCTAACCCCTCCAAATAAGCTAAATTGCTTGTGTTAGGAGTTCGTTTCGAACCCGGGACCTCTCGATCGTAAGGCCGACTCCTTAATCACTAAGCTACCGACGCTCATCGGACGAAATAAATTGATTATAGCCGCACTCTCACTCTTCTTCCTAAAGTACCAAGTACCAAAACAAAAACCGAGTGTAGTAGTTTTCGACCTTAAGGCCGTTTTCTCAACTATAAACTATTTCCGTGTAGGTCCGTCACCAAGTCGCGTACCTGGGCCTGGTGGAGAACGTGCGAGTGCGTCGCGCCGGGTTCGCTTCCCGGCAGAGGTACGACCGGTTCCTCAAGCGCTACAAGATGCTGTCGCAGTACACGTGGCCCAACTTCCGCGGGAACTCCGACAAGGACGCCGTCATGGTGCTGCTCAGGGACCTCAATGTCACCGACGTACAGTTTGGACATACGAAACTCTTCATCAGGTAAGTCTTAATATTAATACATTTTACGAATTAGCTACTGGCTCTATATGCATGGAAACTTTTCATGCATAATAGTAGATTGTATTACAAGGGAGCAAAGTAGTATTTTTACGGCGAGGGCGCTACTTTGAATCAAGAGCAAAGCGAAGGATTCTAACGTAGAATCCTGAGCGCAGCGAGGGATTCAAAGTACACCGCCCGAGGGAAAAATAATTTGCTCCCGAGTTATACACTCTACTTTTCATCCCCTTTCTATGAGAAAATTTATTTCTCCTGAGATTTCGGGCGTAACAAGTTTTGTACGGCGCTGTTAGCTTCTATAATATCTAATTGTTTCAAGAGTTAACGCATTGTCACTTCCTTAACTCGAAGTAGAACTCTTTGCAAAATACAACTTAAATAGGTAATGTACTAATTACAAGAACAGAGAGAGGTAATTGGCGCTCTTTGTTTTTTTTTTTTAGTTAGCACAGGTCACCCCGAGCTATGCAGCCAACACGTACCAGCCAGTAATCCGTACAATTTGAGTTCGATTTCTATGAATGATAATGTTCCAAATTCAAATCACTTTTACGGCCCGCTGCTTGGCCTTGAACAGAAAAGAGCTATTTTGCGCCCCGCTACAGTGACAGTAAAGTGACATTTTTCGAATAGAAGGGATGAAAAAGCTATTTTCCGGAATAAAATAAAGGTTAAATAGTGTTTTACACGTGAGCATATTTTTGTGATATGACTTTGCCCACTTGTTGATCTATTGTTCAACAAGTGAGCAAAGTTAGTTTTTGTTGAAATTGCTCACTTTAAATCTCGAGTTATAGAATTGAATCACGATCTAACTTACACTATTTAGTACAATAAGTGATTTTAGTTAAAGGCACAAAATAAAATTAAAATACTATGTGATGAAATAACTTGTAATTTCAAAAGTCGCTGTTCGAAATTTGAATCACTTGTTCTCATGCTCGAACGGAGTGCGATTTAGGGCTGCCGCAAATGGGTCACAACCACAAAATGCCGTCACTGGCATATTTCTTGTAATTTTTATGCATTAATATTTGCACCGGTGACTACCACATGCTACAAATCGTCGCTACTCGCTTCTTGCGACCCATACCCGTTGTCCTACGTAAGCAACAAATGCGACAGCGCGCGCAAGCGACGCCATGTGTGACATTACGTTCCATATTTCAAGTGAGGTTTTCACGCGACACTACGTAGGACACAATAAAGAACACCGATCATCTGATATTTACGCATAGCGTGGAAACGCGTTGCGTTAGTGCATGTGTGAGTATGAGCATGAAGCTCACGTAGGACAATGCCGCACTGGCCACTAAACGCCGATACAAAACAATTGAAAATCGCGTGGGTCACGTGTTACACGTGACTCATGCAATTTTCGACACTAAACCTTTAACATCAGAGTCTATTATGACAACGCACGGGTTACAAAAGTAGCGATTTCCGACTGCAAGTGTCAACTACCGGCCACAAGTGGTTGTTGCGCGCTTCAGCCACTTTTTTGTGGTCGCTTTTTTTTTTCTTTTTAACCGTGGGGGAAAATCCTTCATGGATGTTATGCCGGACTCCTACCGACTAAAAACCCCCACGGTAACGCCCAGAAGCCTATGGATGGGAGCCCCGGGTAAGCCCTCGGAAGGATGTCCCAGGACTCCCATCAGACCTACGGCTACAATTGCGGCCTCGCCTTGGGGGTGGTTCGGGTGCTATCCCGCGTCTATGATGGGGTTTTCGGATGTTATCCCGCTTCTTATTTTTGTGGTCGCTTCATGCTTCTTGTGGCTGAAGTGTGTGGTTATTTTTTATCGTGCGATAAATCTCCACGGATACCACCCCCACGGAGCCGGTGGAGGTGGTTATGTCGGACTCGAACGGACTAAAACGCACGCCGTTTTGGGTCCTTGGTTGCCGGAGGTGATGACGTGTGTGTGGTTACGCCTATTTAACCCTTTGCCTGTGTGTGTCCAGGAGCGCCCGTACTCTGCACAGCCTGGAGGCGGCTCGTGCGGAGCTGATCCCGTCCATCGTGGTGCTGCTGCAGAAGCTGTGGCGCGGGACCGTGGCGCGCATGCGCTACCGCCGCATGAAGGCCGCGCTCGTCATCTACAACGCCTGGAAGTGAGTCTTTATACACCTTTACTTACGAATATGTACGTTTACTTGGAAACAAATAATATCAGGAGCAGTCGCGTCTAATGCTTTTTTCTTACTTGCAAATTTTTTATTAGAAGCTATACATGTCTTAGTAAATTCGAAATTTACAGCTCTTCCCCTTAAGCCTTGGTCAAATCAACGCGTTCAGTTTGCGACCACAGTAGCGTGTGTGGTGGTGATCATTTGTTGTGTACGAACTTGGCGAACACAACAACTGATCGCGACCGACTTGGTTAAGACTTTAATGGATGTATCTAAATTATTATTATTGTTTTTATTTCATTTATTTATCACACGTAATAGATTACAACCAATAAGAAATATAATAATACTACGAGGTAATAGGTTTAGAGCCCAGGTTGCATTCCACAAGAACGCGCGTACAAATGAATTAAGATGAAGGAGTTTCTAACAATAACATATATAAAGCTAGTTTACAATTTTACATTTTTGACACATTAAACATAACGGAGTTCCTAACGACGGTTGATTTGAAAGTTTAAAAGTTGTTTTACCATTCCAACAAATAAAGTTAGCTTAGGAACAAAAATATCGAAGACTAGATAATTCTTGGTAATTCACGAGTTCACCTTCCGCATGTTAGATCAAGCTCACCCTGTGTACTGTCGGCAGACGCTACCAGTACCGGCGCTACATCGCGTCGCTGCAGGCGGAGTTAAAGCGCGGGCGCGGCGTCATCACCCGCTGGCCGACCGCTCCCCGCCGCGTGCAGGCGGCCCTGCTCCAGGGGGCGTACCGCCGCTGGCGCGCGTACCTCACGTTAAAGCCCATCCCGCGCGAGCAGTGGCCGCAGCTCAAGATGAAGATCTGTGCCGCCAGCGCACTGCGCAGGCGCCGCGCCGCCTGGGGGCAGAGCCGCCAGTGGCTCGGGGACTACCTGGCCGACTACAAGTACAACGACAAGGCCGGTGAGTGCACCAACCTGTACATTGTTTAGTCACGTTTAGTCAAATACATAACATAACATAAACTCACGCCTGTATTCCCCGAAAGAGTAGGCAGAGGTGCTAGCACCCACATTTCGCCAGTTTATGTTTAGGTGGCGAGCCTATTGCCATTAACCGGGCACTTATAAACCGGCGATAAATACACACATAACTTCGAAAAGCATCGAAAAGTTATGGGTGTGGGCCATGGTAAACCTGGGATCGAACCCGAGACCTCGTCTCAGCAGTCCAGTACCCATACCACTAGGCTATCGCATTTGTCAAATACGCATTTGGTCCAACTGCCAAAAAACGACTTGGATATGTTAGGTTAGAAGGCCTTCGTGGTTTTTTTTTATAACCACCCAGAAACCGGATAAAAAGTCTGAGTTTTGACAATTAGACCAAATGTGTATTTGACCAAACGCAACTAAGCGCCTTACTCCTCTGCTATAAAAGAGCGTAAATACGCTGACTGAGAATTTCCCAGCTATAGGCAACGCCAACGTGTAGACAGCATATTTGACTATTCTGGTCAACACTCGCTACCGTTTGTCAAGTTGGCCGAGTGATACCGAACGCCAACGTGTGTAGAGCTCACAAAACTCACCATCATCAACATCGGGTCCTTTAGGCGGACCGCAAAAAGGCATCTGATAGGACTGTCAAGCTAAGTGCCACTATTTTAACGTGGTCTATAATGGTGACCCGCTTTCCTGAGACTTTATCTTTAGCATACCACATGGCAAGTTGAAGTCAAGTTGACGTTTGACTATATAAAAAAAAAGTTAATCCCGATTGCTTGCCGATTGTGTGTGTGTGTGTGTGTGTGTGTGTGTGTGTGTGTGTGTGTGTGTGTGTGTGTGTGTGTGTGTGTGTGTGTGTGTGTGTGTGTGTGTGTGTGTGTGTGTGTGTGTGTGTGTGTCTGTGGCATCGTAGCACCCAAACGGATGAACCGATTTGGATTTAGTTTTTTTTTGTTTGAAAGGTATATGAGTCGGGAGTGTTCTTAGCTATGTTTGAAAAAAATCGGTCCAAGATGGACGCCGCCACAACATGTTGGAATACAAATTTCGTTATAATTCCCTCAATATGGGTATCAAATGCAAAAGCTTGACTAGTAGATCAATTTAAAAAGTATAAAATAAAAAATAAATTACAAAATTTAAAAAACCCCCGTCACAAAAAACACTAAAAAGTTGAAAATAAATGAATAAATTTTAATTCAACGGTTGCCATGTCGGGGGACCTTACGATATAAAAGAGTACTTAACCAGTTACGGTCCCCCGACATGGCAACCGTTGAATTAAAATTTATTCATTTATTTTCAACTTTTTAGTGTTTTTTGTGACGGGGGTTTTTTATCTTAATTATGACCGTGAAAACATAATAACAATCTAACAATTATTCTTTCTAGCAATCTACCAGTCTCAAATAGCATCACTACAAAAGTCTCAGCAGCTCGGGCGGCCGCTGTTCACGTGTAAAGTCCACAAGTTCAACCGCTACAACAAGTTGGCGGAGAGGTGTTTACTCGTCACTGAATCCTTTATATTCAAACTGGATGCCAATAACTTCAAACCGCTCAAGAAACCCACGCCTATCACTGAGGTAAGGCAGGATAGTTGCCGAAAACTGTATATTATTTTAATATACAAGTGATTAAAAATACTTACAATTAAACTCTTCGATTTCTTAAATCAGAAATTATTACTGCGAAGAGGCATTCCGTATCCTAGTTGCGTAAATTGTTTAACGGACCAATTCCATCATTAATAAATGAAAAGACAAAGGATGGTTGTAATATTCTGCTAATTAGCGTGGTGACCGTTATGGAATCCAAACGGTATGCTTATAAATTCTTAATAACCAACCGGTTCGACTAGCCACGTAAATTGTTTATTGGACCAATTCCATCATTAATAAATGAAAAAGATAAAGGATGGTTGTAATATTCTGCTAATTAGCGTGGTGACCGTTATGGAATCCAAACAGCATGTTTATAAAATCCAAACGGCATGTTTATAAATTCTTAGTAACCAATCGGTTCGACCAACCTGAAGTGTGTTATAGGCTTAAGATGGTTATACAATATTGAACTTCTCCATTCTTGTAATATTTTATGTTTGCAGGTTGGAGCTCTGAGGATAATGAGTTCAGAAGCTCAGCTGGTGGTGATCAGCATACCTTCGGCGAAGAATGACCTGGTCGTGGGACTGGCAGCCACTTATGATTTAGTTGGGGAGTTAGTTGGTGTGTTAGCTAACAGATATAACATGTAAGTACAATATATTAATTCATTTCGGATGTTGCAGGTAGTGTAAGGTATAATCAAATAAGTTGTTTACTTAATAAAAAAAAATTGACTTACTAAGCGCAACTTTTTTCAGAGTTCACGCTTTCGATAAATTTGCATTTGTAATTAATTTTGATACAGGTTTTAAGACAGTTTGTATTTTCTTTTTAATTTTCCCGAGTGTCATTATTTTGTTTTTGTCGATTTCTTCTGTTTAATCCATATTCTCACGTTCGCACACATGTTCGCTTGACTTTTGAGTATTATAGGTTGTCTCGCAACTGTAAATTATAATAATAAGCCCTTTATTCTGAACTTCACATAGATATATAAATAATAGTAAATGTTCTTGCTATAGTATGTCCCGAAGCTCAGTTTGCCTCTTGCATAGACTTCCTCTAACTCTTTCCATTGCGCCCTGTCACTCGCAACTCTTCTCCAGAGAGGTCCCACCGTGAGTTTCAGGTCGTCTTCTCATCTGGTTTGTTGGCGTCCTCTGCTTCTCCTTCCATTTGTGGGGTACCCAGTGTAAATTTTATTATCAAGTGCTTTTTTAACGCGTGATTTCTCTGGCAGGCTAACGGGACAAGAGTTGCCAGTAGAAGTAGAGAGTGGCGCCACCACCCGCTGCACCCTGGGCGGCAAGACGCGAGCACTGCAGGCGTCAGTGCCCGCCTCGCCGCAGGCCACCCTGCCGCCCTTCACGCACGCGCACAACGTCATCACCTACCACCCCGCCTCGGCGCGCGCATAGGACACAGAGAAGGTACTACTCTACTGAATAATGGTGAACTACATCATAATGGTCTTCATTCAAACAAGAAAATCGCTAAAATAAGAGCAAACCAGGCGCGGTCCGAAAAGTGAGGGGGGAGGTTCACAGGGGACAGAACTCCCTAAGTCAAAAAGTATTCGATTTCTGAATTTTTGAAGGAAAATTTACACAAAATCACCCCCCCCCCCTCAATCGTAACTCTTTTTTTTTAGGATGTAGTTGCAGCCTGTAATTATGGTCCCTTCCATAATTACAAGCTACCACATGGTTTGAATGAATTTTTTATAGCATTTATTATGCTAACTGTTAAGTTCGAAAAACATTGGCAAAAATGAAATGCTCAAGTGAGACTCGGACTCACGACCTTTCGCTTACAGGGCGGTTTCCAACAGTTCGTAAGAATGTTGGTAGATGGCTGCACCATCGCCCTTATAGACGGATATAAAGGGGAGGAAAATTTGGAATGATGCAAGTGGTGCTCAATAGCTCAGTTGGCAGAGCAGTCGCCCTGTAAGCGAAAGGTCGTGAGTTCGAGTCTCACTTGAGCATTTCATTTTTTCCAATGTTTTTCGTACCACATGGTTGTTCGTATTGTCTAACTAAAGTCAATTTAACGTGATACGAAAAGAGATGACTATATATCGCCTTGCTAATTATTGTAGGTACGAGTATTTAGTGACGGTTACTTGTAGTTATAATTTTTGTTATATACAACGGAAATTAATGAAATATCTAATAAGTTTGTAAAAATCTATAAGGAACATGAAATGATATATTATAACCGTTGCAACCTATATGTACTGTGACACTTCGATATTTAAAACATAACTTCGATTCACAACCTTCAAACAAAATGAAAGGTAAACAATATTTAGCGACAATTAGAATTGTATACTTAAGGCGATTGGCACACTGCGACGCGCGACGCGGCGTCGAGCGTTGTTGCGTCGACGCGGCGTCGCGCTCGTCGCCTCTACGGAGCTCATTTTGTATAGAAAAACGCGGGGTCCCACACACTGACAACGCAATCACGCGCGTTGCCGCAGAATACGCGCGTACAAGCAGAAAACGCGAGGTATGGCACACTGAAATCTGCAATCACGCGCGTGATTTTCGAGGGAGTTTTAGTCCGAGAGCTGTTAGAAATTTCTGTGTAGGTATTTGAGACGAATTTTAAATTAATATTTTTGCAATGCAACATGACTAACGTCAAATTTAGAGCGCTTTCACATCAACTGACGTCTGATATCCAATATCCGACATCTGAGATCGGAGGAAGTCAAATATCGATGCCCAATATCGGGTATTGGAGCCGACACCACTGTTTTGGCTCGTTATCGGAACACGCAGAGACTGCAAGCGACTTTCAACCTAAATGGCATTTTCTTAGTTACGTCTCTTTTTGCGTTAATAGATGACGCTGATCACGAATATAAGAAAAAAAATAGTTACTATGTCATGTCAATAAGTCGAAAATAGCTTGCACTTCTAATCATTTTCTTTTCATCTCTAGCGTTCTTAATATAGTCTGGGCTATCGAGCTAATGGCCGGATGGCTTTACTTTACTTTTCTCAAAATTTTAGATTACTTCACACACTTACCTACCAAAAAAATTCTAATATCTCTCGGACTATCGCGCCAACGCGCGTCGACGCCCGACGCCGCGTCGAGCGTTGCAGTGTGCCAATCGCCTAAAAGGTTTGTACGTAAAATAATTATATATGCAGTAAACAATAGTTCTCAAAAAACTTGAAAATGATTCCAATATCATTACATAGTTCTTAAGAATTATGGTAGATGGCTTCTATGAATTAAAGGCGTTTAATTAGTAAATATGAACCGCTCTTGGTATTGCCTTTTCCAATTTAAATGTATAAGGATGTAAATGCTTCAAAATGTATTAATCTTTAGTTGCCAAATGTTATTAGTGAGGCCTTAAAACGTAATATATGTGATTTAATATATAAAATATACAGTATACATATATTATACTGTAATGTAATGTAATTTTTACATTTATACCTAACACTAAAAAGTTGATATCGCGTATCGATACGTTTGAACGAAGTGTGAATAGTCTTTAAAATAAATTTGTGAAATTGTAAATATTATTATGCTTTTATAGAAATTCCGTTTAAGATTATTTATTAAAGGCATTAAAACAATTAATTTAATTGTAAGTACCTTAATAAGTTATTAGAAAAATGTTAACGCTGTATTTAGAATTTAAACATTTATTTCTTATATTAATGATGACACTATAGGCTAGATAGTAAAGATGTCGTCATATTTGTTTTATATAGACATGAAATTGTAAAGATAGATTGTTTGTGTATCCCTGTGTTTAAACCAATGTATACCACACTGTGAAAAAAATACTTGGTAAGGTACAAAAGCTGCTGAACACATAAAAAAATAGATAAGATGGTATTCTTTCCAGTAAAAAAACCTATACTTCATTCGGTAAGGAACTTTACTAAACATTAAACAATGAATGAATGAATATAGCAAAAGAATATTAGAACCGAAATTCCTAATATTTCCGCTAACCCCTCCAACTAAGATAAATTGCTTGTGCTAGGAGTGGGTTCACATCGGTGGTGTAATGGCTAAGATTCGAATCCGGAACCTTTCGTGAGGCCGGCTCTTTAACCAATAAGCTACCGACGCTACACATCATATAGGAAATATCATAATGCCCAACTGAAGTCAATTTAGCATGATATCTGATAGCAAGTGGTCGGCAATGAACGTTCGCAACACCTGAGGTGTCATTAAAATAAGAGAGAAGATAGAAAAAGGAAGAGAGGTATTGGATGAGATGGCACACCTATTTCTGTGCTACCTATTGCTATACAACCTGCAACTTCTGGTATTTTACCGTTTCTAAAATACCAAAAAGGTGTCTTTCTTTGCTACTTACGAGTGGCTCATTTTGTCTTTCGATAAGAAGGAAATACAAATTTTCTGCCATGCACACGCATTGTGTCAAATACGCAAAGTTCTTTCCAAGTCACAGGTGTGTTCTACGATATGGTGTAATAATAATATGTAAAAATAAGGCTAGATTTCACCAGTGAAAAGCCTGTAAACTGAGCTATTACGTTTAAGAGCGGATTCCACCAATAGGAAGGTAGATTATAACTACAAGCATATACATACTATCGCAAGAACCCAGTTTAGGTGAAAGGATTTTTATTGGTGAGATTCAGTCTTACAGAACGAAATTAACTTGGTAGATGGCTCCACCGTCGCCCTTAAAGACGGGGAAGAGAAGGGAAATTTGAAGCGATTCAGGTATGGCTCAATAACTCAGTTGGAAGAGCATTCCCCCTGTAAGGGAAAGGTCGTGGGTTCAAGTCCCACTCGAGCGCTTCTTTTTCCCGATGTATTTCGAACTTGGTATCGTAGTTTAGTTCACCTTCATTGTAGTTCTTATTTATCGGTGAAATCCACTTCAAGTATGAAAATGAGTTGTACGTAATTATTTACAGTTAATACTGTTGTCGTTATAATAATAATATTTATCTATAATTATGTGCCTTAATTATTATTTTAATTAATATTATTTTTGGATCCGTTTAATAGATTATACGAAGACATCACATTATGTTATAAAGTTGTAAATATTTTTAACTAATTATAGAAGCGCATTTTACCCAAATAAGGGTATTTCCAGACCCCAGTTAGGTGCACACAGCAATAATATTTTATTAAGTTATTGCTGATGAATTAATGAGCTTGTAGTAAACATCAAAATTGGGTATGGGGTCTGCAATGACCCGCTGCTTATGTACATTGAAAAAGAAGTTATTATTATTATTTAATAATAAAATGTGCTAATTTTAAAATAGCGTTTATTGTTTGATAAAACGCACAAATATGAGATTAATGTTCATTTCGGCTATGTAATTATTTAGTTCTAGTTCACGCGTTTTGAAAACGTGATGGTATGGAATGGAGACCCAGCCCCAGCTTGGGTTTTTACTTCACGATATTTACACAAAACTCTGTTGATTTCTTTGTATGAAAATTCACAAGAAAAAGCATAGTTTAAGCTTCAACTTTTATTCATATAAATTGCATGAACTATTAAAATGTACGATAGGCATTACAGGGAAAAATATAATATTATTTTTCTGGAACAATTGAATTTTTTCGAAGTTTTTGTGTTTGTATTACGACAACTATTTAACCTCGCGTCTTAACTGGCCGTTTCTTGTTTATGATATAAGCCAGAGCCTTCTCAAAAAACTAGATGCGAATGTTACGAAGACATTGAAGTCGTGGCTGGGGCTAGCTCAGTCGGCAGACCCATCGACATTATATAGAGCCTCAAATAACTTTGGAATGACGTTCAAGAAACCATCGGAACTATATAAACATCTAAGAGTAACCAAAATGCACGTCCTAGCGAAATCAAAAGACGAAATCGTGCAAGCTCTTCCAAAAGACCAAAGTACTAAAGAGCTCGAGTCGCGCCTCCAATTCCATAAAAAATTCATGATAGGCTCGCAGACTGGTAGGGTAGGTTTGGGTAATACTAGGAGGCAGTCAGACAAAGACATAACAAAATCTTTTCTTCAAGTAGATGAAAATAATACCTACAAAGTGCACGCAATGAACCTAGAAATACAAAACGAATGGTTAACACTAGGTGAATTTTGTATTCCCATAGCCTTAAAATGGCGTACCTTAATATACGACTGGTCACCGGCTCTCCTTAAATTCTATCTCAATGCATTCCAGTTGACCCTCCCCGACCAAAGCAATCTTGTCAGATGGGGAAAAGCCACAGATAAAACATGTAACTCATGTGGTGAAGCAATTGGTACTGCTAGGCACCTACTGGTGGGTTGTAGGACGCTATTAGACCGGGGTCATTACTCGCGCCGACATGATAAGGTATTAGAAATCGTACGTGAGGCGGTAAGTTTGGCGGTAGCTAGAGCGAAAAAGGGTTTAACCACAAACCAAAGAAATGACGTCGCGTTTGTAAAGGAAGGCTGCTCAAAAAAGACAAATCAAAAGCCGTACTCAATTTTGATAGCAGCCGCTGATTGGACATTACTCGCAGATTCGTATGAGAAACACTATAAAATACCGGAGGATGTTTGTGCCTCGTCATCCAGACCCGATATATTCCTATTTTCAAAACAGCAAAAGCGTGCAGTACTAGTAGAACTCACAGTACCGTGGGAAACTAACATACCTAAAGACCACGCTATAAAAATAAACAAATACTTTGACTTGACCAACGAGTTAACCAAAAATGGCTATGTGGTTAAACTCTACGCCGTGGAAGTGGGAGCAAGGGGAATTCCAGCTAAATCCCTGTATAACTTATTTAAAGACCTCGGATTGCCAAGAGCTTCAGTAAGCTCTTTACTCAAACGAATATCTAAAACGGCGTTGATAGGATCTTACCAAATTTGGATAGGTAGAGGGGGGAACACGACTGACGGTGGAGGTGAGCGCTGATGCATCACAAGGTGGCCACCCTAAACCTACACCTGGGTCGCAAGTCCCAGGCGCCGTCGCAGTGTTCCTCTCTGTACCACGCCATGGACCCGGCGACCGCACGGTGAATCCATGGAATGCTAAGAACCGGATCTCTTATTATTTAAATTCAGGGAACAAAATAATAAAATAACACTTTATATTGCAATTGAAACCGTTATACTAGGTTCTTTACAACGAGTATAAATATTCGATTGTTCTTGAACGAATTATCCACATTAAAGTAATATTGATTTTGAATGTGAATTAATTATTTTTTATATTTGTTTATTTATTATTGGTTGTGTTAATGACTTAAAAAAATAGGAAGAGTATTAAGATTAAGGATGTATACGCATTGTGGACATTTGCTGGCGGCAAACGGTGAACTAATGTATACAAAAGTCATAAGAAACGATAATTATAAGATTTTATACCGTCTAATAAGTTTGTGTCTTCTTAGGCTGGACTAAAAGTCCGTACGTGTGCAGTATCGGCCGAATACGGTGGATGAATTCACAGACCTTACTGCAATGGTTTTGTAAAGATATTTTGGTGTAAAATAGGATTATAAATCTCAGTCAGTAAAATGACAAGTGCAACTAATACAAAAAAGGTCTTTTTTTATACGGGACACGTCAATTTGCATTCACCTCGCCTGATGTTAAGCTAAAGGCAAAGTCTCGGAAAGAGGGTCACCATCGCAAACATGTACCATGTTAACAGTGGTGGCACTCAGCTTGACGGCCTCATCAGATGCCTTTTCACGCCCCGCTTAAAGGACCCGGGACTGTAGGAAGAAGGAAACACGTGAGCTGGCAGGGAGTTCCAGGTCTTAGTGGTGCGGCATAGGAATGAGTCACTGAAACGCGGACCCGTAATAGTGATGTTCGACAATCAATAGTGATGTTCGACAATTAATAGGCTTAAACATTTTAGTCATTCTTTATTTTATTACCAGATCACTATTTATTTGAGACAAAAAACAGCAGCACTGGAAATGTCATTTTACTGACTGAAATTTATATATAGTTTAGCAGTCTTTATATGTTACGTTCACGATTGATTTTATATATTTTAATATCCATTTTTCAGTGAAACTTAATACAATACCGCCAAATATTATTGACAAAACGATCATAGAAATGGGCATGAGAAAAATGTTGATATACTAAAATAAGTAAGAAGTGCACGGACTTTTTGGTCAACCTATTATAAAAATAATATACCTTTGTCTCCGTCTTAAGAATGATGTGATGTAATGTAATATAGAGACGCAGTGTAATTATGTTATTTATTAATTTAGTTCAGTATTATAATAGCTTACGGCTAAATGTTATTTCGGGTAATTTGTAACAGAATTATTCTTTATTAAATTTAAAAAAGACAGCAGTAATTAAAGTTTTTTGTTGTTTAGAAAGCAAAGTTTCTTTATACTATTTTTTTTTATTATACTGGAATTGCTTAATATTTCTACAGTAAACACAAATTAGAATATATATACATCATCTACCTGCTCTTTTCCTAATTATATGGAGTTACGCGTAACATTTTTATCCTCAGACATTATCTCCTCGGTAACTTGGCAAGGGAGTTACTCTCTTCCACGCAATCTCTCCTTTTCTCGGGCCTAAAGCCCACATTCCCAGCTTTTAACGTAGAGAACTTAAATTATACACAAAACGTGAAGAAGACATCAAACGATATTGTCTTTTATTATCTTCAATTAAGGCTCAATTTTGTATAGCAAATATGTTGTGTAACGTTCCGAGGTTGGTTGGATTTTATTTTGGTTGTGTTCTTAAACGGTATTCTGTAACTAGTCACCCGAAGTAAGCAAGTTTAGTGGTTAACAACGAGTTATTCTAGTTGTCGGTACATGTATATAGCTGTTATTATTTGTAACGAGTAACGAGTGATGATCGTGCCTTGCCGTGGTGCCATTGATACGCAATGTGTTAAATACAATAATTTTACATTCTTTTTGGATTTTATTTCGGTTCACTATCCATTTGTATCAAAAAATAACCATAAAATATTCTGGCATATGATTATTTAGACTAATGATATTTTATTTATATTATATAAATATATTATAAGTGCCCGGTTAATGGCAATAGGCTCGCCACCTATTACATTGGGACCTAAACATAAACTGGCGAAATGTGAGTGCTAGCACCTCTGCCTACCCCTTCGGGGAATACAGGCGTGAGTTTATGTTATGTTATGTTATGTATATTTATGCATATTTTTTTTGTCCTCAATTCAGCATAATATTGGTCTTAACCTAACCTAACCTAACCTAAATGTAATTATTCCACAGTACATATGCTGCTAAAAATCAATTATGACCAAGTATAATTATGCCAAAAAAAGTAGGTATGCCAAATTCATTGTGCCGAAACATTTTAGGATTACATATATGTTAGCGAAAGGGATCCCGTCTCGATCCCGAAGGGGTCCCGATCCCGGACGTCTGTTGGAGCGAACGAGTCCTAGAGTGAAGACCGCGATAAAGCCAACGGAAGGTAGGACACCCCCTAGCCAGATGGACTGACGACCTGAAAAAGCGGGCAGGGATAGACTGGATGCGGAAAGCGGAGGACCGGGTGAAATGGCGGACCTTGGGAGAGACCTTTGTCCAGCTGTGGACTGCGGTAGGCTAAATAAATGATTGATTGATTTGCTACCTTCTTCGTTCTAGAAACTAGATATTTTTATACCACTTAGGTGGCACACAAGCACATGGCCCACCTGATGGACAGTTTCCATCATTTGTCCACTACACTGATGGACATGCCATCGTTGTAGTGGACAATAAAAATAAACGAGGTTATATGGGACAATAGAAAATCAAACGAACTTACCTGTAAGTGAAGTTCGATGATTATTAAACGATGTGATTCGCACAAGAGACATTATAATTTACTTGTAGTAGCACGCGTGAGTGCTGCCATCGTACACAATTTTATAGCAACATTTAAAAAGAGAAAGACAAAAAAATGTTAGCTAACTTGGGGGTATCTCATACCTACACGTTTTGTGTGGCGGCCATCGTGCACTTGTTTTTTCTTGTGTGTTGAAATATATTAGATTTATAGTGATAGTTTGTGTGATTTGTGCCGGAACAAGATGGAAAAGCGTTAACATTACAATGACGATGAAGAGGAATACTTAAAACGAAAAATAAAGAAGCTAAAACGCCGTTATATGGTATAAAACGCGAGGTTATATGGGACAATTTTCAAACAAGTTTAAAAATCGTATACTTAAACGAAAGCAACTGCGTTCTGACCTCTCCAGCCCGAGAGAATACCCTGCACCAGTACTTAGTCCATCAAACAGCACCTGGCTAGTAAGTAAGATTGGCTAACAAGTTATGGTTACGTAAAAATTCTTAATAGTTAGCGTAAAACGTTTGCCGCTGACTGTACCTATGAGTTATATCACCCACGCCGAAGCCCCGCACTATTGAAAACTTGTACCTACGTAGGTAAGTATTTATTCAGTTCAAAATAACTTGTTACCTACGTCAATGGCATTGTTTAAAGCTTGCGCGACTACACATTGAAAGAAAATTTTACGTCAGCAATAAGTTTTATTTCGTTCAATACCTACGTAGGTATATACTACCTAATTTACTAACTCCATTTAATCACACAGTCTCATGTAATACGTATTCAGGTTTCTTCCAAACTTTGCTACCATCCTCTCTTTCAGGGATTCGATGGAGAGTATGGAGATGGAAAAAATATTCTACTTATCGTACTTACATTCGACCAAACGCGAGTAAAGTTTATTCTTAGAATAAACAGGCAATATCACCCACGTATTGGCTGTTTATTCTAGGAATAAACTTTACTCGCGTTTGGTCCTACAATATTTTAAGTAGGTAGCGTCGCTTCGTAGCGTAGAGAGGGGGTGTATTGTGAATGTCTGTCCCAGTCGTGTCTGACGGCGGGTGTGAGGCTGCCGATCGGGGCCTCTTTCGGGTCTTCCGACGCAGATCCCTTTTTGCCCGACTGCCGATTGTGCCTTGCTAATGTCGGTCGCCTGATGCTTGGTGCTTGGGTTGGACCCTTACCCTGTGCGGGGTACCAAGCTGATCGTAACTGCCGCTTCCGACAGACTCTTCTCATGGTGGTTTACTATGAGTAGGTTGACCGGAGGACTTTTCGGGGTCTCGGTTGTTGGGCCTTTTGCGCATGACTCGAGCGTATACCTGTGTGGCTAGGTAATTGAGCCACACGTGATCTTCTGCCACATCTTCGGGTACTCCTACCACCAATCGTATCACCAAGGGCATTGCCTCTTGGCGGATGAGGGTCCATTCGCCTATCTTTAGGTCTGCCCGGTGTCCGTTCTGGAGCTTTATGAGACCAAGTGGGTCCAGTCGTTTCCCCGCCACGTTTCCAGGCAGCTAGATTGAGACCTTATGGGCGTTGAGCCTTTTCGGGATGAGCGCCATTGAACTCCCCAAGATCGCAGCTCATTAGCCGAACGACAGATTCAGGCTGTTGACTTCGCTAATGGCGGAAAGGCCGGGTCCGCGGAGCGCACGACTCAAAATCTGTCAAAATACAGACGCAGCCGTGCACGCACACATCACCGAGATGCACAGTGGGCTGCAAGACGCTCTTTACCAGTCAAAATAATGGTGAAAATTCTCTTACCAATGATGAAAAAACTATTTTAAGCCTTGTGGTTAGAGTGCATTTTTGAGTAATATGATTTATTGTGACGTATTACGTCTGTCAATTACATTTCGTATCTCTTTTCTTCTTATACATTCATCTCTGTCATATTATGTTACGTGACGTCATTGGCATGTCTTTTGTTTCAGTGTCATACATAGCATGTTAAACTTTTCAAAGAGATTATGAGATTTCGAACAAAATAAGGCTGGGGACATACCTACACCTAATTGTTGATATCTGAGGATGCCCACCGCGTAGACAGACCATACCTGCCAGTTATGTACAAAAGAAACGATATTTAAAAGCCCGAATTACAAAATTCCGAAGTTCAAACCTGTACGAAATATCAAACTACGAGATACCGAAGATCACATTAGTTTATATTTTATGTATAGAGCGCGCATATTAATCAAAATGTATAGGAGCCGAGATAAGATAAAGTCAAAGTGTCAAGAAAGGGCCACCATTACAAACACGTACTTATTTAACAATGGTGGCACTCAGCTTGACGACCTTACTAGATGCCGATCCGATTGTCGTTTAGTGGTAGTGGCGTGCTCTGAAGAGTGGAATGGTGTAAGAAAAGAAAATACCTTTGCTGTGCCTGCGTCTTCTTAGCATTGAACTCCACCAAGTTCTCAGAGCGCCATTGCAAAATGTGATCCACGATCCGGACAATCTCAGTGACAAGAAGCTACCCTTTTTCATCGATATCAGACTGCGGAGCCGCAGGATTTCCGTGATAACTTTCGTGTAAGGTGCTATCATCTGCATAGCAATGAAAGCTGAAGAAAGAGAGTGATGGGGAGAGAGGACACGAATACGGCGCTCCTGCAGGCACCTAGCAACCCAATTGCACAGTTTCAGGGTCCGTCTTGCAGCTCTTCTTCCTACATTTCCTCCCCGGCTGGAGCCGGATGGGGAGGTTATGTCGGACTTGAACCGACTAAAACCGCACGCCGACTGAGGGTCGTGGTGCTAGGCCGGAGGTGAGGTTGTCTTAGGCATATCCCTCGCACCCCGGCTAACCATCAGGGCCATCCCTTGCGTCTGGCCCTCTTCGGGAGGAGGACAACCAGGACTCGCCCTAGAGTGGGGTGGCGCGCTTCTTAGCACGCCGCCGCCGTGGCCTGCTTCTGCTGGGGTGACAGGCGGCTCTATCCGTCAGCCCCAGGCCCGCGCTCATGAGGGACGGAGGTGTCTGTGCCCTCCGACGCCCGAGTTGCCTACGCACGCGGGTGGTGTGATCTGTAAGTAAGAAGGAGACGCTGGCCACCCACGCGTCCGCACAGCGGACCATCGCCGTGAGCAAGGTGGCGAGGATGAGAACTCTCACTCCCAGGGCCGCCACGAGCTCCCACCTTGCCGGCCACTCGGTGAGCGTGTGCAGTCCCGTGACGTCGCTCGCGTCGCAGTGATGGCACTCGGACGTTCGCTCCTTATCGATCAGACGCAGATTGACGTGATTGTACCAACGAAGGCGGCTCTCTTGCGTATCTGCGACATTGCGATACATAAGGCTTCTAATCCAGTGCACCAGGTCTACTGGTGGTCGCACTAACTGATACCCGCGACTCCTGCGACTCTAGTGATGCTGCTAAATATGAATCAGTATCTTTAATATAACATAAGCCAACGAAACTTTTTTTATTACTAATATGTACGGAAACAGCTACTTTACAATATACATAATATATACTTACCTATACAATCATATAAAATAGACCATGAAGTTAGTATCTAATTATAATTTCATTACAATAGAACCTAAAAATATTGTTTCTACAAAAAATATTTTAACTAGGTATATCCCCAACTTTACAGTTCAAACCTTAAAGCAAGTATGTCAAAATCTGAAACATTATGCTATAAATGTACCAACGAAAGTGTGAAATGGCTAAAATCGGAACCATGGTTGTCACTGTAAAATGCATACTATTTTATTGCCGTCCAAATGATTAATGAAGACGGTGGCGCCATTTTTCATTTCATATATTTCTTGGTAGGCCTATTTGTGTATGCATGAACTGTCATCACGCGCCAAAGAGACGTGCTCCTGCTTCGAAGGCCCGTGGGCGACTGACGGGCGATGAGAAAAAATATGGCAGAAAAAAGACACTATTTTACGCGTTTTTCAGTAACTTTGAAGTGATTTTTTAGATTGAATACTAAATGTATCATCAAATAAGTTTTGTCTTCCCTATCAAGAAGTCTTTGACTTTCAAATGTATACCGGTTCATTGCTAAAATCACTCATTTTCAATATGAATTTACTCAAAAACTGGAGCCTATTTCACTTAGCCTGTATGGAGAATTTACCTACGTAAAATATATCTAGATTTTAGGGCTTTTAAAGAGGAAGTCCTTGTTTGTAAAGGTACAAAAAACGTACACGATATATTTTATTGGTTTCTTCAGTGTTCATAAAGTGTTTCTTTTTATCAATTTGTGTTGATTTATTGGGTTAAATCTGAAAAATACGAAGGCATGTTTTTGCATTTTTTCTCAATTGTGTGCGTTTGTTGACGTTTATTATATAACAACTATTAGGTTTTAAGAGTTTAATATAAGCATACGATCATTTTTGGTCTTTGATTGTAATATATACAAAGTATCATTGATATCAATCATATCTAAATAGGTTAAATATGAAAAATTGTAACACTCTTTTCGGTGATTTTCACGATCTGGCCCCTTAAGGTCGAAAATCGTTTTTCTGTTCTTATTAGTCTTTGTAGTCGGTTCCGAGACCCATGTAACATTCCAACCTAACGATTTTGCTATCGAAACCTACCGATCTCGCTAACGATTTTGCTATTGAAACAATTCTTTTTTTTTTACGAAACGACTAGGCTGCCAACGACTATACAATCTGGGTGTATATGTACCATTTTAGAGATTTTTAGCGTATTTTAGTTAGTTTAACAATACAGAATTAGCATCAGTACCTTATCTCATGAAAAAGGCATATCCACATGACTTTGATATATTTTAACTATTCTGATACTAAATGGACCGAAAATCCATATCCATACTAATATTATAAATGTGAAAGTAACTCTGTCTGTCTGTCTGTCTGTTTGTCTGTCTGTCTGTCTGTCTGTCTGTATGTTACGCTTTCACGACTGAACCACTGAACCGATTTTGATGAAATTTGGTATAGGGATAGATTAGACCATGAGAAAGGACATAGGCTATGTTTTGTGGCGATAACCGACATCCACGCGGGCGGAGCCACGGGCAAAAGCTAGTAATATATAAATTCAACTTAATAATCAAAAAAGTCAAAAACACCTATTTTTAAAAACTCACTTTCATTGAGAAACGGCTTTTGCGCTTCTTTTGGCAGCATATAGGTATGTATAATAGATAAATAAAAAAAGATGAAGATACATAAATAAGTTGTTTAAAATAGATTAATTAAAAAATTACATAATGCTACTCTATTACGGGTATTTAGTGCCTCTTGGCCTGTGGAGACCGGGTCGGGTTAGTTAACCGCCGCCGCCCGTTGTTCGACGTTGTTGCTCAATTAGCACCACCCGGGGGACACGTCCAGGGTGGGCCTAGGAATAGATGGTAAGTCCCACGGACGTTGAGCAACCTTATCCCCCCATGTAACTACCTAATAAAGGGCCTTGAATAATATTTGCCCTGAGGTTTTTACAAGGTTTCGTCTTCTGTAACTTTATAAAGTATTGTGAAATGAAGTCGAGTCACGTGGACGCCCTAAGAAGTATCTACCTACCCGTGCCCGGGGCGTGTGCTTGTTCCAACCTCCAAATTTAGAGACCACGTGCACACGTGACGTGTTCGGGAAAGTTTGCTTGACTTTGTATCGCACCATTGGCGAATTCTGAATTTTGTTTTGGTTGAGCTTAAAGGTTTCATCAACTATCGAAGTAAGTAAATGTATGTATATACTTAGGTACCTATTTATCAGTAAACGCTTTGATATCTTCGCTTTCTAGTTTTATAGACGGCCACCACGGACATAGGCGTAGTTTGGGGATCCGGTATATTTGATGATCTATCGTCCCGCTTTCATAAACTTTAACCTCCGACATAAAACCGACGACGGGGTGTTATAACTTTGACGTGTCTGTGTGTGTGTGTGTGTGTGTCTCTATCTGTGGCATCGTAGCTCCTAAACGAACGAAACCCGCGTCATAAAATACATGATTACATTAAACTACCATCAGAGATCTGTCATCAATAGCTCGTGTATAAAGTTTACTCCTTTCTATTTTTTTTTTGGATTTTACAAGACCCATAAACCCACTGCGCTGGACCCTTGTCTGACAATCAGCAGCAGCAGCACTAGCTGGTAGATGAGGTAGAAGACTTAGGTCTTGAAGATCTTGTCGAGGCCCTATACCTACCTACACGCCTTTTGATGTTCAAAACTATTTGTGACATACCTACCTACCTAGTTAATCATAAATTAGGTTAATCTAATAAACACATACGAATCAAGGTTTGTATTTGATCCCGAAATATCAGAACTATATTTTACATAATTGGGTTACTTCACAGAATACATAATAGTATCATAGATGTAATTACGGTATGAATTCACCGTAATCTGAGCTATTTCGGGAGGTAAATTAATTACACGTTCACAATTATCGCTATTCATTATTACTTGGTGATCGAATGCTACTCATTACGACGCTCTCAGAAAGATTGAATAGGTAAAGAAAACTTAACAAAATTAATTCAGTTTTTTTTCGGCGTCAACTGCGTCAAGTAATGACTATCAATTACCATACTAAGTACGTACTACGTACCTACATTATTTCTCACGAAAATCCAATGGATACAGATTCAAACCGACTAAAACCGCACGCCGTTATGGGTGTCGAATGCCCCGAGGAGTGCAAGACCTGGGTCAGCCGGGGTGCCAAGGATATGTCGAAGACAACCTCACCTCCGGCCTAGCACCACGACCCTCAGTCGGCGTGCGGTTTTAGTCGATTCGAGTCCGACATAGCCTCCCCTCCCGGCTCCGGCGAGGGAGGTACCCGAGGGGATTTCCGCACTAAAAAAAAGGTGTCGAATGTAGATGTGTAAGGTGATCATTATGAAGCGTTTTCGTCGCAACTCGGTTGATTCAGGGCCATCATCGGTTTCAAATGAATCAAGTCCTTGCCAATATTCCATAATAACATACTGGAACAGCTGGGCTCCAGCATCGCAATCTGCGTGATTTATTTTTAATTTAATTACGGGAGACCAATTGTTATTAGTATACACTTTGCTTAATTTGCTGGCGGCACGCGGCCGAAGACTCCCCGACTACACTAAGGTCAGCTGTAATCGTAATTAGTGGATCGTCCCTTTATCAATTACACACAATTACATTATCCTAAGATGGCGACGACGAGACATCTCAAATTAACTTAGGTAGGTATTTAGTTTTTTTAAAGGACACTTCAATTTGACTTCACCTCGCTGAATGGTAAGCTAAAGGCAAAGTCTCGGAAAGAGGGTCATCATCGTAAACATGTACCATGTTAACGATGGTTTTTTTTTATATCGTGCGGATACCACCCCCACGGAGCCGGTGGAGGCGGTTATCTCAGACTCGAACCGACTAAAACGCACGCCGTCTTGGGTCCTTGGTTGCCGGAGGTGAGATTGCCAAAAGCATATCTCTCGCACCCCGGCAGACCCAGGACCATCTCTTTCGAGATGGCCCCCTTCGGGTTGTGGGGACCACAATGTCCCCATCTAGCCCCGGTTACGCCGCCGCGGCCTGCTTCTGCTAGGGTGACAGGCGGCTCCACCGGTCACCCCCAATGTTAACGATGGTGGTACTCAGCTTGACGGCCTCATCGGGTGCCCTTTCACGCCCCGCTTAAAGGACCTGGGACTGTAGGAAGAAGGAAACACGTGAGCTGGCAGGGAGTTCCGGGTATGGTGCGGCATAGGAATGATTGTCCGGACCACTTGGTTTTAGAAGGCATATTTTGCAAACAGATTTAGACTTTATTGGTCAATAATTTTTCTGTTCAAGTTAACAAATAACTTCACATTGATTTATTTATATTGTGCCAATAATATAATATTCTCGATTGTGTAGTTTTCTATTTTTATTAGGCTTCAATTCAATCAAACATCTATTTACCAAAAGAGGTATCGATTTCAGACCCACTACGCAATAAAATAAGGACGAAAATTATTAAGCTGTAAATTAATATGAATCTATTTCTGTACACCTTGTTACTCGTAGCAATACGCGCGTAGCTGCGTAGGCCGTAGGGCGGGATGCGGCGGGATATAAGGGCGGGAAGGCGGGACTATTCGCCAGTCGACAGTCACTCACCGCGACTTACACTTCGAGGGACAGGCAGGATTCGAGGTACCAAAATATTTTTTAAATTTTACCTTTTTGAGTTCACATGTTATGTTCAAAATACAGTTTATTAAAAATAAGTACTTACCTTTAAAACCAAAAGTGCCGTGAAGTTCCCGGTAGAGTAGATTGGCCATCTCTTACGGTCTGGCCCTCCTCAGGAGCCGGGGTGGGTCAGCCGGGGTGCGAGGGATATGTCTATGACAACCTCACCTCCGGCCTAGCACCAAGACCCACTGTCGGCGTGCGGTTTTAGTCGGTTCGAGTCCGACATAACCTCCCCTTCCGGCTCCGGCAAGGGGGTTTCAGAGGGGATTTCCGCACGAAAAAAAAAAAAAAAAGGTAGAGTAGATTGGATCCACCCCATCTTTCCCATGTGGTATCGTACAAGGCGACTAGTGGATAGGGCTGTTTAACATAAGACAAATATACAAGGTGACTTTTTAGTGGTTTGAAAAAAAAAGAATTTGGGTAGTTTCGATAGCAAACTCATCTGGAAGTATTAATATGGTGAAAGAAAAAATATTTTTTCAGCCCCCATACATTTTCCCTTTCACCTGAACATTATTCCCATACATTATTTTTTTTTTATTTCGCCAAAGTATTAATAAAATCACCTTGTATGCAGGCCAGACTCAGCCTCGGATGAACGGCTTGAGTCAACAATAGTGCCCGGAAGACGGCAATAGGCTCACCCCCTATTACGTGGGACCGAATGCAAGGATTGGTGAAATGAGAGTGTTAATTCATCTCTGCCTAACCCTCCGGGGATTAACGGCGTGATTGTATGTATGTACGTAAAACTAAAAGAACTGCTCTCCCGTTTACCTTAAAACATACATACATACATACATAAACTCACGCCTGTATTCCCCGAAGGGGTAGGCAGAGGTGCTAGCACCCACATTTCGCCAGTTTTATGTTTAGGTCCCAATGTAATAAAAGGCTTAAGTAGTTAATTATCTTTTAGATTAAAAAATAAGGTGAACAACTATAATAGGTATCAGATAAACTAAACAGGTTGTGTTAATGTTATTTTTAAGCTATCGCGGTTTTAACTCAGGGTTATTTATGACAATTCAGGAATTCACGCGGTTAAAAAAAAATAGACTTACTTTTGCTGACGTTTCGGGTGCGATGTGTAGGGTTCACCCTTGTTTGGCAGAACAACGTTTGTTCGAATATTACTAATTCCAACAACGTTTGAGAAAATAAAAATTTGCTTCTTAGGTGAACAAAATGACTTTATTGTAACTGAAATTAGTCGAAGTGATTTTCGACCAAACGTTGTTCTTGTCACGACTTGAAAAGTAAAAAGAAATAATTGCGTGAAGTACCGAATAGTCATAAATAATCATGTATTTTTGAGCTAGCAAATCTGTGAATGCAGTATTTTGTAAAGTTTTTGACGGTAAAATACCTAAACCATAACGGTGATGTTTCTTTGCCAGTCGCTTGGAGATGCTCTCTCGGGGTGGGCTCTGCTTGCTCGTGCTGGCATGTGCAGGGGCCTATCAGGGGTACGATGAAGATCATAGCGACTATGTAGACGGAGAAACTACTTATAATGTAAGTTACTGCATGTACTTTTTCTATGAGTTAGAGTATGCCAATTATTCTAACAAAACAATACATTCTACGGATAAAGTTTAAAACTAAAACCCGACTACCGAAAAATCACCCTTTAAAAAGTAACAAACAAGAAAATATCAAGGATAGCCGTGGTGGTATGCCACTTACTCTGACAAAACAATATAATCTAGGCAAAAGTGGCATACGACCACGGCTATCCTTGATATTTTCTAGTTTGTTACTTTTTAGAGCGTGATTTTTCGGTAGTCGAGTTTTAGTTTTAAACTTATTTTTTTATTTTGTCAACTTTAATGTCAACAAATCCATTCCTATATTTATAAATTACTAGCTGTTGCCAACGGCTCCGCTCGCGTGGATTTTCCTTTTCCAATCTTTAATCTATCTGTGTACAGTGTAGGTACAGTCAGCATCAGAAAGATTTGAATTAGTTGGAAGAGCATTCCCCCTGTAAGGGAAAGGTCGTGGGTTCAAGTCCCACTTGAGCGCTTCTCTTTCTCGATGTATTTCGAATCAGAAAGATGATGACGAACAGAGTACTCAAAATGATCTTATTTTCGGTTTTCTGATATTTGGTACACATCTTTATTTCAGACAATAATACCTACCATATAAATAAATAAACAATTGATTTGGTCTTAATACGAGAGTTCTAAGATCATTTTGAGACTTCGTCGTCAAAATATTTATGATGCTGACTTACCTTCAATTACTGTCTTTAAAAATTACGAACTTTCATACAAACCTTCATCTCCTATTTATTTTGAACTCCTTTAATCGCGGCCGAGATAACATTGTTCAAGGAAATTAGAACTAAGTTTGTTTTTTAAAGGACACACAATTTGACTTCACTTCGCCTGATGTAAAGCTAAAGGCAAAGTCTCGAAAGAGGGTCACCATCGTAAACACGTACCATGTTAACAGTGGTGGCACTCAGCTTGAAGGCCTCATAAGATGCCTTTTCACGCCCGCTTAAAGGACCCGGGACTGTAGGCAGTTTGTCCAATTGAAATTTAATTTCAAACTTAAAAGACTATTTTAAATGCTCTCGTGAATTACCTACTTAATTTGGCAGGATGACAACTATAACGATGTAAGCCGTGATTCGCTCCCGAGTCACGAGAGAGGAATCCACGAGGATCTCTTCCGAGACCTGGCGCTGCTGAGGGTCATAAACGCGGCCCGGAAGAGGAGTAGTGATGAACTGGAACTGCGTAAGAGGTACACATCATTATTCATCCACCAGTTTAAGATAAACATCCGTAGTCCGTATATTAAGGCAATAGCAATGACACCCCCACCGGGTCCAGGTAGAAGGGGTAGGCCCAAGAAGTGCTGGATTGGCGTCGTGGAGAGTGACATGCGTGCAAACGGACTCACTACCTTGGACGCCAAGATAGTGCGAAGTGGAGGAGGAAGAGCCGGAGGGCGGACCCTGAGCTCCGAGGACAGGACTAACGCCTTTATGTGGATGATGAGTCCGTACATTAAAGCCCGTAATCTAGAATGACACACTCAGCCTGAATCGCTATTTATTTGAGGATAGATTGTACAGACAGATTGATAGTTTGAGCTAAGTAAGTATACAAAACATTCCTAAGAAAAATCGCAATTCAGCCTGAGTGTCAGTCTTGAATACGGGTCTAAGTATCTAATGCTAATAGCTAAAAGCAGGTAAAGATTTTTTAAATAGGTACTCTCTGTACAAAAAAGGTCAAAAGTAACATATTATCCATGACAAGTGAAAATTCAAAACATAATTTTTCTTTCTCAGCCAACTTCAATATCCAAAAGACTCCAAGAAAGAGAGCCTCTTAACAGAAGCGAAAGTCAGGGATGTCAAGATAAACCCAGTCACTCCGAAGCCGAGTCGATGGAGGATCAGAAGTGAGGAAGTATTGCATTGACGATAACATCTTTTAAGTACCCATGTACCTTACCCACTACCCATGCACTTCACCTCCGCAATAGTGAGGTGAAGAAAGCTACCACAGTCTGGTTGTAGTATAATTATTACGACTTAATGAACGTCTTACAAACTAAATAACAGGCTTATATATACTGTTTTATCCACCATTGGTGGAGTGTGAGCGATGCTTGTGATCACGTGACGCTCTCTCGCTGACTATAGAAGATTAACTTTTAAACTCTCACCTTCAGTGATATTTACACAATGCCTAGTGATAATATGCTTTGATTTTCCTGGCGTTCCGACGTACGTACGATTTTCAATAATATATTATTATCCTAATACGATTCCTCTAAAGTTGCCTGCCCTTTTTAGACCCGCAGGTTACACGGTGTAACCTGGTCGAAACGTCAGGCAAATTAAAGGTATGATAATATGATCACGTTAATTCCTGTTGTCATTATTGTATAATATTGAATACCTATGAGATTTTTTTAGTGTGAGTAGGAACTTTCTAACTGATTACTATAGATTTATATTTAGATTGGAAAATCTAGGATGTATCCAGGCCCTCGATTCTACTAAACTAAGCCACTGTGGTGCCGCAGTCACTGCAAAAAAAAATACATTAAATTTTAGACTTTATTTCTAGAACACTAAAGTTCAATATGAAATGAAAAGAATTGAGATGCATTTAAAGTTCAAAATTAAATGACTAGTGTAATAGAACTGCTTTCATTTAATTTTGAACTTTAGCGTTTAGAAATAAAGTCTAAAATTTAATAACATTTTTTCAGTTACTGCGGCACCACGGTTGTTTAGCTTTCGTAGAATCGAGGGCCAGGTGACAAACAACTCTGTTGATCAGAGTATTCCCTCTGTAGACGACTGATCGCGCGTTCATTACGGTCCTTGTAAATATTCCATGTACGTAGGTATAATAAAAATATACATTGTTACAGGACGGCCAGGACTGTGCTTGTTGAAGCTATGTACGCCATACTATATGCAATGGTAAAGGAGTTCTGTACCATCGTACGAAGACAATATTAAAACGAATTAGTCGTCTCAAAGCTTTTTTTATTGTAGAATAAGTACCTACCTACTACCTATTTCATCTAACTAAGGTAATTAAGAAATGACATAATACAATTAGGTATAGCTTATCTCTAGTTACTTTGAAAATAGGTTCTGTAGGTACCTACAATAGATGTAGGTAGGTAAGTACTTCAATATTATCCGGTAATGGGTAAATAAGGGAAAAAACAGGGATGTCCTCTATCACCACTTATTTTCAACATATTCATAGAGAATGCTATTAAAGAAATTAAAGAGAGTTCTAGTGGGGGGGTTAAATTCAATGGGGAAAGTATTAAATTTATTAGATTTGCAGATGACATTGCTGCTCTAGCAGAAAGCGGCAATGAGTTACAGGACCTGATGTGCACGGTGGGCAATGTTTTTCTAAAATACCGACTAAAAATTAACAGTAAGAAAACTAAAACCATGATAACTTCAAAACATCCATCGATACAGAGACCTATTGTACTAAATAACAGCAACTTAGAGCAAGTGGATAGTTTTAGGTATCTCGGTAGTATTTTGAACAGTGACTCGCGGTGTGCACAGGATATAGTGGCCAGAATTGCAATAGCTAAGCAAGCATTCAACAACAAGAAGCATTTACTCAAGACCAAAAATATTTCATTATTAATAAGGAAAAGATTCATAAAAACTTATGTTTGGAGCATTGCGCACTCTATGGATGTGAGACATGGATAATGACAAAGGGGGACAGAGACAGGCTGGAAGCGTTCGAAATGTGGTGCTGGAGAAGAATGGAGGGGATGAGCTGGACAGAAAAGATGACGAACGAAAGAGTACTAAATAGGGTGCAAGAGGGAAGGTCTTTATTGAGAATAATCGAGAACCGAAGAGGAAAGATGATTGGCCACCTGATAAGACATGACTTGTTCATAAGAAACATCATAGAGGGGAAGGTAGAAGGAAAGAGAGGAAGAGGTAGGCCAAGAGGAACATTTATGGCACAGATAAAGGAAAAGATACAAGTCACATCGTATCAGGAGGTGAAAGGATTGGCGGAGCAGAGAGAAGAGTGGCGATTACTCCACCGACAAGAGCGTACTCTTAAGTTCCAGAGAGGGTGAATAAGTATTTTTAATAATAAACTACAACAGGATAAAAGAGCGTTATTATATTGGTTTGTTCCTGTGGTTTGCTCTTGTACCTAATTTGTGGGCTGCACACGCACGGTTCTCCGATTCGGTTTCCTAAACGGGAATTTAGATTGTTGAACATTTTGTATGTACCTACGTACCTAAATGAAGCGTTCGAGTTTCCGAATCTAAATTCTCGAATAAACCGAATCCGAAAACTGTTGTGCGGCCGGACTTAATAAAGAAAAATCCCAACCCAATGTTCCTGTCTACTCTCGTCTCTGCACAAATTGATTAAAAAATTCCTGAAAATAGGTAATATTTGTATAACTTTGAACGCATCATAATGATGACGCAATTCGTTCAGAATGTGACGTTAGATAGATTTAGTGATGTGCTAATATAGTGTGCCCATGTGCCAGGTAACCGGATAAATGTTCTATCCGGATTAATGTAGTTATTAGACGAAGCATTTAACTTACCAACATGAAGAAAGGATGAGCTATTAGCACGAGGCTGATGAAAAAGTCAGTTGCTATTGAAACAGACGGTCCCCAAAAAGGATATTGAACGAAACTCTTTCCAGTCAGATGCTCAAACAGCCTGAAAAAGTCCCCTAATAAGTTAGGAAGTAGGGGATGACTATACTGGATAAGGAACGTGGAGGAGAGATACTATGTTCTCTATTCAATCAAGGCGTCAATAATCAAAGTACCGGTTAGCTTACTGCAGAGTAAGCTTACAATAAACGATTTCTTCATTAGGTCTACATATACATACGTATAACGAACAGAGTAAAAAAAACTAATTTTCAATACAAATATGTTGACAAATTATAATACTAAAAAATCAAGATTTTCATTTTTGGCTGGAACCTGAAGACTTACTCCGAGGAATAATGACACGATCTGAAAACATTGAATATTGTTCAAAGCTAGATTCATGAAAAGAAATGATCCCACATAAAATATCCGGCTATTCACCATTCCGACCGGTTGAAACCGTCAGTAGAATTCTCTATAAAACTAATTGTCAACCCTATTTTCATGCGAAGTTAACTGTCAATGTCAGTTTCACGTTTCGGTTTCACTTTTCACGTTAGTGGAAAATTTACTTGCGGCTATGTAAATATTTTTAATTTCGAGACGATTTGTGCTGTATTACATTAATGTATTATTTATAGAAATAAAAAAAAATCTCCCGTTGTGGGGTCAAACGTAAATAAACCTATGACTGAGTTCTTTAATAGGTTAGGTTAGTAATTCGGTGTTTCGAAATGGCTTTTCCGGGTGATAATTTGCTAGAAGGGACCCAAAATGTGCGCAATTACGGTGCCCAAGATTACACAGTACGACAAGCATATGAAGATGGTAAGTTTCTGTTACATTTTACTTAATTTCTTAGTACACACTCTATATTTTGATAGGCCACTAATTCTCGGAATGCACCGGTTTTACGACGTGGCTCGTTAAAAATACGTTCTAAACGGGCTTACTGACAATAAATATGTGATATATGTTTTTGTTGTTTTTGAAAAACCAAGTCCTTTTCATTTTATTGAAGAATTATAATGTAAATCCATTTCAATGTTTTTACGAATTTAAATGTTTAATTTTGTGATTGAAATACAAAGGAAAACATTGCGAACATAATATTATTTTATGAACAATCAGATAAGACTTATGGAAAATGTACAAAGTATACAGTAATGTGCAAATTAGGACAGGCCTATAGACATAGGCCTGTCAGTGGACTGTAAAAGCTTAATTGGTTGATACAGAAATATACACTGTAATGTTCCGAGTTCCGGTAGGACTCAAAATCGTGCAAAGTGGAGAAGTAAATGCATGAAAATGGACACTGGACTCTGAGGTGAGGGGCTCAGATGGGACCCGGACTGAATGATGATGATGATGACACTACTGTTGTACCTTTGCTATTTAAATGAAAGAAAGAAAAATAAAATATCCAGAACAATAAATATACCCAGTATTGTTCTGTATGATGTAGAATCCAATTCCATAACATACTAATCAAATCACATATCCAAATCTGTAAAGTATTCAAAGCTTATGATGGAAATAAACTCACATACATACATGACCCTAAAAACATACCACTCCATCTAGTAGTGGATTGGTATCAATTTAGGTTCTAAGACTTACACCAACTCACAATATAGTTGCGTAATAAATAGTACATCTATATCTTTTTATGTCTCTGGCCCATGGTCTCTTGGGATTCCTGAGGAGGGCCAGTCCGATAGGGATGGCCCTGGTTCAGCCTGTGTTGCAAAGCATATGTCAAAGACAACCTCACCTTCTGTCTAGCATGACAATCCACAGACGGGATGCGGTTTTAGTCAGTTCAAGTATGACATAACCTCCCCCGCCGGAGCCGAAAAAAGAGATAAACCTTTTCTCTACTTTTCCCTGTCTTTACCAATGTACACCCAATCCTATCCTGCTTCACTAGTTATATTATCAACCCACCTTTTCTTTTCCATTGTTATTTGCATAATACAAACACATCTTATTAAACACTAGCTTTTGCCCGCGGCTCCGCCCGCGTGGATGTCGGTTATCGTGACCAAACATAGCCTACGTCCTTTCTCATGGTCTAACCTACCCCTATACCAAATTTCATCAAAATCGGTTCAGTGGTTTAGGTGTGAAAGCGTAACATACAGACAGACAGACAGAGTTACTTTCGCATTTATAATATTAGTATGGATTGAGCGTCCTGAATTTTACAGCAGAAGCCAGTGGAAAAATCCATCAATTACCACGACTGGCCTAGTGCACATTATTACCACGACCTGCCTAGTGCACATTTGTGCATGTGATAAGGCAACACATAAAACCCACATACGATAAGGCAATCCTTATCACACATGGGTTTTACACTTGCTGCTACAAATGCTACCTCTGTGGTACAGAGATAATAATTGGGATTGCTTTGCACGAAGTTCAGAATGAATAAGGCATTCAAAATTTATTACTTTTTAATACTATCTGCAATGCAGATATAACACAAATATAGAATTATGATATTTTGATGGGTGAACAGAATAGTACCACCTGTACAACTGATATATATGTACATGCTTTGCAAACTTGTATCACACAACTTGGTGTTGACATCAACAGTCCTGCTAGCCTGTTCAGGACATATCTATATATATAAAAATCAATTGCTGTTCGTTAGTCTCGCTAAAACTCGAGAACGGCTGAATGGATTTATCTTTTTATTCGATTTGTATAGTTAGCATACTTAGGGCCTCGTTCACCATCCATAAGTAAAGCGTTGATTAGTAACTTCTCAGTTAACGATAACTGGTAATTAAAAGTTCCGAGTATCTTTTGCCAGTTTCACAATCGAAACCGATCCTTTGAGTAACAACTTAGGAGTTAACTGAATGACATAGCAAAATCATACGCTCATTCGTTCAATTCTACGTCATTTATGTCATTTGTCTTGTCAAATATAAACATAAACAGCAGTCTTACCATAAAAAAGTTTAACATCTGCTGAACATGTGTTTTACAAAATTTGAGTACAAAAGAGCGTCAAACGGTGATTTCCTATTTAGAAACGCCTATAGCAATTCCCGTCTTATTTTTGTATCAATAATTTGTTGTAATTTAATTACAACTGGTGGTTTTTGGATATTGAAAAGAATTCGATACATAACCAAACATTTAAAAATGTTTAGTTCCAAATATCACTCACCTTTATTGGTAATCGCCGCATCATAGAATGTTCTAGATCTATTTCATCTAATTGCTGATCAATTAACTCGAACAAATACATTTTTTTATTTATTTTTACAAACATTATGTTGATACCCAAACACAGAACAATATAACAACAGAACTCGTAAATGGCAAACAGATGTGGTGATCTCTTACTCGTCAGTTAAAGTCCCTAATCAGCAGAAGGAGTAGTGAGTAAGTTAATCGTCGGTTTAACCATTGAGTAGTGCTACTCGGACATTGTGAAATGCGAATACTCAGTTACCGGGGACTTTAAGTTACGATTAGCCTACTTGACACTTTAATCAGAGATGGTGAACGAGGCCCTTAATGCTATAAAAATTCCTTCAATTGTTTGGGCGCAGTTATCAAAAAATCAATGTTTAAAAATGATTGTAACATCATTCATTGATTCCGATAGTTCGTAAGAAAATCGGTAGATGACGCTACGTCGCCTCAAAGACGTATAAGGTGGGAAATTTGAATCATATCGGGCGTGTCTCGGTAGCCGAATTGGTCAGGCATTCCCCCTGTAAGGGAAAGACTGCGGGTTCGAGTCCCGCCCGAGAAGATTCTTTTTCCCTATGTATTCGATTTGTATAGTTAGCATACTTAATGCTATAAAAATTCCTTCAATGGATTTATCTTATCTTGGTCTTGAAATGTTCATGGAGGTCTAAGGAAGGTATAGAAGATGAGGAAAAATCGAATAATTGCCGGGACCCGACATCCACGCGGGCGGAGCCGCGGGCAAAAGCTAGTACGTTAATAAATAAATCCTACTAATATTATGAACGCGAAAGTTTGTAAGTATAGATGGATGCTTGTTACTCTTTCGCATCTAAACAGCTGGAGCGATTTAAAAAAAAATTGGTAAGTATGGAGTTAGCTGACACCTTGGATTAACACATAGGCTATGTTTGGTCGCGATAACCGATATCTACGCCATCTCTATATATAAATGCCATCTATTCAGTAGATGTATTGTATTTCAGTTATTACATTACATTCAAAATATTTACAAAGTAATCTCTTACATAACAACTTTTTATGTTAAGTGTAAAAATCAATACAGATAATCAACTTTCACATTTAACAAGCCATGACAAGTAAAAGTAAAACCAATTTTCAGCATTTTAATATGGACTAAATACTTTCACATTTTTTTTCTTTATTTTTGTAATAGCCTGCTGTGCCCGCCATTTTGTCCGTATGGATTAAGGTTCGGGTTTATTCTTTACTCCATAGGCCATGGTAACCACTTTCTAGGATGCCACCCAAGTGGTATAAAAAAATTACGTATGCTACCATGTCAGTGATGTCTGTGCAAATCGCCCCTGTCGTTGTGAAGAAATCAAAGAGACAGCACATGGCCTACCTGATAGAAAGTGGTTACCGCAGCCTATGGACGTACACAACACCAGGGGCGTTACACTCGCGCTGCCTACCCTGAAGAAACCTTCTAATGCCCTTCTTGAAGAACCCCATATTGTAGACGCTTGGGAAAACCACGGCAGGGAGTTTGTTCCACAGCTTAGCGCGCCTGGGATGAAGTTCCTTTCAAACCGCACGGTGCGCACCGTTTTCGGTTGCAATGTGTGATTTCGAGAAAAGGACATTTCGAGAAAGGGCATTTGGAGAAAAGGACATATTGCGATGAGACGATGGGGATGAATTCCCTGCCAATGATTTATTTATATGCCTGGGATTACCAGCCTGGGATTGACAGCCTCTGTGGCGTGACGGTAGTGCACGCGACTGCCACGCAGGAGGCGCGGGTTTGATTCCCGCTCAGTGCAAATATTTGTATGCATGAATATGGCTATTTGCATTGGTCTGGGTGTTTCTATGTATAATATGTATGTATTTACAAAAAAAAAGTATATAAGTATGTTTATCCGCATTCTAGATTCCATAACACAAGCTATAAAAGCTTACCATGGGTCTAGATGGCGTTGTGTAGAATGTTGTGGAATATTTATTATTATTACCGTTAGGATGAAGAAAAATATTGTTTAAGTATGTTTGGCCTTCGTCCGTGTAATCGCGGGCAGTAAAAAGGTGGTATTAGCGTTACGTCATTACGCCTTAGTGGCACTTTTCGTTTGAAATACCTACGAAAAACATCGGGAAAATGTAATGCTCACGTGGGACTTGAACCCACGACCTTTCCCTTACAGGGGGAATGCTCTTCCATTGGTTCCAACAGTTCGTAAGAATGTTGGTAGATGGCTCCACCGTCGCCCTTAAAGACGGATATAAATAGAAGGGAAATTTGAAGTGATTCAGGTGTGGCTCAATTGCTCAGTTGGAAGAGCATTCCCCCTGTAAGGGAATGGTAGTGGGTTAAGTCCCACTTGAGCATTTCATTTCCCGATGTTTTTCGTAGTTTAAAGTAAGCATACTAAATGCTATAAAAAAACATTCAAATACCTACGAAATTAAAAAAATCTCTGAACCCAACTGTCTGATAAGTGATAACCAAGCTGCACAGATGTACCATTCAGATAAAGACCAATTATCACAAGGTAGATAAAAGTAAATCTATACGTGATGTGTATACTCGTTGTAGATAGGAGTATTTTGCGGGGGTCAACGAGGGACAACACCAAACGAACCAATATTGGATCAATTGAATACCGAACATTGATATCTTAATGTCTGCCCATCCAATTGAGAGTGTATGGAGGTCGTTTCTCTCAGTCTTGTGCCGTTGTGCGTGGTGTCTAGTTACCATGTCCGTTGCTCTGCTTCTGTGTAAGTTGTTTGTTTTATTTTTGGGCTATATAACCGTTTTTCAAGAATTCAAGGACATTAGAAGGTTTCTACCAGGTCCGTAACGCGAGTGTGCACACGTCCCTAGGCCACGGTAATCACTTTCCACCAGGTAGGTCGTGTGCTTGTCTACCACATAACTGCCAATAAGTGGTATCAAAAAAATAGCCGTGTTGGTTCCCGATTGAGTAGAATCCACCCCGTCTTTTCCCGTAGGTCTCGTAGAAGGTTATTAAGGGATAGGGTTGTTCTTCCCTGACAGTCCCGGGTCCTTTAAGCGGGGCGTGAAAAGGCATCTAATGAGGTCTTCTAGCTGAGTGCCACCACTGTTAACATGGTACATGTTTACGATGGTGACCCTCTTTCCGAGACTTTGCCTTTGCTTAACATCAGGTGAGGTGACGTCAAATTGACATGTCCTATATACATAAAAAAGTACCCACTTGTTGACAATAAGCTCGCTTCCCATTATGTGGCATCGAAAATAATAGTTGGGGAATGTGGGTGTTGATACACCTCTGCCTACCCCTTCGGGGATTTAAAGGCGTGGATATTATGTACGATGTACGTGTAAGTTTGCTTTTATAGTAGGGTGTACAGGATCCTACTAACACCTTTAAGTAGGCCCCAAGCAACCTCACGAGCTGGTCTGTGAACTTGCTAAATAACGGATGCTCTCGTGTAGGCTTCCCTCTCAGTTTTAGGAGGTAAGCTACACCAACTGTTTCCGGAAAAGCCGACATACTAAACAAAAACGACATATCGATCTAGGGCTGAATGAAACAAAGAGCACATGGTTTTTCGACATCTAAATCCATACTAATATTATAAATGCGAAAGTAACTCTGTCTGTCTGTCTGTCTGTCTGTCTGTCTGTATGTTACGCTTTCACGCCTAAACCACTGAACCGATTTTGATGAAATTTGGTACATGGGTAGATTAGACCTTGAGAAAGGACATAGGCTATGTTTGGTCGCGATAACCGACATCCACGCGGGCGGAGCCGCGGGCAAAAGCTAGTATAATAATATTCTATCACATCACATAGTTTTCGTAAATCTAGGTTTTTCCTCTAATACCACAGCAATAAGTACATACAAAGGTATGATGTGTTGTGATGAATGATGATCACCGTTGAGAATGCCACGAGGCGAAACCGGTCAGGTGACAAATAAAATATAGCGGATAAGTACAAAGTGTCTTACTCAACAATCCCATAAGTGTATTATTTACATAATTCGATACACACTTGCATGGTGGGCGGAGGGGTTATTTTTTTATATTTTTTCGCACGCCGTCTTGGGTCCTTGGATGCCGTAGGTGAGATTGCCGAAAGCATATCTCTCGCACCCCGGCAGACTCAGGACCATGTCTCTCGAGATAGTCCCCTTCGGGTTGTGGGGACCTCGGTGTCCCCAACTAGCCCCGGGTACGGGGAGGCGCACTTTGCGCCGCCGCCGCGGCCTGCTTCTGCTAGGGTGATAGGCGGCTCCACCGGTCACCCCCAGGCCAGCGCTCATGGAGGACGTGCGGTTCGCCTTCGCTCTTTGCGGGCTTCCCGGGCCCGGAGTCTAGTTCGGACCCGACCAGCCGCCTCCTTCTCGAGCATTATCGTGAATTACCCCTCCACCCACCAGTGGGAAACTCCAGTGGGTGGACGGGTCGGGACCCAAGCTTTCCTTTCGTCTACTTTGTTTTCAGTTCCATTCCAAATACCTACATAATACAGGTACCTACCGGTACATATTCTGTCTGTCTTATTTATTCTATTGCATAATTAGAATTTGTTTTATACTCAAGCAACGTGCTTGTGTGTGTGACTGGTGACGTCAGTTTCCGAATAACTCGATTGGGAAATGATCCAGTAGGTGACCTAATATGGAACGCCACTTTTACTGAGAACTATGGAATAGTGCAAATTATGAAGGTCTTAGTAAAAGTGTCTATCGGCAAAATATATGACTTGGTACTCTCAAAGATTTAGCTATTTTAAACCTGTAGCTATTATACTTGTACAGTTGGGTGCAAAACGGTTAAAGAAAATTAAAATAAAATGGAAATATATGTGGGTGCTAGCACCTCTGCCTACCCCTTCGGGGAATACAGGCGTGAGTTTATGTTGTTATGTTTATATTTGTTAAGTGCGTCATATTATTTCTGACAATTAAGTACCTCTTCAGAAGACTTGGTCTGAGTAAGCTATATGATAGGTAATGTATAGTGACACATTCCCTTTCCAAATCTAAGTGCATTGTGATCTCCTGCGTTGTAACTGTCCAGTGATTAGGTTATTTTTGGTCGTAATACCACAACTCTCCTTTTATATGTTGGTTTAAGATTTGAAAATTTACGAATTGTCAAAGTAATATTTACATTGGGACCTAAACATAAACTGGCGAAATGTGGGTGCTAGCACCTCTGCGTACCCCTTCGGGGAACATAGGCGTGAGTTTATGTTATGTTTTTTTTTTTAAATGTTGTATCCACTGCTAATAGAGAAAAAGAAAAATAATCGAAAGAAAAGTCCTTATCGCGGAAGAAAGAACTCACTCATTCAGAAAAAACCTATACTTTGGTTGCTTCCTCAAATTACACCGTTGTGATCGATTATACCTATTATAACTTAACGTAAGCAGTATTACTCGGTCCGATATGTCCCGCCAATGTCAGCATTTGTGGTCTGATCGAGGTACAGTCTCACTGTACAGGTGATCTCGCAAATCGTAGATGCAAGTGGTTAATCAAAATTATTGAACTTTATACTAAACGTTTGTTGTTAAGTGTACTTCAGGTTGTTTAAAAATAATTATAAGAAAATATATTTTATAAATTTCATAAATGGAAATATTTTTAGTGAAAGATTACATTTAACTCGTTTGTATAGTTTTTTTTTGACTGACTTTTAAGCGAATGGGTCTCCCTAAAGCTTGAGTGTTTGAGTGTTTTGTTAACGACTATCGCCAGAAAACGGAGCTGCATCAGGATGGCCACATCTATAGCAAATACTCTTTTAGTGGCAGTGCGTACGTATTTATCCGACTTTTTACTCGCTTGTTTTATTAAAAGACTAGCTGACCCGGCAGACTTCGTACTGCGTTTATATGGGAAAAAGAAAAGGACTGTTTTTTGGGGTTTCTCGGCAATAATTAGATTTTTTCTCACCTTTTAAACCTTCCCTAGACCTCTACAAACATTTCAAGACTAAGATTAATCCGTTCAGCCGTTCTTAAGTTTTAGCTAGACTAACGAACAGCAATTGATTTTTATATACAGGGTGTAATCGTTAAGTGTGTCCAGGCGATTATTCCGTAACTATTACAGATATCAAAAAACTGTAAACTGATATCGAAAGTACGTTACCTAATGAGTAAAATGACATCAATAACTTATTTCAGAACTCGGGTGGGGGTAGGATTTTTTTCATTATTTTTCAATGAAAAAAATCCTACCCCCACCCGAGTTCTGAAATAGGGGGTATCACAGATGATACTATGGGTCTGAATGAAACTAAATCGTGACCTTTTCTGAAATTTATTCGACATTTTTTTTAATTATTTTTAGTTACATGAAATTCGTAATAACAATTTCTATTGACATTAAAACACAAATAAATGTTACAAGTGGAATATTTTACGAAAGTAAGTCCATTGCAACCCTTCATTCGACACTTAGATCGATTATTTTGGTTACCTTTTACGCAAACAGGTAAATGTTGAGCTTCTTTTAATCTTTTGGAAACGTGAGGGATATGTTCCATAATTCTACGCTTCCTTGTAGAGGAGATGGGTAAAGCTTCTTCTTGTTCTGCATGACTTAATGGTAATGGACTTAGATGTGGGCTATTACGGGTAAGGCGATCCAGACTGGGACTTCCTGAGAGACCCAGAATACCTATCGCCATTGAGCATCCCACGAAGGATCTTATGTCTTCAGATGTTGTATTTAGTGACTTACCACTTCGAGCGACGGTAGTTAAATTTGTACATTTTGAAATTAAATCAAAAAATGTAGGATGAATATATCGGTAGAAGTACTCATGAGAACTTTTGAGTATAGGTTGTTCTACTAACGGTGGATCGAAATTCGGCGTGTTATCGAAGTCATCTGAGCGGTTCTATGTCAAAGGTCAATTGGAGCTCTCCTAAAACCAGGGTCTTGAGATGAGTGAGCAAGTAGAAAGGAACTCCTCATCCGACTCATCCCACTCGCTTTCGGATTCACGAGGTACCACATCTTCGTCAATATCGGCCCTAACCAACAAATCTTCATCCAATTCATCATCATCAACATCTTCACAATCAGAAACATCAAGATTCACAATGAATTCCGATATTTGACGACTGCTCAAACCTGAAATTTAAAGCATTTTTTTATGTGTTGAGTGCCCAAAGTATCATCTATGATATGAGAAAAAAATCACTTATTTAATCAATTAAGGCCCTGTTTTCCTGCAAAAGTAGGCATTTATAGCGATCCCGGCCGCTCGTAAAATATTACGCGCGAACGCAGTGACGGTGAACTCGGCGATGACCCCACCAGCGTCACAGTATAGAAATATGCAGTAGGAAAACTTGATTTGACTTAGAAAATTAAATGCAGTTTTTTTTAACTTTATTTAGTTATATGATTATATTAAGTAAGAAATAAATACGAAATTAAAAAAACTGTATGAGTTTGAGAACTGTTTGTTCTATGTGTTTAGTTGCTTGGGCGAAAAAAACTTACATTATAATAATAATAATGCTTGTAATTTTACAAACATTTGTTTGAATTGATGCTAACGGTTACTTTATATAATCGCACCGTTCGTCGTCGACAGGGCAGTTAAATACCTAAAGTTAACGAGATTAACAACTTTTTTCGTGCGGGAATCCCCTCGGATACCCAACTGCCGGAGCCGGAAGGGGAGGTTATGTCGGACTCGAACCGACTAAAAAGTCGGTTCGAGTCCGACTGTGGGCACGCCGACTGTGGGTCGTGGTGCTAGGCCTGAGGTGAGGTTGTCATCGAAATATCCCTCGCACCCCGGCTGACCCAAGGCCAGTAATTCTCCTGGGTCTGCTGGGGTGCGAGA
Organism: Eilema sororculum; assembly: GCA_914829495.1. Taxonomy (NCBI): domain Eukaryota; kingdom Metazoa; phylum Arthropoda; class Insecta; order Lepidoptera; family Erebidae; genus Eilema; species Eilema sororculum. Next base: position 2,014,902 of record OU618544.1, on the reverse strand, counting down.
GATATGCTTTCGGCAATCTCACCTCCGGCAACCAAGGACCCAAGACGGCGTGCGTTTTAGTCGGTTTGAGTCCGACATAACCGCTTCCACCGGCTCCGTGGGGGTGGTATCCACGAGGATTTTGCGCACGATAAAAAAAGGCCAATAATTAAACTAACCTACCTAAATATTAAAATTATTCTATCCTAAACTAAAACTAAATTTATATTTATTTACACACACACAAATTATATACAATGTACGAATATTGTAGGTACTAGGTACCCCTGTACTGATATAGATAAAATATGAATTATAGAAAATCGTAAGTAGCATCTTCAGTAGTAATACTGATATTCTTATACTATGGCGCTATGAGCGTAATATTTAGGTATGATAATTTTTTAAATTACCAATCGGAGTTAGAAATTTAGTTTATGGCTTTGCACGACTTCTTTAGCTTGCGTTGTTTATTGCCCATATTGAATGACTTGCAATAATTTATTATAAATACGTAAAACCGATTGATTGGTGCACGAAACTGTCGCGCAAAAACTGACACAGGTCCTACTTCGGTAAGCGCCAGCGCGCGACTGGCGCAACTTTTCGGGCCTCAGCGGCGCGAGCACTCGCGAATTTAGTAGGTATTTAAATATAACTTTAAAAATTATTTCATAATATAGTCAAAATCTGCGAAAATGTCTAGACATATGTAGTGGCTTTAGTTTAGTACAAAAATTTTATAGAAAGCATAAGTAATTTAGTCATAATATTAAAAAAAAAATAACGAAAAGGGGTAACTTTGGGATTTTTTTCTATCGAGTGAAGTTCATCAGATCTGGTAACTGAATGCGAATTTGACTAGACTGGATCCTTAACTAATATATATCTTTTTTTCGAAATTTAAAACGCTTTTTCCTATGATTCAAATGCTTTTAAAAAACTCAAAATGCGGCCTACCTGGCCTTAAGGAGTAAGATTTCACCACTATTTTTACTCACTGTACACAATCCACGTATTAACTATTTTAAACAATAAAAAAAAAGACCAACAACACTGATAAAACAAATATTTACCTTGTTGATTTCGCGCCTTGTCGATGCTTGTTAAAATAATTTACTTCGAATGACCACAAACTGCAGTGAAAACTATGCAATCGAAGTAAAGCCATCTTTCGGTGACTGATAAAGTCGTCTAGTTTATAATTCGATATGAAATTTGGACATTATGTCGCTAGATGGTGCAAAAAATTTTTTTTTCTGTAAGTATCATAGGCATGGAGAAGGAAATGATAGCGGAGTTGTTGCAACGCAATAGAGTCGCGTGCCATCCAAACGTCAAATGGACTCCTTCGGTCTGTGACGTCACCAGATAAACGTCAAGTAAATGTCCATGCGAGCGGTTGTCCTTTTTGACCAAAAGTTCAGCAATAAAAATTGCTTAAACCTGTTTTAAGAATGAAGTGTGCGGTGCAAGGGTGTACTAATTATACAGATAAGCAATTGAAACATTCTAGTGATATAACATTTCATCAGTAAGTCCGCTATATTTTTATTTTCATTATTAGAAAAAAATATCTTGACAGATCCATCTAGTGTAGAATAGAAATATGTAACTTTGTCGTACATATAAAAGAGTTGTAATAATATCTCAATCCATTTCATGAACATTTCACTACAATAATTTCACCCGAGTTCATTAGTAATTCCAAACAAGTTATTTTATTTAAAAAATAGTATATTTCGTTAAAATTCAATGTAAAAACATTGGGCCATCTGTTGGTATAGGCCGAATCATTTAGGTTTTATAAATGATTTTGCCATAATCCGAGAGATGGCCTTATTTTAAAAAATATCATGCCCATTTCAAATTAATGTTGTTCATAATTATAGCGAGACCACTAAATTAAATTCACATTGTTTTAGGCGATTGGCACACTGCAACGCCCGACGCGGCGTCGAGCGTCGACGCGCGTTGGCGCGAGATAGCTAGTATAGTCCGAGAGATATTAGATTTTTTTTGGTAGGTAGGTGTGTGAAGTAATCTAAAATTTTGAGAAAAGTAAAGTAAAGCCATCCGACCATTAGCTCGATAGCCCAGACTATATTAAGAACGCTAGAGATGAAAAGAAAATGATTAGAAGTGCAAGCTATTTTCGACTTATTGACATGACATAGAAACTATTTTTTTTTGTTATATTCGTGATCAGCGTCATCTATTAACGCGAAAAGAGACGTAACTAAGAAAATGCCATTTAGGTTGAAAGTCGCTTACAGTCTCTGCGTGTTCCGATAACGAGCCAAAACAGTGGTGTCGGCTCCAATACCCGATATTGGGCATCGATATTTGACTTCCTCCGATCTCGGATATCGGATATTGGATATCGGACGACATTTGATGTGAAAGCGCTCTAAATTTGCCGTTAAATAGTCATGTTGGATTGCAATAATATTAATTCAAAATTCGTCTCAATTACCTACACAGAAATTTCTAACAGCTCTCGGACTAAAAATCCCTCGAAAAACACGCGCGTGAATGCAGATTTCAGTGTGCCATACCTCGCGTTTTCTGCTTGTACGCGCGTATTCTGCGGCAACGCGCGTGGTTGCGTTGTCAGTGTGTGGGACCCCGCGTTTTTCTATACAAAATGAGCTCCGTAGAGGCGACGAGCGCGACGCCGCGTCGACGCAACAACGCTCGACGCCGCGTCGCGCGTCGCAGTGTGCCAATCGCCTTAAAGTGTAGTCAGTAAATCTAGTTGTCAAAATGACAACATAATATATATACCTATTATGGCTACTAAAATTCATTTTAGATTTCCTGGCAATTCAGAAATTAAAAATGCGTGGGTTCGTATTTTAAATAAGTCTTCAAGCTGGTACCCCACAAAATACACTAAAATATGTTCGAAGCACTTTAATAATATTGCAATATCAGATTTCGTTATACAGTAAACTCGAGAATATTACACTATCTAAAAGACACCATTTCAATAAAACTATACTCTTTAGTGGCCAGTAAATCTCATCACTAAAGAATTTTATGTACCTAACTAGCTTCTGCCGGCGGCTCCGCCCGCGTGGATGTTGGCACAGAATAGTTAAGGACAGAAGTTGCACTGCTTTGATGTTGAAGAAAGCCGCCGTTTTAATAACCTACAAAATTTTGTAGGTATCGCCCTTTGCTTCGAACGAAAATCGCCGCCAACTTGAGTGTTAAGGTTGTCACTTTGTCAATTAAAATAAAACGTGAATGGCTATTTATTTTTAAACCCCGACATAAAAAGATAGTGTATTATAATAATAATAATATAATTGTAGGTATTTTGCCACTTAAAACAAGCTCTGTGTGTACGTTAATTGACTTTTGACGCTGACTGTACATACAAGTAATATTATAATTAAATAAACTAGGTAGCCACAAAAAAACAGCACGACTACGACCACGACATAAGTACGTGCAGAACAATTTTTCATTCTCTCTAGGTATCTCATTGTAAGTATGTATATCACAGGTTTTATAATGTGAAGATGTCAAGTGGCGACCAGTACCTAATGGCTTAGTTACTAAGTAAACAAGATATATACTTAAATTAAATATTCCCGAACATTCTACACAACGCTATCTAGACCCATGGTAAGCTTAGCTTAACTAGCTTGTGTTATGGAATCTTGAATGCGGATAAACATACATAGATACTTTTTTTTTGTAAATACATATACCTACATACTATACATAGAAACACCCAGACCAAACAAAAAATAGCCATCTATAAACTATATATTATGTACTAATGTATAATAAGGTTTTTATTATTATCATGAACATTATTATTCCTTTTATTCATTAAAGTTCGTATAAATCGTATTTTTAAAAATATCTAAAACGAAAACTCCATTAAGTTTAGCCCAAGATGTAAAAAATGACAGAAATTTCTTATATCTTTATATATGAATTCAAGCGGACGGAGCCGCAGGTAACAGCTAGTACAAAATATAAGTGTTCAATAGGTAAATCAGTGGTCCCGCACTCCCGCTTGTCATTATACACAGATTATTCTAGAATTCTGTGCAGCGCTTAGTGGCGAGTTGTCGAACTACAATGATAATTGTTTAAGCTCTGTTTTTGTTCGGTTTCGCTATGCAACACTAGATGGAGGTCATGAACTCCCCCCGCCCCGGCTACTTCCCACCCGCATTGGGCGACGCGCTTTTGTTAAGAGAAATATCAATGGGGCATCTCCGTTACTTCTCTCCTCCGTGATCATAGGTGATACCGGGGGTCTCAGGAGGATATATGTATAACTAGCTGTGCCCGCGACTTCGTCTGCGTGGAATGTACTTAATAAAAAAAATCAGTTTATTTTTTTTTGTTTTTGGCCTAAGTTACTCCTTATTACATAAGCTATCTGCCAGTGAAAGTCCCGTCCAAATCGGTCCAGCCGTTCCAGAGATTAGCCAAAACAAACAGACAGACAGACAGACAGACAGACAGACAGACAAAAAATTTAATAATATATATTTTGGTATGTGTACCGTATATACATTCATATGCATGTAGTAGAAAGCGGTTATTTTAATATTACAAACAGACACTCCAATTTTATTTATTTGTATAGATATATGTGTTTGTTTGTTTATAATTCAGACCACTTCAAAGGAGATACCCCATTTTGGGCCCGATTGCACAGACATCAAACCTACCTCAAAAAATTCGTCTATTTTGTGTTATAATTTTGTTAAGATTTCATTACAATCAGCAATGGCCAAGTGCGACAAAAGTTTAAAAATGTGATTTTCATTAATCAACAAGCTTCGTAAACGTTGAATGTAATACTTAATCCGATCTTCGTAAATGCGCTATGATTATACTTGCTTTATCGATTCGATTATGAAATCGAATCGATAACTAATAACTATGAATTTAAAATTCGTGGCTTTATTAAATAATTTCAAAATATCTATGTAGCATCTTTATTTTCGTTATTCAGTTTACTAATCAGAAAGACACCTGTCTCCTTCATAATGGAAGTCAAAATATCGATTGTAAATAATCGTAGTGTATTGAAAGTCTATGTAAATAATCGATCATTTAGAATTCATAATAATCTGTAACATCATATGTCATTTTCACTAGGGATGTGAGATGAATGGGAAAAAATCGATTTAATAAAAATCGATTTTATTTTATTAAATATTAATCGATTTGTCAATAATCGATTTTATTTAAAAAAAAATCGATTTTTTCGAAAAAATCGATTTTTTTCTACTATTTAAAATCCTCCATGCTTTTCATATTCCAATAATAAACCTAAGAGATTCATTTTAACAATCAGATTAAAAATGAAATAAAATAATATGAATAAAAAAATAAACAATTCAAAACTAAAAATCATAGCAATTAATGTTCTTTTCAACTTTCAAGGTAAGGAATAATAAAACCAAAAATCATTATTGATACAAATTCTCAGTATCATTAAACGTTTTATTATAATATAAATTAAATGAGCACCTCAACAAAATGATAACTTTATTATCGCAAAAACTAAAATATAAATCAAATAAAAAAAAAAGTGTCACAAATGTCCAGTCCTATTTTACCTGTGACTTGTATTAAAATAAAATACTTACTTAAAATGACACTAAAAAAACTAAACGACGTTATGGTCTTCAAAATAAAAATATTAAACAATTTATTTGATAATTTTTAGAAAATTAACAATAACAAAATTAAAAATAATTATTGACACAAATGTCCCGCCCTCTTGTACATTTGACTAGTACCTATTAAAATAAAATACTGAAAATGACAATTAAAAACTAAACGACGCAGTTATGGTCTCAAAAACAAAAATATAAATCAAATAAAAAAAAACGGCGGGGAAAACGTAAATTCTTTAATCATAACAGCTCTAACCACACAACAACCTGTTAAAGATTTGTGTTACCTATTTATCAAACAATCCATAAAAAGCATGTATTAGCTCTGTAAACAAAACTTGATATTTGTTCTTTTTCAAACAATAATAATAGTTGATGTTGTAATAATCATTATAAAATATAGTAATGTTATCTGTAAGACATTGGGATGTTTTCGTCCTATGTGTTGTTTTAAGTTTGTAGTATTACTACAAGTTTTTAATTCTTTCGAACAGTACATGCATATTGCTGTGGTAGCATCTTTCTTCGTTATAAAATACTTTCGCCAGCCGCTTTTAAGTGTTTTACGGTTAGAAGATATCTTTATTGTTTATTGTTGGTTAGCAACAACTATAATAACTCAGAAGATCTCACTCACTATAGTGAAACTACTTAATTCGCCGACATAACTACGGATGGCACCGTTTTTAATTTACTAAGTTAGTAAGTCGGCGAATTAAGTAGTTCTGCAAATAATAAAATGCTTCGAGTTTTTTCATTCGGCGCATAGATGGTGCTATTTATGAAAATCGATTTAATCGCGTAATTTATTAATCGATTTATTAAAAATCGATTAATATGGCTTTGAAAATCGATTATAAAAAATCGATTATACGAAAATAATAATCGATTAAAAGAAAAATCGATTATTTTTTAACATCCCTAATTTTCACTGATTTTCATTCCTGTCATTGAAAATGTCGCATTCGCTTTGAGATCATTGTGTTTTGCTGCTTTTACTCTGTGAATTGTATATGATTTTCGAACTAATTGACCCTTGCTTGATTACCGGACACCGTTATTTGATACACTTGTTGACCTTGGCTTTAAAACTGGACTAGACTTTACCACATCGGCTGAAAGCTATCACAATGAGTCTCTGTGTGAATTGTGGAATCGCTACCGATCGGTGCAATATTATAGGCAGACATTTATTGAACGATGCAGTGATACTAGCTTGTATACGTGAATGGGTCGCACCACAAATAGTAAGTACAGTAAGCTTCAGAGAAAAGGAACCCCCCTTGAGGATAAAACTATTATCAAGGGGGGTTCCTGTTCTCTGAAGCTTACTATACCTTTTCGTTATTTCTCGCTCTTTTGAAATTGTTATTATAATTAACGTTAATAAGCTGTGTGATAGCTGCTATAGAATAGAAATTACTACGAGTCTACCTAATCCCGTAGAAAATTATGTCAACTTTTGTATATGACAATGTATTTTGACTGATATGTGTAACGTTCATGAAGAACTAGCCTATATGACTAATGGAATATTCAGTGCTTATAACATGATCTCTGTTTAAGGTGAATGCAATCATTTGCGAATCTTGCTGGATTCAAGCTCAATGTGCATGTTTGGATGAACAGACCAGCACAATCACCAGTGGGGCACAGACAAGTGTGTATTCTGTATGTCATTGAAGTGTGCGGAGAGGTGGATAGAGACCTCCTACAAGAACTGTCAATATCTCAAACGACTTGGTTATTAAGAGGAAAAATAAAGTCCAGGAATATAAGTAGTAGAACTTATTACGTATATATATTAGTTGACAGTTCTTTGAGCGGTAGGAATGCTATATTACAGCATTGCTGTAATTGTATTGTAGGTAAGAGAACAGTCGGGTGCTGTGCCCACATAATGAGTGTAATATGGTATCACGGTTGGGCACGGTTTCAGGCAATATAACACCTCCTGCACAGTTTCAGACAATATTTTAATAAACTATGATGATGCTTAAAAAGGGGAGGAAAGCCTAAGTCCTAGTGAAAGCATTTCTAAAGCCAAATAGGGAGATACGCGGGATAGAGATTAAAATACTTTTTTAAAATATAGTAATCTTTAAAATAATGTTGTTTTATTTTATTACCTACTTATATAATGAATTCTATATTACTACAGCAAACAAGTATGTATACAGCCTTGTGGAAAGTGGTAACCGTAGCAAAAGGATGTCACTCAGATGTTGCCGTCTGAAGTGAGGGTAGGGAAGGATTGCTTTACCACCTTTAGAGTAAATGTCAGTTGCATATCATAAAACTATAAGGTTTAACATCGTGCAACAATAAAGTAGCTAAAGCATGTCTTTGCTTTGACATATCAGTTTTATTATTTAGCATATATAGTTGACCATTCCACATTAATGAGTAAAAATATTAATGACCTGCCCTTTTCTATACTAATAAAACCTGCTAACCTACTTACAAATAAAAGTATAAGGTTTAACATCGTGCAACAATAAAGTAGCTAAAGCATGTCTTTGCTTTGACATATCAGTTTTATTATTTAGCATATATAGTTGACCATTCCACATTAATGACTAAAAATATTAATGACCTGCCCTTTTCTATACTAATAAAACCTGCTAACCTACTTACAAATAAAAGCGATACGCGAATAACTTGTGTAGCTATCACACACAACACAACATAAGACGCTGTTTGACCGCATTATGTATTACAACATAACCTAAAAACCTATGAACAATGCTCGATTTAACAAACTTGGCCATTGTGAATCGTCGTGAAAATTAGGCAAACAAAATGTCCTTAGATGGTCTAAATATTGCCTAATTTTCAACCCTGTACATGCGGGCCCAAGATTGTATGAGAGTTAGGGGTTGTCCTTTACTCCATCATCATCACGGTATTTGTACAACACTTTCTTTACGTTTAATTTGATTTTTTTGCGGGAATGAGTGTCGTCTGACCCCCAAGAGGGAAGCCTTCATCAGAGCCTCGACCGTTAATTAAACACCCAATGTTTGTCGATATTTTGTAGCTGACTGTACCTGCACCTGTTGATAACCTTTGATTTATGTATCGATTTTAGAGCAGTCAAATCGAAATAAGATTTTACGATTGGAACTTATATGATGCCTAATGAACTGCGGTACGAGCTGGTACCACTGGTACCTCTGTACCTTTTTTTCGTGAGAAAATTCCCTCGGATACATAGGACCGAGTAAACCGCACTAAGTCTGTGGGTTGTAGGTTGCCGAAAGTCATATCGCTCGCACTCCGGCCAACCCAGAGCCATCTCTTTCGAGCTGGCCCTATTCGGGTGTGGAGAGCACGGAGTTGACGGAGTCCCCGTCTAGCCTCCGGGTATAGGGAGGCGCGCCGCGGCCTGTTTCTGCAACCTCAAAGTAAAGGTTCAATTCCCGGTCATTGCAAATAATTGTATCCAGTGTCTATTTGCAGTGGCATGTGTAGGTATATGCAGTAGCATTGCAGTATTGCAGTGGCATATATAATAGATGACTCCACCGTCTTAAAGACGGATAAGAAGGGAAATTTGAATCACATCGGGCGTGTCTCGGTAGCCGAGTTGGTCAAGGCATTCCCCCTGTAAGGCAAAGATTGCTGTTTCGAATCCCGCCCGATAAGAATCTTTTTCCCTATGTATTCAGCATGTGTATTTCCAAGTTTAATATGTCATTAGGCTATAATATTATGTATGTCATTTGTATATTAGTAGGCTATTCAAAATAAATGTATATTTTGTAGTTTTATCCGCATTCTACAATATTAGGCACCTGCTTACAATACTGAGCTTGCATCAAGATGGCGCTATGCAATAATTATATCAAGCAATTTAGCTTAGCTCAATCATCATCATCATTTCTTTTATTAAGGAACACGGTTTCACATTCGTAAACGAAGCATTACTGACAGAATTCCAAGTCGAACAAGACACCTCCACAATACGAATCTGACATTTGAGACCAATCTTGTCTTCCTTATTTGCCATTGTCCATTTGCATTCCGAGAATACTATCAGGCATTTCATAGTACAATTTTATGAAGAGGGAATGATGAATGAGTTTGTTTGTGAAGGTTTCTGCAATCATGACAACGAATCTGGCACAGTCAGCGTCATAAATATCTTAACGACGAAGTCTCAAAATTATCTTAAAACTCTCGTATTAAGAGCAAATCAAACTGTTTTATTGATTCATGTGGTATTATTGTCCGAACTAAAGGTGTGTACCAAATTTATCAGAACAATCGGTCAACTGGAAGGGGGTCAATCCCGAGGAGGGCCAGTCCCGAGGAGGGCTAGACCGTAAGGGATGGCCCTGGGTCAGCCGGGGTGCGAGGGATATGTCGATGACAACCTCACCTCCGGCCTGACATCACGACCCTCAGTCGGCGTGCAGTTTTAGTCGGTTCGAGTTCGATATAACATCCACTTCCGGCTCCGGCGGGGGAGGTATCCGTGGGGATTTCCACACGAAAAAAAGGGAGGTCAAAAAACTAAATTAAGATAATTTTGAGTTCTCTGTTCGTCAACATCTTTCTGATGCTGACTGTACGCGGATAGGTTGTATTCTGGAATAAAGTATAGCTTACTTTTTATCCATGGAATACGTTTCTTTGGGCTGCAAGATTCGAATCAGAATACTACACCGACGAAGCCATGGCAGTTCAATCTGTACGATTATTTTATTGCTTATCGTGTTTGCAAATCGAATGTTTGCAGTAGGTCATCATTCTCTGAGCCCAACTCAACTCAGTTGGTATCGGCTTTCCGTGAACCTACTGCCATTTGAACTCCACAACCAATTTGCGATATGGAAGTTCTGTAGTTAGACTAATCTTTGAGGGCTCCAACTACCCGTAACGACTGCCATCAATATGGCAAATATTTGAAGGAGGTATCCATGAATTATTTTTGTTTTTCTACAGGTGGCCTGAAAGCTGGGGCATCTCGACTGGCTCGGATAGCTTACGGCGTTCTTTCTCGTCGCAAAGTAGCTGAGGAAGGTGTGGCCCGGTTAGCGCGGGTACTCTCAGCTCTTGACCTGACAGCGCTTGGAGTCGGCAGCACTCTTGGAGTGGGAGTGTATGTGCTGGCTGGCGATGTGGCGAAGAACTTGGCCGGACCTGCTGTTGTACTGTCTTTTCTGTTAGCGGCTTTGGCTAGCGTATTTGCTGGTAAGTTTATTCAAATTAGTTTAGGATTTTATAATGGTAATTACAGTGTCACCGGTCAGTTTAAGCAGGCCACTAATATTCATGATTACAATTGGTTTAATTCTGTACAGCCTTGTCTATGAATTATGAAACCAAGCTATATTACAAATTTGTAGTACTTAGATAATCTTATCGAGGTTTCGTCATCAATTTTAATTCTCGTATAGCGTAGTATAGTTATATAGTATGTGGATAGGTACATACTAAGATTATAACAAATTCAGCCGACCAAAGCCATAAACAAGCAGAATTCGGACTCCAAAGTGAAGGCATCGGATGCCCCCGGGAAATGTCCAAAATGTCTTTTTGGCCTAATTATTTTCTTATTCCAGGATTATGTTATGCTGAATTCGGTGCTCGCGTGCCGAAAGCTGGCTCCGCTTATGTGTACAGTTACGTGTGCGTCGGCGAATTCATCGCCTTCATTATAGGATGGAATCTCATACTCGAGTATATTATCGGTAAGTATGGTGTACGCTACCGAAGCAAGAAGAACGCTCATTGAAGAGTTCATCTAAAGAATATTGTACTGTTTAATTGGGACAAGATCTTTGAACATAGGTAGCAGTATTCTTTTACGACCTACATGCTTACCAAGACGTATTATAAAACGTTTCGGATCAACACAATAAAAATGCCTGAACGGCCAAAGGAAAAGCGATGAAGTTATAACCTCCATACCGCCATAACCTCTTCCTCTGGTTCAGTAAACCGCGATCGCTTAATAACCACGTCATAGGCTAAGTGTTGGCTAACCGTCTGAATTCAATAAAATCGATTATAATTCAATAGATTCGATGATATGCAAATAATTAATAAGTAATTTCATGCTAAAAGTACAAAGTGTCTTACTCAATATGTGTAGCAGATTCCCCCAAGTGCTATCAATCAACAGTACAAACAGTTTAATTTCATTCTGTTTGCAGGTGTTTCTTCCGTGACCAAAGCTTTAAGTGAATATATAGATGCGTTACTGAACAGGTCAATATCTTCGTACTTAATGTCTGTAATGCCGCTGGAGAACGAACACTTGGCGCGATACCCCGATATCTTTGCTTTTATGGTCATCATGGTGTTTTCTGGTTAGTAGAATTATAATAAGCTTTTGACTGGGTTATCATGAGCTTAGATATAATATCCTGTTTTAAATTACTGTATTTTAGGCTAATATTATATAAACCTATTTAATAGTCTACAATTTCATAAGTAGCGTTGTTGAATCAATATGAAACTTATTCTTTCATAACTTACAATGAGGGGTACCTCAAGGATGTATTTTAGGTCTGTTATATTTACAGCTTAAATATTATTTGTTATTTCAGTGGGGCTCGCGTTTGGTGTGAAGGAGTCGACTAAGTTTAATAACTTCTGCACCGGAGTCAACTTGAGTGTTGTACTCTTTGTTATTATATCTGGATCTTTCAAAGGTAATTTACTACGCCATCTACGTTAAATACCTAGCGATATTGTCTATTACACATGATTTAAATAAATAATTTGTGTACAGCTGACACAAAGAACTGGCGTATCCCTGCAGAGGAGGTGCCTAAAGGTTATGGTACCGGTGGTTTTGCGCCACACGGTATTGCTGGGATCATCAAGGGTGCTGCCGTATGCTTTTATGGTTTCATTGGTAAGTCAGATTTATCATTATCATTCTCGTAGCTATTTTCCAGTAGCGTCCAGACCTTACTCCTTGGAGGATCCGTTTATTGTTTTTGATGGTATGTCCTGACTATGACTGGAGTTTACAATAAAAAATCTTCTCTCAATACATTTGTTCCTAAAAACGCATTTAAGCTAATTTGGGCACCGTACATCAATATTCTGCGGTAGCCTAGTGGTATGGGTAATGGACTGCTGAGACGAGGTCTCGGCTTTGATCCCAGGTTTACCATGGCACACACCAATGACTTTTCGATGCTTTTCGAAGTTATGTGTGTATTTATCGCAGGTTTATAAGTGCCCGGTTAATGGCAATAGGCTTGCCACCTATTATATTGGGACCTAAACATAAACTGGCGAAATGTGGGCGCTAGCACCTCTGCCTACCCCTTCGGGGAATACAGGCGTGACTTTATGTTTATGTTATGTTATGTTACATCAATATTATTTGTTTCGTGTGGCAGTGTTGATTCCTGGTGGAGTAGAATAGGGTCACCCCATCTCTTCCCGCGGGTGTCGTAGAAGGCGACTGAGGGATAGGACTGTTGTCGATCCGTCAGTAAACATGCAGTTCTTGCCTAAGTGTCCGCTTGACGGCAATAGGCTCGCCTCCTGTTACGTACCTGGGACTGAATATTTGGTGAAATGTGGATGTAAATACACCTCTGCCTACCTCTTTGGGGATTTACAGGCGTGACTAGGTGTATACATGTTATGTGGCGTGGCGTGGCGTGGGGTAGTGAACGCGACTGCTACGCAGGAGGCGCGGGTTCGATCCCTGCGCAGTGCAAATATTTGTATGCATGAATATGGCTATTTTTTTTATTCTTTTTTCACACCAGTAGGCAATGTCAACAATGGACAATATGTCACTAACAGTTTCAACAATGGCAACGAAAAACCTCTCAATCAAGAAAGTGAATATCACCTGTCAAAGGCAAATTATAGCTATATTACCCAAATCAATTGATATGAGTTTGTCTAGGAACAGGGTGTTATGTTCCTGTGACCAGGCAAGGAGATAACGCCTGGTGGGCCGCAGCCCTATTTGCATTTGTCTGGGTATATCTATGTATAATATGTATGTATTTACAAAAAAAAAGTATCTAAGTATGTTTGTCCGCACTCTAGATTCCATAACACAAGCTAGTTAACCTATGCTTACCATGGGTCTAGATAGCGTTGTGTGGAATGTTGTGAAATATGTATGTATGAACATTTTTTCTCGTCCAGGATTTGACTGCGTAGCGACAGCAGGCGAGGAGGCCCGGCGGCCGCAGAAGTCGATCCCGTTCGCGGTGGTGGCGTCGCTCATGGTGGTGTTCCTGTCGTACTTCGGCGTGTCGTGTGTGCTCACTCTAGTGCTGCCCTACTACTTGCAGGTTAGAGAGAGACGGCTATTGGTCACTACAACTGTCTGAGGAACTATTTTTAGCGGGGAGAGTCGGTATACTATATTGTACCGCCTTTTAAATCCTACCAGCTCTAAATTTTGCACTAGCTACACGTTAGATGTCAACTTAAGATAGTGGGTAAGTTGGAGGCGACACTATAGCATAGTTTGATGTTGCCAGTGTAGAAAAAAGTGTTATTTAATGGAAAATCTAGAGGTGGTACGAAGTTGGAGGCGACACTAAAGCAAAATTTGGTGTTGCCAGTGAAGATAAAAAGTGTAATCTAGTGGAAAATCTAGAGGTGTTACGATTTGAGTGACTCGACTCGTATTCGACTCTCCCTTATTTCGGTTTTAGTGTGAGGAGAGAAATTTTGATAGTTTTGTAACGATTATTAAGATCGCATTTAATGAACCAACGACATAAATGTTGGCAGGACGAGAAGGCGCCGTTCCCGCACATGTTCGACTTCCTGGGCTGGCAGTGGGCCAAGTACGCCGTCAGCGTGGGCGCCATCTGCGCGCTCTGCTCCAGGTAAACTCTAACATCCTATACTGCTCTAACTATACCCAAAGTAGCTTAATTATTTTGTAATATGGATTATAGATCGAAGATACACATACAGTACATTATACTTTTTTTAATAAACATCTACGCCTGTCAACACACACTCAGCACACGTCATTAGGTCACGGAAACTACTTCCCAACAGGTGGGTCATGTATCTGCTTGTCTGCCACCTAAGTTGTATAAAATATTCATGCACACAAATATTTGTAAGGACTGGGAATGGAACTCGCTACCTCGAATCTGGCAGTCGAACACTTTCGCTATGTTGTCACGCTGTAAGTCGGTAGGTACAGTATAAATATTGATTCCTCGAATGAATATTTATATTTTATACTATAAGAATGAAAATTAAAGCAGCAGTAAAAATGTTAACTGTCGAGTAATTATTATTTATCTTGGTTGTTTCTTGTTGATATGTTGAATGCTAGCTTTTGCCCGCGGGTCCGCCCGCGTGGATGTCGGTTATCGCGACAAAACATAGCCTATGTCCTTTCTCAAGGTCTAATCTATCCCTATACCAAATTTTATCAAAATCGGTTCAGTGGTTTGGGCGTGAAAGCGTAACATACAGACAGACAGACAGAGTTACTTTCGCATTTATAATATTAGAATGGATACTATAAGAATGAAAATTAAGGCAACAGAAAATGTAAACTGTGGAGCAATTATTTATCTTGATTGTTTCCTGCTGATCTGTTGAATTCATTGCTCCATATAGAATATACCCGAAGGGGGCCATCGCAAAACCGGAGATGACTGGGTCTACTGTGTGCGATGGATATGCTTTAGACAATCTTGCGGGTTCTTATATGGTTGTCATGGTGATGTCCCTTGCACACGTCAATAGCCCACGGTAACTACTTCCCACCTGCCGACCTCTGTAGGAACCTTCTTGAAGAAACACATATTATAGGCGCTTGAAAAAAACAGAGCCGAGAATTCATTCCACAGATTGAGCGTGCATGGGATGCAGTTCCTTTCATACCGCACAGTGCGCACTATCTACGGTCGTAATATGTGAGGTTAACATAAGTAGGGAGTTAAATCCCTACTTAGGGTAAGCGGTGGATATAACCACTTGGTTATTCCCATTCAAGCTTTATTTCTCTTCCAGTCTGCTCGGCGCAGTGTTCCCTCTCCCTCGCATCATTTACGCGATGTCTTCGGATGGCCTGCTGTACCGGTTCCTGGGCAGAGTCAACGAGAAGTACCAGACGCCGCTCGCTGGCACCATCGTCGCTGGCTTGATTACTGGTACGTGGGAATTATCACCTTTTGCCCGCGGCTCTGCCCGCGTGGATGTCGGTTATCGCGACCAAACATAGCCTGTGTCCTTTCTCAAGGTCTAATCTACCCTTATACCAAATTTCATCAAAATCGGTTCAGTGGTTTTGACGTGAAAGCGTAACATTTAGTCAGACAGACAAACAGAGTTACTTTCGCATTTATAATATTAGTATGGATGGAGTATGGATTGATTAAGAATGGAGTCGCCCCAAGAGAATTTAGAACGCTTCAGGTGACACTCGGTAGCTAGCGGTCAGAGCTTTTCTCTTGTAAACTAGTCGCGGGTTAAAGTCCCGCCTGAGTTATTAAATTTTTCTATTCTCAATAGTTTAAAATAAGTAGTCATTCTCCGTAAATAGTAACACCAACAATTGGGTATTATCCTATAGTTAAAATAAATTATCTAACCGAGCTTATTAAATAAAGAATGGTAAAAGCGCGGTAAAAATTGCGTCGGTTCTTATTTTATAGTTTTTATTTATTTTACCCACTTACCCACTAACTTTTAATAGTAACTGATTTGACTATTAAATTTTATGACGTCACCAAATCTTTTTTCATACAAGTTACCTTATAACTTATCGTTTTGACGTTTAGTAAAAAGTAACTAATAGTAGAATAGCTAGTTCATTATAGTTAGGGTAATTCTCTAGTCAGGTTAGGTTAGTTCTCGTCTAGCGGACCCTTTGTCTTGGGATGTATGTTTACTGTCGGATGGAGAATGATCCTATTCTATTCTTCCACCGGTAACTAACGCGGCAAAAGGTTTTATTACCGGGGTGCCAAAGGAAGGAGGGTAATGTTTTTTTTAATGATCTTATTATGTTGGTATGTTGCAGGCACGCTCGCAATGATCTTCAGGCTTGAACAATTAATCCACATGATGTCTATCGGTACCTTGCTGGCTTACTCCATGGTCGCTTCTTGCGTACTACTGCTGAGGTGAGGCACACAACTATATTTATTTAATTAAAGAATATACCCATTAATAATTTGTACTAAAGTAAAGACAACGAGACGAGAGAAAAAATGTAAACAAAGCGACCATTACTGAGTTATGTTGCGATAACTAGCGATTATTTTCTCTGTCCTTGTTGCACATGTCACACGTACGCGACAATGGTCGAGCGACAGCAGGTTGCATTTTCATAGTACAAGAAAGCTGTCAGCACAGCGGTTCTAAACTATTAGATCCGCCATCTTATGAGCAATTTCTTTCCTGTTTGGAATGCGCTTGAAGTGATACGTAATAATTTTGAAATACATATTTTTTTATAACTGTTGAAACTTTGTTTACCTTTTTTTTTCTCACTTTGTTGGCTTTACTTTAGAGAGAACTTAAGGTAAAGAAGCGTCGTATTTTAATTTTATATTTTTTTCATTCTGTGATTGGTCAACTTGGTCCGTGAGCCTCGCGAAAGCATCTAATCCGGCCCGACGACGGTCCTTCGACACGTATGGTATATGGCCAGTGATAATTTATTTTGACGGGCCAGAAATATTAAGTGGATTCCAGTGTCACAATAGCTGTTTGAGAGCCGCCATTATCACGCACTGCTCGAGAACTCGGATGACGGCTATGTAACCAGTCCCCCCCCCCCCCCCCCCCCCCAGGTACGAGTACGGCCAGCCGGCGCACCGCGTGCAGGAGTCCATGGACTTCACCGTGCGGCGCGCGCTGCGCCAGCTGCTCAACCTGGAGCGCCACGCCGCGCCCACCAGGCTCAGTGCTTCTACCGTGTCCGTGCTCGTGTCGCTGTACGGTACGTAGTGGAAACACACACCCTTACACCTTCTGACTCACACTCATACACACTTAAACCTCCTCACTCACCCTTTTTTTTATCGTTCTAAAAATCCAACCAAAACGCACGCCGTCTTGGGTCTTTGGTTGCCAGAGGTGAGATTGCTCCTCACTCACCCTGCTACACACTTACACCTCCTCACTCACCCTCATACACACTTACTTTCACCATCACTCATATGCTATTATTTAAACATATTGACACACTTTTACTCACATTCACTTGCACCCTGACTCACATTCGATTATGAACTTTTATTAACACACACACACACTCACTCACTCACTCACACATTCTAACTAACAGTCACTCACATCCTTACTCACACTCATTTTCACCTTGCTCCATACTCTTAGTAATATTCACTCACATTCGTATTCGCTGCCACCGTCACTCATAACTCTTACTAACACTCACAATCATACACACTTATTATCACTCTCACTCTCACCCAAACTCACTATCACCCTCACTCTTCTTAGAATTCACGATATTTGCCGACACCCACACAACAAGAGGCCTAACTAGTCCCCTTCCCCCGCCCAGGTATCTGGTGCTTCGTGATGATGTCAGTAGTCAACGTGTACGGCGGCGCCATCCTCGCGGGCCAGGCGGGGCCCACGGGACTGTTCGCGGTGGGCACAACCCTCGTGGTGCTGACGCTGTACCTCATCTCCCGACAGCCCGTGTCCGACAAGAAACTGGCTTTCTCCGTAAGTATGATGTTCTTCACTACAGAATACTGCAGCCTTAATAACCTCATGTTGTGTTCCCAGCGGTTAATAGGGTAATCAGAGATCATTGGATTGTGTTGCCAATGAGAAAGCCAAGAGAGTTCCTCCTGTAAAGGAAACATTGTCCCGTTACCCGTTGTCTTACGTGAGCGAAAAACGTGACAGTGCGCGTAAACGACGCCATGCGTGACATTACGCTCCATACTTGACAAGTGACATAAGTGACATTTTCACGCGACACTACGTAGGACACAATAAAGGAATGCCTAAATAATTTACGCATGGTGTCGAACACGTCGTGTTAGCGCGTTT
Source organism: Eilema sororculum (assembly GCA_914829495.1). Taxonomy (NCBI): domain Eukaryota; kingdom Metazoa; phylum Arthropoda; class Insecta; order Lepidoptera; family Erebidae; genus Eilema; species Eilema sororculum. The sequence goes on along the minus strand of OU618544.1, from coordinate 1,996,258 downwards.
GACGCTCACGTAGGACAATGCCTTAGAGCAGAGCCCCTCCTCAGCGCTTCACTTTTTCCTATCCTAATCGATAGAAACAAAGAAAGAAGAAAGAAAAAACATTTATTGAGGATACGCACAATGTACATAGGTAGTTACGAGACAGATTTAACAGTCGATCTAACAATAGAAGTTCGATAACGCCAGGTTGATATCGAATCGGCCCCTTCGTGGACTGACAGTGAATGTGCTCAGGTGCCGCTGGTGCCGTGGCTGCCGGGGCTGAGCATCCTGGTGAACATCTACCTGATGCTGAACCTGGACTACATGACGTGGCTGCGCTTCGCCGTGTGGATCGCCGCCGGTGAGTGATAACTCTATTATGTTATATTATTGCAGGGAAGAAGAAAAGTTTTTCGTAGACGTATTTGACCTTTCTTGCCGCCAGATGAATACAAGCTGATAAATCATGACATTCAATCAATAAATTAGCCTGTCGCAGTCCAATACTGGACATAGGACTCCCCCAATGTTGGGAGGCTTTAGCCTACTGTTCCCCCCCTGGCCTGACGGAATGCAACAGTTGAAGGGTACAGGCAAAGAACAGGGAATGTCCTAATGAAAAGATTTTGAGAAAAAACACATTTCAAAGTTTTGAAGTTTTTTTTTTTATTGAGATCGGCGTCAAAATCACAAATTTTACTTTGGACAATCCTTCTTCTTTACTGATATGTCATGAACATTCCTGGTTCTTTTCGCTTCTGCCATAAACAAAAACGTCGTTTTGGCGCCATCTGTTTACTTTTTTTGAAAGTTAGTGATTAGGAACTAAACTACTATAGACAAAGATTTGTTTTTAATATAATATAGAACTATCAAAAACTGTGACATTCCCATTTTGAGTTTTCTTTCTTTCAGTGATATTATATTGTCTGCGTATTTTTCCGTTAGTCGCTTCTTACGACATCCTCCGAATGAGATGGGACAGTGATACGTGTATTCTTTTTCCGTCACCGCACGGACGACGATGGCATTAGCTCACGATTTGGTTGTTGAACTTGGCTCAGAGGCAGCAGGGGTGGTTTTGTGAGACTCGAACTGACTATAACCGCACGCTATCTTGAATCATTACTTGTAAGGGTAAGATTGCCTTTGGTATATCCCTCTCGCCCCGGCTGACCCATCCATCAGGATGCCCTCCACTCAGGGATATTGTTAATATCTATTGATTTCTTTGACTCATTATATTTGTCGGAGGGAGGGCATCGCACTCAACTTTATAACAGAAGAGACGAAACTACGGACTTGAAGACCTTTAGATCATAATTTAATCTAATATGATTTCTTAAAATGTATCTAGTCCAAATGCAAGGTTCCTAATGATTGTCTTTGGTTTGTATAACTAAACGAATCTAACCACCGGCAGTCATAAAAGTACTTTGTTTATGAAATTATTCAATAACTAAGCCAACTTGTTATTTAAATTTATTGTAGAATCATTATTCACTTTAAATTTAATTATCGCATTTGAACATCACATCAAATTGTTTATCATAACTAAAACGTAAGTATTTTGAGCCGAGGATAACTCTTGAGTGAGGTCGACGCCATATTGATTTTGCACACTGGTAAACAAGGGCAGAGAAAAATAGGAGATCGAAGAAGAATAGATCAATGTGAGGATAAGGGCTTTTCTATGGAGAAAACGAGCAAGTTAGAGTATGATGTGATGAAGTGGTGGTAATCTTTGTGGAGTGTGCGAACTCACTACTCAAGATACGTTATGTTTAGTTTCATCATCTTTCTTTTGTTCTAATAAGTTGAAGACTCGAGTGTTTGCTAAAATTGTGAAACAAAATTAAATGTGTAAACCAACAATCAATGGTTTTGTGTTGGCACTTCACCCTAATCGCCCACGATCATCGCGAAGAAGGCTGATGATCTAGTCCTTCTCCGACATATTTATTTAAATAATAGATCACACTCAACTCCGAGACTTCGACCCGTACTCTAGAATAATAGGTATTCAGTTCTGAATCTCGTTTTATGTGGGGCAATCTATAAAATCTGTCAATCTGTCTATATAATCTGTCCTCCGATAAATCGACATTCGGTACTTATCATTCTACAATACGGGCCAAAAAGTCTCTAAACGTCTTCCTAATCTAAATACAAGATTTTAATCTGCAGACTAATTATTATTTCCGTAATGTTCAATATATAGGTTGCTTACTTCCTCCACACACACGTGTGTTGCCAAGCATTAACATTTAATTGACACTCTGCCTATAAACCATAGCTAGTAGTCGAACTGGTTGGCGAATTATCGTTAAAATTATATAAAAAGCACTTCCTTGGACAAGAACCTCTTACCAATGGCTCAATAAACTATTAAAACCAGGCTGTACACGTGACCTTGGAAACTTGCAACGTGTTTTAAATGAATCTTTGCTTTAATGTTAACGAGAATTAACGCGATCATGGAATAGCTTTAGGACCTAGATGTCACCCGCATACGGTGCAGAATATTCCTTCAAGAACCAAACGGTTTGGTGAATCATTCCTATGCCGCACCACTAAGACCTGGAACTCCATGCCAGCTCAGGTGTTTCCCTCTTCCTACAGTCTCGGGTCCTTCAAGCGGGGCGTGAAAAGGTATCTGATGAAAAATAATATCATGCTGTAATTATAGCATTTTACGAGGGCCTGCACCATGCTGAAGCTAGACATTTTTATATACATACATACCTAGACATTGCCTGCCCTATCGACCAGGTTACACCAGCCGTGATCATAGGCTGACGTTAAGTTCCATTAACATTATTGTATATCATGCAATGCGAAAGCTATAAAGATAGAACCCGTACTTACCTTAGGGTTAAAATAATGTAATAATGAAATAAAATAACATTGTAATATAAAATAAACTATACTATATTACTATATATTAATAGAACTATAAAAATATCCGAACATAAAAACATCCATATCTATTTTGGGCACGCCGTAATAGCGGCGGTAAGACTCATCATGGAGGAGTGGCTAGAGAGGCCACACGGCAGCCTCTCGTACCGGCTGACGCAGGTGATTACCGGACACGGGTGTTTCGGGAGTTACCTGTTTCGGATCCGGAAGGAGCCAACGTCCGAGTGCCATCACTGTGATGCGAGCGAGGACACAGAGCTGCACACGCTGACCGAGTGCCCGGCGTGGGACACGCCGAGGCGGGTCCTAGTGGCGGCTCTGGGGGTGGGAGTCCTCACACTCGCCACAATGCTCACTGTGATGGTACGATGCGCGAACGCTTGGGGTGCGGCCGCCTCCTTGTGCGAGCAAGTAATGCTCGAGAAGGAGGCGGCCGGTCGGGTCCGGAGTAGACTCCGGGCCCGGCAAGCCCGCGCAGAGCGAAGGCGAACCGGACGTTGGAGGTCGCAGAACGACCTCCGTCCTCCATGAGCGCTGGCCTGTGGGTGACCGCTGGAGCCGCCTGTCACACTAGCTTTTTTTTTTTTTTTTTTTTTTTTTTCGTGCGGAAATCCCCTCGGATACCCCCCCTGCCGGAGCCGGAAGGGGAGGTTATGTCGGACTCGAACCGACTAAAACCGCACGCCGACTGTGGGTCTTGGTGCTAGGCCGGAGGTGAGGTTGTCAAAGACATATCCCTCGCACCCCGGCTGACCCAGGGCCATCCCTTACGGTGTGGCCCTCCTCTGGAGGGGGGGACAACGGTGTCCCCAACTCGCCTCCGGAATGGGGAGGCGCACTATTCAGCGCGCCGCCGCCGTGGCCTGCTTCTGCTGGGGTGACAGGCGGCTCCACCCGTCACCCCCAGGCCCGCCCTCATGGGGGACGGAGGTCAGTCAGTGCCCTCCGACGCCCGAGTTGCCTGCGCGCGCGGGCGGCGCGATCCGCGAGTCTTTCTCGCTCGCGCCGCCTCTCCCGCTCCGCCGTCTCCTTCACGACCATTACCTGCTCGCTGAAGGAGACGCCGGCCGCCCACGCTCACATTGCTGTGAGCAGGGAGGCGAGGGTGAGAACTCTCACTCCCAGGGCCGCCACTAGCTCCCGCCTCGGTCCGGCCCATGCCGGGCACTCGGTGAGCGTGTGCAGCCCCGTGTCCTCGCTCGCGTCGCAGTGATGGCACCCTAGCAGAAGCAGGCCGCGGCGGCGGCGCCAAATGCGCCTCCCCGTAACCGGGGCTAGATGGGGACACTGTGGTCCCCACAACCCGAAGGGGGCCATCTCGAAAGAGATGGTCCTGGGTCTGCCGGGGTGCGAGAGATATGCTTTTGGCAATCTCACCTCCGGCAACCAAGGACCCAAGACGGCGTGCGTTTTAGTCGGTTCGAGTCCGACATAACCGCCTCCACCGGCTCCGTGGGGGTGGTATCCGTGGGGATTTTTCGCACGATAAAAAAGAAAAAAAAAACCATATCTATTTTGGTAGTTATTTTCTATTTATATACGTTTATATATATATTTATAAATATAAAAATAAACAATTATTGAACCAGGAAATACCATTAAAATAAACGGCATCACACCTGCTTACATGAATCGCAAGTTCCTTATTAAAAAATACAAAGAAAGTAATATATATTAATTCAACAAAACAAAGAACCATTAATTATATAATACGCATACAATTAACACTTATTTATACATCAATATAATTAATGTTTCTTTTCATCGCAAGCTTCATCCGATTATATATTGTTCCATTCATATACTACTCTGTCAAGAAAGTACCGGGAAAAAATCAATAATACACAAATCCAAATTTATTTTATCACCTTCAAAGTATGCTCCTTCAGAAACGATACACTTACGCCAACGAATAATCCAATCATCAAAACATTTAAACGCTGTTTCCGGAATTGAGTTCAGTTCTCGCCGCGAATTCTCCTTTATGTCTTCTACTGATTGAAAACGGGTGCCACGAAGTGGTAATTTGAGTGTAGGAAAAAGAAAAAAGTCGGCTGGAGCCATATCTGGCGAATATGGTGGTTGCTCGATGGTATTTGTTGAGTGTTTGGACAAAAATTCGTTCACATTGATGGCCTTGTGCGAAGGCGCATTATCGTGGTGCAAAATCCAAGAATTTTCTTTCCACAAATCTGGCCTTTTTCGTTGAATTTGTTCTCTTAAACGTCGCATAATGCTCAAATAATATTCTTTATTTACCGTTTGACCTTCCGGCAAAAATTCCGAGTGCACAACACCGCGATAGTCAAAGAAAACAGTCAACATGACTTTGACTTTTGATCGACTTTGACGTGGTTTTTTCGGTTTTGGTTCAGTTGGAAGGCGCCATTCCGAAGCTTGTTGACTAGTATGCATGTCAAACTCGTAAACCCACGTCTCGTCATCAGTAACAACGCGTTTCATGAATGTTGGGTCGGTATTGACCCGTTCTAGCATGTCCTCAGTGACTCTCATGCGATTTAGTTTTTGGAGAAAATTCAGGTCTTTTGGGACTAGCCGGGCAGCAACACGTTTCATATCCAAATTATTAGTTAAAATGGTACGGATCGACTCGTGAGATACAGAAAGTTCGGCGGCTATCTCTCTCAAACTTGAATGAGGATTTTCAGTCACTATTTCCTTCACTTTTGCGATGTTAACTTCAGTTGCAGACGTTGATGGCCTACCAGAACGAGGCAAATCTTCCATCACATCTCGACCGCTTTTGAACGCTTTGTACCACTCATAAGCACGTGTTTTTGATAAAGTCGATTCACGTAAGCCTTCTGTAACATTTTCAGTGTCTTCGAACATGAAATTCCATTGGCGATGCAAAATTTAAGACAAACTCTTTGTTCGACGTTTTTGTCCATTATGAAATTCGCAATACACACTAGATATTATAAAACTATAAACAGCACTGTTTTTAACATAAATGATAGATGCAACTCAAACTCCTCGCCAAAATGGAAAGCAGTTGTGCCAATCAAACAACAACAAAAAAAAAAAAACAAAAATTTGAATTTGGAACCATAAACAAAACTTTGTTGACGTTGAAATTCATTCCCGATACTTTGTTGACTGAATGTATCTAGGACCTGTGCTGTACCTTGGACCAACTGTGCGTTCCTCGAGAAACTTTCTGCCTCGCACAACTAAACTCAGTCACCAGCGGCATTTCCGAACGACCTTCAAACCTTCAAGAAGTGTTTCCTTCTTCCTACAGTCCCGGGTCCTTTAAGCGAGGTGTGAAAAGGCATCTAATGAGGCCGTCAAGCTGAGTGCCGCCACTGTTAACATGGTAAATGTTTACGATGGTGACCCTCTTTCCGAGACTTGCCTTTAGCTTAACATCAGGCGAGATGAAGTAAAAAAAAGGCAAGAACGTACTCTTTTTTAAGGTGCTGCGGGTGTCCATGGGTGGCGGTGATCACTTACCACCAGGCGATCCGTCTGCTCGTTTGCTTCCTTATTTTATAAAAAAAAACCTAAAATGTGTTCAACAAATTATCCAAGGAGGCGTGCGGTTTTAGTCGATTCGATTCCGACTTGCTTCTATATAGTTCACGAGCTTCCTCTACTGTTATGGAACTTTTTATGCAAGCCTTCTGCTGCAAGTTTCGAGTGCTTCTGAATTACCCTTTCTTCCATACCTCACCAATTTGGACAGTGTGTGTATCGCGAGGTCGACTCCGTAATTAAGAATAATTATGGTAAATATGTGACTTAAAAAAATCATTGTAATTCGATTAAACGAGTAGAAAAAACTAACGTGAGGTCAGTGCAAGGCCTCGGGGGCAACTGACGAATGCTTTTTTATTGTTCTATAGCGGTCATTGAACTATTATTATGTAATTAAATATAGAATATGTTATTCCGCGTTCTTTTTTTTGTGATATTTTTTTTTTATTTTATTGGTTGAGTTGCTTTGCCTTAAAAACAGTTTCTATACAAATTCAAATTCTTTGTTGTTCCGTTCTTTCTTTATCCGGGGTAGGCAGAAATAACAACTCGTTATTCACTTCTAACTTCTGGTAATCTGTTTGCCTCCAAAGCTTGCTCTTTGGAGCCCGGGGTCCACTCTTCTCCTGTATTTTTTTTTCTTTTTTATACCAATTAGGTGTTCTTGGTTCTTGTTTAGGCTTATTTAAGCTTAAAATCAGTTTAATAGTTTAGGCGTGTCAGTGTTACAGACAGAGTTGTTTTCGCAATTTATAATATTAGCTAGGATTGATAGTATAAAGACTAAGGTGATATGATCTTCGTTCTAATCTAAACTAATTAACCTGAAAGGTTCTGTAGCCCCCACTCCGGGGCGAGTAGGGGACCCCGTTGTCCCCCTCCCGAGGAGGACCAGACCGTAAGGAATGGCCCTGGGTCAGCCGGGATGCGAGGAATATGTCAAAGACAACTCACCACGACCCTCAGTCGGCGTGCGGTTTTAGTCGGTTCGAGTCCGACATAACCTCCCCTTCCGGCTTTGGCGGGGGATGTATCCGGATATCCGCATGCAAAAAAAAAGAAAGCCTCTGTAGCGTGGTGGTTGTATACACGACTGCTACGCACGGGATCGATTCCCACTCAGTTCAATCATCATCATCCACATAAAGACGTTAGTCCTGATTGCATCCGAGGCCACGGTGCCCTCGGAGCTCAGGGTCCGCCTTCCGGCTCTTCCTCCTCCACTTCGCACGATCTTGGGCGTCCAAGGTAGTGAGACCGTTTTCACGCATGTCACCCTCCACGACGCCAAGCCAGCACTTCTTGGGCCTACCCCTTCTACCTGGACCGGGTGGGGGCGCCATTGCCAGGCATTTGTTACCCACGTAGCTGGGCGGTTTCCGCAAGACGTGGCCGCACCAGCGGAGGCGGCTCTCTTGCATTTTATCTGCGATGTCACGGACATGAAGGCTGCCGCGGATGCGCGAGTTCCTCACGCGATCTTTACGCGTGACTCCACACATCCACCGCAGCATTTTCATCTCCGTGACACGCAGCATCTGCTTGCCGTATGATGTATTGCCTATTTGAATTGAAATGGGTGTTACTCAGAGAGCTCGTTTAGTCGTGGGTCCCGGTTGTGATGTCTATGGCAGTCTTTATATGGGGGAAATGGGTAAAATGACCCACAGAGGTGGGCTGATCACTCGTCCTATAACCGGCATCCCCACTGGCAGTAGCGGTAGTGGGAAACTAATGAATGTATATACTAAAGTTGAAAGTTATCCAAATCACTAGTAATTGATATTGTTTTGTGTGAAATCGGATACTCTGTGTGATCACACAAAAAACCAAGTGCAGTGTTGTGGGGTTGAGGAATAATCAGGAAATAACTAAAGATAAAATCCGTTTTTTATTCAAACTATTAGTGAATCGGTCAGTGCTTAAACAAAAGACTTGAGTATATAACTATAATATTAATAATAACTGGACTTACTTTCAGTCAAGTGTACCGAAGTATAACGTAAATTTGTTACAAATAGTATCTTGTGTGCTGGTTCAGCGGCGCATCAGTTTGCCTTTTATTTTTGGTCAGACAAAGGATACCGGGTTCGAACCCTTTCACCACCGGCACTCTTATTTATAAACTTTTTTGGATCTGGCAACATTTTATACACTTTTTGGAACAGTTTATCTAAGATTATTCAAACATCTATGCATAAATCGCTGAAATATTTTTATCCGACTTTTAAGTGAGCGCCTGCAGAATTGGTATAAGCAATCCATAATAGCACAACTATTTGTTGAGGTGTCAGGGGTAACTATGCTACCAGAGTGTTGCAAAAGAAGTGATCTGAAAGATGAGAACCACTTGTTGTGTTCAGTATGCAAGAAGAAGTATCATGTTACATGTTTGGGGATCCGATTGGATAAGCTAAAATCTGTGGATGATTGGAAGTGTCAGCTATGCCATGGCCCAAGGGGAAAAAGAGATATGATGCCAACTTGTGCGGACCAAACAAAAGCAGATTCAAATGGTAGTCAACGTTCAAATAAACGGCCAGCGCCATCGCTGTCTCCGGGTCATAATCAGCATAGACATTTGACAAAGGATGACTTTCGAGATGTTATAAGGGAAATCCTGCGGGAAGAGATGGCATCGCATATAATTCAAATAAAGGCTTCCCTGAACCTTGCGATCGGAGAGAAACTTCAATCTATTCAAAGTGACCTTCAGGAGGTCAAAGACTCCATGACCTTCATGAATTCCAAATACGAGGATATTTTAGTAAGCCATAATGCTAATTCAGAACGATTGATCTTCCTTGAGGATCAGAACAAAAACCTGCAATCGTGCATTAACGAGCTCAAGAACCAAGTCAACCTACTAGAACAGCACTCCCGAGCTTGTAATATAGAAATACAGGGGGTGAGAGAATCGAAATCAGAGAATCTTCTCTCAGTGGTCAAGAAACTAGGAGACACTGTAGGATGCAATGTGGGCGCGGAGAATATAAGAACCTGCACCCGAATAGCCAAAATTAACAACTCATCAGCAAGACCTCGTGGAATCGTTGTGCAGTTTAGCTCCCAGATCATACGGGACAAGTTTTTAGCATCAGTAATGAAGTTCAACCGCGCAAAGCCAAATGAGAAACTGAACAACAGTCATTTAGGCATAACAGGAAACAGGGATCCCGTCTTCATCATGGAGCACTTATCACCAACTAATAAGGCTTTGCATGCGGCAGCGAGACATAAAGCGAAGGCTCTTGGCTACAAATTTTGTTGGGTTCGAAATGGGCGAGTGTTTTTGCGTAAACTTGAGGGAACTGAACAGATATTTGTTAAGAACATTGATGCTTTAGCTAAGTTACATTAGAGTAAGTTTATCTGCTTGTACCTAGTAGATGATATTGCGACTATATCTATTGTTAAAATTCGCTGCCTTAACTGTATACTATCAGAATGTAAAAGGTCTTAAAACTAAAACACATAATTTTTATCGTAATCTTTGTTGTTGTAATTATGATGTCATTATCTTAACGGAGTCATGGTTGCAGGACCGTATACTGAATGCTGAACTTTTTGATGCAAGGTATACAGTCTTTAGGAGGGATAGGGACCTGGGGTTCTGGAACAAAAAGGAAGGGGGTGGAGTCTTGGTAGCTATATTGAAAGAACACAATCCCCGGCGTATAAAACAGTGGGAAACCAATTGTGAGGACCTATGGGTAACAGTCGAAAAAAATGACGGTATGAAGACCATCACCCTGGCGTTCGGTTCTATATATCTGAGCTCTCCTGTTAATGAATCGGTATTGGAATCGTTTATTAACAATTGTAACAGTGTGATTGAGCATACAGACTTATTGCCTTGTATTGTAGGGGACTTTAACCTCTCTGATATGGACTGGTCAATAATAAATAATTCGTCTCCACTTTGCACCGGGCCGCAAAAAAAGAAAATACAACGAGTACTCGATTTTATACATGTTAATAATTTAAAACAATGTAATACTATATTCAATAGTCAGCAAAAAATATTAGACTTGGTTCTCTTGGACAGATCTGTTGAGTGTTCGTTACATGAGGCTGACGATGCACTTACTAAGATTGACCCCCTACATCCCCCTCTCGAGTTTAGTATCTCCTTGGCCACACCTGTGAGGCTCACAGAATGTCGAACAAATATAAGATATAATTTTGCCGGGGCCAATTACGAAGACATTAATGAAAGCCTGAGCTCTGTTGATTGGGAAACTACCCTGGGCCCTCAGTCCGATGTGGACACCATGGTAACAAACCTCTATTCCGTCTTGAAGAGTACGATAGAGAATTTTGTCCCTAGAATTATTAAGGTTGGTAGGACTGGGAACCCTCCTTGGTTCAATAAAAAGCTCACGAAAGCATTGAAAGAAAAGAAAAAGCTATTTCGCAAATTCAAAAAGTATGGCAATGCACGCGATGGCCTGGATTTGCAAATACTCAGTAAGCAATGCAAAAAGTTGGCTATCGAGTCATATAATAATTTTATTGCGACAGCCGAGGATAGAATTGCAAAGAATCCGAAATGCTTCTGGTCTTATATAAAGAGCAAGCGAGGTAATGTGGGTTCCTACCCGGGTAAAATGACTAATGGATCTCATACCTCTACGGACGGCACCGAAATCTGTGATATGTTCGCTGACTATTTCGCATCGGTTTATGATGTGAATGCACGACCGGGGCCTTCTGCTGAGTATCTGAAGGTCATTCCAGACTCTACACAAGTGGTCTCTCTTATATATCTGGAACTGTCAGAGGTGTACCGGAAACTTAGCGAGTTAAATGCTAACAAGGGAGCTGGTCCTGACGACTTAGCGCCTCTATTTATTAAAAACTGTGCCAAGACTCTGTCGGTTCCTCTGTGGATGATTTATAACAAGTCACTGCAAATGGGACTATTTCCAGCATCATGGAAGCTGGCAAAGGTGGTTCCCGTGCACAAGGGAGACGAAGACAATATTGTTGAAAACTATAGGCCAATATGCCTACTATCCACCATGGCCAAAGTCTTCGAATCACTTGTGTGCCCGGTTATGCTGAGACATTTTAAATCTTTTCTTGCTGATTGCCAACACGGGTTTGTAAGTGCTCGTTCAACATGTACTAACCTGGCGACCTTTGTCGATGACGTAACCTGTGCTCTCGACCGTGGGGGGCAAATGGACGTCATTTATACGGATTTTAGTAAAGCCTTCGATAGGGTGCCTCATGAATCGCTTTTGCAAAAGCTATCAAGGTACGGTTTCACTGGACAACTTTTATCGTGGTTGCAATCGTATCTGAGCCATCGAAGATATTACGTAGTAGTGAATGGCTATAGATCCAAGTCATGTGAGATATTTTCGGGGGTTCCACAGGGGTCTCATTTGGGTCCTATTCTATTTAATATTTTCATCAACGATCTCCCCTCATACTTGAATTTTTGTGTGCCCTATATGTATGCTGATGATCTGAAAATAGCGAGGGAAATATCATCATCAGACCAAGTAACTGAGTTGCAGAGCGACCTAAATCAAGTGATAAAATGGTGCACTATGAATGGCATGCAATTGAATCCTAAAAAATGCTGTTTCATAAGATTTACCAGAAAGTTAAAACCTGTCGCTTCATCCTACAGCATACGGGGTAGTGGCATAGGGGAGGTTGAAACTGTGAAAGACCTGGGTGTGGTCCTTGACAGTAAGTTAACGTTTGTGCCTCATGTAGAGCAGACCATTAAGAGGGCCTCGAGAATGTTAGGATTTGTTGTTCGTAACGGGAGAACCTTCCGAAAGCCAACTACAAAAATTCTACTTTACAATGGCTTAGTCCGTAGCATCTTGGAATATTGCAGTCAAATATGGAGGCCGCACTATGCTGTTCACTCACTTAGACTTGAGAGGGTGCAGAAAAGGTTTCTATGGCATTTATGCCACAGTGTTGGGTTAAGGCATTCCTTGAGGTCGTACAGTGAGAGATTACTACATTTTGATATGCAATCTCTGGCGAAGCGTAGAGATTACTTAGATGTGACTTTCCTTTTCAAAATCTTGAGGGGACTAATAGACTGCCCACAGTTACTGAATAAATTTAAGCTGACTGTACCTTCAAGAAACCCAAGAAAAGCGATTGCTCCTCTTACGGCCCCATTCAGAAGGACAGAGTTTGGCAGAAACTCGGTCGTTCCCCGATTATGTAGGTTACTAAATGGGTTTAATACTTCGGTGGATGTGCACCATGACTCTCAGTTCACATTTAAAAAAATGATCAAACTCGGTTTAACTTAAGACACTCTTCTTGCTTATCATTGTATCTAATGAATTTAATCAGCTTTTAATTACATAATATAATATAATTTAAATTTAAAATCAATCTGCCTTAATACATCTTGTCTTGATTTTAATTTAGTATAAAAAATTTAATTTAAACTTGAAATGTATGCTTTCAATTTTTTTTTTTTTTTTTGTAATTTTGATTTTATATTTTTTTTTTTTTTTTCATTGACATGATGAAATACTAATTAATTGACATGTGTAAAATTGACATTGCGACTTATTGACTCATTGTAACCAATTAATTGACGCATATCCTTAGCGTTTTATTCTCTTGGTGCTTGTAGGATTGTTGAATTATCGTTATATTATGTCATGCCGATTTCAATTTTCTACTTGACCAACAAATCGAGCATGCTGTGGCTGCCTTAAAAGGTTGAACAACCATAATGTATTCTGGATGTATAAGTGAAAATTTTATTGTATTGTTGTACTTAACCAATGGCTGTCCAAAATAAATAAATAAATAAATAAATAAATCTAACTTTTGCGCGCGGCTCCGCCCGTGTGGATGTTGGTTATCGCGACCAAACATAGCCTATAGCCATGTCCTTTCTCAAGGTCTAATCTACCCATGTACCAAATTTCATCAAAATCGGTTCTGCGGTTTAGGCGTGAAAGCGTAACATATAGAAAGACAAACAGACAGATAGACAGACAGACAGAGTTATTTATTATAATATTAGTATGGATTAATTCATGCGGACAAAGAACACTGATTTAAATACATAAAAGTGTGAAAGAGCCGGTTATATTATTTTGATTACAGATTAAAATATTCACATACCAACAAATTATACTCTCGCATATCTACGAAATCTATGTATAAAGAACATAATACGGAACTCGTGTTGGTTCTAGAATATGCATCATTTAAAAAAAAAATCATACGTCACAAAGAATGGTGAATGCCTTTGGTAATAGTAACATGATCTTCACGGAAACGTTTGTATAATTAAAGCACGATATTTATTCTGTGTTGTTGTTTATAGTCATGTGATTATAGCAATAAATATTACATTTTATTACTATAGATGTAATTATCGACAATTTATCACTATTATATTTACAAATTTACAACTATGTTATGTTACGGTTGTTGTAATTTACAACTGTTGTAACTCTCGGCCAGACTGATGCCTAGGCCTTGAGTATAACTAGTACTAATTTATTGCTACACTATTATTACAATTTGCGTGGAACCTAATTAATAAAATAAAAAATAAAAAGGCTTAGGCTTAGCAGACGTTGATTGACGTTGATTGAGTATCCCCCAGCACCATGGCTTACAAACGAGGTTACAATGGCCATGAAACGCAGAGACCGGGCATTTCTCAAATATAAAAAGAATCGTACGGACCTAAATTGGGACACTTACAAAACTGTCAGGAATCGGTGTAACATGGTGATACGGAACGCTAAACGCCGACACATCTTTGATAATATAACTTGCTCATCACCAGCTGATGTCTGGAAGTTTCTTGGGACTTTGGGAATTGGTAGAACAAGGCAGTTGGAGCTACCCAAGACAATTGAGTTAGATGCCATTAATCGTCATTTCTCCACCTCTCCTGCTATTGATGGCTGGTGCAATCTGGACTCTGGGGTCCCTCAAGGCGGTATACTTTCTCCCCTTCTTTTCTCCATATTTATAAATTTCATAACTCCTGATCTTAAATGTACGTATCACTTGTACGCCGATGACCTGCAGTTGTATAGCCAAGCCCCCATGGACAACATTTCAGAGGCTATTGACAGAATAAATGCAGACCTGGGTTTTATACGGAGCTGGTGTGACAGGTTTGGACTGGCCGTTAACCCTGAAAAATGCCAGAGTATCATAATAGGCAGCAGTCATATGAAGAGTAGGTTGAAGGACGTGGCCATGCCAGCAGTTGTGTTTGAAGGGAAAGTCATTCCTGTCACACTTAGTGTTAAGAACCTGGGCTTACACATTGACTCAACCCTGAATTGGCGGGTACAAGTCACTAACGTTTGCCAGAAGGTAACGGGAACACTAAGGGCTCTCTACCGCTTAAAAAACTTTCTTCCACCCAGAACCAAGACAATGCTTATGCAGGCTTTGATTTTTCCTATCTTCGACTATGGTGATGTGTGCTATTTCGACCTGAATGCAGATTTGCTCAATAAACTTGACCGACTTCTCAACAATTGCATTCGATTCGTCTACAATCTTAGGAAGTATGACCATGTTTCGGATCAACGTGCAGAGCTGGGTTTGGCTACCCATCCGACGGCGACGCAGTCTAAGAGCTGTCACTTTGATCTATACTCTGTTGAATTCTCCCAATGCCCCTTCCTACTTAAAATCCCATCTCCACCTTCTTGGTTCGAACCATACTAAAAATCTACGCTCCTCTAACAATCTTCTTCTTCACTGTCCCACTCATACTTCAAGCCTTGTACACTCCTCCTTCTCTGTACAATCCATTCTCCTCTGGAATGCGCTACCGTTGGAAGTCAGGATGTCCCCAAATCGTTCAATATTCAGAAACAGAGTACGGCAGATCTATAGCGAACCACCGGCAGAATAATAATAATATTATATAAGATTTTTCTATAGGACATATTATATATTTATATAATATATTGTGTAATCCGGTGTATGTACAGTATAAAGTATTTGTGAACGTATGTATTGTATTTATGTATATGTGTATGTATATATATATAGTTATATGTAGGTATATGTATATGTATGAGTGTGTATGTATATGTGGGTATATTTAAGTATATTATCATATTTGCCGTTTGTATGTATCATAATTACTCCGTACTAGATCGATACTTCGAGCACCTACCCAGACAAATCTCTGCATCACCCTAAGGTTGACTGGTAGAAAATGCCTACGGCATTAAGTCCGCCTTTGTACACATATTTTATATTTGTGCATAAAGAATAAATAAATAAATATCCTTCCGTTTTGAATTTTTATTAGTGTACTAAGCTATGCTTTGTGGTTCTGTCCACGTTGGATATACTTACTTTAATAAATATATGATAATAAATAAATAAATGAAAATAATTAACATTCTAGGAGAGGGAAAGGAGAGGGTGGAGGCGTAGAGACCGGTCCTGTGAAAGGACTACCTCCATAAATATTTTAACCCATCATAAATACTACAATTCTCACAAATTAATTGGCCAACAAAGAAACTGAAATCAGAAACTACTTAAAGTTTATACCACCACACTGACCTTATTGCTAACTTTATATTAATTAAAAAAAGTTTAGGTAGGTTATAAATTTTCTTGTGATTAAACTTGTCAAGCAATAAGAACCCCATAAATTTTGTAATAAATTTCAATCAATAACATTTATATCATACACTAAAGTGTTGCCACCGTCTCCTTGACTAAGCTGTCAAATTGATTGACAGCTGTCAGATCACCGTACTTCCTTTTTATGATATCTGTATCCACTTCCATTGCAAGAGTAGCGGTCGAAATTTGTTGGCAGAAATAATAACGAGAAGCTTTATGCAGCTCGTGACGTCACGGCGCTGCTAGTCAACAGCAAAAGATGAATAAAACTCAAATATTTATAAACCATTTAAATGATTTATAATACCTGCTAAGAGAATCAAGTTAATATATTTATAAATATGTTTATAATTTTATGAAGGTTTTGGAGCTACGGTGATAAATAAATTAGACTTTGTCAAGCTACTTTTGTCGTTGACTGAACATCATTCACTGCCTGAACTGAAAGGTTCAGTTTCTCAGTCTCACCTAAGTGGTATAAATAAAAAAGTTTCATAGGTCAATACTGAATTATTGGTCACTAACACTAATACATTTTTTATTTTAATGGAATTCTTTTAGATACTAATGAATGTCGAATATTTTAATATTATTAAGATTTATTGCCATATTTGGCAAGAATGCCAATAAATATTACTTGTCTCTACAAACCGGTCGCGTAGTACAAACTATTCTTTACAAATACCAGCCAAATGTGATTCGGACTCATCTTCACGCACAATAGCCCAGAAAACGAGGCTATGTGTGGACAAAAGAGTCCCCTTTCATCTATCGGACTCATCTTTATTGCGATCTGTGTCTATGGAATTGGTTTTTAAATTTTGTAATTTTTTGAATACTCACAAAATATTTAACATTATTATTTATACATACCGGCTACCTTAGTGTCTTTCAGCCTCTTTAATTATTTTATTAGCTGCCCCGAAAGATTTCGTACTGTCACTGTGCAATAAAATAGGAAAAAATCTTTCTGTCTTTGATGACAGACAAACCTATTTTTAGCTTTATTTTTGGCAAGCATGAATTTATATTATACAGCCTAAGCGATTTCCTCTTACCAAAAGAATTTCTGACGTCCTAACGCGACTTTATTTTGTTTTGATTGACTACGAATATTTGACAGCTACGGATATTTGGCAACGGAAAAATATAGTTAGCGCTATATCAATGATGGAATGATGATGATGACACACCTCTGCCTACCCCTTCGAAATATCAGTATGTATTCAATGTAGACTGACTGAGTTACTAATCCGGAAACGAGCTACTATAGAGTTAATCTTGAACAATCAGCTGGTACTGAGGTCCATGCCCGCCACACACGAAGTTTGACCTTGGGTTCTTAATAATTATGCTAATTGCAAAGCTATTTAGAAATAAAGGAATAGTACGGGCAGTGACGCGTGTCCAATTTTATAGCACAATTCAAGATAACGGTCTGTATAAACCCTTTTCGCGCAGGGATGTGCCTTATAGTCTAGGAGTTGATGGCCAATATGTTATGTATTAAACCAGTAGGCTAAGGTCTGTATTCTAGAATGACACTAGGCCTGAATCACGATTTATCTGATGACAGATTGTATAGACAGATTGATAGTTTGACATATGACCTGTACAATCTGTCCTCAAATAAATCGAGATTCAGGCTGAGTCTCATTCTAGAATACGGGCCTTTAGAATACTATTGAAGGAAATACGTGTAGAAATAAATGCAATAAGATAAATACTAACCCCACAAATATCATCGGTCCCAAGCCAACATCTTCCGCAAACCGGTACACCTGTAGGTTGATGAAGACTTCCCTCTCTTGGATGGTTTAAAAGTATGCGCCCCTTTTAAGTCCAAATAAACTAAAATATGGAAAGTTAAAGTAGAAGAGCGTAGATATAAGTAGTATTTTTTGGATTTACCCGGGACTGGCGCTCGGAAGATGATGGAGGAAGTATGTATATATGTTACCGGAAATGTGTATAATCCGGAATTCTATACAATGCATGAGTGCGCAGCAGGAAATGTATGAAATGGTATCAAAGAATATTGATGGTGGTTATAAAAAATGCAACCACTTAGACTAATGCTGGAGCCTCGCTTTCGCTTCAGTCTTCTAACCTATAATATATCCAGGTCGGGGCGCAGTGTCCACACCACGCAATTTAACTTGGATAGATTAGGTTAGGCCGTAAATACATATATATAAGCCGTAAAGTGGGCTTCGGATTCGAACGACGAACACTGAGATGATGATACTGATAATATAAATCTACTAATGGTACCATCCAATTATGAATATTTATTTTCAGCTATTGGCATTTACAATTAAAATGTGGATGTATTAAAAAAATAAGCTAATTGTTATTAATTAGATTCCTGTGGACATAAATCTCACGTAATCTCATAATACGGATCAAAGTTCCGTTTGCTATGCGGAAGGCATTTAGTCGCTCTCCCAATATGGTGTTTGTATAATAATTGAAAGTTCAACAATCTGCCCCCCTCCCTTCAATGGTAATGATAATGCACTCCCACAAAGGAAGGCCGCCGTGCGGTTTTAGTAGGAAAAGTACGATGACGGGGACGTGGTTTTTTGTTTGAAAGGTCTCGGTCAGACTTAAAATCTTGGTTGAGTAGAAACGGAGATATGAGCAAAAGTTGGGAAAATAGATATCTACGCGGGCGGAGCCGCGATCATCTGCTAGTAAGATATAATTTCGTACAATAAATATACTCTAACATTTTCGAGATGCTCCACTACTTTCGGACACGGATCAAGGATCTCAATTTAGGCAGATTTCAATCTTAAAAATGTGACTGAAGAATTGATTTTCTTTTTCTTAATATTTAAAAATATTTTTAAAAAGGGGATTGTCATTACGAAAAATCTATTACTTTTCTCAAAAACTAAGATTTATAATCTGAAAGTGATTTTTGACTTTGGCTGAAAAAATATGTACCTAATTAAATGAAATAAAATGTAAACGTAAAATAGCAATAATCTTTTGAAATATGTTATTTAAACGATTAAGGCACAAGGTTTTTGGGATGATAAGCCTAACTTGTCTTAGGACTTTGTATAATAAAAAAAACAAGTAACAATTTGTCTTAAACATAACCAAATAGTCTGTTTATAGTTATACAACAATTAGATTAAAAATAGCAAACCTTTGTTTGTTTCCCACATGAAATTCACTCTACACAATTAATTAACGATTAAAATAATTTTTAAATCACTTAATTGCGAGTAACTTCACTGCAGGAAAATACCAAGTCTACCACTACCACTCATTTCCTTACATAAAAATTAAATTCTTTGGCACTTGTGTATTTACACTTAATATCACATTGTATTTATATTGTACACTTTCACTGATACTTTTTTAATAACTTAAATATATAAGGAAATAAAGTCTTATGCGTATTCTTTCCCCAAATGTAATCCAAGTGATTGAAGGCATCGTTTTTCATCATTTTGTACTCCACAACATTCGGCAGACGCTTTCTCAACAAAGCAACATCTTTAATCGTCGATATTCTGTCATTTTTAGCAGTTATCAAAGCTATCTTCATTGTCAGTTTCTTCAAATTATATTCTGGGGGGGTTGCGCTGTTGTACTCCACCATGTTACGGGCAACCCCGTAATCGTAGTTCACGAATCTCTTTTTTGATCGTATCTGTGTCAAATGTATCAAGTTTTTCCTTGAAGTGCCAGCTGGGAAGTGCCCCAGGATAACTGGGAAGAAACTGTTCTCTATTTCCATTGCATGTGAACCGGTTATAAGGAATAACCCATTTTGAAGACATAACTCATAGCCCGTATATCTCTGCAAGCAAAATTCGTCGACCAAGGCTTTTGTTGATGATTTGTATCCTAAGATCTCTTCGTGTCCAAGGGCCAACAACCCCTCGTTCAATATCGGACTGATATCCATCAGAAGGGATACGTATTGCTGTGTGTTATGCAAGAAACATATTGGAGCCATTGATATGAACAATTTAACCTTAGCATTGTATTCAGGTCGCGTCACCCCCAATACGTACATTGCTGTAGTTCCTTCAGAGTATCCAATAGCACTCAATTGACTCTGCTTCGTATTATTCAAAATAAAGTCTATAGTAACAGGCAGATCGTAGTATCCATACTCATGTAAACTGAAGGCCCAGTAATTATTATCCTTGTCTGGATTCATGGTAGTGTGACGTCGTGAATATCTATTCCCTCGAAGATTTATAGCCCAGACATCGTAGTTGTCTCTGGACAGCGCAACTGCTAGCGAAGTGTTTCCTCTTAATATGAAACTGTCTGAAGACGCTACTGCTCCATGAATTAAGAGAATCGGTTTACTTATGTCGCCTGGTATTCGGAATAGTTTTAGAATGTATCCATCTTCGGTAGTCAATTCGTATTCTTCTCCTTTCTGGACGTATTTGTTGGCGATTTCATTGAAGGTCATCGTTGCATCTTCAGGGATGTCAGCCCGTGAGTTTTGGGCTAGCACCCCACTGCTGCACGCGACCAGTAACAGAATTACTAATTGGTTCATGTTTGTTAAAGTCAAATGTATTAGTAGTTGCGTAACGTTCACCTAACCCGCGTACAATGCCATAAACTCGTATATTTCTTGTCTTATATACTGCGAAACATATTTTGCTACAAAAAATAAGTAGTTTTTTTAATTATGTTATCAATATTTCACAACAAAGGATTAGTTAAATGAGAGACTGCTTCTAAACGTGTGTTAGCAGGGTGTCCATCGATCCTATACTGAATATTTCGGTTCATTTTTCAAAAAGTTTTAAGGAAGTGCACATTTCTTCCTGTTTTATTGTTAAAAAGTCTTGTTGATCGACGCCGGTGTTTGTATAAAAAACACCGGTAGTACGGCGATTTCATATACTAGTTTTATCATAATATTTAACCGGTTCTGTTACAAGTTTTTTGATGAATGATCTGTTTTACGTCAGTTTGCATAAATTAATTTCATATACCATTTAAATACGGTTATTCGCGAATTTAATTTCCTATTTAATGACCTGCCGTCTTATATTACTTCGCTCAATTACCATCTCTCAATTCCGTATCCTTATTTTCTTAGAGGAATCCTCAACTTCTTCGACTCACTTCTTCGAGGCACAAACTCTTTGTTCCATACTTTTCTTTCGCTAGTCGGCTTCTTCGGTAGTCTTTTACTGGCTATTGCGAGTGATCCAAGCTTTTTCAATTATACTGGAATAATTGATAATGCTTGGAACACTTTCCTTTCCAAAGCAAATTTCCTTTTACTGAAATGTGGTTTCATCTTCATACGGTGCAAACAACCTTGTTTGTACCTTATGACATATGGACCCATGAATGACTCACGGGATGGCAACGAAAAGATATCTCTAATACACTATAATTTTTTTGATTTGATAGCCTCTGTGGCGTAGTGGTAGGTAAGTAGCGTGTACTTACACGCAGAAGGCTCGGGCTTGATCCCCGCTCAGTGCAAATATCCATGAATATGGCTACTAGCATTGATCTGGGTGTTTCTATGCATAATATGTATGTATTTACAAAAAAAAGTATCTAAGTATGTTTTTCCGCATTCTAGATTCCACAACAGAAGCTAGTTAAGCTTACCATGGGTCTAGATGGGGTTGTGTAGAATGTTGTGGCATATTTGTTTATTTATTTTTGGATAGCCAATTTTTTTTTATTTCAATTGTTGTAAACAACTTGAACAGTTCAGCGTTGTTATTCGGTGCTATATGAAGCAATTAATGTGCTAATTTCTGTAAATTTAAATCAGGCAAGGTGAAGACAAATTGACGTCTCCTTTTATAAAAAAAATGTAGTCGACATCCAGGACGGTGCTTGAACCTGCTTTCAGTCCTTTTCTATTGGAAATGCTTTGACCAACTGAGCTACATGATCTGAATAGCAGGATTTCACCTTGTACCCATTCGTGTGAGGGCAATGATATAGCCATCTACAGAAAATTCTTCCGAATTAATGGAAACAAAGAATGATGCTCCCTCATTTAATGAATGCTTCTTCTTCTTCTTCTTGTTCTTGTTCTTCGCATCAAACCCCGCTCCATCATTTGGGGTCGACCTTATGAGGATAACCTCATCATCTATTTAGCACAGTCTTGTGCTTCGTCTGTATTTAGTTGATTTAACTACGACTTAACTACGAGTTAACTACGTTTGATACAACTACGTTTAAATCGCAAACTGGACGACTCGACTACTGTTTCATTCACCTACGGTTGATTGAACTATATTTGATTGCGCTATTGGACGATTCATCGAATGATTGTTTCAAGATATTGTTTATTTCAACCTTCAGCTTCTTAGATGTATGAATTTTTCATAAAGACTATATAATCTCAAGTAATAGAAGTAATCCAAAAACATTTTTTTTAAAGTGATTGTATTTTAACATCATTCAATGTTTCCGTTTGTTCATTCGAATTCTCGATAGACGGCTCCAGCTTTGCCTTATACGTTGGTCTATAGCAGGCGCCCATTAATTTATTATTGTATAATTCCGGAAAAAGAATCACCACTTCACAGCCAAAAAAACTGTCTTCGGATCTATACATCGCCTTCAAAGTTCCGAATGCTAAAATTAGATATATTAATCTGCATAATTAGTATAATTATCGCTAATAACTAAGTACAGATAGGAGGAAATAAATATATATGTACAAAACCACACACAACACCTTGAGACTTGCGCAATATTTTTTTTACCTAAACTAAGGTATCAATCAAGCAAACAGTTACCGCGTGGTGATAAATGAAATCGAGGAAAGGAAGTTAGGAAAGGCCTCTGGCAGTCTTAATCGCCGTTTTGGCAGAAGCAGTTCGTAGGTAGGAAGTGGTCCTCTTTCTAGGGTAGGGGCTTGATGACTTAAACCTAAAGTCTTTCTAGGGTACAACTGCTGATATAATATGGTTGACGGGAGAGGTACCGTCTGATTTTAGTCGTTTGAAGTTTTAGATACAACAAAAGCTTTCTCCAGATGGATGAACTATAAATAAAGCGTACTGTAGTCTATTGCTGGACACTGGTATATTGGTAGACCGCAATATGCACTATAGCACTAGATACTCTATTTCTTCCTCTACTTCCGTGCTCAGTCTAACAGTCACCAGAGAAAATACCATACCATGTCAGGATTTAACAAACTTGTGGAATGAATGCTTTCTTCATGAAGGACATTAGAAGGTTCCTATAGGGTCGGCACAAGTGTGACGCCCCTGTTATAGCACACATCCATAGGTCACTCCACTGCAACTTCTTCCCGTCAGGTAGGCCGTGTGCTTGTCTGTTTTACTTGAAATACGAAATCCTAGGAAACCCAGGGCAGAATTAAATCTACAAATAGTTTCTTATCTATCAGATATCAAAAGTTTGTTATCATCATAACTTATCTATTCAAATTTATTCAGTGTCAAGA
The DNA here is from genome assembly GCA_914829495.1 of Eilema sororculum. Taxonomy (NCBI): domain Eukaryota; kingdom Metazoa; phylum Arthropoda; class Insecta; order Lepidoptera; family Erebidae; genus Eilema; species Eilema sororculum. The sequence goes on along the minus strand of OU618544.1, from coordinate 1,972,782 downwards.
ATAATAAGTTTTATATTACGTTATAACAAGCTCTAAAAATGCCGCTAGTTTTACACCGCTATCGAAATATTTTTTATTATTTTTATTAATATGTTAGGTATGGTAGGATACGACGGTATTCTCGTCCCAATTGATTAGTGACCGCGGCCATAATAACCTCGTGTTGTGTTCAGTGGGAAGACCAAAGACTTGTCCTGCTCTGTCTTCTGCACTGATGGCAGAGAAACTCTCTGTTATTACAGGGTCGACAGCACGAGTGTGACCCCCTGGTGTTGCACAAGTCCGCAGGCCACGGTAATCACTTTCGATCAGGTGGGCCCTGTGCTTTTCTGCCACCCAAACATTTTGATTTTGATTTTTACTTTGGGGATTAAAGAAAGAATGATGTGAAGAAATATTTATGCTATACTCCATTTGTTTAGGTATTTAAAAAAAGGTAAACAAATCATAAAAAGGGTTCTTCTATAGGGGCATTTTTCGTTCCGAAATAAAAAGAAACCAAAATAAAATCATTTTAGAACTTAAAATCCATTTCTGTCTTATATTTTTCTATATTTAACTACTCGGTTTAATATTAAGTTGCAATTATTATTTCCTAAGCTGAAAAACTATAATAACTATATTATTTAGAATGATTTTTAAAAACTATTGCATTGTGCCTACCATAAAGAAACAAAAAAGACAGATATTCAAAACAGTTTTTTCCAGATCGCGCCATACGTGCGTGACTGTCAAAGTCAATTCGCAGTTTGTAATTTGTATTTATTGTTATTATTCGGTACCATAAAGAGCTGCGAAGAGCATGTACTGAAAGAAGTGGAGAAGATGTCATCTCTAGATAAGATATTGACGACACCTATGATCGCTTTGTAATTAGTGTTAGTGACAGTTCTTCGGACTCAGACTAAAATTTTATTCAGTGATTGAATTTGAAATCACTTTGATTGTTATTATAATTTTGTGAATGTGTTGAACGTGTCAGTTTAATATTATAAATTTTAAAATTATTTAATAAGGTAAATATAGTCTTTATGTTCCCCATAAACATGCACAAAAATACTATTGTCATTGACGGTTGACTATCTCTGAAATCCACCATTTTTCTTGTTTACCTTTTTTTAATTACCTAAACAAGAGTATAGACTCTTTCGTCCCTAGTATTGTGAATCAAGCAGTAAAGATTCAACTGCTAGATGGACATTGTTACGATTTGATTAACATGTACTTACTAGACGGACCAGGATCCGGCCTAACACCCATCGACATCAAGCCCCGGTTGAAATACCTGGGGCTCGTACTCGATGGTCGGTGGGACTTCGGAGAGCACTTCCGAAGTCTGCGCCCCAAACTGTTGGTGTCAGCTAACGCGCTGATGCGGCTGCTGCCCAACTTGAGGGGCCCAGAGGACTCCTGCAGGAGACTCTACGCGGGCGTCGTGCGGTCCATGGCCCTGTACGGGTGCCCCGTGTGGGCGGACGCCCTGCGGGCCAGGTTCGTGCAACTGCTGCATGCGCCGCAGCAGACGATGGCCTGCAGGGCCATTAGGGGGTACCGCACGATATCCTTTGAAGCGGCGAGTCTCCTAGCCGGATCGCCACCGTGGATCCTGGAAGCGAGATCCCTTGCGGCACTGTATCGGTACCGTAAGGAGGCGCGGAAGCGGGGATACGATCCCGAGCCCGAAGACATTCGGGCCGAGAGGTCCCGGCTCCACGGGATTATGGTGGCGGAGTGGGAGCGACGACTTGAGCAACGACGCGCAGGGCATGCCGTCATAGAGGCGGTACGGCCCATCATGGGGGAATGGCTCGAGAGGCCACATGGCAGCCTCTCGTACCGACTGACGCAGATTATCACCGGGCACGGGTGCTTCGGGAGATATCTGTGTCGGATCGAAAAGGAGCCAACGTCCGAGTGCCATCACTGCGACGCGAGCGAGGACACGGGGCTGCACACGCTCACCGAGTGCCCGGCATGGGCCGAACCGAGACGGGAGCTAGTGGCAGCCCTGGGAGTGAGAGTTCTCACCCTCGCCACCCTGCTCACAGCAATGGTCCGCTGCGCGGACGCGTGGGCGGCCGGCGTCTCCTTCAGCGAGCAGGTAATGGTCGTGAAGGAGACGGCGGAGCGGGAGAGGCGGCGCGAGCGAGAAAGACTCGCGGATCGCGCCGCCCGCGCGCGCAGGCAACTCGGGCGTCGGAGGGCACTGACTGACCTCCGTCCCCCATGAGCGCGGGCCTGGGGGTGACGGGTGGAGCCGCCTGTCACCCCAGCAGAAGCAGGCCACGGCGGCGGCGTGCTGAATAGCGCGCCTCCCCATTCCGGGGGCGAGTTGGGGACACCGTTGTCCCCCCTCCTGAGGAGGGCCAGACCGTAAGGGATGGCCCTGGGTCAGCCGGGGTGCGAGGGATATGTCTTTGACAACCTCACCTCCGGCCTAGCACCAAGACCCACAGTCGGCGTGCGGTTTTAGTCGGTTCGAGTCCGACATAACCTCCCCTTCCGGCTCCGGCAGGGGGGGTATCCGAGGGGATTTCCGCACGAAAAAAAAAAAAAAAAAAAAAAAAAGGATCCGGCCTAACAATAGCCTTCACCTATATGTTTACCGAATGAAAAATATATTTAAGCAAATAAATGATGAATGTTGCTGAACATACCAATAGAATGGGGTCGCCTTAAAATATGGTAAGAAAAATAAATCACGTTTAAAAAATTTTAACAATTAATTTTTACACCATATTTTTTTGGTAACCTTATTAGTATGTGTTCAGCAACACATTTTATTCGCTAAAATATATTTTTCATTTGGTAAACACATGTGAAAAGGTCGTTGTTACGTGGGATCTTAGACTAAGATGATAAGTCACACATGACACGACACACTCAGACATATTTTAAAAGGTTCAAGGTTGTGGTTTGCACTTCCTACTTTTTAATTTTTTGGAAATATCGTCAGCATTGCGGGTTTCTCACAGCATGCGGTTATGATGACGTGTTGTGTATATCTAGGTATACATATTTATGAGCTAACCTAATATACATAATTAATAATACACATAATTAATAAAGGGACGGGGCTGTTCCGACCGAACTGAGCCGAACGAATACCATAATTGGCGAAATTGGATGTTAATTGTTAACCCGTTGTCCTACGTGAGCGACATACGCGACAGCGCGCACAAGCGACACCATGCGACATTACATTCCATACTTCAAGTGATGTTTTCACGCGACACTAGGTAGGACACAACAACGACCAATTGATATTTTTACGCATGGTGTCGAAACACGTCGCGTTAGCGCATTTAACGCTCACGTAGGACATTGCCTTATACTTACACATCTACCCAGTCCTTTATAAATTTACAGGCCTGAACATATGTGTTCATCTGTTATGGGTCGCGGGGACTATTCCCACTCAGCGCGAATATTATTGTACCCGCGCAAAATCAAGCGGATCACTAGTTTTAAGATAATTAACAAAGATTAACAAAGAAAAATTTGAAATTAAGATGACGTTATAATCACATGACTGAACAAAGCGAGTGAGTGAAATCAATATTTATAGGAACCTGTTCTCTTAATATTAAATATTCCATCATGTGATCACTTCACTTCCGTTTGGTTTTACACTACGAAGATAGCAAGCAAGTGCACGACGCGATAGCATGTGTAGACGTACCCACACTACTCACATTGCGGGAAGCAACACAAGCCTGCCGCATGTATACCTTTGAATGAAAAGAAACTGCACGAGGAAGACGCGCGGGGAGCTGTCAGTCCGTTTGGTAGCCGCGTATAGCCGCAATGCCGCTCTTAGGGTACCTACGCACTATGCAGTTAGCCGCAATTACATCCACGTCCTGCAGCCAGTTAGATGGGCAGCCGCAGTCGGCTTACAGGACAATGCGAAGTTACCTTTCAAGTCAGTGTGGTTACTGAGAATTTTCAGAGAAAACCTTTAAAACAATTGCGGGAATCGAATACAGGTCCCCAAGAGCGCAATCAACCGTAATTTTAAACGTTTCTTTCGTTTTAAAATAATTTATGACTCATTTTATATTCTAAACTAGGTAGGTATTTCTTTGAAGTTTTTATTTTATTGATTTTATTCATTAAAAAAACTCGTAAATCGCAAAAGACGCATTTGGGATTAATATTTATCATATTTTATTCAAATCTTAAAAAATATTCCCTCATATTTGATAATGAGCAGACATTTGACAAAAAGCAGACAAAAAATGGCAGGTCAAAGCTTCCGAAATCAACGAACTGTCATGTAAGGTATATTGACAGTAGAGGAGGCTTGTGAAGTGTGTAAGTACCACTAAGAGACAGCCAGAGAAAGGGGACGTAGTAAGCCTTCCCGAAGAGCGATACATATGCTCGGTCCCTCTCCGTGAGTAGCGTCGCTGCCGCGAAACTAATTACTACACAACGATGGCAACTCAAAATCACTTCCGCCACTCTGACGGTCCACCCTCTAAGTCTGCTCTGCGTATCATCTCCATTAACATCGAGGGTTGCTCACAGGACAAGGCAGAAATACTTTCCAATCTCTGCCGGTTTACCCGCTGTGATATCTTGTGTGTGCAGGAAAACCCGTCGAGATGATAGTCAGAGCAGACCGTACATCCCTGGACTGTCGCATGTCGCCTAGATCTGTCACCCGAAGCACTGAGAGATTTTAGAATTAGAGATTTTTTGTGGTAAGGATAGAGGCAGATAGCAGGCTGTTGATCATGCCTATCTTGGAGGGGAACAGGCGTGAGTTCCATCTTAAGAACAAATGTGCAACAGGGATCACTACGATATGGTTACCAAATACATCGGTTCATTTTATAGTCGTTTTGGGCACAGTTTTTGTAGCAAAGTCGTCTATTAAAATGTGAGAAAAGAATATATAAATACCATACCTACATTCTTCCGAAAAACTGAATTGGGTCGTTCGGAATATGACGATTTGTTATAGAAACTGCCCAAAATGTTTCGTTCCGAAATCTACCTATAAAATCAGTCGGTATAAAGTAGTTATTAAAGTTCATATTTCTGTCGACAAGTTTACGAGCACAAGGAAACGCTCGGCGCGGATGTCATAAACGAATGATGTAAATGTTACGTCCGCGTACAAGATTTGCATCTTTATGCGAGATGCGGGCATCCCCAACTTCCTATGACGGAGATTTATGTAGCCAGTTCCATTACTCAACCCTAAAGGGTAAAGTCCATGTTTGATACAGAACAAAGAAAAAATGAAAATAAAATCTATGTTGGTTATAATTTATAAACATACGTACGTAGATATAAAAAAAAACATTTATAAACATACGAATGAACTGTCACCAGCCGTATTTCCGAACCAATACGACCTTCAAACCTTCAAGAAAAAGCAACGCACTTTTGACTCCTCTGGTGTTACAGGTGTACATGGGCGGCGGTGATCACTTACCATCAGGCGATCTGTCTGCTCGTTTGCCTCCCTATTCCATAAAAAAAAGACAGGAAATGTTCTTAGGAGACTATCTCTAATTTTTTAAGATATTCTGAACTGCATTCACATATTTTGGTGAAATCGTAGAGTCTCGGCACGAAAACTGCTAATAGTCCTACAAATATTTTTCGCTGACAATCGATCCTATTTCATGTGCTCCGGACCATCTCTGTGAGCAGGTGATGTTAGACTTGTCCCAGTAGCCTGTCACAGCACTAGTTTTCTGTGGAACCCGAAGATCTTGGTGGAACTGGAACCCTATTACAAAAAAATACCTAACAGACTTTTTTCTACTTCCAGGTCTGCTGATTTATTTCACATACGGCATGTGGCACAGTTCGGAGCGCAGACGCAAGATCGACGGTGTCCTCATGGCGGAGCTTCACAGCGACAGCCACACCGCCCTGCTCAACAATGGCTTGGCGCACACCATCGGCTGACAGCCACCCCCCGGCACCGAGGAACGCGTGGTCAGTCCCACCAGTACTGTCGTGTCCTTCATATCTAGTATATAGATGACCTTGACCTTGAGAGTACAGTCATTGTACTGTGATTGTTAGAAAATTTTGTATTGGTACTTAAGATAATTGGGTATTCTACTGATTAGACAAATTAGTTACTTCTTACTAAACGTCAAAATTAAAAATAAATATAAATGATAAAATAGGAATCCACGCAACTTTTACCACTCTTTTAAAATTCTTAATTTAAAGAGCTCAGGTAGATAATTTAATTTACCTACAGGAGAATACCTAATTGTAATATCTTGTGCATAACTTTATCTGTACTGAAGAAAACTTCTATGTGTACTATTAGACCACGGTACGAAACGCACAAAAAACTGCGTTTTCGTGTTTTTTTTTTGTTTGTTCATTGTATAATTTTAATTATTTAGCCAATTTTTTTAGTTCCAAACGGCTTGTCCACTAGTTTACATAGAACTTCAAGGTATTAACAATATTTGATGCAAAAACATTATAACTATATTTCAGTCGATGACAAAAATTATTTTCCCGTAAGATAATAATTTTCAGGGTAACGATTGAACCAATTTTGTCATTAGTTACTCGTTTTGGGCTGTGTCCAGCTATGGACTTCATGATTTGATACGAACCTATTTTGTAGATTAAAACAATCTAAATAACTTTTGTCACCGACTATATTTATATTGATGTCTCCAACTGTCTTCCTATTATTTATTTATTTATTTTTATTAATTTGATCTATTGAGTAATGAGATATGCATCGGCACCAATATTTAGTAGTAATTTATACGAACATATATCCATACTAATATTATAAATGCGAAAGTAACTCTGCCTGTCTGTATGTCACGCTTTCACGCCTAAACTACTGAACCGATCATGATGGTATAGATTGGAAGGACATAGGCTATATTTGGTCGCGATAACCGACATCCACGCGGGCGAAGCCGCGGGCAAAAGCTAGTAGGTAATATATCTCAACTGCAATAAATAAAGTCAGATCTGTAATTTTTTTAGCGAATGACCATCATTTGTCAAGATCTGTGTGAATTATAATCTAGTGAACAAGTAGCCAGTTGGAAGTACTACCTGAGCACTACCTATTTAGGTGTTTTTGATTTATAATGTAGTAACGCTGCGGGCGGCCTTAATTCGATAATTAGATAAAACGTATAAGGTATTTAGTGTAGCAAAACCATGTATAGCATACATTGCATGTAGATACATGAGTTTCTTTACTTCTTGAAAACTTTACCCTTCTTTATTTACAGTCGGATAAAAAGTATATATTATTCGGTAATTTGGCAGTTTAGGAGCATATCATATCATATTTTTATCATTAGTATTGATATTTATTGACTAAACATGATAGAACCTAGTATTTTAATCGTAAGAATATTAGTTAATTTTGTAGTTAATATAGCTTTCTTAAATTTATATTATAGTTCAATAAGTAAACTGCGATCTTTCAACAGCCTTCTGGCGTTCATACTCGTTTATAGCTTACACTAAAATAAGAATCGTTTAGCCCTACGCCATAATGCGTGTACAATGTTCACCTCAAAATCGCACTATTAGTGCAAGCAACACAGTAATACGAGTATTTTCAAATTTGACATAGTATACTATTACTTTTTATCTATACGAAGGTCAAGGTCAGTAGATTAGAGGGGGCAATTAAAAATAATCTTGTAATATCATGGTGTATCATAACGCGTGTACAATGCTCACCTCAAAATAGCATTATTAGTGCAAGCAACACAGTAATATTTTCAAATTTGATATAGTATACTATTACTTTTTATTTATTCGAAGGTCAAGGTCAGTAGGTTAGAAAGGGCAATTAAAAATAAACTTGTAATATCTTGGTAGTTAGCACTGTGTGCACTTAATTAGTTAGCTTTATGTGATATACTGCCGTGTTTGTATTAATGCTATAGTAATATAATACAGTGTTCGCACAGATATAGCGCATGCTAGATACTTCAGGAGTATTAAATGACTCTGACGTCATGCGATATTTGGTGATGATACTCACCATCGCATTAATAGACAAAATTCTGTATTTTTATCCTGAGTGACAGCCACGGAAAACTTGGGTACAGTCAGCATCAGAAAGATGTTGACGATCAAAGTACTCAAAATGATCTTAATTTCGTTTTTAACCCTCTTCCAGTTGCCGGTTGTTCTGTTATTTGGTACACACCTTTAGTTCGGACACAAATACCATATAAATCGATAAAACTGTTTGATTTGCTCTTAATACGAGAGTTTTAAGATCAATTTGAGACTTCGTCGTCCAGATATTTATGACGCTGACTGTACTACACACTTTGGTTGGGGCGAACTCTGGTGGTATCTAGCACACTCTCTATCTGTGGTTTAGGCAAAGAATATTGGTTTAAGAAATAAATGGGCTTTGCTGCTGAAGAGGCTAACGCCATAATTTATAGTTGTTATCAAAATTAGGTTATGAATCAATATTAACTCAACAACTTTGCGAGAAGAGTGACACAACTCAAAAATGTTATTTTGCGACAAGAATGATACAACTCGAATGTGTTGTTGGGTTTCTACGTTCTGAATATAGTTGGCAGAATTTGGGTTTAAATATATTTCTATCTACCCGTTCGATGTTATATAGAAGTCTGGAAGGTAAAGTAAAGTTTACAAAATGATAATTCTCGATAATGATAACTGTAAATGATAATACTATTACGATTTCCTAACTCATCTATAACAGATTAGTTAAGTGAGCTTCTAGATCAATCAATCCATTAGTCCACTGTAGTCCTCAGCTGGACATAGGCCTGTAATTAAGTATCTAGAAGCTTACTTCTAGATACTTAACTACAATAAAGCATTAAAATACCATACAATAAAATCATTGTGTAAAAGTTGTGTCACTATTCTCAAATAATGAAACGTTAATATTAACTCTTATTAATCAAATAGGAAGATTTCTCATTTATCTTTAATACATTAATATAAAAAATAGTACCTAATTCTAGTAAGTTCCGCAAATAATAACTTATTTAAAATCAGGACGATTCTGTTTACATCTATTGAGAATAGTCGCAGCAGAGAGTCAAGGTCTATTCTGTAATAATTTAGTATTGGTCTTTATAAAATCAATTTCCTATTAGAAATAAAATATTTCTTGCATTATAAACTTTTTTTATATTAATAGTAGCAGTCGGTAAATGGCATATTAAAAGTCTCCATATTATGGCGTCTGTCAAGTGTTCATGTGGGACTTACGCCTTATTTACATTAGTTTTTTTGTATTCCACCTAGGTGGTAGCGCTGTTTTGCGATTTTCCTATTTGATCTGTAGCTGTTTTTATTAATTAATCTGTAATGTTCGTACCTATAACATAGTGGACCAACCGAACTTTTATGACCCTGTTGCAAGACATTCTTTACGCATATCTTTGCAGAAAAAGAAAGTACTTATAAATATTTAAGAATCTCTATATAAGGTTCCTGTTTTAGCGTTTGGCGCCAAAGTATTTATGTTTATAGTATTTTTTGGTACTTAGTACTTTTGTTTGTATTTAAGTGTACTTGTGTTGTCGTTATTTGATAAAATATTTTTTCTGTCGCCACAAATATTGAAATGTTACCATTGTCAGTATCAATGTACGAGTATTTTTAATATTACTTAATTTATTATATGTTTTGTCAAGGTTAGGTAATTATATCCTAGTTGGTATTCATACATTACCTACCCATAGTTATTTTTGTACTTAATTCGTTATTGCCTGGTATTTGTTCGTATTACGTAACTTAAAAAATCATAATCCAGACAGTAGTATACACCAAACGAAATATGAGTTGCTTTAATACAAAAAATAAGAAGAATGAAATGAAATCAGTGAAGACATTTGTACTATTTTATTTGGCTGTAAGACAGCGAGGTGGCTAATACAAGTTTATTAATAAAATTATAACTATTTTATTATATTTAGTTTTATTGCAATGTATCCAAGTAAGTTTGTGCGCATTCTAGATCCCAGAACATAGGCCCATTAAGATATTATGTTAGTTAGCGCTGTGTAAAATGTTGTGGAATATTATTGTCCTTTAATTTATTAACCCAATTGCTCACGTATACAATATCACTCGTATTGACATTGATTTATATAATAATTCTAGCAGTTAATGAGGTTAAAAAAAGAAATAATAGGAAGATTAAATAAAATAAAAACATGAACGTTATAATAGTTTAATCATCAAACAATCGACTCATTCACAAAATCACAGTTTGTTATTAATTCTCATGACTACGTACTACGTTTATCTAATAAGTTATTTAATTGTCTACCGGCACATCATAAACATTGCTATAGTATTCACATGAATCATCTCTTAATTTCTAACACTCCGTAAGTCAAAATAATAACGTAAGCAAAATAGCCCTAATTTGTTGAATGACCAAAAATGTAGTTAAAAACCGCCAAAAAAATCTTACGTAGTGTTAGAACTTAATCGACGATATATAAAAAAGGTACATGAAAAAATACTGAATCTATCTACTAAGTATTGTAAGTATGACTTATAAAAACCATCAGTATTATTGGTAAGGTTTTATAAGTTGAAAAACCATACATAGCAATGTTTGAACATGGCCGTTATTAACACAATTATTAACGATCACACATCTATCACAACGCATTGGGAGCTATTATGTTTAAATTCACTATCGTAACCACTGTATACAAAATTAATAGGACTTGTCGTTCAATTTCATTAGTATGGAAACTAGTTTCAGCAAACTCTCACATATTATGACCATTTTATTACGGTCCTGCGCAATTTATTTTAACCCCAAACTTCACGCGGATGAAGTCGCGGCCATAGCTAGTTTGTCATAATTTTTAACAGAGAATGCCTCTAAATAAGATACAGCCTACATACAAGCGATCCCTCTTAATTTGACATTCTCCAACAGGCTTCAATAAATAATTCGAATAAAATGCAGAACTTGTTATGCCGTGCTAGCGGTTTTAAATACAGTGCATGGACGTTTCGTCTAACGAAGAATTTTGATATAATTAAAAATACATACACGTGGATAGTAAGTCAAAATCAGAGGCATCGTTTAACAGCTTCAAAATCATTATTATTTGACCAATTTTGATAGGGCTATACATGTCGCATAATTCTATATCATAACACACAATCACAATGAACTTAATTTTACTTAAATATTATATATGGAATGTCAAAATTTTAATCATAAAAATAATAATAGACATGAAAATTATCATAACACTGTTCAAATCAGTTAATCTATACGTGATTTGATGTATATTTAAATGTACTTATGGAATTATTACAAAATAAATATTATGAAGTAGGTAATGAACATGATATGTTCAATGTCATATGAACGTGGGCATTGTCAATAGATAGGGTCGCCGTAGTAATCTTTTTAATAGCTACACAGCTTGTAATCCAGCTTCCATTTGATCTGATTAAAAATAATTTTCTATTTGGAATACCTACACCAGATTTATGAAGAATAAAAAACTATTATAAAAGGTCGAAGGGGTATTAGATTGACACTGCCTTTAATTTTTTATTTTGCAGCCGACCCAAAAATAACGTATATAATTAGGTTGCTTATAGAATTTTGTGATGTATTTATCTTACATTATATACTTTGCCCTAAAGGTAAAATCACGTTACAACACTGGTATTCAATATCTTTAAACCTTGCCACTGCTCATATTTAACTATAGGCGGGGGACTATTCAATTTTAGCATTTTCAGATCACTGGTAATGTTATCGTGGCCTGTTGTCTATGAGCAATAAATAAATAACTTTAATATACAGTTTCATAAATAAAATATCATTCATTTCCGACAACAATGACACAACTCAAAATTGCCGATCACTCATAATTTTTTCCGTATTGTTAAAAGTATGTAAGTATCTAATGAAGTCAATTTTAGTGTCTTTATTGAAGTGTATGTATCTGATATGAACATGATAGTTTGTAAGTTCACGCGAAATTAATTGAAATAAAACCAGTTTTTGACGGATTTTATCGCATACTATCGCTCTATTCCACTCAGTTCAACTATAAGTGCAACCAGTTGAACTTATAGTTGAACTTAGTGGAATAGAGGATTCTATCGATTTAAAAGTAAATAGTAACAAATATATCGCGATAGAACCCGTGAAAATGGCTTATTTCAACGTATGTGTCATTTATAAATGTCTAAAGCTGCAAGATGAACATAAAAAACAAAGTTTAAAACTAAAACCCGACTACCGAAAAATGACGCTCTAAAAGTAAAAAACAAGAAAATAGCCGTGGTCGTATGCCACTTTTCCCTAGAGTATATTGTTTTGTCAGAGTAAGTGGCATACGACCACGGCTATTTTCTTGTTTTTTACTTTTAGAGCGTCATTTTTCGGTAGTCGGGTTTTAGTTTTAAACTTTGTTTTTTATTTATATTATTTTGGGGCAAGGTAAAGCTAATAGTTTATACATATTTGAAATGTGCTTATTAACCCCTTTCATTTGATACCAAACACGGCATATTTATCTCAAATTTATTTTTTAACATAGTACCTTATGAGCGCTAGAGGGCGCCACACAAGCTTGAGTGACACGTCATATAGCCTATAACCATCGGACGATCAAGCCGCTTGTAACGATACCTCATTTGTCCAGTTCTAATCAGTAGTTGAGGTGCTATGAGGGAACAAATGAACATACATACATACTACATACATACATACATAGCCTGTCAAAATCATAACCCTCCTTTTGGCTTCGCCGTAGTCGGGTAAAAAGTGGAAAACAAGTTTATTTTTAATTGTGTCACTGTTGTCATGAATGAATACGTTCTAAATATATCATTCTCTATCAAGTTCATTCTAAATATTCAAGTATCTAAATCACTACTAAAATTAATAAATAAATCTGTCCTATCCCTGTAATCACAAACAATCAAACTTAATATCTATCATTGTAAGGTGGGCCTCTGATTGGCAATTTTATCAGAAACATTTTTGTGCCCTAACCATAAGAATAAAAAGTCCTTCTATTAATCTAAAGTGTCAAGACTTCTCTTTCTCACTCTCAGAGGAGACAGAGACCATATTACTTCATCTACATAAAGATACATGACTCAACTACATTCAAAACATGAATATAGGGTTTAAGCAATCTCATTTTCTAATATCACTGTATAATCTACTTACTTAACTACAATTTATTTCGTCCATCTGTATTGTACCCTCGTATGCAGTGAAATTATACAGAAAAGGTGAGCTTCAGACCAGCGTAAGGCGGCTAGAATCGCGCCAGTGCGCAAGAGACAGGTTAAAAGTCAATTCAGATCAGGTGAGAAAATGCTTGAGAACTTTTAAGGGTATTTAAATATCAACCCTATTCCATTTAAATAAGGCATAAAATAGTATGCAACAATAAATCTTATCCGATAAGACACTATCACGTAGTTGCACTCTATGTTAACCGTATTCATGGAATAAAGTTTACCATTTAAAACTCAAGCATTTTCCCGCCCGATTTGACCTCAGACCAACAAATTCAACCGTTTATGACTTTAATGACAGGCGTCAATGTATGTCAATCCCATACATTGATAATTCTATTCTACTATTGCCGTTACCTCGCCTTAAGGCTTTCCTTTTCTGGACAGTTCACGCCTATGGTTAGTCAATATATGCCCTAGAACTTCGTAGTCACGGATCGTTTTTCATCTTTGATGCCATTCGCACCATTGACGCCATTGACACCATTGACGCCATTGACACCATTGACGCCATTGATGCCATTGAGGCCATTGGCACCGTTACTTGTGAATTCTGGGATATTCTTCTCGTTTAGTGAGCTATGTTTCAGGCCGTAGAAGAAGTAGATCAGGTAACCTGGAAAAGTTTGGATAGTCATTTACAGACTCTTGGTTAGCGATGAGACGAGTTGTATTTTTTTCAATTTGAATCAATCTAATTAAAACTAATCTTGATTCGAATCGTCACGCCGGAGCGAGGAGTCATCAAATCGCGCGACGAATTTGCGAATGCATTATAGTGTAATTCGTATTCGTACTCGTATGTCGAGTCATCGGCATGTCAGGCCGAGTTAGCGAGTTATAACTCGTTACTTGTTTATGAACGAATCAACAGTCTTATTCGAATTAAATGATTCGAATTACCCATCGCTACTCTTGGTGTTTTCACTGACAGCCATATCCTGTAGTACGATACCCACGGGAAAAGATGAGGTGGCCCTATTCTACTCCACCGGGACCCAACACGACAATTTTGATATTAAAAAAACAATCATATAACTAGGCAGGTACTCACCAACAATTAGCCAGATGACGAATCGTATCCAGGTCTGCTGATCAAGTTGCACCATCAAGTACACGTTCATACACATGCTCAGGTAAGGAACCAATGGGACTAAGGGTACCTGTGAACAGAAATATTGAACATCATAATTTATGGTGGAACTAATTTTTATTATTTAGTGGAATTCATTTTTTGAGGCTACAGTTTGAGAAAGGACATAGGAGCGCGGTTACCCGCGAAGCGGTAACTGCTAGTTACTTAATAGTTCCAGCCGTTTTAGGTTACTCCCATATCTTCAGGCATTATCTTCTTTTTAAAGACACATCAATTTGATATCACCTCGCCTGATAGTATGCAGGCACCAAAAAGTTAGAATTTCGGCCGTCATTCAGCTCGACGGCCTCATCAGAAACTTTATCACACCCCGCTTCAAGGGACAGCCTTGTGTTGATCAGAGGCAGGAAGAGGAACTAACTATACTTTAATTTTATACCGGACACGTCAATTTGACTTCACCTCGCCTGATTTTAAGCTAAAAGCAAAGTCGGAAAGAGGGTCACCATCGTAAACATGTACAGTCAACTACAAAAGTAGCTTAACACATTCTAATTTATTGAACACTGTGGCCCCTAAACCTTACATAAAATTGTGAAAAAAAAACATTGAATATGTAAATTAAGTTTGTCTTCTGGGAATCATAACACTACATTTATTATAGACAGATGCATTCCATTATTAAAAGATTTGTAAAATATTTTAGTGTTAATCAACTTATGGCGTTGACTGTACCTACCATGTTAACAGTGGTGGCACAGAATAGATAAGGACAGAAGTTGCACTCCTTTGATGTTGAAGAAAGCCGCCGTTATAATAACCTACAAAATTTCGTAGGTATCGCCCTTTGTTCGGAACAAACAACGCCGCCAACTTGAGAGTTAGGGTTGTCATTTAGTCAATGAAAATAAAAGGTGAATTACTATTTATTTTTAAACCCCGACACTAAAAAGACGGTGTATTATAATAATAATAATAGGTACCTATATGTTTGTATATTATCACTTAAAACAAGCACTGTGTGTACATTATTTGACTTTTAACGCTGACTGTACTAACAAGTAATATTTTAAATCGAATACAAAAAGAATCTTCTCGGGCGGGACTCGAACCCGCAGTCTTTCCCTTACAGGGGGAATGCCTGACCAATTCGGCTACAGAGACACGCCCGATATGATTCAAATTATGACCCGATATGATCAAGTAATATTATAATTGAATAAACTGGGTAGCCACAAAAATAACAGCCCGACCACGACCACGACATAATTCCATAGGTACTCGCTTCAAAATAAGTAGGTGCAGAACAATTTTTAGTTCTCTCTATTCTCATTGTAGGTATCTATGTCACAGGTTCACTACAATTAGGTAGGTTTTTTATAATGCGAAGATGTCAAGTGGCGACCAGTACCTAATGGTTTTTTTTACAAAATGAACAAGATATATTCTGCGTTTGTATATAGTAAAATCTTACGTTTCACACTCTGTTGTTAATGTAAAAAAAGACAACTTCGAATTCTTTAATGTATTTTGACATTCGTCCCCGCAACAGTAATGATTACTGCGATTCATTATTTTATTTCCATATTAGGTGGCTAACCTAGTGTAACTGCACACATAAACAATGGTAACTACTGATCTCACAAGATCGGCCACAATATTGTTTAGGTATACCTACGCAAGTCGCGTCACGCATGTGCTCGCAAGTCGCGTCACGCGTGTGCTCGCAAGCGTGGGCCGGCCCCGACTGCGCTAGCAGCCTGCGGGTGAGGCGTACGGTAGGTACTTATCGCCGTAGTTTGGGCGAGTGACGGACGCCTGGTGGTGGCACTCAGCTTGACGGCCTCATTAGATGCCTTTTCACGCCCCGCTTGTGGCCGCCCCGTGTTTCCTTCTTCCTACAGTCCCGGGTCCTTTACCCGGGACTGTAGGAAGAAGGAAACACGTGAGCTGGCAGGGAGTTCCAGGTCTTAGTCGTGCGGCATACGAATGAGTCACTGAAACGCTTGGTTCTAGCAGGTGTACTCTGCACCGTATACGGGTGGCATCTTAGCCCTGCACGTGAGTGTTACTAAGGCGTGGAGCAGACACTCACCGCGAAGGACAGGCCGGACACGTCGTTCCGCGGCTGGCGGTACAGCACCACGAGCAGCAGCAGCAGCGCCGCGCCCAGCACGCCCAGCGCCACGCCCGCCGCCTGCCAGCGCAGCAGCACGCACGTCGCCAGCGCCACCGCGACTGTCGCACCGTACAAAACAAACTTATAACAATCGCCTTCTGAGTCCTCTGACCTACAAGCCTTCTCCCAAAATTGGGGCTTTTCACGGAAAATTTTTCAGTTTAACTACGAAGTGGCCAAACGTGGGTATTTTCCATGAATTAGAGGTCAGGGAATTTATAGTCGCTACCTATTTTGACGTTTATGACAGTCGTCAACTTATGTCCAACCTACACACTGATAAATTTATTATATTCTTCAGGCGTATACTTGTGTAGAGGGGCTGGTAAGCTAGTTAATGGACTTTCCAGGATTCCAAAGTCCTGTAACTAAAGCCATAGTAGATGATCGGAAGTCAACTGACACTGACGGTTGAACGTGCTTTCCGAGGTGTGAGAAACTTGGTTTCCCTGCGGCCCTTTAAGATCTGCGCAGACGAGGGATAATGTATTGTTTATATATTATCTTAAGCCTGTGCGACAAATTGTAGAGTACAGGATGAGACATAAAGCCGTCATCTAAGACTACTTCCAGATACGACTTCTACTTACAGAGTATAACAATAGTAAACTTTGCGATATTGGCAGAAAGTTGCGTCGGGTACTTAATGCCGAGTAGATTGAACAGCTGCTTGAATATGTCGAACGGTGTCTCTGGAGCTGGCTTCACGCCTTGTAACTGGAGGTTTTGCTCTTCCTCGTACCTGGAAATTTAAGTAGACATGAATTATTGTCGATTGAAAGGTCCCGAGTTCGAATCCTGGCCTACCGGTGCTAATGAAAATGAAATGTGCAGCGAGAAGTCAAGCACATGCTCTTTCGTAAATTAGAGAATCGGACCCATGGAGAAACGAAGTGATTATATTCTTTCCGTGAACGGCTTGATAAGATACTTAGCTTGGTCACTTACTTAGCTTGGTCCTTATCTATTCTGTGGCTTGGTGAGCTTAGCGTGATGGTGATGATACCTAAGTAGGTATATTAAGAAATCCTGAAAATTTACCTGAGGATAAGCACACTGGTGGCGACGATAGTGTACGCGAGGAGAGTGCCGATAGACATCATGTCGATCAGCTGGTCCAGGTCAAATATCGTGGCCATTATAGCTGTGGAAAATAAGAATGTAATCGCACCATTGACTCTTAAACAATTCCCGCTTAGTGCAAATATTTGTATGCATGAATATGGCTATTTGCATTGGTCTGAGTGTTTCTATGTATAATATGTATGTATTTACAAAAAAAAAAGTATATAAGTATGTTTATCCGCATTCTAGATTCCATAACACAAGCTATAAAAGCTTACCATGGGTCTAGATAGCGTTGTGTAGAATGTTGTGGAATATTTGTGGAATTTGTGGAATATTAGTTAGTGATTAATACAGGAGTAGTCGACAGAGGGTTGCAAATATTATGTGTTGAAAGTGTTAATTGACCATCGGAATCGTACGATATCGGGATTGTCGTGAGCTTCTATTTACCCGACTACAGTAAGGCCAAAGGAGGGAAGATTATGATTTCAGAAAAGGACATTTTGAGAAAGGACATTTCGAGACAAGGAGATTATGCGATGAGCTGTTTTTGCCCATGTTAAGTCCCACGTAATAGATTGTGAGCTTATTGCTGAGACGACTGGGGCTGAAACCAGGTGTCAACAGTAAAAGGTGATGACTGATGGATAGCAGTTGGGGAGGGTTACCCCATTCAGAAGGATATGTTGGGAGTAGGGTCTGCTACACGTGTATAGTTTGTGAAAAAATAAATCTTACCTGATAAAAGTCCACTCAGGGCCGTGGCCAGCAATGGTGTTTTGGTCTTCGCATTGATAATGGCTAAAGGCCTGAAGATTACTCCGTCACTGCCCATGGCATACAGCACCCTGGGAAGTGGGAACATGGCGCCCAGCATGGACGTGCACAGAGCAAAGATGGCGCCGATGGTGACAATCCACTTGATGGCAGGAAGGTCGATTACTGTGAACACGTAGGGAAAGGGAGCTTTGGCATCCTGCAAAGGGGGAAAATATAAACTGTAAAATACTGACGAAAAACTAATGAGTTTAGATTTTTTTAAAAGAATATTAGCAACTGAAATGATTAAAATTCCCTCTAAACCATAACCCCTAGTATCCAATTATGTGCTCTACCCCTTCAGGTAAGCTAAATTGCTTGTTTTGTGAGTGGGTTTATGTCGGTAGTGTTTTGGCTAGGATTCAAACCCGGGATATCTCCATCATAAGGACGATTACTTGACCACTAAGCTACCGTCGCTTTTTATAGTTTACTGAGATACAATAAAAGTGGGATTTCTAGGTTTATTACATTCTGCATGTTGCTTCTCTTGGACTATGGATGTTGCAATTCTCTATTTATCGTTCCTTTTTTATTCATCTCATAAAGATCCTTTGTCTAAGTAGTGCTTGTAGTATAGTAACAGTACCTACTTCAAAGGTGGTTTTCAGCTTGGCGGTCTCTATCTCATTAGATGCTTCTTTAAGGCCCTCTTAAAGACCTAAGATTTTAGGAAGAACATTATTGGACTTCTGTTTTCCCATCTAGTCTACTAAGTAACCTGTATAAAGGTATACCAAAGGTGACAGCATACGACAGCAGCAGACGTAGGTACGCAGCAGATACGCGAAATTCATTGAGAATTTTCAACGGTCCTCTTTACCTATCCGTATCGATATTTAACAACTAATGAACCTTAATGGAGACCAGAAAATACGTTAAATAACAGGACATACCTGTAAGTAATACGGCAACATCATAGTCAGGACTGTTGCAATACTGAAGTAGGACACAAACACGATAGTCAGCGACAGTATGATGGACAGAGGGATGTCCCTCCTGGGGTTCTTGGCCTCCTCGCCAGTTGTCGCCACGCAGTCGAACCCAACGAAACCGAAGAAGCACTTGGCAGCCCCTGCCATGATGCCCGCGAAGCCGAACGGCGCGAATCCTCCAGAGCCAGCTTTGTCTTTATATTCTTCTGTAATATTGGCAGGGTCAATCCTCCAGTTTGCTGGGTCACCTGTAAGAAAAGTTCCATCCATATACCTACTTACGTCTGTAAATTCCCTAAGGGGTAGGCAGAGGTGTATTAGCACCCACGTTTCGCCAATTATGATTATCGATCCTACGACGTAATAGGGGCAAACCTATTACCTACCGTTTAGCTTGCCTTGGGCTGTATGTTTACTGTCGGATGAAGAATATCCCAATCCCTTACCTCTTAAGGTGGAACCACACCAAACGGCCCGCATCGGCCAGTACCTATCGCATCGCACGGTCCGTACGCACGTGGACGGAGCCGATCTTATGTCGCGGCATGTCACCGGCTGTGTTTACCCTTGACTTGGTAATATAAACTTTAAGCACTGTTTAAAAGATTTCATTTCGTTTAAAGATTGTAAAATTCGTTTCGATGCGGGCCGATGCAATCCGTTTGGTATGGTTGGACCTTTATAATAAAAAAAGCTGTAAAATAATCGCGAAAGGCTTCCTGATTGGGCCCCTACTAAGAATGACTGGCCAAGTCAACTTCATCTGCAAATCGGTACACCAGGGCCTCGATTCTGCTAAAGCCAAACCACAGTGGCGCCACCGCCACTTCAAAAAACGGCATTAAATAATAGACTTTAAAGCGATGCTGTTAAAGTTCAAAATTAAATGACTATTTGCAGAGTAATTGTAAAAGTGTAATGAAACTGTTTTCATTTCATTTTGAACTTTAGTCGAATAGAAATAAAGTCCAAAATTTATAGTCATTTTTTGCAGTGACTGCTGCACCACAGTGGTTTAGCTTTATTAGAATGAGGGCCTGCTGAAAGACGGACGAGACATTGGTTCAGGCTTTCCTCTTAGGCTTGGGAGGTCAGACAGCAGCCGCTTTCATAAAAGCCGTATAAGTTAAACCAAAAAGAGAAGAAGGAGTGAAAAGACCTCGGACTCCGAATGCAACTTGGTTCAGCGGTAAGCTGATGACAATCGCATTAGAGCATAAACATAAGCTAAAAGACAAAATGAAATATTTTCTACTAGCGGTTGCTCGCGGCTCCGTATTACGTAAATACGTAAATATTATCCTAAAAACTACCTACATTCGGTACCGGAATTTTTGCTCTTCGATCTTAAAAAAACTTAAAAACAGATATGAAAGGGAACGTGTTCAGAGGGCCGGCAAAGATACAAAAAAGTTATGGAAAACAATTAGGACATCACATATACAACCAAAGACGTATCTTACCCTTTTTTTTTTTTTTTTTTTTTTTTTCGTGCGGAAATCCCCTCGGATACCCCCCCTGCCGGAGCCGGAAGGGGAGGTTATGTCGGACTCGAACCGACTAAAACCGCACGCCGACTGTGGGTCTTGGTGCTAGGTCGGAGGTGAGGTTGTCAAAGACATATCCCTCGCACCCCGGCTGACCCAGGGCCATCCCTTACGGTCTGGCCCTCCTCAGGAGGGGGGACAACGGTGTCCCCAACTCGCCCCCGGAATGGGGAGGCGCACTATTCAGCGCGCCGCCGCCGTGGCCTGCTTCTGCTGGGGTGACAGGCGGCTCCACCTGTCACCCCCAGGCCCGCGCTCATGGGGGACGGAGGTCAGTCAGTGCCCTCCGACGCACGAGTTGCCTGCGCGCGCGGGCGGCGCGATCCGCGAGTCTTTCTCGCTCGCGCCGCCTCTCTCGCTCCGCCGTCTCCTTCACGACCATAACCTGCTCGCTGAAGGAGACGCCGGCCGCCCACGCGTCCGCGCAGCGGACCATTGCTGTGAGCAGGGTGGCGAGGGTGACAACTCTCACACCCAGGGCCGACACTAGCTCCCGCCTCGGTCCGGCCCATGCCGGACACTCGGTGAGCGTGTGCAGCCCCGTGTCCTCGCTCGCGTCGCAGTGATGGCACTCGGACGTTGGCTCCTTTTCGATCCGACACAGATATCTCCCGAAGCACCCGTGCCCGGTGATAATCTGCGTCAGTCGATACGAGAGGCTGCCATGTGGCCTCTCGAGCCATTCCCCCATGATGGGCCTTACCGCCTCTATGACGGCATGCCCTGCGCGTCGTTGCTCAAGTCGTCGCTCCCACTCCGCCACCATGATCCCGTGGAGCCGGGACCTCTCGGCCCGAATGTCTTCGGGCTCGGGATCGTATCCCCGCTCCCGCGCCTCCTTACGGAACCGATACAGTGCCGCAAGGGATCTCGCTTCCAGGATCAACGGTGGCGATCCGGCTAGGAGACTCGCCGCTTCAAAGGATATCGTGCGGTACCCCCTAATGGCCCTGCAGGCCATCGTCTGCTGCGGTGCATGCAGCAGTTGCACGAACCTGGCCTGCAGGGCGTCCGCCCATACGGGGCACCCGTACAGGGCCATGGACCGCACGACAGACGTATCTTACCCTAAAGAACTACTTAACATAACGCACTCTCCACAGGAGTCCGTAAATAAAACAAACGCCCATTTCGCTAGTGTCGGTAAAACTCTAGCGGAGAAAATAACCTCAACCCAAACAGCTTCTTCTGAACCAAGACCCGCGAAACCTTGTGCTGATTCTTTCGTACTCCTAAACACGGATGAAGCAGAGGTTAGAAGTCTGATAATGGCTCTCAAAAATGAGTGTTCTGTGGGGTGGGATAATATCTCACCGACGCTTCTAAAAGAAAATAGTGACATTCTAGTGCCTCATTTAACTCACGTTTTTAATATGTGTCTCACAAGTGGCGTCTTCCCTTTAGACCTAAAAAGGTCTCAAATACGTCCAATTCACAAGGGTGGTGACAGGGACAGTGTCGAAAATTTTAGGCCTATATCAATTCTACCAACTCTCTCAAAGATTCTTGAAAAAATTATGAATAACAGGTTAGTTAATTACTTAGAAAGCAAAAACATTCTATCTAGAAATCAATTTGGTTTTCGCAAAGGAAAATCCACTGACGATGCGGTTAGTAACCTCACCGACTTTATAACATCCAATCTAGACAAAGGTAAAAAATGTTTATCTATTTTTATAGATTTATCTAAAGCATTTGACACTGTCTCTGTTCCCGCCCTTGTGCACAAGCTAGAGGAGGTCGGCGTAAGGGGAATTCAACTAAAGCTTTTTAAAGACTACCTATCAAATAGGACTCAGTGTGTAAGGGTGGGTTCACACATAAGTACGGATCTTCCAGTGTATTATGGCGTTCCACAGGGAAGTATTCTTGGGCCGACTCTCTTTCTTGTTTATGTGAATAATCTTTTGTCTATAAAATTACCTGAAGGTAAAATTATTTCGTATGCTGATGACACAGCTCTTATATTTTCTGCAAAAACTTGGAAAGAGACATACTATAACGCCCAAAACGGTATTAACACCGTTAAATCCTGGCTTCAACAAAACCTTCTCACATTAAATGCCGATAAGACGAAATACATCCAATTTTCAATACGGGGCTCTGTCCAATTTAATCAGGCATTAATAGTCCATGACTGTACAGCTGATACTTCTTGCACGCCAACATGCAAAATACTACACCGTAGGTACACAAATGATTAAGTACTTGGGAGTTACTATTGATGAAAATTTAAATTTCAAGGCTCACATAGAAGCGCTGAGTAAGAGGGTTCGCAAACTTACTTTTATCTTTAAAACTCTGAGACACGTACTATTACCAGAAACTCTTAAACAGGTCTACTATGCCCTTTGTGAATCAGTGATTACGTACTGCATAGTATCCTGGGGTGGAGCACTGAAAACAACCCTTTTCCATCTTGAGGTTGCCCAGCGAAGTATACTTAAGGTCTGTACTTTCAAACCCTATCGCTATCCAACCGAGCTTTTATACGAATACTGTGAAGTGTTAACCGTGCGCCAGCTATTTTTATTAAAGTTAACGATAAAACAGCACTCCTTACTCAGTTATACCCAAGAACAAACGTCTCAGCGAAGTTCTTATGCGGTGTGTGAGCGTACTATTAGACCTAAAACGTGTTTTGTCCGCAGATTCTTTCCATTTCTAGGACCGTACACCTACAACAAATTTAATAAAATTGCTAACATATACCCATTAACTTATATAGAGGTTAAAAAAACAGTGTCCAACTATCTGAGCAAATTATCATACGACGAAACTGAGCTCACTATAAAAATAATTGAATAGTTAAATATAATATTATTCCCATTTTATACATATTGATTGCTTGAAATTAGTATTGGCAAAGTAATAATTTTATAATAACAGTATCATTTTAAACACACACACACACACACTCTCTCACACACACACCACACATACACACACATATTACTTTTATTGTTTTTATTGTTTTAATTAGGTCTAATATTGAAGTTTTCTTAATGCAGTTGTAACTTGTAATTGAATTGTTTATTATGTACATCCAGCGTGGGGTGGAGGCGCTGTTTGCTGAGATACAGGTCGAAAGCCTAGTTCAGCAGCAGATGCTAAAACCGAACACAAATTTAATCAAAGCATACTGTAAAATTCTAAATAACAAACTGTGTTAGCATGTATAATATTTTAGGACTAAATAAATGAATTATAAAATGAATTATAAAAAATCATTGTATTCGGTTCCACGTAATAGGGGTGAGCCTATTGCCGTATTCCGGGCACTAATGTTGACTCAAGTCATGCATCAGTGGCTGAGTCTGGGCTGTATATTTATTCATGTCATGGTTTTTTAAGTAGTTAAGGTACAAACACATCCATACTAATATTATAAATGCAAACGTAAACTCTGTCTGTCATTTTATACGCTTCCACGCCTGTTTAGGCGCCTAAACAGGCGTGGAAGCGTATAAAATGACAGACAGAAACTACTCAAGCGATTTTGATGAAATTTGGTAAAAGGTTAGATTACACCTTGAGAAAGGATATAGACTATGTTTGGTCGCAATAACCGATATCCACGCGGGTGGAGCCGCGGGCAAAAGCTAGTAAAGTATTGTTAATGATTCACTTCTATATAGTTAGACAACAGAGACATATAAATCTTTATAAAGGAGTGTCAACGTGTCGTACACTCATAACTGTGGCTAGTTCCTACCCGAGCGTCCCCTACATCCGAGGACGGTGTTGCCAGAACGGTTTATTACCTACAATTGTGGGAAATCATGAAGCTCGTTTGCCAAAAAACAAATGCCAGAGGAAATATGTTTATCACTCATTTGCCTAATTAAACTTAGCGATACGGATACCGTAGTTTAAGAAGGACATAGCTGGTTTTATCGAAGACTAGTTTTAGACATCATGTTCATGAATATGTCATATTTTGGCTGACTGCAAATTGTCACTGCGACTTTATGATAACCCGTGTAATCGGAGCGAACCTATAGATTTTATCTACTGTCTAAATTTGAAATAGAATCCAGGACAACGCACGCAAAATCAAGTATTCATACCACGGGACTAACAGGGTGGTAAAAACGTGACATCTGTCTAAAGAATTACCTACAATAATAGCATGTAAATCATGTAATACAATGTAGTAATGCTATTGTTATCTCTGAAACGAATCTCGAGTGCCACTTGTAGATAGAATTTAAACATAGTACTTAGGTATACATATCTGTTGACGAACTTCACGCATATTAAGATAATACCTGAGTATCTACATACATCTCTAGTAGTAGAACATAGCACACAGTACATAGAATTTTGTCTGTTCATGATTACACTCAAGTTCAGATTCTTCAGAGGCGGATGCACAACACATAGGTCCTATCATGTTTAGGGCAAAAAACATATTGATATGCAACTTGGACAGTGTCGCTAGATGGCGGTTTCCTAAATTTAACTTTTGTCACGAAATAAGGATTTTTATATGCTTATGGATACAACTATTCGGGACAGCATAGGAGTGTGACGTGTAGGCGCTCCCTATTATTTTGAATATAATTATATTATTGTGTCAGTAGTTTAATTTCTATCTGTATGCTTCCAATATCATTTTAGGTTTTGAAATAATTTACGTGGTTCTAAATGGGCAATTAGGTGTTTTAACTTTTATTTATTTCTTAAAATGAGACAACTAGTGCTATCTATTAGTTTTTGAGATATACTGAAGATATTTTCTTAGCATTCGTACCCCATGCTATTACTAAACTTACACCATTTCACAGTCGACTGTTATCTGTACATAGCTATATATGTCATTGCTCCCCATCTAGCAACTGTGTTTAGTGACTGTGTCAACAGTGGTGTATTTCCTGATTTAATGAAACATAGCAAAGTCATACCTTTGTTCAAGGCCGGCAGTGCCACAGATCCTTCGAATTTCCGACCCGTTTCTGTGTTGCCGACCTTGAGTAAAGTATTTGAGAAACTAATTTTAGGACAGTTGCTGACCCATTTTGGTGAAAACAAATTGTTTCATGATAAACAGTTTGGGTTTACTAAGGGACGTTCGACTACTGATGCTGGTGTAGAACTGTTATATTGTATTTACGAAGCCTGGGAAGCATCGTTTGCATAGCTATAATAAAGTCCAAATCCTACTAAAAGAAGGTACTATTATTCATTCTGTGGTAGGAGTTACATCTATCACTTTTGAGGGTTCTGTAACCTTATCTATTATGGACAAGCCTACAGAGTTTCATTGTCCATTTTTATGGTAAGCGATAATTTAATAAACCTCCAGAATTAATAAATATTGAAAGAAGCTACATCACTCCGAAATAAACAGAAGCCATTTCTTGGAAATTGAAGATTAAAGTCTGGCAACACTGTAATGCGAGTAAGTAACCCAGAAAACATCGCGGTTATTTATAGTCGCAAGGAAGAGAGTGGTTAGTATTTTACAATTGCTGTCCCTTGCCCGTTTTAGGTACATACCTAGAAACAAAATCTTTACTTATAGGAACTATTACTTAGTGAATTAAGTAAATTGTTTAAAATTTCTTAAATAGGTTAAAATTTTAATGACAATGCGCAGGAGGCGCGGCGCGCGGGTTCGATTCCCGCTCAGTGCAAATATTTGTATGCATGAATATGGATATTTGCATTGGTCTGGGTGTTCTATGTATAATATGTATATATTTACAAAAAAAAGTATCTAAGTATGTTTATCCGCATTCTAGATTCCATAACACAAGCTTAATTAAGCTTACCATGGGTCTGGATAGCGTTGTGTAGAATGTTGTGGAATATTATTTATTTATTTATTTATGCTCCCAATTCTGTTGTTACATCTCTAAACTTAAATTTCTCTAAAAAAATCTAATTGCATCTGTTTCTTTCATGAACAGATAAAAAAGGACATGATTTTAAGACAGCGCCTTGTTGGTGCGTAGTAAGTTAAGTCGCATGTTCGTAGATGTCGACTAAAATTTAAGGGTACCGTCAAGGCGCCGACTTTATTTGACAGGTGTTCACTAAAATAAATCATCTGTCCTTTTCTATCTGATAATGAAATAAACAGATGCAATTAGAACATTTTAGATAATTTTAAGTTTAGAGATGTAACAACAGAATTAGCAGCAATGACTCCTTACTAACGATTCAATGACGTTATTGTCATTAAATAGACGTATTGTTTATATCGTTGATTGATGGCACTTGGTGGAATCTGCTACATATATTGAGTAAGACACTTTGTACTTTTATTTTAAGTTTATTTTCACCTGACCGGTTTCGTCTCATTGCATTCTCAAAGGTCGAGATGTATTGTGTAAATCAAGTAATAAGTAAGTAAGTACTACTTACTGTAGATAGCTCCAGTGATGACCACGATGACGACAGTGAAGAGATTCAGCGCCGTGAATACGTTGTTTAGCTTCGTGGACTCCTTCACGCCCACGCCCAGCAACACTGCAACATGCAACACAACATGTTAAGACGATAGCAGAAGACCATGCGTAGAAAACAGAAATAAACATTTTAAAGTAGCTGTCCCGGTGAACTTCGTACCGCCAATTATTTTCCATCCGCGTGGCGTCTGATCCCGTTCCCGCTACACCCTCTTATACAATGATATAGTTATCTAAACAGCAACAGAAATAACCACACTGTCACTTCTGCGTATATGCCGATGCCGGTCGAATTTGTTGACAATAATGATCACTGCTCCGTTCCCTTAAATAGTAGCGTGATGATATATAGCCCATGTGTTATTCTGATGTATAAGCTATATTATTGTAAAGTTTCATGAAAATCCATTCAGGAGTTTTTACGTGAAAGAGTAACAAACATCCATCTATACATACATCCATCCACACTCACAAACTTTCGCGTCTTTAATATGTTAGTAGGACTTGCCTTAGCACTGCCGTTGAAAATCCAGGCTCAAGGGTAACTTAAATTAATCTAAAGTTGGGAACTAAAGTCAAGTACGGTAACTAATATACCATTATCTTAACTCACCTGCCACAGCTGCGACCAGTCCAAACGCAAAGAAATCAGGATATTCAGCCAAGAAGGGCACATTTATAGGTGCCAATTCCTTCAGGCTGTACTCCATAGTTCTGTTACACAGGCTGTCGACATACAATGCCATGCCTTTGGCGACACTGGCGGTGCCGATGACGTACTCCAGGATAAGGTTCCACCCGATGGTAAAAGCGACGAATTCACCAACGCTGATGTAGCTGTAGACATATGCGGATCCGGCTTTTGGGACACGAGCTGCGAATTCTGCATAGCAGAGCCCTGAAAAAGGATAGTCGAGATTTTGAGACAGGGTTATGAAACTGGCACAGTGCGGTGGGTTTCTGCACTATGTGGATTTTATCACGTCAGACGTCAAAGGCTTCGTACCGCAGCGTACTTCCCACAGTGCGTCATTGAACTAGACCCATTATTCTGAATTATTCTGGATGAGGCATCTGAATGACCACAGGATGAATGACATTGTGATTCAATCTCATTCGAAATCTGAGAATCTGACCGTCCCTATGTATGCTTTTATCGTCAAAATTTCGCTACAGATTTTGATGCGGTTTCTTTTAATAGATAGAGTAATTCAAAAAGGTTTATATGTATTATAAATACTTAATATAGTAGAGAGAGAGGACGCCACGGTACGAAGTTCGCCGGGTCAGGTATACTTATAAAAGACAACTCTGGCGGTATGTAACTTAAATTTGTCTATTACGAACGCGCATAGTTACGAAACGATTTGTCAATATAAATAATGGGTCTGAATGTGTTAAAAAATGTTTGCTTTGTTAAAGTTCTACCGAGGTAAGAATGGCATATAATACCTATTTGGATGAATCGGTTTCACCCAATAGCTCTCTGATAAGCCGAGGGCGCAGTGTGGAGACAACGAGGAAGCAGCCAGGGAAACCATATGCTTTCAGAGCAATAAGCATAGCCTGGCTTAGAACTCCGTCAAGTCAAGTCAGTCCCCTAACCACGGAGGACAGACTCTTAAGTGACAACAACGGGTAAGAAACACTGACTGGAGCCTTTTCTTAGGATACGAGCACCCTCTGACATTGCAAGTATCATGTAGATTTAGCAAAAAAATGTACATCATTGGAACCTTATGACATTGCTAGCAATAAATCTCAATCGTAAAAGTATTCAATTGTACTGCTGCTGTGGTGAAATTTTCGATTAATTTCACATCTAGGACCACTTTCGAATAATACCAAACTAGTATCCTGTGCAATATATCAAATGGGACGAGTTTCTAAGTGAGCAGAATTCTTACGGTGGCCCAGTGCGACGCGAACATAACAACTTAAGACTTGATGTTTCCAACTTGTTCTAAACGTTCTAGATTAATAGTTCTGATTTACGTAACATTAAATTTGTTAGGCAACTTACAGCATGATTTTTGGTCTGTGTAATTAATTTAAGTCTTGTAATCTGTTTGTGATATGTAAGGGTTGACGACCTTTGTTTTTTCAGATGAAACAATAATCTATGCTCGCATTGTTGCTATGTAGGTACAAACTCAGGCTACGTAACTGCTCGACCCTCAAAATTCGACCTCATCTATAAATATGATCCATTGGACCTCCATGTTACAATTGGACCCTTAATCTTGGATTTCATTTTTACTTTAGTGCCCATTAGACCCTCTGTCAAACAACGAGTTCCATTCGATCTCATTTGTAACTACCTACAAAATTTTTTCAATGAAAAGGCATACGGAAGTATTCCTTTTACTTTAATTACCTTTATTCATCGGAGTTCAACTAGCAAATATGCGTTATACCTAATATATTATAAACAATTTGTTAAAAAACTTCGTTGAAATTAATTTTGGAATAGGCGTCTCCTTATATCGACTATGGGTAGCACTTAAGTCCATGGGAAGCATATTGGTCGATTTGATGCACAATACATTTATTAACAGACAAATCACTAGGTTCCTAACTATGTGTCGCGGAAACGGGTTCAATATTTCACGCGGGCAGAACCGCTTTTTATACTGCTGTGTAAAAACCTTCATGCAAAGTAATTTGAGGAAGTAGTTTGAGCAACACGAGTAGGTACATAAAGATAATGGCCCTAGTGGTATATTCGAGCATTTTTGTCCTTGTCATCAAGCTGTACAATGGGCCTAGGGCCTTGGGAAGGGACGGAATGTCCATTCACTCTTGCACATAAGGAATGTACTTCTCAAATTATATTTTAATAGATATTCTTGCACAATTTGTTGGTGCCAATATTTGTGTTTAAATGTTTGTATAATATGCTGATTGCATGAGCACTGACTATTTGACTAGGGTTCTTAAGCAATTTAGGATTTATATGTCCGATAAACCAACTACCGATGGTGACACCGTACTGATGGGACCCATCTTTAATTTATTAGGTAACCAGTGAGTATACCTGTGATACTGTTGTTATAAGTAGGGTTTGTCCCAACGGCCTGTACTCAAATGTCCAACACTGTGGTTGCTATGGACACAATAAGCACTCACGCGTATTTCAATCACATAACAAGAATTAACACAACCTTTTGAACCAGACAGATGAAACAATAATCTATGCTCGCATTGTTGCTATGTACAAACTCAGGCTACGTACCTGCTCCACCAGACTATGCACGTAACTTTCATATAGTATAACAAAGTACACTTACCAGCAAAAGCCGAAGCTATAGCGGCTACCAAGAAACTGATCGTCACAGCAGGACCCGCCACAGTCTTGGCGACCTGACCTGCTAGCACGTAAACTCCTAACCCTAGCGTACTGCCTACGCCTAGCCCGGTCAGGTCTATCAGACCAAGACACCGCGCTAATGGAGTTTTATTGTCATCTTCGAGTCGCTTGCACCTCCGAAATGCTGCGAATAGTTTGGCGCAAGCCATCTGGAATGAAAAAAAAGATTCAATTAAATTGAACATGCAAATATGCATTTTAAGTCTAGGATACTTTGGGATGATTTCAACATGCATTTTATACCAATTTAAATGTTATCAAAGTGGTAAACGAAATGAACAGGTCGATTGCGAAAACCATTTCATCAATATGCTTTAACAGTTTCTAAAAGAAAAATAAAACGAATCGGTTATGCGAACGATAAGTGTAAGGTGTGATTTGATAATTCTCTGAATAGCACGACTTTGAAATTTTGTAAATCTGCTAAAAGCATGGCAAGAGAGGAATAATGTTGCATGAAAAACGCGATCCAGAGTGCCCATAAAAGGAGCGTGACGTTTTCTGGATTTTAATGAATTTCTTATAGCATTTATTAGGCTAACTTTAAAATACCAATACATCGAGAAAAATGAAATGCTCAAGTAGGACTTGAACCCACGACCTTTCCCTTACACGGGCATGCTCTTGAGCCTATTGAGTCACATCTAAATCACTTCAAATTTCCCTTTTCTTTATATCCGTCTTTAAGGGCGACGGTAGAGCCATCTACCAACTTTCTTACGAACTGTTGGGACCAATGAATGATTTTTCAACCATTTTTAAACAGTGATTTCTGATGACGCCGAATATTTGAATGATTTTTTCAAATACATCGTGTGGTACACGTACACTCAAGGTGTACACTAAACTTGTATACTATGTCGACTGTGTCATGCCTATCTTAATTCCACCATAACTTATAAGTACCCGTGCAGATTTACATGGACAATGGACATCAATCGTTATAATATCGAAAAGTCGAGTGACGCTGGCAAATTTTTTACTCAATTTTTTGTCAGGACAGTTGTGTTGTTTACTATTTTAATTATGTAACTGTGTGAACACAACGATTTATAGTAACTAGGTATTTCTAATTGACAATATCGTGAGAACATAATAACTATATTATTACAATGTTGGCGACCGGATGGCGACTGTGAAAACCCACACTTAAAGTTTTTTAAACAGTTCTATTGTTTCAACTTAAATATTACAGATTTTAACAATGTTATAAGTATAGTGCTATTATAAGAACAAATGATTTATTTTGATATACCTAATAGTCATATACAAGTGGGTGCTTTTTACCCGACTGCGCGACGCAAAGGAGGGTAATGTGTTTATCAGTCTATGTATGTATGTATGTATGTATGTAAGTATGTATGTATGTTTGTTTCTATGTGGCGTTCTAGAGTCCAAATGCATAGGCCGATTTTGATCATTCTTACGTCAATCGATTCGTCTTAACCATGCGAGTGTCACTAAAGACATGACAGTCATTAAAATTCACCACAGCGACAACCAGACGCCATATTGTCAAAATGAAAGAAAAAAAGTCGATGAACTATGTCAAGTGGGGTGTCGTTGAATAAGTATTTTAAAATCAGGTTTAGGTTCCTTTTACCATTTTTCATTTTAAATAATAGTTTAGGATATATAACGATTTAAAGTTGTTTTACTGATTCAAGTTTTTATTTCAAGTATAAACGATTTATGAAGGCAATTAGAAGGAGATTACAAAAAGAAATACATGTCATATCATAACTAAAAAGTATAAAATAAAACAAATGATTAAAAAATAAAAAACCCGACTGCCACTGAAAAGACCGAAATTAGTTTAATAGCAGGCGGTACCAATTTGCCAATCATAAACCGAAAGAAAATTAATGGGTACCGCCTGCTATTAAACTTATTTCGGTCTTTTCAGTGGCAGTCGGGTTTTTTATTTTTTAATCATTTGTTTTATTCCAACACGAATTGGCAATGACAGATATGAAGTTGTAATGATTGATACTGAAATAGTTATTAGAAACGAGCAAAAAATAACACCCAGGGAGCGGGAAATGATTCAAAATATACCTACTCACGTCTGTAAATCCCCTAAGGGGTAGGCAGAGGTGTATTAGCACCCACGTCTCGCCAATTATGATTTTCGGTCCCAAGACGTAATAGGGGTGAGCTTATTGTCTAGCGACCCCTTTGTCTATTGTCCGAAGTATTATCATTCCAAGTACCTAATGTTTATAAAAAATATGGCAATATCACCCATTGTTCTGTATGTAGTTCATAAGAATGTCAGAATGTCTTTCTTCTTTATATATTATTGATATATTATTATACCTACAAACTACTTGCAAACAATAATCTCTTCCAGACAACCTTTGGATGGACAGGAGTGCATGTGCATGGAAATCACAAGTGGGTTTTTGGTCTAAGAATGTAACAACAAAAACATAAATACATAATATACACTAAGTACATACAATACGTATATACATAATAATACCTATCTGAATATATATATAACTCAAAGGTGAGTGACTGACTGACTGACATAGTGATCTATCAACGCACAGCCCAAACCACTGGACGGATCGGGCTGAAATTTGGCATGCAGGTAGATGTGATAACTCTCATAGCTTAGTTTATTAGGAATTCTAATATTTTTAATGTAACTCGGCTTAACACTTTCGCGGACGCGCCGGCTACAGCCTTCTATTGCAATTTGTTTGAAATGACGCGCCGGTTATGGCCGTCGAACATTTTCATTCCATTTGGGGCACAAATGCTTTAGCAGGTAGATTTCGATACTGCTACAGTATAGTTCATTTTATAGTGCCCCCATGTTTAATTCTTTGAGATGCCTAGTGTCACATAAGGCGTATTTTCACACCTATAAACATATACACTTATCTGTGTACGTGTACGCACTCACAGTGACGCAAAAGTTATAGCAGCGGCCTATGTACGGCGATTTAGTCAGTCGGCTGGGAAGTGCTCCGCGAGGAGGACGCGGGTATTTAGAAGAGTTTTGCGCGCGGTCGTCTAATAAAGTAGTATGAATTATTAATATTATTCGTATTTTTCCTAGATATAGTTCAATACTTTTACTTTTACAGAATTCTTGGTAAAATTTGGTATCACAAAAGAAATGTAAAATGTAAACAGAGCAGCATCATTCCTGAATCATCATTCCTGATTGCATCCGAGGGCACTGTGCCCTCAGAGCTCAGGGTCCGCCTTCCGGCTCTTCCTCCTCCACTTCGCACGATCTTGCGCGGTAGTGAGACCGTGAGCATGCATGTTACCCTCCACGACGCCAAGCACTTCTTGGGCCTACCTCTTCTACCTGGACCCCGTACCAACGTAGTTGGGTGGTTGCCGCAAGACGTGGCCGCACCAACAGAGCCAGCTCTCTTGCATTTTATCTGCGATACGGACATGAAGGCTGCCGCGGATGTGAGAGTTTCTCACCCGATCTTTACGCGTGACACCACACATCAACCGCAACATTTTCATCTCTGTGACGCACAGCATCTGCTTGTATCGCTCCAACAGCGGCCAAGACTCACAGCCGTGTAAAAGGACAGGTCTAATCCGCCAAAATCAGTCGAATTCTGTACAATTTTGCAAGATATTGATGGTTTAGATAGTGTCAATGAAAGTCATCGTATTTTAACACAAATACCAGACTCACAGATGACCGACAATCAACAGCAATGAAAGACACTTTCGGAGATTACTCCCGAGCATCAATGTTTTACATCTTCAACTTCACAGGAATCTACGGCTAATCATCAACGTTCAAGGTCACCAGAAATTTTAGACGAAGACGCCACAAGTGATCCCAACGTGGGTGTCTTCAAGGCGGCGTACAACAGAGCCACAAATGTCTGCAAGAGGGCTTACGTCAGGGTGGATGCCCAGCGCTTACCACGGCTGGGCCAAGAGCTAGTGGCACATCCCACGGGCAGCCGTGGCTACTGGCGACTGGCCAAAGCCGTGCAAACTAACTTCTGCCAGCACTCGCTGAGCAACCCCAGTGGATCTCTGGCCCATGAGCCGCAAGAGAAAGCAAATTTGCTGATTAATCTCTTTGCAGCCAACTCCCGATTCGAAATCCTCCTCGAAGTCCCACCGACCGTCGAGCACGGGCCCCAGGTATTTCAACCGGGGCTTGATGTCGATGGGAGTACCTCCTACTGTGAGGCTGGCTCCCAGGCCTGGCCTGCGCCAAGGAACCTGTGGAACCCTGTGGAAAACCGCAAGACATCTCACGCCTACCGACCCGGTCGGACTTGGGTAGATGACGGCTCTCTCCGTCAGTTACGCCCCGACTATGCGGCAGAGGTGGAGGCACATCGTGATATGGGTGAATATCAAAAGCAAAAAAATTACACGGCAAGCCTGAGAACGGTAGTGCAATGTGTTGGTTTTACGATTTTGATTACTTTTCATAGTACAATAGGTACTTCTCTACCATGGCAAAAAAAATTGTTGAGTAATGTCCTCTATTACATAAAAAAAATTACTTACAAAGTGTCATTTTATCATTTCGGTGACCTGTCCTGAATCGAATTTCACTCGTAAAATATCTTGCCCTGCAGTTGTATTTAACATTTGGACTAAAATCTAATTTTGTATGAATAAATTATAATATGACCCATAGAAAAAAACTAATATGGTTTGTTTATCTTATTTCTTTTACATTGTATTAAACAGTCTACTTTTGTCCTGTAAAAAGTTATCATTTTGGTGGACAGTAAGTTTTAGTTGAGTAACTTCGTCAACATAGCGTTTTTGCGCCCCCCGTGCCTTTCCTTACTTAGAATCAGGCCACCTCCATTCGTTGGAGCGCACGAACGCGTCACAAAATCATCGTGGATTCCCGCCGAAAAGTAAGTATATCATTTCAGTGATATGGGGACAAAAATAGTGTCATTTCTGTGGCCGTTATAGCTCGTGTTAGGTTCATTCAATTTATTTCAAAATAGTGTTTTAAATTCGCCGTAAGATATGTTTTGTTACAGCAGTGTTGACATTTTAATATTAATTCTAATATCGGAGTTAAATGTAAAACTTATTATTTTTATCACCTCGGTGTTATCATTTCAGTGGATTCGGTGGACTGTAATACCGATAACAGTCCACTTAAATGAAATTTAACTTAGAAATGATAAAATCATAAGTTTTAGAGATCCTTGAGTCTAAGATTGAATCATAAAAATTTGGTGAGATAATTCTAGATATTATAGGTTCGATATTTGGGATTAATTAGATGTGTTAATATTTGATTTTTTTTCTTTTATTTATCACAATACAATAAAAAAACAGTTTAAAATGTCTTGTTATAAAATGGATAATAGATGTACTTACTTCTAGACAATGTGTATTCTCAACGATAATGTGATGTTCAATGTTAAAAATTATGATTTGGATTTTAGGATGCCGCAACCTACAGCTAAGCTACAGACCAGAAAGGAAAGGTTAGAAAAAAGAAGGTTATATGAAAGTAGAAGAAAAGAGAGAATTAAGAGCAATGACGTCACACGCGCAGAGTTTCTTAGAAAAGACAGGGAGAGATATGCTAGAAAAAAAGAAGCAGGATCGATTCATTGAATTCATTCATTTTGTTGCAATAGTGACTAGTGATTGCGCTATTTTCATTCTTTTCGCATAAGTACATAATCGGATTATATAGCCAAACTGTTTCCAATAATTTACGATAACGTGATCTAATTTTTTTTGTTATGTTTAAGATGAAGTGTTTAGCTCTTTTGAACATACTTACATTATTTTTATAATTTTTCTTATTAAATCATTGTGTCGTAAAAATATAAGAGTTGATTTAGTACATTTTGAAGTTTTACATACAAAACACTATTATTATTACCAGTAATTAAAAAAAACCCGACTGCCACTGAAAATACCGAAATAAGTTTGATAGCAGTCGGTACTCATTAATTTTCTTTCGGTTTATGATTGGCAAATGGGTACCGCCTGCTATCAAACATATTTCGGTATTTTCAGTGGTAGTCGGGTTTTTTTTATTTTTTAATAATTTGTTTTATTTTATACTATTTAGTTATGATATGACTTGTATATCTTTTTGTTATCTCCTTTTAATTTCCTTCATATCGTATATACTTGAAATAAAAACTTATAACTTAATAATAACTTAAAATCAATAACTAAGAAAATTAGCGACTGTTTTGTTAAATAACTTTAAATCGTTATATATCCTAAACTATTATTTTAAATGAAAAATGAACCTTAAGATGATTTTAAAATACCTATTCAACGACACCCCACTTGACATAGTTCATCTACTTTTTTTTTCATTTTGACAAAATATTGGCGTCTGGTTTTCGCCGTGGTAAATTTTGATTACTGTCATGTTTTTAGTGACACTCGCAAGGTTAAGACGAATCGATTGACGTAAGAATTATCAAAATCGGCCTATGCATTTGGTCTCTAGAACGCCACATAGAAACAAACATATTATACATAGACTGATAAACACATTATCCTCTTTTGCGTCGCGCAGTCGGGTAAGAACACAACACTCGTTCCACAAAAAAAATAACTTTTTTTCTCTAATATAATAGTTTGATCTTATATTTAATAAATATCACAAATACAGTCTAGTGATATCTCTATGGAATTTATTTAGATTCATTTCAGACAATCTACGGAATCCTCCTAAAAATAAATGATGTCCTTGGCTGTATCATTTCAGTGGGCTAATTTCATTCCGGTGCACAGTCTAGTCATTTCGGTGGACGATTTATCATTTCAGTGGACACTTTTCATTTCTGTGGGCTCCCAAAAATTCAATCTTAAATATTTCAGTAAGTTTTGATGTTACATGATGTCCACTCACGCATATGTTACAAATAAGATTAAAGTTTATTTTCGTTACAAAATATATTAACAAGACATTGTAATAGAAAAATCTCACCGAAATGATACAAAAAAATCACTTGTTGAAAATCACCCATATACGAACGTCTCCCTAATGCAATTCCAGGGCAAGGTGTTGAACGCGTTGGAGATGTCCCAGGACAACGCAGACATCACCTCGCCCCGGGCAACAGCATCATCCGCCAGAGTCCTCACGCGCATGATGGCATCCACGGTGGAATGCCACCGGTGGAAGCCGTACTGGGTGTCCGCCAGATCCAGCACAACCCTAGAGAGGTGCTCGATGTGGTGCTTGGCAATAACTCTTTCAAAGAACTTGCCCACCTCGTCGAGCAACACTATGGGCCGGTACCCGAACGGCTCGTACGCCGGATGCCGATGAGGACCAGTTTCCCCGTCTTCCACATCTTCTGAAACTGGCCCAGCTCCAGACATGCGCAGTGTTCTTCTTGGCTCTAAGACGAAGGCTTTACCTGGTGTATCAATATTGCAGAAATATTGTTAAATTACTAGGGGCGTAACGTCTACAGCGGGCACAGGCTATGACCGGTGTGACCTATTTAGTGAACATTTCGACTATTACAATTGACGAAACGTCTTTAGCAGGCGTCAGCTATACCCGGTGTGACCTATTAGTTAACATACTTACTTTTGATAGGGACGTAACGTCTTTAGCAGGCAAAGGTTATAGCCGGTGTAAACTTTCAATGGACGTGTTGACCACTAGGTAATAACGCAACGACTAGAGCATATGAAGGCTATAACCGGTGCATAGCTATTTTAATAATATGATACATAAAGAACAGCGACGCAGCGGCTAGGACCGGCGAAGGGTATAGCCTGTGCAATGTTATGTGATAATATAATATCTTTTATTTTTGACGAAACTGCTCAAGCATCACATACAAAAAAGTAGTGTCAAAGTGATGTTACAAAATACATAGAAGCGTCCGCGAACGTGTTAATAACTTACTAGTTTTTGGGCTTCGCCCGCGTGGATGTCGGTTTCTCAAAAAACGTAGGGTACGAACTTTGAAAATGATGAACTTTCCATTCAAATGTTTATCACCTATTTTACCCTCTTAGTAGTTAAATTTTGAAAAACGCTGATACACGTGTTCATTTTAGTGCATCCAGCTCGGAAAATGATGGATTTTCATACGAACTTCCATCCCTTATTTTACCCTTTTAGTAGCAGAATTTCCAAAAATCTTTAGCGGATGCCTACATCATAACATCCACCTGCATGCCAATTGGCATTGGGATGTACGTATTATAGTCAGTCAGTCAGCATTGAGTTATAATAATAACTTATTTCTTTCTTTCTTTCAAGTGAGAGATCACTAACCTGCACTAGCTATACCCGGCACTATATTTTTAAAACGTCTGAAATGACGTCATTATCAACCGTTCAATCGTGCTAGTAAAATTTGCACGCTTACTACCGTATGAATAATATATTTAAATATAGATAATTAGGGCATACATTCAAATAACAGTTACTATGGTACGTACAAGACATTTGAGTACCGGGGCATTGAACTTTGCTTAACTTCAATACATAACTGTCAATAAATATTCGCACTTATACATAGAAAACTAGTGCCATATAAGTTTGTATTTTCACCCCTTTAGTGGTTAAATAAATAAATAAATATTCCACAACATTTTATACAACGCTATCTAGACCCATGGTAAGCCTTTAATTAGCTTGTGTTATGAAATCTAGAATGCGGATAAACATACTTAGATACTTTTTTTGTAAATACATATATATTATACATAGTAACGCCATAGACACGCCAAGAATCCCTCCTCGCAGGATGATAATGGGCATCTAAATGAAATTTCATAGCAATTCGTTTTTTTTTCGTGCGGAAATCCCCACGGACACCTTCCCCGCTGGAGCCGTATGGGGAGGTTATCTCGGACTCGAACCGACGAAAAGCCACACCGTCTGTGGGTCACAGTGCTAGCCGGAGGTGACGTCGTCTTCAATATATCCCTCGCACCCCATAGCAATTAGTATACCTACAACTATTCAAATTGGATTGAACAGAGGGTCCCCGAGGCGACCGGTGACTCTCGTTCTGGGTCGTGCCTGTTTTATAGGCTGGCCATTGCCATCCAAGCACAAGCACTTTTGCACCGGGCACGATCAGGGGCGAATTGTTTGATAAGTACAGGATAACTGTGCCTTGTGTTCTTTTCTGGTCTACATTATTGTTTGTTGTACAATTTTGATTTGATACTATTCAAAAAGTAATTTATATTGGATAAATAATGTTAAGACGGGAGTTAAACCTGCGACCAGTCCCTTACAGGGGAATACTCTGACCACTGAGCTACTGAAACACGCCTAGAGTATCCGAAACTCTACTACACTATCATATTTCCATCCCATCGCGTCTGTGTATGTAGTTTTTATTATCTATAAAATAAAGAAAAAGAAAGAAATAGTAGATTGTATTACAAGGGAGCAAAGTAGTATTTTTACGGCGAGGGCGCTACTTTGAATCAAGAGCAAAGCGAAGGATTCTAGAATAGAATCCCGAGCGTAGCGAGGGATTCTAACGTAGAATCCTGAGCGCAGCGAGGGATAAAAAGTACACCGCCCGAGGGAAAAATAATTTGCTCCCGAGTTATACACTCTACTTTTCATCCCCTTTCTATGAGAAAATTTATTTCTCCCGAGATTTCGGGCGTAACAGGTTTTGTACGGCGTTGTTAGCTTCTGTAATATCTAATTGTTTCAAGAGTTAACGCATTGTCACTTCCTTAACTCGAAGTAGAACTCATATTATTTTGCAAAATACAACTTAAATAGGTAATGTAAAGCCCGACCAATAAAATAAAATACCTCACCATATTGCGGAAAACTATTGGAACTAATTTCTTCATATGGCAACAATCTATCAGATATCATTATGGTCATCTGTCAGTGTGGTGTCAATTGTGCGTGATAATTATTGTGAATATAAATGCCGAAAACTCTTAAAAGCCAGTTAAGAAAAGTTATTTACAATATAACAAAGTATTTGTCGGATAAAAAGTCGGAAGGATTGGACTCTGTTCCTCTAAATAACATCACCGACCTCGTTGTCAACATGACGGGTACATCATAGAGTACGCGCATTGAAAATTGGCCAATTTTTCTACTGTGACTAATTATTATCCACATTTTTAGGTATATCCAGATCGTCTGTAATAAAAATACGAAAAGAAGGTAAAACATCAGCTGTATTTTCTACACCTAAGAAAAATAAGCCTAAGGCAAAGAAGAAAATCATGCTTCATGATTTCGATCTCTGTGCTATTAGGCATAAAATACAAGAATTTTATGCAGTCCGAAAAGAAGTACCGAGTTTGAAGCGGTTGCTTGCGGCTCTGAAAGAATCTATAAATTTTGTTGGTGGCAGGGAGTCGCTTCGTTTACTCTTACATAAATTAGGATATAAGTTTAAAAAGTGTAGAAATCAAAGGACAATTCTTATGGAGCGACAGGATATAGTGGCATGGAGGGATAGGTACTTAAAAGAAATCAAGGATGTAAAGGAGAGTGGTATGCCAGTTGTATACCTTGATGAAAGTTATATTCATACTTCGCTCAATCATGCAAGATGTTGGCAAAGTGAAAATGAGCCTGGCGTATCTTAATCTGTGGCTAAAGGTAAAAGATCCATACTAATATTATAAATGCGAAAGCAACTCTGTCTGTCTGTCTGTCTGTCTGTCTGTATGTTACGCTTTCACGCCTAAACCACTGAACCGATTTTGATGAAATTTGGTATAGGGGTAGATTAGACCTTGAGAAAGGACATGGGCTATGTTTTGTTGCGATAACTGACATCCACGCGGGCGTAGCCGCGGGCAAAAGCTAGTATATAATAGTTCATTGTGGAGGTAAGAATGGGTTCGTCCCGAATGCTTTACCACTTTATAATGACAAAGAAAAAAAAGAAGATTTCCATGATGCCATGAACAAAGCAAATTTTAAGAAATGGGTATTGCATAAATTATTACCTAATTTACATGAACCCACCTGTGTAGTCATGGATAATGCTAGATACCATTCTAGCCAAATTAATAAACCTCCAAATTCGACTAATAGAAAACGTGAAATTGCAGAATGGCTGAAAAAACACTGAAAATGTTACAGAAGGCTTACGGTTAATCGACTTTATCAAAAACACGTGCTTATGAGCGGTACAAAGCAAATCTCGACGATGTGATGGAAGATTTGCCTCGTTCTGGTAGGCCATCAACGTCT
This sequence comes from Eilema sororculum, assembly GCA_914829495.1. Lineage (NCBI taxonomy): Eukaryota > Metazoa > Arthropoda > Insecta > Lepidoptera > Erebidae > Eilema > Eilema sororculum. Next base: position 1,930,907 of record OU618544.1, on the reverse strand, counting down.
GCAACTGAAGTTAACATCGCAAAAGTGAAGGAAATAGTGACTGAAAATCCTCATTCAAGTCATCCTCATTCCGGAAACAGCGTTTAAAAAATGTTTTGATGATTGGATTATTCGTTGGCGTAAGTGTATCGTTTCTGAAGGAGCATACTTTGAAGGTGATAAATTAAATTTGGATGAATAACAAAGTTTATGTGTATTATTGATTTTTTCCCGGTACTTTCTTGACAGAGTAGTATATCCATACTAATATTATATCAATGCGAAAGTAATTATCGTCTGTATTTTTTGATGAAATTTAATATAGAGATTTTGGGAGTTTGGGAACGGACATGGGCTACCTTTTATCGCGAAAAAGGGAGTTAAAGGGTGAGAAATGGTGATAATGGTGAGACAATTTGTAGGGAAGTTCGTCATTTTTATCGATAATTGACATCCACGCGGGCCGAGCCGCGCGCAACAGCTAGTATTATATAAATGCCATCCTCTAGTGTATAGCACTTTATTTCTGCAACAGTTTCCTAATAAGCTAAGATATTGTACACTAGCCAATTCACATGTGTATCACTATACTTGGTGTTGTCATAATCATGGCGGTTAAAGCGCCCCCAGTACGAGGTTTTTATTTTCTTGGTCGGGCTATACAAATTACAAGAACAGAGAGGTAATTGGCGCTCTTTGTTTTTTTTTTTAGTTAGCACAGGTCACCCCAAACTATGCAGCCAACACGTGCCAGCCAGTAATCCGTACAATTTGAGTTCTATTTCTATGAATGATAATGTTCCAAATTCAAATCACTTTTACGGCCCGCTGCTTGGCCTTGAACAGAAAAATAGCTCTTTTCTGTTCAAGGCGCTTGGCCTTAAGGGAAGTTTCATATCTGACGGAACATGCGTCGCGTATTATCGGTCGCGTAACGCCAGAACAGACAAATGTATAGAAAAACACTTGACCGTTCACACTCAACCGATGCTACGTTAGTGCGTCGAGCGTACAGCGTCTATTCCGTTTCCGTCAACGTATTGTCGGTCGAAATTTCCTATCACACTTATTTATGGAACATTTTACAATCGTAAGGAGTTCATCAACAGATTCTATGGACATGCGGTAATACTGAATAAATTTTGTCGGATAATCTCTTAAAGTTGCATATAGACAATTAAATTGGCCACTTGATATTCTTTTAGTATTTAAAGGATGCACCCAATATCGACGTTTCCTTTTTCGGTCTCGTTCTAAAGCCTCCCAAATAGCAATTATTTCGATAGGCTTCATTTTAAAATTCAGTATCACACAACACAACCGCTCTATAGATGCTAAACGCAGAAACTGACATGTGGCAGGACGGATGTTACGCTCGACGCATTTTCCGATTGATATGAACTGACACATTCGACCGAATAGACGCGACTGATGATACGCTCGGCGTATTTTACGTCAGATATGAACCTTCCCTAAAAGTAGCGGGCCGTAAAAGTGATTTGAATTTGGAACATTATCATTCATAGAAATCGAACTCAAATTGTACGGATTACTGGCTGGTACGTGTTGGCTGCATGAGGTAGCTCGGGGTGACCTGTGCTAACTAAAAAAAAAACAAAGAGCGCCAATTACCTCTCTGTTCTTGTAATTAGTACATTTTGTATTTTGCAAAATAATATGAGTTCTACTTCGAGTTAAGGAAGTGACAATGCATTACCTCTTGAAACAATTAGATAATAAAGAAGCTAACAACGCCGTACAAAACTTGTTGCCCGAAATCTCGGGAGAAATAAATTTTCTCATAGAAAGGGGATGAAAAGTAGAGTGTATAACTCGGGAGCAAATTATTTTTCCCTCGGGCGGTGTACTTTGAATCCCTCACTGCGCTCAGGATTCTACGTTAGAATCCTACGCTTTGCTCTTGATTCAAAGTAGCGCCCTCGCCGTAAAAATACTACTTTGCTCCCTTGTAATACAATCTACTATTTTATTCAGACATGCGGAGGTCATGTCGGACTCGAACCGACCAAAACCGCACGCCGACTGTGGGTCGTGGTGCTAAGCCGGAGGTGAGGTTGAAAAAACATACTTTGGTTAAATATAAGATACGTTTGTGTGGTTCACATTTAGCTCTATACCACGGAATAAGTATGGACATTCATTGTTACAGTAGGTATAAAAGAAATGAATGCAAGCAGTGATCTCTTGTTTGACTAATCCATTAGCCATGCCATGACGACATGACGTCACACACATTGTCCTGCCATTGACCGTGATGTACCTATTCATTTGTCGTGAAGTTTGTTACGTCATCAAGTCAGTCAGCTGTGACCGGGTGCCAGGCTGAATTCATGTAGGAAGCGGAATATACTGAAAGAGTATCATCATGTCTACAGTCTGCATCAGAAAAATGTTGACGTGTAAGTACTGAAAATTATCTTAATTTAGTTTTTCTACCCCCTTCCAATTGACTGATTGTTTATTTGGTACACACCATTAGTTTGAACAATAATACCATTTACATCAATAAAAACGGTTTGTTTTGCTCTTAATACGAGAGTTTTAAGATCATTTTGAGACTTCGTCGTCAAGATATTTATGACGCTGACCTATTTGGAATCGAAGGATAAAACTTGCTTATGACACTGATGTAGTTAGGTGACCTAAAACTCTTGCGCATAAAGGAAACTGGGGTGCTAACTATACTGTTTACCTAATTTTTAGGAGTTCTCTCCCTCTGCTGGCCGAAGCAGTGCCCCCATTTTCTGGAGCAAGGTGGGACTGCCATGGTTCCCACACCTCGAAAACGGAGCTGTGGGTTAGTCGGAGTGTCAGGGATATACATTAGGCTCATCCCACCGACATGTCGTGTGGTTTTAGTTGGTTTGAGTGCGACACCAGTTCAATATGAGGTTACGTTCGTTACATAAGGTTATGTTATATAATCGTAGTTCGTAGTGATTGTAATGTAAAAATTATCGCTGATAACGTACTAGCAGTATTAGCGAGGTACTACAGCAGCAGTTGATTGAAACCTCAGTCACGGATCAGTGTCGTCACGGTGGTTAAGCGCGGTAATGAACTTACTGCCACGTTGTGAAGAGTACTGTTCACAATCAAGAATTTAATTTAGATTTTTTTATTAATTTATGGATCTCAAAATTGAGTGCACACTGCCTGATGATACAGTCCAAAAAATTCAAAATTGACACGTTTGAAACATTATAAAAATAAATGTTAAGGACTAGTTTAAGCAATTGGACCACCGCGCACCGGTTGAAAACGCGGCCCAGACTGAGAAGACTCCGGCAAGAAACTCAGCGCGCATTTTTTTTGGTTTATTTACAACCATCCACTTATAGTCTTACTCGTATTTTCATATAGAAAGAATAATGTCCCAAAAATTGCAGTCCTTACCTTGCGGCCTGACAGATGTTTTTCGCGTCCCGAGAGAACCCGGCATTGTAAGAAAAGGGGGAACACGTGTGAGGGTAAGAGTACCAGCTCTTAATAGTTCGGCAGAACCCATTCAATCTATTGTGTAGCACGTTTTCGTAATGTAAACCAACGGTTTATCAATGTTTATGGCTATTAACGAGCTATTTATGGCAACATTGAGAAAACAGTTTTAATAGTAATCCTACAACCATTGTTTGAAAGGCTTCTAGCAGCAAGTTCTTTTATCTAGGTTGTTGTATAATTTCCTTAATGATTTTAGTCACGTCATTTTTCTACATGTTTTTGCTGTTGGTTCCCCGTGGAGTAGAATAGGACCACCCCAGCTCCTCTTATGGGTGTCGTAAAAGGCGACTAAGGGATAGGTCTGTTCTCCATCCGACAGTAAACATACAGCCCAAGACAAAGAGCTTGGTACTTGGCAATAGGCTTGCCCCATTACGTCATGGGACCGAAAATCATAATTGGCAAAACGTGGGTGCTAGTACAACTCTGCCTACCCCTTAGGGGATTTACAGACGTGAGTAAGTACCTATATGGATGGATGGATTTTTCTACGTTTTCATATTGGCAAGTCCATGGGGGTAGAAAAAGAAAGGGGAAAATTAGAAAATAATTTATAACAGAACTGTTGAATAGACGATTTCGTAAATGATTATTATTAATTTTCTAAATTAATTTTCATATAGGTATAGATTCAAAAAACAATATAACGGCTGTGTTGTGTTAAAATTGTTAATTTCCGAGTCATATCCATAGAATATTAGCTTTTGCCCGCGGCTCCGCCCGCGTACATGTCGGTTATCGCGATCAAACATAGCCTATGTCCTTTCTCAAGGTCTAATCTACCCTTATATCAAATTTCATCAAATTCGGTTCAGTGGTTTAGTCGTGACATACAGACAGACAGCCAAAGTTACTTTCGCATTTATATTATTAGTATGGATTAAGGTGTTTCGTAAATAAATTAAATCATATTCGAGTGCGATCGTTATGTATTAAATTATAAAGGCCTTAACTGTTTCCTACAGGCTATTGACCTAGTGTTTTAAACTCATAATGTCAGGTGTGGCACGTACAGTGTTGACTTCTCAAAATGACTCCGATATTAATTGTACTGTTGTAATCTCCTGAGTAAGACCTTGGTACAGTGACAAGACTGTTTTTATCAAGCCCTTTTTCCTATTACGCGGTAAGAATAGTAATAAAGGTGGGTAACCCTCAATTTCGTTATTGAAATTCTGTTTGTTATGTTTCTACAAGGTTATAGGCTCTCGTGGTGCTGCAAAGAAAACAGTATGAGTAGTGGCGTTTGAATGAATTTTTATAGCATTCATCATGCTAACTTTAAAATTCGAATACACCGGGAAAAATGAAATGCTCAAGTGTGACTTGAACCCACTAACACATATCGAAACACTTTATTCCATACTTAATATTATAAATGCGAAAGTAACTCTGTGTGTCTGTCTGTCTGTCTGTATAATGTTACGTATTGTATGTTATGTATTCGATTTGTATGTTACGCTTTCACGACTAAACCACTGAACCGATTATGATGAAATTTGGTATAGGGGTAGATTAGAGGCATTTCATTGCTCATGTACTGGATCTAGTAAACCAGTGCGTTCAGGGTGGGGACAATAAGGTCTCTGGAGCCCAAACCTACTTTATTGGCCTCCACTTACTGACAGATGACTTAACAGAGGAGAATCTGTTCACACAATCTTTTCTTTCATAATTTTGCGGATCACGAGAAAAAGTATAACGTATGCTTTTTTTTACAAAAGGACACGTCAATTTGACTTCACCTCGCCTGATGGTAAGCTAAAGGCAACGTCTCAGAAAGAGGGTTACCATCATAAACATGTACCATGTTAACAATGGTGGCACTCAGCTTGACGGCCTCATTAGATGCCTTTTCACGCCCCGCTTAAAGGACCCGGGACTGTAGCTATCAAGAATGGCACTCGGATAGAGAAGATGCCTTGATTTTTCGATTGATGGGAGTATGTTAATGGCAATTAGTCATGCTTGACTGGGCACTGTTCATCATATGATATTGTGAGGTAGTTCATGTCATGATTACCAGTATGATGGTTTTGGCTCATTATTGCAATGCTAGTAGATCCTCCCCTGCCCTAAATGTGAAACACGCGAGCAATACTATCAGAGTTGTAAGCTTTAATGGCAAATTCTTGCTATAATTGGCATATAAAAAAATCTCGGTACTTAAGAAGGTAATAAATACACAGAGAGCATAACGCTATTTGAAATTCCATAATGGCGTCTTCGAGATAATTAAGGTTGGTAATTGATTAGCCAATAGCTATGAGTACTGCAATCCATCCATTAATTTGTGTAACAATGAGTTATGTTGTCCTTAGCTGCCTCGATGCAACCACTACACAAGTTCTAATCAAGTTTCTTTTTTTATTATATATTGCCGTATTATATAAGCGTCGCTCACTTAGTGGTTAAGGAGTCGGCCTTACGATCGAGAGGTCCCGCGTTCGAATACTGACCATTACACTACCGACGTGAAAAAACAAGCAATTTAGCTTAGTTGGAGGGTTTAGAGGGAATATTAGTAACTTCGGTTCTAATATTCGTTAAAAAAATGCTAAAATTAGTTAAAATTATTGCGGTAATAAATGTCATAGAAGTTCGTTCTTTTAAGCTCATGTCGCATTGCAATAATGTAACGTATTTTGTCTCATTCGTTGTGCTGACAGAAAAGCCAGCGCTCTGGACAGAAGAAGCCAGGGTTGGTCTTCAAGAAGTCTACTTCACGGTGACCGAATACAATACCAAAAGGCCTAACTCGAGTATTTAGCCTATGCCAGACAGGAACGTGATATCTATAAGGAAATTAAAATGCACAAATAATAATGATGTATGCTAAAAAATCACGTCCTCTGCCATAATACATACTTAACTAATTACATAAGTAATGACATACTTAATTAATTTAACTTTTGACATTTTCCATTGACATTGCCTGACTAATCCTTATTAATATTATATCCGTTTAAATGGATGATGTCCAAATTTTGATTTGGAATGATTGAATAAGTACTTTCAAATAGGTTGTACAATTTCATATTTAATTAGCTAACAATTCAGTTTATTTTTAACCCCCGACGCAAAAACGATGGGGTGTTATAAGTTTGACGTGTCTGTGTGTGTGTGTGTGTGTGTGTGTGTGTGTGCGTGTGTGTGTGTGTGTGTGTGTGTGTGTGTGTGTGTGTGTGTGTGTGGCATCGTAGCACCCAAACGGATGAACCGATTTGGATTTAGTTTTTTTTGTTTGAAAGGTATATTAGTCGGGAGTGTTCTTAGCTATGTTTGAAAAAAATCGGTCCAAGATGGCCGCCGCCACAACATGTCGGAATTTATATTTCTTCATAATTCCCTCAATATGGGTATCAAATGAAAGAGCTTGACTAGTAGATCAATTTAAAAATTGATTCAACGGTTGCCATGTCGGGGGACCTTGGATTGTTCCGATAAGGAGTACTTAAACAGTTAAGGTCCCCCGACATGGCAACCGTTGAATCAAAATTTATTCCTTTATTTTCGACTTTTTGGAGGTGTTTTTTGTGACGGGGGTTTTTTTAATTTTAATTTTATGTGATTTGCTGTGCCCAAACAGGGCTTCATGCTGAAACCCATGGATGCAAATAAAAACTTTGACTTTTACTTAATACAAAATATGCAAGTCAGCGAGAAGATAAGACTTGACCACAAGCATCGCTCCCACTCTAAATCAATACAATATAAATCAGTAGGTATATAAGCCTGTTATTTAGTTTGTAAGACATTGCTTTACTAAATCATAGAGTCGTAACGTAATAAATACACTACAACCAGACTGTGGTAGCTTTCTTCACCTCCGCAATACGTCCTTTTGGTGAAAAAATAGTGAGGGAAGGAAATGAAACGGAGAAGAAAAAGAAAGAAAAGAAGTAGGTATATCCTTCGGTAGTATCACATTAAGATTTCGCTCTTAGGTAGGTTGTACTTCCCCATTCAACCTGTCTCATGCGAGACGGGAAAACCATGACTTGGTAGAATATCATCTATTTTTTAATTGATGTTTCAAAAAACCCCTAATTATTAATTGAGACACAATTTCATTATAGGTGTCTCAAAATGCAGACAAGAAAAAACTATTGATGCTTGGGTCTTCCCCATCATGCGGGAGTTTCTGTAGCATTAATTCCGTAAATTATTATGTATTCGAAGATACAAGAACATTGATCATGTGATATACAATACGACGTTCATGTCACATTTTACCTTTTATCTATTAGCTTTACAAAGCAGTTAATGGCTAAGCATGTGAGTTGAAAATAAAACGAACTGACGTACATCAGTTATATACGTTCAATAGAGGATTTACCTACAATGAATATGAAATAATGTAAATGTTGAAAAAATAGCCTCTGGGGCGTGGCAGTAGTGAACGCGATTGGTACGCAGGGGGTTCGATTCCCGCTCAGGGCAAATATATGTATGTAAGAATATAGCTATTGGAAATTTTCTGGTTATGCCTTGGAGAGCAAGCTTGGAGAGCGTTAAGCTGTCGGCACAGAATAGATCTGTCAGTCCCAGTTGTCATACGAATATCTAAATAAATATATGTATATTAGATAGTAAATCTGCGGTAGCCTAGTGGTATGGGTAATGGACTGCTGAGACGAGGTCTCGGGGTTCGATCCCAGGTTTACCATGGCACACACCAATGACTTTTCGATGTTTTTCGAAGTTATGTGTGTATTATCGCAGGTTTATAAGTGCCCGGTTAATGGCAATAGGCTCGCCACCTATTACATTGGGACCTAAACATAAACTGGCGAAATTTGGGTGCTAGCACCTCTGCCTACCCCTTCGGGGAATAAAGGCGTGAGTTTATGTTATATTATGTAATGATGTTAGATAGTTACTTTGTTTTACTTAATATTTTTACTTTTTCTGGTTGTGAGTCCTTCTGGTTGAGTGCAACCTACCTTTTGTCTGCATTTAATATTGTGATAATGAACTAAGTATGTATTGATTTGATAGATAGGTACTAATGATACTAACTGTTCGGTAATGGAGATGTGAATATCATTTTCCTTCTGTGGTTTTTAACAAGTTTGTGTCCAAGTTGTGTATGGACGTAGATTTATTTTACTATAGTTATCTATTTTGATATCCCCCGACGCAAAAACGACGAGATGTTATAAGTTTGACGTGTTTGTGTCTGTCTGTGGCATCGTAAGTCCTAAGCGGATGAACCGATTTAGATTTAGTTTTTTTTGTTTGAAAGGTATATTAGTACGGAATGTTCTTAGGTAAGTTAAAAAAAAAAACGATTCAAGATGGCCGCCGCCACAACATGTCACAATTCTTATTATAAAAAAAAGGAATACATACATTCTGAATTTAGGTACAGCCAAAATTAGTAATGTTAATTTTAATCAAATCTGAGTCGGTTTAGTACCTACATAGATAATAAATATCGTTTTAATATTTAAAATAGTCGCTAATAAGGACACAGAATAGATAATAAGGATAACGAAGGCGACAATAAGTAGGTATTTCATTTCATTATTCTTGTAAGATGATGATTCAATGTCGAGTAAAATCTGGAGGTAAATACGTGATACTTTGTACAGTGCAATTTAATTTCCCATTGTTTAAAAACGTATTTATCATGAAATGAAATGAAGAGGTATGACGCCCCTATCAGGTGGACCTTGTGCTTCATTATCTGCCACTTACGTAGTATAATCATCTATTAAATGACCATCGTAATCTTTGTACGATATGTGCCTTCAAATTTGTATTTGTCTATATTTTAATACCCATGAAACCTTGTATCCAACAAAGTGTTCCGTTGGACCTTATTCATACACTTTTCCGAAAGCAACTCCCATCCAACCACCCAGCCCCAAGAAGACAACCTGCGCCAGAGCAATTTCCCTCATTCAGTAGATGTACCTACTTGCTACAGTGCAGTTTGCTGCGCCCGCGCTGTTTCTTCTCCACTGGTGCCTAGGAAGCGGTGGTAAAATTAGTTTTAAGCAGAATTTGACGTTAACAAGCCGTAGTTTTGCTTAGGAAAAATGCTTTGAGCTCCGCAAGGGAAGGCCGTACTTCTTTCTAATTGCTATTCTACCGCCTCAGACGCACTTCGCGTGCTCATAATCTAATCTGCGAGTTCTACAATAACGTTTCTAGTCGACCTAGATCTAGTTACACAGTGAAGTCTAGTGGAGTTTATTGAAACGTTTTCCTCTATCAATGAAGTTGTGAAGGCCAACTTTTATTATATTACATAAAATTATGCTCTCTGTAACTGCACTGTTCGTAAACTAATAATGTCGGATGTTTACTATTTATAACGGATTCTATGGCAAATAATTTGGGATTAGGTATCTTGTTATTAACACAGCCCGTTTCGGTCACTTTTCAGCAGACTTTTCACGGGATGGCGACATGAAGGAATTAATGTAGCCAAGGTTCTTTAAAAAGAAAATCGATAAGTAAGTCGACGTGGTACTTTAGTGTGGAATGATATTATCGGAAAAATCACGTAAATAGTTCGATAAACTTTTATATTAATCTGTCATATAAATAAGGAAAATAATTGTCTTAACAAACAAGCAACATTTCGTAAACTTTTTCAATAAAAAATTATGGTAAATTCAAACTTTGGACGCCTCTCCTGTAAAGTTTTCATTTTGCAGTTTGGCCCATAGGACCCATCGGTATATCACAATGAATTGACATAAAACGAAACTACATTAAAACACTGTGACTGTGTGTCTCAAGCACGTTCTTATCGTGATTGATCAATCCAAATAAGGCAGCAGGTAACTTTAAATAAGTTGATTTATTATGGGTGAGTAGTGAGTGCTGAACTGTGCAAAATGAACACATTAAATTCGTGAAAGACGGAGCGTTGCGTCAGTCGATCTCCAATGTCATTTTATTCTATTTTTTTCTATCAATGTTACTATTGATGCGAGACGAATGGACGTGTTATCATTGTGGCTTGTAAGGCACAAGCAAAACATACGGACGTAATACAAATACTCTAACGCGACACGGACGCCATGCCGTTTAATGATCTTTCATACAAAATCTATAGAAAAGAAACGATATAAGGACGAAACAGACACGACTATTTTTCTTCTGCGTCCTACGGTAAACCCGGTGAGGGCGTGCAATGCCATGCATCAGGTGCAGTGTTTCGTGCGCGTTCGAGGATTCAGACGAACATTTCAAAGTTTTGAGCTAAGTATAAGCCGGGATCCCGATCCGGAAGATGCAATTAAGTTGCATGAGTTCCGGAAATCTTACGTCCATTCTGACTTGCTGTTTTGATTATGCTACATAGCCTATGTCCTTTGACATGGTCTAATCTACCCCTATACCAAATTTCATCAAAATCCGTTCAGTGGTGTAGGCGTGAAAGCGTAACATACAGATAGACAGACAGACAGACAAACAGATAGAGTTACTTTCGTATTCATAATTTTAATATGGATTTTACGGCTGTGGAGTTTAGTTTTAGCTAAAATTACACTCAGCGTCAGATTGATATTGCCGAATTAAACAACGTGCAACGTTCCTGTTGAACGATTGTTCTGATATTAGCCTTTCGCTAATATCAGAACAATCGTTCTGTGTGTGACCTCTAGCTCGCTGACTGTACGAGAACTAGGATGATTTCGAATGTACGTTTGAGACTTGCCCTCTAGAAGAGTTACTCATTTTTACATTATTATGTGAGTGCAAATGATTGTCTAGTGATATAAAAGATAAACTGTCTGTTTTTCGTGTTGTTCTTGACATGAGACTAAATAAATGTTGTTATACAAACACTAACATGGCAACAAGGTTATCTGCACTGACATAGCGGTTAAGCCCCGACTCACATCGAAGGGAGAGTCATAAAAGGCTATTTGCCTAGGTCGTCGATTTTAGATTTAGATTCCTCATTAAATTTTAAATAACTTTTATTACGAACTATATACGTGTAAACGCAATGTAGACCGAGATAAATGCGATATTCACTTGCACTCTATACATTTGCACTACGCGCTACCGAAGCGTGACGTCTCAATTTCGTACGATACGAGCGACGAAAATCAAATATCTTGAAAAGTTTTTGTCGTACGAAAATTTTATTTTTATAGTTCATTATATTATAAGAAAGTGGTCATTTTTCATTCAAAAAAATTAGTCAAATAACCTATTTACTTAGTTGTAAATATACTTATCGTGAATTCTGGCTCCGCAAGCAGCTACTATCTGCCCTCCCACCAACCCCGAGAATAAGAAGAATAAAAACCCCAGTTCGACTTCAAACAACTAAGTGATGATTATTCATTTTTTATTTTAAATCGGTAAATAATTCTAGGTACATTGTGTAGAAGTGGTAACCAGAATTTTTTACTGCTACTGATATACAGGAAGGTGAACCCTGGTGAATGGTTCTTTAAGATGATGATCTTCTTACAGGTAAAAAACAATTTGCCCACTTAACAATGAAACTCTGGACACAATGGAACACGATGTTGTGCTAGAGATCCAGAGTTCGATTCCTGAGTACACGGTGTGTTGCGGGCGATGGTCCTTGTTACTACTGAGCCATGTTAACAAACTTTTCGTGTGTCGTATGCCTCAAGCCAAATCACAATAAACACATCTAATATCCCGCCGTGGCCTACCCAAAATACGCAACAATTGCACAAGAGGCGAATGGCAGTTAAGAAATGATCCAGTTCACGAACAATATGACCAAAAGTGTATAACATTTCTTCACGGCGAATTACAATAAATCGATATTTTGTGGGTACAGAAAACTGTTATTATGTAGTATAGATATATTTCGTCGTTATTACTTTTTATTTAACTAGCTGTTGTCCGCGTCACACTCACAGTATAAACACCCACGTCTACGTTCGTGTGGGACACTGTCTCTTCCCGTGACTTTAAAAACTTTTTAAAATTAATTATTATCCCACCCTCTCTTTTCCTTCACAGGACAACACGAGAATATACCTGCTAGAACCAAGCGTTTCAGTGACTCATTCACCTCCTTTAACTGTTCTGTGTTCATTCCTATGCCGCACTAATAGACCTGAACCTCCTGCCAGCTCACATGTTTCCTTCTTCTACAGTCCCGGGTCCTTTAAGCGGGGCGTGAATAGGCATCTGATGCTGCCGTCAAGCTTAGTGCCACCACTGTTAACATGGTGCATGTTTACGATGGTGATCCTCTTTCCGAGACGTTGCCTTTAGCTTACCATCAGGCGAGGTGAAGTCAAATTGACGTATCCTTTACGAAAAAAAACCATCAATACTCTTACGTTTATTTCTCTCCGGGGTAGACAGAGAGAACTACCCGCCATTTGACTCTATCCTTACAAACTTCACGAGCTTCCTCCACTGTCATAAATCCTCTCATGCAAGCCCGCCGGTTTTGAGTACTTCTGACCTGAACTTTTTTAATTTTTTTATTGACTTGGAAAAATGTGTGTACTCGACCGGGGTCGACCCCGGCTGGTCTGCCTATTCACCAGTTCCTTACATAGATTCTGGCCAATGAAAGCTGGCGCAAAAAGTTGGCGCCAAATTTAAAATATCAACACGTTGCAACACTGAACATACACCGAAATAACGGAGTCGATACTAGAATCTTTTTCCTATAAGGCATGCATTAAAACTAGCTTATTATGGTACATGGCCAGAGTCTAGTCAGTGTTGCAACCTGTTGGTATTTTAAATTTGGCGCCAAGTTTTGCACCATTTTTCATTGGACAGAGTCTACCTGGTGGGTCATTCGCTCCGTTATCATTCTTTCAACGTGCCTTACCTAATTAGTTATTACAATATTGGAATTTTATTATCATCTAGTAAAATTCTTAAAAATAAATCATAATATTCTTGCTAATTTCAATAACTAAATGTCACAACGACGTATTTGAGTATTGTGAAACTGACAAGAATTATGTCCTTACAACTTGTTTGAAATTATAAACAGTAAAGAATAAAGGCATAGCAAAATTCGGTAACCATGTCATAGTTAATGATATGCATAGTTAATAGCCACTTGAAACTCACAAAGCTTGGAAATATTCAAATAAATGTTTCTTCATTAAAATTATAATAACAAAAGCATATATTTCTAAGCATCAGGCTGTACTATAAGAAATAACTATACATCTACCTAACAAGAAAATTATTCACACTTTAAACAATACAGTTCAAAATTGAATAGAAATTCACAGTAATCTCGTACCAGAATATTGTTAGATGAAACTATTTTGCAGCAACACTAAACAACAACACAAACATAAACATAAACAACAACACAACGAAGTAACTAACTCACCTTTACAAACAAATCAACACAACACAATCAATGAAAACTACACAGTCACAGCTTCAATAATGACTGCGTTAAAATGAAGCAAAACACCTCATTATCACCTTATCTGAGACAGGTGTAAATCTTCGAGTAAATATCATTAGAGAGATGAATGGTAAACACATTATAAGTCTGTTTATGCGACGTTTTGGTAATCCGAGGTTTTGCGAATCCGTCCTTTTGCTACCAAGGATGATTTTAATAATATTCTTGATGTTTTAAGATTTGGATTATAGTTTTCGGAGATTTTCTTAAAAAAGAATGATGTCCCTAGAATAGCAGTCCCTACGTTGATGGCCTAGGCAGCGGTTTTTACATGTCCCGATTTAAGGACCCGGGACTGTAGGAAGAAGTAAACACTTCTAAAGAGATGTAGTTTAGGCGAGTAAGCGAATAGGGTGTTGCTGAGGAGAAGGTGACACATTTTTTGGGTTGCTAGACGCGCTTCCCCATTCTGGGGGTGAGTCGGGGACACCGTTGTGCTTCCTCCCGAGGAGGGCCAGACCATACAGTATGGCCCTGGGTCAGCCGGGGTGTAAGGAATATCTTGAAGACAACCTCACCTCCGGCCTAGCACTACGATCCCCAGTCGGTGTGCGGTTTTAGTTGGTCCGACTTAACCTCTCAATAAAAATTTGATGGATTTCCACAAATAAAAATTCTCTTGATCGATAGGTTAATCTACTTATTGTTAAAGTCATCATCTCTTTTCTCCACACATTCCTGTCAGATATTATTTCCTCAGTCACGTCCTTCTTTATCATATCGTCTTTCACGCAATCCATTCATCTTGTCTACCTCTACTCTACATAATGCCAATAGTATTAAAGGCTTCTCATAGATCAGCCAGTCATTTTCCTGCAATGCGTTTTGCACGAGATGCCATCGTGTGTTCGACGTCAAAGTAAATACTTGCTAATCTTCAACACTCTCATTTACCATGACTTTTAATGAATTAATTATTCTGTCCTACGTTTATCTGCATAGCCTTACTATACTAGCCTGTAATTGTATATTATATGACTGCGAATAGCATTGATCGCAGGTAACGTGGTGGTTGTAAAACCATGGTATAGTTCCTTGATTATGATACATATTTAATTTAAATTATGGCACTGTAAAATAAGCACTGTCATCTACCGATTTTCTTACGAAACTATCGGAATCAATGAATGATGTTACAATCATTTTTAAACATTGATTTTTGATAACTGCGCCCAAACAATTCTTTTTTACAGCATTAAGTATGCTAACTATACAAATCGAATACATAGGGAAAAAGAATCTTCTCGGGCGGGACTCGAACCTATGTTAACCTATATTTCCCTATGTATTCAACCTTTGAGAATGCCGTAAGGCGAAACCGGTCAGGTTCAATATAATAAATACTGTGGAAAAAGTACAAGTGTTCTCAATATCTGTAACAATAAAATTCACCAAGTGGAATCAATCAACAGTATAAACTAATACATACGTCTAATGTCAGAGGAAAAATTGCGACGATCCTCATTGCTAAAATAAAATTAACAAAATGCTGATTCAGATATTTTTCATTATCTACTTATAAAATGACTTTATGTGGCTGAAATTATTTGTTATTGTCCTCGAAACTAGTATTTCCTCTTTAATAACAAAGCGTTTAATTTTGATCTGTTTCCGTGTTTATACCTCCGTGTATTATCTTTTATCTTCTATTGAACAGTAGGTACGATAAACAAAAAAGTACTTTGGTGGTTAAATTAACATTATTGCCTTATTAAAACATAGACTAGCAAAAGCAAAATCAATACTAAAAATCAACGATAGCATGGCAATAATATCGTGAAAATACAACACGAAATTTCAATCTCGAATCGTGAAACCGTTTAATACGTCGAATTATAACCTTCTTCTTCGAAAACATCGGAAAAAGTGAATCTCTCGGACGGGACTCGATCCCGCGGTCTTTCCGATGCGATTCAAATTTCCCTTCTATGGTGGAGTTATCTACCAATGTTCTTACGGACTATCGGAATCGGTTCTAGAACCGCTCGAGAAATTAACTTTTTCCGATATGTTCGATTGCATAGTTAGCATATTTAATGCTTAAACCTCCTCCTTTTGGGAAGTCGGTTGAAATTATAATCTGTACGTAGGTACAGTAACAACATTAGAATAAATTAAATTAAAATCCACGCTGGGTTCTTTTGTTTCCAACGTTTTTCAACCTCTAACGTCACGCTGTTTTTTATTTTGAAATCATGGTGGAAAATTTTAATTAGTTATACCTACTTATGACTAAGTCTGTACAAATGGTGTCCATGTGACTGAACAAGCAATCCATACTAATAATATAAATGCGAAGTAAACTCTGCCTGTATGTTAGCTTTCACGCCTAAACCACTGATCCGATTTTGGTGAAATTTGGTATAGGGATAGATCAAATCTTGAGAAAGGACATAGGCCAAGTTTGGTCGCAATAACCGACATCCACACGGGCGGAACCGCGGGAAAAGCTAGTGTAATAAACATGTCATGTGCAAAGCAGTAGGTACGGTATAACATATTGAGATACCCACTTAAAAGAATGTTGACGTACCTACGTATCAACTAGCAAGGAATCATCATCATCTTCCTTGATTGTGTTGGCCCGGTCACATCTGAGGCCTTCACATTGCAGCTCAGGGTCCGGTAAAATATGATGTTGCTTCGTTTTTCCAGTTATATTGGGAGCAACTGCCTCCTGACCTCCCAACCTGACTTGTGGTTACCGGCTTACCACTGACAGAGTTGTTTAGGCTGTCCGTATAGGTTTCCATTTTGACCAAATATTGACAACCGGGTCCTTTCTTTCTTCTTTTTTTCTTTCCGGAGCCGGAAGGGGAGGTTATGTTGGACTCGAACCGACTAAAACCGCACGCCGAATGGGGGTCGTGGTGCTAGGCCGGAGGTGAGGTCATCGACATATCACTCGCACCCTGGTTGACATGGGGCAATCCCTTACGGTTTGGCCCTCCTCGGGAGGAGGGAAAACGGTGGCCCCGACTGGCCCCCGCAATGGAGCCGACTTTTAACTTGCCCTCCGTGGATAAGAAGCGCTCAGGTGATATACCACTAAGCGATCACCCATCCAAATGGCAACCGCCACTAGGTAGCTTAACCCGCTTAATAGTTTACCAGGCATAAGCCTACCTAAACTATAAGCAGGGTCTAGTTGTAGACTTAGCTCCAGACAAACTGCACGCACAATAAAAACACAATCTCCAACAAACACTGTCGATAATGACAAAGAACTTATTTTATAGTTGTTTGCCGAGGATTTGGGACATTCCACAACTCATCGTCTTTGATGATAACACTGTTTACTCGCGAGGGTGAAAGAGTTGTTACTAGACGTGGTGCTGATTACGGACTAAAATAGCGAAGTGAAATTGCAAACAAGAAGAATTACGGCTGATAGAATACCACAGTTTTCCTAAAATCAAAATCACATGCCATCTGCTGATGCTGATTGATTATCATCAGGTGAGGTACTAATGAGGAGTTAAATATAAAAAATCTATTATTCCAGCGGTATTGCTGGTCGATGGAAGGCTTTCAAATCCGAGTCTGGAGTCGGCTGGCAGCAAGAAGTGCTGACAAATCTAAGTGGTCTCAAAATAGACCCTTATGCCTCAGTTGGTTATAGTTTTTTTTAAAGGTACATTAGAATCGTAATTACTAATATTACCCGCTAACCCCTCCAACTTAGCTAAATTGCTTGTGCTTGATTAGCTAATAATATATTTAACAGTATTTAAATTTTACAATACTGTCATAGTTGTTGATGATACCTCATATAAATATCTGATTATGAACTAATCCCATAATTAGAGACGCAATAAGTTAGTTTGTTTAGCTTAGGTAAATCAAACGAATCTTTTAATTTGTCACTTTTATCGAGTACTAGTCAGCCAGCTCCGGCTTTGCCCGAGGCATAAGTACTTCTAAAACCCGTTAAGCCGTATACATCGGCAATCAATGATAATATTGTTACTAAAGATCTCATTGCCCTAATTTATTAATTTTCTTAAAACGTACGGGAATCAGTCGGTATTCTTTTTAAAGAATATTAGTCTCCGAAATTAATAATATTCCCGCTAACCCCTCTAGCTAAGCTAAATTGCTTGTGCTAGGAGTGGGTCACGTTAGTAATGTAATGCCCAGGATCGAACCCGGGACCTCTCGATCGTGAGGCCGGCTCCTTAGCCACTAAGCTATCAACGCTTTGTTGACATTTATGATTACTGATCCGCTCCATTGAGTAGTAGAGTGAGAATAATTTATAGCCTTTAACCTTCCTCGATAAATGGACTAAATATTTATTAATTTAATTTTTACTTTATGCATTGTAAAATAGGTACCAAGACGGACTTAATGCCAAAGGCATTATCTAAGAGTCAACCTGGTGATGCAGAGTTATATAGAGGTAGGTGCAGGCAGAAGAAGGATCTATTTAACTAGAAAGATGATGCTCTAATTGGTCATATATTTACATTAGTAACAAATATTCGAGACGAAAATAACTTGCAATTCGAACCAGCAGTTCCTCAGATTTGCGAATTCAACCATGCGAAGCTATTGAGGCTATTGTTGTGAACCAAGTTTAAAGTAAGGAACCCTTGTACTAATTTAAATCACATTTTAAAATAAAATGGTATGTACCTTTTATTTTACGAATCGATTGAAGGATGAACTTGTACTATTGAGGTCAAAACGTATAGTTTCATCATTTTTGCCACTGACATTTCCAACTGTACGCCTTATAAGGATGTTCCACACAATAATAAAACCAATTATGATCAGATAACTGTGTTGAGGATATCAAGTCAATTTCCAAATACATATAACTATAAGGTAAACCAACCATCATTTGTCAAAGTTCTTTTTTTATTTCGAATCAATTATTTTATACCATTACGATGTCCCGACGAACTTAGTTACGCAATTTTTTTTCCGCCCGCGTGACGTACGATCCCTTTCCCGCTGCACCCTCTACTATATTAAGCATGTATTATACATATAAACCTTCTTCTTGAATGAATCTATGTATTAAAAGAAACCGCATCAAAATCTGTAGCGTAGTTTTTAAGATATAAGCATACATAGGGACGGACAGACACGGAAAGTGACCTTGCTTCAATGCTTCATACTATAAGAAAATAAGTAGAAGCCGAAGGGTGAGGTACGAAGGGTGAGAAAAGTGATGCCGTTGGAACAACATACTTACCTCGACCTAGTTTATCATGCACCTTGTTACCCCTTGAGAAGCCGGTAGGGATCGGGTTATAGGAATCCCTCGCCAATGGTTGACGGTCAATCTTGGGGTAAGCGCTTACCATAACCAATGAACACTTGTAATACTAACAGACAGCTTAAGCTATTTCAATATTAGTTGTTCAATACTAGTTGTTAATAGGTATTAATATTTAAGGCTTGTTCCCAAACCTCCACAACTTTATTACCACCACCTCCACGACTTTTATTTGTGTACACATATAATTCTCAGGACATCCAGGAAATATTATGGTACCATCAGCATGTGCAAGGTATATTTATGTTACCTCTATTAGTAGCTGAACATTTATTTGTTAGTTTCTTTTGTGATTAATAATCAACAGTTATCAAGCACTGAACTAGCTACTAAAAATTCCTACAAGGTGTAAGCTAAAGACGAGTTCCCAAATATACCTACTCACTGCCAAATATATATGTTACACATTCTAGCATCGTCCGAAGTGAGCGAAAGTGGAGCCTTTGGTCGCGAATTACAAACGCAAAGAACATGTTTATTGCGTAATGTGTGCGATTGCAAATATATCATTTCTCATAAAATATTTAGTAGGGTTGTCCCTAAATCATGGTGCTTGTTTTAGCAATCACGTCTTTTTACCCGACTGCGATAGCGAGGGTAATATTACGCGCATATTTATCTATGTATGTATGTAGTTTTCTTTGTTCCCTCTACAGGCCTAACGGCTGGACAGATTTCGATGAGTGGGAAAAAATGAAAGGTATTCACCTCCTGATTGAATTGTCACATTTTATATATTCCGATTGTCGTAGGATACATAAAATGTGTGCAAAAGCTATACCTACATTGGATTTTTGGCACCAAATTAGGTGATCTCAAATG
Source organism: Eilema sororculum (assembly GCA_914829495.1). Taxonomy (NCBI): domain Eukaryota; kingdom Metazoa; phylum Arthropoda; class Insecta; order Lepidoptera; family Erebidae; genus Eilema; species Eilema sororculum. The sequence continues at coordinate 1,910,889 of OU618544.1, read as the reverse complement.
AAAGGTAAAATCGGGAGAACCTCCCGATTGTCATAGGATACATAAAATGTGTGCAAAAGCTATAGGTACATTGGATTTTTGGCGGCAAAATATATGCTGTCAAAAAAAGACTCTTCAAACCATGCTCCCATTCCGGGTTGCCCCCGGCCGGTATGCCACTACATTGAAAAATTTGTTATTCCATTTTGCCCCCGGCCGCGTTGCCCCCATAGTTTCTCCTTTTGTCATGATATTCGATTCAGTACGGTTGAGCAGACAAGTGTTAAAATAATAAATGGAAATTAAGAGTATAATCATGACTGATGTGTGTAGCTATAGCTCGTGCGAGTTAACATGGCACCTGGCCTTGCAAACAACCCTCCTCCCGCTTCTCCGCGCGATGCCCCGCTCTCGTCCTGCAGTAGCGTCCGCGTCACAGTGACTGTTGTACATTTTAATTTCGTAGTTTTTATTATCAGATTTTGTTGAGTTTTGTTATTGTTACGTTTGGAACATTTATATTGATTTATTGTCTTGAGTTTTTGTCATAATACTTTATAACATACAGATTTACTGTACCTATTCTGCATTTATAATATTAGTATGGATTTCTTGGATTTTTTGAATTGAATTGATTGGATCATGAAGGATTCCTTTTTTTAAATTCTCTATCTCTGCTAATTTTCATCCAGATTCGTTCTACCGTTGTGTGGTTTAATTAAGTACCTAACAAACATACATCCACGATTTCAATCAATCTCATTATCAATATAGAATCTTATTACAACGGCGGTAATCATCACCGTAGTAAAAAATAAACTAATCCATCAATATTATATGAATAATGAATAGGTCTTTTTCCCTCTTAGTATGCAAGGATTGTCAAGATAAACAATCGAAACATTTTAATGGGATAACATTTCATCAATACATTTACATTAATATTTCCATTTTTAGAAAAAAATGTCTAAAAATGTAGATTCCCCTACAGTGTTTTTATTTAATATACCTACCTACTTACTTAATTCGTTATGCTTTCAACTTTACAAAATGTATAACACAACACAAGGATATCATAACAAAGATTAGTTATCAAAAATCTATGTTTAAAAATGATTGTAACATCATTCATTGATTCCGATAGTTCGTAAGAAAATCGGTAGATGACTCCACCGTCGCCTTAAAGACGGATAAGATGGTAAATTTGAATCACATCGGGCGGTGCCTCGGCAGCCGAATTGGTCAAGGCATTCCCCCTGTAAGGGAAAGACTGCGGGTTCGAGTCCCACCCGAGATGATTCTTTCTTTTTCCCTATGTATTCGAAATAAGCTTATAATTACGCTGTAGTCCTTGAGAGGAAGAAGGACCTTCACTCGACATTGTGAAACGACACACTGAGCGGTTAACCTATGTTATCACTTGCATATTTGCAATATACAAGCATGAGCGAAAGGGATGCACTTATCCATTGTTTCGGAAATTCGTTTTTCAGGTAGAAGCGGGCAATTAATATTATTATATCCATTTATTTCGGAAAATTATCCATAGTGTTAGTAACAGTGATCCTTATAAACTAGGGTTAGTATACATTTATATTATTTTATTTGGAAACGACCTACATGTGAATTTGTACCCATCTTCGCCACATAGGTGAATCCTGCCGATCCGTGAACACGCCAAGAATACTATTGGTGCTGCCGCGTACACGGTTTTGCATAGACGCACACCGCTTCCTCATAATTGCTTCGAAGACATCCGTACGCGCTTCTGCAAACATACCTGATGCACTACAGTGCTACGGCAGCCCCACCAGAACCCTAAACGCGTTATTATATTGGACACGCAGAGCGCTGTATGCCCGCTGCGTATAGCTAACCCAAAGGCTGCACGTGTAAAAGGATTGACAGTATGCTTTAAAAAGCATAACCTTCACTGATTTAGTACAGCGTGCAAACCTACGGGCCAGCATGTTGCATCGGACAGCCAGCTATCTGCGCTCCCTCTCAATGTCACAATCATCTCGCAAGTCCTCAGTGATCCAGTGGCCCAGATACATTGTCTTGTCAACTCCATTAAGGGGTTTCTCATATAGTGAGACTGTGGGCACATCTGAGTATGTCACTGTGTTTGCCTTAAAGATCATAATCTCACTCTTTTTGCCATTGTTTTCAGGGTTTTCGGTCATCTATCTTATCTAAAATTGTCTTTTGTTCCAAAAACTCGTTTGAGCTCTGGTAGGTAGTCTAAACTATGAACGAGCAACCTAAGAGTGTTAATTTTCGAAATCAGCATTATTTTAATTTAATTTAGTTCGCGTTTTTAAATCCTTATAGAATATACTCAAAAACTATCCCTATTAATGTCTAAAACGATGATACATAGTATAAAATAAATATAAGTTAAATTCAAAAACACTTTTGTTCTCAACAGTATTTGCTCAAGAGTTTTGTTACAAAGAAAATGGGGGCAACACGGCCGAGGGCAAACGGGAATAACAAATTTTTCTATGTGGGCCTATATTTCTATACCGGCCGGGGGCAACCCGGAATGAGAGCATAACGGCCGGACCCATCAGAGGGCGATTACAAAAACATTTAGATGTCATATCATAGTTTAGAATAAAATAAATTAGCCATTAATTTTCTTTTGGTTTATGATTGATAAATGGGTACCGCCTGCTATCAAACTGGTTTCGATCTATAAACAGCAGTTGGGATTTTTTAGTTTTTTAAAAGTAAGTTATTTTTTGATTTTATTTTACAATATTTAGTCTCCTGTCTTCAACATCGCGGTAGAAAAACAAGTGCCTAGTGTCTATAGTTGTAATTATGGTCTAGCGAAAAAGATGGTATTTTAATGTAATATCATCGCAACGTGCCGGTGACAACCCTACGAGCGTACTCAAGTCCCACTGACCGCAAATCACTAAAATCCTTAAAAGGTTAGCTAATACTCATTAAATTTATTATTATGTGAATGTAATGTGTAGGTAATCATCACTACATAAACATTTCTAGCTCAAACTTATGGATAGATACATAGAATACTCTTTATTGCACATCAATATTTGAGGATAAGTACATGATAGAAAGTTGTACAATGGGCGGCCTTATCGCAATCTGGGATTTCTTCCAGACAACCAGTTTGGATGGACTGAACAGCAAGAACAAGTAGTTTGCGGTGTACATTAAAATTATTACCTAATAATTAATATTCGTATTTAAATATCAAAAAGAAAGAAGAATGTACTTATTTCAAGAAATAAATATCCGCATAGACATACATACATAAAAAAACTTAACATACAAATACTGTTATAAAGTATATTACGCATTTACACTACTTATATAAATATACTTACAATAACTACATATATACAATATGTATGTACAATATAATATATATACATACTGCGTGCAAATATAATTGTATAACATAAATTACAAAACAAATAGTTCCCAGAAGTACTACAGAGTTAACGTAAAAATTAAAAACTTATAATAACGTTAGTTAGTGCTCTTTTCGTTACTCTGAAATGTACACAACGTCTGTGCTCGTCTTATATTTACAGGCAACGCATTCCACAGTCGTGCAGCTTGTATTGTGAAGGACTTGTCGCAGACGCTTGTAGAATGCGTCAACATTGCCAGGGTTAAATTTTCCGTGAATTTCAAGTGTCTAGTATTATTCACGCATAGAAATCCAAAACGCTTTTTTAGATAGATAGGAGTACTCGTAGTTGGGTTAAACAAAAAAATTAAAAAGAAGAGAGAGTAAGTATAAGAGTATTCCAGCGAACACGGATTGGTAACCACTTGAGTTTTTACGAAATTCGGAAACATGATCATATTTGCGCAAGTCAGAAATGAATCGCAGGTAAGTATATAGAAGTTTTGGAGTCGCTCAAGTATATGAGTATTGCAAAAGTAGCAAAAATAGTGTCACATTTTTTTTCACATGCTCTAATAGGTAGATATTATCCGGTTAGGAGTGTAACCTTCGTGTTTTATGGCAATAAATTATATGTATATTTTTTTATCTATTTATTGCTTAATTAATTAATACTCAATATGGTTTTTCTCTTAATCTAGATGATAAAGTAGAGGTCGAGACACGTGGGTCCTCATCATCCAAGCGCGTCCAGTTGCTTCACAAACTGGCACTTTAGAACGCGAAGTTTATATTTCCATAATTTGGTGGTCCATTTTATTGGAGCGACTGCCGTTTGTTCTCCCAACCTCGATGTGACAGTCTAAGCCAGAGCATATTACAGGTGAGGTTAACTCGGATCGGAGAATCTTGAAGGGCGCCATACTTCGCAACCATACTATAGAGGTTTTAAAGGCACTTTCTCATAAAGAAACATATTTAAATACTTTGCCAAGGACAGTAGTTAATTAGGTACTCTTATCTATTCTGTGGTAAGGAAAATAAATTGTAAGTATGACTCATCGGATCTACGTTTTAATGTTCAAAAATTGGTTCATTTGCTTGCGGAGTGGGCTGGAGCATTATGTAGTAGAATCATTCATCATTTAAAACAACAGGCCACTAGCTATTTATACACTCGTACCAGTTGGTACTGACTGTTCTTTTATCTTAGTGCGATTTTGCCAATGATAAATAAGCACTCATTTATTTTTCCGTCATATATTTTTGCCAGACTACAGCAGTCTCTCAATACCCTTTATCTATCTATAGGTATGATTATGAGTTTAGCACTCTTAGCGCTGTTGCACACACACACATTTTTTCGCCGTAAGAATTTACGGTTAGACACGGGGGCGGAACGGCATGTTTGTCGTTGCTGTCAGCTAGCTTCCTCAGTGCTCCATACAATACTGACACTGACAGCGAATTAACCGTGAATTTTTACGGTGAAAAAAAAAACGTGTGTGTACAACAGGCTTTACGGCACGAGTATGAGAGCTGTGTGAACTGAACAGACTAGTGAGACTCCTGCCGTTTTTAGTTCTATCATCGATCTATCATAATATATCTGCGACTTATTATAAATGTACATAACAGAGTACATTTCCATAGTTAAAACTGTTGTTTTTGCGTGCCTAAACTTCACATTCTATTACCAATTCATCTCCAATGTAATGCTTGAGTATATTTTCATATTGACACAACAAATTCCCTCAAGGAATTCTGTTTTTCTCTTGTACAATTCAAGTGTTCGATTATTTCTCTAAGATAAAGAAATCCCCTCTCAAAGCCTCCTCGATAGCTGATTAGCCACAAGTAGATAATATTGTTTCTAATGATAACTATCATTGTCCTTCTATACAAATATTGGCAGTAGCTCGTCAAGATCGTCACTACAACAATACAATGGACAGTTATTTAAGATGAGTATCTATTGTTTGGTATGCTTCGATATTGTTTTTGAAAGAGGCAGTAAAACTATTATCTAATTGTTTTTCGAAACACGTTTTAATCTTTTATTCATAATGGATGTGCGATTTACCGTGCTTCAGCACGTTAAGCCGTACGTCCCGGTTGCTTTACGAACATCTATGGCAGTCGTTACAGTCTGACTAGTCTATCTACAGAATTTTTAATATCATCAAATTGGTTGTAGAGGTCAGAATATGGCAGTAGTTTCACGGGAAATATCGAAGTCCAATCGCATCACAGATAAATTCTGTGGCTAGTCTGAAAAGTCTGCTTCAAATGACTTAGGAAAAGGCGCAGAGATGTTGGAAGTGCGATTTACACACTTCGTTTTTTTGGTACAAATAATCACTACATATAACCACCTCCACCGGCTCCGTGGGGATGGTATCCGTGGGGATTTATCGCACGTAAAAAAAAAAACTATAAAGCACAGTCGCTTTCGGCGTCCCTATGTCCCTATGTATACTTGTATCTTCAAAACTACGCTATAGATTTTGATGCGGTAACTTTTATTAGATAGAATATTCAAGAGGAAGGTTTATATTTATAAATTTATAATACATGTTTATCGGACACCACACGGCCGGAAAAAAATTGGCGGTACGAAATTCACCGGGTCAGCTTGATATTATAAAGGTAAGTATTACATTATACGAGGTGTTTGGTCGACTGTTTTTCCCCATGACGAACTCTCGATTCGACCGGGGAAGTACAATCTACAATCCTTTCAATAAATTCAATGTGAAAGTTTGTTAAGATGTCGGTTACTCAATCACAATTCAACGGATAAACGGGTCTAGTTGGTACAGGCATAGAATATAGTACAGAATAACACATAGGCTACCTTTTATCTCGGGAATGTGTTCCCATGAGTCAAAGTGAAAGTCAAAGTATTTATTCAAAATTGTGTAGCACTACTACAGATTTTTGACGTCAAATTCTGCTTAAAACTAAATTTACCAACGCTTCCTAGGCACCAATGGAGAAGAAACACACTCCACTGAAGCATTTTACAGACGTCAATTTACAAAAAGTGATTTCTTAAGTCGCGTGAACTGGATCAGAATTGAACCCTGGTGGACAGCAAGCAGTGTGCTTACTTTAATGTTAGCAGCTCATAAACAAGGGCCTCGATTCTACTAACGCAAAAATATTGTCAAACTACAGAGATTGTAAAAAGTGGCAATACATTATACACTTTATTTCTATACACTAAGGTCCAAAATTAAATGACAAAAGTTTCATTACCCTCTTTTATTCACTCTGCTAACAGTTATTTAATATTGAACTTTAAATGCATCGATTTAAAGTCTATAATGTATTGCCGCTTTTTGCAATCTCTGTGGTTTGACAATAGTTGTGCTTTAGTAGAATCGAGGCCCCTGGTCCTGTGTGTTGACCTTTTCCAAATTCATTTTATAAGTAAAATCTGGTTTTGACTTTATCTTTGCATAAAAGGATGATAATAAAATCTTTATTTTTATTGTCACCCGTTATAAAAGACCAGAATATAAAATCAAGAGAAAGTACACTTAAAGTCCGTTAACCTGGAAACTGGCGCCAATCATCATCTGCATCATCTTAGCTTCCAAGCTGTAATCTTTTCATATTATCTACCTTTTTTGTATGGAAATCATGATAATTATTACACATTTCAGTGTCCTAATTTGTCATTAGCTACATCTCTACGGGCAATACAAATAGATTATTTTATTGTTATAAGGGCGACGGTGGAGCCATCTACCGACATTCTTACGAACTGTTGGAACCAATGAATGAATTTTCAACCATTGAATTTTGATGACTCCGCCGTTAAGGACGGATATAAAGAGAAGGGAAATGTGAAATGATTCAGGTGTGGCTCCATAGCTAGTTGGAAGAGCATTCCCCCTGTAAGGGAAGGGTCGTGGGTTCAAGTCCCACTTGAGCAAATTTTCCCGATGTTTTTCGAACTTTAAAGTTAGCATAATAAATGCTATTAAAAAATCATTCAAATACATTTTTTTAATTGCACATTTAGAATACGTAGACACTTAGCTTAAAATTTAAAACGTTCAGACATACAAACTCTTCCGTTATAAATATATAAGTACCGTTTTATACACAGAGATATGTTCAATGAACGCATTAGCATTTTATAGATAATAAAAAATACGTAGATTTCTTTTTATGATTTGTTATTAAATAAAAAAATGTATTACAAAAAGCAGGTTTCGAAGCGAATCTGCAAACTTATAACAGTATCACAGCTGAGAATAATGTTGTAACAATCAATTTAAAACCTTAAATTCACTATTACATAGTAGAAAATGAATAAAACTCTCGATAATAATATTCTCGATGCCTCACCTTGAACTATTCATTAATAAAATATTTTTAGCGAAAACTTCCATAACAGGTGTTAGTTGATGATTTCTATACTAATGCAATTTATTGAATATTTTGTGTTTTAGTACGACAGGTCAGTAACGTCGTTTAATGAAATGCATCATTTACATAATAACAAATCGTATAAGTTCAGTTATTTCATACTACATGAATGAAATTTTAAAGTTTAAGTATGTTATTTAGTTTTTTAAGTCTGTTTTTGAGCGTAGTTTTTTTATATCTCGTCTCATAACTTTGCTGTCACAAGATAAGTAGTAATAACACGTTACTGGATTTTAGGGAAAAAATTCGAATTAAGTACGATTAAAATCAAACTGTATATTGGTTTAAATTGTATTAGATACTAGCTTTTGCTTACGGCTTCGCTCGCGTGGATGTCGGTTATCGCGACAAAACATTTCTCAAAAGAAAAAGTGTACGAAGTTTCATGCTTCTAACTTTAAAATTTCAGCCCGATCCATCCAGTGGTTTGGGTTGTGCATTGATAGATCACTATGTCAGTCAGTCAGTCACCTTTGAGTTATACCTATATATTTAGATTTTCTAAACTAAAGGTAGACTCTCGCTCCGCCTCATACCTGGGGCAAAGGTAGGCCATCGCTATCCAACGTGGCAATATCGCCAGTGTAATAGGCACATTTGGCCCGGGTATGGTGAGGAGCGGGTTAATAGATTAGACAGTATTTTATGACTATGATGTAATTTTGACTGTACAACATTTATATGAATGAAATCCCGCTTAATTCAATTTAAAAAAAAGACTAAAGGTGTGTAGGTACCACATATCAGAACAATACGTTACCAGGAAGAGGGGGGAACGAAGGAATATATTATAATATAATATTCAAAACTACAAGTCCGATTTTGATGCAGTTTTCAATTATTGGTTTGGGTTTGAATGGTGCATGTTCTTAGATAGGTATTACGGTGACACCCTCCTAGGGGGCGCTGCTTTTTAGTGCAAGGTCGGGGGTTTTTTTAAATATTTTAATGAGCAATTTATCATCAAGATCGATCTGATCTGACTGAAATGCGAATGTCTATCGAAAATCAAGTCATTACTAATTTTATGTTACACTTAGTCAACTCCTAATTAGCTACAGGAAGCAAATTAACTCAGTAAAAAGTGAGGCAAAAAATTCTATGGACTTTTGGCTGGGAAGGTACTATGTATGACAATACAATGGAGTTATTATATTTATAACATGTTTTAGTTTATTATCTTCACCTGTTAAGTTATAGTGAAGCTACAAACAATGTAAGATACTTACAAGGTAGCTATTTAGCCAGTTTCTAATTGGCGTAACGAATGCCATATTGATCTGACTTTCTGATCGTGGTTTTCAACTACCACACCTTAAACCTCCCCTTGAAGGTTAGTAGTAAGTACTATTAGTAGTATAACTATGGGATATTTAACATGTTCATTATTTTCATTGAGGAACCGATATTTCGGCGCTGTTTCAAGCGCCATGATCACGATGCACTGACGACCGTCGAGCTAGTTGTTATTGGGCAGTCCGTATCTGTCTACCCTCTTCCGCACTCGTTTATGACGCGCGTCGCCCCTACCACTGTCCGCGTAGTAGTACTAACTCCCAATATTGTTTTCCATTCCCATTCCTATTCCAATTGAGGGGACTACTAACTTAGTAACAGGGTTAATGTACTTAGTAATAGGTGCAAGGTATTATTTCGAGTTTTCTCCTTTCGCAATGATACCGTTTACGAATTTTTCGAATTACAAATTTTGGTTAGTCGCCTTTTACGATACCCTTCGAAGGAGATGGGCTGTTGATTAAGGTATTTTTAGTCTTTCTCCATCAATTTAATTAACTAACTGTTTTTACTAAGCCTAGTGGTAATGGACTGCTGAGACGAGGTCTCGGGTTAGATCCCAGGTTTACCATGGCACACGCCGAAGACTTTTCGATGCTTTTCGAAGTTATGTGTATATTTATCGCAGGTTTATAAGTGCACGGTTAATGGCAATACGCTCGCCACCTATTACATTGGGACCTAAACATAAACTGGCGGAATGTGGGTGCTAGCACCTCTGCCTACCCCTTCGGGGAATACAGGCGTGAGTTTATGTTATGTTATGTTTTACCTTATGCCTATCATATATATCATTAATAGCTTCAATTCGAGGGTCATTTATATCTAGTAATTATTAGTTAGTATTATTTGCACTAAGTATGTATATTTTCGACGAAAGAGGCTAAAAATGTTTCCAATCTGACAGGGAAATGCGCAGTGGCAGGATCCAAACAACTACCAACGTCCGTCGTGTCCTGATAGCTGCCGTTCGTTTGCTATTGGTCAAATACATTCATAGGCCCTTCTGATCGATCGGTATTCGAGATAAATGAATCGGATCCTGCAATATCGGTGCCAATGAAGGTAGTTTTACTTCGACGACAGGAGCTCACTTTAAGAAGTTCGAGGATCCTATTCCTATTGACGACAGCCTCTGTGGAGTGGCGGTACTGATCGCAACTGCTACGCAGGAGGCGCGGGTTTAATCCCCGCTCAGAGCAAATATTTGTATGTATGAATGGCAATCAGAGCAAATATTTGTATGTATAGCTATTTGCATTGATCTGGGTGTTTCTACGTATAATATGTATGTATTTACGAAATAAAAGTAGGTATGTTTATCCATATTCTAGATTCCATAACACAAGCTAGTTAAGCCTACCATAGGCCTAGAACTCTAGACAGTGTTGTGTAGAATCACAGATAATATAGTAAAATGTTGTGGAATATTTTTTTTAGTTATTTATTACTTTATACGTCGTAAACACCCTCCCGCTAGCTAATGGGATGGTAGGTAATACCTCCGATTTGAACTGATGAAAACCGGATACACTATTTATACATACCTCCGTGCTTTTAAATCACAATAATTATAATTGTTAATATCATATATTATGTTCACACTACGTTGACGAAGTCGGACAAACCAATTTATAAAAGTTCAGTTAACTATAATGATAAAAAAGACAGTCGCGTATGTTCAAGGTGAACTTCTCGGCTTACTTGCCGGATACGAATTTTATAAGTCCCTTCTTAAACTTGCTATTGATTTAATTTCCAGCGTTGATGTTCTTAGCACCTAACCGTGTAAATATGCTGCTTCCACTCCATGAAATTGCCAGGCGCCGTGTTCCCGATTGAGTAGAATAGTACCACCCCATACCTAATATCATCCGATGGCAAATAAGGCATAGAACTGCTCCCCATCTGACAGTAACCATACAGCTCATGATGCGATACGTGGGACCGTAAGTTGGCTAAATGTGGGTGTTAATACACTTCTGTATATGTATGTATATCATGATCATCATCCTTAGTCCCGGTTTCATCCAACTTTAGAATCTCGGGTCCCACTCTCTTATTCTTTCTATCTCATGATATATTCTCTTTTGCTAATTTTGATTTTGTTTTGCTGGATGACTGCTGTCTGAACTCCCAACTTCAGAAAGCCTGCACTTCGGTTGACTTGGACTTAAAGATTTCCGAACCAACCTACCGAACCAGCGAAAGAATCATTTTCCAATGATTTATTTTAAATTTAACTGACATTGTACAATTCTGACGTTCATATGTGCTCTTTATGTGCCTAAATTGAATAAATGAAATTGATTCTTTGATTCTCTTTGATTCTTTCACCACATCAGATCATTCTCAATGTATCCTTTTTGACAATAGTTGAAGAAGACGAGAAAAGTGTATAAATTATAATCCTAAAAGTAATTATAGGCCGTGCCAGATCGATTGAGAATGAAGTTTGTAGTCAATATCGTATATAGTATCATAATAGTCAATATCGTCAATATGTAGTGATTTTTGTGTAACAAAAATAAAGGTTCACGCGGGTGTCACGTGGCGCTGCAGTCGGTTTCGCTACAGTGTGAAAAAACCCCTTAGTAACCGGGCCAAACTTATCACAAAGTCAATTGGGTCAACGAACTTTATTCTTAATCCATTAGGCACGAGGTATAATTCATGGGGGAGGACATTAGGGTAAGGGAACCATGACGATCTATAACTTCTTCTTCTTCTTTTCGTGTCAGTGATTCACTTATAAATGACTACACTATTCGGGAATAAAATTCTGCCATCTTAATCGCGCTGTCAGTGGCTTTATTTAGGTCGTCTTTAGTACATGAAGTAGGACATAAGGGACACGAGACCAAATGCGCCATGGACTGCACGGGGGCACCGCAGTCACATGCAAAGATATTGTCTAGACCGACCAACGATCTATAACGAGGTCATTGTACTATCACACTTCTTACTATTCTAGTTAACTGCAATTAGTTGATTCGATGTAAGCCTAGAAGGTATATCGTCCACAAAGTAGCGAGCGCTAAAACGAGTTGTCCTTAGCCGTAGAACTTACTAGAAAGTTGTTATGTTAATCGTACAGAATGTTTGAAAATATGTATTACTAGCTTTTACCCGCGGCTCCGCCCGCGTGGATGTCGGTTACCGGCAATTATTCGAATTTTTCTCTACGTACAAACCTTCCCTGGACTTCCACGAATAATTCAAGACCAAAATTAGACAAATCGGTAAAGGCGTTGTTGAGTTATAACATTACAACGAAAAGTGGCATTGATTTTTTATATATAGATTTGTGCGAGGGTTTCTAGATACATTTTGTTCAAAGTGTTGTGTTATCAGAGGTACAGTTAGAGGCATATATCTTAACCCAATAACGTCACAAATGCGCAGTAGGTATGCGATATTAGGATGTCTTTTGAGGACGACACGGAGTGCTACAGCGGCAGAGGAGGCCTCGTTCTTTTAGCTACTTGGGTTAGGTATATACTTTCATACTTTTATCAGCATCTATCATAAATAATAGGCCATCACAATCGGGGAAGTATCGTACAATTTATAAATTAACAAGCTGAACCGGCGAACTTCGTACCGTATTTTTTTTCCCGCCAGCGTTGGGTCAGATCCCTTTACCACTTCTACCTCTACTGTATTAACCATGTATTATACATATAAACTTTCCTATTGAATTACTCTGTCTATTAAAAGAAACCACATCAAAATCCGTAACGTAGTTTTAAAGATATGCGCAAACATAGACATGACATATACACACGCAGCAACTAAGCTTTATAAAATACTACTAGCTTTTGCCCGCGGCTCCGCCCGCGTGGATGTCGGTTATCGCGACCAAACATAGCCTATGTCCTTTCTCAAGGTCTAATCTACCCTTATAACAAATTTCATCAAAATCGGTTCCGTGGTTTAGGTGTGAAAGCGTAACATACAGACAGAGAGTTACTTTTGCATTTATAATATTAGTATGGATGTGCTGTATTCTCTTGCAATGGCGGAGTTACAGGAGTGTAAACGAATTAAGGAGTGTTCTGCATCGAGCTCTTGACACCAGCCTTATCAGATGTTGGTCAAGGCTCTTGGTAATCAGACCGAGGACCAATACGATAATTAATACGATCTGAATAATACATTAATCACCAAATACACACTACCCACACATGTCATCCTACACACAACCTCGTGGACCAACCTCAAATATGGTTATCTTTTTTTATACTACTTAGTGTGGCAGACAAGCCTGCCTGATGGAAAGTGGCCTATTGCGTGGCGTCACATTCGTACAGCCGGCCTTATACATATACTAGCTTTTGCCCGCGGCTCCGCCCGCGTGGATGTTGGTTATCGCGACCAAACATACCAAATTTCATCAAAATCTGTTTAGGCGTCAAAGCGTAACATACAGACAGACAGACAGAGTTACTTTCGCATTTATAATATTAGTATGGATTTTTATATTTCGATTTGGTCTCAGTATCGGGATCCTTCCTTTTTTTCATACCACTTAGGTGGCAGACAAGCACACGGCCCACCTGATGGCATGTGGTTACCGCGGCCTATGGACGTATGCAACACCAGGGGCGTTACGTTTATACTTTGTGGTAAAAGACACGTCTGCCCATATTAGTGGCTAATCCTACAAATATCATAAATGTGAAAATTTGTGAAGATGTTTTAGTATGCTTGTTATTCAATCACGCTCTAACAGCTGTACGAATCTGGCTGAAATTTGCTATAGGGGTAGATTATAGTTTGGGAAAAATACATAGGCTAACTAAATTACCTTTTTATTCGGGGAATAGGTTCCCATAGTTTACAGGGAAGGAAGGGGCCGTGGGCGACAGCTATTTATTTATTAACACGCTTTTATAAGCTTCACCTGTAACTATGTATGTAAGAAAATCTTGGAATCTTAATTTGACACTTCCCGGTCTTCGATTAGGTTGAAATTTTGCACACGCTCTGAGTTCTGATGACAATACATGACTAGCTAAGAAACGTCATTATAAATCCAATATGGCGGCCTCACCAAGATGGCGGACTGGCTGTTTGAAATCCACCCGCATGATATGGGTATAAAATGAAAGGATTTGCTGTCAGAAATACGAAAAAAAATAGTCACGTGACTTAAACCCAATATGGCGGACGTCCAAGATGGCGGACAGGCTATAATTTATGTGCTAAAAGCGTGTTTTTTAGTTTTTTAAACTATTTTATAACATTACTAGCTTTTGCCCGCGGTTCCGCCCGCGTGGATGTCGTTTATCGCGACCAAACATAGCCTATGTCCTTTCTCATGGTCTAATCTACCCCTATACCAAATTTCAACAAAATCAGTTCAGTAGTTTAGGCGTGAAAGCGTAACATACAGACAGACAGACAGACAGACAGACAGACAGAGTTACTTTCGCATTTATAATATTAGTATGGATTATAAATCCAGCTTTAAAATATTTGTTCACGAGTTGTATTATCAAATCATGAAAAAGACCTTCGGACGAGTGGCGGTAAACTGAGATACCTGAATACTAGTATAACCACAGATTACTTATGTCATTACTTCACAGATTATAGACACAAACCGGCATTACAGAGGCGCATAACATCGTTACAGGCGGCATTGACATCGAAATGTCCGCACGGAGAGGTAATTATTACTATAAATACTATGTACTAAACATTAACTGTTTTATTTTTCATTTGTATTTTTTTTTACAAAGGACACATCAATTTGATTTCACCTCGCCTGATGGTAACTTAAAGGTAAAGTCTCGGAAAGAGGGTCACCATCGTAAACATGTACCATGTTATCAGTGGTGGCACTCAGCTTGCCGGCCCCATCAGATGCTTTTTCACGCCCCGCTTAAAGGAACCGGGACTGTAGAGAGAAGGAAACACGTGAGCTGGCAGGGAGTTCCAGGTCTTAATGGTGCGGCATAGGAATGAGTCACTGAAACGCTTGGTTCTAGAAGTTAGATTCTGTACCGTATACGGATGGCATCTTAGCCCTGCACGTGTTGTCCTGTATACTGTAATACTGTTTTATCTTTAAGTTATATAGAACATCCACGAGAACTTATAATATCAGGGTTATAATCAGAGTTTAAAAGTTTTGCGTGGATCCCATACTTTTTTATGTGTAAAATTAGCTTAAATTAATACATAATATTGTAAAGTTACATCGTGTGACCGAAAATTAGGTATAATTGGCAAAACGTAGGTGCTTATACACCTCTGCCTACCACTTCAGGGATTTACAGACGTGAGTATATGGATAGTGAGTATTTTAAAGAGAGACTAGATTTTATAACATCAGCTATCGGCCAGTCAAAGTCTGTCAAAATCAACTCAGTCGTTTTAGAGATTAGTCGAGCTTAACAGATAGAAATAAAGCTAGATAGACAGACAGAGAAAAATTCATAAGTTGTCATTTTGATTTCACTAACTTATTCGAAATAGCTCAGTTGGAAGAGCGTTCCCCCTGTAAGGGAAAGGTCGTGGGTTCAAGTCCCACTTGAGCGCTTAATTTTGCCCGATGAATTTAGAATTTAAAAAGTTAGCATAATAAATGCTATAAAAATTTCATTCAAGAATTCACTAACTTATACTTCAATTTTCTTTTCTAATTAGGATACCAGACTGCAGTTGTACCTATAAAACTCAAGATAAGCCAACTCAAAAGGAGGAAAAAGAGTGAGTGGACTCTAGAGTCAACTGGGGATAACATTACGATGAGGATGATGACTCGAAGTTATTGTTAGAGTCTATTACCATTTACTGAGTATTTTTCCAGCATCCATGCAGTTAATAAGCGTGTACTATTAAAACTACCCTATAACACTTTACCAGGTCTGGAAATCGAATCCATGCCAACGTAATCGCACGCAAAATGCAAATATAAGTACAGAATTAACCCGCGTTAAAACGTGGTAGTCATTTATAGGATAATGCAAGTGTTTCGAACTTTCGCGATGGTATTCAAATTATAGACTTCGCTAATTAATAAACTAAAATAATAAATTTATGGAAAAATATAAAAACCACTACTTCTTGATATTTTCTGAAGTTTACGCGAATGTCACTCATTGAAATAAAACCACTTTTTACGGATTCTATCGCGATATATTTGTTATTATTACTTTTAAATCCGACGTTTTGGCTGCTTTGCAGCAGCCATTTTCGCGGTGTGACTCACGATGGTAGTTGTCACATAGTTTGAAGTATAAGTTATCTCAAAATAACCGAATCATGGTGAATTATTAGTGTTCGTATTTACGCAGAATGAGCTCACTGTGTTGTTAAGTCTTGCTGGATTTTTCTGCTTACTGGGTTTGATTAAGGGGATGACTGGGTCCCAAGCTGGAGGTACGGTCCATCCATCCTCTCTATTAAAATTTGGGTGTTTGTGTGTGCAAAGCAGCCGAAACGTCGGGTTTAAAAGTAATAATAACAAATATATCGCGATAGAATCCGTAAAAAGTGGTTTTATTCCACTACTTCTTCTTTATCTTAGCGTTAATCCCAGTAGCATCCGAAACTTTCAGCTTTCTGGGGAGTCTGGGGTCCGCCTTACCGGCCTAACTGTAGATTTGGCGGAACTCCGTGAAGCAACTGACCTCCAAAACTCAATGGCGATATTGAAGCATTGCAGCTAGACCAGTCGTTGGACCTTTGAGGACTCCAACTACACGTAACGACTGCCAGAGATGTTCGTACGGCAACCGGGACCGTCGGATTAACGTGTGTTCCCCTATAAGGGACTGCCGCAGGCCTAAGTCCTGCCTTGGATGTTCCCTTTTTCCGATGTAAATCTTTGCGACTTTAGTATCCTACTAATAATATTGTAAACGCGAAAGTTTACAAGTATGGATGGATGAATGGGTGTTTGTTACTCTTTAATGTCTAAACGGCTGGAGCGATTTTAATAAAATTTGGTATGGAGTTAGCTGATACCCTGGATTTACACATAGGCTATGTTTGGTCGCGATAATCGACGTCCACGCGGACGAAACCGCTGGCAAAAGCGATTAAAAGGTTATTTTATATCAGGATTTTGACAATTGACGTTAAAAATAACAATTAAAGTATTAAATTGTTGCAGATAAAACCACATTTTGTATTTTTGTCAAGTTTTATTTCTGATTTTTGCATAAAAGTTAATTAGTTAATTAAGAATAATTTAATTAGTTAACTTTTATTACCTCGCGAATCTGTTCTTCTAGAATAACGTGGTGGAAATTCACACATTTTGACACGTGTGTTGATAAGAACTTACTGTTATCTATTATGCTGAAGTGCCAGATGATGGATGAAGGATAAAGGACTTAAAGTGCCATCTTGTCACCAGCCTTTATAGTTGCGACACTTTTATGTAGCCACAATATCTTTGCAGTGCGTACCAAGGTTTAATCGTCACTGAATCAATGATGATTAATATTTTTTGCATTTTTTAATATAAGTATACCTATACTCGTTATCCTCAGAAGAGTAAACTGTAATATGACTCATATATTAAGACCCTTTGTTTTTTTTTGTGACATGGAACATAGGAGCGAGCATCCATACCTACTAATATTATAAATACAAAAGTAACTGTATCTGTCTGTCTGTGTGTTACGCTTTGACGCCTAAACCACTGAACCGATTTTGATGAAATTTGGTGTAGGGGTAGATTAGACCTTGAGAAAGGACATAGGCTATGTTTTGTCGCGATCACCGACATCTACGCGGGCAGAGCCGCGGGCAAAAGCTAGTTATAAATACTTCTTTACAGGTCTATTGCAGAGATTATCGTCAATAATCCAGTTTTTTTACTGCATCCAGGCATCGAACCTTGTCTACTTAGATAGTTGCTCAGTCGCTCTTGCTCTCATTACGGTTTCTAAAGTAGTACCATAGTAGTACTGTTTTAATAAATTTATTATTAGTAGGTATTTAGCTTGTAAAAACCGGATTCTGGTTGTCAAAACAAGCATGGGTAAAGATTGTGTTTACCGATAGTTGCCAATCATTCGTGGGAATTCAGAAACAAATAAAGTAGCATTACGATTTCTCAAGGAGACTATTTTTTTGTAATTGAGACCTTATTTCGCATGATAACTACATTTAAAAGGATCTATCCATCCATCTTGATAGCCTCTGTGGCGTGGTGGTAGTGCACGCGACTGCCACGCAGGAGGCGCGGGTTCCATTCCCGCTCAGTGCAAATATTTGTATGCATGAATATGGCTATTTGCATTGGTCTGGGTGTTTCTATGTATAATATGTATGTATTTACAAAAAAAAAGTATTTAAGTATGTTTATCCGCATTCTAGATTCCATAAAACAAGCTATAAAAGCTTAGCATGGGTCTAGATAGCGTTGTGTAGAATGTTGTGGAATATTTATTTATTTAATCTTCACATCTTTAAATCCCCGAAGAGGTAGGCACCCACGTTTCGCCAATTATGGTTTTCAGTCCCATGACGTAATAGAGGGTGAGCCTATTGTCGTCTAGCGGGCCCTTTGTCTTGGGCTGTATGTTTACTGTCGGATGGAGAACAGCCCTATCCCTTAGTCGCCTTTTACGACACTCACAGGAAGAGCTGGGGTGGTCCTATTCTACTCTACGGGGAAACAACACGGTATTATGACAGCCTCGGTGGCGTGGCTGCAGTGAACGCGACTGCTACGCAGGAGGCGCGGGTTCGATCCCCGCTCAGTGCAAATATTTGTATAAAGAATATTATAATAATATGGCTATTGGCATTGGTCTGGGTGTTTCTATGAATAATATGTATGTAGGTATTTCCAAAAAAAAGAATCTAAGTATCTTTATCCGCATTCTGACAGTCTCCGTGGATGGCGTGGCGGTAGTGAACGCGACTGCCACGCAGGAGGCGCGGGTTCGATTCCCGCTCAGTGCAAATATTTGTATGCATGAATATGGCTATTTGCATTGGTCTGGGTGTTTCTATGTATAATATGTATGTATTTACAAAAAAAATGTATTTAAGTATGTTTATCCGCATTCTAGATTCCATAACACAAGCTAGTTAAGCTATGCTTACCATGGGTCTAGATAGCGTTGTGTGTAGAATGTTGGGAAATATTTGGGAAATATTTATTCTAGATTTCATAACACTTGACAAGCAGCTTACCATGGGTCTGGATAGCGTTGTTTAGAATGTTGTGGAATATTTTATTCATTAATTATCGTGGAATAGAATGACAGTTAATGTATCCTACAATACGCCAACGATCGAACTGCCACTTGTCCAAAGGCGCAGATCACAAACAGATTAAATATACACATGTGCATAATATGCTGATTATGCACATTATACTCCTATTATTACTATTGGGGAAGGTGCAGAACTGTTTACTGCTAATGCTGCTATATTAAATCTTCAGATACATAGTACTTATACCGTAAGGATATGTAGATTCAATGCAAAGAAGTTCCTACTTATTGAAACACTAAATATTTTTTGTCAGTCGTAGTCATGTCAATCCTGACAGCTATTAGCAAAAGACGGATTAGTTATCAAGTTATGTATCCATGCGGTAATTAGTCTGCAAAAGAACTTGCATCGGTTCTTTGGTTTTAAAGAATAGTAAAGTCACGACTTCTTTGTAGGTTTTGCGATAAGTATTGTTATTTTTCAAGACTTTGCTACATATAGAACCGTCTTAAAAGTAATTGTTGATAAACTCATTGAAAACAACAAAATAAATGTTGAACCATTTTTCTAATCAGCATGCATTTGTAAACCTTATGATATGAATTTGTAACTGTTAGTTTTCTGTGAGCAAATAGGTTACAAATTAAAATAGGATCGTGTTTCATGGTTGTGTAGGTAATAAAAAGAGAAGTCAAAAAGGAAAGTACGTATTAAGATAGTTTTAGTCACTGTCATTTCACTACTCTGTTGGTATATTAAGGAAAACGTAAAATGTCATGGTGATACCAAATTTGATAAGTGATTTTATTGTCATCGAAAATTTCGAGTTCACGTTTTATAGTTGCTAATTCTACCTGACGTATGTATCCGATTGCAATTATTCATCATATATTTGATTTGACGTTTTTATACACATTTACGACATTTCCGGTCCGAAAAAAATTTTAATTTCGTTTTTTTAAGTTTTTTTTTTAGTTTTTGATAGATATGCTTTAACGCAGTTGGGTTGCTGATTTAATTTTTTTGTAAAGGTACCAGCTATAAAATGGCAATTTCGTAAAGCCTAAAAAATAATAGGTATGTAGATGAAAAAGATTTTATTGATTTTGCTAAACAGCGCTCAATTTTTCATAAATAGTTTTTATCAAATTGGAGTGTTGCGCAAAAATATGTAGGTACCAAAGCTTTTCTATTAAAGTCAAGAACTGGAAGAAACCTCGTTTATTTCAAAACTCGAATTGGAATACGAAGAACATTCAGTTACTTATACAAAGTAGCTATAAGATTGTTACAAGGGCACAGAAGTGCTATCCTAGATAGAAGTGAAAAATATAACCCTGCTTTGTTGTTCAGTAAAAATACTACTTAATTATTTAGACTGTATCGTATTTTTAAAGATAAAACTACCTGACAATGTCAAGTTAATTAAATACTACGTACCATAATGAACGTTTTTCTACTTCTTTAACAAAGTACACATAAAAATAATCTATCTAGGTATACCAAACCTCACGTGTACCTATGGCGTAGGTTACATCAGAGAGGTGATTGCGAATATAATTTTTATGTGATTGCCACTTATATCACACATGCGGTTGTTTATCCAAATGTAAATTTGTTCGATTAATATGCCATTAGTATTCGCTTTAATCTCGGTAATTAAACCGATGATACTCGTAGTATGATTGTGACTACCGTTTTAAAAAAACGAAGTATTAAAGATATTGTGTTACACAGAAAGTGTTATATTAGCACTTATGGGTGTAATAACATGTTACAAAATGATGAAAAAATAATAAAATTTGTAAGTGAAAAAGGTATAGACTGGATGCGTAAAGCAGAGAATCTGGTGGTTGTTGTTGAAAGTAGCAGCTGGAGAGGAAGTCCAGCTTTAGATTACTTCATTGATCGAAGAACGAAGAAGAAGAAAACAAACAGAGTCTTTGTATTTCCTTTTACACTGTTGTATCTTTATTTATATTTCATTGTCTAAATAAATTAAAAAAAAATGTGATACATAAATTACCCGCCAAATAAAATATTCATTAATCGCAGAATGCGAAAGTATTTGCACTTCCCTCTTAAATTTTAATTCAACTAACTATAACATTAATTGTAAGTTATATTTATTTAAATAGAAACTCACCTTTGTATACCAAATCTAAATCCACTGTAACACAATCACACAAACACATTAAAAATCACCAGCAAAATATAATCGAACCGTTTGTTTTGTCGCGAGTTATTGGTCAATCAACTCGTGCGCATTCGAGGCGCGTGCTCCTTTTCACAACTCGCGGGTAACTGCTCCACCAGTAGCAGTATTTACCTTCCCTGTATCGTCGGCGGCTGCGGTTAACACATCAGCTGTTGATCTTGTATTGTTCTGAAATGTAACTTGTCATTTGACCATTTGACGCAAGATCGACAAGTGGATAAAGTAGTTAGATGAGTAGTCACGGTCGTGATTCAACTTTAAATTTCCCCTAGCACATTATTTTTGTAACAATGAGAATAAAATTCAGTTTGACGTCAATGAAATTTAAAAATTAATCACACATTGTTTGAAGTTTTATTCCAAATTGAAATGAATTTGGCTTGGAGGAGGAGGCACGAGGAACGTTGCATATGGAATAATCAAATGATCTTCGTCAATTTAATCAAATCCAGTCTAAAACACCTCGGTATTTTCAAACCTAACCTCGAAACCGTCGCCCTTAAAGACGGATATAAAGAGAAGGGAAATTTGAAGTGATTCAGGTGTGGCTCAATAGCTCAGTTGGAAGAGCATTCCCCCTGTAAGGGAAAGGTCGTGGGTTTAAGTCCCACTTGAGTTCTTCTTTTTTTTAATTTAATTTAATTAGAAATCGAATACATAGGGAAAAAGAATCTTCTCGGGCGGGACTCAAACCCGCAGTCTTTCCCTTACAGGGGGAATGCCTGACCAATTCGGCTACCGAGACACACACGATATGATTCAAATTTCCCATCTTATACGTCTTTAAGGCGACGTGGCGTCATCTACCGATTTTCTTACGAACTATCAGAATCAATGAATGATGTTACAATCATTTTTAAACATTCATTTTTGATAACTGCGCCCAAACAATTGAAGGAATGTTTACAGCATTAAGTATGCTAACTATACAAATCGAATACATAGGGAAAAAGAATCTTCTCGGGCGGGACTCGAACCCGCAGTCTTTCCCTTACAGGGGGAATGCCTGACCAATTCGGCTACCGAGACACGCCCGATATGATTCAAATTTCCCATCTTATACGTCTTTAAGGTGACGTGGCGTCATCTACCGATTTTCTTACGAACTATCGGAATCAATGAATGATGTTACAATCATTTTAAACATTCATTTTTGATAACTGCGCCCAAACAATTGAAGGAATTTTTACAGCATTAAATATGCTAACTATACAAATCGAATACATAGGGAAAAAGAAACTTCTCGGGCGGGACTCGAACCCGCAGTCTTTCCCTTACAGGGGGAATGCCTGACCAATTCGGCTATCGAGACACGCCCGATATGATTCAAATTTCCCATCTTATACGTCTTTAAGGCGACGTGGCGTCATCTACCGATTTTTTTACGAACTATCGGAATCAATGCATGATGTTACAATCATTTTTAAACATTGATTTTTGATAACTGCGCCCAAACAGTTGAAGTAATTTTTACAGCATTAAGTATGCTAACTATACAAATCGAATACAATAGGGAAAAATAATCTTCTCGGGCGGGACTCGAACCCGCAGTCTTTCCCTTACAGGGGGAATGCCTGACCAATTCCGCTACCGAGACACGCCCGATATGATTCAAATTTCCCATCTTATACGTCTTTAAGGCGACGTGGCGTCATCTACCGATTTTCTTACGAACTATCGGAATCAATGAATGATGTTACAATCATTTTTAAACATTGAAAAAAAAAACATAGGCTTTAAAGTTTAACTAAACACGAAATATGAAAAATAAGTAAACCCAAAGCATACACTGTAGTAAAACAGAAAAGATCCTAGATATGACATCGTTAAAATATTTTTGATAGAAATAACGAGAAATATGACAGAAAAATCGGGAAGTTTATAATAGTCAATCATTTCGAATTCATCTGGCAAAATGAAATGCTCAAATGGGACTTGAACCCACGATCTTTCCCTTACAGGGGGAATGCTCTTCCAACTGAGCTATCCACACCTGAATTACTTCAAAATTCCCTTCCCTTTTGTATATCCGTTTTTAAAGGGAAAGGTTATGGGTTCAAGTTCCACTTGAGCATTTAATTTTTCCCGATGTATTCGAATTTACAAGTTAGCATAATAGATACTATAACAAATTCATTCAAATAGTCATCAATGTCAGTAGGGATGTTTTATAGTGTGCAATAGTACAGGCTTTCCCAGAAATAGATTCTTATGGATCACAGAAATGAAATAGGATGGAGGACAAGGGTGGAGCTGCGGGCAGCAATTAGTTAAAAATGAAGTGAATTTATTTCCATTGGACAAATACTATGATACTACACTAATGACAATGGAAATGGAGATCAAAAACTAATGAATGACACTAATGATAGGAATTAATGAATCACATTTTGTAGATTAATTTGCGTGTGGGTGTGTGCGAGTGTGCGTATGTGCGTGTTTGCGTGTGTGTATCTGTTTGTGTGTGTGTGTGTGTGCGTCTGATATTATATTTTTTTAATAACTCGCTCAATATGAATATCAAATGAAAGGACTTGACTAGTAGAATTGGTGTTGCAAAGGACTCGAGTCTTTGATTCCTTTTAAAAGTACTCTGTTGATGTATCATGAGAGATCATGATGAAAATGACAAGATTTAAAACGGGACTTGAACCTTTTAAGACTTGAGTCCTTTTTGAAGACTCGAGTCTTTTTAGGACTTGAGTCCATTTTTAAGACTGAAGTCGCTAGTAGATTACTCGAGCTCGGTTGGACTTTAGACTTCGAGTCTTTTAAGCGCACTGAGTCTTGCATAATTAAGACTCGAGTCCTTTGCAACACTAAGTAGAATACAATATGATATAATTTCAAATCCAACATGGCCGCCAACACAAAACTCTTAATATGTGTATTAAATCCAAGGGCTGTCGAGAAATAGCTGAGGCAGCATTTATAATGGCAGATTGAGTTTTATTTTTGTACAATAAATATTCTACCACTTTCTACACAACGCTATCTAGACCAATGGCATAGCATAACTAGCTTGTGTTATGGAATCTGGAAGGCGAATAAACATAATTATATACTTTTTTTATAAATACATAGGTACATATCTATAATATAAAAAATGGGACCACCTCAGAAGCGAACCCTATCCAACAAAAAAATAAAACTTGAAATCCGTCTATAATTAGGGGAGATATCGGTGAACATACATAAAAAAAAAATATTATGTATACAGACGAATTGAGAACCTCCTCCTTTTTCGAAGTCGGTCTAAAATGAATCGCTAAATGTGTTGGTAAGCGCATAACTCAATAACGCCTGGACCAATTTGGCCAATTATTTTTTTAAATGTTCGTTGAAGTTCAATGATGGTTTATACGGCGAGAAAAAATCGAATAATTGCCGGGACCCGACATCCACGTGGGTGGAGCCGCGGGCAAAAGCTAGTTGTACATAGAAACCAAAACCAGACCAATGCAAATGCACACAAATATTTGCATTGAGCGGGGATCTAACCCGCGTCTCCTGCGTCGCGTTCACTACCGCCACGCCAGACGCTGTCATATATTTGCTGATTAGCTACAATACAGAAATTGGAAGTAAGTAAGAAAGAGTGATCAATAATGATGAACAAGTCGCTTCTCGTGGTTAAATGGATGCGGTTGATGTTCTGTTCGTTTACCCTTTCGTGCGCACAATCCTTGTTGTGATGACCATTCTAAATAACAAAGAAACAAAGTACGTAGTAAACAAAATAAATCCCACGATTTGACTAAGACGGATTGTTCTTTAGAGGCACGTCCGCCAGCACGCTTCTCAATTGTCCTTGTATTACGCACGGCACGCGGTTTCTTTGCAGTGACGTAAAATTTTGACAGCAAAAATCCCTCTTTATAGGAAGTTACAGCAATTATAAAGCAAGTTACTATAACAAGATAAAGTCATGCAACTATTTTATTTTATTTTATTTTACAATTTTAGGGAAACTTACAGCTAAAAAAGGTTCAATATTATATAATAAAAATGTTGAAGGCCAATTATCAGTTTCCACATTTAGGTGGTATTACATCTTTACATAATAATGCTCAAAAACTCTCAATGCAAATTAAGTTCTTTTAAAAATTAGGAAACTATATTACAGATAATCACATATTAGAGATAACATCATTAAAGTATTGATCACATAGGGCTTTCTTCATTCTAGTAACACTAGTGCAAAATAAATCCAAATCAACCTCCCGACATGCCACATTAAAAGAACGACATGCTCTCAATAGGTATGAATTTCGTCTATATGTAGTTCTTGCTATAGGGACGTACAATAAGTTCGGCCTGCGCAGAAACAATGATGGTGCGTATAGGCCCACCTTAGATACCAGTTCTGGCACCTCTGCTGTACCATTAAATAAAGACATTAGAAACGATATGTCCGATATTTTTCTACGCTCCGCTAGAGGCAAAATATGAAACCTTTTGCAGCGTGTATGATAGTCAGGCAGATAACAGTTAGCTTTAAATTGAATGTACCTCAGGAATTTTCTTTGTATGCTTTCAAGGCGGTCTATATAAATGTTGTATATCGGGTTCCATACCTGTAAGGCATATTCGAGATGACTACAAACGAAAGAGCAAGCAAGGTCTTCCATGTGGATTAATATCGATGATAGCCTAAATTATTTTTGTGTGTCATCTAATTTCATTCCTCCCAATCTATTTTGCCTTTATTTCCTCGCAGACTTTATTAAATTTAAGAGTTTGAAAACTGAAAGGAGGCCGGCCGCGGCCGCGTAGTATGGAGCCTCGGCTCAGGCGTGTGCATTTTTTTATTTAAATGAAAATACTGATATTTAGTACCTGAAGCTATTTATATACCAATAATATAAATAGTTTAGTACCAACTTAATTTAAATTCGACATTAACAGAAGAATCGGGTTATGTGTGAGCGGGTGCAGTATCCAAAGAATTGCCAGGGTCAACGTTTTTAGAACATAGAGGGTCCAAAAGCAAGCCAGGGTCGACGTAAGAGTTTTTGCAATCCATTTTGTATCAGAATTATTCCATTAGTAACGAGAAATGATAGCAGACGTACACGTCAAGCGAATAACATAACAGTAGTTGAGTGTTATTAGAGTAAGAAAATAAAATACCCATGCGCATTATAATTTTTCAATTTAATTTATTTTCAGGCATACATTTTGGTCTCAAATAAAAAATATTTTGATAGTAAATGAAAAATAATCATAACTTATGAGTGTTACAGTCTTTGACAATATCTTGTTAATTATATTTTTATTTATTAGTCAGTGGTTTTTTTTTTCACAGATTTTTTATGTGTGCAACATTAACTGCCTTTGTGATAATGAATGTATCCATTTATTGTGCTTAATCATATTAAATATTGATACTACAATATTGTGCCCTTTTCATTTTGCTACGAAACGGCTGCACAGCAGAAAATCGACTCTGGCCGTCCTCCTTTTCGATGTATGAAGCCATTGGTGGGCTAAGCCAATGGGTGATCAATGATTTCTTTTTTTACAGCCTGGCCCAATGTATAGGAAGAAGTATCTCATTTTTATTAAAATACAAAATCTTTTTCTCTGTTCGACAGGAAATACGCAACTCACGATTTATCAGGTTGACGATAAATTCTAATTCAGGGATAAAAAACATAGTACGATTGATTCTAACATTCTACTTACCAGCCTACTCACTAAGATAGTAGTTGTCAAACTGGTATTACTGACACACTCGAACAACTTTATCTTGCTATATCAAATCATCAGTATCACTGATGATTTCTCACTCAAAAATGATGACAAGGAAGAAATAGATTGTTCTATCCAACTCGGCAAAACATTAACATTATCATAGGGATTACTTTTGCGTTCAAAGTCTGTACTTTTAAGCCCGAGATCTGCTTGTTGTTTCTGATTGGTATGTCGGCTTTTCTTGAAGTGACTGGCATTTGACCTTCCAAATCTGAGAGAAAAAGTGAGAGCTTCGTCCGTTGTTTAACAGGTGCATCAACTAGCAGGTAAGGTTGGCTGGTTAGCCTCAAGAATTTTGGAGGACCCTGTGTATAATATCACCGATGATATTATAAATTTTTACTTAAGCGTAATGAAATGACGAAGAAGACATATTTGAATGAATTTTACAGCATTATGTATGCCAACTATACAAATCGAATACATATGGAGAAAGGGTTCGAGTCCCGCCCGAGAAGATTCTTTTTCCCTATTTATTCGAAGAAGAGATATCGTCAAACCTCTCCAACTAAGCTAAATTGCTTTTTTTTTTTTTTTTTGACCGTGGGGGAAATCCTTCATGGATGTTATGCCGGACTCCTACCGACTAAAACCCCCACGGTATCGCCCAGCAGCCTATAGTTGGGAGCCCCGGGTAAGCCCTCGGAAGGATGTCCCAGGGCTCCCAACAGACCCACGGCTTTAATGCGGCCTCGTCTAGGGGGTGGTTCGGGTGCTATCCCGCGTCTATGGGGGGTTTTCGGGTATCATCCCGCTTCATAGGAGGGGGGAGGCGTGCGTGAGTCCGTCACGTCACGCTGCCGTCATGGGCCTGCTTCTGTAAGGACGATGAGCAGCCAACTTATCGTCCTCAGGCTCCCGGTCATGGAGGCCGATGGTCTTCGGCGAAGACACGCCGGCGGCGCCCAAGCCGCCGACTGCGGAACTCGGGTGGGAGAGTTCTCTCCCGCTCCCGCCCCGCCGCCTCCTTCACGAGCATGACCTGCTCGCAGAAAGAGGCGGCGCTGTCCCACTTACTCCCGCTGGAGACCATGGCTCCCACCATGGTCTCGAGCGAGAGAGTGTCCACGCCCAAGCCCACTACGAGGACCTGGCGCTGTTGCGCTCACGCCGTGCACTCCACCAGCGTGTGGAGCGCTGTGTCATCGCTGCGGTCCCCGCAGTGCTGACAACCGGCCGTGGTTTCCCGGTGTCTTCGCCACAGGTACCTACCGAAGCTACCGTGACCGGTAAGCATCTGTGACAACCGGTAGGAGAGAGCACCATGTCTCCTCTCCAGCCACTCGTCCATGACCGGTCTGACGGCCGCGATTGTGGCGAATCCCCCCTTTGGTTGCTCAAGTCGCACCTTCCATGTCTCCACGGTTTCCTGGTGAAGCTGGGACCGCTGGGCCTCGATTTCTCGAGACGCAGGCCATTGGCCCCGCTCCAGCGCCTCCTTGCGCCATTTAAACAGAGACGCAAGGGCTCTCGCTTCCAAGTCCCATGGAGGGGTCCCGGCTAGGAGACATGCCGCCTCACCTGAGATCGTGCGGTATCCCCTTATCATCCTGACGGCCATCGCCCTCTGTGGGCTCAGCAATCTAGCCACATTACTGGCCGTCAGGGTCTCCGCCCATACGGGGGCCCCGTATAGGGCCATACTTCGCACGATCCCCAGGTACAGTCTCCTGCAGGGAGCGTTGGGTCCCCTGATGTTGGGCATCAGCCGTGCGAGTGCAGCTGACACCCCCCTCAGTTTTGGGACCAAACTTCGGAAGTGATGTCCGAAGTTCCACCGGCCATCGAGTACGAGCCCCAGATACTTCATCGAGGACTCGATGCCGATGCTGACGCCCCCTACCTGTAGGCTCGATCCCGCAGGTGGCCCCATCCGAGGTCCGCGGAAGCATAGAGCCTCGGACTTGTGAAGGGCGACCTCGAGACCCAGCCGCCGTATCCGACCCACGACTTGAGCAACCCCTGCCGTGGCCTTTAGTGCTGCGTCTCGGTGCGTTGCTCCCCGCGCCGTAACGAGGGTGTCGTCGGCGTAACATGTTACGTCCACCCCCCTGAGCAACGGACCACGCAGCACCCAATCGTAACCGATGTTCCACAGGAGTGGCCCTAATACCGATCCCTGTGGAACACCGCACGACACATCCCGCCGACCCGGCCCTAGCCAGCTCGGGTAAGTAATGGCCCTCTCGGAGAGATAGGCCCCGACAATTCGACGGAGGTAGGGAGGCACTCCATGGTAGATAAGCGCCTCCCTAACGCAGCTCCAGGGCAAGGTGTTGAAGGCGTTGGCGATGTCAAGAGACACCGCCACTATCACCTCACCCTGTGAGACTGCTTCCTCCGTCAGGCCTCTAATGCGCATGATCGCATCCACCGTGGAGCGCCCCTGGCGGAAGCCAAACTGGCTATCCGCCAGATCAGGCCCCACGCGTGTGATATGCCTGACGAGGCGTTGTGCAATAATGCGCTCAAAGAGCTTGCACACCTCGTCAAGCAACACGATCGGCCGGTACCCTGATGGAGAATTTGCCAGCCGCCCCGCCTTTCGGATCAAGACCAGTTTTCCTGTCTTCCAGACCTTGGGAAACTGGCCTTTTTCGAGGCATGCGCTAAAGAGCCCTATAAGTCGAGGCCCAAGCTCCTCAAGAGCCAGGACCCACGCTCGGCCTGGAATGCCGTCGGGTCCAGGGGCGGTGTTTCTGCGGGATTTAAGCCGCAGTACAGCCGCCCCTAGCTCACCCTCCGTGACTACGGGCACGTTGTTCTCACTGCCTTCCGCGCTGGGCGCCTGAGACGGAGCCATGCGCGGAGGAATGTGTTCCTCCGCTCTTGATGGAAACAAGGAGTCCAGGACCACCTCCAGCTGCTCCGGCTGGAGACTCTGGGTCAGTGGGGGCGCCTTAGCGCGTAATTTGCCCCTTACCATAAGGTACGGGCGCCCCCACGGGTTGCGCTCCAGAGTCTCTATCAGCTCCTCGCGGCCCAACTTTTTGGACCGCTTGATGGCCGTCTGGAGGGCTCTCTTGGCCTCCCTGTACCCATCATAGAGCTCCGTCTCTCGGGCTACCGCATCGTCTGGGCGGCGAAGCCTCCGGCGGAACCTGGTGTACCGGCGGCGCGCAGTGACGCACTCCGCGCGCAACTGCGCGATTTCCGGCGTCCACCAGTACACCTGCCTCCTCGCCGGTCTGGCACTAGCCCTGGGCATCGCCGCATCACAGATATGCGTCATGGCTCTCCCGAACCACTCCACCTCGGCATCAATATCGGCTGGCCTGTCCGCTACCGGGATCCAGGTCTGCACGATGGCCGCCTCCAGGAGAGCCTCCGGATCCAGGCGATGGAGTGCCCAACGCGGTTCCGGGGGATTCGCAATAGCTGGTGGCAGGTTAGGTGGAGGGGAGACGTTGAACCGAATATATCGGTGATCTGACGACGTCTCCTCTTCCTCCACCACACGCCATTCCTGGACACGGCAGGCGAGCTCAGGGGTCGCAAACGAAACGTCTATGACCGAGCTGAGCCCCCGCCGCGTCCAGGTTGCGACATTCCCCCGGTTCAGGATGACTAGGCCACGTGTAGTGACCCAGTCCTGAAGTATCCTCCCCCTGTCTCTGGTTTCCCGGGAGCCCCAAGCCTGCGACCAGGCATTGAAATCTCCCAGGATCAGGACAGGGCGAGGCCGGCATGCAGCGAGAACTACGTCCAGCTCAGGGAGCCATAGCTCAAACTGATGCTGGTCGAGGCTCGGCGAGATGTAAACGGCCACGACAGCCATACCCTCATATTCCGCCGCGACGCAGCCCGGGCCTCTAGCGATAAGCGCTAGGCGCGAGTCATCCGCGGCGGTCCCCCCAAAGACAGTCGCCAGTCCGTTCAGATCAACTGGGCTTCCGGGGTGAACCCAGTACGGCTCGGCGACAACCACCACGTTAATGGACCACTGCCTGATGCTTTGGTACAGAAGGTCCTGAGCACCAGCGCAGTGGTTCAGATTCACCTGCAGAATGCGGACATGGGTATCCATTAATGGACGTCCATTTCCGCACCCTGCCGCGAGAGTGCACCCTCACCTCCCCGTGCGGACGGACGGGGCTTTGGTCTTGAGGCAGTGCAGGCCTTACTGCCCACCCAGTGGTCGGCCTCCTTGCCCTCCGCCACGCATTTAAAACAGCGTGGCGGAGCGTCACAGGCAAGGGCCACGTGACCGGGCTGACTACAGTGGAAGCACCGGTCTCCCACGTTGACTTCCGCCGTACACTGTACTCCCACATGCCCCACGACCAGGCACCTAAAGCACCTGGCTTCGCGTGGCTGCAGGAGATGCACCTGTGCCCTCAGGAAGCCCCCGATAAGGAGGCTCCGTCCGTCCGCCACTTTTTGGGCCGCCGCGACGGGGCAGCTCACGAATGCCGATCCGTGACCGAACGGGCCAAAGCGGATTTCGCCTGACCTCACCTGGTCACGAGGGCAGCCGCTCGCCTCCACGACGGCGGAGATTATTTCCTCCGTCGTAGTCGCGTCATCTAGACCCGAAATGCGCAGACCCGCGCACTTGTTGGGTCTGGTGACGCGGATGTCACCCGTGTCCAGCGACTCCCTTAGCTTAGCCGCTAGGGCATCTGCTTTGGGGCCGCTGGTGGCGCCATAGACCTGGAGGAGGCGTGCTCCGGTGCGCGTCACCTTGGACCGGAGACCTCCCTCTATATCGAGGGCTTTAAGGTCCACCGAGGCTCTCGCCTGCCTCAGGACCTCAGCGTACCCCAAGCCTCTCGCCCTGCCCTCTGTAGTCACCGTAATGACGACGGCAGAGGAACGGGGAGCGCGGAGCCTCATTGGCGCCTTCACCGCGGCGGCCTTCGCGGCTTTTGCCGCCTTCTTGGCGGCCTTCGCCGCCTTTTTGGTGGCCTTAGTCGCCTTCTTCTTCGCTCCCACCACCTCCCAGACCCTCCTTCTGGAGGGATTCTGGGATGCAGCGGGAGCACTGGGTGTGCTTGGGGAGGCGGGGTTGCCACTTCCCCCAGGTGCCGTCTTCTTGGGGGCGGAGGGGGGTGTGAAGGCCTTCGGCTTGGAAGGAGCCCCAATGGGTGCAGCAGTCACGGGTGCCGCCAGCGGCGGGCGGTATGCCCGGTCCTCGAGGACCCCAAGGCGTCGCTCGATGGCCTCCAGCATCTGGACCACCGTTGGTGTCACCTTGGGTGGAGCACGAGGAACGGGGGTTTTCACACCCCGAGCCTCCCCGGCCCCCTGGACCAGCTGCTTCAGCTGGCTGATCTCCTCCCGCATCAGCTGTTGTTGCTTGCGGGAGTCGGCAAGCTCTGTCTCCAGGCTCGCAACCCGAGCCCGGAGTTTCTCCTCTTCGTTGGAGACGCTCCTTTCTAGAAGCTCCTCCAGCGCTTTGGCGGCGCCCGTGATGGCTTCCGCCACGACTCTCTTCTTTCCCGCAATATTTTTCTGGCCTTTTACGGCGCCCGAAATGCGGGAAAGAGCCGCCAAGATGTTTTGCGCCGCCGGCACCTCCGTGACCTTCCCGCTTGGCAGCGGGGACACAATCACCGGCGGTTCTGCTACCCCCCCTTTCGCTCTGCAGAGGTCGGCTTTCCGACCTCTACACGCGGTGGTAGCCACAATCAACCTCTTCCTGGGAAGGTCTTCCTCACTATTCGGTGATTCAGACCCAGGCCGACGGGGTCCGCTCGACCTGGGTCTCTTCCTACCTACGTCGGCATGGATACCGAGACCGAGGGTATCCTCGGGCCCGCCACCCACGCCGACAGCCGACTCCATTTCCGAGTCAGCACGGGTCGACACGTCTTCCGCGTCACTTTTCTGGGTGGTTTTGAGGCACACCCTTGGGCCTATGGGACTGTGGTGACCCCTCCCATATACCACCCGGGGTGAACCCGGGCGGGGGTCGCCATGGCTGGTCGCCGAATGGGTGTCCATTCGACCACCAGTCACAGCAAGGGATTCCCCGGACGGCGTCCGGGTACCCTCATGGGTAGATTTATCCTTAATTGTTTCCATAGCCATTTATTTTTTCGATTAATGTCCGTCGACGTTGAGGTGGAAGTAGGGAGGTTAGGAGTGTATGTGAGGATGGGAAGGGTGGGAAGGTGGGAGTAGGTGACGCCCTAGGCACTGAGGTCCCCCCAGCGATGCATCCCATTGCCGGGCGTCAGAGCGTGGGGTTCAGGGTGATTTTTTATAGAGGTTTTCTTCCTCGCAACTCCTAAGAGCCACCATGCCCGTCTGTTGCCAGACGGGGGTACGGCTCGGCCGATCGATGGTCCCTATGGGACCGTGTACTTCACCACTGATCGCTCAGTGGCAAAGTACTCGTCGCCCTGAGAGTTCTCCGCTAAGTACGCTCTGCAAGCAGAGCGCATGCAGAGAACTCGAAACCGGCCATCAGGCCCCCCCTCCTTGGTGGACTATTTGCCATGGGCCTATTTTGCGTACGCCTCGCGCGAAGCCCACGTCGTCGCCCACGTTACCGGGGTGCACCACGCGGAGGTTGTCCTACCTAGCACCCCAAGCTAAATTGCTTCTATTAGGCATGGTTTCACGTCGCATCGGTAGTGTAATGGCCAGGAATCGGACCCGGGACCACTAATTGTCGTGGCCACATTTCGCCATCAGATTTCGTCTCAAGCAAAATAACCAAAGTAATTATACAATAGGTATTAGCATTGTTGAATATTTTGCAGTTTCTGTGGTTAAAAGAGTTCTCAACAAAAGAAACTACAAAAGATTCGACCTTGAACTGTACGGGTGGTTTGTTTTTCAGCACTTCTCGGACAGCTGAGCCAACGAAGCGAGACATTATGGTATTTTATTTTTTAATAAAATGATAATGCTAATTCAGATAAGCCGTGTGTGGCCGGGTCTAGCGCTGATATGAGGATGAATGAGTGGTTGTTTGCTACAGTAACAATATAAAAAATCTAACATTATTGCTAAGTATAAAAATGGATATACATTGAGTTCATAATAGTCAGTGAACGTAGAAAGTGAGTCACGCTTTCTTGAAGTTTTTTTAGTGTACCTATCTACCTACAAAATTGTGATAACTTGGTAAACTAAAAAACTACTTGGTACATACATACACTATGTATGAATTGGTCACAATAACAATAATTGCTATTTATTGTACGTATCCACATCACACCAACCTACAATTTTATTTGTGTATTTTTTCACAATTTTATGTAAGGTTTAGGGGCCACAGTGTTCAATAAATTAGAATTTGTTAAGCTACTTTTGTAGTTGACTGTACCTAATAAACAAAGTTTCACTTATGAACTAACTTACTACTAAACAAACAAACAGACAAAGTTTTCAATCCCCAAATGCTTCGTCTTCGTTCAGTGCTATAATCAGTTGCAGATTCTATCTTATTGTTCGCACTGTACTGGTTACTGGTACACTTATACAAACTGCAGATTGTATAAATGATCTACGAGCTCCGTCACTACTACCACTAAGACCTGGAACTCCCTGCCAGCTCACGTGTTTCCTTCTTCCTACAGTCCCGGGTCCTTTAAGCGGGGCGTGAAAAGGCATCTGACTGATGAGATGAGGCCGTCAAGCTGAGTGCCATGACTGTTAACATGGTACATGTTTGCGATGGTGGCCCTCTTGCCGAGATTTTGCCTTTGCTTAACATCAGGCGAGGTGAAGTCAAATTGATATAAAAAAAACTAATCAACATTTTAAGCGGCTGTGTTCTAACAGTAGATTTATCCATTTTTTTGCATTGTATTTATAGTTTTATTTAATTTTAATATTCACATTTTTTAGCAAGATAATACATGAACAATAATAATAATAGTAATAGTAGTACCCTGGAGC
Source organism: Eilema sororculum (assembly GCA_914829495.1). Taxonomy (NCBI): domain Eukaryota; kingdom Metazoa; phylum Arthropoda; class Insecta; order Lepidoptera; family Erebidae; genus Eilema; species Eilema sororculum. Next base: position 1,875,760 of record OU618544.1, on the reverse strand, counting down.
CCAATAATTATAGACCGATTACATGTCTCCCAACGGTCTATAAACTTCTTACATCCATCCTGAGAGCTAAGATTAACAATCATATAAACAATAATTCTATTATGTGTGCCTCTCAGAATGGATGTAGGAATGGGGCCCGGGGTACTAAGGAGCTCCTCCTGATTGATATGGCTATTAGCCAACAAGCTCGCCGCAATCGTAAGGATCTGACAGCATGCTGGATAGATTACAAGAAAGCGTTTGACTCCGTGCCACATACATGGCTTTTGAGGGTGCTGGAGTTGTATAAAGTGAATACAACTCTATGTACCTTCCTAAGGTCATGTATGGGGCAATGGAGGACGGTTCTTCTCTATCCAGGGTGTCGCCAGGCTTTGGGTAGTGGCGAGCCGATAACAATAGAGCGGGGTATTTTTCAAGGGGACAGTCTGAGTCCCCTTTGGTTCTGCTTAGCCCTGAACCCACTTAGTACTTTACTAGTGAATTCAGGGTTAGGTTATAGGTTACGAAGAGAGGGTCAGATGGTATCCCACCTCTTTTACATGGATGATTTAAAGCTATTCGCCCACACCAACCCTCAATTAATAGCTTTACTGAAGGTAACTGAAACATTCAGTAATTCTATTAAAATGGCGTTTGGTGTGGACAAATGTGCAGTCATTCATGTAAAGCGAGGGCGGGTGGTGGAGTCGGAGGGTATACAACTCTCTGATTCCACTAACCTCAGATCACTCCTCGTAACTGAGACCTATAAATACTTGGGTATTTTTTTTTTTTTTTTTTTTTTATCGTGCGAAAAATCCCCACGGATACCACCCCCACGGAGCCGGTGGAGGCGGTTATGTCGGACTCGAACCGACTAAAACGCACGCCGTCTTGGGTCCTTGGCTGCCGGAGGTGAGATTGCCAAAAGCATATCTCTCGCACCCCGGCAGACCCAGGACCATCTCTTTCGAGATGGCCCCCTTCGGGTTGTGGGGACCAAAATGTCCCCATCTAGCCCCGGTTACGGGGAGGCGCACTTTGCGCCGCCGCCGCGGCCTGCTTCTGCTAGGGTGACAGGCGGCTCCACCGGTCACCCCCAGGCCAGCGCTCATGGAGGACGGAGGTCGTTCTGCGACCTCCGACGTCCGGTTCGCCTTCGCTCTGCACGGGCTTCCCGGGCCCGGAGTCTGGTCCGGACCCGACCGGCCGCCTCCTTCTCGAGCATTACTTGCTCGCAGAAGGAGGCGGCCGCACCCCAAGCGTTTGCGCATCGTACCATCGCTGTGAGCAATGTGACGAGTGTGAGGACTCCCACCCCTAGAGCCGCCACTAGGACCCGCCTCGGCGTGTCCCACGCCGGGCACTCGGTCAGCGTGTGCAGCTCTGTGTCCTCGCTCGCATCACAGTGATGGCACTCGGACGTTGGCTCCTTCCGGATCCGACACAGGTAACTCCCGAAACACCCGTGTCCGGTAATCACCTGCGTCAGCCGGTACGAGAGGCTGCCGTGTGGCCTCTCTAGCCACTCCTCCATGATGGGTCTTACCGCCGCTATTACGGCGTGCCCTGCGCTTGGTCGCCCAAGTCGTAGCTCCCATTCCGCTACCATGTCCCTGTGGAGCTGGGACCTCACGGCCCGAATTTCTTCGGGCTCGGGTTCCCGTCCCTGCTCCCGCGCCTCCTTACGATACCGATATAGCATCGAAAGGGCTCTCGCATCCAGGTTCCACGGTAGGGATCCGGCAAGGAGACTCGCCGCCTCGAAGGATATCGTGCGGTACCCCCTAATGGCCCTGCTGGCCATTGCACGCTGCGGTCCACGCAGCAGACGCGCATTGTGGACCGTCAGGGTGTCCGCCCATAAAATACTTGGGTATGTCACAGGCGTTATGCATCAATGAGGTCGGCATGAAACAAATGTTACAGGAACGTTTCTTTGGCCGCCTGAAAAAGGTACTTAACAGTCTTTTGTCAGGTGGTAACAAAGTGCGTGCCTGTAACAGTTGGGTCATGCCACTCTTGATGTACTCTTTTGGCATACTCAAGTGGACTCAGACTGAACTCGATACCATCGATAGGAAAGTCCGGACTCAGTTGACTGCATTCCGAATGCACCACCCAAGGTCGTCAGTCATGAGATTGTACATCCCGCGGAAATGTGGGGGTCGAGGTTTTTGAAATGCTAAGACCCTTCATAATCGCGAGGTGTACAATCTCAGAGACTACTTTCTAAAGTCGAACGTGGATATGCATCGTGATGTAGTCAACGTAGATACCGGGCTAACCCCGCTCGGTTTGGCTAAAGAGAACTGGCGCAGGCCTACAATAGTTGGCACTGACAGCCGCAGGGAGGTATGGCAGAGTAAGGAGCTACATGGCAGGTTCTATCGGGCCCTCCACAGGCCCGAAGTAGACCTACTGGCATCCGTGTCCTGGCTACGTTTCAGTGACCTTTTTGGGGAAACTGAAGGTTTTGTCTGTGCAATTGCAGACGAAGTTATCAAGATGAATAACTACCGGAAGTATATCATGAGGGATGGCACAATTGACATTTGTCGAGCGTGTCACCAACCTGGTGAATCCCTCAGGCATATTACTTCCGGTTGTTCTCGTCTTGCTAACGGCGAGTACTTGCACAGACATAATCAAGTAGCCAGGATAATCCATCAGCGACTTGCTCTGAAATACAACCTTGTGGAAGTTGAGGTACCGTACTATAGGTATGTTCCTGAGCCAGTTCTAGAAAATAGTCATATCACATTGTACTGAGATCGATCTATCATCACTGATAGGACTTGCTAACAAGCCTGACATTGTGGTGATAGACCGATCCGAACGCCGAGCATTGATTGTTGATGTCACCATTCCTGAGGAAGTTCCTTTCTCTGGAGCCCTAACCACCGGTAGCTTGGTCCCTGTACCCGATGCCGGTGGGGTACTATTTTTTATATTTTTAAATGGTTTTTTTTTTAATATGTATTTAAAAATATAATTTATAGGATTTATAAATGAATAAAGAGAATAATAATAATAATTTATTTATTAAATCAGTGTACAATAAATTACAAAGGTTCTTAACTTGTAACGTGGATTATTATATTATGGTTATTGCTTATGTAGGTTTTCTATCTAGGAATGTAAACTTATATATATATATAATTATTTATATATAATTATACAAACCCATATTAAGTTAAAATTAAATGTGGGCATTCAGGGATTTTAAATAGGAATTTACTAATATTACAAAATTTCTGCCTGTGCTTCAGGCATCAAGTGCAGTTTAATAATGGTTATATAATCTACATAATATTACAGGTTCAACGATTTACTAAGAATAATACAATGCTAAAATGGTTCATTTCTACTATCTAAAATAATGTCTTAATTAAACAACTTAATACTATTTATTTAACAACTGTCATTAATTCCTCTGTTTCTTCGTAGGACATTCGTTGGAGGGCCATCTTTACTGCTTGCTTCCAGCATATATAATTAAGAGAATAAATGTCTGATAAAGCGTTTTTCCTATTATAGAGGAGCGGTCCTAAAAACATATGAAATTTGCCTGTGTATTGGCGTTTTATTACAACTCTGTCGGTGCATACAATATCTTTCCGCCTTTTGTTAGTAATTTCGGTGCTGTAGGGAAGCGATGCGTGCTGTTTTAGTACTGCGCTTAATATAAATAGCTGGCGGACTGTTAGCACTTCACAGGACTTGTATAGAAGGTCAGTCGGATATAGGAAAGAGCGAAACGTCGCTACCTTGAGGATCGCTCTCTGAGCTCGCTCGACAGGCAGTAGCAACGTCTTACCCATTCCCCCCCAAGACGTTATGCAATATGTTAATATAGACTGACAAAGGGCATAGTAGATGTTTCTAATGAATAGTAATAACTTACAAATAACTAGGTTTGCCTGTGATATCGACAGTGTGTATTGCTCATAGATTTGCCACAGGCACTCAAAATATTATAATTACGTTAATGTCTTTTCTTCTTCATCATCCTACTCCTCCTTCTAACTATATTCAGCAAAAACTAGTATTAGGCTGGCAGGACTACCGTCTTACGTAAACCCTGAGAGGGAAGGCTGCACTATCTTGTCCGTCAATTCCATTTGAATTGCATTGGGCAAAATGTGTTAGCGCAGTTTAAATAGAATTATGCGCGGTTGTAATCATCAGTTAAATCTAATCTTAGTCTGAGTAAAAGTAAAAGATAATAGGTAGTAAAAAAAAAGTTAATCTATTTTTTTAGAACGGGGTTTCAGGCGTGAAACCAATCATGATCGCAGTCAAGTTTTATAATACCTGTTAAATATATAATAACATTCAACACGTCTACGAATTGTTACATTTGAAGAAAATTAATCTCGCAGTCTTGCAGTAAACTGGACAGCGAAATTTTTATGTTAACAAAGAATGTACAGTCAGCGTCATAAGTATCTTGACGACGAAGTCTCAAAATGATCTTAAAACTCTCGTATTAAGAGCAAATGAAACTGTTTTATTGATTTATATGGTATTATCGTCCGAATTGAAGGTGTGTACCAAATATCAGAACAATCGGTCAACTGGAAGGGGGTGATAAACCGAAATTATGATCATTTTGAGCACTCTGTTCATCAACATCTTTCTGATGCTTACTGTACTCTCTGCTGTTGGAATATCGCGAGATGTAGGCAGGTGGTGAAGGGCCTGTCTTAGCAAATAAGTGACACGGTGACCATCCTCGTACGTTTATCACATAACTTACCTACTTAAATATAAATTCACGTCCGTGTTTTTTTAAGTTACCTATTATTTTTATTAGCAAATAAAGACATCATAGCTGAAAACTAAGGTGTATTGTTTTCTTTTACTGACTAAGTTCAAATATATATATGAAAACCCAAACTCACTGATAAGTTCAGTAAGTTAGAGCTACCCATATTGCACAAGGGGCCATGTGCGCTGAACGCAACACGGACGAGATTCAAATGCACCGGATAGTGAACAGTTAACACCTTCGCTGTCTTTAATAGTAAGGCAAAAGTAAGAAAGGACATCAACTTAACTCTACCGTTACAACTGGGACATTTGTCGCCTACGTAGCCAGGTGTTTTACCTTAAAGCGGCATCTTTCCTGGAGCTTCATATAATCACCATTGCGCTACACCCACCCGTATCTGTTGGCCTGCAACATGTCTGTGATAATCTGCACATGAAGGACGCTACAGATGCAACAATACCGAAAATATCGAGAAAAAGTTATGTAGTAGTTTCAAAAATTCATTCACTCTCAAGGTGAAAATAGACACGTGTTCTAAAGCACTTACTGATGCTAAGGGCTCTGCAGAGCAAGTAATTACGTTAATCATATGAACACATACAGCGATAGCACCTGTTCCATCAATTTGATACTAGAGTGTTGATAATAGGCGCATATTAATCGTACTATCAGATAACGGCCGTACACAACAAACGTGGAGCCGTCTTTCGATTGAAGAGTGCGAAGCGGTGACTGTGTGTTGAAGTGAGGTGGAAAGTCGCGTGAACTTTTGTTGTGAATTGAGGTGGAAAGTTGCGTGTTGTTGTGAATTGAGTTGGAAAGTCGTGTGAAGTGAAGTGATCTGGTATTTGGAGACTGTATGACAGTGAATAAGCCCATAAGTGAAGTGATACGTGAAATATTATTCGAAGATTGTGGAGATTGATTAAGGTAAATATTTTATGAATCATTTCGTACTTGACGTCATCAGAGTGACGAGTTAGTTTAGAGGAATTTCCAAAATTCGCTTCTACTTATATAAACTTTGTCCTGACAATTACCTATATATTTAAAAAAATCCTCAGAAGTTTAAAGCATAGCACTTACCTAATGAATGTTATTAAGATAGATTATACTAGCATTTACCCGCGGCCCCGGCCGCGTGGGTTTCGGTTATCGCGACCAAACATATAGTCTATGTCCTTTCTCATGGTCTAATCTACCCCTATACCAAATTGCATCAAAATCGGTTCAGTGGTGTAAAGCGTAACATACAGACAGACAGAAAGACAGACAGACACACAGTTATTTTCACATTTATAATATATTAGTATGGATTATACCTGCGTAAATATTCCGTCTCATCCTGTATGCTTTATTCTAGTTCCAATTTCGCAATCCATGAGGATCTATTCAAGGGCTAATAACAGTAGGATTAAATGAGTGTAATGGGCACACGTCAGGAATGAGTTATTAACGACTTTAAGTAACTGTATGCTGCATTCTGTCTACTTTCTGAGTCTTCCATTTCGTTTTCAACGGAAAACGCTTATCACGTGAGCCGTATTTTGTTTGTTTTTAGTATACAAATAATAATAGTGGTAATTTTAGCAAAATTGCTGCTTCTGAAGTGTGCGAGGTATTTATGCACAAAAATTGCCCTTGAGTTCCTAGACCAGGAATATTCTTGGAGGAGGAATACACTGGCACCAGAATTTGTTTTCATTTAGTTCATTAACCAACTTTTAATCAAAGATACTGTTCACGTTATGAGCATATTTAGCGATAATTAAACACAAGGTGGTGATCACATCTCCCCATATCTCTATTGCTCAATACTACCATAAGCATGCTTTTAGCGCCGCCATAAAAGCGCTATCGCCGTTCGGAAAGCCTACTTTCAGCACGTGTGGTGTGATGTCATAGTCGGTGTTATCCCTACGTCACTACTTTCAACACATGAATAGATAAACGTAATCTTATACATTCTACAACACTGAAAGCACAGAATTACTTTCAGTGCTGTCGTTTGAGCGCTTCTCGAACCTAAGTGCCCGATATCAAAGCAGCAAAAACAGAAATGTCATTTGCATCGTAAATGTTGCAGTTTGCTGTGTTTTTTGTGCTTTGCTATTGGCATTTAACCGACGATCGTCTTGTGTAGGTATATTATCTCACTTCTTTATAAACTCATCTGTAATGAATGACAGGCTTGTGAAAAGATAGAAGTGCTCGCAGGATAAGTCTGCGCGCGAATGGAGGGCTGGCGTACACTTAAAATAATTTTAAAATGTTGTGTTAGTAACGTGCATTTCTTTTCTATAATCTAATTTTCAAAAATCGAATTATATACCTCCCCAAGTGTTTGTATTATTTATTATTCGAAGACAATATAATAAATAATAGTTCCGATTTCTTCTGCGCGCATAGTTATCTTGCGAGCACTCTGGTACTTAATCAGCTTATGGTCCTATACCTATAGGTGCCTTATTTGTACTGTACTAGTGGTACGTACATAGAAGTCATTGAATCTAGATTAGAAATCTCCATAATAGTATTAAGTTTCTATTTTTAAAGTACTAATTATTGATATAAAATATTAGTTCGTGTTGTTATCAACGGTGACAATCATTTACATATATTTTGCGTGTTAGCTTAATCGTGATTTGTTATCATAATAAACCCAACTATGCCTTTTACTCATTTATATTGATAGATTCCTCGAAAGCGTCTTCCTCGAATTTTCTATTGTACTGACTTTGAGCTTTGTTTTTTTTTAAAAGGACACGTCAATTTGACTGCACCTCGCCTGCGTAAGCTAAAGGTAAAGTCTCGGAAAGAGGGTGACCATCGTAAAAATGTACCATGTTAACAGTGGTGGCACTCAGCTTGACGGCCTCCTCAGAAGCCTTTTCACGCCCCGCTTAAAGGGCCCCGGACTGTAGGAAGGAGGAAACACGTGAGCTGGCAGGGAGTTCCAGGTCTTAATGGTGCGGCATAGGAATGATTCACCGAACCGCTTGGTTCTAGAAGGTATATTCTGCACCGTATGGTGACTTCTAAGCCTACACGTTATTTCTTATTAACGGTTTTATTTTACTTGTAATGTTCGTACCTTTGTCTGCAAAGATTAAATCTCGAAAACTACATTATTAAAATCGCTCACCTATCCAACGAAATTATTTTTTTACATCTTACTTGGTTGAGTCCCGATGTCAATTTAATTTTATGGTAAGCTTTTTATGCTTACCGTAAGTATTATCTGAATAGACATTCAGGATTAAAGAAATGCATTTTATAAGCATAGCATGTAAGCGGGCCGCCAACACTGTTATTAATGGTACATGTTTACGATGGTGACCCTCTTTCCGAGACTTTGCCTTTAGCTTACCAACAGGCGAGGTGAAGTAAAATTGACGTGTCCTTTATATAAAAAAGGTTAATAAAAATTAATACCTATTTATTGATTTTCCCCCACGATTATCCTCGCAACATTCGTACAATGGCGATTCAAGAAAATCGTGTCTTTAGACAAGATTTATATTATGATATTTCGTTCTGAAATTTAAATCAAGGTAATTCATACTTGGTTATTCATCATCATAGATGTACAACTAATGTAATGACTTGATAAATATGTAGTCTACTGATATCGGTACAGATAGCAAATTAAGGATTTGCGATAAATACATAATTCACTAGTGATTAATTTGATCTAAATGCAAAAAAAAAATATAATAATGTAAGATTGCAATCGTGAATAAAAGTAAAATATGTAAAGCGGTTATCTTAGTATGTATGGCCGTATGAGTAAGTACCACCGACACTTATCACTTCTTCGTGATAAGCATTTACTTGAGCTCGCGTTTGTTTAAGTGTATAGATAGGTAGCTACTCACCCTTTTACAGATTTAGTACGAAAAAGAACCTTATGGTGCTATACACATAGTCTAAATTATATAAACCTTGTCTTCAAACTACTTCTTTAACTCTCACATTATAATTATTAAACAGTATGAAAAATATCGGAAAAAATGAAACGCTCAAGTGAGACTTGAACTCACGACCTTTCGCTTGAAGTTAGCATTAAAAATGCTATAAAAATTCAGTCAAATATTAATTAATAATCAACAGAAATTATGTGCTTGGACATAATTAAAAATAGTTTGGAACAGAAAAAGTAAGCTTCTTTTTTTAATAGTGCGAAAATCCCCTTGAATACACCCCCGGACAGGAACCGACTAAAACCGCTTGCCGTCTAGGGTTCTCCCATGCTGAAGGTATAGCTTATCATGTAGAAAAAATGTGAGGAAGCAAACTCTAGACTTCGAGGTGAAAGTCTTTAATGCAAGCGGGATTTTCGCTTGGATGATGATCATGTCATAGTATAATTACTTCCCTGTTTTTTTTTATAAAGGACACGTTAATTTGACTTTACCTCGCCTAGTGGTAAGCTAAAGGCTAAGTCTTGGAGAGAGGGGGTCACCATCGTAAACATGTACCATGTTAACAGTGGTGGCACTCAGCTTGACGGCCTCATTAGATGCCTTTTCACGCCCCGCTTAAAGGACCCGGGACTGTACGAAGAAGGAAACACGTGAGCTGGCAGGGATTTCCAGGTCTGTTGGAGGTATCCTGTTGGAGTACTTAGAACAAGGTCAAGGAAGAACAAGGTTGTCAAGATAAACAACATTAGGCGAAAAATTAAAGTGAACCCCTACCACCAGGATCACCACCGCAAGGATGACGTTGATAATTCCCAAATTACATATTAAAAAGCAAATGTTTGGTGAAATGTGGGTATTAATTCACCTCTGCCTAACCCTCCAGATATAAAGGTGTGATTATATGTATGTATGGAAATAGCAAACTCTCAGTAAAACGTTACAGTTTCTTTAAAACAAGTCAAAGAGATCTTCCGATTATTATTTTTTATCTTATCACTGGAACCTTATTGTTATCAGTGTTTAGTTACTCGAGGTGCGCGGGCGCAGTGTCACGTAATGTTGTCGTTCCACCACTGAAATGTTTCACCCATTGTGAGGATTTAAGGGGTGAGTTGGACTGTGGGGGTCGAATATTCATAAAGAATTCGTTTAAGGGGAAAATCTATGAGTTTTGGGAAAATTTCGGTGGGAAACTAATGTTTGTTTTATTTCCTGGAAGTGGGTGTTGTCTAAGTTAACAATACTGTGAACTGGTCTCGTGAGTTTTAGATAGTGGTACAGATTATACGGAGGTATGAATAATGTGATATTCAGTAGTGTGGTGCTCTACGATTTGTATTTATAAGACGTGTAGTACGTATGTTTTACATCGTTATTGAAATAAAATACGAAATACATTGTAATTTTCAAAGCTATCTAATGTTCTATACATTTATAGTTGAGTACTGTCTCTTACTACCTATTAAATAGCTTGAACCCTGTATTTCAAAATAAGCAAATCTTCATGATTCGGTTACTTTCAGATAACTTATACATTCTTCAAACTATTGTGGCTGCTGCAAATTGGCCAAAACGTCGGTTTAAAAATAAATAGTAACAAATATATCGCAATAGGATTAGTTAAAAAGTGTTTTTATATCACTGGAATAACCGCGGTAGCCTAGTGGTATGGGTAATGGACTGCTGAGACGAGGTCTCGGGTTCGATCCCAGGTTTACCATGGCACACACCAATGACTTTTCGATGCTTTTCGAAGTTATGTGTGTAGGTATTTATCGCTGGTTTATAAGTGCCCGGTTAATGGCAATAGGCTCGCCACCTATTACATTGGGACGTAAACATAAACTGGCGAAACGTGGGTGCTAGCACCTCTGCCTACCCCTTCGGGGAATACGGGCGTGAGTTTATGTTATGTTATGTTATGTAATAAGGTTCCATGGGTTGCGGAAACGGGATTAGAATTCCACGTGTGTGGAGCCGCAGGCAACAGCTAGTACATATACAGATAGATCACTTTCATAGATTCACTCACTGCTCTTGTCACGTACACACAACTCTAACGTTATCTACAAACAAGGTTGTAACCAAATCCTTTCTTATATAAAACTGTAATAAAATTATGTATGTAACATTGTTATTTGTGAAAACGATAAAGGTGCATGGCACATATAAAAAAGACAGGGTTTATGAAAGTGGTCCAAAAAAAACCCAAAAAATTACATCTATCTGGATTTTGTTACACTTAAGTATCATGCCAAGAAATTGTAAAATTTGAGTTATTAAATAAATAAGAGAAGAAAAAAAACAGCATGAGAACTGATGGAAACGCAAGAAAAACTAGAGTAGTACGGAGAAACGGGGGTGAAATAGAGGAATATTTGGTATTTATGTTTTAATAGAAACAGTAGTTTTGTTTTGAAGGTCATGAAGTATATAGATTACTAACTTTTGCCCGCGGCTCCACCCGCGTGGATGTCGGTTATTGCGACCAAACATAGCCTATATCCTTTCTCAAGGTCTAACCTATCCTTATACCAAATTTCATCAAAATCGGTTCAGTGGTTTAGGCGTGAAAGCGTAACATACAGACAGACAGACAGACAGACAGACAGACAGACAGAGTTACTTTCGCATTTATAATATTAAGTATGGATCATTCAAATGGTTAATCGATTTTCATTTAAATCATTCAAATATAGGGATGATTAGGAGTCTTTTTTTTTCGTTCGGAAAATCCCTGCGGATATCCCCAACCCCTGCTAGAGCCGCTGGGGAAGGTTATGTCGGTCTGGATCCGACTAAAACGCATGCCGTCTGATAGATCAAAGTGCAAAGCCGAAGTTGAGGTTGAAGGCCTTTGCAGATGCGTAGAGATGTTGCGTCTTTGGCAGTTTTCTACCGTCTCTACCATGGTGAATGTTCTGACGAGCTCTTCCAATTAGTCCCACCCTCTCCTTTCCTACACAGGACGACACGTGCAGGGCTAAGATGCCATCCATATACGGTGCAGAGTATACCTGCTAGAACCAAGCGTTTCAGTGATTCATTCCTATGTCGCACCATTAACACCTGGAACTCCCTGCCAGCTCACGTGTTTCCCTCTTCCTACAGTCCCGGGTCCTTTAAGCGGGGCGTGAAAAGGCATCTAATGAGGCCGTCAAGCTGAGTGCCACCACTGTTAACATGGTACATGTTTCCGATGGTGACCCTCTTTCCGAGACTTAGCCTTTAGCTTAACATCAGGCGAGGTGAAGTCAAATTGACGTGTCATATATAAAAAAAAAAAATATCCCTCGGACCTTGGCGGACCCAGGGCAATCCCTATTGGTCTGGCCCTCAGGAAAAATGATTTGGTTATGATATTTTGGTTATTGGTTTATAGGTTTTCTTTTGTAGCTCTTGGGACGGTGTGGTTGGTTAGCTGAGTGCTATGAAAATAATAATAGTTCATACGGAGATGCATCTTTTTGAAAGTTATTACTTTTTATAGTGTGAATCCGGCAATTTGATGGTCTGAAACCTAAAAGACGGTTTCAAAGGCTTTAATTACTGTTTGCGTTAAGATTAGGTACATACGGTAACCATCTGCAATGATTTCACTTGTGAAAGGAAATACTAATGGAGCATGAATCATTTCCTGACGCATTATAGATAGTGATAAGTATATTGAGCTATAGGTTATATCTGTCAAGTATACAAAGTAAGCTCCTAATAGAGAAAGATATGAATGGTAAAACTTTACTACTGATAAAATGTTCTGGTGAACGACCGAATTAGAAACAGTGTGTTAAGAGAACATTGTGGTATTGTATTCATACTTAATATTATAAATGCGAAAGTAACTCTGTCTGTCTGTCTGTCTGTCTGTACGTTACGTTTTTACGCCTAAACCATAGAACCGATTTTGGTGAAAAAGACCTGGAGGAAGGACATTGGCTATGTTTGATCAGGATAACCGGCATCCACGCGGGTGGAGCCGCAGGCAAAATCTAGTAACATGTACCTAGCTATTGGTTAAGATATCGAAAGAGATGCTTACATAGATGGTTGTGACAATGTAGAGAGAATGAAAGAAAGAAGATTGTTGAAACTGATTTATGAAATATGGCAGAATGAGCAATATTGTAAAGCTTGATCTAAAACCGCTTGCACCGAAGTTTCGTCTATCAAACAGTTAGTGTACCGGTTTGTAGGTGAAGTTGCCTTGTCTCTCGGAGTCCTTGATGAGGTATCGTTCACTCTCTTGGGCCCTATACTCATAAGAAGAAAATTGCACCTTCATAGCATAGCTTCTTCTTGCTCGGTTCGATTTACTCGTAAGGGATGTGGTCAAAAGATATGTTAGTTAGGATTTGCTGGGAGTTGTGGAATGACGACGATGGCGCGCTGAAATAAGCGCGCCTCCCCATTCCGGGGGCGAGTCGGGGACACCGTTGTCCCCCCTCCTGAGGAGGGCCAGACCGTAAGGGATGGCCCTGGGTCAGCCGGGGTACGAGGGCTATGTCGATGACAACCTCACCTCCAGCCTAGCACCACGACCTAACCTCCTAACCTCCCCTTCCGGCTCCGGCAGGAGAGGTATTCGAGGGGATTTCCGCACGGGAAAAAAAAGGTACTCTGATTATGGGTGAATCAACCTCTGATAAGTTTTATGTCCATAAAATCAAGGATCCATAACCATACGCAAAAAAGAAAAGTAGTTAGATTCTGTAATGTCCAATCTTATACATGAAGTTTAAATAAATTAAGTAATTAAAATACAAGTAAGATGAATTTTATTGTTATTTTAAAACTGAGACAGTGATATATATGTCTAAAGACTGAAGTTTACTTTCTAACTGTTGAGTTTTAAAATTCCAATGAGTCTAGTTTAGAATATCTGTGTGTGCAGTCCTAGCTAACGTGGTCCTCGTCGCGAGTAAATCCAGTGTTGCGTACTATTGTTTATCTCGAGTGCCAGTCACGTGTTTTGAGTACTATCGTTTCTATATTTTAATTTTCTTCACATTATTCAGAATAATCAACAACAAATAGTTTACCTGAATAGTTGTAGAAGAATGAAGCTTTGATAAAAATTGTGTTAAAGTCTTGTAGTGTATAATATGAGGCTAGTAAACGTACTGACAATTTTAACTCATGAGTTCAGGACGGTTAAAGGAAAATAAACTCTATAGCATAGTAATTGGGTATATAATTGATGTGAAAACTGGATCTACGAAAGTTTTTGTTTATTTATGTGTCTTTATGAGTGAATCTGTTAAACGTAAGTACTATTAATTTACTTTCAGAATATTCATTAAACGCAATGTTAATTATTTTCTGGTTGACTAAACTGTACCCTTCTTTAAGTGGTAGGTATTAATTCGAAGTTCCTCTCAGCCGGTTGAGCAGTGGTCATCGACTCGATAGCGTTAGCGATAACTATAGTGTAACTACTGATGTGAACTGATTGTAGTAACTCTTCAATAATCTAGAATTTTTCGTATTAAGATTTCCCGCCCATTATGGCGTGTTTTCTCAAACCTTTTGTACATTTCCTACCATTAAACTCGATGATTTTCTTGATCTTTAAAAGGGTCATTCAACAAAATCCGGCTTGCTACCGTGGTGGAAATCCTTCATGGATGTTATGCCGGACTCCTACCGACTAAAACCCCCACGGTATCGCCCAGCAGCCTATAGTTGGGAGCCCCGGGTAAGCCCTCGGAAGGATGTCCCAGGGCTCCCAACAGACCCACGGCTTTAATGCGGCCTCGTCTAGGGGGACTGCTAGTCTTGCTACTGAGGCAATTCATAGCATCTTTCATACATTTCTACATGATTAATCTCACTATAGTAATAGTAGTGTTGTCGTTCATAGTATCTAAGTCGCAGCGATGATAACGATTTCTTAAGTAACACTACCTAATAAACTAAGTCTAAAAATAATTTCACTACTTTGAGAAACTAATTACCTACGCGCTAGGTGTACACTTACTTTTAGAATATAAATGATAACGTGCCTAGATGCGTGCGTTAAAGACTGAATGTGGACGTATTGTAATAAAATATTAATGATCATAACAATCACAATCTATTTATACATTTTTCACAGAATAGATAATAGTACTACCTTTTTTCAAAATCGGAAACCACCTTATTATGAATATCCTGTTTATCCAATCGAACTGAAAAAGTTGCAATAAGTACTTGGGTTGAAACGCGAAACCTAAACTAAACCTAACCTAATATTTTTGTTCCATAAAACATTACTTTAAAACCCAAATAAGATTCGGAGAATCACGACTAACCCGCAATTTACAGGCCTTGCAGTTACTAATTTAAAAAAAGGTTTATTTTGAACACATTTTTCGTGCGTTTCGTTCCCAAAACCAACTTAACCTGAGAATAAAAATCAGTTTACTAGTAGTTCAGTAGTTTTACAGTTTCCAAGATTATTCTCCATTCGATGATTGCCTATTCTATCTTCGATAACGTCGGCTATCAGCATTGTGCAATGTTGTGGAACGTGGTTTAACCTTACCGAGAGATAAGACCTCAGATTAACTGGTACACAGAGAGATTATGAGGTGTTTGTCTTAAACATTTTTGTACGATAATGCTTTTATACTTCTACAGATTCTGTAGTCTTATTGGATTAGATGTTTTGTGAATAGTACAGTCAGCGTCAGAGATATCTTGACAACAAAGTCTCAAAATGATCTTAATACTTAGTTATTTAGAGCTAATCAAACGGTTTTATTGATCTAAATTGTATTTTTGTTCAAACTAAAGGTCTGTACGAAATATCAGAACAATCCGTGAACAGGAAGGGGGGAGGGGGGGGGACCAAGGAATTAAGATCATTTTGAGCACTTTGTTCATCAAGATATTTTTGATGCCAACTGTACCGCTGTTGTCTTATACCCTTATCTTGAAAGATCTTTATGCGATATATTTAAGGATTAATTATTTGATAAGTTTTTTGTGACTAATATTGGTTTTAGTATTTCATTTCGTGAAATGGAGGGGTTCTAAAGCAAATTAAGTAGTATAACTTATTTTTTAAATGGAGAAGTTATAATGCATTCTTAAACAACTTAAGCGATTTTTTTTCTAAAGAATATTAGAACCGAAGTTACTAATATTCCCTTTAACCCCTCCAACTAAGCTAAATCGCTTGTGCTAGGAGCGGGTTCACGTCGGTAGTGTAATCGGCCAGGATCGTACCCGGGACCTCTCGATCGTAAGGCCGACTCCTTAACCACTAAGCTATTAATACTATTCAAGTAGTTGCTCTAAATATGCAAACGATTGTCAGAATTAGATGTTTATTGTGTAGATTAAGATAACTACGTGAATAAGAGTGTCGCGTTTAAGCTGTTAATTATACCTATCTACTTATTTTATTTATTCATTTATGAAGAAATTATAATAATCCTGTATTATTTGCAATTTATAAAACAATATTGCAATGTTTTTAAAATACATTCACGTAAACTTAGGCTGTAATTAATTTCTAACCGTGAAAATCAGTTTGTCAAAAAAAAATATTTATCATGCAAAATGTTGTTTTACAGGTATTTGGGGTCCAAATGTGGTCAAAAACAGTTCTGATCAATGGCTGAGGGGAAGTGCCATTCCATCCTGAGGATCGTGCAGAGGAAAAGAGTTTCTAAGACTGAACGTCCGGAATCTGCCACCCTTAGAAGGTGAGCTTTTTTTTAGGAACCAACCTAGACATACGTATGTCATAACAAAACATAAACTCACGCCTGTATTCCCCGAAGGGGTAGGCAGAGGTGCTAGCACCCACATTTCGCCAGTTTATGTATAGGTCCCAACGTAATAGGTGGCGAGCCTATTGCCATTAACCGGGCACTTATAAACCTGCGATAAATACACACATAACTTCGAAAAGCATTGAAAAGTCATTGGTGTGTGCCATGGTAAACCTGGGATCGAACCCGAGACCTCGTCTCAGCAGTCCATTACCCATACCACTAGGATACCGTCAATCAGACCGAAAAGATAAAAAAAGATCGAAACATCGATCAAGGCTCTAAGGAGAAGCTACTATTATTTCTACTATTTCTGCTGTTCAGAAACAGGTGATAAATGATGGAGCACTGATTTGGTTAAAATAAATTATCTAACCGAGCTTATTAAATTAAGAATGGTAATAGCGCGGTAAAAATTTCGTCGGTTCTTATTTTATAGTTTTTATTTATTTTTAATCATCCACCTAACCTATAATAGTAACTGATTTGACTATTAAATTTTATGACGTCATTGAATCTTGTTTCATACAAGTTACATTTAACTTATCGTTTTGACGTTTAGCAAAAAGTAACTAACTTGATTAGTCAGTAGAATACCCAATACATGAAACAAAATTAAATACGCTCAGACCTTATCATTAGGCGCGCCGTCGTTTGTTTATTAAAGAATAGCAGTTGCCCGCGGCTCCGCCCGCGTGGACGTCGATTATCGACCGGATCTATTGAAATTTATGAATATTACTCCGCTCCCTTGGATGGTAGCGTGATGATACATAGCCTATGTTCACCGGGAATAGTTTAGCTTTTTAACGGTGAAAGAATTATTGAAATCGGTTCAGTAGTTTTGGAGCCTATTCGTTACAAACAAACAAACAAACAAACAAATCTTTCCTCTTTATAATATTAGTGTAGATAATATTAGTGTAGATGTAGATATCTCCACTTAAAAAGAAACATCAATTCGTCACTCCGTTTTGCCGCGAAAGATGGACAAACGACATCATCATTATCCACAGGCTGCATAGATTGTCTTTATGAGGATGTTAAAGTTATTAATGATGAAAATATTTAAATGTAATTAATACTAAGTTTTCACTTCTGCCGGGAGTCCCGAAGTGTACCCCGGTTGTTTTAGGATATAGATAAATAAAGCGATTATTGTAGAGCTTCTCTATAAACAACATTTGGCGTTAAATTATTTTCTGGTAACAAAATATACTGATGGTCGGGAGCCCCGACCCGTGATAGGGCAACGTAAAGTTGCCCATGCGTAAAACATTCTTTTCGTAAATCAATTCCTACTAATTTGAATGTTTGGCCCTGGGATTTGTTTATCGTTAGTGCGAAAGAAATTTTTACTGGAAATTGGAGCCTTTTGAAGGGTATAGGCAAATCAGTAGGAATCATGGGTATTCTTGGTATATGAGCTAATTCACCAGCTGCAGGGCCGGTGATAATCTTCGCTACTATTAAATTATCTTTTAGCTCCTTTATAAGAAGTCTCGTGCCATTACACATGTTAGGGGGGTTTAAATTTCTGAGAAGCATTATCGGTGTGCCTACTTTTAACGACAGTTCATGAGGTGGTAGCCCAGCGGGGTTCAGAGAATTTAAAAATTCCTGGGGATAGTGTACTGCGTCCTCGATGTTAGTGACGGTGTCTATGGATTTATAGCACTTAACTTCACCCGGTACTTTCTGCATAATTAAATTGTTTATTTCGTTGACTGTTTCATTCCTGGGAGAAACTATTGCTCTACAACACAGCCAACGAAAATAATTTTGATGTAAGTTTTCGATGTCAGGATATATGGCATCTATCAGACTATCTAAATTATGGACTATTTGGCCTAGAGACTCATCTAAAGTAACTGCATAATTGGTGCCCAAATTTAAAAATGGATAAATTCCTTCTCCAAGTTTCAGCAGCTGTTGTGAAAAAATTGCTATGCGTATTTCCATGTAAGTGAGCTCTCATGTTGGTGCGCAAATACAAATGTTGAACGGATGTCCAAAGTTGAGACGATTTTAAACATGCCTTCATAATATCTGCTCGCGTACCTCTGTTGACGACTGGAAGCGTTTGTCGGAAATCTCCAGCAAATACAAAAGTGATACCACCCATAACATTAGCAGAGCTTCGGAGGTCTTTTAAAGTACGGTCCACGGCCTCCACATGAGCTCTATGACTCATGGTGCATTCATCCCATATTACCAACGACGCGTTTGCAGTAACATACCAAGAGGCCCATTTTTCCGAATAGAGCACGTAGACCGTTGATCTAAAGATACGGATAGCGGGAGTTTAAACGTAGAGTGAGCAGTTTTTCCTTCGTTCAAGAGAGTTTTTTCAAATGTTTAAGAAAATGTTAATAGCCTGTAATATTCTAGCTCTGAAAAGAACTGTTGTTTAAAAGAACTGTTGGGTAGCCCTGAAAAGAACTGTTGATTAGCTCTGAGAAGAACTGTTGTTTAGCTCTGAGAAGAACTTTTGCGTAGGTGTAGTTTTAAGAATGAAGTCTAATAAAAATCGAACGAAAATGATTAGACTTCGCGCACGACCGCTGCGTAGGGAGCCGACCCCGCGACTGAGCCGCGCGGGTACCTTACTCATAGACCTAAACTCCCCTCACGCACGCGCACCCCCGCCTTGGTGACGCTCACTTCGCAACGCAGAAATAGTAATATTTTAATTTCGCCATAACTTCAAAACCAAACGTCCAATTTTAATCTTTTAAATACCAAATATTATCTACATAAACTGTACTTAGTGATGAAATAATTTATTTTGATAAGGATTAATAGCATGAGTAAAATAAATGCGTTTAAATGTAGTCCAAAAAAAAATTAAGATTTTTAAATAAAAAAATGGTTGTTGTGCCTCACTCGACATAGATAGGTATAGTGTGTCGCGGACTTTTATGTATATATTTATAAGATCTCCAATTATTTGAACATTTTATGGTTCTATCTTTTATAGTTTAGGCAGCGTACGCAAAATAAGTAACTTTTCTGGTTGATTTTTTACACCTTGTGTCCGAAAAACCCAAATATTTTACGGATCCCTATTTTTTTCCAAAATAAAATTTAGCCTATGTTACTCGTGGATAATGTAGCTTTCGAATGGTGAAAGAATTTTTAAAAACGGTCCAGTAGTTTTTGAGCCTATTCATTACAACCAAACAGACAAACAAACAAAGTTTTCCTCTTTATAATATTAGTGTAGATGTCACAGATATTGGATTTGGTGTGTGTTTAAAGTGTGGTTCATTTTAGAGTCCAATGCTACTCAAACAAAATCTTGTATGATTAATGACAATCTGCGGTAGCCTAGTGGTATGGGTAATGGACTGCTGAGACGAGGTCTCGGGTTCGATCCCAGGTTTACCATGGCACACACCAATGACTTGTCGATGCTTTTCGAAGTTATGTGTGTATTTATCGCAGGTTTATAAGTGCCCGGTTAATGGCAATAGGCTCGCCACCTATTACATTGGGACCTAAACATAAATTGGCGAAATGTGGGTGCTAGCACCTCTGCCTACCCCTTCGGGGAATATAGGCGTGAGTTTATGTTATGTTACGTTATGTAATGATTATGACCAAAAATACTTATTATTTATACTGTTGATTGATGGCACTTGGTGGAATTTCTTGTAACACATATTGAGAACACTTGTACTTTTTCCACAGTATTTACTATATTGAAAACATCACCGGTTTCGCCTTACGGCATTCTCAAAGGTTTACATTTAGCAAAGGTTTTGTGTTTTCTAATTGCTAAAAACTACGATATTTAACATTTTTCACAGGTGGGTAGTTATAAAAATTTAGTATACCAGTAAAAATTTTTTTCCTCAAATTGTGGGGAATAATTATAAGCATGGTCTAAAAAATGTTTCTTAAAAGATTACTATAATAATCTATTATGTATATAAAATAAAATTGCATTTGAGTTACACGCTGAAATAATTATAAATGTCAAATTAATAATGTCAAATGAAACAATAATGTCAGATTAAAATTTAATAATATCGGATGAAAATTAAATGTCAAATGCAAATGAAAATTTAAAATTATAAGAAATTGAATTATGGAATAAAATGGATATTATTTTTATTGCTGTTCTACATACAAAACCTTTGCTAAATATAAACCTTTGAGAATGCCGTAAGGCGACACCAGTCAGGTTCATTATAGTAAATACTGTGGAAAAAGTACCCGTGTTTTATTTCATTTTATTTTTTATTTTACAATTTTAGGGAAACTTACAGCTAAAAAAGGTTCAATATTATATAATAAAAATGTTGAAGGCCAATTATCAGTTTCCACATTTAGGTGGTATTACATCTGAACGTAATAATGCTCAAAAACTCTCAATGCAAATTAAGTTCTTTTAGAAATTAGGAAACTATATTACAGATAATCACATATTAGAGATAACATCATTCAAAGTATTGATCACATAGGGTGTTACACATATATATCATTCTACATACACATATATATATCACATAATCACATAGGTGTTCTCAATATGTGCGTAAAATACTTGATCAGAAATGTGCGCTTGTACAAAATACAGCTTCGCTCCCCATCCTCTCGTTATGTGTGTACGAAATAATTAAATAATAATAAATAATAATAATAATGCCAGGCCTGTTCAGCAGTGGATTGCGAAAGGCTAATTGATTCATTGATATTATTGTTTTCTCCAGATGTCTGAACAGCTGGGACGTGACGGCTCTGGGCGTGGGCCGCACGCTGGGCATCGGCGTGTATGTGCTGATGGGCGGCGTGGCGCTGAAAATCGCAGGCCCCTCTGTAGTGCTGTCGTTCCTCATTGCTGCCCTCGCCGCGCTGCTGGCTGGTACTGTACCCCACTGCTATAGATATACCAGTAGCTCCATCTTTCTTTATCACTTACTTATTGGCCCTTGCACGTCACGGTAGGGCACATCAGGTTCTTTACTAAATGTTATGCAGAAAATATGCGAAAGAAATAATATGTACGCGAAGAAAAGTACAAAATGATGTTCTGAATGATGAAAACATTATGGAAAATGGGTATACATAAAAGGTATATGATGCACTATCAAGATCATTGAGCCCCATGATTTTCTCACCTGAAAGACGGTAGGGCAGGTACACCTGCTTGTTGACTGGCGAGGCTCTGGTGCAGGTTTTCCTCTTGGAGTTGACAGGTCCAACGGTCACTTCCATTAGACCCATTGCCAAATCAAAAGGATGGGAAAGAGCTCCAGGGAGAGACCATCTAATGCAACCGTGTATGAAATTTGCTGACCTGATAATGATGTTATTCATTTAATTAAAAAGCTTTCAAGTTAAAGAGTTATCCAATATACTTTTTATCACAAATATAATCGACGACGTCATAATAATAATAATCGTAAAACAAATCAAATGGTGATGATTCGTAATAGAATCCAATACAATATTATCGGTATAAAAATGTTTATTGAAATACAGTTTTCTAGGAAAATGTACAACGTTATCAATAGTCACACTCATCGCTTAGGAATTATTATTATCAAGCAATAATTATTGTTATCAATCATTTGTTTTCAATCTAATCAAAGTTCTAGATGCGATGTGTTTTTGTATTGTTTACAAAGAAATATATGTAAAGTAGATCACATGGAATCAAAGCATCGATACTGCAGTTAATTATGAATAGTATCAGATTATAATTATCAAACTCATTTATTTAGGTATTTATGGAAATAATTAAGTGGTATATCCCCGTGACGTAAAGTCTAAAGGGGTTTTCGCATGCCAACAAATAGGGGAAACTGTACCTCACGGCAACTTTGAAGAAATTATTTATATAAACCTCTCCGTGATGTAATTGTGTGTCAAGGAAAGTGGCAGTTCGTTTTTACCTAAATTTTTACGTGCGTCTTTTCAAAGCTTAGGTTATTTGGAAGTTCTTCAGAACTGTGATGATGAATCTTTATAAAAAAAATCCTCGGGTGGCAAATTAGTGCACTGGTAGTATAGTCTGCCAGTTCGTTGCAGGATTGTGGAAACTGAACGTGTGCTAATTTTATGACAGGGCTATGCTATGCGGAGTTCGGCACCCGCGTGCCACTCGCAGGCTCTGCCTACATCTACACGTATCTGTCTATCGGAGAGCTGGTTGCGTTCATGGTGGGCTGGATTAATATCCTGGAGTTTGTCTTTGGTGAGTACATCTTATTCATTGAATTGATTCTTCTTCATACTGGCGTTTATATTCCATCATATCAGAAGTTTTCACCTCAGAGTCTGGGTAGCGCTTTTTCCAGCTAAACTGCGGGTTTAATTGATCTTCGATATTATCGCGACTATCATATGACCTTCACAACCCCTTGCTAAAATCGAAGTATTGCAGTTATAGACCAGTTTTTGGGCTTTTTTAATTGATTGAAGTAAATTTAATCATAATCAAGGATGTTTACAATCGTAGGCGCGGCGACGATCGCCCGCAGTCTGAGCATATACATCGACACGGTATCAGACCACTCCATGTCGTCGTGGTTCCAGCAGGCCCTCCCCATGGCGGGGCCGCCGCTGTCGCCGCACTTCGACCTGTTCGCATTCCTCCTAGTGCTGGTCTTCGGAAGTAAGTAGACGCTCCATAAAGTTTTGAAATTATTTACCAGCTAGTTTTCTTCTTCCAACAGTTCCAGGTCCTTTATTAGGGCCGTGAAAAAGCATCTGAGGACACTGTCAAGTTGAGAGCCAATATTGTAACATTATTGGTGCTGTAATGGTGGCTCTCTTTCTTGAGACTATATTCACGTATCCTCATCATTCTCTGAGCCTTTTTCCAACTCAGTTGGGCTTTCCAATCTATCTGTGATGCAGCTGAATTTCGATATTTGCTGTGAAGCGACCACCATCCGACCTCCTATGTGTATAACCTTTGTATACTATGTATGCAAAAATAATACAAACGCAGAAACAGACCTGTGATTGTGATGTAGGACATGGTTATCCGTATTTCAGAGCAAGGCTTACCTGCTGTATATTATGTAGTCAATGTCCGATGGACTTCCCGGGTTTTACTTTTTGGGTACACCTTCAGTCCTCTGCAATAAACACATATAACGAAACATCGCGTGGTTTTAACCGGTTCCATTCAGACAACCACCTGACCGTTATCCCTGTTTATTACCATGACACGTACCACATCCGAGAGATTTTCCACAAGATCTGGGGATATTATCAACCCGTATCTACGAATCTTATGGAATATGTGAGGATAAATGCAAGAAGCATATTAGTCACGTTAAATAGTGTTGTTTCTATTACAGTGCTACTGCTGGTGGGTGTGCGAGAGTCATCGCTAGTCAACGTTGCGATCTGTGCCATCAATTTACTTTTTGTGCTGTTCATCATCATTGCTGGGTCTGTTGCCGGTAAGATGCCATTTTTAAGCAGTTCTGTAATTATATCCGCGACTGTTATAATATTGACCAACCTTTTAGTATTTCTTCATTATGTTTTCGGATATGAACTTGGATGATGAATTCAGACATTGTTGCATAAATTATTTCTTAAGATTGGGAGAAGAATGAGAGATAAGTCAGACAGCAATCCCTTCCCGAATATCAATCGAAAACCATAATTAGTAATCAAAAATAATAAGCTCCAAATTGAGGAAATTAGACTCTTTAGAAGCACTGGGATTGCTGTGAAGGAAGATGACAATGACATTATCATTGCTAAGTTTTTGGTGAATAGTTTACTGTTAACGTTTCCAGCTGACTCTGCTAACTGGAGCATCCCGTTAGAGCGAGTGCCGGTGGGCTACGGCGTGGGGCGCTTCTTCCCGTACGGCGTGTGGGGCACGTTCAAGGGCGCTGCGGTATGCTTCTACTGCTTCGTCGGGTTTGACGTCGTCACTGCAGCAGCAGAAGAGGTGAGTGGTGGTCAGGTCATGTGCCTAGTCCTATAGTATGAAGCAATTACATCACCAACGAATTATCCAATGCAGATACCAAAATTGACAAAACGGAAAAAGCTATAATATCAATTGTTGGAAATCAAAGAAGATAAATGAAAACAACGGGAACAATAAATGAAACTCGATATGAAGTACGGGAGTGACATGGCGTGTATTAAATATACAATAATGGTAATGGGAAGTATCGTAGTACGTCATGGTATAGGTAGTAAGGTAACCCAAGTTTTGCATGATAATAGTATGGAATGCGAGAGTTTAAAAGTTACGGGTATATTCAAGTTTTATTCGCTGCATATCGTGGAAAATGTATCCCATTTTACTCTACATTTGATATTTCCAGGTGAAGAACCCACGCGTCGCCGTTCCCACGTCGATCGTGGCGGTGATCTCCTTCGTCTTCCTACTGTACACCATTGTCAGCACCGTGTTCACTATGATGGTGCCCTACTATGAGCTAGTGAGTGATAGAACATCCTTTATAAGAGAAAAGGATCTAAATTAGAATGCCCCAAGTTTAGATTCCAGGGATTTCCTACCATTTAATTTACTATGTTTGTTTGAGAGATTTGATCCCTTTGATTGCCACTATCGATTGAAAAAATTACATCCTGTATTTTTATAATACAGGATGTCATTTTTTCGTGTTTTAATCTGTTTGATTACCGGGTGTGTCAAGCGAGTTTTTGAAAATCTTTAAATGCAGTTTTGTTTCTTTTTAAAAATAAAGAAATGTTTCCTTTGAGTGAAATTGTCTATCTCCAGTATTCCGGGTACTTCCCCTCCAGGGGGCATGAAAATCTTCCAGCCTGCATAAATATAAGCTAATTAACCTATCTAACTGTTGTAGGAAGCTATCGCGTCAGTATCATCGGTGTTCAGTTACATCAAGTGGGACTGGGCGTGGTGGATCGTCAACTTTGGAGCTTTCTTCGGTTTATCCACCAGGTAAATCACGAACTGCTATTCTGCCCTCACACAAACCAACCTCAAACGATGATTCTTTGAGTTCCCTAGGCCAATTGGAGTGCACAGTAATGCCTTATGGGCGTAGCACCCCCGCATCTGAGTATGGTTTTAATCGCTTCGAGTCCGTATAGTCCGTCAGTAACTACCTACCCTGCCGGTAAACGGGAGAGGGGTGTAAATATAATATTTACTGTATGTTCCAGTCTATACGGCGCGTTGTTCCCTCTGCCGCGGCTGCTATTCTCGATGGCGTCAGACGGGCTGTTGTTCCCCTGGTTCGCCAAGTTATTTGGCAACAAACGTTTACCCATCATCGCCACCATTGTGCCCACCGTCGCTGCCGGTAAGTTCCTTTTCCATAAATACATAACATATTCACGCATGGATATCTCCTAACTAAAGGGTAGAGAATAGAAACAAACACATTCTTTGTAGCCTTTACGACATCAATGTGAAGAAATGAAGTGGCCCTATTCTATTCAACGACAAACTAACACGCCAGGTTCTAGACGGTGGTGGGTTACTTCATACACTTATATTTATTTATAACATCAATTTCAGCATCTACCTAAATTCCAAAGACGTCGTAAAATTAAAAAAGACATAGGTGGATGATATTGTTTTTATTGTCATCCCCTTCGATGTGTTGCAGCCATCCTGTCGGGTCTGTTCGACTTGGACCAACTGGTGCTGATGCTGTGCGTGGGCACGCTCATCTCCTACACGCTGGTGGCCGTCAGCGTCGTACTGCTCAGGTATCACTTAGTTGTACTCATTACTTATAGGTAGGTACAGACAACATTAGATTACAGATAGACAAATAGAAAATTAACTGTATATGAGCAATCTCGGTTGAGGATGTTAGCATCCAGAGTGGTCAAAAGTGCTTAGCAATGATTTTGTTTATTACAATCCATTCATTCATATACTCTGTCTGTAAACCCCTGAAGTGGTAGGTAGAGGTGTTTTAGTACCAAATTTCGCCCTATCAAGATTTTCGATCCCATTACGTAATAGGGCGTGAGAGTGAGCCTATTGACGTCTAGCGGGCCCTTTGTCTTGGGCTGTAGTTTACTGTCAGATGGAGAGCAACCCTATCCCTCAGTCTCCTTTTATAACACCCATAGGAAGAGCTGGAGTGGTCCTATTCTACTCCACCGGGAACCAACACGGCAGTACAATCTGTTATTTTATTACAATCCATACTTCCATATCCATACTGATATTATAATTGCGAAAGTAACTGTCTGTCTGTATGTTACGCTTTCATGCCTAAACCACTGAACCGACTTTGATGAAATTTGGTATAGGGGTAGATTAACCCTTAACCACCTACCACCGGTCTCTGAGACCGCGACGTATTTTTAAATTCAAATATTTCGATCTGTATGTGTCGTAGGACAGTGCGCGTTTTTATACCTTTTCGACACATCCAACAGTACCTAGCTAGCGATTGGCGAGTGTAGACGTGCGCGCGTTTTGCCAGGGTAAGTAAAAATATTTCGCCTGCGGTCTCTGTGACCGCTCGTAGGTGGTTACGTGATTTTTTTTCGCTCACACGATTTTTTAGTTTTAGTGAGTAGGTCCAGAAAACATAATTATTTTGGTGCCTAATCGTTTCCGCTGGGCATATGTACCTCATATCGCTCGAGGAAGAACATCACAGCATAATATCATTCAGCTCACTCAGAAAAATGTTCATATTCAACGAGAAATCAAGAATTCGTCGTATTCTACAGATAAGTGAAGAACTACCGAGCACATTTGACGTGGAGAAACTTGAAGTTCACAAGACATGTTCCACGTGTGATCCGCAAAAGAAACGCGAGACTGCTTACTTATGTGCCAGGTGTCTATTTGTCCGGAGTATGCAAAAAATATGCTGCACTTGCCGCGAAAAATTGTGAATGTTGGAGGGTTGCAATTTTGTTGATTTTTACGATTAATGTTTATTTTTTTTATTTAATTTAATAGTTAGAGTCCTAAGTTAAAAGAAATATATGAAAAGTAGTTGATTTTTTAAGTTTCTTAATAATCAGATCTCATTACGTAAGAAGAGTATTTTTTATGTTAAAATTACTATTCTTGAAAGATAGTAACATATATCTCAAGATTAAATTATAGTTGATGATTATTGAAAGTTTAAAATAAAAGATTAAAGTTTAAACAAGTATTTTACTCATTTAAATCCTTTTCATACTATATAAACTCGAATTTACGGTGGTTATTCATGAGCGGTCTCCAGGACCGCACGTAGGTGGTTAAGTTCCAGAAATAGGTGGTAGGTAGTTAAGGGTTAAACCATTAAAAAGGACAAAGGCTATGTTTGGTCGCGATAACCGACATCCATGCGGGTAAAGCCGCGGGCAAAAGCTAGTGTTATAATAAAATACACTTCGTTGTCCTAAAAAATTAAATGAACTCAAAAAGCTAACAAAATATTTCTTAAATGTTTCTCTCATAGTTTATTTTAGAATTATGAATCGACAAAGTACTACTCTGTCTTGCTTGTAAATGTTTTTGGTGAGCAATCTTCACAAAATATTTAGTTTCTAATTTGTCATCTCCCAAAAGCGTATGTTATTCAAAATCTATATCTGTCTGCAGATTAGTAAAAGAGTTAAAAGTAAATGAGGAAGAGCTAATTGCCATTGCATAAGAGGATTATTCCGCTTAATTCACTTATGAAAAACATTTAGGGTGATTTATGTAATCTAGACAATGAATTTCATAGTGAACTAGCTTTTGCCCGCGGCTCCGCACGCGTGGATGTCGGTTCCCGGCAATTATTCGAATTTTTCTCTACGTACAAACCTTCCCTGGACTTTCACGAAAAATTCGAGACCGAAATTAGCCAAATCGGTAAAGGCGTTGTTGAGTTATAACATTACAACGAAAAGTGGCATTGATTTTTATATAATACTAGCTTTTGTCCGCGGCTCCGCCCGCGTGGATGTCGGTTCCCGGCAATTATTCGAATTTTTCTCACCTTTTAAACCTTCCCTAGACCTCCACGAACATTTCAAGACCAAGATAAGATAAATCCGTTCAGCCGTTCTCGAGGTTTAGCGAGACTAACGAACAGAAATCTATTTTTATATATATAGATAGATAGATTAGGGCCAACGAAAGACACTACTAACTATGACATTACCTACTTCATTTATAGCAGCATTAGTATTAAGTATATTATTGATGCTTTAAATGAAATAATTTTAAAATATAATGACATCATGTGATTTTCAGATATCGTTCAAACCACAAACCGGACAAAAAGATAAGCTACTTGAAGCAGATATTCAGACGTGACAACAGAAGGGCGACACGGAAATCGAAATTAATAATAGATATATCTATGATCGTATATTGTAAGTTTTCTATTATATTTTTGTGGATAGAAATATACACTTTCTTATATACCCTTCTAAAAATGCCTGTTTCGGTCCCATTAGATAATATATTGCCAAGTACAGTCAAATATAGTCGTACATAATATCCAACATACTGTTTGAAGTGCTTTGCAGTCTCTAGCTATTTTGTCGTGAAGAACTTTTGCTGAGCAATAAGCTAAGAATATTTATATATTACATTACATTTGTAGACATTATTTTTGCAAATTACTTCGCAAAACATGTTCTCTCAAAACCCTAACTGGTTACTACTCAGTCTTTAATCTCACCAAATCTTGTCATTTCAGTATGTCTGTGCATAGTGATAGCAATCGTCCTTGTCTACACCAATCGACCACTCGCTGCTATAATCGTCCTTCACGTGTTAGCCATCTTCACTGTGCTCGTTATGGCTCTACAACCCACCTGCGACGAGGAGTTATCATTCAAAGTAAGTTGTCTACTTAATATTTTACTATATTATTCATTGTAAATAATTATACTTATTAATTTCTTTTCTTACAGACACCTCTAGTCCCTTTTCTGCCTTGTCTAAGTATTTATGCTAACATACATCTGATGGTCGTCCTCAGCTGGCACTCATGGGTTAGATTTGCGATTTGGCTATTAATAGGTTGGTAATAAACTTCTTATTTGTTTGGTTTTCTACACGGTTACCTAGATATTAATATAAGTGATAATTTTTTCAGGTATACCAATTTATCTAATTTGCCTTCGTTGTTACAAACAAAGAGCAGCTAGAACTGATGATGGAGATGATCATGCAAATATGAATGGCAAAAGGGCAACAGTTCAAATAATAGTTGAATCCCCAACACCACCTGATACTGTGTCACGGCAAAATGTTCATGGGAATCAATACAATGATATAAAGGTGTTGACTGATGATATACCTGTTGTACAAACAAAAACAGTTATAAATACACCGCAAACCGAAGAAATAGTCATACAGCATATTCAGTTAGAAAATAGTGCAGAAAAAGAAGCGAAAATAATAGACTTATTAGATCAAGTTCTTCAAGCTGAAGAAGACTCCTATACTGATGTTTTGAGCCTAAAAGAAAGCAAAAGTGAGGACGTTATGTTACTTAGTGATGGGATTGGAGGTGTTATCCCGCACAGAAAATCTCTCAGTGAACTGTCTGATGCTGGTTCAGATGCATCGACGGGTAATCAAGTGTTATCCAAATATGATGTGATCGCTCAAGTCCACAGAGAAGACTTACCAAAACTAAGAGAAGAAGAAGAAGAAGAAAGTGGTAATGACATAGAAGAAGGCATGAACGATTATGATGAAGATATAACGGCATTCAATGAAAGTGATACGAACTCTCGAACAGACGAATCTGGTTATTCTGATACGATAGATAGACCAAACCTGGATAGCTCTATGGAAGACACAAATATGTCAAATATACCTGTACCACCACCCTTTGATGAAAGCTATTTCAAAGCTCCCATTGTATTGAACTTTAAGAAATTTAATACTGTACCTCATAAGCATACCAAAGAAGAAGTTAATGATTTTAGTGAGCCCAGGCAGAGTTCCCAGGCTAATGGTGATGACACACATTCAAATATACCACCACCACCACCTTTTGACGAAAACTATTTTAGAACACCTAGTCCTTTAACCTTTAAGAAGTTTAATACTATGTCTCCAAAACTTTCTACAAGAGACATAGATACAGATGAAGATAATACTGGTGAACCGAGGCCAAGTGTAGTATCTAACAGTTCACAAGGTGACGGCAATATAAGGTTTGGTAGTTCAAGACAACTAAATTTAGCGTCTAAATTAAATGTCATATTCCAAAAAACAATAAACAATGATGATGAGGAACCTAGGGAGAAGAGGAGGTCACAATCAACAGGCAACATTGTAGAAGCAGAACTAGCTGTAGCCGCGAGTAGGGAGCGTCCACAAGTATTCTTAGATTTAAAAAAAGAATTGTTATCTAGAGATAGCTTGTCAAATCTACGGCCAGTAAATCCTGAAGTAGCAATACAGAAGCCTATTGAATCTAAGCCAAATGAACCGGAACCAGAAGAAGAAGAAAAAGTAACTGAAATGAGTAGGAAGGAGTTAAAAAGTAAACTTGAAAGTATATTTGCTGTTGGTGGACCACAGCTTTTAGCTAAACCAAGACTCAAAAAATCTAATTCGGCTACACCAGAGGATTCAATTCCACCAGACTCGTCTAGTACGGAAACGGAAAGTTTGCCAAAACTTCCAAAAGAGAAAAATGATACACTTAAAAGGCAAAAAGAGAAATTCAGTCACGTTTTGAATTCAATTCGGTTAAGTATGAATTATGATGAGAACGTCTAGTCAGTTTTACTACCTTTATTAAATCTGGGAAATAATTTTAATCTGTCTGGTTTGTTCAAGACAAGAAGATTTAATTCTTGTTAAAGGAACACCTTTAACAGAACCTCAGTTATCTAAGCATGATACTAATCTTAAACTACACTCTGGTGTGTCACCATCATTAGATTTTTACTTGCTACATATGATGACTGATAGAGATTGTTAAAGTAACCAACTTCAACGTGACCGATCTATAATTGGAGAAGAAAAAACATACAATACACGGATGTGAATGACTTTTTGTATTTCGGGTATACCTAGTCTTATGTTAAGTGCCTTAAAATTTAAAGAAATATAATTATTCTATGCTTATGTTAAGATAAAATAAAATTTTCAACCTATACAGCCTATAAATACCAAAGCGAATGCTCCTAATATTACAATAGAACTCACCGAATCATGAGATTCTTAGAGATGTATCTTTGGATCCAAAGCAAATTATTTCTTGTCTAACGATATTTATAAATCACATGGTAATTGTATTTTAAGTCGCGGAATAATATTTGCACAAAGAATGTTTGCAAAAAACATCAATGATACTTAGTTAGAAATTTAAGTATTGTGTACATTCGAAATATTGTTAAACCAATCAGGTTCCGTAAGACTGAAGTCGCGTTAATTGTAAACTATTCATTCCTATAATGTTACAGTGAGTAATGTGTGTAAATTTGAATAAAACTATTGTATAAGTATGTCTAGTAATATTTATGCCTTTATTCCCCGCCCACACAGAAACCTGATCAACTTATATACTGACGAACGTAGGAGAATAGCCGATCTCTAAAAAAAAGTCGTAACAGCCCCGAGTGTCCACAATAACTTTTAGAACCGAAGTCACTAATATTCCCTCTAACCCCTCCAACTAAGCTAAATTGCTTGTGCTAGGAGTGGGTTCACGTCGGTAGTGTAATGGCCAGGATCGAACCCGGGACCTCTCGATCGTAAGGCCGACTCCTTAACCACTAAGCTACCTGTGGAAGTCCCATCAAAATCATCGCAGCCAAAACTTCAGCTTTTCAACTATCACCGCATTCTCTTTCTACCATTTTCATCACATATATATTGCACATCAAAATTGTGGACTGACCCTGACTAAACTTTTTCCTTAACCATAAGTAAAACAATCAACTTAAGAACAAGATAAATGTTATATTATAATAACAACAAAGTATATATCGCAAGCAAGTCAACAAGTTTCTCGCTTGTACAATTCTGAGATGTAGTCGTGGAGTTCCATGTCTTGCACGCAGCTCACTAACAGCTCGTCAATGATCTGTTCTGAAACGCTGAAATTCAAAGGTTTCACGTCAAAATTGCCGGAGATGTATTGTGTGATGAGTGATGTGTGAATGATACCAAAGCAAACAGTAGAAATAAATCTAGCGGCTAAACGTCTACAATAAAGAATTTGAACCGACAAAATGTGCCTCTTCAATTTTACAGTCCGTCAAATCTAAGAAGTACCGTTTGACAGTTCTGACAATTGAATGATAGGGATGGGATGAAAAAATCGATTACTATAATATCCGAACTTTAAGAGATCGATTACTATAATATCCGAATTTTAAGAAATCAATTGTTATAATTAAATAAAAGAAATGTTTAGGATATTTTTTTATTCACTACTAGTACTAGTATCGTCGTCTTCGTCATCATCGTCATTTAAATTAATGACCAGTTCATTGTCCATTACATTATCAAAGTGTACGTCTCTTTCGAAGTCGTCCATTATTATTTTCTTTGTTTTTTGTACTACTTTACTCCAATCTTCCTGTGTAACTTGGGCACATGCTTCCTTTAATAAACCTTCCATTTTCTTGACACTGAAGGGTGGTTTTGTGTTGTGTCTTGCTGCATAACCTGTAAAACAATAATGTAACTATTTGATAGCAGACGAAAACCATTGTTTAAATTATAAATGTTAGAAGTACTCGTGTTATTATTATAATATTATAAAATATTACCTTTAACTTGGGCCCAAATCAGTTCAATGGCATTATATTGGCAATGGTACGGAGGAAGTCGTATGACTTTGTGCCCATGCTCTTCGGCCAATTGGTCAATTACATATGTCGGTTTTGGTGGTTTATGCAATTTCACTAACTGTAATAATTCAGCTTTTAATAGTGACATGTCGGCATCCACTCCTTTTCTTTGCAGCCATGCCACCAAATCTGCTTTCTTATTGGCTGACGTAGGTGCTTTATCAATTTGCACAGAGTGGTATGGGGCATTATCCATTATAATTGTGCTGTTAGGAGGGATATTCTGTAATAAATTTAAGAACCACTCTCGGAACCTTACTGCGTCCATTTCTTCATGATACTCTTTAGTGCTTTTGGATTGGAAAGCTAATAAAGAGTTTTCCACGAAGCCTGTAGACGCTGACCCAGCATGGCATATTATGAGGCGTCCACCTTTTCCTATCGGCACCTTCGAGCACGAAGCTTCAGAATCATCAGTCCATGTTTTCGGCACAGAATGGTTGGAATTTAGCCAAGTTTCGTCCAAAAATATTACATTATCCCAGTTTATAATTTGTTTAACTTCGCGCAGGAATGTTAGTCGCTGCATAATTATGTCATGTCGCTCCATAACAATTTTTCGTTTGTCAACTTTTTTGTATCTGAAGCCAATTCCTGTTATTACCGTTCTCAACGACTCTATGCTTCCCTTATACAGCCCGGCATCTTTTAAAGTTGCACATAACTTTGCCAATGTTGGAAATTCGCCTCTTGTAAAATACCCGTATATATGGTTTCTAATAGCATGACTATCGAATTCATCGATGCCTGTCACAGGTTTATTTCTTTTTCGTTTTTTCGGTGTGTGAAGTACGTTACTGTCACTCCCCGAAGGCCCATATTTTTCACTTAATATTTTGCCAACGGTGCGGCTACCAATACCGAGAGCTTCACCGACGCTCATTCTAAATACTCGTGTAATTTCACCACCAATTCACGAGCCTGGCTGTTCAAAGTACGTCCTCTTTTCGACATTATTAATAAACACTTGCTTAGTTCGGAGTCCAGTATAAATATTGCCAAGGTAAACGGATAAAGAATGATCAGTCCAGAAAAGTAATAGCCAAGTCACAAATTGTAAAACACAAACGAGAAAGCAAGTACGCGCACAGTCAGCTTCCAAGATGGCGAGAGACTGCTGACGCCGAACCGACCGAGCGGACCGCGTGCGCTTGTAGTTGGCAGTGTTGCCAGAAAAAAAAAATTGTAGAGACTTGGACACCTGCGATTTTGCCTATTGACCTAAAAATAATTAAATTAATTTATTTTAGGGTATCTGTGTATTCAGTGCATTATGCGGTCGCGCAGTAACGTCGTTAATTTATAACATCAGGCAACAACATTTTTGTGAATGGGTTCTACATACCTTATTTTTATTAGTTTTAGACGTAGAAGAAGACTTAGAAGAAAAAATTGTAATTGTAAAATCAATGGATGTGCTTGTTAAAAAATTTGTTTATTTCTCTGTAATATGCAAACCCATACTATCATACACAAAAATAAATGTAAAAAACACTATCCCTGACTCCATTTACTATTTCGACAGCGTTAGCGCGAGAAACCCCGACTTATTTGGGCGCGAAAATCAAAAATCGACAAATCGCTTTCGACAACTTTTTAAAGAAGCAAATATATTTGATTTATAAATACGTATTTTTGGTGAATGGGTTTTATCTCATATTTTACGATTACATAACTATTTAGTTATGTAATCGTAATATGTGAGATAAATCCCATTCACATGAAAAAATATTTGTTTGGTTGTCAAGTGTAATTTGTAAATAATACATTCGATTTTTCGTATATGTAAACGATTTTTTTGCATACAAGTGTATCCGAAGAGTCGCAACACTACGTGCAGTGACCTAACTACGTAACTTTGTAATGAGGTCAAGAATATAACTATTAGAAATTATTTACTGTGTAAATATGTGTTATTTTGCTTTGTTTGAAAGTTTTCAATTACATTTAGATATTAAGAATTGTACATTTTTAGATACAATAATGAAATCTTTCTAAATTCATGGTTTTATGAAAAAGGTTATCGAAACTGAATAATGTACGTATGAACAAAGTTGTTTCGGTTTGAAAAATATGAAACGTCAAACGGTACCTCTTAGATTTGATGGACTGTAATGGCTTGCTTGTGCTTTGCTATCAATAATTTATCAGGCATATTATATTACTGATTTGAGATTGACATGGTCATTAAACATTAATAGTATAACACTCACCGGGATATTTACCATGTTTATAGTTTGTATTTGGTAACCGATATTTCGGCGCTGTTTCAAGCGCCATGATCACGGATCACACCGAAATATCCCGGTGAGTGTTATACTATTAATATTATATTACTGTTTCTTCAAATCAACGGCTAGATAAGAACCGCGAACCTCAGTAAGATAATGATGATGATGATGATTAAAGATGATAGATTCATCTTTGATAAAAACAATAACTCAGTACTACTCATAGTAAATTCAATAGAACGCGAGTAAAGTTTAGTCCTACAATAAACAGGCAATGTCACCCACATATTGGCTGTTTATTCTAGGAATAAATTTTACTCGCTTTTTGTCAAACCTGTCCTTAAAGGGTATGGTTGTAACGTACCTGCCAATCATCTCCCAAGGCTTCCCGACAGCGCTGTTCGCATACATGGGACTAGTCAGCATGTGTTGGACGAACTTGGTCCTGTACTGAAACATGTTGTCACTGACAGAGTCAGCTATGTTGAAGTTCAAACGGTACTTCTCTACGTCGCGAGTCCCCGACCTCTTCAGGAGGGATTTTGGAACTTTCTTCTGGATAGTCTCTTCAAGGATCTGTGGGAATATCAAATATTTTACTGTTTATACTGATGATTGATGGCACTTGGTGGAATCTGCTACACATATTGAGTAAGATACTTTGTACTGTTCCACTATATTTTATTTTTCACCTGACTGGTTTCGCCTGGCGGCATTCTCAAAGAGAATTTAAAGTAAATTTAAGAATGCCGTGAGGCAAAATCGGTCAGGTGAAAAATAAAATATAGTGGAAAAGTACAAAGTGTCTAACTCAATATATATTTTGCTAATAATTAGCTGAGAGTATATTCATAATATTATTGTGGTAATGTGTGAGGGTCTTATTAATAAATGTCAGGACCCAAGCTAAACTCGCTTGCTAGTTGGTATAATACCTAGTATATGCCAATAAACGAAGCTATGGCTCAGAGCCCTTTTCCTCTCGAGGTTCGGTAAGATGGCAATCATTCAGCTCATGGATCGATTAAAAAAGGGAAAGTGAATCCCGCGCATCGAGATGGAATAAACTTTAAACCAGGTTGATGATACTATCACCACGGACAAGGGTGAATAAAAATAGTTAGGCATTTTATTGGTCCACACGGATTTTTTTTATGAAAAAGAATATTAGAACCGAAGTTACTAATATTCCCTCTAAGTCCTCCAATTAAGGTAAATTGCTTGTGCTAGGAGTGGGTTCACGTAGGTAGTGCAATGGCCAGGACTCTAACCCGCGAGCTCTCGATCGTAAGGCCAACTCCTTAACCACTAAGCTACCGATGCTTCTTCTTATTCTGTTTGGTACAATCAGTTGCACATTACAGCTGTAGATTGCAGGTTAAAATTGCATATGGACATTGCAGTCGTATTTCAGGTAATGCCCCCTCGCTCTGGCTGCTCCACCGCGGCACTTCGTTAATATAAGGGGATAAATTCTGGCTAGAAACTCCTTGTCACTTACTCGAAGCAGCTGAGGAGTGGATGGCTGCGTACGTGGACTCGCCCCGTTGACACAAAGCAGCTGAGCATTCTTGACGCCCGTCGTAGTACGTTCTATTCTGATACTGGAAATAAATTATTTTGATGGTCAGACTTATGGTGAAGATGCAACAGAACAAAGTGCAACGAAATTGAGTTAATCAAATAAATAATACACAACGCTATCTAGACCTATTGTAAGCTTTTATACCTTGTGTTATGAAATCTAGAACGCGGATAAACATACTTATATATATATATATTTTGTAAATACATACATATTATACATAGAAACACCCAGACCAATGCAAATAGCCATATTCATGCATACAAATATTTGCACTAAGCGGGGATCGAACCCACGAATCCTGCGTTCGCGTTCACTACTGCCACCCCACAGAGGCTGTCAAGCGGAGGAGTCAAGGAGTCATCACGCGAGTGACGTAAAACCCGTGTTAGTTCGAGGTGTTCTTAAAAAAATTGGTGAAATGAGACTCATGTTATTGGGAGACGTTAAAAATAAGAGAGGTTGTGAAAATTTGCTAAAGTGAAACCCACGTTGCAAAGTTGGAGTACTTGGAGTAATTAACAAGATACCTGGAGCCCCTAGTTTTAATATACAGTTTCGATACACAGATTATGTACTACCAGCTCCTGCATTCTTTACTGGCGACTGTGTATTTTTACAGGAGAACCTGCAACCTAATACGGCCTCTAGTTACCCTTTCTGAGATATAAAAACATGAGCACATTAAACTAGTTAATTAGTTATAGAGTTAGCTAGTAAATACAAATAGACTTAGTAATTCGAAAATGTGAAAATAGGACGTCTGAAGGGCATACGCAGTCACTCATAACATGGTATATAAGGGAGGGTCCACCCTCTGGGCACGGCGCGTCGTCTAGACGCCTCGTATAAAAACAGGAGACATGAGCATTAGAAGGCCATGTCAAGTGAATGTCATGGCGTGATAAATTGAGCTTATATTGTAAATATAAAAATGTGATGGCTCACTCTTAGATGACCTCATCCCATTAGTAGAGAGCCGAAATTTCGTAAATGATAATTTCATAGTAATTTGTTAGGTTCAGAATGTCCAATTCCTAAAAACGAAATATCATAATGGTACAAAAGGTTCAAATCCCAAAATGTCCAAATTCCGGAATGTACAAATCTCTGAAATTCCAAGTCCCAAATGGTCAAGTCCCAGAACGTCCGAATCTCAAAATATCTAAATCCCAGAATGTCCAATTATCAGATTGTCCAATTCTCAGAATTTAATTTAATTTTTTTTAAATATTTTTTTTAAAGTATATTAGAAGCGAAGTTACTAATATTCCCTCTAACCCCTCCAACTAAGCTAAATTGCTTGTGCCAGGAGTGGGTTCACGTCGGTAGTGTAATGGGCAGGATCGAACCCGGGACCTCTCGATCGTAAGGCCGACTCCTTAACCATTAAGCTACCGACGATTATAAAAATTACGCAACATGTCCCGTTATGTCGTATCATTGTGGAGGCATTTCCATAAAGCATCATTATGGAGGCATTCCATAAGCGCAAAGCGTGAGCGTGCGCGGTGGTGATCATTTGTTTTGTACGAACTTGACGAACAAAACAACTGATCGCCACCGCGCACGCCACCGCGAGCTGAACACATTGGTTTAGTCAAGGCTTTAAAGTCAAAAGTTAAACCAAACAAAGTCAAATCAAACCAACATATTAACATAGGACCGTGGAAATGCGGTTTTAGGTGCTAAAGATAAAATCTGGTAAGATAAGTTACTAATATCTTTCTATTTAACGCTTCGCGTGCTTATTTGGTACCAATCCGTACCTTGTACCTTGGGATCGTGCCACCAGGCATCCCTGGGTACCTACCTGTGGAGGTCAAGGCCACCGATATCAGTCGCTCTGTCATGCTTTGTTTTTAGCATTTCGCTTCCGTGACCTACCTACATTTGTTACACAGAGTCAGAATTTTTCTGTCGATGTTTCTGAGTGTAGGTTTCTTGATCGATTGCCCTATTTATAAACAACTAAATGGATTGCCTTAGTTAAATTGATTTGGAGTACGATTGTCAGGTTTCAGAGGTAATCAAAAATGTTGCTAAGGTTTGTTTTTGACAGTGGGCACTACGGAATCAGGAAAATGTTGATGATACCTCTACCTACCACTTCGGGGAATCTTGAAGCAACTCTGCAAAAAACTACACAGTCTAAATGGAACATCTCTACCTTATTGAAGGAATTTTTACAGCATTAAGTATGCTAACTATACAAATCGAATACATAGGGAAAAAGAATCTTCTCGGGCGGGACTCGAACCCGCAGTCTTTCCCTTACAGGGGGAATGCGTGACCAATTCGGCTACCGAGACACGCCCGATATGATTCAAATTTCCCATCTTATACATCTTTAAGGCGACATGGCGTCATCTACCGATTTTCTTACGAACTATCGGAATCAATGAATGATGTTGCAATCATTTTTAAACATTGATTTTTGATAACTGCGCCCAAACAATTGGGCGTGTCTCGGTAGCCGAATTGGTCAGGCATTCCCCCTGTAAGGGAAAGACTGCGGGTTCGAGTCCCGCCCGAGAAGATTCTTTTTCCCTATGTATTCGATCTCTACCTTATCTTCAGTTAGATATATGTTTATAGTCGGACAGAGAACAGCTTTTAAGTCATTTTGGATCACATGTCGCGGCTTCCACAGAAAGAGATGGATGCAGTTTTCTCACACACAATTTTCCTTCTATTTGGGTCTCTTAAAAATATTATCACCAATTAGTGGCTTGCCCTTCTTCGAAAGTACAATTTTATTTTTATAATCACTTTTAAAACCTTTCTAGTAATGAAACCGTGTTGCATACTTTGAGGTAAATAATTATGGAAACAATTTCAATGAAAATACTAAAAGGTATGTGAGGTGACATTCCAGCACGAGCTAACCCGATGTCCTCGGAAATTAATTTAAATGCACTCGTATTGTACAGTAATTAAACTTATAAATGCTGAGAAAGAAGGTTTTTTAAAAGTAGCGTTAATACTGGTCTTAATTCTTGTACATTGTTATGAATTCGAATCTCCAGTGGTGCGCCTCTCTCCCACAGGGGAAACGCTGCCACTTACGCTAAATCCTGGCTGAGATGGGAGCGGTCCTGAAAGGACTGCTTGAAGACTTTCCATGTCTTCCTCTGACTAGCAGAGGACGGCGAAAAGGAGCAGGAGAGGCCGATGGGGTGGTATGGTATTCATCGAATCTAATCTGAACGTATCGTATAACGTATATATTAACATTCCACCGCGAGGATACATACTTTATAATAAAAATACTTGGGTGTTATTTTTATAATAATTACGGCTATAAAAATATATTCACCGTAATTAAGGTCATTATGATATACAGGGAGCCTGAAGGTATACTTCACTCACTAACACAACTTTAAAGTGTCTATATCTGGAAATTTCTGTGCCTGTGACTTTGTCTGCATGGATAGATCTGGAATACATCGGGAAAAGCAGTACAATGCATAGATCTGGATTTTAATTGGAGTCAAACAAAGGTGTTTAGAAGAGAACAGGTTTCAACGAAGCTTCTGACATAACCGGGATCTAATTAATACAGAATGCAATCCACCATTTGACCTAATGACCTCAGATGTGTTCTTCACAAGTAAACCTCTAGAAAAACATGTGCAACTAAATAGTTTTGGAGCCATAAAGCTGATTGTTTGACGCCGATGACATCAGAGCACAAGGTCGGCCCAATGAAGAAGACTATTATCGCATTATATTCGCGTCACCGTCACTATCTGGATTGAAGGAATTGCATTATACTGCTTGTCTGGGTAATTTACACCCACCAAGAATCAGACAGTTTTGCTTTAACGCTGTTAACTCAACGTCATAGCTCTCTAGGGTAGAGGTAGAGGAAATGGATGAAATGGCCCGCACAAAAGAGCATATCTCCTGTTCGGGCATCAGCGTTCCCTGATGACAGTAAGTAACAGAACTTCGTCCCGCGAGCATTTTCCCAAATCAATTGAGCTCGGCTTTCAGCCAAAACTGTAAGTTAACAAAAGGTTTTATACCTTGCAAGGTTTTTTTTTTATACCCTTTTTTTTATAGTACACGTGCAGGGCTAAGATGTCATCCATTTACGGTGCAAAGTATACCTGCTAGAACCAAGCGTTTCAGTGATTCATTCCTATGCCGCACCACTAAGGCCTGGAATTCCCTGCCAGTTCACGTGTTTCCTTCTTCCTACAGTCCTGGGTCCTTTAAGCGGGGCGTGAAAAGGCATCTAATGAGGCCGTCAAGCTGAGTGCCACCACTGTTAACATGGTAAATGTTTACGATGGTGACCCTCTTTCCGAGACTTTGCCTTTAGCTTAACATCAGGCGAGGTGAAGTCAAATTGACGTGTCCTGTATAAAAAAAAAAAAAAAAATACCACTTAGGTGGCAGACAAGCACACGGCCCACCTGATGGAAAGTGGTTACCATGGCCTATGGACGTATGCAACACCAGGGGCGTTACACTCGTGCTGCCTACCCTGAAGAAACCTTCTAATGCCCCTCTTGAAGAACCCCATATTGTAGTCGCTTGCGAAAACCATGGCAGGGAGTTCATTCCACAGCAGGTGTTACACTGACAATGAATAAAAAAAATTAAGTCCCTGTTGACAGTACTTTATATAAAGTGCTTAAGATATCCCGGCGTATAGTAGGAACATAAAATTCTGTTTTTGAATATCACATCGCATATCGATAAGTCAAATCAAAGGAGAGGGAGTAAGCAGATCCTGGACTTAGATGCAACTGCGAGCAACACTTAGATGATGATAGGTTTATTAGGTACTAATTACCAATGTAACAACTTCTTTAGATATCTTAATACTTGAACATGTATCTTCAAAAAAATTGAATTACACCTATCGAGGTAATAAGCAGAGCACTTGCACATTTTAAACGTAACCACCTTTATGCACCTGTCTTATGCGAATAAACTGATTTCATTTGTTTTGATACCTAAAGGAGATCCCTCTTTCATTACTCACACTCAATCTTAAATAATATTAGCAA
Source organism: Eilema sororculum (assembly GCA_914829495.1). Lineage (NCBI taxonomy): Eukaryota > Metazoa > Arthropoda > Insecta > Lepidoptera > Erebidae > Eilema > Eilema sororculum. The sequence goes on along the minus strand of OU618544.1, from coordinate 1,833,711 downwards.
CCGAATTTACCAATAGTCCCGCTAACCCCTCCAACTAAGCTAAATTGCTTGTGCTTGGAGTTGTTCACGTCAGAAGTATAATGGCCAGGATCGAACCCGGGACCTCTAGATCGTGAGGCTGACACCTTATTCACTAAGCTACTTACGCTAAAGGTAAGAGTAGCCTAAGAAACTGAAGATGCAAATAGTTTAGATTGATAATAATCATGAACCGAACCAGTCTGTGTGAGAATCGTGCTCATTCATTAGAAACAAAAGCAGCATGGGATTTAAACGGGCCTGGGGGTGATCGATGGAGCCGCCTGTCACCCAAGCAGAAGCAGGCCGCGGCGGCGGCGCAAAGTGCGCCTCCCAATACCCGGGGCTAGGTCCCCGTGGTGTCCCCATCTCGAAGTCACAATCTACATATGTGGTGTCACAACCCGAAGGGGGCTATCTTGAAAGAGGTGGTCCTGGGTCTGCCGGGGTGTGAGAGATATGTTTCCTGTTTTCTCACCTCCGGCAACCAAAGACCCAAAGACGGCGTGCGTTTTAATCGGTTCGAGTCCGACATAACCACCTCCACCGGTTCCGTGGGGATTTTTCACACGATAAAAAAAAAGGGTTTTAAACGGAACTACTGCCAATTGACCTCAGACTATCGATAACTGTCAACACCAGAGGAAACTTGGCACCCTATAACTAAAATAAGGATAATTCATGGATTTTAATGAAGAACGAGCCTAATTATACGACTACTTATCATAACAAAGCTATAAAGTGGCGAATACATCCATTGTTATGTGCAGTGGGACCTGCAATGAGCTAATAGCACGTGACTGCGCGGAGAGCACGAATATTTAATGGTAGTTTTATTGTGTAGTAGTTAGTATCTGCTTAAAAGACTATTCCTAATGACCACCACCAAAACTATCACCTTTGGTGGTCTTCTGAATAAAATTACTAATAAAAAAACTCAATAGCTATGTTTTTCTGGACGAGAATGAAATAGAAAAATATCTTGGGACATATTACGCAGCGTCCTCTATTCTCAATGCGGGTTCTAGAATGCGGATGAATACACTTTGACATTTTTTTAGCATAAAAAATGCAGCAGACTTGTGAAAATAGACATTAGATGGAGTTGCACTCAATTGGAAACATACATACATACATATAATCACGCCTTTATCCCCGGAGGGTTAGGCAGCGGTGAATTAACACCTACATTTCACCAATTGTAGTCGGTCCCTGTAATAGGAGTGAGCCTATTGCCTTAATACTCCGGGCACTATTTTTGACTCGAGCCTATATCTGAGGCTAAATCTGGGCTGTACCTATATATCTGTCTGATGTTAAACTGCCCTATCCCTTAGTAACCTATTACAACACCGCATGGGAAGAGATGGGGTGGCCCAAATTCTTCTATGCCGGGAACCTTGCGGTTTTTTTTCAAATTTTGAAATGAAAAACGTGTTTGCACTGGTTCGAAGCCTGATCGTTACATTAAGTGGAGGGGCTAGCAGGAATACCAGTGTTTCTAGTTGGTACCTACACTAAAGAAAAAGATATATTTGTCCCAACTCAGGAGTAACAGTGGTGCTTGTTTAGGAGTACACTGAAAACAATGGGATGTAACTTGCACATGAGCAGCCTAGAATGGCGAGCACGTGATATGTTGTGGCTTCTTCGTGAGCTGTGAGCGTGCCATGGAATGCCATCGAGGGACCCTGGTGATATCATCGGGGAAGGTCAGCGGGAGTTGTGTCAGTTTCAAATGTAGCCTAGAACAGTCTAAACATTAAAAGTTTCTAGAGTATTGATTTTAAAGAAAATATCCTTTAAATAAATAAATAAGTAAAGATACTGACACTTATTTATTATACAGTGTCAGACCGATCTGAATGATTCACCGAACCGCTTGATTCTTGGTTTAGAGGGGAAGTACTATCAAACAATCAAAACAAGTAAATCTTTACTCAGCTCTTAGTATATATGGTGCAATCAATCACTCATCAAAGTAATATAAATTCGATTCCTAATACCACTAACGGGAAAATAATGTTGTCAAATAAAGTCCCAATGATATGCCACTATAATTTAGTTTTTAACATTCTAAACAACGTTATCTAGACCCATGGTAAGCTTAAGCTTAAATTACAATCGTAAAACTATTTTATGATTGTGATAAATTGATTAATAGTAATGTACCCGTATGTATGTACTTGTAAATATTTGCGTAACAATTTATCATTCACTGCGACTTTTAACTTTCAATTGATAAAATACTGAGGTGCTTTCGAAAACTCTGAAACTAAATTTCATGAGCAAGGACTTGCCAATAGTACCTAAAAGTCCCGAAACGGGCGAGCAAGTATGAAAACAATTATTTAAGGTGAAGAAGCGTAAGTATTTTTTTTATAAAAAACTAGCTTTTACCCGCGGAAACATATCCTATGTCCTTTCTCACCCCTATACCAAATTTCATCAAAATGGGTTGAGAGGTTTAGGCGCGAAAGCGTAACAGACAGACATACAGACAGACAGACAATGTTACTTTCGCATTTATAATATTACTTAGTATGGATAGTAGAACCGTAATAACAAATATTCCCTCTGACCCCTCCAACTAAGCTAAATTACTTGTGTTAAGACTGGGTTCACGTCGGTAGTATAATGGCCAGGATTTGAACCCGGGACTTCTCGTTTGTAAGGCCGACTTCTTAACCACTAAGTACGCTATGCCAGGATCGTAGCAGGCGGAAACATGTGTTCTCTGCTTGCATGTATGTACTAAATCTTGTTTACTAAACCTATAAACTGCTTATTACTCTAATAGTTACTCAAAGAAACATTTAAAAATGCACTGAGCATGCATGTAACACACTTTCTTTGACTCCTATTTTTAAATTTTTTTTCGTGTGAAATAGTGGATTCCTCCTCCGCCAGACTCAGGAGGGGAGGTTATATCGGATTCGAACTGACTAAAACCACACGCCGACTGAAGGTCGTGGTGCTAGGCCAAAGGTGAGGTTGTCTACGACATATCCTTCGCACCCCGGCTGACCCAAGGCCATCCCTTACGGTCTGACCCTCCTTTGACTCCAAAGAAAGAAACATATAAGAGCGGGGTGAATTTCCCGGGACCAAGAATTGCGTGGCATCGATGAAATCGGTACTAAATAAAAATCATAGTTATAATGCTCTAACATTTTTTGCTAGTTAGGTGAAATAGTGATCTATGTGGGGCACTAAATATTCTATTAAATAGGATTATAGGTACTCCAAAAAAAAAACAAAATACACCGAAATCTTTCATTGCCGTGTTTGTCCACACGTCACCTACTGTGTCGTGATACCTCATTGATAAAAATCTATTGGTTATTTTTATTAATATCTACCTATTTTTAGTTGATACGTGAATAGTTAAAGTATTGTTACGAAATACATTTATTCAAATATTTATACAATACAACGAATGGTTAAAAAAATACATTTGTCCCAGAACTGCCTGTCATCGCCGTGTTCTAAACATATTTTAGAATATTGTCTTATCTAACGACTTGCGTCCTCCCTTATATGCGCTAAACGTTGCATATTGGTGCCGCCTAAGGGCTCGACGCGGAAGAACGTACACACGTACCTGCGTTTTGGCACCATAGATGTAAGTATACCATTTTTATGTTACTGGACATTTTTTCTTTCATCGCCGTGGATAGGTATAACTTTCTATTTTAATAAGTTATCCTCTTGATTAAACATTTAATAGAACGCCATTTCTCTTGTTTATTTTTGTGAAGTGATTAATACTTCGAATAATTATTAGATTTTTTGTTATTTTATATTTTTGTCTTGTTTTTCATTGCCGTAGTTTCCGTGGTCAAAATTTGCTATGGCAATGAAAAAAAAACAGGGCAATGAAAAAAAAATCATTGCCATGCATTGTAAAACGATTTAGTTTCATTGCTGTGGCCTGATGTTTCATTTCCGTGACTTATGTTTTCGTCGCCATAGTATGATTAGGCATTATAGACATCATTACTTGTTATAAAGGTAGAACTGAATACTAACATTACAGGATTCGAAAACTTTCTGCAATACGATTAAAGATTTGATGAGTTTTTTATTGTACAATCAATTATAAAAAGATGTTTTCGTGTTAGTCTTACAAAATGATGGAACATTTGGTAATCCATCACTCGTTTATATCCTCACACACACGCGCAAACACACACACACACGCGCGCGCGCACGCACGCACGCACGCACGCACGCACGCACGTGCATACACACACAGGCATGCACACACACATACTACAGTTTGATTTTAATAATGGATTGTCTATTTTTAGGATGCCAAGATTATGAAGAAGAACCTTAACCGGTGTGGGCTGTGATTATTAAATTTTGTCTTTAGATTTTTCGCTTCAAATTAAATATTGATGCGTAAATTTAAAAATGTGGTGTACTATGTATGTTGTTTGCATTTACTTTTGCATAATTATCAAAAGTATACCATATTAATTGTTTTATTAATATTATTGTATTGGTAATTTCTTTTTTGTGTGACAGAATTTAAATAAATGATCGGACAACTTTGATTCTATTATATATTTTTGTTTAATTGTACCTACTCCTTTTGCAGATTTTTAACCTATGAAATTTGTATTTATTGTATGTAGGTAGGTATTTAAAATACGTTTTATATGGATTTTTATGTCTGTGGTTGATTCTTTCATTCCCTTGGCATAATTCTTTCATTGCCGTGGACGCTTGTTTCATTGCCGTACACTCATGTATCATCGCCGTGGCATGTAATTTTTAATCTTGTATATCTCGTTAGTTTTTTTAGTTATTTGCTAGATATTAAGCGAGAATACATATAGTATCAAATCCTTTAATTAACGCGATGTTTTTTTATTATAACACTAAAGGTAAAAAAATCCACGGAAATGAAGATTTTAATGGACCTGTTGAAATTCACCCGCTACTCATAATATTTACTTTGAGTTATAAAAAAATACTAATGATATCATAGAATACATTAAAGAAAGACTACTATGTGGGTGTTCCGGAGACAATTTGCCTAAAACGGAGCATGAAAATAGACTACGTCTTCAACAGACTACAAATGACTAATGCGCCCGTGAAACATTGTCAAGTCCAAGGTTTTCGTGGTTAATCACACACATACACACACGCACATTATCAGATTAGAACAAACGGTTAAACAAATAAAAATAATGAGTGTTTGTTTCCTAGAGGAGTAAAAATGTTGTTTTTCCATTAAACGGTAATCTATGGATTATTTAGATAAGCCTAGATTAGTTTATTACGAAGTCCAAGGAAAGAAGGAAAAACACCTTAAAAATTATTCATTATTATGTTTCAGAATTTTAACTCGGTATTTGATTATTTTTTCATTCGTGTATATGTACCTGTGGGTAATTTTGATCGATCAGATAGACAGACAGACAAACATAAAAAAAAAACAATTTTGTTATGATTACTATACACGAAATTATATTTTAGCTTGTTTCAGGCCCGTATTCTAGAATGATACTTAGGCCCATATTGTAGAATGACACTCAGTCTGAATCTCGATTTATCTGAGGACAGATTGTATAGGCAATATTTCAAACTATCAATCTATCTATACTATTTGTCCTCAGATAAATCGCGATTTATGCTGAGTGTCATTCTAGAATGACAAATGACTTAGTCTGAATCTTGATAGTATATCAAGATTCAGACTAAGCCATTAGTCAAACTGAGGAAAGATTATATACACAGATTGATAAATTTGACAGATTTTCTATACAATCTGTCCTCACCTGAATCAAGATTCAGACAGTCTCATTCTAGAATACGGGCCTAATGTTGCAAACAGACACTTAAATTCTAGTTTTTATATTAATTATCGTTTATTATATATGTTTCGTATCCCTCTGTCGGTCCTCATGTGCTTGTAGACAGTAGTACAGGCAGGCAAATATGTTTGTAAACACACACACAGGTTATTTTGACCTAACTTTTTTAACCATGCCCTGTTTACATTTCTAAACTCCAAATTGAGAATTTTTATTAGGGGAGCCATGTGCTTGTCTGCCACCTAGATGGTATAAAAAAAACTTAATTACACTATTCGTACTGAGTATTTAACAGGACACAGATAGGCACTCAAAACAAAACAAAATTAATTGTAGTTAAATCTAGCGCAGTTTTGGACCGTTACGGTGTGGGTTGTGTTCCTCTGTCACGGATCTGAGTAGCTACGCGTTTTGACTGGGCAAACCCACGCCAGGAGCTATTACCATTTATCTGGATTAAGTAATTTTCGTTAAATCGGCACTCAAGCGCACGTTATTACAATTAACTAGAAGTGTTTCCGTAGTAGGCATCTACTAATTTATTATTTTGGAGACCTTTAAGAGGTTAGGAGGTAGCCTTCAATTAGGTATGTGGGATAAAACGATTTAGTAATGAAATAAAATAATTAATACGTCTCTGCCTCTTGGATACGATACTACAGACGTGTGTGTGTAAAGAAATATACCTATGCTAAATATTAACGATAAGTAAGATGATGTGATATATTTCCTGCTGGGATTTTTGCAAGTGACAATATGGGGTTCATCAAGAAGGGCATTAGAAGGTTTTTTCAGGGTCGACAGCACGAGTGTTGTATACGTTCAAAGGTCACGGTAACCACTTTCCATCAAGTGGGCCGTGTGTTTGTCTGCCACCTAAGTGGTATAAAAATTCCTATCATGTGCTTATTTACAATCCCTATTTATGTACTTTTCCATAAATTTATACATACTTAACCTACATGAGATCAAACGACCGTTTAAGACTGATATCACAAACCACACAATACATCAGAGTTCGTCTCGCCACTGAGTTGTTAGGACGAGTCATTTCATTAGTATTCTTTGATCGGAACAGGATTGCATCATCAACCTTCCGACCCTTCGAGGAAGGGAACTGAAGGTTGTCTGGAAGAGATCGCCAAACGAGATAGGCACGAAACATTTGGTTGAGTAATGTGTAGATTACTGCATAACGTTTTCAGGGAATTCAAATATAGTATGATAAATTATATGAAAGTATAAATTTGTTTGTCACGTCTTTTTTTTCGTGCGGAAATCCCCTCGGATACCTCCCCTGCCGGAGCTGGAAGGGAAGGTTAAGTTGTACTCGAACCGACTAAAACCGCACGCCGACTGTGGGTCGTGGTCACGGAGGACAGAATATGATTAAGTAACGGAGATGCCCCATTGATATTTCTCCTAATAAAAACGCGCGCCGAATGCGGGTGGGAAGAGAGACGCGCGGGGTGTCAAAAGTCGAAGGACTTCATAGGTATAACGTTCCTACCGAATGAGTTCATTTCACGTTTGGATGGCACGCGACTCGATTGCCTTGCAACAACTCCGCTATCATTTCTTTCTCCATGGTCGTGGTGCTAGGCCGGAGGTGAGCTTGTCATCGACATATCCCTCGCACCCCGGCTGACCCAGGGCCATCCCTTACGGTCTGGCCCTCCTCGGGAGGGGGGACAACGGTGTCCCCGTTGTTTGTCACGGCATATTGCTCGAACCAAATTTAACTTGGACCTAACTTGCGAGATATAAAAGGTCCTGCCCCGCGCGAATTGTTTTGTATTAATCTATGCTTGGTAAATTTGAGCCGTAGCACCCCGTGATGTGCGAACAGTGTACTGCGAAACGTGTACTGCGCACATAGATCACATTTTAGGTGCAAGATATATGGTATGGTATGGTATGGTATAATTGGGAGAGGGTTGATTCAAATTCCACTCAGATTATAATTACAGTTTGTGTGAAGTACACAACTGACTGACGGTCCGTTTGGATATTAAAAGTATTGTCTGATATTGTATTTAAGCACTAAGGTATAAAAATATAATATCACCAGTTAATATTTAGCCGGGGTAGGAGTGACTCATGTTTTGAATCGGCATTTCTTATAACTAATCTCCAATATCAGATTTGCACCAAAAAGCCCACTAGGTATATAGCCCCAATAAAATCCGCCCGTATTCTAGAATGACACTCAGTCTGAATTTCTATTTAGCTGAGGAGTGTTTGTATAGAATATGTGTCAAATCTGTCATACAATCTGCCCTAGCTAAATCGATATTCATCTAAGTGTCATTTTAGGAAGCGGGCCAAATGTCAACCTTACCTTACAAGTCAGTATATATACGGACGAGGCTCTGGCGCAGGTATACCTAGTTTATCTCTACCGATTAGGTGTTCAGACGGCACTCATGAGCCAACTCAAGAGGAGAAGAAGAAGTAAGCGGATTTCAGAAACAACGCTGACGATGATGATACAAAATCCTACTATGGTTTCTCCAAGCGACTATTTTTTTATAAAGGACTCGTCAATTTGACTTCAACATTTACCATGTTAACAGTGGTGGCACTCAGCTTGACGGCCTCATCAGATGCCTTTTCACGCCCCGCTTAAAGGATCCGGGACTGTAGGAAGAAGGGTTCTTCAAGACTGGCATTAGAATATGACGCCCCTGATATTGCACACGTCCATGGCTACGTAGCCACTTTCCATCAATGGGACTAAATGCTTGTCTGCCACGTAAGTGGTGTACAAAAAAATTGGCGGCATATTATCAATACCAAAACCGTTCGTAAGTGTTACACCTAATGCGATCAAGTGTAGTTAATTAGTCACACCGCTAAAAAAGGAGACGATGTAGGTGTGACTACACGACAAGCGATCACCCACTGTCTCTCTCTTAGTCATAGTGTTGGAGAGAGACGGTGAGACATTTGCGCCCGTTACTTAGATAGTTAATGAAAGTCCGTAAGAGGAGGTATTGGTAGCGTTGAATCAATTTGTTCGCAGTTATTTTGGGACTTGAGAAGATTATTTTATTGATATGATGATACGTGTCGAGTTTAAGCCTAAGTGCATGCATATATTTTAGTAAATCCCTAATATTATAATACTGCAAAAGTTAGACTTTTTTGGTGCACGTCAATATATGACTTCAAGTCGCCTGATAATAAGCTGAAGGAAAATTTAATTAGGGTACTGCTACAAGGTCTAACAGGTGGTCATAAGTATGAAGGCCTGATCAGGTGCTTTTTCACACTGCGTTTTCAAGTATCCGGGATTGCAGGGAGCAAGAAACACGTACGCTGGTAAACAGTTTCAAGTTTTTATGGTACGGCTAAAACGGACGGATGAATTTGGTGAAAATGTTATAGGTACGTAAGGAAAGGAATAACTGCTACCCCCCTCTTACCGAATCTCAATTTCATAATCCTTAACTTACATTGTCATAACAAATTATGTTTTAAAATTTCAAATTACCTGAAACACCTTACCCAATTTCGTCACCAGCTTCGACCAATAGATCAATAACCCATATTACCATATACAGCAAAACAGGACATGTTAAATAATTGTTTTGCCAACCGTGGCCAATAAAAATTCTAATCTTTTTCGAGACCATGGTCATGATTCAGTTTGCCATGATGCATGCAGTTTACATTAATGTGTGTATTGAAAAGTTGGTCTCGTTTTAGCATTATGTGGTAAGAGTATATTCGACCAGCATTTTGTTCAGTATCTCACTAGTCATGTACATGTCGATACCTCCTACGTAAGTTGTTGTATCTCTAAAACTGCAATTTTACAGGAGAGCGAGTTAAAGATTCAAATTGGCCTAAAAACTGCATTTATTTATGTAGCTTTGTAAAACTTGGTATATGAATGTATTGTATGGTATTCTTGACTATGTTGAAAGATAATTAAGAAAATATTATGAACTTTTTGAGATTTGGTGCTTACAACACTTTACTGCGGAATACAGACTGTGCCAGCTGTGGTATTTCATACTTACAACATTATACTGCGCAGTCTAGATTTCTTCAGTTGTTGTATCTCATACTTACAATATTATACTGCGGAGTTTACATTACGTTCGTTGTTGTATATGATAGTTACAACAATATACACTGGATTTTTTTATTTTAGTCCAATAGTATGTGACATTAACAATATACATTGAACACAATTTTGAGTAAGCAATATTACTCAGGAAATGAAAAGTAATATTGTCAAAGCCAAATTATCTTTTTTTTTAAAGGAAACAACATAGTTAATACTGGATAAGGGTTTTATTAGAACTATTGCACAAAAACTACGTTTTAAAATGTTTACTTCTAAAACAAGTACGTAATGTATTCAACTATTAGGTAATAATAGGTAGGTAGGTATGTAATATTATTTTTAAGAAATATAATGATAATAACTCACTATGATATTTGAGTAACATAACAAATTCTTCTTTAAAAATAATAAAATTACAATAAAATCGTAAAAAACCAACAGAGAGGATCAATGGCCTTCTTTGTTTGCCAAATCAAATAACGTAAAATTAAAAACTGATAACTTTCGCTTATAATACAAAATATTAATTGGCCATGCGGTGCATTAAGAATCTTTTGAAAATCATATGTAGCGCTAACAATTTTACCTTGGGCTTTCAGTTTTGTCAGACTTCATGAGTTGTCAGGATAACTTCTTATTTGAGACATGGTTTTCATGATCTGCAATCTGTTGTTCATTTGGACTATGGATATTTTAAAAAATATGGCATTGATCGCACTGATCTTTCTTAGGGATATAAAAACTGAGCTTAAAGTTTTCATTTGCAATATCTCGATATTGGCGTTCGGTTTCAGCTTTACATTTCAAATAACTTATGAAAATTTAAGTCTCCATCTAAATACACTTTGTTTGACCTTTGCCTCGTATAATGAGACTCAACTGACTGCAAACTCTTGATACGGTCACACACACTGTTTTTAAGACTACCAGTTAGCTTTACTGGATGGTTTGGGTGTTTTCCTCTTTGATCTGGAAATAATACTCCCGTTGTCTTGTCCATCTTTTCTAAAGATTTATAGTTTGACATATTGCCTATACAATAATTCACCAGAAAAATCGCGATCCAGGATGAGTGTAATTCTAGAATACGAGCCTATATCTGAGGGTAAGTCTGGAATGTATAACCTAATCACTGACGGACAAAGTGCTTATAAAATGTTTTAATGCCCTCTTCATTATATCCCACTGGTAACTAATATTGTAATGTATACTTACGTCTTGAAATGCTATCAGCATACACTCTACGTTTATTTTGCTTCGTTACTATGTTAGCCACATACTTCCACTGCTTTCTCGATTGCCTAAATTCCAAAAACTGTCAAAAATCTTTCTTCGCTTAATTTATCGGAACATTTTTTCCGGCAGGAACATGGTGGGCCCATCTTTCTACTTGGTTGCATTGAACCTTTTCTTGACACATATTCTTTTCATAAATTACGCAAGAACTTTCTCTTGGTATCGATCCATTCATTAAAATGTATTTTTCTTACATTACCTTTATCTTTCCTTAATTGACGACGGCGGTTGGCGGTTGACGTGCTTGGACTATTTGAATTATTTGATAGTGGACTATTGTTCACTGTTGTACACGTTGAGCAGCTAGAAAGCACTGGTGAGGATTGAGGTGAAATGTCAAACGCCGATATATTTTCCTTTTGTATATAATATGGGCAAAAATCATTATCACAGTCGTAATCCAAATGATTGATACTTCAAGAAGGGGAAGGGTGCGGTGTCTCATTATTTTTTTGTATTAGACTCTGTTTCTTCTTCTGATATATTATCAAAGATGTCACTATCTATCATATTTGCTAAAGTATTCATTTCCGATTCATTGAAACTTATTGGAAGTGGAGAAAACTAAACGAAAAAGAAATTTTACTGTTAGTAAACAAGCAAGCATTTCTAGTTAGTAAGCGAGCAAAGTATTGCTCCGTTTAGGGCTCTATGTCAGTCAGATAGGTAGACAAGAGCGCTTTAAATAGTTTCACATAGTATATAACAACATTAAAAAAATGCTTTATGTTAAGCATTGAGATAAAGCAAGAAAAAAGTAATAGGTACAAAAATATAGGAAGTCCCGGCACTCGAAAGCTGAGTTTTGAATAACGACTTCTGAAGTAAAATGTTATTTTTACTACATGCCACATTTATTTTAGTTTTATTCCAACGTAAAATATTGTATGTTTTATATACAACATTTTATAATGCACGCTCAGCAACGTAAAATATTGTAAGTACGACATACAACATTTTGTAATACACGTTGAACTACGTAAAATGTTTTATGTATTACATACAACCTTTTTGAATGTAAACTTAACAGCGTATACAGTTGTAAGTAATCTTTACAACATTTTAGGTTGTAGTCGGCAAAAATAAGATATTATACTCAATAATGTATAAGAAATAATATAATAAAGTACCTTACCAGTGATATTTCGACATGCGTGCGTTCGTCTCAATGTCCAGCGTGTTCTGTGGTATGTAGCCGATACAACTCGCGAGCGCGTGATCCTCCCTGCCCTGCACCCCGCGTAAACTATTGCCAAGAACTATACAACGTTGTAGTCCGTTCTCGTACAAAAGTTACAACGATTTACGTCTATAAAATGCTTGATAAAACAACATTTTTGTTATTTTTTCACTTTGAATACGTAAATTACAGCAAAATAAAGCTCTTTTTTAGTAAAAACGCTAAATGACATTTTGTGGGATACAACAACTTACGTAGGAGGTATCGATGTTATGGTGAAGGTAGACAGCAAAATCCTAGTCTACTTACTAGGCAGGGCTACTAGTTTATTAGTATCCTTGGGGCCTCATTGAGACCCAAGGTGTCATCGCCAGCAAGCTGGCACACTATTTGATGGACGAGGTTGGGAGGTCAGGTTGCGGATGCCTCCGATAAAATCAGTATAAGCCAAACCAAACGGAGTAAGTGGATCCAGGCACCGAAGTGATAGCCTTGGATGCAACTGAGAATAACGCTAATAAGATGATGATGGTATTCAGACCATAAGTATCAAATTATCCTGTATTGTGTACTCCAACTACTTTAAGGGAACAATCGCGGGTTCGAGTCCCACTCGAGTGATTCATTTTTCCTGATGTATTTGATCTCTAACTACTACTTTAGATATACCAAGAAAATATAAAGTTACCCTGTCGTATCTCCACTGCACAATTGTTGCAGAAGCCTCGTCACCTCACACCGGTCAGCTGATCTGTTTGACTGCAACAAAAATTAATAAATTTTAAAACTGGTTCTTTACAACCAGTTCACTTATTTATAATTTCGATTGAAATGTTTGAGAAGTGAATTGAACAAAGGCAGGCAATGTTGAAAGATGTTGCGCCAACCCCAAACAAAATCACGATTAAAGAACAGGGTACGACCTAAAATAGGTAGCTGGGGTAGACTGGATGCGGAAGGTGGAGGATCGAAAGAAATGGCACACATTTGGAGAGGCCTATATTCAGCATTGGACTTCAGCGGACTAATTAATTAATTGACAAAACAGGGGTGGATATGGAAAATGGTGAATTCTCAGAATTTCAAGATTTCCATCTCAAAGAAAGCCCTAAAAAAAATCCGCTCCAATTAACTGCTATCATATACACACACGAAAGATTCATACAACATAGGACGAATGCATCAATTACGTCATTGGCGATAACAAAACCGGCGTGGCAGGCGTTTTTGCGACGACCGCGACCCGCCGTCGCTACCAGTCCGCGACCTAACTCCGAACTGGAACGTTGTGTACCACGGAACCAAAAATAACACCATGGTAAGTGTTTATGAAGTTGTCTCCTAGTACTTACGACTTTAGTACATTTCAATTACGTACATCTACGATCAAGCGTGTTAATGTGATCTGGTGTTAGGAAATTCTAAGTTTAGACTTGACAAAATCTGTGAAATTCCAGGCGGTGATGTTTATATAAACTTTATAGGCTGATCTTGAAAACTTACTTTGATCGCAGTGATGTTATTTTTATGTGGAAAGTTTAATTTGACAGTGATATGTATCGGGTTTTTATTGTAGGATTAATTTAAATGTTACGGTGGTTTTGTGTCTGAAAAATAAAGAGCGCGTCTGATGTGTTAATATTTGAATTGACATAACAAATTATGTTTGTTGTAACTATTGAACGATTGTGCATTACTTTATGAAGGAGCTTGATAAGTTTATCTAATTTTATAAAATGATACACATATTTTTTTCAGTCTTGTTTACATTATTTTTGACAACAATACTGAATTCATTCTCAGGCAGTGTTTAAATGAGTATTTCCTCCGATTTCTCATACGTTGGTCGAACTAGTGTCAACATACTAAATAGGTACTGTGCGCTCATTGATTGAAGATGATTGATGATCAACAGGCAGCTTAATTGATCGCCTGTTGGTCATCGTTCAGTATTTTGTTGTGATACTAATTTGATAAACATTCAAAGTTTCGGGGCATGGGTTAGTTTTTATTTTTGCTATGCATGTCTTTTGTGGTTTGTATTGGTTTATGACTTGTGACAATCTCATTTACACCGGTCGCTAGGATAGTGTGACAGCAATAAATTATATTTATATTTTCGAACACGAAATGTTTTCTCGAACGATCCGTTTCAATTTCTCTTAATTAATAATAATATACGAAAATAGCTTTGTTTGTCTGTCTTAACTTTTATAAACATTAAAAATTTAGCTTATTATTATCTGAACAAGGATATTTGACACTGTTTTGAAACATAATCTGCGGTAGCCTAGTCCATTACCCATAGCTAATGGACTGCTGAGACGAGGTCTCGGGTTCGATCCCAGGTTTACCATGGCACACACCAATGACTTTTCGATGCTTTTCGAAGTTATGTGTGTATTTATCACAGGTTTATAAGTGCCCGGTTAATGGCAATAGGCTCGCCACCTATTACATTAGGACCTAAACATAAACTGGCGAAATGTGGGTGCTAGCACCTCTGCCTACCTCTTCGGGGAATACAGGCGTGAGTTTATGTTATGTTATGTCATGTTATTTTGAAACATTACAATGTGAAATTGAGGGCTTCCATACAAGCAGAGCTGTGAAAAGTAGCAATTTTGCTTCTTTACTGAAACGGTTTATAAATTCCTATAAAGAAATAGTTATCTAAATAGTACCACACTTATTGTAACAGAAGCTAAAGAATGTATTTTGTTTTCCATTCTTGGCACATGATATACTGCACATGTCTAAACGTAATAAAAGATTAGACGTTCTTAATCTATATTGAACTTTAAATCTTATGAATAAGGAGATTAATTGTTAATTCCACCATTTATTTATATGTTGAAAATATATCTACTGAATCTACTTGTACAATAGAGGTCACTTTCCTTTATTTGTTGAATAGAATTCATTGTTGTTTACTGAAATGTTTTACTGTTATATTTTATTGTAATCACTGTTATTTATTTTCGTCATTTTCATCTAAGAGCTGGTAATGTAATAGCCAAGATCTTGGAAGTTACAGTTGAATGGATAATGATTCTAATAACTTCTATGACATTGAGACGTGTGATATATATTCCTAGCACAGCTATATTATGCTTAGTTAGTGATCGATCTACTATCGATCATATTTCTAAAGTAAAGAAAAAGAAATAAAAAAAAACATGTTCAGTATTATTCCATTTTAGTCGATTTCGGGGTTTTCGGGGGCCCGCAGCCTGCTTCTATCCTCACACACTTCACGAGCTTCGTCTACTGTCATTAAACATTTCATGCAAGATCACCGGTTTCGAGTGCTTTGACTCTTTTCATTAGTTAAAAAAACTTAATTTAGACTAAATTCCAGTTATAGATACTTGTACAATATTTCTAATTTATCAATCAACTGTTCAAGACTCATTACGTAAAAGAACTTGTGTTTTAAAATTAATTAGTATGCATAAGATAGTTTCGTTTTGTTTTAGTGGGGCTAGGTATAATGTTTGGTGTTTCTACCTTGTGGTCTATTTACAACAGGTTTACTTAAACTTATTGTAATGTTCTGCTTGAGTCATAGCCTGTTTGACAATTTCATGATGGTCATTAACTTTTAAATTTATATCTGCACTTATTTCTATTTTCTTTATGGAGCTTGTTGTAGACAGGTATATATACATACAGTCAGTATTATTCACTATTGCGGATATGCAGAGAAAAGGCTTTTGCATTTGCTACAGATATATGACTATCAAGAACTAAAACAATATGTTTTACATTATGTTTATCAATGACTATTTTATTTATCCTTGATCTTGGGATAGATCTTTCACATCTATTCAATTTACAAGTATTTTTTACTAGCTCGCTACCTAAGAATGCACTTGGCTTAATCCTTCTTTAAACGTTTTATGTCCTTTCAAAGCGCGTCACTTTTGTTTGTTTTCGTGGAAGTGTATCTTCAATCTCTTAAATTGCATTGATATTGCTTTATCTTACTAGTGTTTAATAAGAACTGTTTAGTTGTTTAAAGAGCTCTTGCAGTAGCAATGAATAATAGTAGGAATGTTATTTCTTTACTTATTTAGTTCAATCGTTGTTGATTTTGGCAAATATAGTAGCTAGCGCGTAGGTAGGGTGTGTTCTATATCAACAACTTTATTAAATTTTTATAGTGTATTTTCGCTTTAAAACAAATTACTACAGATACGTATTTAATGACTATACTATAGTGATAGAGGTATTTAGACTACGTATTTCAAACAATTTTTGAATGGAATTAGGTAACTCTCGGTTTTGTTAGCGAGTATGTAAATTTATGACTTTTATCAGGATTAGGGTGATGTTACGATTTTGATTAAATTTGTTTTCCGTTGTTTTCAGTCCAGACCCGTTGTATATGAGGTGAGTCTTAGGGTTCTGGGCGTAGATGAAAAGACGGAACCCTTTAAGTATCACTCTCGTGTCTGTCTGTTTGTTTGTTTGCCTGTCTATATGTTGCACCATATTTTAATATCGACTTCAAAAATCAGGTCTTATATCTAATACGTAATTATGTTTGTTTCCGATTTTCTTATAATTTCTTGTTAATATACATATACCTAGATTACAATTTCATTTTCAAAATGCAAGCCCTGAACCCTTCCATTTATTAGGTAATCTGTGATGATAGGTTCTCCCACGATGTGATTTCTAACCAACCCCTTCAAACGTCCTCTGTCCTTAGCGAAATAATCGGAAAAATAAAAGATATAGTAAGTAAGTGTTCTCCTTACGACATGGATACTACAATGAAAATTACAAAGATAACTGACCGATAGCAAATAAATAAACACCTCGTGATAATACTGTTAGCATATAAAGTCGTGATCCCTAGCTGTCGAAAACACTTACGATCATCGGCGTCGATACGAGTAACCAATACACTTCTAAATGGTGTGTTCACTATTGGTCTAAATATATAATCGTTGAAGCAAAAACGTACTCTATGTAGACTAGTAAACAAGCAATTTAGTACAAAAGTGTCACAGTTCGCGTTGCAGGGAAGCGGAGAGGAGTGCGGGGTGAAATGATAAAATCACACGATAAGTTATATTAAAAAAGGTGCATAAATAGGTATACTAGTTACTTACCTAAACTTTCAAATAAGTAATATACATTTTCAAATATATCACACGCACAAATTTCATAAAATAAACGCGTATTTACTATTTCAAATTGTTGCTAAGCCCGAGTTTTCAATGGGATGTGGGCTCAGTTGACCATGAAGGGGATATTTTTTTAGAAATGCAATAAAATTCCTTTCTAAGCTGAATACTAAACCGCTCGTAGAACCGTCTTGGATAGTTAAAACTCTTGTTTACACATCATGCAGCAAAGTTACTGATATTACCGTCATGTCTAATCAAAAGGCCATACTCAAAATTTAACCACAGGATCCAAATCTCATTTTATACTGCAGACTAGTGTAGATATTACATCGTCATCGCTGAAGGCCGACACTATAAAGTTGGAACTACAATAATGAACATCGAAATAGTTATAAATACCCACTGTTTACGAGCCGAGTGCAAATCCTTCCGAATTTTAATGGACATCTGCTTAACTCTGCAACTGACATTAGTGTTCAAAACGGTTATTTCTTGCTGCAAATGTGTATTGCGAAATGATATTCTTGTGTTGAGAGACTGTTTGTGAATATGTCCTACAATCAATAACAGATTTAGACGGTTGTAATCGTATAAATTCGTTGTGTTATAATGTTCCTCCATGTTCCGAATGTATTGTCGTTCCGGATTTGTCTTCATTTTGATCAAAGTTAAAACTGATGAAATCAAATCATTTGCTCGATCTGCTGACCTTTTATACTTTTTTATGCCCTTTTTACCCATCGTGTAAATAATTCATGACTATATAATAGTAGGTAGAGAAAGAAATTCCCTTCGAAAATTAATTATTCTGCTTAAATGGTCCTAGGTTTATTATTATGATATGCCAATAGTGTTCTAATACTTTGGCTTTTTAAATGTTATATTTTTATTCTTAAGTTGTTGTAAATGATGGTCCAAAAATCAATATAAGGATTATTCGTTTGTCGTCGGTGTTATGTTCTGGGTCGGATACCATAGTACTATAAGTCATTTTAATTGCAGTTGCCATTCAAAAAGAAGAAATCACCTTATTTTTTTTACAATTTGCTATAATTTTTAACCCGTAACAAAATATTTCCCGAAATTTTCACGTTCCAGATAGAATTAAATAACTTGCTAATTCTGAATTCGGGACACCATTATGAGACTGACACTTTTGACTGGCATCTCACTCTATAAAACTGCGTGAATAATGGATGCAAAAACAGCTGTTTGGATTCTGAGAATGATCGCAGTTTTGTGGAAATGAGAGGAAAAAGTAGTAGGTAGATAGATATTTAAAGACTAAGTAATTTGTATAACGATTGTCAGAATTTTTCTTTATTTTCAAGTCAATTGAGGTCATGACGAATTGCTTTTTATTTCTCGCAATTAGAAGTAAGTTGTGATTCTTTGTGGAAACATAACTTGTCCACATGTGATTTTATTTAATGTATTTGCCCAAACCGAAAAACAAATTGGATATTTAGCTAGCTTGAAATGTAGAATTTGAATGTAAATTATGAAGAATTGAAATTTCTTTTGATTTGATTTGAAAACCCGCGAGGTATAGTTACTCTAATAATACCTAATTTAAAAAAAATACAAATTTTAGTCTGTTCATTCCTAATTCATGCGCTGTCGCACTATTTATCCGATGACGATAAAACTTTATCAACTTATTAGCTGCACATGCGAATGTTAGGAGCATAATTTTTGAACACGGTAGAACAATGAAGCTGTAATCGAATCAAGATTTTTACGACATTTTCGGGACGGTTCACCAAGTGTACTACAAATTCATCAAAACCATGATACATCGGTAACAAGAATACATTCTCACCTCGCACCGCTGACCGTCGGCGCGCCAATATAAAACGTCTCTATATCCAGAGCGTCCCACTCGCCGCAATTATTGCTGTTGCGTGAATTCTTTATGCTACTATGAAAATAAACGTAGCAGAGAATTATAAGATGCGTACATTTATTTATAAAGTAGATATTTGGTCCCACTAAGATCTGTGCAGTTCGAGGTAATGCATTAGAGTTTTTTTTTACAAATTTTCCCTCTAACCCCGCCAAATAAGCTAGTTTGCTTGTGTTACGAGTGGGTTCTCGTCGGTAGTGTAATGGCCAGGTTTCAAACCCGTGGCTTGTCAGGCCGATCCCTTAGGGCCGCTGCACATCTAACGCAAGTAAAGGAACATGCGTCGAGCGTAAGTCGTGAGCGATCATCACGCAATAACGCATTATCGGTTAATTGTGAACGATTGAATGTTTCCGTCAGATGTGCACTGACCCTTAATCACTAAGCCACCGACGCGACCGACCGTAAGTCTGGTTAGGCATTCCTTTCGGATTTATAGGGAAGGACGGTAATCGCTCCCATAAAAGTATAATAAGAGGAATAGGTGAGCGGAATTTAGGCTCTGAAGCTTTGGTGAAAAAGTGGGGTTACCGCCGTGATGATAATGATGAAACTTTTAAAATCTAGATGTCAGAATATCAAGACGTCAAATAACGTCAGTGTGATGATTGTTTTATTATGATTCCACCAAAATACACGAAACACAAACAAACTTTATAACTGAAAGATTATTGGCTACAATTTACATTAAGAACATACTCGTTGTTTATGCTAATGTTTGTTTTTCAAACGTAAACGAAATTTACCTACCATGTAGATCGCAACTAAAAATGCTTAGATAACGTTCCAAACACTAGAATCCTATCAAATATTGTAAGGCTTTTTACATTGAAGATTTTAGACTAGGTATAATGTTCGACGAAGAAATCATTGTACCTAATTGGTTAATTTGTAGTACATAGTTATAATAGATATATAGATAGATAGATAGATAAATCTTTATTGTACACCAGTAATACAGTAAATGTATGGACAATACATGACATTATGTACAAATGGCGGCCTTATCGCTAAGAGCGATCTCTTACAGGCAACCTATAAGATATATAAAAATAGAGCGTTTATCTGTTATTGACAATCATTATTGTCCATTTCTCGTGTGGAAATCGCCACTGATAGCACGGAGAAAATATTCTAACATATCATCATCACTTGTATAAAGCTAAGTCGCATTCCGCGTCTGTCCGTCCCTATGTACGCTAAGATCTATAAAACTACGCAACGGGATTTTGATGAGGGTTTTTTAAAAGATAAAGTAATTCAAGAGGAAGGTTTACATGTATAGTAGAGAGTGCAGCGGGAACGGGATCTGGTGGAAAATTGGCGGAGCGAAGTTCACCGGGTCTACTAGTTATTTTTACCCGACTACGGCGAAGCCAAAAGGAAGGTTATGATTTTGACAGGCTATGTATGTATGTATGTATGTATGTATGTTCATTTGTTCCCTCATAGCTCCTCAACTACTTATTAGAACTGGACTAATGAGGTATCGTTACAAGCGGCTTGATCGTCCGATGGTTATAGGCTATATGACGTGTCACTCAATCTTGTGTGGCGCCCTCTAGCGCTCATAAAGTACTGTGTTAAAAAAATAATTTGAGATAAATATGCCGTGTTTGGTATCAAATGAAAGTGCTTAATGAGCATATTTCAAATATGTATAAATTATTAGCTTTACCTTGCCCAAAAATAATTTAAATAAAAAATAAAGTTTAAAACTAAAACCCGACTACCGAAAAATCACGCTCTAAACAGTGACAAACAAGAAAATATCAAGGATAGCCGTGGTCGTATGCCACTTACTCTAAGAAAATAATACATTCTAGGGAAAAGTGGCATACGACCACGGCTATCCTTGATCTTTTCTTGTTTGTCACTGTTTAGAGCGTGATTTTTCGGTAGTCGGGTTTTAGTTTTAAACTTTATTATACAAAGCTATTAAAACCTAGAGCAGCTAATGCTATGCATTATGGAATACGGATGAACATAATTAGAAACATTGTTTTGTTAATAAATATACATAGAGACACCCTGTCACAGTTAACGGCTGTATATAGACTTCTCCCAATGCGCGCCATTATGCACCCGCCTTCCGCATCAACTACAAACAAATATTTGCACTAATGGAGAATCGAGCCCACTGCCTTTGATTCAGTAGTCGAACGCTCTAAACTGCTATGCCACACACACCGCCAACGCTTCAGTCGAGGACGCGGCCCCATAGTCAGTTTAAATAGGTGTGTTATCACGGTTTCAATTCACCTGAAATTAGTTAGTCACCCACTAAAAATAATCGCGTTGCTAAACTACTCGAGTTCGTACACTCATCGACCGTTAGCCGAAGACAGAATATTATGAAAAATATTCCGTACCTAAGTACAGTCACGAGCAATAATATATATACATTGTCACATTTCCTAAAATATGTAAACTTGTGCCGATCCAGAAAGAAGTAAACGACAATTTGTTCTAAACGAACTAACCATTAAACGATGTCAAAACAAAGTATACGTTTATTCCACATTAATATAACCGAAACAAATTCATAAATAAATTCACACGCCGAATATCATATAAAACTATTCGTGACAATTTCTATAAAATGTAAACAAATGTACACATGTAATAGGCATTGTCACTGATACATATAAATGATATTGGAATTTTTGCATTAGAATTTTGGCATTAGAAAGATGTCGACGTACAAAGAGCTCAAAATGATCTTAATTTACTTTTTTGACCCTCTTCCAGTTGACCGATTGTTCTGATATTTGGTATACACCTTTAGTTCGGACAATAATCCATACTCTATACACTGATTTTGATGAAATTTGGCAAAAATAAGGGCAGATTAGACCTTGAGAAAGGACATAGGCCATGTTTGGTCGCGATATCCGACATCCACGCGGGCGGAGCCGCGGGCAAAAGGTAGTACCATATAAATCAATAAAACTGTTTGATTTGCTAGTAATACGAGAGTTTCAAGATCATTTTGAGACTTATCGTCAAGATATTTATGACGCTGAATCTAGCACTGCCTCGCGGTTTCACCCGAGTTAGTCCCAATCTCGAGGAAGCTTAGTGATACAAGTAGACTATGTTAGGGGAATATAGTATTCTTTTGATGATTTTTTAGGGTACCTCAAGAGGAAAAACGGAACCGTTATAGGATCACTTCGTTGTGTCTGTCTGTCTGTCTGTCCGCCTGTCGGTCTGTCCGTCTGTCGGTCCGTCTGTCCGTCAACCCCTTTTCCTCAGGGATGCATGGAGGTATCTATTTGAAATTCGTACCATATATTCAGGTTTATAATGTCTTGAAGCTGTACAAAAATCAAACTCGAAGTCAACGCAAACAAAATATACTTATTGTGGTTTACATAGCTTTTTTTTTATCGTGCGATAAATCCCCACAGATACCACCCCCACGGAGCCGGTGGAGGTGGTTATGTCGAACTCGAACCGACTAAAACGGACGCCTTCTTGGGTCCTTGGTTGCCGGAGGTGAAATTGTCAAAAGCATATCTCTCGCACCCCGGCAGACCCAGGACCATCTCTTTCGAGATGGCCCCCTTCGGGTTGTGGGGACCACAGTGTCCCCATCTAGCCCCGGTTACAGGGAGGCGCATTTTGCGCCACCACCGCGGCCTGCTTCTGCTAGGATGACAGGCGGCTCCACCGGTCAGCCCCAGGCTAGCGCTCCTGGAGGACGGAGGTCGTTTTGCGACCTCCGATGTCCGGTTCGCCTTCGCTCTGCGCGGGTTCCCGTCCCTGCTCCCGCGCCTCCTTTCGATGGTTTACATAGCTTAAGGTACGGAACCCACGGTGCGCGAGTCCGATTCGCGCTAGTTTTAAATCTTTTCTTTAATGCCTTAATGTTGTCTGTATAAATTCTATCTACATAAAAAATAATATGAAACGAAACAAACGTATAGGTACCTACGTACCTAAATATTATAGTGATAAATAGTATGAGTGTCTGCCAAAACTATCGGCATGATTGAGAGGAACATTACGAGAAAGTTGTACTTAATACTGCACGGACATACACACGCATACACACACAGCGATATAATGGGTCAACGAGGTTGTTCTTAATGTTTTCATTTTACTCCAAATGTAATAAAGTTTATTTATTTTCGAAGGGCTGGGCAGATGTATATTATACTCACTCGTGTATTTTTATCATTCTCTTGTGCGACAGTTTAGTGCGGTTCGATTCCTACTCTTTACAAATACTTCAAGGTACCTTTTTTTTTCGTGCGGAAATCCCCTCGGGTACGGAGCCGGAAGGGGAGGTTATGTCGGACTCGAACCGACTAAAACCGCACGCTGACTGTGGGGCCCACCACGCCACGCCCCACAGTCAGCGTGCGGTTTTAGTCGGTTCGAGTTGTCAGTTGTCATCGACATATCCCTCGCACCCCGGCTGACCTAGGGCCATCCCTTACGGTCCGGCCCTCGTCAGGAGGGGGCACAACGGTGTCCCCGACTCGCCCCCGGAATGGGGAGGCGCGCTTCTTTCAGCGCGCCGCCGCCGCCGTGGCCTACTTCTGCTGGGGTGACAGGCGGCTCCACCCGTCACCCCCGGGCCCGCGCTCATGGGGGACGGAGTGCCCTCCGACGCCCGAGTTGCCAGTGCGCGCGGACGGCGCGATCCGCGAGTCTCGCTAAATACAATAATAATATTTCCCCCTTGATTCTTTACTTTGCCCCTGACTCCATAGTATTAAATTAATAGTCAAATATAATAAAATTATGTACTAAGAGAGCGGTATTCATAGTCCCGCCGGAGATTATATTTACATTCCAATAATTCCATGATAAATATTCACTGTTCAGGTGTGGTTGCCAACTACAAAATCCGCAACGAGCGGTGCGTGATGATGCGGTGCTATTATTGTTACAATTATTGTGTTCGCATTGGTGTCGTGTGTAGCGAGCTTTACACTGGAATAGATTCTCATATAGTTTTGTTGACATTCTCTGTCATTGTGACCTTTAGGGGTGAAATCGGGAAACTGAGGGGACTTCAGGATAGTATAAGATACTAGCTGTCCCGGCGAACTTCGTACCGCCAATTTTTTCCTACCCTCGTGGCGTCAGATCCCGTTCCCGCTGCACCATTTAGGGGGATGAAAAATAGATAATAATTAAATGACGATTGATCATTTTTCTACCGGAAAGAAAAAAATGATTAAATTACTAAAATGGCTATTAAAAAATAAGGGTTGATCGTAGAAGGGTGAAAATTGAGGATTATATGTATTTTTGTATGTTGTATCATAAAAAAATAGAAATTAAAAATTTTGTCTAAAAAATAAAAGTAAAAATTTAGGGGTGGACTACCCCTAACATTTAGGGGGATGAAAAATAGATGTTGGCCGATTCTCAAACCTACTCAATATGCTCACAAAATTTCATCAAAATCGGTCAAGCCGTTTCGGAGGAGTATGGCAACAAAAACTGTGACACGAGAATTTTATATATTAGATAGTAAAGTAGCGTTTAAGACCTCTATAAACGATTAAACCTCCTCTCCACCTTGAGGTTGGCAGAATCATCGGTACCCATATAACCGATGCAAAGCGCCATTTAATTTTAAAAAATGTGGCGTTTTGTTGTAAGTTTATATCAATAGTATTCTCATTTATCGCAATATAAGGGCAAAACATTCAAAATTAAAATCAAATTAGGGAATATCAAGTAAAATCCATACTAATATTATAAATGCGAAAGTAACTCTGTCTGTCTGTCTGTCTGTCTGTATGTTACGCTTTCACGCCTAAACCACTGAACCGATTTTGATGAAATTTGGTATGGGGTAGATTAGACCATGAGAAAGGACATAGGCTATGTTTCGTTGCGATAACCGACATCCAGGCGGGCGGAGCCGCGGGCAAAAGCTAGTGTAATATATATCGTTATGTGACAATATTATATTGCATTGTCTAAAACTGCTTGACGGAGTGCACCGCTCAGGATCCGGTTGTTTCTTATTCAACACCCATAAACATAATCAATTTCTTAAATCATCCAAAATCATTGGCGAAGTATGTTTTCAAATTGACTGAGCATAACAAATGTTCATACATTTTTTATTCAGACAAATCAGTTCAAGCTCATTCAATCCTTTTACACAATGAATTTGAAAAAAATGGTCGCGATTACTGCTACGATATGTTATCAAATTTTCAGCGACCTAGGTACATGAAGTAATATGAATCAGTTAGATAAGTCATGTTTTATTTTAGTTTGTCGTCCATATTAACAATATTAGCTACGCTATATGTGTAATAATGTCTAATACTGAGTGAAGTCGTATAAAAAGAAAAACGTAATAGAGGAGAATGTTGGTAGATGGCACCACACCGTCGCCCTTAAAGACGGATATAAAGAGAAGGAAAATTTGAAATGAATCAAGTGTGGCTCAATAGCTCAGTTGGAAGAGCATTTCCCCTGTAAGGGAAAGGTCGTGAGTTCAAGTCTCACTTGAGCGTTTCATTTTTCCGATGTTTTTCGAACTTTAAAGTTAGCATTAAAAATGCTATAGAAAATTCAGTCAAGTAATAGAGGAGTCCATAAATTATTAAGTTAATTTTTAATACCTACGAAGAGGTATCCATACTAATATTATAAATACGAAAGTAACTCTGTCTGTCTGTCTATATGTTACGCTTTCACGCCTAAGCCACTGAACCGATTTGGATGAAATTTGGTATAATGGTAAATTAGACCATGAGAAAGGACATAGGCTATGTTCAGTTGCGATAACCGACATCCACGCGGGCGGAGCTGCGGGCAAAAGCTAGTATTGAATATACTGTGAAAGCACATTTAGAGTACAAACAACATGTAGAATGCAAGTTATTTTTAACGCGCAACAATCTGAAAGAAATGGCAAATGCACAAGCAGAATGTTATAAATATTCTATAATTATAGTTGGTACTCGTTACGCTCGTCACAAATTAAAGTGACATACTATGAATACGATTCTGTAACTAAAAGTGATGGGACAGTGTTCGATAAAATTTTATATGAATAATAAATTTCATTTTTATGAAAAGAAATTTAAAAACACTGTATACCTAATACAAATTCATCTTGTGCGCACTGTAGCCCTTTTTATTTAACATTTTATATAGCCACAGCTGTTAAAATAGCTGTAATCTCATAGTTAGAATGACTTTAAAAAAAACGATCAAAGTAAATCTAACTGAACGTATTGAGTTTAAAACCTATATACAATCAATCCAGTTTAGTATAAGTCACTATATATATCTGTTGCTAAGGATAACGATGGTTTTATCCTTGTCTTCATATTTTGGGAAATACATTGAGCATGCCTATTGAATTGTTCGCATTTAAGAGTAAATTAGTATATAGTCTGATATTTCTTATTACAAGTTTCCTCAAACTCACAGCTCACAATTACCTGTAAGTGGTATTCTGTAATAAAAACAACAGGGTACCGTCAGTTTAACAATACAATTCTGAGATATAGTTAGTCATTATATTACAAGCATCTGTCAATAAATACAACAGACTGTATTTCTATAAAAGGTATAAAAACAATGTACCTACTTCCGCCACCATAAGTGTTATATTACTTTATAATGTAAGCAAAATTATATGTAGGTATATAATATACATAATATAATCGTGCGTGATTATCTTCTGAAGTTCAACGATCACAAAATCTTTCGCGCGGAATAGACTACGCGAAAAAAAGGCGTGATTGCGCGCACACGACGGTTCAGAGGGAAGCGAAAGAACGAGCGCTCAGACGTTCTTTCGCTCTCTTTGTCCCACAATCAAGTGGTTTGCGTGCGTGTATTCCGGCGCGATCTGAACGCTTCTCATTCTTACACGAAATAATACATGTAAAGGTTGCTATTAGACCGTGAGAATCTAAATATAACTTATTTGTTACAGCAATGTCAAAATCTTTCAAAAGTACTCTTAATTCGGCGATAACATACACTGTTCTGATTTATTTTATTGTGTACATAAATGAGAGACTATTTATCTATCTACCCATGCACAGATGTTCTGACATCATTGACGCTTCATTTTCTTCTATATTGTGTACTTGTTAGGCTAAAGAAGATCTCTATAGCAAACTCACATCTACCCAAATCAGTACACTATAATTAATTACCTATTACTCACTAATATAAATGATAATAAAGTAGAAATGGTAGCTTGTATAATTAAAACCTCCCACGTTGGTAGTTTTTTGGAGCCATTAGTCATCATAACTCAATAGCATTGTTACTAGATATGTATTTTTTATTTTGTTTTAAGTGGTGACTCAAAACATGGTGTTTCCATATTTAAGAGTCAAGTTCAAGGCCATGACTTTTTGCATTTAAATATTATTTATTTAATTGGTAGTCTAATTTATAGTCGGGTAGAGTTTTAACTCAGTCCAGTCTTTAAGTTAGTCGCTTAATATATTTCAAATATTTGAATCATAAAATTTGATACAAATCACACATTTCTTTTTCCTTCCCATTGCCATAGCCATGGGAAGGAAAAATGTCTCAACGATATAGAAAAACTGTAGGTAGGTATAATAAACGTTGCATGTTTTAGTGTTTTAAAATCCTTTGGAGTAATTTCGCAGATGAAGAATGTTATGTTATGTTCATGTTTATTTTAAAATTCGATATTTTTTTATCTTTTGTTCTCTCAGCGATTGAAACTATTAAAAAATATTTATTTATTTATTAAATATTGCAAACTATAACGACATTTAATATTTTCAAAACACTAAATATTTGCATCGGGCACCTATATCTTTTTACTTTCTTTAAAACAGTTTGTATCATTATTAAGGAGTGATATTACGCTTTAACGTATCTATAAATCGTATCGATAAAACTACCATCACTACTCCCTCAACGACATATTTTATTAATTCAAGAGTGAGACAGACATTTCAATGCAACAGCCAGTAATTGAATGCAAGATTGTTATGTTGTAAAACACTTTAATAGTTATGTACTATTTCGATATTGTTTTAAGACTTCTTTAATTGTAGTTTAGTGTTCTATAACATTTTTATGTTGATAGTAGCAAGTGCATTTGAGGACATTTTCTGTTACTGATGAGAACAAGAGCAGCTTAGTCTGAGGTCCCACTTGTGCGCTCAGAGTCATTCGTCAATCAGGGTCATTCTGAGAAATTTGTAATGAAATAAAAATATAGCAATGAGAGGAATTTCTTTAGATTTCTAAGAATGGCCCTGTCAGCGCAACGGGCCTCAGCATTATAGGGCACGTCCAGCGTATTGAAAGTCAATCCATACTAATATTATAAATGCGATAGTATCTCTGTCTGTCTGTGTGTCTGTTACGCTTCACGACTAAACCACTGAACGGATTTTTATGAAATTTGGTATAGGGATAGGTTAGACATTGAGAAAAGACATAGGCTAAGTTTGGTCGCGATAACCGACATTCACACGGGCGCAGCCGCAGGCAAAAGTTAGTATAGTTATATTGAGATCCAAACTCGTGATTAAGTAGATGGACCAATCAAATTTGTTTGCACATCAATAATATTGCTGCACATCAACCTGCGATGATTGATTGCACCAATATTGACAGTGTTGATGCGTTATACGTTTGTTTATTGTGTCAATATTCACTCACCTGGGTAGTTGCTGGTATACTAAAGGTTGTTACAGAAACAGACCTACAGCTTGTTATTTGTCAATGACCTTTCATATTGGATCTATTTCTGTCAATTCTGGAGTGAGGCCGACATTATAATAATGGCTGTTCACACTGAATCTTGTGTGTGTAGTGTAGTAGGGCTCTTATAAAGTTTCTGAAGGTTGTGTGATTAATTATGACAGATTACACTATTTGTCTTCCAGTTGTCAGCAAGATCAATTTGTTAAGGTGCTGTTTGATTTTACTAGACTACTGGTTCTAATGGATTTTAATATTTAGGGTAAATAGATTGGGCTTATACACGCATATTAAATGAACAGACTGATGCCTACTATGATATTTTCATAATTTGAGTAAATTTGAATAAGTTTAGGTATAGTCACGCATTGTATGATTTGAGATTGACATGGTCATTTACATCAATATTAAAACACTTTTTCACTTTTTGAGGATCCGATATTTCACCGCTGCCGCTGTTTTATTACTGATAGTCACGCATCTTTCCCAATGAGGTAGGCAGATACCACATGTTTTCACTTGTTACAACTTACTTCTACTTGTATATTATTTTCATACATGCTCGATGCAGCTTATAGCTTCTCACTAAAGCAGTAAGAAACAAGAAGAAGAAGAAATAAGGAAAGAAAATACGTTTTATTACAAACACAACGGCATAACATTAGTGACAATTTAAATGGATTTAACTCAGTTCTCTATAATATCGATACATGCACATCACTAAGACCAACCGCAGTGAAAATAGAGTTTTTCACCTTTACATAAATTATAGAGAATGTAAAAACAACAGAGACGGGCAGCGTCGGGGCGCGTGGGCAGCGCGCGGTCACTAGCACACGGTGATACGGCCTCTAAATAAAACTACGATACTCTTTTAATATTATTCAAATAATTGAGCCAGATTATACCGCGTAGTGACGGACAAAGAATACAAGTATCACCACCACATCACATCCGAAGGAGGTCTGATAACCTAGCAGATTGATATATCGCATAGATTCTGGGGCCTAAGTTTCTGTATGCTGAAATACAGGTTCAAACCTATTTCAGCAGCAGATGTTGCAATATGTACCTAAATAGTTCAATAATTTAATTTTATAAGAGTGATTTGTTTTAATATTTTTGCATATTAATTGTAGACATTGTAATAAGTAATAATTGAACTGTATCTTTTGGGCTAATAAATTATTTAATTTAATTTAATTTATTTAATAGGCGACTGACGGAAATGCAGACGATATTACTGCGAGAGAAGGAGTCAAAATAAAACCCTGTACCGACCCGTCTGGCTAAGGTGGAGACAGTAGACCAAAGTCTCCCAACATTAGGAGCGGCCTAGGTCGCATTTTGATCCCATTTCCGCTACTCATGCGAACCTATTCCCGGGATAAAAGTAGCCATGTGTTATCCAGACTGTGATTTGTCCGTGTAATAAATTTCAGCCAGATCTGTTCAGCCGATAGAGCGTGATTGAACAACAAACATCCGAACATCTTCACGAACTTGCACATTTATAATTAGTTAAGCTAAAGGGAAAATCTCAGCCATGATGGTGACCATTAAAGATAAAAACAATGTTACAATGGTGGCCCAGTTTGACAACCTCATCAGATGCTAAAAAGTAACCTATGTATTATTCTAGCCCATACTTTAAATCTATAGACCTTAACAAAATTTCATAAGATCCTTTCAGAGCGTGAGGAAATAACATACAGTCATGTGTAATTTATATATAATTTTTTTTTATACCACTTAGGTGGCAGACAAGCACACGGCCCACCTGATGGAAAGTGGTTACCGTGGACTATGGACGTATGCAACACCAGGGGCGTTACACTTGCACTGCCTACCCTGAAGAACCCCATATTGTAATCGGTTGGGAAAACCGTGGCAGGGAGTTCATTCCACAGCTTGAGCGTACGTGGGATGAAGTTCCTTTCATACCGCACGGTGCGCACCGTATTCGGATGCAATGTGTGGGGATGAATTCCCTGTCTATGGCGAGCGGTGCGATGATAGAATGTAGCTGTGTGCATCATGTCAAATAATTAATCTGAGCACAAACCATTATATAGGCGGTAGAAAACACACAGAGGCAAAGTCCCTCCTGAGGCTGAGAGGTACCACATCGCCTGTCGGCGAGCCTCGACGCGCACGTCTTTGCACCGAGTCGAAAGGGTTAAGCTGGCGTGCTTTTAATAAATATTTTACACAATACACGTAATATAGATATCTAAATATAGTAATTTGGTAATACAAAACTCATGAAAATAGTTTACATAGAAATTATTGTGTACTAACATACTGAAAAATCGTTAACCCAAATTCTTAATCTCAAAATTATATGTTTTCGTGTTTGATTCGACCATAAAGTTGTAGTTATAAATATTTTATGTCTTTATATTTAGCGTTTTTATCAATAAATGTCGCTTTGACTATTATAAGTACGATACATTTTAACTAGTTTTTAATCTTGAGGGTGATATTAAAGAAATAGTGACGTATTCGGTCGGTCGCTTCAAAAATGCGGGTAGTGAGAGTGACTAAAGAAGATGGTTCGCCAATAGTGCGAATAGTTCCTCTGTTATGCCTTGATCACATGAAATGAGCAGAGTGACTAGACTCGGCCGTGTACTTGGCGCTGTGTTCATCGTATCGAGCACTCGGACGAGTGCACTATCTGGTCACCACTCTCGGTGCACATACAATAATGTCCCTTTAGCCAGGGTTTCCACGGTGCGAGGTTTCATGGACGTGGACGCGTTTACGTCTGTCGAAATTCAGTCCGCAAGTCGTCCGCAATATCACGTACGCCTCTGAAAAATTGCAGATCGTGGAAAGCGGCCTTTAGGGATACCGCGCACACACAATAATGCGCGGTTAGCCTTAAAAGTATATTTATTTCAATATGTACAGCTATATAGTACTTGTATCAATATGAAACTAATAATAATATCATTGACTAACTCCAATCAACGAGTACCGATAAGTAGATATCGGCTTTAGTCATTCTTATCAGACTGTTTATTAATTTGTTTTCGTTGAAGTATTTTATTTACCTGATGATTAGGTATTGGCCGGTCCCGTAATATCGGGTAATCCCGGGATATCTTCATATTTACACCCTTATGAGTGAAATTCCTAATGATTATAATTACGATTGTCAGAACGCCAATTTCAAGATACCGATCCTACAAAATCGAAAAAAGGCCGAATTAGTAAAAATTCGCATTATCAAAAATCCGAATGAACTAAGTCGGAAAATCAAAGGCCTTGTGAAACTGCATTTAGCTAATAAAGTACCTTAACCTAACCTACCAATTACAAAATACACGCTGCCTTATTCAAGATTCACAGACAAGCATGCAAGTACGAGGGGCGTTCAATATGTTCTTGGTAGTTAATGTTACAAATCTATCTGCCTGTCCCGGAAGGAAAAAACGTGGTTATACGAATGTTTGTGGTCTTATTTCTCATATAAGTCAAACGATGAGGTCAACCGCATTACGTGTCAATGAAGAACTATCGTCATTTGTCAGAGTCAAATATCACTTAATATTAATAAACATTATAGACTTTCAATAGCTAAAAGAATAGAAGTACAAAATGTGTGTATGACAAGACTCAAATCATTTATTCAAAATTCTGTACCACTCCTACAACTTTTTGACGTCAAATTCTGCTTAAAAGTAAGATTACCACCGCTTCCATCGCGTGGAGTCCAGACTCTGTGGCATTTTAAAGATGTCAATTTACAAAAGGGATTGCTTAGACTAAATGGAAACCCTATTAACTTTTTCGGACCAAAGCAACAGAGGTGTGAGAAATATTCCGGAGGCTACCTCACCCACGGCAACTGGTGGTCCGAGACAGCCGCACGGTTTTAGTGGGTTCGAGTCCGACATAACCGCTCCTGACACAGCCTCCGTGGCGTGGCGGTAGTGCACGCGACTGCCACGCAGGAGGCGCGGGTTCGATCCCCGCTCAATGCAAATACTTGTATGCATGAATATGGCTATTTGCATTGGCCTGGGTGTTTCTATGTATAATATGTATGTATTTACAAAAAAAAGTATCTAAGTATGTTCATCCGCATTCTAAATTCCATAACACAAGCTAATTAAGCTTACTATGGGTCTAGATAGCGTTGTGTGGAATGTTGTGGAATATTATTTTATTTTATTTCCTGATGGTTGCGGCGGGAGGGTATCCGTGGGGTTTCCGCAAGTTTAAAAGGCTACACAGAGGGAAATGAAAGGAACTTCATCACGCGCACGCAAAAGTTTGTAGAAAAATAATAGTCTATATATCTATATAATAATAGTCAATGATGCCATATATTCCCGCCTCTGTCACATTGAGGTAGGTTTAACAACGTATTGAATAAGTACACCTTCTAAAGTATAAATAGATTCTATTAAAACGGTCGCGTAAACAACACACCGTACTATAAATAGCTTCATTGTTGGAATTTTACGTCTTCATAATGAACTTTTACCTCATCTTAGCAATGACTCAGATATATTTAAGTAAATAAAGTCTGGTTTAGGAATTCTGATGATGATCTTGGTAACTGAAAACCATGTGTCACTGTTTAGTAATGCTAATCTATGAACCCGGTCAATCAATTTCAATAAACTCTTGTTTGGCCTAGCGGCACAGCATTCGATTATTAAGCATAGAGGTAACATCTTCGATTCTAATTCAGTACAAATATTGTACAAGAAATTGTTTGGGTGTTACTATATATAAAACTAACTTTTGCCCGCGGCTCTGCCCGCGTCGATGTCGGTTATCGCGCGCAACCTAACGTAGCCTATATCCTTAGGTCTAATCTACCCTTATACTAAATTTCATTAAAATTGGCTCAGTGGCATAGGCGTGAAAGCGTAACATACAGACAGACAGAGTTACTTTCGCATTTATAATATTAAGTATGGATGCATAATATTTACATAAATCTATCGGTCCTCATTCTTGACCCCATATTACAAGTCAGTTAACTATGTTTCTTTGCGGTCTGTAGACACTAGAACCTAGAACATTATTTATTATTTTTGATGACATAATTCAAGAATAGCAAGCTACCGTAGAGGCGCGAATGTCAAAATTAGATATAAGTACAATCCTAGAATATTAAATCAATTTGGACGTGCGGCCATTGTTCACCGATAGTGCCCGTAAAGGAACACTGAAAGTAGCAGCTGTACGTGGCTAGGGTACACAAAAGGGAACTGTGGGGCACACACAGACGGCGCGGCGGCGTGCCCTAAAAACTCGCTAAAGGATACAAGTCGCATCATATCAGGAGGTCAAAAGATTGGCGGAGGAAAGAGAAGGATGGCGATTACTCCACCGACAAGAGCGCAGCTCTTAAGTTTAGAGAGAGAGAGAGAGAGCACAGGCCTTGGCCTTAGGTACATGTAGCGCCCTACATAATATTTACGTAGTGTATGTATGGTACAATGATGCGAAAAATTACACATACATATCAGGTGTAAGGAGATACAGTTACAGTTGTTTCTTTTAAAAAATACAGGAATGATTCTTTTGAGTGAAATTCTATATCACCAGTATTTCGAGTACTTCCCCTCCAGGGGGCATAAAAATCTTCCACCCTGTATATTGGCATAAAACAAACCATTTTTTTACCACTTATTAGCATTACTTACTCTAAAGCTACATGAAACGGCAATTTAATAAATAAAATAAACAACAATAACAAATATCGCTAAGCGCGTACTTTTTTGTACTGATGTTCTTTTTATGAAATTACCATCGCACGTAGTTACCGTTAAACCCTTTATGTTTAGTTCCAAAAGACCTATTTTTCACCAGTCCACTCGTAGCATACTTTAGGTGCGCTTCGTGGAATAGGAAATTAATTATTTTAAATTAAACCTATGGGTGCGCTTCGTGGCATACCTTAGGTGCGCTTCGTCTGGGTGCGCTTCGTTTGGGTGTGCTTCGTGGAATACCTCTGCCATATCGACCACTGACCTATTTAGGCAACATTGTTTTTTTTATTTGTCATTCGCTGCCGCTTATAACTTGCACCTGTAGATATACCTTCGTACAACGTATTGTTTACACGCCACCGAACATGACTGTGACACAGTTGTGTGACATTGCGGCGACAGCTAGTATGGGCTGGCCGGGCAGTTATTTGTTTTGATTATGGACTTACCTAACGTAACTGATGTAGAATTCTGATGAGGACTTTACTATTTTTGTTGTAGACAGCATAGATTACTAATAGTCTCACTATTTTGCTGAGTTTTATAAACTACTAGCTTTTGCCTGCGGCTCCGCCCGCGTGGATGTCGGTTATCGCGACCCAACCAAAGCATTATGTCCTTTCTCAAGGTCTAATCTCCCCTTGTACCAAATTTCATCAAAATCGGTTCAGTGGTTTAGGCGTGAAAGCGTAACATACAGACAGACAGACAGATAGATAGACAGAGTTACTTTCGCATTTCTAATATTAGTATGGATCTAAACCAAAATTTAGCAATGTGCGTTAAATTCGAGAAAATGACGTTTGGTAATATTTTGGAAATATTGGCACCATTGTCGACTGTCGCGTACCTATTTGGTAATTTTACACTACGTAGGTACTTCTTTTTTTAAATTTGGGACAATATTTTAGATGAAATAATAAACGATTTGAAAATGAGAATCGAGTTTAATGCGCTGTAACATTATTAAGAACAATACAAATATATACGTGTATTAAGTGCTATTATCGTACGAATGGCTGTCTCTATCAGAATTTCTTATCACAAGCAAACAGGTAAAATTGTTAGGTAATATTCCCAAAGTCAGTACAATTTCCCTAGACCAGTTGCAATACATTGGCCAGCGTATAAATAGAATAATGACTGTATGGGTTTGACACGTATCGATCAATAAGACTTCCATCAATCCCTTATATTGATCTTCTTCTTCTACATCTTCGTTTTTTATCGGGGTCAGCTCTCATTTTCCTTCTCAAGAGACGTCTTACTTAGTACTTCACACTTTACAGCGTTGCTAGTGTTCTTCAGGTCGACGACTCATGACGTGATCATTACGACGTGTACATTGATCAATGTCACAAACCTATTGCCTCTTATCCAGATCTGTATTTTCATTCACAAAAAAATCAAGCATCTTAGTACCAAATATAACTTCGTCGCACTTGAGTGGGTAGTGATGAGTATGACAATGTCGAAAGACACCCACATCTTCCTGTACGCGGTTCGACACTGTTCTGGGCATTAGCAATGGTAATTTAACATTATCAACTTTTTAAGGTAATCACCTCATCACAAGATTACGTCACTCACAGGTTGGCCAAGAAAAAAAAACATTGGATGTCATAAAATGTCATAGACAGCATGGAATAGGCGCACAATGCCACATTTTCAAAATGAAATGCTGTAGCAAAATGACACATTCGCAAAATGCCCTTTCTCATTATGCCACACTAGCAAAAGGCCACATTAGCAAAACGCCACACTAGCAGAATGCCACACTATCAAAATGCCACATTATCAAAATGCCACATTATCAAAATGATACATTCTCAAATGATAATTATAAGTTTAATATAATAATGTGCTACTTACTTTAGTGACAATAAAAGAGTGACTTATTGCAAGTAGGCTCATGATTTATAAATAAAACAAATAGTTTTTTTTATCAGTATTTATGGATCATTATTCATTTTCATTTTATTTTAAAAGATTTGTATTTGTTGCTCAAATAAAGAATAAGTATTAATTAATATTTGAATTAGATATTTAACTACCTACTAACTATGAATAGTTAGCCGTTAAAGGGTTATATACGCTGTCATTGTAGATAAATCCGCAGTTAGACTGGTAAAGCGAGCCCCAGACTCCGCTCCGAACGCTAAGCTGAAGAAGGTGAATTAGAATTCGCATCTATGTGTGTTGTTTCCCCGCACCGAAATCTCGCTTCCTAACTATACCCATCTTTACATTAACAAAACCACGTGACAACGATGACACAAGAACAATTTAAGAATTATAGCTAATGGCTCCTAAAATAAAAGGTGCGCTCATCCGTCTCAGTCTCGGACACAAACACTCAGCGTACATTAATAAATTTGTTTTAACAATCATTACTATTCTTTCACCGTCTACAAACGAATATAATAAATTCAAATACATTATCTCATTTTAAGCTCGATTACAAAAAATACGGACGGATATAGACGTCTTTTTGTATACGGGACGGTTAAATGCGTCGTTGACCAAATCGGGAGAGTACGAAACGGGACGAATGACTATTTTTTTTATCGAGTGATGTCATATTTTTATAGTTTAATCAAACGGTATCCTAGTTATCGCCGTTTATCTATCGGCGTTGAGCGTTGAACGTCCAAGGTGATCGGTACTGACAGAATGTTAATCGTTTAGCTGGATGATAATTTGATAATATTTTATGATAAGCTCAGGTAAAGACACAAGTCAGAATATTTTTAGGTTATTTTAGGAGTTTTCTGTTATATCGATTATGATTGAAAAATTGAATCGTTCAGATGGGACTTGAACCAGCGATCAGTAGGTACCTTCAATTGGGAGAATGCTGAGCTATCGTACCTCGCTTGAAGTATTCCAATTTCTCATATATGTGATCTTGTTATAGTTTATTGTTTACTGCGATTTTTTAACTTCAATATGGAAGTTGCTTTATTTTAAAAAGAGTTCATTACTATCATCATAAAGTAATTTAGCTTAGCTACCAAAGGTTAACGAGAATATCATTTTATATTTAGAAAATAATAGAAATAATAACCTTTCCTTCTCTATTGTTTCAGTCAACCAAAGCAGAAGCGCCCGCTGTTTGCAACAGCTGCAATGCAGTCATTCAAGGAAAAGTAAGATTCTTTATAAGTTGACGTCAAATGCCAACCGTATAATATTTAGTCTAGGTACAATATTAGATATCGGTATTATACTAGATAAGTACTATATTAATATTATGTATAGTAAGGGTGAATGACGCAAATGGAAGGAAAAATAATGAAAACATATGGAAAGTAACAGACGTATCTAGACGTAGCGTCCTGAATGTCCATGCGGTGTCGTACAAGGTGACTAAGGGATAGGGCTGTTTAATATCAGATAGATATAATTTAGCCCAGAGTCAGCCTCAGATGCATGGTTCAAGTCAAAATAGTGCCCGGAATACGGCAATAGGACCGAATAAAATGATTGGTTAAATGTGGGTGTTAAATTCACCTCTGCCTAACCGTCCAGGGATAAAGGCGTGATTGTATAAGTGAGAGGGTGATGTTCTGGTTAATAGATAAATGAAGTATACTACTTGGAGTATCTCTGGGTTGGTGCGTTCAATAAGGGAGCAGGTTGCATTGTTCAGTCACATGCCTGGTTAACCAGCCATGAACATAATTGCACACATAGTACAAGTTAGAAAAGGAATTCAGTGAAACGGACGATTGTGAAACGTACCGTGGATATAGTGTAAAACGTATCTAGATCTAGATCCAGGGATTAGAACCCGATTTAGTAACATTACATTGATGAAACATGACATCTGTGGGTCTTTTTTTTTTTTTATCGTGCGAAAAATCTCCACGGATACCATCCCCACGGAGCCGGTGAAGGCGGTTATGTCGGACTCGAACCGACTAAAACGCACGCCGTCTTGGGTCCTTGGTTGCCGGAGGTGAGATTGCCAAAAGCATATCTCTCGCAACCCGGCAGACCCAGGACCATCTCCTTCGAGATGGCCCCCTTCGGGTTGTGGGGACCACAGTGTCCCCATCTTGCCCCGGTTACGGGGAGGCGCATTATGCGCCGCCGCCGCGGCCTGCTTCTGCTAGGATGACAGGCGGCTCCACCGGTCACCCCCAGGCCAGCGCTCATGGAGGACGGAGGTCGTTCTGCGACCTCCGACGTCCGGTTTGCCTTCGCTCTGCGCGGGCTTCCCGGGCCCGGAGTCTAGTCCGGACCCGACCGGCCGCCTCCTTCTCGAGCATTACTTGCTCGCAGAAGGAGGCAGCCGCACCCCAAGCGTTCGCGCATCTTACCATCGCTGTGAGCAATGTGGCGAGTGTGAGGACTCCCACCCCCAGAGCCGCCACTAGGACCCGCCTCGGCGTTGACAACTGCGGGTCTGCAACTTACAAACGTTTTAATACGTTTTTAATTGTAAACGTTATCAAACTTGATGCTGAAGTATATACTCAATATATACTCAAGAACCATTACCACCATTAGTTTTGACAGATCCAAGGGACCCAAGTACATTTAACTCCAGAAAAAGCTTTGGATACAGTTAATCCAAAGCGTTTTCTGGAGTTAGAGACTATCCATTTTAGTACCTATATCGTATGTGGGATGGAAGTCGGCGGGGGTGGATCTAAACTGATCAAACCTAAACTCAGTTTTGACTAGGTATAGATAGTAGGATGTGCACCCGACACCAATATTATCGGTCGATAAGCGAAATCATCGTAATATGATTAAACTACGTCATATGACGTTATGTAAACATCACCTACCGCCGAGATAGCTGGGTATCGTTTAGATACAATATTGATGATCATTCTGCTGTTATAACTCTCTAATAAAAGTTCTACATACATACAGCAGCAGCAGCATACTAGCATATATATTCCGTCCCAAGTAATAGTGTGAGCTTATTGCCGTATTCAGGGCACTATTGTTAACTCGAGCCATGCATTTGATTTGAGTCTGGGCTGTATATATCTACATATATGGTGTTAAACAACCCTATCCCTTAGTCGCCTTCTACGACACCGCTTGGGAAAATATGGGGTTGCCCGAATCTACAAATTATTAAATCAAGATTACTTAAGACTTTTTAGTTAGAGTAACAAACACACGTCAACTGAGTTGAGTAAAGACTCGGAAGATGATGAGTAGTAGAAAAATATTACTTTTGACAGTGGATCCTTTGTTTCTTTTTTATAAGCCACTTAAGTAGGTGATACAAGCACACGGTGAGCCTGATGAGAGTGGCAACGCGGCCTAAGGACTTGTGCTACGCTAGGGGCGTCACACTCGCGCTGACGACCCTTAAGGAACCTTCTAATGTCCTACTATTTCTTTAATTACGAAGCATAAAAATACAATCACAGTAATATTTTACATTTACTTGTAGTCAAGGACAAACAATAATTATTTTAGCAACATAATAAAAAGAATGAAGCTACTAAAAGTATGTTAAAACGTTAAAGTCCATCGCGTATGAAAGCACCGCCGCAAATACTCCGGCGCATGTCAGGAGTGACCTTTTAATAGACACGTTACGCAATGTTGGGTAAACATTAACGTGCTTTACTCCTCAAGAATAGCACTAATACGAGTTTACCGGTAAAGTGGAACACAAGAGCTGTGTCATCTTTTCCCGTACGGACGAGATAATGACGCATCTCGAGCAAGATGCTCTCGGGGCTGGGAGGTCAGGCAGTGAACCAGTGATTCCGCGAAAATAGGAATTTCGGCTGTCCCTGTTAAATGCATACTACTTATCGGCTACTGTTTTATCGGAAGTCAAAGACAATTTAGCATGATCTGACAATATTGGACGGACGGCGACGTCTGCAATAAACTATTTCAATTAGTATTTGAAATGGGAAAGTGGCGGACACATTAAGTTCACAGGAATGTTGGTTTACTATACGTAACGTCGGTCGTTCCCATAAACACCGTCTAGACCAAATAAAAAAGAAGAATAATAATTTAGAGTATGCGGACCCGAGACTCGAAAGGTGAAAGGGCCACACGGATGCAACTGGGAGCAACGTTACGATGATGAGAAGCAGGAAAACTGAGGAAATATTGAAAGCAAAACCCCATTTTACGTACACCGTTCGTGAAATTCAAGAATCGGGCCACATCCTCATAAATTCGTCCTATTCTCTATACAATTAATTCCCTCTCTACTCTCTCCATACATAATCTTTGTTTTTCAGATAGTGACGGCACTAAACAAGAAGTGGCACCCTGAGCACTTCACGTGCAACACGTGCCGTAAGCCGATCGACGGCGCCAAGTTCCACCAGCACGACGGCGGCGTCCACTGCGTGCCCTGCTTCGCCAAGCACCACAGCCCAAGGTGCCACGGCTGCGGGGAGCCCATCACTGACGTAAGTGTTTACTCTTGTATATTGTACCACCAGGTGTTTACCATCAAGAGATCAAAAAAATCTTTTATGACAATCATGGACTCAAACGGCTCGCATCATTGGTTGATCAGTTTTTTTTTTTTGTTTTTTATTTGGTCCGTGTAGTTTATGTACAATGTCCGAACTTTTTTATGATAATGCACTATATTGCGTTCATCTGTAACTGAGATTAACTATATTAATATATTGGATAAAACTGTGAAAATTTGCATAGCGCTATTATATAATTGATATCATAACGTCTAAAATAAACACCGTATCAAAGTCTTATCGTAATCTTAACATTAAAATATTATTCATTTTGGCTGTTATAATAATAAACTGTTTGATTGATTGATTAATTAATCAATCGAATAGTTACTAACAGTTGATAAACAGATAAAGTAAAGTAATTCATCCGGTGACACTGTGAGGTAATCATAAAAAATCGAAAAGCCTTTCAACTGATACCGCATTACCTTTTTTTCCACATCCACATTTTACTACTCGAACCGACTAAAAACGTACGCCACCTCGGGTTTTCAGATGCAGTAAAGTGACCCATAAGGCATTTCCCTCGCACCCCAGGTGACCTAGGGCCATCTAGTCGGCGCGCGGCGTGCGGTTTTAGTCGGTTCGAGTCCGTCATAATCTTTCCTTCCGGCTTCAGCAGGGGGGGGGGGGGGGGGTTATCAGAGGGAATTTCCGCACGGAAACCCTGAGTTACGTAGTATTTATTAATCTGTGCCCGAGCGTCGTTGAGCGACCTACCACGTCTTTGAGTAGCCTCCGCGCCTCGCGGGTCCCCTACGGATCGGGAGAGGCTTGAGTCTCCTGACTATGGCAGTTCTCAGGCCACCAACTTAATTACAACAACTTCATTTAAAACTTCATCTCCGGCCTAGCACTCACCTCCGGCCTAGCACCAAGACCCACAGTGGGCGTGCGGTTTTAGTCGGTTCGAGTCCAACATAACCTCCCCTTCCGGCTCCGGCAGGGGGGGTATCCGAGGGGATGTACGCACGGAAAAAAAAAAAACCTCCAACTGTTAGACCACGACGGAACTGTCGGTGCTCGGTATAATATCGTACTTATCGGATGCTATTCCTCAGCAAACGTTAGAATTTATGGCTTCTGGCTTTATTGCGTGATTCGCAACGCCATTTACAGCCCGATTTGCAACGCTATAAGGCAGTTAGCATTTAGTATACATAAAACTACACACTAACATATTTCAATGGGTATTCAATAATATTACAATGTTTACAATAGTAAAATACTTTAAAAAGATGCAATTTTTTCTGAAGAAGCGTAATTACACCAGTAATCATTACATCGCAAACCCCTCTAGCTAGCTTCGCGGTGAGCTCGCGGACGGTGCCGCGTGACGGCGGCACCGTCCGCGAGCTCACGACTGTTATGCGGACGACACCCTGGTGACGGCGTGCGGGGCTACATACCGCGAAGCGACCCTGAAGGCCACGACCGCGGTTGCCCAAGTCGTGGAGCGGATCCGGCGGCTGGGTCTCGAGGTGGCTCTGCATAAAACCGAGGCCATGTTCTTTCATGGGCCTCGGCGCGTCCCACCGGAGGATTCCAGCCTCATAGTGGGAGACATTTCCATCGCCATCAAGCCCCAGATGAAATATCTGGGACTCGTTCTCGACGGCCGGTGGAACTTCGGGGAGCATCTCAGAAGACTGGCCCCTACATTGAATGACACAGCTGCCGCCTTGGGGCGGCTGCTGCCCAACATGAGGGGGCCGGATGACTCCTGCAGGAGACTCTACGCGGGAGTCGTGCGGTCTATGGCCCTATATGGGGTTTTTTTTTTTTTTTTATCGTGCGATAAATCCCCACGGATACCACCTCCACAGAGCCGGTGGAGGTGATT
The DNA here is from genome assembly GCA_914829495.1 of Eilema sororculum. Taxonomy (NCBI): domain Eukaryota; kingdom Metazoa; phylum Arthropoda; class Insecta; order Lepidoptera; family Erebidae; genus Eilema; species Eilema sororculum. Next base: position 1,790,502 of record OU618544.1, on the reverse strand, counting down.
ATGTCGGACTCGAACCGACTAAAACGCACGCCATCTTGGGTCCTTGGTTGCCGGAGGTGAGATTGCCAAAAGCATATCTCTCGCACCCCGACAGACCCAGGACCATCTCTTTCGAGATGGCCCCCTTCGGGTTGTGGGGACCAAAATGTCCCCATCTAGCCCCGGTTACGGGGAGGCGCACTCTGCGCCGCCGCCGCGGCCTGCTTCTGCTAGGGTGACAGGCGGCTCCACCAGTCACCCCCAGGCCAGCGCTCATGGAGGACGGAGGTCGTTCTGCGACCTCCGACGTCCGGTTCGCCTTCGCTCTGCACGGGCTTCCCGGGCCCGGAGTCTGGTCCGGACCCGACCGGCCGCCTCCTTCTCGAGCATTACTTGCTCGCAGAAGGAGGCGGCCGCACCCCAAGCGTTTGCGCATCGTACCATCGCTGTGAGCAATGTGACGAGTGTGAGGACTCCCACCCCTAGAGCCGCCACTAGGACCCGCCTCGGCGTGTCCCACGCCGGGCACTCGGTTAGCGTGTGCAGCTCTGTGTCCTCGCTCGCATCACAGTGATGGCACTCGGACGTTGGCTCCTTCCGGATCCGACACAGGTAACTCCCGAAACACCCGTGTCCGGTAATCACCTGCGTCAGCCGGTACGAGAGGCTGCCGTGTGGCCTCTCTAGCCACTCCTCCATGATGGGTCTTACCGCCGCTATTACGGCGTGCCCTGCGCTTGGTCGCCCAAGTCGTAGCTCCCATTCCGCTACCATGTCCCTGTGGAGCTGAGACCTCACGGCCCGAATTTCTTCGGGCTCGGGTTCCCGTCCCTGCTCCCGCGCCTCCTTACGATACCGATATAGCATCGAAAGGGCTCTCGCATCCAGGTTCCACGGTAGGGATCCGGCAAGGAGACTCGCCGCCTCGAAGGATATCGTGCGGTACCCCCTAATGGCCCTGCTGGCCATTGCACGCTGCGGTCCACGCAGCAGACGCGCATTGTGAACCGTCAGGGTGTCCGCCCATATTGGGCACCCATATAGGGCCATGGACCGCACGACTCCCGCATAGAGTCTCCTGCAGGAGTCATCCGGCCCCCTCATGTTGGGCAGCAGCCGCCCCAAAGCGGCAGCTGTGTCCTTCAATTTGGGGGCCAGTCTTCGGAGATGCTCCCCGAAATGGCCCTATATGGGTGCCCAATATGGGCGGACACCCTGACGGTCCACAATGCGCGTCTGCTGCGTGGGCCGCAGCGTGCAATGGCCAGCAGGGCCATTAGGGGGTACCGCACGATATCCTTCGAGGCGGCGAGTCTCCTTGCCGGATCCCTACCGTGGAACCTGGATGCGAGAGCCCTTTCGATGCTATATCGGTATCGAAAGGAGGCGCGGGAGCAGGGGCGGGAACCCGAGCCTGATGAAATTCGGGCCGTGAGGTCTCAGCTCCACAGGGACATGGTAGCGGAATGGGAGCTACGACTTGGGCGACCAAGCGCAGGGCACGCCGTAATAGCGGCGGTAAGACCCATCATGGAGGAGTGGCTAGAGAGGCCACACGGCAGCCTCTCGTACCGGCTGACGCAGGTGATCACCGGACACGGGTGTTTCGGGAGTTACCTGTGTCGGATCCGAAAGGAGCCAACGTCCGAGTGCCATCACTGTGATGCTAGCGAGGACACGGAGCTGCACACGCTGACCGAGTGCCCGGCGTGGGACACGCCGAGGCCGGTCCTAGTGGCGGCTCTGGGGGTGGGAGTCCTCACACTCGCCACGTTGCTCACAGCGATGGTAAGATGCGCGAACGCTTGGGGTGCGGCTGTCTCCTTCTGCGAGCAAGTAATGCTCGAGAAGGAGGCGGCCGGTCGGGTCCGGACCAGCGAAGACGAACCGGACGTCGGAGGTCGCAGAACGACCTCCGTCCTCCATGAGCGCTGGCCTGGGGGTGACCGGTGGAGCCGCCTGTCACCCTAGCAGAAGCAGGCCGCGGCGGCGGCGCAAAATGCGCCTCCCCGTAACCGGGGCTAGATGGGGACACTGTGGTCCCCACAACCCGAAGGGGGCCATTTCGATAGAGATGGTCCTGGGTCTGCCGGGGTGCGAGAGATATGCTTTTGGCAATCTCACCTCCGGCAACCAAGGACCTAAGACGGCGTGCGTTTTAGGCGGTTCGAGTCCGACATAACCGCCTCCACCGGCTCCGTGGGGGTGGTATCCGTGGGGATTTTTCGCACGATAAAAAAAAACCCCTCTAGCTAAGCTAAATTGCTTGTGTTAGGAGTTTATTCGATAGTTAATTGTCAGAATTTGAACCTGTGACGTCTCAATCGTATAATTTAACTTGCTATCGAATACTGAAGCTGTGTATGAGGTACTAGCTTTTGCTCGTGGCTTCGCCCACGTAGATGTCGGTTATCGCGACAAAAAAATCTTAAAAGACGTAGGTGTACGAAGTTTCATGATTCTAACTTTGAAAATGACGAACTTTCCATACAAAAGTTTATCACCTATTTCGTTATATATACCCTCTTAGTAGTAAAATTTTGAAAAAAACTGATACACGTGTTCATTTATTCTTAAAGACACAGGTTTATGAAATTTAGTGCATCTAACTCTGAAAATGACGGACTTTCATACAAATTCCATCCCTTATTTTACCCCTTTAGTAGCAGAATTTCCAAAAGTCCTTTCTTAGTGGATGCCTACGTCATAACATCTACCTGCATGCCAAATTTCAGCCCGATCCGTCTAGTAGTTTGGGCTGTGCGTTGATAGATTACCATGTAAGTCAGTCAGTCCGTAAGTCGGTCACCTTTGAGTTATATATATTTAGATTGGTTTCAATTTCAAGAATGTCCAGTAGCAGCGTAAGGCTTAAAAACATGTCAGCAAACGGCAATAGACTTGCCGTAATACTAAAAACAAGTGTAGCTGGCAAAATATAGATACTGCATTAAGGTAGAGAGATATTACAGTAATCAAAGTTAACGACCCCATAAACTGGAAGACAAACATCCCAGAGGGTGACAAGTGACACGTATACTGATGATCTCACTACGACTCTTCATTAACCATAGTATAGTCAGGTCACAGTGTTGTTTCGATACAGTGTCAAAACTGGTACTAAATATATCTATGCTAAATAACTTGAGAATGTATTCTCTCACATCTAGCTATGCAAAAAGCCTTTCAGGTCTCTTTAGCGGTGACGATGCGGGGTAGGACGGTCGAGGTTTAATCATTCAAAGTTTATATTATTTTATATTAAAACAATCATAGTGTCGTCATAGATTGATCAGTAATTTTTTAGTTTTTTAGGTATTCCGTATAGTGAACATAATTATGGCTTCCTTTTGATGTCGGTTTATATAAAATATTTATTCATGCGATTTGTTCCACATTGGCCCCATTTGTTCGTCCTACATTCCACAGAATTCTTCTTTTGCCCCATATTAAATTTGATTCACGTTTCGTCCTGCTTCATAGTACCAACCAAAGTATGGTTAGCAAAGCAAATTTAAATGTGTTATAATAATATTATTATGAAAGGCCTGTTGGTGCATTGGTTAGATATGCAAACGTACAGCTAGGCCAAAGTGTGTGGTTTCGGTTTCCATTCAAGACAAATCTTAAATAAGTTAAGGTAAAGTTTATAATAATTCATATCAAATAATAAAACAAGTCTGTACTATACAAACACACACACGCATCTGTGTTCATAATTAAAAGATAGGTGCGCCCAGACCTGTACCCAGCACGTTTGCTGCAATGCCTTTATGAATGGCGATGGTCAGCCTCTGCAGGCCAGGCACTGACTGACCCGACGTGGGTGGCGGGAGTCACCTGACTTCCGACATCCACGCGGGCGGAGCCATGAGCAAAAGCTAGTATACCTACAAACTACATGATGGTACTGGCGCTACATATCGCCCACAACCACTTTATATGAATAAACGTAAAACTAAGATTGAAGTCATAATAATATGAAGAAATGACACTAACGACTCAACAACAACTGTTCTGGTCTAATAACAAGCAGGATGAATCACGACCATATGCTGGAAACATCTCATGTTGAATTTGAATCACTTGTCTAAGCAAATATTGAACAAACTTTATATAAGGCTAGTATTAGACTTAACCAAACGGAGACAAATTATTTATGATGTGAGATACCTACACTCCAACCAAAAGAATTCAAACAACGCTGCAAGATTCGATTTGTATAGTATTTGGGTGGAGTTATCAATAAAGAATGTTTAAAATGATTGTTACATCATTCATTGGTTCCGATATTTCGTAAGAATATCGATAGATGACTCCACCGTGGCCTTAAAGGTGAACAAAAATTTGAATCACATCGGGCGTGTCTCGGTAGCCGAGTTGGTCAAGGCATTCCCCCTGTAAAAGGAAAGATCACGGGTTCGAGTCCCGCCCGAGAATTTACATTTTTCTATGTGTTCGCATCGCTGCAAGAGCTACAAGAGACTGTCAACCTTTAAGATAACGAATACCCTTCTTGCTATCAGGAGTTCTGATCAAAGAAGTTCTTGAAAATGACCCTTTCTTAGCAGGCCTAGTAAAATACACACGATAGTCAGGGAGGTATCACCTTCTCCTACCTATAAGTGCGTAGTCCCAATGCTGTACCTATATTCTCAAGCGTCGGTAGCTTAATGGTTAAGGATGGTCGGCCTTACGATCGTATTCCCGGGTTCGAATCCTGGTCATTACACTACCGACGTGAATCCACTTCTAGCACAAGCAATTTAGCTAAGTTGGAGGGGTTAAAGGGAAGGGTTTAGTAATGTCTGTTGCTAATATTCATGAAAAAAAAAATTACAATAAGGGTCTGGTAATTGATGTAACATTACTGACACCTCCAAATTTTGACCTCCAATATCAATCAATTAATCAATTATCCCATCGCAGTCCACCGCTGGACATAGACCTCTAATATCAAGTATCTAATTTATCCAGGAATATCTTCTTCATCATAGCGTTAATACCGGTCGCTTCTAAAGCTTTCACCTCGGAGTATGAGGTCCGCTATTCCCAGTCTGTGAGTTTAGCTAAACTCGGAAGTTTTTCGTAAAAAAAAGCAGTAGTGAAGTAGTTAGACACATATTGAGAACACTTATCTTTTCCTGGAACAAGTGTACAACAGTACAAGTGTTCTCAATATGTGTAACAATGAATTGCATCAAGTGCTATTAATCAACACATTATGGCACAGATAAAGGAAAAGATACAAGTCACATCGTATCAGGAGGTGAAAGGATTGGCGGAGCAGAGAGAAGAGTGACGATTACTCCACCGACAAGAGCGTAGCTCTTAAGTGAGAGAGAGAGAGAAAGAGAGAGATAAATAGAAGTAGTTGAGTTCTCAAAAGTCCGACTATCGTAGGATTTGGTCGTCGTGGAGGAGCAGTCGCTTCACAAAAAACTATCAAATTAGACTGGAAAGCCGACCCCAGCTGAGTTGGAAAAATGCGGAGAGAATGATACACTTTTAATATTGCCTTTTTTATAATAAAAGATACGTCAATTTTACTTCACCTCGCCTGATGTTAAGCTAAAGGCAAAGTCTCGGCAAGAGGGTTACCATCGTAAACATATACCATATTAACAGTGGTGGCACTCAGCTTGACGGCCTCATCAGATGCCTTTTCACGCCCTGTTTAAAGGATCCGGAACTGTAGGAGGAAAGAAACACGTGAGCTGGCAGGGAGGTCCAGGTCTTAGTGGTCCGGCATAAGAATGAGTTTTCGTCTCTTCCTTTCATTAATTAACTGTGGTTACCTAATATTAGGTTCAACTAAGTGGGATATTGTAATCATGTATTTATCACCGTCATAAATATGTAGTTATGTCTTTATAAATTCTATTATCTACGGTAGTAAGGTCCGAGTGGCAAGGTGAGGGATTAACTTCAAGTCAGTAGTTATATGACTCATTCATTACTTAACTATACCTATATTTATACTACTATGAAATTTATTTATTTATTTATTTCATTACACAAATAACCTTCAGCTTAAATTATACAAGTATAAGTATAGGCTAAAATAGTTCATTAATAAGATTAGGTAGCATCTGTAGCCGAACTAGGACGAGCCCGTATCTCAGCTTACAGCGCCGATCCCCACCGAAAACATTACATAGGTTCATAGCCCTACTTCGGATTTTATAAATATACAAAAAACAATAACATTAACAAAATTAAGATAAGTAACACTGTCGTATGTGTGTGTGTGTGTGTGTGTGTGTGTGTGTGTATGTTGGTGTGTGTATGAGTGTGTCTGTGTGTGCGGAAGTGATCTAGCCCTGTATCATTATCAAATCTTCAGTTTCGTCATAGGTAAGACTTTGTAAGTAATGATATGTATTTTTCTTAACCAAGGCCTTGGTTAGTGGGTGTATATATTAAGAATTTTATTATACAAGAGCGGCCCAAGGAAACCAGAAAATTGCCGAAGAAACGAAGTGTTCGGCTTTTGCAGCCGTGTGCAATTGTGAATTAGTCGTGTCGGTACACTGGAAAAAATGCTTGGGTTAGACTGGGGAAAAGCAGACCCCAGGACCCCAGGACCCTTCGGATGCCATTGGGATTAACTCTAGGATGAAGATGACTTGGGTTCGATGTAGATAGATATAATCACTACATAGCATAAAGCAAAGTCGCTTTCTGCGTCCCTATGTCCCTATATATGCTTATATCTTCAAAACTACGGTACAGATTTTGATGCGGTTTCTTTTTAACCCCCGACGCAAAAACAACGGGGTGTTATAAGTTTGACGTGTCTGTGTGTGTGTGTGTGTGTGTGTGTGTGTGTGTGTGTGTGTGTGTGTGTGTGTGTGTGTGTGTGTGTGTGTGTGTGTGTGTGTGTGTGGCATCGTAGCACCCAAACGGATGAATCGATTTGGATGTAGTTTTTTGTTTGAAAGGTATATTAGTCGGGAGTGTTCTTAGCCATGTTTGAAAAAAATCGGTCCAAGATGGCCGCCGCCGCAACATGTTGGAATACGTATTTCTTTATGATTCCCTCAATATGGGTATCAAATGAAAGAGCTTGACTAGTAGATAGATTTAAAAAGTATAAAATAAAAATTAAATTAAAAATTTAAAAAACCCCCGTCACAAAAAACACCTTCAAAAAATTGAAAATAAATGAATAAATTTTAATTCAACGGTTGCCATGTCGGGGGACCTTACGATATAAAGGAGTATTTAACCAGTTACGGTCCCCCGACATGGCAACCGTTAAATTAAAATTTATTCATTTATTTTCAGCTTTTTGGTGTTTTTTGTGACGGGGGTTTTTTAAATTTTTAATTTAATTTTTAATAGATAGAGTAATTCAAGAAGAAGGTTTACATACAAGTATAATAAATGCTTAATATAGTAGAGGGTGCAGCGGGAAAGGAATCGGACGCCACGCGGGGGGTAAAAAATTGGCGGTACGAAATTCGCCGGGTCCGCTAGTCTATTTATATATTTAAAAATCAATTGCTGTTCGTTAGTCTCGCTAAAACTCGAGAACGGCTGAACGGATTTATCTTATCTTGGTCTTCAAATGTTCATGGAGGTCTAGGGAAGGTTTAAAAGGTGAGAAAATTTCGAATAATTGCCGGGCAAACCCTAAAAACAGCCGTTTCCTTTTCCCATATAAACGTTTTCAGTGATTGCATGAAATACCAGGCTCACAGAAACTTAAGGAACTTTATCTGAGTCGCGGGAGCAGTGTGTTCTTTCTATTCCGAACTTAACGCAGACGAAGTCGCGGGCAAAAGCTAGTATATGTATAAATATTAAATTAGCCGCGTGGTTCTCGGCAGAGTAGAATGGGGGACCCACCACATCTCTTCCTATGTAGTGTGTGTCGTACAAGGCGACTAAGGGATAGGGCTGTTTAACATCAGACAGATATGATACATACAGCCCAGACTCAGCCTCAGATATAGGCTCCTAGCCAATAATAGTGTCCGGATTGCGGCAATAGGCTCACACCCTATTACGTGGGACCGAATACAATGATTGGTGAAATGTGGGGGTTAATTCATCTCTGCCTACCCCTCAGGCGATAAAGTGTGATTATATGTATGTATGTATTTAAATTAACGATATTTCAAAAATATTTCTTTCGAAATTATCAACTGATTTTGAAATTTTTTCAAATCTTTCAACTGGTTTTTTTGGAAATTTCTTGATCGCAAAATTGGTTGATTAGAACGGAGATTTAACCAAAATAAAAATCGCGATAATCAGCGGTACCTCCACGCAAAGCCGCGGGCATATGATAGTTGTTTACACAATAATTGTATATGATGTGTTAATAATTGCTTTATAACAACACTGATAATGATATATAAGTAGTTTTTGCGCAATAATCTTCACACAGGATACATTACAACATTAATCATACCTGTTTAAATAGATTTATTGTACATTTATATCTAATCTAGGATAAGTGGCATGCGTAAACAAGATAACTACATAAAACAAACAAATATATCCATACTAATATTATAAATGCGAAAGTAACTCTGTCTGTCTGTCTGTCTGTATGTTACGCTTTCACGCCTAAACCACTGAACCGATTTTGATAAAATTTGGTATAGGGGTAGATTAGACCTTGAGAAAGGACATAGGCTATGTTTGGTCGCGATAAGCGACATCCACGCGGGCGGAGCCGCGGGCAAAAGCTAGTATAATATATTCTAATGATATTGTAAAGCTGAAGAATTTGTTTGTCTGCTTGCTTAAAGTAAAAAGTTGATAGCTAGTTACTAACCAGAATATTCAAATTTGATCAATCGAGTTAAAATGAATGAAAATGGTGGGTGTTTGTTTTTAAAATCTAATAAATATGAGTGAAATGAAACAGACTGCATTATAATATTTACCTTGTTATTTTGACTTCGCTTCCGTGAAATATTGTGTTTTAAACTCTAGCTCTTGGAAATATATTGCAATGAAACCAAAGAATAGATTTTATTTCTAGAGTAATGCCATTTGCACCAACTTAGTCAAGTCCAGACTTACACTTGATTTTAAACAACTTCTCGAATAAATCAAGAGAATGTGAATCGCTCTGCTGGCCGGACTCAAACCTGTGGTTCAGTGGCAGCGTAGAGCATTCCTCCTGTAAGAGAAAGATTGCGGGTTCGAGTCCCACCTGAGCGATTTCCTGATGCATTCGATTTGGATATTTAGCATACTTATAGCTTTTATAATTACTTTAAACAACTTGATTGACACAATTTTAATTTTCCATTTGACATCGTTTGAAATCATACTATGAGGGATTCTACCGCGATTTATGTCATGTTCTTACTATTTACACTAATCCTGATATTTAGTTGCTTTTTCACAACTATCGTCACGGGGTGACTAAAAATTTCAACCTGTAACGATCGCGTAAACTTCCAACAATTTTTTAGTACTTCATTAGTTCGTTTTTTTTAATGTAGGACACGTCAATTTGACTTCACCTCGCCTGATGTTAAGCAAAGGCAAATTCTCGGGTCACCATCGTAAACATGTTTTTATAGTAAGTACGTAGTAGTTGATGTTTCAGTGAAAATTTAAGATCTCTGATGAATAAGAAACCATGTATCTACTTAGTAGTAGGTACATAAATAGTAGTAGCACAATGATTATTAATATAGCAACTATAATAACAAGTGTCAGTAGAACGTGATCTACCTATACACATTGAGTTTAGCATTGAGAGACCATCAAAAGAGTAAACTGGGTAAAAGGGTAGGCAGCGCGAGTGTAACGCCCCTGGTGTTGCATACGTCCATAGGCCACGGTAACCACTTTCCATCAGGTGGGCCGTGTGCTTGTCTGCCACCTAAGTGGTATAAAAAAAAAAAAAAAAAAAAAAAAAAACTGCTGTAATTGATTTAATTGAAAACCGCTGTTTCCTAACAGTAGACACTTACAACTACATCAACAACCTTATTGATCTGTTTACAATAATCTTTGTTAACAAGAGTGATAATTATACTATCGTTATTTTAAACAAATATTGTGCACTTAAGACACAATCTACAGAAACTGGTTGCATTATATCTATACAAACGATCACTATAATAGTACCTAAGCTGAAGGCAGGATAGAGGGTCACTATTAAAGACACCGACAAAGTTACAATGATGGCCCTCACGGCCTCATCAGATGTATGGCGCTACCAAATGTATCCAGCGCCATCTAGCGACAGCAACTACTTTGTCACTACGAATCCTGCATCGCGAAAGCGAAGTTCTCGCGCTGGCACAATACATATACAACATCCCAAGGACAATCGTTGGGCCGCGGCCCGCCAGATTTGTTCACCTTGCCTGGTCAGAGGATCCTCCCTTTGTGTTGGAGGAATATCACAACTCATTCCTCCACAATGGTGACCCCGAAGTGATCTGATCACGTAACTTTCGCTGAGCATATCAGCAGCTTCCTCATCTTCACATCCCATTCACTTCTTCCGCATGAACGGTAATTAAGTCCACATTAACAAGCGGGACTGTAGGAAGAAGGAAACACGTGCGCTTGCAGAGAATTCCAAGACTTAATGGTGCAGCAAAGAAAAGAGTCACTTCTGCGCCGTATGTGGGTGAAACCTCAGCCAAGCCACGTCTATGCTCCACCGCACATGCGGTGTGGACTCACATTGGCCGTCACGCGAGTCGCAGTATTTAAAACCTGTGGTATGGTGTCAATGTGACAATTGGCGCAGTGTCGTCAACGGGTGTGGTCATGAGCAGGAGGCTTAAAGCAGACCCCGGACTTCGAAGTTTAAGGTCTCGGAGGCAACCAGATCTAACGCAAACATGATGATGATACATTTGTATCAAGCTGCAAATTATTTAAGTCAGCCAGCGTAATCACTTCACACGCAGCAATTAGCACTGCGTAGTACAACGCATTTCTATCAAGAATAAAGCGCTTCTTGTGCTCACTCAGTAATTACGTAATTAAGTGCTATCAGCTTCAGAGACACACACCACACTATTAGCTTCAGATACCGACAGTTTTACGACTCAATCGCATTGCAACAAGTTGAAATTATGTTTTTTTGGTTTATTTTTACGAGAACGATTGCCGACTGATATACCATTCTCAAACCAAAAGTCTAAGACGGCGTTAGGACTTCGTTCGTAAATCAATTAGGTGTACTAGGTAGCCAGTGAATTGCCTAAGCCCCCTAACTCCGTGGGTTTTAATCAAAACTTAAAAAAAATCACTTTTATAATGCACAAATTCCCTTTGATACACTACCAGGCGGGGCAGTTATATCGGACTCAGACCGATTAAAACCGCACACCGTCTTGGGTTTTCAGATTTCACAGATCGCTTAAGGCATTATCCAACCCCGGCTGACCCAAAGCCATATTCGGTTCATGAAATCACCACTCGGTTGTGTTACCCGGTGTCCCATCTTGTCACTGGAAATAGGGTGATAGGTGGCTCCACCTGTCACCCCAAAAGAGTACTTGTATCTTGCGTCCCCAAAGCGTATTAGTTCATCTGTAAAAGATCCACTGTAAGCTCTCATTTGTGTTGGCTCTTGAACTCCTTACACACGTATTAACATTGCAGCAATAAAGTATACCTATATAGTTAGATTCATAGTCCATTTAGGAGCTATTTATAGTCCCTACTCTAATAGCACTACAGCTCACTTTGTTTACAACTATAGATATGCATCACGAAGATAGATTTTAATGAGCCGGTTTATATAGTGGGTGAAACAGATTATATATTATATTATACAGATGGTTATTATTACTCGTTAAGTTCATCTCTCATTAGATAGGTTATCTATACAAATAAGAAAATACTTAATGAAAACAATAACCCTTCCTTCGTAGACGGGTAATAATCAATTGCCACAAAACGTCTTTATTTATATCGAAGCTTAAGTTCGGTAGCTTAGTGGTTAAGGAGTCCACATTTAGATTCGGACGGATTCTAGCAATAAAAACTATTGATATAAATTCACTCTTAAGCCAATTTAGCTTAGCTGAACGGGTTAGGGAAATGCCTACTAGAAATTTCAAAAAGTCCTCTATGATTTGCCATATTGGACTTTTATGGGAGCGATTGGCGTCTGACCACCCAACCCCGACAGGGAAGCCTGTACCAAAGTCCTGTCAATCAAAAGTTTAGCAAACTATTTGCAGCAAAGTAATTATTTACACCGTTTAATAAAACAGCTAATGTCCATTTATTAATGGTCATTAATACTATAACTAGAAACTTGTTATCGACCTGCCTAGGAGGTATTACTTAGCACTTATGCGTGTATAAGGAAGCCACAATAACAATTAATAACAACAGGTCGTTTTGACAGTCCTGCCCATATTCACGCATAATAAGCCTACATGCGATGTGGGACAGAGGTCGCGTGAATCACACCAGTGATCTCGAATGGTGTGGTTCCGCAAAGCCCTTAAAGGGCAAGGGCCCTTGTAGCTCACAGATAGCGAGTGAGTACGGATGTTATAATAACTGGGTTAAAGTAAAACCAATGAAGCGAGAGAAAAAAGGTAAACAATGTTTCAGCGGTTCCAAACTTTTTTATTTGAAAATGATTACGTATCACTTCAAGCGCGTTCCAGACAAGAATGTAATTGCTCATAAGATGGCAGATCTGACTGCTTAGAACCGCTGTGCTGACAGCTTTCCTGTACTACAAAACACGCAACGACGGCTGTCGCTCGGCCATTGGCCACAACGACGACAGAGAATTTTCTCTTTCGTCGCTTTGTTTACCTTTTTTCTCTCGTCTCGTTGGTTTTACTTTAGGTAGTTTTATTTAGTAGAAAATTTTAGGTAGCACCAAGTCCAAGGTGAATTCAATTGCGCTCAGAGAACCAGCCTGCACCTCACCTGCTCTCTTCGAGCAATCCTCTACAGGGCTGCTCCAACCTCGGTTGGAATTGGCTGGAGACGGTAGCTTTAAACTTGTGAGAGAGAAACACTGCCATCTCTGTTACACAGGTTGCACCGCGTGGAGGTTCCAAGAACCATAACCATAAATAAAAAAATACTATAACCTTAGTTGTCATAGTTGCGTTGTAAAACAACTTTATGTCGAACAAAACACACAAGACGTATATAAAGAGAAGGGAAATTTGAAATGATTCTGTTGTGGCTCAATAGCTCAGTTGGAAGAGCATATCCCCTGTAAGGGAGAAGTCGTGGGTTCAAGTCCCACTTGAGCATTTTATTTTTCCCGATATATTAGAATTTTGAAGTTAGCATAACAAATGCTATAAAAAAATTCATTCAAACATAAGGGATAGATTTTTATTTTCAGTACTTTTAATTGGGTACATATCTCTAGATGGCCTTGTGTGACACTCGCTGTACCATATAACATAATTACGTATGTCTAAAACCTTTTGAAACGCCGCAATGATTAAAACTAAAGATCAGTATCGCACTTTAACTGGTAAACATTATTGACTCATCACGTTGATTCTGATAACTCAGTTTGGTTAAACGCAATGCTACGTAAAAACAATCAAGTACGGTCAACAGAAAAAGTCGACAAATATAATTATAGTTAGTATACATGTCACAGATTAAATAACATACATAACATAACATAAACTCACGCCTGTATTCCCCGAAGGGGTAGGCAGACGTACTAGCACCCACATTTCGTCAGTTTATGTTTAGGTCCCAATGTAATAGGTGGCGAGCCTAAGTGTTGCCATTAACCGGGCACTTATAAACTTGCGATAAATACACACATAACTTCGAAAAGCATCGAAAAGTCATTGGTGTGTGCCATGGTAAAACTGGGATCGAACCCGAGACCTCGTCTCAGCAGTCCATTACCCATATCACTAGGCTACCGCAGAAATAAAATAATTAAAATTACAACAACAACAATTACATTTCTTATGAAGTCAAAGACAACCTTACTGTACTTTCAAAAGTATCACAGTCGGTGTTTTTATTAGAGTTCCGCATTTGTAATAATTTTTACTTTGACCCCTACCTGTCACTTTATACGATACAATAAAATTCGTACGAGTTTTAATGTTCTGAAACGACGATTGTTTTCAAGAGTTTGGGTCATAAAAAGACAAGTCTAGAAGCGGTCAGCGAGGACGCATACGTGAAACAAAGATTTTATTTTTGAACGATTATCATATCATAAGTTATAAATGGAACAAGTAAGTTGTACTTATTTTAGCCTAGCTGTCAACGTTAAAGTAGAAGCTATTGACATTTTTTCATAAATTAAAATATAGTATTCGGTCGGAAAGTAGACCCAGGACTCCCAGGCGGGACCCTCGGATGTGATCAACACAAGAATTTATTACATTATAACCTAATCTTTATTCAAATATTCATCAGTATCCTTTGCTGACGGTACTACGAGTAATTGCCGTAAATAAATGCCTGTCAATGTGTTGCTAATGTGTTAACCTTTTAATTGTGAGTTGGTTACGTGCGTTCAACTAAATTGTACTTGAATGGAACACTTAACACCAATTGTAAAGATTAAAATGTGATCTTAACGAGAGCCTCTATCTATATCCAATTTATAAACAACGGGGTTCTGCCAAGCAGAGAGTAGAATGCGTGGGTTTCTTGGCAGTAGTTCAATGGTTAAAATGATGAATTTGTGGGTTGAGAGGTCGCAGGTTTGAACACTGGTTATTACATTATATGAAACAGACGTACTGGTGGTATTTTCTAATTATGAATTACCTTAACTGGCTGAATTGGGACACGCGCAGATAGGGTTAAGCATGAAACTGGTGATGGCCCTGAATCGGAGGAGCGACGACCTTATGGGTTTACACAGTGGACCTACTGAAACAGTTTCAGTAACGAAATTATTTCACAAACGATTGCAAAGCCAACATTGGATTGCAAACCTACTGATCACATTCTCCAGACCAACAGAAACCTATTCTTGGTATCAACTAAAATTTCAAAGAAATCTGACAAATAGTTATATGCATACATATATGCATATGTTAGTTTATATGCATACTAGCGGACACAGCGAATTTCGTACGGCCAATTTTTTACCGCCCCCGTGGAGTCCGATTCCGTTCCCGCTGCACCCTCTGCTATAAAGTCAAATAATCTGCTATAAAATCAAGCATGTATTATACATATAAACCTTCTTGAATTACTCTATTAAAAGAAACCAAAACATCAAAATCTGTAGCGTAGTTTTGAAGATATAAGCATACATCGTAAGCGTCAGTAGCTTAGTGGTTAAGGAGTCGGCCTTACGATCGAGAGGTCCCGGGTGCGAATCCTGACCATTACACTACCAACGTGACCGCACTCCTAGCACAAGCAATTTAGCTTAGTTGGAGGGGTTAGAGGGAATATTAGTAACTTCGGTTCTAATATTCTTTAAAAAAAAACAGGGACATAGGTACGCGGAAAGTGACTTCGCTTTATACTATGTAGTTATGTTTATTAAACAAACTAATTTCATAATATTAAAACATTAGTTAGGATAGTCATTAATTCTTACAAACTTGCATGAGACAATGACTCACGCACCACACCACGCCAAGCCCGTTGCCATGGACAGAAACAATGGGCACCATCATTCAGCGCCACCCATCGTGCCGATGACATCACCACGAGAAAAATAACTGAACGGTCGCACTAAACGGAATTAGTTCACTCCTATCTTGGTGCTAATCATTAATATAAAATGCTAAGAATGTTATTTATTGTAGAGACTGAATATCAGTTACAGATATATCGATAATGTCATCCATACTTCCTTACTTCTTCACTTTTCACTAATATTATAACTCTGTGTCTATCTTTGAATGAATTTTACAGCATTAAGTATGCCACCTATACAAATCGAATATACATACAAATAGGGAAGAAGAATCGATTCCGAAGGTTCCGATAGTTCGTAAAAATATCGGTGCTTGCTCCCTAAAGACCGATAAGAAGTGAAATTTGAATCACATCAAGCGTGTCTCGCTAGCCAAGTTGGTCAAGGTATTCCCCCTGTAAGGGAAAGTTCGCGGGTTCGAGTCCCGACCGAGAAGATTCTTTTTTCCTATGTATTCTATCTGTTTGTATGTTGCACTTTCATGGCTAAAACCGTTGAACCTATCTTGATGTTTGGACGGAGAAGTGCTAGATCTTGCGAAAGGACATAGGCGTCCATGTATCGCGAAAAAGTGGTTGAAAGGATATATAGCGTATGTTTGGTTGCGTTAACCGATATCCAAGCGGATGGAGCCGCGAGCAATAGCTAGTAATATTATAAGTGTAAAACAAACTGTATGTAACGCTTTCACGTCTAAACCACTGAACCGATTTTGATGAAATTTGTTTAAGATGTAAACTAGAGTTTGAGGAGAACATAGCGTTAACCAATAACCACGGGTACGAAGCCGCAGGAAAAAGCTAATCATAAATACATACATACATAATATACTCACGTCTGTAAATCCCTGAAGGGGTAGGCAGAATTGTGTTGACGCCCACATTTCACCAACTATAGGTCCCACGTAATAGGGGGCAAGCCTATTGCCATCTAGCGGGCACTTTATCTTAGGCTGTATGTTTACTGTCGGATGGAGAACAGCCCTATCCCTTAGTCGCCTTTTACGACACCCACGGGAAGAGCTGGGGTGGTCCTATTCTACTCCACCGGGAACCAACACGTCAAAGTCATAAATATAAAATGTTAAAAACATTAATGAGACACTAAACATCGGTTAGAGCTATCGGCATACGTCATAAACAATAATTTACGAGGCCTGTACTTAGGCGGTGACCATTTATGTGTTTGCAGATATTACGTGACTCATGTTGTTTTAACTTTATGGTTTGTACACTAATAAAGCAGTAAACATCTGTTTGTTTGTGTATCAAACACAAATAATGGATCGATTGGGATTGTGTTTTTTTCAAAGGATATTAGAACCGAAGTAACTAATATTCCTTCTAACCTCTCCAACTAAGCTAGTTTGCTTGTGCTAGGAGTGGGTTCACGCCATTACACTGGCCAGGATTCGAACCCGGGACCTCTCGATCGTAAGGCCGACTCCTTAACCACTAAGCTACCGACGCATTGTAGAGGAAGCTCGTGAATTATGTAAAAATAGAGGCAAATAGCAGGTTGTTGTCTGTATTCCGGTGGGATTATTAAATCCCTATATCACATTTTGATCTAAACCGATTAAAATCGGTTCAAATGAATACCGCCTTATAACCCAGATGTAGAATTCGGAGGGGCTCGTAATCAAGTAAGTTAACACATTGCAGAAGAAGCAGCAATAGCCAGGTCGGTGTTAGGAGGGGTGACCATTCTTATGCCTCGTATACACTACTCGCGAAGTTCCTCGGCGAAGTACTCGAGAAACTTTGCCTACAGTCCGAAGTGCGACACCACACACTCGTTCAACTTCGCAAGGAGCTCATTCGCTCTAAGGTGCCGAAAGCCTGCGCACGTTCGTCCTTATGACATTAATGATATTTGGGTCCCAAATAATAGGCTCTGCTTGCACAGTTTCGAGGAACAACATATTTTCCTCTTGTGAAGACTGTATTTTGTTCATAATAAACATAATATGTGTCACACGCAATAATTATAACTATTGAGTACTGAAGTCGGCCGAGTAGTGTAGAGAGGTACTTCGTGAACGCACTTCGTGTAACTTCGGGCCCTTTGACTCGGGCGCAAAAACCGACAACAAATGGAAGTCGCCCGAGGCGAGGTAAAGTTTGACGAGGTAAGCCGAAGTGCATCTCCACACTATCGTATTCGCC
Source organism: Eilema sororculum (assembly GCA_914829495.1). Taxonomy (NCBI): domain Eukaryota; kingdom Metazoa; phylum Arthropoda; class Insecta; order Lepidoptera; family Erebidae; genus Eilema; species Eilema sororculum. The sequence goes on along the minus strand of OU618544.1, from coordinate 1,772,733 downwards.
TAACTTCGTTCAACTTCGCGAGTAGTGTATAGGGGGTATTAGACATCATCCGTACTTCGGAAAGCGGGTTAAGCCGTCGGCCCCAGTTGCAATACAAACATTTTTATGGCAGTCGTTATGGGTATTCGAAAATATCAAAATTCACCCACTTGAAAATGAAAAATGAAAATGTTTATTTGACTCAAGTTTACATTGTACATGAAGTTTCATTCAACAGTCAATTAGAAAGTACCACAATTCATACTGATACTTCATTCCATACTTTTTCCGACTGAGGGTCGTGGTGATATTGTCATTGACATATCCCTCGCACTCCGGCTGACCCAGGATCATACTACATTCCATACTAGGCTAATACCTGTGTTATGGAATGCAGCAGTCAGACTTGGAGATATGTACAAATCTCCAAGTCTGACTGCTCGACTTCGCAGTTAATAACGCAAGGATGACGATAAACTCTGAAGCCAGACTCTGCCAGTTGTATTGAGTAGATGTTCATCTAAATCTAACTTTCAATATTCTCATCTATTCCAGCGCGTGATCCAGGCCCTAGGCGTGTCATGGCACGCGCACCACTTCGTGTGCAGCGGCTGCAAGAAGGAACTCGGTGGTGGTGGCTTCATGGAACAGGTAATAACCTCAATACTAAGTGGAAGTTGGAGAATGTGAGGTGAATGCCTCGGACGCAATCAGGACATAACGTCTTATGATGACAACTACTAATCAAATCCGAACTACGAGAGAATTATTGAATGGAGTCGATCAGGTTTGATACATGTAGTTCTTATTAGCCAGAACCGTCTCCACATGACGGCAGCGCTTGCCCCAGTTGCATTCAAAGCTTGCATTTTGGAGCCCGGGGTCTACGCTTGAATTTGTGCTGAGAAGACAACCTGCGCCAGGGCCTCGTGCATCAGTCAGCAAGTGTACCAGCTTATATACTAAGTAGGCTAGGTCTCGAAGACTTTGGCACATCCATTAAAATCAATTCTTTTGACTTTTGACGTTTATACAACAGATCAAAAGCAAATCAAGTGGTTTTTAATTTGATTACTTATCGATTGATTTACTTAATACTTGTTGTGACAATTATTGCAGGCTGGCCGTCCCTACTGCTCGCCGTGCTACGCTGACAAGTTCGCGGCGCGCTGTAAGGGATGCGGCACCCCCATTGTCGACAAGGCGATCATCGCACTCGACGCCAAGTGGCACCGCGAATGTTTCACTTGTCTGGTAAATATCATGATCTTCATCTTCTATCGTGGCGATGGTGCCTTGGCCCTCAAATTAGATTTTACCCAGTTTGCTGCCACCTGTATGGCGTTCTCGGAGGCGCACATAAGGTCCTGCGGTGTACATGCGTATGAGCATTTAGCACATGTTAACAGATGGACCATTGCTTGTGGAGTAACTCCACATTCACATCGCAGTTCCGCCCCCTCCGAGAAAAGGCCTGATGTTTGTCCGCATTTTAGAGTCCAAAACATAAGCTAGTTAAGCTTACCATGGGTCTAGATAGCGTTGTGTAGAATGTGGTATATTTAAAATATCGAAGTTCGACCATTTTGTAATCAAATTCAAAGCCACCACAACTGAGTTGCGAAAAGCCCACTGTAGTTACGATCGCAAAACTAAATGCAATTTTTTCAATTTACAGAAATGCAGGAATCCAGTAACAGACGCCACCTTCTCCGTAATGGACAACAAACCGATTTGCGGCAAATGCGCCTAAACACACACACAGACATACAAACGTATTTATATTTAACTATTGACATACACCCATCGAGTAGCCATGAGTATGAAGCTTGTCCAGTGGTGCCTAAAGATCGTGGGGACATATTTTTTATCTTAAAGGATACTTCTTCGGTCGAATCGACAGCTTATCTTATCCTAGTGTATGAGATATTTCTCCAATGTGATTAGGCTGTTGAGGAACCTAATATACACACAAAGGTGAGGCAATACAAAAGATTTACTGTGAAATATTATCAACTTAAACAAATTCTCCCTGAAGATGTATTATCACCTCTATGTTAACAAATTAGAAGTCATTCACATATAAAACGGTAGTCTTGATTATAAACATATTTATTTCAATACCTACCTATGATCTTTGAGAGACCACATCACGAAGTATAATGCTATATACCTTTTAAGTATCAGAGATAATCTTAAATAGAACAGAATATACATAAATATAAAGCAGTTATATGACAGTACTTTTAAGATGTTTGTTCACAAATAATTGTTTTATTAAGTAATTAAGATTTTTATCAACATGCTAAACAACTTTTGCAAAAAAAGTTGTATTAGCTGTTTTATCTATAACATAGACGTCTGATTGAAATTTTACATCCTAGATGGTGTAAGCGACACTTGGAACTCTATTTTAAAAACTTTGTTGAAGAAGTCTAAAGTATTCACTTATGATAGTTCACATGTGCCTATAAACTAAATGCAATTTTAATGTTGTTGACCAAAATGGAATTTAGGTAATGCGTCTGTTGTGGAGCCACGTCCAATTTTGTTAGACTATTTGTTTCAAAATTTCGTCTAGCCGCCCGATCCGTGGCCTTATCACAAGTATCATAACCACCAAATAAACGTGGACCTAGCTGTTAAGTCGTATTAATGTAAACATTAAAAATTGTTGTAAATAATTGTAATTTTAATAAAAATTGTCGCTGTGATGATGCTTTTGGGCTTTGTATTTATTCAAATATATTTTAAACTTAAAAATGTTAAATCAAGCTAGATTTATATTTTGTACGCTTCCCCAAAATGATTATTTTTTCCAATAAATTATTGTTTTTGAAATAATACGTTTTATTTTATTTCTCCTCTTCTTTAGATATTTCTTAACCTGTATTTGTACTTGTTAATCTCTTTTTAAATAAATTAAGTAGTATACTTGGTGTGGAAGTGACTACTGCATGTGACATTTGCATGTGGTCCTATTTCACATGTAAAAAATTAGTTAAAATGTTTTTATTTTGAAATGAGGGTTTAAATCTTACCTTTTTGTTTCTGTCTTTCTTCTCTTCCCCACTGTTCTGCTTATTTGACTTCGCTGACTGCGGAGATTGCAGTGCTTCAGGTCTAGGTGACTCCTGGCTTACTGGGGGATGATTTAGTGGCTCAACCTTTGGTGACTCACATTGTGATGTCGATTCTAGTTTCGCAGCTAATGGCCTGACCATTACTGATTTGACAGGCTCAAGCTTTTCAGGCTTTGTCGATTTATGCTTTGTTTTATCCGAATCAGGCTTAATTGACTCTGTAGACGTTCTATCAATATCTCCGTCAGCATCATTTTCTCTCTCTGCCTCGTTTTTCTTCTCTTCTTCATTTTTCTTTTCTACTTTGTTACAATTCTTGAAAGAGGCTCCTATTCTGAAAGTCGGTTTTGCAAAGTTTGGTTCTTGACTTATGGTCTGAATAAAACCTTGGATTGGCTTTATCGTTGATTTATGTTTTCTGGGCGAGCCTTGTGGAGATTTCCTGTAAGATGATACAGAGTTTTAGTAAAGTATCATTAGCATGACTATAGATCAACGGCTAGTGCTGTATCACTCCTACGCTACGCGTCGCCTGGCAGGTAAAAAAAGATAAAGAAAGAGCACTAGCCGAGAGCGAGTAAGATACCGTCGTCGTGAGCGCTGGCCATTGTATGGTAGACAAAATATTTGTGGAAGGTTACCTCGAGTTTTAGCCACCGTGCCACCGAGGAATGTTAGAGAGGTTCGTCTTCTGCCAAATACTTAGTAGGCCTTTATACTGTTTATACTGTTTATTGATGGCACTTGGTGGAATCTGCTACACGTATTGAGTGGAGACACTTTGTACTTTTCCACTTAATTTTATTTTTCACCTGACCGGTTTCGCCTCACGGCATTCTCAAAAGTGAGAATGCAAAGAAGGTTGAGAATGCCGTGAGACGAAACCGGTCAGGTAACAAAGTGTCTCACTCAATATATAGGGCTTTATAAGTTATAGAAGGAGGACGAACCTGCCTGAATCATCCTTGCGAACTCCTTTGCTACGACGAGAATGTCTTGGGGGAGTTGGGTCTTCGTTCAACATGTGGCTTGAGGTACACTGTAAGAAGCAGAGATACTCGTAAAGCATTAGACCACTCAAGATAGAACTGTGGTTATAAGGCCATAAGGTGGCAAGTGGTTATTATAGCTAATGGCCTACGTCCACTGGTAGTGCGGCATTGCAAGTAATTTTTATGTGACTAGTTTTCTTAATTCTTAGATTGTAACGAATAATGTTTGACTAAAAAATGTTATTCTCATGCGACGTTATTACTATTAAGTTCTCACTTTCTAATATTTCAGATATTTTGGGTGAGGTCTATGTTCAGCAGTGGACTGCGGTGAGCTAATTGGTTTTATTAATTGATAATATTTCAACTCTGATACGAAATTTCATAGTCTGTAAACGTAATTTTGATGATAGCTATATAAAAATTAGGTTTGATTAGATACCATTGAGTAGCGTGATTGTGTATATGAAAATGAACACTCTGCTTACTTACATGTTTCTGGAAGACCGATTGGTAAAATAGTTTGACTACTCTGGATGCTTACAACTTTTTGAGTACTCTAATTATCAATATATATAAAATTAGATAGTAAAGAATATTACCGCTGTGACTCCTTCCACCATGGTCGGGATGTCGTCTCTCAGCGCACGCGCAGCCTTGGGAACGCGCGGCTTGCCTTCATGCGGGTCGCGCATCAGCGGCCGCCGGGATCTACATAGAAAAGCATCGCTCATTTTATGACATACAAAACCTGACCCTGTTTAAAGACATAATCTACCCTATGGCACAAGTAGCTCAGTCTCTGTAGTAAAACATCTAATGCGTATTATATTATTAGGATACAGGTACTTTACTTGGGAGACTTCCGCCCGGGTGACCTGCGCTTCCGAGGTGATCCAGGCTTGTCCGGACTGGACTTCCCATCACAGTTCGTACTGTTCAGCGTACAGCGGCTCTTGTTCGTTCCACTGAAATAAAATGAAGACAATAAACATTGCCGAACAGTCAGCCAAGACTGACGGCACGGTACGGCCAATAATTTTTATTTGTCAAGTAGAAATAAACCTTATCCTTATCTTCATAACATTAAATTTGAAATAATAAGCATACTGTTGCCTACTTCTATGGCTTCGATGACTGTCACTTAAATTTAAATTTTATACTCTTAATGATACGTTCTATTCTTATTTGACAAATCAAAATCCTTTGCCGTGTTGTGCTGTCAATCTGCGTAGTCTCTTCTTAACATTTACAGGTATAATAGGATCTTGCCTGGAGATTAGGTTTTGGACAGGTATTTTAGGGACCCTACCAACACCTTCGCAGCTCGAACCTATATCACGAGCTAAACAGTGCACCGGCTAAACATTAGGCGAGGCTCTGGTGTAAGCTTCCCTAGGGCAGTGGGCAGACGGCAATCGCTACCAGAAAAGATGGAGGATATTTTCCGTGAAGCGACTACCACCATCTGACCTCCACAACCCATTGGTAATATCGAAGTATTGGTGTATAATGAGGCAGTATAATATTGGTGAGATACATCACACTTACGTCTGCATGTCTCTGGTGCCACTCCTTCCACTGAACGGTACTGTGCCCAGAGAGTACATTGATAAGCGAGCATCGGCTTCTGAAGCTAAAAATTAAAAAAGGTATTTTTAGCATACCTTAAGGTTCTGCCTAAAGGTATGCAGAAGAGCACATTTTTTAATTACACCTTTATAATTATTATATTTATTACAAGAAATGAACTGATTCAGTAATCAGCAGACCTAAGAAAATGTGGATGGACTGCGTGAAAGAGGATATGGCAAAGAAAGGAGTGACTGAGGAAATGACAGCTGACAGGAATGCGTGGATGAGAATGATATGATGCGCTGACCCCAAATAATTTGAACAAAGGATAGATAATAAGGATGAAATTGATTACTGAAAATAAGCTCCTTGATAATATTATCAGCTACTTAAGAGGAAGTCCTAATCAATTTCAAACTCAAAATAGAGGACCATGTGTTTACTGAGAAGAGACGATGTAGGACAGTAGGCCAGCTGCGGGATAGTAGGCTTACTTTAATGTGTTGTTGAAGTGACTAATATGAACTTACTATTCTTTGAGTTACTTCGTAGATTCAACAGCTGCCTTTTCTTCGTTTTCTTGGGTTCTTTCGACTTTTTTGTGCGTCCGTTTAGCTGTAACTGTATAACAATAACAATGTAATGTAAGTGTAGAGGTATTAGTTAACTTATAACTCAACGTTGGCAGTCTACTTGTTAAACTAATCACGGCCTTAATAGGGTCACCTCAACAGTTGATGCGTCGTGCGTCCTGTAATTCGATTTTGGATGGCCAATTAGTGGCCACATACGTGAACTTTAGATGTTTTTAAGTTTCCAAAAAATGGTTAACACATAAATACTGTTACTGCATACTGTTATTACTTACTATATTTGCATAGCCCATAAGAAACTCCTCGCATCTCACCGCGTACTCGTTCACAAACTGTTCTAATTTGTCACACGATGACAAAAGATTCTGGAACAATGGTTAGATTGAAATACGAGACTTCCACCAATTTCTGTTTTAACCAAAGTAAAAGATTTATTTCATAAAAAATACCTACCTATCGGAAGGCCTTTAACTCTGATATTTACATCTTCACTTAATTAAAAAATCGACGCACAAATTTCTTTTAATCTCGTCCTCGTTGCCTCTTCGTTTTTCGTAACGGGATTAACTACTGTAAGACCTCTCGGCTTCAAGAGGAAGCCTATGCCAGAGATGCGATTAGCTTACAACCCGAAGACCTTGAGAGTGTCTCTTTCTGTCTCTTTAGTCCCAAAGTAAAGATTGTATTGTGGCTTCTGACTGACTCGGCACATCCGCTCCAATCGGTAGGTACTCACATCGTCGTAGAGCTGCTGCGCGGCGGTGAGGTCCTTGGGGTGCGTGACGCTGGCGCACTGCTCGGTGGCGGAGCGCGCGGCGCCCACCAGCGCGCCCAGCGCCGACACGCTCTCGCGCACGCAACACGTCTGCTCCATTGACTTGCGGAACACCTGAAGAACAGTACCATGAAACATACGCAAATGCGGATCGAAGTTTCGGCCAACCGGTTCCATGAACACATTTTTCCCGAAATCTGACTTGGAAGACTGTACGTGATACATCGGTTCGGCGTAAACACGACCGAAGTGGATAGTAAAATATGGTTAAATGGTCGTTGCCTAAAGTTCATACAACTTTGGGCAACGGTACTTCTCTTCATGGAACTGGTAACCCTCTCCCCTTCTACCTCTATGGACTACAAAGCGTTGGTGGTAAAACTATTGAAGTAAACGGTAAGGTTTCCTGGAAAACGGCATATTGAAAGTAACGACGAATAGTGAAAAGTTTCAGTGAGCATTGCCAAGATAAACTTGTGAAAACATCTTTGTATATAATAATATAATTGGAAGCAATTGCACACATTGAGAGAATCTTATGTCCAGCAGTGGACTGCCATAGGCTAACTTTACAAATAAATAAGTAGGCCAAAAACCTGGAAGGACTGCAGCATGTTCTGGTGCAGAGACACGATCCTCACCATCTGCGACTGGAACTGCGTGTGCTTCGCGAACGGAAGCGTCAAGTTGTTGTTACGCTTTATGTCTTGCATCTGTATGATGTGATCATATTACATTAGAGACTAAAGAAATTATGATATTATAAGGTAGTAAATAATAGATAAATAAGTATAATTGTTACAAATATTGAGGACACATTTACTTACCAAAGGTTTTGGTTGCTCTAATTCCTAAAGCCGCGTCCGCACGCTTGCCAAACCTAAAGAAGCCGTCACAAATTCAAACGTGTGGATAAGGCGTTTGATTTGTTTTGTGTAGGTTTGCAAGCGCTTGTAGCCGATCCGTCAAGTGTCGGTTTTTTTGTCACAAATCAAAGGAATTTGCCGCAAGCGCTTGCGACTCGTTCACACGTTTGCGTACACTCAGTCTCGATTGTTTGTTGTGTACGCAAACGTGTATGGGTCGTCTTGAGTACAAATGGTCAAATGAAAACATTTTGAACTTCCTGGAATGTTACCAGGCAGAACCATGCATTTGGGACCCGGGAAATACTGATCACAAGGACAAAAAAAGGTAGCTGATGCATGGTGCCGCCTTAGTGCAATATTTAATAAGCCAGTTAATGAACTGAAAAGTAAGAAGGAAATTCTTGTGGTCACCTTTAGGAAGCATTTTTTTACTTTTCGATTCCTTTCACTTATTTTCTTGTAATTATATTAAAAATAAGTTAAGCCAAATGATATTGCCGCAATCTCAACGTCCGTCATGCTTGCTTCTTCAGAACACAATGTCTCACTCGCAAGCACTCGCAAGCGTGTGGTGGTCTGTCAAATCAAGCCAAACGTTTGAAGAGGTTTGGAGTTTGCGGCAAGCGGCAAGCGTGCGGACGCGGCATAAAACTACGATATTTAACAGTTTTCACAGGTGGGTAGTTATAAAATTTAATATACCAGTAACAATTTTTTTCCCCAAAATGTGGGGAATAATTATAAATATGGCCTGAATTTGTAAATGTAAATGTAATAAATTTGAAAATGTAAACCTTTGAGAATGCCGTAAGGTGAAACCGGTCAGGTGTAATAGAATAAATACAGAGCAAAAAGTACAAGTGTTCTCAATATGTGCAACAATGAATTTCACCAAGTGCCATCAATCCACGGTTAACATATTTATTGAGCATTATCGTCCTTTTTGCGATAGTCCCAGTCTCAGGCTCTTACCTCGAAATCCGTGGTCCACCTAACACTGTCTTATGTATACATAGTAGTGAGATCATTGAAACGCATATTATCTTCTATCATGCCAATACTTCTTGGATTTATCCCACATAAGAGTCTACATAAAGCATGTGCACGCATATGGGAGCCTTTTTCATGCAAATTGGTGACAATTTCATCCGAAATACAAATAATCATATAGATATACAGAAATATCACAGACCTGTCTTTGCAACTGGTACAGGTATATTCTGTTAAACCTGGAACAGAACTCTGCTGACCGCTTTATCATGCGCGTGATGTCCTCTTTCTCCATAGAGAAGAGGTCGCGCCGGTCCAGTAGTGACCTGGGGCACACGCATAAGAAAATGGACATTTATGGCTAATGAAAACTATAGAAAGAATAGATTCATATTGAGATGTCAAAATGTCTAGTTCTATAAAATGTACAAACTTTTTCCACCAGCTCATGAGACATGATTTTTAGAACAAGATAATAGTAGAAATAACACCTAAGTGTTTCGCTATTTATGATACCTATAGCATGACTATCCAAAGCTTCACAAACGTTCGTGTTTTTGTTTTATTTACGTTGCAAATTCATATTACGTACGTAGTAGTTCAGCTTGATGTTACAAGACGGCGTCAGGTACATGTAGTATCGCCACATGTCGTGCAAAATAAGGTAAGTAAAATGCAATTCGTTACTCACACCATGTCCAATACTTCATCATTGACCTTGATACGGAGGTCTTTCACTTTGGCGCAGTAGATACTGCTCTCGATGACGTTGGTGAAGTTCTCAGAAGACTTGCAAGTGCCTGACAAAGACACTAAACTAATGTTAAACTCGCAATGAAAAATTTATCTTTTTTCACAAGAATGATGCTGTTGTGCCGCGGAAAGTTATCAATTCTCCTAACTGACGTCTAATTCAAACATTTGGGTTAAGTAGAACAGTATAATTTTCGAAATATAACATAGCTATCTTTGAAATACCTATACCTACGCCTATATAAGACTATATTGCATGCTAAATATATGAAATTTTGAAAAATTTCAGGCCACCATGATAGTCCCGAGGGGGCCATCTGGAAACTGGAGATGTCTCTGAGTCAGCCGGGGAGTCAGTGGCACATGACCCAAGATGGTGTGAGGTTTTAGTCGGTTCGAGTACGACGAAATTGGTTATAACGGTGGCCCCGCCGGCTTCGGCTATCAAAAAATAGGCCCCATGATATTTTTTCTACATCACCAAATCCACAATGAATATGTATCCGGTCCAGCTTAGCTGAAGAAGTAGTATATTAGTAATTTCGTTTATTAATAACCTTTTTAAAGTCTAAATGCAAATACATTACTCATACTGTTACTTCCACTGCTGGGCCGATCGAGTGGGCCTTCTTCAGGGGCGTCGTTCGACTCCGGGTGATTCTCACGTACTGTTGGGGGTGAAGTGCACGTAGAATCGTTCAGTGCACCATTTTCTACAGCTAAGAACATATAATTGTAACGTAACTCTATTAAATGGTATCTTGTAGAGTGTACATCAATCAATCAATCAATTAGCCTATCATAGTTCACTGCTCATGTGCTTCTCTAAATATTGAAAGGCTTCATCAATACATTCTAAGTCAATAAAGTATGACAATGGTTGACAATTCGCAGAATGAAGGTTAATCCCAGTTACATCCGAAGCTTCAGCTAGGAGTCTGGAGTACGCTTTATCAGTCTAACTGCGGATTTGGCTAATTTTCCGTAAAACGACTGCTATCTCACCTCCACAACCCAAAGGCGATATCGTAGCATTGCAGTTAAACCAGTTGTTGGACTCTAACTAGGGCTCCAACTACCCGTAACGACTGCCATAGCTATTCGTATGGCAACCGGGAACGACGGCTTAACGTGCTCTCCGAGGCACGGCCAGACCAATGCAAATACCTATATTCATGCATACAAATATTTGCACTGAGCAGGGACTCAAACCCGCGCCTCCTGTGTAGCGGCCGCGCTCACTACCACCACGACACGGAGGCTGTCCAGGTCCAGGTTAAGAACGTATATTTAGGAGACCTTCGATTAACCAGGACGTGTCACTATCCCTGGTATAGTTCCCCATAGGTTGTGCGAACGCAATTAAAATTCTACGTGGGCAACTTACAGTAGTTTTAATAAAAAAATCCATACCGGACTGTTCATCCTTATCGTCGTCGAATATTTGGAATAAGTCACACTCCTCTACGTCGCTCTCTAAACTGTCAATGATTGTTTGTTGTTCTGCTCTCGGTATTATTTCCTGTAACTTAAATATTTACTACGTTCACATGGCTAATTCTCGAAAGCAAATTCTTAATAACCACATTGTAGACATTTTTGACATTTGGAAAATTGAGTTACGACCTAATAATGTCAGAAACAATCTGCCTAATTGTTGAACAGATTTCATTACGAGAATTAACCCTCAGGGCATTTGGGCTACTTTAAACACATAAAAATGGTACACTTGGCCCTTTATTGAAAGAACCCTATAATAACAGGTAAGTTGCTCTATCGAAAAAAACTGTTTAAAGAAAAAATAATTACAATTTGATCACTTTCAACAAGCATTGTCTAAAGTCTGCCAAAAGTTAGGTATATTAGCTTTTATGTATATTGGGTGTATTTATAGTCGTTTCGCATAAAAAGAATTTGAGCTCAGTTTCGATAGTAAAATCATCTGGAACATTACTTTGGCGAAAGAAAAAAAAAATTCTTAAATGTATGCGGGTAGTAAAAAAAAATTTTTTTTTTTTCACAAAATTAATACTTCCAGATGATTTTGCTACCGAAACTGAGCCCACATTCTCGAAGAGGAGCTTATGCATAATTTTATTGCCCCTTGATGCCATTCTAGTTACCTTTGTAGTAGGTTCGTCAGTATGCTTCTCACTCTTGATCTTCAGCAGTTCGCTCTGCATTATATCCTTCATACACTCCTCTGGTAGCTCGTCCAAAAACTGGTATTGATCATCTAGCGTGAAACATTATACATTTGTTTTTAAACCTCCTTACATTGAGGGTACGGTCAGTATGTAAAGCCGCATTTCCACGACCTAAGAAATTATGGACGCGTGCGCGATTTTGCAGACTACGCACTGTAGCATATGATATTGCAGACACGTTAGCCATAGTCCATGCATCCGTGTCGGCGTCTGGGAACCTTAAACTTCACACCGTGGAAACCTAGCGTAATATCATCATCATCCTTGTGTTAGTCCCGTTAGTTCAGTTGGAAGAGCATTCCCTGCGTAAGGGAAAAGTCATGGGTTCAAGTCCCACTTCAGCATTTCCTTTTCCCGCTGTATTCGAATCCTGAACTATACATTGCTTTTTACCTTCTACTATCGTCTCACCTTCACAAACAGTGGAGACAATGTCACTCTCTTTAACAAATTCTTCCCATATCTTCTGTTCGCGTTGCTTGAGCCTCTCCCGTCGTGTGTTCCTCCAAGTCCTCTCTAATGCATCCTAAAATCGATATCAGATAAGTATATTGTTCTAGATTACTGCTCGACTCTTTGGCTCTAAGGACTAATTTTTCGTAGGTAATAAAATCTGTTCAAAATTCAGTCTGGATCAAATCTACTTTACAAAAAAGGACATTGACATCGAGAGTCGAGAAGGTTTTTTGGAGAGACGTTTGAGAGACTGCGATTAGATCGATCTGAATTTGGAATAGATTTTATTAGTAGTTTTACATAATTTTATTGGTATAGATACTATACCTATACTATAATATTGCTTTAAACTTCCAACTGAAATATATAAATATAAACATTTTGGGTAATTTTAATTTAACAATGAAAAGATAATATATAATGAATATTAAACTACTAATGACAGATAAAATAAAAGAAACCAATTAATTAGTTGTTGACCTAATTCTGATTTTGCGTTCCAATGACACTCCAATGATTTCCAATGACACTCTTTTGACTTCAGTGAACTGTTTCCTATTACTAAGGTATGATTTAATAAGATTATATACATTGCCTCTAACTCCATATGCATACATCTTGTGTAAAAGAATTTCGTGGTTCACATGATCAAATGCCTTTTGCATATCTATATAAAGAGCTATGACTGGAGTTCTCTTATCCATATTCAGTAACACCTCATGTAAAAAATTATATACAGCTACATTTATAGATTTGTTTTTTCTAAAACCATTTTGACATGGTGTAAACAGACTATAGTTTTCGAAGAAATTATATAGACATTTATAAATTATTTTTTCGAAGATCTTTGAAAATATGGTAAGCAGTGCAATGGGCCGGTAATTATTAATTATAGACTTGCTACCTTTTTTATGAAGAGGTTTGATAACTGCTATTTTTAGGCCGTCAGGAAAGATACCTTGTTCTATACACAAGTTTATTATAAAGCTCAGGGGGGAGCTAATTATACCTGCCACCTCTTTGACTACATGTGTACTAACACCGTCATACCCTACACTACTTGAATTCTTTAAGTCCATTATAGCTTCGAAGACGTCGAGTGGACTTGTGGGGGGCATGAAGACTGAGTTACTATGGTATGAGATTTTATAGTCACTACATGAGGATGTCGATGCAAGTTGTGTAACATTTGATACTGGTTTAACTAATTCGACAAAATTATCATTAAATGCGTTTGCGATGCATTCAGGAATAGTGATTATTTTGTCTTCTATTATTAGTTTATTTATTCCTTCACTTGGGTTCCTACTCTTACAACTATTTATTACGTCCCATGTGGCTTTACCTTTATTGGTAGCTGAATTTATGCAATAATTATTCTGCGCCTTTTTAGTTAGGTTTATGATTTTTTTATAACGTTTGGCGTATGTTTGGAAGCTAGTTTTATTTTCATTGGTAGGTTGCATTCTATATTTCCAAAGGAGCTCTCGTTTCCGTTTACTACAACACTTTATACCTTTTGAAATCCATTTTTGTTTGGGTGTAGTATAGAATCGGATTTTCTTTATGGGAAATGACATATCATATAGTAAGGTAAACATTTCGTGAAATGAGTTAGTAAAGTTTAAATATTATTCCGATACGATTCCGATGCTAGTAAAGTTTAAATATTATTAGTAGTCTCACGTTACGGAAAGGTGTCTATAAATGTCCGTGTAAAATACACCTTAACATATCCAAGATCTTTTCGTCATAAAACAAGCTAAGACAGCATGCAGACCATATAGCGAAATATGAATGCTGCACATCCCTGGCTACCCCTCAGCGACTATACAAGCGTGAATATATATAAAAATGTTTAGATATCTGCCCATAGATGTTACTCTATACAAGATCGACAGAGACTGGAACTGGTTGGATTATTTTAGAATTTTAAAATATTCTATATGTAGATATTTTAAAGCCTCAGATATAGGCCCGAGTCAACAATAGTGCCCGGAATATTATGACAATAGGCCCCGGGACTCCGGGACCGGGACCGACTACAATTTTATTATTGGTGAAATGTGGGTGTTAATTCACCTCTGCCTAACTCTCTAGGAATAAAGGCGTAATTATATATATGTAGGTATTTTGTTAGGAATATTTAAAAGGTAAAATCTTTTTGTAGCTCTGCACTATAATGCAAATAGTTCCTACTTAAATGCCTAGATGGCGCTATGTGGACTAGGAATTTAGAATCAACAGATATTCGCCATGTTAGCCGGTATACTAACAGCGAAAGGAATTAATTAGCTATTAAATTAAAGATAATGTAGGCCAAAAGTACAACACCAACCTGTATGTCGACCATCTCCACTTTCTCAGTAGGCATAAAGGAAAATCCTCGCAACGTCTCCATTGGTCCAACCGTTTATTCTTCACACCAAATTCAATATAAATACAAAAATATTCAGTACGTATCAGCCAAAAAATCGATTTTTTATCATAACCGACATTATAAAATAAAAGGTGCAATTTGAATTTGACAACTCGAAGGAATTATTACTTGTCTATTATTTATTGACAAAATAAATACAAAGTTTATTTAACCAATAAATATCGAAAAAAAACTTGTTACAATATTAGAAACCTGATTTTTTAAACAAAATTACACAATTGTTAATGTAATGTAAAAAACACAAAATGTTTTTAATTAAACATCAAAAAGAAACAATTTCGCTGTGTTTACTAGTGCACGTCACGAGAGCCATAAATTCTGCCATGCGTTACAAATTCATGGTTGCTTGGCAACGAAATTTTTATACACAAATCAACTTGCTTCTTCACGCACTATGATTTAAATAAATCTATTACATACATAGACTTTGAATACACTACGTTTATTACATACAATTAAAATTGTACTACAAACTTAGATAGTGTTTCGTATCACTCGATTAAATTAAAGAGGAATCATTTGGCTTAAGTTGCGTTTGGTTTTTAACAGTGATATGTTATAGGTTAACCTTTTCGTGACAAGACTATATTGTAAAGGGTAGGTCATGCAATGAGTAATTGTTTATCTCACGGTAACTGCGCGGCTAGGTGCGCCGGTGTATCTGTCTAGTCCACGATGTTACTCAGCGCGCGCCTTGTGCCCGACATGGGGGCTCCGTCGATGCCCGCGTTGCAGCCTGAATCGCGCCACTTTCCGCAATGGAGCAGAACTGCAATTCTGACGCTAGCTGAT
The DNA here is from genome assembly GCA_914829495.1 of Eilema sororculum. Taxonomy (NCBI): domain Eukaryota; kingdom Metazoa; phylum Arthropoda; class Insecta; order Lepidoptera; family Erebidae; genus Eilema; species Eilema sororculum. The sequence goes on along the minus strand of OU618544.1, from coordinate 1,757,229 downwards.
GTTGCTGAAGATGAGGTTATAAGTGAGGTGAGTAGTCCTGTGTTGTTACTAGTGCTGCTCTAACAGCAATAATTAAATATCCCTATTATGATTGTTAGGTTTAGATAGCAGTCGCTTCACAGAAAATAGCTTGTCATTGATGAAATCTTCCCATTTCCAGTGCTCTTTTTTTATGTGTACAAAATCCCCACGGGTACATCCCAACCCCCGCTGTAATTGTTGGGGGAGATTATGTCGGACTTGAGCCGTCGTATCTGTGAGTCTTTGTGCAACGCTGGAGGTGAGGTTAGCAGGCATATCCCTAATTTCGAGTGCTCTCTCGCAATGAGGGAATGGGAAAAAGGAAAGCCTATCTTTAATTTTTCCCCACTATTCTTTAATGTATCTCTTCTCTTCTATAGGGAACAACGTATGAGTAGTATTTGAATTTCCAGTAAACGCTTTTCAATCCTATTAGGTACTTAATTAATTTTGAAAATAAAGTCAACACAGATAATTACTGGGGAATCTCTTAATGACTTTACTTGTTACTATACAATTAAGTTTATTACTCCCTTAATCAATTCAAGTTAGTAAAGAAGTAGTAAAGCCCAGCCAAAGGCGTGGTAAAGTCAGATTTTGTGTAGCTTCGTCACATAAGGTGCGGTAAAAAGACCATGGTGGGAGCCATGGTCTCCAGCGGGAGTAAGTGGGACTGCGCCGCCTCTTTCTGCGAGCAGGTCATGCTCGTGAAAGAGGCGGCGGGGCGGAAGCGGGAGAGAACTCTCCCACCGGAGTTCCGCAGTCGGCAGCTTGGGCGCCGCCGACGTGTCTTCGCCGAAGACCATCGGCCTCTATGACCAGGGCCTGAGGACGGTGAGTTGGCTGCTCATCGTCCTCACAGAAGCAGACCCAGATTGAATAAATATGTCTTCAACAACTAGTTGCTTGTGTCGTCTGCGTACCGAATATCTTGAATACCCCTTCCGGGATGCAAGCCCTTAACGGCAGCGTGACATGAGGGATTCACGCATGCCCCCCTCCCCCCTAAGAAGCGGGATGACACCCGAAAACCCACCATAGATGCGGGATAGCACCCGAACCATCCCCTACGAGAGGCCGCATTAGTAGCCGTAGGATTTGGATCCAGATTCCAGGATTGAAATTCATAAATATATGTGTGTTTGATCCATACATACTACACATAGTTACAAAGCACTAAAGAGGTTACATTATTTTAATGCGCAGGCCAGTGAACCAACCTCCCTATCGGTCGCCAAGTACTCTTACAACCCATACCTTCATTTTTTATTCAAAACCTATTTACATTTTTGATGTCGGTTGTTGACGTGCGCCAAGAATAGAAATGTTTAATTTCACTATTGCTAGGTTTTAGTTACGTGGGTCGTGGAGGATGACATGCGTGCAAACGAAACGAGGGCGTCCAAGGTAGTGAGACCACTACCTTGGACGCCCAAGATCGTGCGAAGTAGAGGAGGAAGAGCCGGAAGGCGGACCCTGAGCTCTGAGGGCACCGTGACCTCGGATGCAATCAGGACCAACGTCTTTATGTGGATGATGATGCTAGGTCTTAGTTACTTTATTCTACCAATTTTACAATCCAAAAACTAATTCAAACCAAATCGTTGACAGTCTATGGGGTGTTTGGGGTTCCCTCAAAATATTCTGGGTCAAACCGTTGGTTGGTGCTTACAAACGTTACAGTTACCGGCATTTATCATTATATCTTATCAGCTGTTTTTTGGGTGGCTTTTGAGGATAGTATTCTTCTAGAACCAAGCGTTTCAGTGAATCATGCCTATACCGCACCAATAATCTTGCCCCCTATTACGTGGGACTGAAGTCATAGTTAGCGAAATGTGGGTGTTAATACACCTCTGCCTACCCCTTCAGCGATTTACAGTCGTGAATATGTATGTACACAACTGTAGATTGAAGGAAAAATGTTCTGATGCAAGCTTTTTCCATTTTCCGTTCAATTTCTTTGATAATTTCTACATACTATCTGTATATCAGAACAAGGTTTATCGGGTCCGCTAGTGTCCCAAGTAGCAAAATCTTGTCTTATAAAGGATTATAAAGGCAAAAAAAATAAACTTATAAAGGTCATATTAACGATAATAAGGGTGGGTTTGGGCCCAATTTATAAGAAACTAAACCTTATAGTAGCTATATTGTGGTCATATAAAAAGCAAATGTTTCTTGTAGTAGGTTTATAAGAGCATCTTACAAGATCTTTACACTTAAACTTGTTACATAGAAGATGTTTACAAGAACAATATCCTTATAGTTGCATTATCTAACTCATCTATAAGGAGAAATTATTCTTTTAAAAGTCGCCGTCGCAGCTTTTCGCTATTGTTGTTTTCAAGTTATTGTACCGGATTTTTAGAAGACATTTTATTTTTATTCGCAATTGAGTTGTCAAAAGCAAGTACTACTATGCTTAGAGTTAGTCGTTTTAGGTAGTAAGTAGTAAAAAACTAATGCAAATTATTATTTGCGGTAAAGTGTGGTATGATATTTGATGTATTTTTAAGGGGCCCATTGAATTATTCGTTTATATGCATTTCAAAATATATTATTATTTGCCATGTTTTGGTTACTGCTGTTACAAGTGTAAAAGCATTTTTTACAACACCTATAAGAGGGTTATAAAACCAACATTATGTCTAATATTAATGTCGTCTCCATATTGAGTAATTTTAGAGTTCCCTAAAGTAACTGAGAAAACCATTACCACATCTATAATTTTTCTTCAGTAGCATCGCTCTAAATAGGGTTGTTTTCATGGCCGTGGACCGTTTTCTCAAAAGAGATGATTTTAATCTGCAACAGTCAAAATGGCCTTGCCTGCAATGTTCTAAATCTAAACCATTGTGTAAAACTTACCATTCTTGCCAATAAATATGCACAAGTTGGGCCTTTGTTAGTTTTTGTATATTTTGTTTGAAGAGGTTAATATTAAGTTTTTTATTCTTTATATTTTATTGTAAACCAGTAAACTACAGTGAAAAATATTTTTTTCATATATAATATTAATGTAAATTGATCTCCAATAAATACGTCGGAAAAGTGGCTCTGATAGTTTAATAGTTATATTTAAGTTTAAAATAAATACATATCGATTAAAATTATGTCTTTTACTTGGTATTTCTAAAAGGTTTTTTAAATATTTAGATAACTGATTAATTAAGCCAATAAGGACCAGTCCCCATTTCAATAATGTGTAATTGGCCATCATTAGTTTTAGGCAATGTACGTGCATCTAATGGTAAAGTATGATGAATAGCTTTTTTTTTTTTAACCGTGGGGGGAAAATCCTTCATGGATGTTATGCCGGACTCCTACCGACTAAAAACCCCCACAGTAGCGCCCAGAAGCCTATGGATGGGAGCCCCAGGTAAGCCCTCGGAAGGATGTCCCAGGACTCCCATCAGACCTACGGCTACAATTGCGGCCTCGCCTTGGGGGTGGTTCGAGTGCTATCCCGCGTCTATGGGGGGTTTTCGGGTGTTATCCCGCTTCTAAGGGGGGGGGGGGGGGCGTGCGTGAATCCCTCACGTCACGCTGCCGTCATGGGCCTGCTTCTGTAAGGACGGTGAGCAGCCAACTCACCGTCCTGATATTGTCACGGATATTATAACATTTTTCTTCATCATCAGCACTGCCATCAGCAGTATCACTTTCATTATTCTCTGCCGTATTGTATTCATGTTCAAGTTTTTGTGAAGAGGAGGATTGTGGGAAACTAAACATTTCTCTAATATTTTAATTTGGTACGGAACCACTAATATTTTCCTCTTTAAGGACGGAGTCCGCGGAGCGCACGTCTCAAAATCTGTCAAAATACAGACGCAGCCGTGCACGCACACATCACCGAGATGCACAGTGGGCTGCTAGATGCTCTTTACCAGTCAAAATAATGGTGAAAATTGTCTTACCAATAATGAAAAAACTATTTTAAGCCTTGTGGTTAGAGTGCATTTTTGAGTAATGTGATTTATTGTGACGAATTACGTCTGTCAATTACATTTCGTATCTCTTTTCTTCTTATACATTCATCCCTGTCATATTATCTTACGTGACGTCATTGGCATGTCTTTTGTTTCAGTGTCATACATAGCATGTTAAACTTTTTACAGAGATTATGAGATTTCGAACAAAATAAGGCTGGGGACATACCTACACCTAATTGTTGATATCTGAGCATACTGAAAATACTCATAAAATTAAAATGCCTACCGCGTAGACAGACCATACCTACCGGTTACGTACAAAAATAACTATTTTAAATCCCGAATTACAAAATTCCGAAGTTCAAAAACTGTACGAAATATCAAAGTACGAGAAACCGAAGATCACTTATAGTTTAGATTTTATGTATAGAGCGCACATATTAATCTAAATGTATGGGGGCCGAGCCCGACAGCTTGACTTCTCGTCGCCTGACGGTAAGATAAAGGCAAAGTCTCAAGAAAGGGCCACCATTACAAACACGTACTCAGCTTGACGACCTTACTAGACGCCGATCAGATGGTCGTTTAGTGGTAGTGGCGTGCTCTGAAGAGTGGAATCGTGGAAGAAAAGAAAATACCTTTGCTGTGCCTGCGTCTTCTTAGCATTGAACTCCACCAAGTTCTCAGAGCCCCATTGCTAAATGTGGTCCAGGATCCGGGAAATCAAAGAAGCTACCCTTTTTCATCGATATCAGACTGTGTAGCCGCAGGATTTCCGTGATTACTCTCGTGTAAGGTGCTATCATCTACATAGCAATGAAAGCTGAAGAAAGAGAGTGGGTAATATCATATATAATACTCTCTTTCTATATAATAGGAAATATCACAGAGGACACGAATACGGCGCTCCAGCAGGCACCTAGCAACCCAATTGCACTGTTTCAGGGTTCGTCTTGCAGCTCTTCTTCCTACATTTCCTACCCGGCTGGAGCCGGGAGGGGAGGTTATGTCGGACTCGAACCGACTAAAACCACACGTGGTGCTAGGCCGGGGGTGAGGTTGTCTTAGGCATATCCCTCGCACCCCGGCTGACCCAGGGCCATCCCTTGCGGTCTGGCCCTCTTCTGGAGGAGGGACAACGGTGTCCAGGACTCACCCCAGAGTGGGAAGACGCGCTACTTAGCGCGCCGCCGCCATGGCTTGCTTCTGCTGGGGTGACAGACGGCTCTACCCGTCACCCTCATGAGGGACGGAGGTCAGTCTGTGCCCTCCGACGCCCGAGTTGCCTGCGCACGAAGGCGGTGTGATCTGCGAGTCTCTCTCGCTCACGCCGCCACTCCCGTTCCACCATCTCCTTCACGACCATTAGAAAGAAAAAAAGGAGGACGCAGAAGGAGACACTGGCCACCCACGTGTCCGCACAGCGGACCATCGCCGTGAGCAGGGTAGCGAGGATGAGAACTCTGACTCCCAGGGCCGCCTCGAGGTTCCGCCTCGCCGGACACTCGGTGAGCGTGTGCAGTCCCGTTACGTCGCTCGCGTCGCAGTGATGGCACTCGGACGTTCGCTCCTTATCGATCAGACGCAGATTGACGTGATCGTACCAACGATGGCGGCTCTCTTGCAGTTTATTTGCTATGTCACGGACACGAAGGCTGCCGAGGATGCGATCTTCACACGTGACGCCAAAACAAAATAAATCGCTGCTGTCACCGACCCATGCGTCCACCGGTTTCTCAGACCAAGCTGAAAAGCCGACCGGGAGAGGTCGGCGGCACTGGTGTACGTGTACTACAAGGCCCGTAAGAAACCACCGTAAAGGCCTGGGCCCCTGCGTCAGACAGGCTTGTCAATTGAGGTGTAGTGGTTTCTTGAGGTTATTACCCGTGTCTGCGACATTGCGATGCATAAGGCTTCTAATCCAGTGCACCAGGTCTTCTGGTGGTCGCACTAGCTGATACCCGCGACTCCTGCGACTCTAGTGATGCTGCTACATATAGATCAGTCAGTATTTTTAATATAATATAACCCAACGAATTTTTTTTTTATAACTAATATGTACGGAAACAGCTACTTTACAATATACATACTATATATACTTACCTATACAATCATATTAAATAGACCATGAAGTTAGTATCTAATTATAATTTCATCACAACGGAACCTAAAAATAATGTTTCTACAAAAAATATTTTAACTAGGTATATCCCCAACTTTACAGTTCAAACCTTATAGCAAGTATCTCAAAATCTGAAACATTATGCTATAAATGTACCAACGAATATGTGAAATGGCTAAAATCGGAACTACGGTTGTCACTGTCAAATGCATACTATTTTATTGCCGTCCAATTGATTAATGAAGACGGTGGCGCCATTTTTCAGTTCACATATTTCTTGGTAGGCCTATTTATGTATGCATGAACTGTCATCACGCGCCAAACAGACGTGCTCCTGCTTCGAAGGCCCGTGGGCGACTGACGGGCGATGAGAAAAAATATGGCAGAAAAAAGACACTATTTTACGCGTTTTTCAGTAAATTTGAAGTGATTTTTTAGATTGATTACTAAATGTATCATCAAATAAGTTTTTTCTTCCCTATCAAGAAGTCTTTGACTTTCAAATAGATACCGGTTCATTGCTAAAATCACTCATTTTCGGTATGAATTTACTCAGCCTGTTTCACGTAGCCTGTGTGGAGAATTTATGTAAAACATATCTAGATTTTAGGGCTTTAAAAGAGGAAGTCTCTGTTTGTAAAGGTACATGCAATATTTATTGGTTCCTTCAGTGTTCAAAAAGTGTTTCTTTTTATCAATTCGTGTTGGTTTATTGGGTTAAATCAGAAAAATACGAAGGCATGTTTTTGCATTTTTTCTCAATTTTGTGGGTTTGTCGACGTTTATTATATTTTAAGAGTTTAATATAAGCATACCATATTTTTTGGTCTTTGAATGTAATATATACAAATTATCATTGATATCAATCATATCTAAAGAGGTTAAATATGAAAGATCGTAACACTCTTTTCGGTGATTTTCACGATCTGGCCCCTTAATTATTTCTAGTGTAGAAAATGCAATACTTGATGTACGCGTTTTTGTCATACATAGCCTTATTTTTTTCCACCCTCTTTCTATAGCCACCACTTTGCTTAAATCTTTTCCAGCCATCCTCATTCATTATGAATTAATATTATAATTATTAGGTACTTCTATTCTTCCACTTGTTAAAATGGCGCACTTAAGTAACATAAAACATAATAATAAAGTAATTATTAGGGTGATATTCTTATTGCGGCTAGATAATTGATCTTTACATTACTTATGCACTTTTACAAGTTATTTATGTAGCAAGTAAGCATTTGTTATATAAACACTGTACATTGTGCTTTTATAAGATTCCAAACTTTATAATTATCATATAAACCACTTAAAAGAAAGACCAAAGTTTAAAAGACTTCATTTAAACCTTTATATGGCTCTCTATATTATATGACCATTTAGCCATATAATAAACGGTTAGAAGAGTAACTTCTGTACGAGGTTTTATAGTTGTCATATAATTCAGCTTTATAAACGTGTACCTGACTGAGTTATAAGAATGAAAGTAGTATTAGCCAAACCCTCTTATAATATTCCCTTACATGGTATATTGTCGTAAATTTAGCTACTATATAACAATTACAAGTATTATAGCTGTATAATCCGTTCGTTATAAGGGTATTTTGTTAGTTGGGGTGCCTACTATAAAATGCATGCAATCAGGTTGCATGTCTGTCTGTACACTGCAGTCCATCACATTAATAACACGGTATTACAGTCATTACTGATATTAAAGGCATTTTAAAATGTCAAACGTAAAATAATTGTTGGTTCTGAATATAGGAGCGCCTTATCAAGATGTACAGGTCTAAATATATAATATTTTAAGTGATTGACAATATTATTTTAAAGCGTTTTGTAGGTAAAATATAGATATCGAAGGAAAACAGCAATTAGTTAAATAATAAATAAATAGCGTGATAAGAGAGCTATGTGGAGTGATAGACCATGTAGTGATGAGAATTGAGAAAGTAATGTTTAGAAGGTTCGGTCATGTTGAGAGAATGAATGAAAGAAGACTAACGAAACAGGTGTATGTGGCGAGTGTGGATGGTACCGTCAGAAGGGGAAGACCTAGGCGCACATACCTGGACCAAATTGGGGAAGTTTTAGAAAAGGGGCAGGTCAGGAGTACCCTAAACCGACGAGCATGCATGAAGAATGTAATGAGAGTGAATGAAGCGAGAGTAGTATGTCAGGATCGTAGCAAATGGTGATCCGTGATCTCTGCCAACCCCTATGGAAAACAAGCGTGATTTTATATATGTAGGTATTTATGTATGTATATATTATTATGTAAATAAATAGTCCACGACATTCTACACACAGGCTCTTTAGACCCAAAAGTGCCAAACTAGCTTGTGTTATAGGATCTAGAATGCTGATAAACATGCCTGACTACTTAGTTAATGCAAATATACATATACATACAACATACAAATATTTGCCCTGTGCCCTGAGTAGGAATGAAATCCGCAACTTCTGCGTCACCGTCCAACACTCTACCGCTGCGCCAATGAATAGAGATAATTTATTGTCTTTATCATATAAATCAGGAAGATTTAAGACAGCCCCCGTGACTTAGCGGTAGTGAACGCGCGCTACGCAGGAGGCGCGGGTTCGATCCCCGCTCAGTGCAAATATTTGTATGCACGAATATGGGTATTTGCATTGGTCTGGTCGTGTTTCGCGAAGCAAGTTAAGCCGTCGGTCCCGGTTGCGATACGAACATCTATGGCAGTCGTTACGGGTAGTTGGAGCCCTCAAAAGTCCAACAACTGGTCTAGCTGCAATGCTTCGATATCGCCTTTGGGTTATGGAAGTTGGATGGCAACCGCTACACAGAAAATATCGAAGTTTAGCCAAATCCACAGTTAGACTGGTAAAGCGGACCCCAGACTTCAAGCTGATAGCTTCAGATGCGACTGGGATTAACGCTAAGATGAGGAAGAAGGAGCTTAACAGGCTTTTTTTTAATTAAGGCTTCTCCGATAGGTTTGAAACCTCGTCCTAGTCCCTATAACCCGATTCCAGTAGGATTTCCAACTGGTCGCATAGTGCATCACGCACTAGATCAAGGTAAGCTATTTTCCAACGCTTCTCTTTTGAAAAATTGCACCCTTCATCATTGTTTGCGATTGTTTTGATGAGAAACTTCCTCGAGCTAAATCGTGAGGAAGTAAACTTGAGACAGGTAGAAGACTAATGTTCCCAACTTCCAAGTGTAAGTCGCAAACAAGCTGAATTTCTCACAAGTTTTAATGGAAAGCACATTAATTACCTTCAGCGTTCGCGACAGTAAGTGTTGAGTCATGGTTTATTAAAACGTTGTAAATAAATTCTATTTGTATTCATTATGGCGTTAGATCGATACACTTTAGTAATGAAACGGTTTTAAATATCTACTTAGTAGGTACCTCCCCTAAAGTATATTTTTTATCGTGCGGGAATCGTGCAGATCACTCCCCCTTTTTTTTCCGTGGGGAAATCCCCTCGGATACTCCCACTGCCGGAGCCGGAAGGGGAGGTTATATCGGACTCGAACCGACTAAAACCGAGACGCCGACTGCCCACGCGTCCGCACAGCGGACCATTGCTGTGAGCACGGTAGCGAGGGTGAGAACTCTCACTCCCAGGGCCGCTACTAGCTCCCGCCTCGGTCCGGCCCTTGCCGGACACTCGGTGTGCGTGTGCAGCCCTGTGTCCTCGCTCGCGTCGCAATGATGGCACTCAGACGTTGGCTCCTTTTCGATCCGACACATATACCGCCCGAAGCGCCCGTGCCCGGTCATAATCTGCGTCAGTCGATACGAGAGGCTGCCATGTGGCCTCTCTAGTCACTCTTACCCCCTCTATGACGGCATGCCCTGCGCGTGGTTGCTCAAGTCGTCGCTCCCACTCCGCCACCATGATCCTGTGGAACCGGAATCTCTCAGCACGAATGTCTTCGGGCTCGGGAACGTATCCCCGCTCCCGCGCCTCCTTACGGAACCGATACATGCAGATCACTTCCCCCGCCGCCGCCGCTATGTGGCGGGGCGGTTATATCGTACTCGAACCGACTAAAACCCCTCTTCCCTCACGAGTCTCATATTCTGAGGTGTAAGGCATTTATCAAGCCGTAATAAGCTCTTCCGAAGAGCGGAGAGACGAGATTCAGAATGCAGGTGTTTATTACCGCTGAATATTTAAAAAATGAAATAAAATTGAGAACCTCTTCGAAGTAAAAATAATTTTATCATAAAATTTAACATTATTTGTATTATCTAAACTCGTGTAGGTACAGTTAAGCATAGTTTAGATATAAAATAACACCAAAAACATCAAGATAAAATGTATTTAAATTACTTTTATTTCAATGTGTCATATTCGCATACTTTCGGCATCTTTTTTATTATGTATACAGTAGAAAAGGTATTAAAATACTAACTGATACCCGCGGTTCCATCCACTTGGATATAAGTTAGCGAGATTCCAGCGCACGGCAGAATCGCAAACGCAAACACACAAAAAACTGTATCATAATTCGTTCAGTAGATTTTGCGTCCATTTCAACGGCCTCATTGGATGCTTTTTCACGCCTCGTTTGTAGGTCCCAGGTCTCTAGGAAGAAGGAAACCTGTGTGCTGGTAAATAATTTCAAGACTTTATGGTGCAACAAAGAAAAGTCACGGAACCACTCGGTTCTTGACGGAATTGTCTGCACTGTATGCAGGTGAAATCTAAGCCCTGCACGTGTTATCCTGTATAGAAAAGGGGAGGATGAGACTAATTGGAAGAGCTCATACGAATATCTCCGATGTGAGATGTACAGATACAACTAATTTACAATTTTATATGGATGGTTTGAAGATTCATCTACCAGTGGCGTGCTCGGGCCAGCTCTTTACCTTTCTATGCGTACATTTTGGAAAGTAGGTTCTGTTCTGTTACCTGCCATAAAACATTAATTCACTTTCAGTACATGTATGCGGGTATATTTTCTAGATCTCGTTTTGATTACAATTTGACGACTGCCAAACTAGGCAATGAGTTCAATATAATAAAAAAGCGTGTGTATATGGCCGAAACAAGTCTTTGGCATTAAAAAAACTATTATTTAAATTTTAGATACTGAAAGTTACAGACAACAGTGAAATTTTAATTTTCTAGGATTCATTAATTAAAATAAAAAAGCTATTGCAGCCTCATGTCTTTTATCTAAAACTTGGCTCTGCCCTAATCCTGAATTATAATCGAAAGTACTTAAATCAGTAATCTATGACAATCCCTGGCATTAATCATCAAAATAACTTCTACTTTAATAATAAAAAAAAAAAATTAATAAAAAAAAATATTGTACCTATATATAAAAAAAATTATGCTGTGATATATCGCTGGTTAAATGCCAAAGGGCCACATTACGGAAATGGTAAATTTTACAGGAGAGCCCATCAAAGTTTTCGCCGCGATATTTTTATTTTTTTTAAGAATCTATAAGTGTTACATCTATGTGTTATATATCATTCGATGCGTATTTTAGAGCTTTATTAACGTAATACAAACTAATTTCAGCAGCTTGCATCTACGAGAGTATAATATCACATGTGTCCGTTTTGCTTATAAAAATGAGTGTTGAATCTGTGCATATTTATTTAATAAAATGCCACATAACGAAAGATAAGTAATGTTTAATGAATATTTTTCTCGAAAAACTAATAAAATCAATCTTATCTAAACATAAAAAGAATAAGGGTAACACAACATGATAGAATAAAGAATCACGTCTTTATTAAATTAACTAAAAAGTTAAAATTCTAGAAGAAAAATAAGGAAAGTGTGATTCACAATGTTAAAGTCATCTAAGCCTTACAAGGAACCATACTAATAGACTACACATTCAATCAATTAGCCTATCGCTTTCCACTCCTGGACATAGGCCTCTCCCAGTGTGCGCTATTTCGGCTGGTCCTCCGCCTTCCACATCCAGTCTGTCCCAGCCACTTTTTTAGGTCCTCAGTCCACATCGGGCTAGAGGGCGCCCTACTTTCCATTTACCTTCTCGCGGTATCCACTTTAGGACTCGTTGGTCCAATGGCCGTGAGTCCTTTGGCAGATATGGCCAGCCCACTCCCATTTCAGCTTACTTGTTCTGCGAGCTGTGTCGTATGTCGTACAGTTGTATTTCTTTGTCAGATGACCTCGTTTCGAATTTTACCCTTCAAGGGGAATGTAACATCCCCATGCCTCTACGCTGGAGGCTTATGGGTTCTGGTCTTGGAGCTGGACGGACATTGTGGCGGTATCACCAATCGACACGACACCGCTGTAGGACATCCAGAACTACCCAGGTTTCGATAGAGTCGAAGGCTTTTTCGTAGCCTTATACAGCGGCTGACTGTACTCTTGGGTCTCTTCTACGATCTGCCGAACAGTAGGTATTGATGTAGTCTACGGTGCTATAGCCTTTTCGAAACCTGGCTTGTTCTGGTGGCTGGAACTCGACGAGCTTACACGCGAGGCGATTTGTGACGACTCCAGAGTTTGTAGACATGATTCAGTAGTTGGATGGGCCTGTAGTTCTTCAGCAAGGCTTTATCACCTTTTTGAAGAATAGTACCACCGCAGTCCCACTCCATGCCCTAGGTGTAATGTCCTGCTGGAGGGAACTAAAGAGGCTCACTAGCTCTTTCAGTATAGGAACCCCGCATGCTTTCAAGAGCTCAGTAGTAATTTCGTCATCACCAGGGCACCTGTTATTCTTCAGTTGCCTGAGAGCCGCCTCTATCTCGCACTGCTCGACATCGGGTATCTCCTCAGTGTAATGGTGCGTGAGTGGGGCTCTATGGTTTTCATCGTTATGTCCCTTCGGTTGAGTCATACGTGATGCATACAGCTGTCCATAGAATTTATCGGTCTCTTCAGGAAAAGTGTCATTTATTGATTATCTTGTTCGGTATTTATATTGTTCAGACTGTTTAGTATCGGTGAGCTCAATTTTTGATGAACAATATTAGGAGTTGAGTTGAATGTATTATTTTGTGTTGAGGTAGTTTGAAGATCTTCATTTTCGGCTATTACCACCATACGTATACAAACACAGACCCTACTATCCACTCCTAATGATTTCATCATCCACGGCAGCTGTAAACAGTCTGCGAGTCAGGCAGCACAGTTATTATTGGTACCTATAGCTCGTCTAAGCTGAAATAACGTTCACATCATATTCAGTGTAAAAATAGTAAAATGTTCCATTGTTTCAGGAATTTTATCGTCAATAGGTATAATTTGTTTGTGTACGTGAGAGAAGTGGTTGGGCGCGTCATTTGGGCTTAGACAAGCTATACCTAATTGTCTAGGTAGGTAAATTTACTAACTGGCAAAAAAAAACATACAAGCGAACCATTACACACACCAATACAGCCACAAAAGAAACATGTCCAATTTTCGTAAAGAAATAGTAGTGTATTTACTTTTTTCTTATGTACAAAGCTCCGGTTCTGCACTTTCATCTTAAAAAAAATATAATAAGCTCATGGTATTAAAATGCGAAGCGGACACATTTTATAATATGGCCCTTTGGCTTATAAAATAATGATGTACTCACTTGATATTTATATTCCACACAGCCACAATCCAAAATATGGCACTTTAGTCTATAAAATTTAATTAAAACTAAGACATATTTCGCAATATGGCCCTTTGTCTTATAAAATACTTGCACTTACGCCGATTACGAGGGCTCAACTGAAAATGTGGCTGTTTCGTCGTGAAGTGAGTCACCAAAGTCGCGGAATGCCAAAAAGGCGGTTGTCTGATTTTGCCATTTTTGATGCTAAAATCACGGGTGTCTTTTTCAAATTTAAAAGTTATAATGATTTGGATGCCATTTTTGGAATAAAATAGATTTCAGATTTTTTTGCGTTGTGGCCCTTTGGCATTTAACCAGCGATATGCTACAGAAATAATGCTGTTGATATAGGTAGTTACATGCTATATTCTAAATGACGAAAATTAAGATTAGTGGAGGACAATTTTTTTAGAGAATGGCCCAGAATTATGCCGAATCCCATCCCGCTCCACGTGAAGACTTTACAACTAATGTTGCCGGAGGTGAGATTGACCATAAGACATCCATCACCACCAAACCCGCGCTCATGGGGGACAGAGGTACTTCTGCGACTCCCGAGGTCCGAGTAGCTCGTCGCGTGCTGTCACCTCCGTTTCCGTTCCGCCGCCACCTTCACAAACATCACTTGTTCGCAGAAGGAGGTGGCGGCGCATCCGCGCAGCGCACCATTTACCATTATTAAGAGGGCGCATAAAGCTAGAAAAAAATCAGATTTCACCCGCACACTTCATACGTCCCGCTCTCGCCTGTCCACACGTCTGTCGCCCCGCAGTATTTTGTGTGGCAGCTAACTGCTGTGTTTAGTACGCAGGCGCACAGTATACCCAAAATAATCAGATAAAATTTGGCAAAGTACGAGCTGGATCATTATCTATATAAGGTATACTTTGAACACACAATAATTTTATTTTTGGTGATAGATAAAATGAGTGGGATTTGTAAAATAAACATAAGCATTGAAATAAAACCACTTTTTAGGGATTCTATCGCGTATATTTGTTATTATTTACTTTTTAAACCGACGTTTCGGCTGCTGCAAATTTACGCAGAATGAGCTCACTGCGTTGTTTAGTTTTGCTGGATTTTGCTGCTTACTGGATTTGATTAAGTGATGACTGGGTCCCAAGCTGGTGGAACGTTCCATCCATCCTCTTTATTAAAATTGGGGTGTTTTATAATTTCAATAGCCTCGCGGATCATTCTAGGATTATATCGATGTCCTTTGGCGAGTATCTACTGATACTCGCCAAAGAACATCGATATATTAATAAATTAATATATTAATATATAAATTTATATTTGGTGATACATAAAATGAGTGCGATTTGCAAAATAAGGATCTCTGTCTTCTCGCCGAAAATTATTCAGCCGATTATCACTTTTGCCAACTAACGTTTCGCAGAATTTCATTTCGCAGAATAATCATTTGCCAATTTGTGATATCATTTTGTTTTTTTACCCAACCTCACAGTTGCCAATTTTACGTTTGGTCTTCCTTTTAGGATGACACTTTTCAAAATGCCAACTTTCAAGTAGCGAATGTTTTAGTTAGCGTAATATTCATGTAGTTGTTTATACCGATGTAACATATTTAAATGCCCTGTGTAGTGAAATAAAAGCGATTTGGTTCCGGTACTTCGCCGGCCGCTGCCGCGGCACGCTCGCTTCGCTCGCTCGGCTCGTGCATTGTTTATCAGCATACTAAAATTGTTTTTTTTTTAACATTATATCAATGTACGAAAGGGAACTGTTACACAGGCGAAACGTTATTCGTCTAAAAGTTGTCTGGCCTAATAAATAACTTGACAAAAGATAAATGCCCCAAACGTTTTTTGTCATTACAATAATTCTACAATCAGCTTAACAATAATTCTACCAAATGGAACGTTGTCATACAAAAATTTGACAATCGTTAGTCGTCAAAGTAAAAAATAGGCGAAACGTTGGTTGGCAAGTCGGCGAAAAGGCAGGATCCCGTAAAATAAACATAAGCAGCTTAGCTTTAATAAACAGCTCAAAATATAGTGGTCAAAAAATGAATGCATATTTTTTGAAATGTCAAATATTTACATTAAGACATTTTTATCACGATATAAATTTTAATAAATTTTCACTGTATTATTATAATTTGTTGTGTTTTAGATAAAATCTCCCTAAGAACTCTGACGATTCGCTGAATAATTTTACAGGTAGTGCATAAATAATACGAAAAAGTAAGTTATAGAAATATTTATGTCAATAATAATTACAAAATGCTTACATGTAATATACTTTCAATTTTGTTATAGGTAGATAAAAATAAGGTAAACAAATGTATATTTCATACTGAAATTGGTTCAAGACGCCTAAAGATATTACTTTCAGTTCATTATAGTAGACGATCACTGTAGAAATTTAATTTGAAAAAATATATTTTTAATCTATAATTAGAAATACAAAAAGAGTTGAAGCTATTCTATGAATATGACTTCAATAATGTGGATATTACGAGGCCGTTTACGAAATTTTGTCATTTTGCTCGACATATGTGATTTTAGAAATGTGATTTCATAGTTAAAAACTGTATTAATTCGAGTTTAAATGAATAAATAAGAAAGATCATCTCAAATACTAATGAGTAAATGAGCTAGGTACCGTATTTACTTATTTTTATTACATGATTTTGATTATTTATTATTTTGATTCATCAGCTTATGTTATATTACGAGCTGAAGCAACTCTGAAAAGCATTAAAATTGATAATGCAATGTATAAGTACTTTCGCAAAATATAAATTATATTACTGCTATAAAAAATAACATTAGTTACATACTTCAAACGCGAGGTGGTCTAAGACATCTATTTGATTTTCATATACTACACCCGGGCTGCCTGGCAACGGTTGATACAAAAATTGTACTTAGTAACAAACTAAAGAAAATAAAGAAATATTACTTTCGATAATTAGCCATGAGTTGAATTCTTAGTATTTTATATTCTTTTTTAGAGTTTATCTTTTGATTTTTTTTATTTCCCATAATTTCGACGAACTTTTTCGACGGAAAACAGAAAAACAGTCCCCTCGTCTCAACGGGGCGAGCCCGACTAATTGATGAAACAACAGATGGCCGGCACCACGCGTCAGGTGCGATAGCAAGAGACCGTTATGCGCGGAATAAGAACATCGTAAGCGCCGAATCGGTTTTTCTTAAATTACTCGTAAATTCCAGATAATTTTAACAAAGTGAAAAATTGAGTCACTAGATTTTATAATTTCATACTTTGTACATAAAAATTGACTCAGTTATATGAATAATCTTGAAAATAAATTAATTTTAATCAAAAATTAGGCCTAACTTTGTGATCTTATTTTATCGACAAAATATTATTATTTTATGTTTTCACCAAATTGAGTACCTTTTAAATATAACGTATTTTCTATTTAAAAAAAAACAAGCTCATTTGTGGCACACTTTCGGGTATAAAAATCAAATCAAAGATCGGCAATTTTCCTTTATACCCCCTCTTAAGGCGGCGAACGAGAGACCTCTCACTCCAAGGGCCACCACAACCTCGAGCAGTGCGAGGTAGAGACGGCTCTCAAGCAAAAGCAACTACTGTGATACCGGAATATAATTAGAAGACTGGCCCGTCAAAATAAATTATTATCACGGGCCTAAAACCATACATGTCAAAGGACCGTCGGCGGGCCGGATTAGATGCTTTCGCGGGCCGGAGTTGGCCCTTGGCCGTAGTTTGCCCATCCCTGATTTAGATCTATATCCACTAAGTATCTACCTACCTTGTTGTTATAGCCACAGAATAAATAATACCTACTGCTAGAGCACATATTAGAACAGACATTATGTCCAGTAGGTCACTGCAATTAGGCAATTGATTGATATATTTCACATTAGGTACTCGTGTTTTAAAGACACGATTTCCATAAACATAATCTATTTACTTATTAAAGCAGTATCTGCAACCAAAAAAAGGCTACAATATTGCGAGGCGGTTTGCTCTTGATAGATTCAAATCAAACCGTAAAAAATAAGTAACATTTTTGGCAAAGTTGCTCCAAGAACATTTGAGCATGTGACCTTAACCGTACGGTTAAGGTCACATAAAGTGTCTCCTACAATATTCCTAATATCTGTTGATGGGAAAATGAAGTGATTACCCGAGATTCCGGTGACACGCCATAAAGCCATCACGGGAGTTGGCAGAGCGCCACGAGCGAGTAGTGACAGAAACGAAGCCCGTGAGTCAGCGGTACACGGAACCTGTGTGCGGCGGCGCGATCGATAGACACTGCACCCCTCTTGCCTCCCCCTCCCTCGCCGGCCCTCTGCGCGCCTGCACCTGCCTACACAGCCCCAGCTCTCGCCGTCCGATACACGACAAAAACACGAGAAAATCTCCTCAAAAAATCGTCAAACCGCAAAAAAAGTGCTTTCAATAGTCAATTTAACCGGTTGTGGCCAGTTCAAGGTCGTCCCGGTCAGTGACCCCGGCTCACTCGGCAAAACGTCTACCTCATACAGTATTAGCGATACGTTACTGTTTATTATTATTTAGTGTGCTGTGAATATTTTATTTTTAATTATTACGTGAAGTGGGCAAGGTCGTGCGTGCGTGCACAAATGTTGAGTCTTTATCATTGGGAAGACGCGCGAGCTCCGACGCGCTACAGAACAAAGGAGGTTGCGCTAATCGTGAGCTCCTGAGTGCTCGTACTCCAGTGGTGAACACCTGAACGATGGCGTCGAAAGTCCTCGTCCCGGTGGGTCCCTTCGCCAAGCTACAAGTGAGTCTTAATCAGATATTTTTAGGAGAATTTTTTGCCAAAATATAACATAATTTCCTTGCGGAAATTGAAACCTTGCCAGCTCTCGATCTCGTTTACTTCCCGCTTCAACATTTCAGTAATTTCAGTAAGTGTTTGTGTCTTTATTATGTATCTATCTATTTTAAATTTAAGTGATACAGTGCCTTTGACACAAAGAGAACCTTCCAAGTCGTTGACACAACAACTATGTAGATAGGTATAGGAAAACCCTACCTACATATCAGGTAGAATTTCCCCAAGGAAGACATGGGTATTCATAATCGTTACCGATATGGTCAAGTTACTGGAAATGAAGTGCTCGTTTTGTACTGTACCTATGGAAAGTAGCTATATTTTTATTTATGAAAACGAACGGGAGAAGGAAAAGGCAGGTCTAATTTATTATTCAGTCGTTCCGGTATCAGTTGATAAAATCCCTGTAGCTGTTGAATGAATTAAACATAACAGAAATTTCAAATTAAGTAAAAAAGTAGCACTGCCTATTGTTATCTGTTTATGTAATTAGTTTACAGTTAATTTAAATTTGTATTTTATTAACAAATAAAATTTAAATCTATGCTTAAAATTATAAAGAGGAAAGATTGTATTTTTGTAAGTAACGAATAAATACAAAAACTACTGGACCGATTTCGAAAATTCTTTCGCGATTAGATAGCTACGTTAACAGATAATAATATAGGGTATTAGGTATATCATCAAGCTACGGGATCAGGTTCTCACGCGGGCGGAGCCGCAAGCTACGGCTAGAGTTAAAATATACCTACTTAATTAACAAAATAGTACTGTACCTACATGTCACATAGTGTTTGATATTTAAGTAGGTATGTAACAGATACGGCAAAGGAGATAAGCATACACTTTTTCAAATAAAGTCGTATGTAAAGGTGCAAACTTATATCCTTTGCCGTCTGTATCTAGGTAATTAGCCCGAGGTAGTTTCTGTAACCAATAAAAGGTTTCACTGCACCTTATTGTATCCGGGCGTAATCTTTTCCAGATCTTTTGTGAATGAAAGCGATAAAAAGACGTTCACAAAAGGAAAATCTTGTTACTTTAAATTGAATAAGTCAATAACCTGGACGTGACGCGAACCTTCGTAGGGGGAATTCATTACCAATTTGAGCTATTGAGACTGGTCCTGATAGTTAGGTTATTGGAATTCTCTTCTACATATTATCTACGTCTCAGGATTTCAAAGGAGGCATCCATCAGAAAGATTACGAGACTATGAAAAATTTGTTTTTGGAGATATTGTGTTCTTTGATACTGTGATCTTTTTCATTAGTTCCACTTCACAAAATGATAATTTTGTTATAGCAAGTGCGATTACAGATATTACCATAATCACTAAGTGCGTGTATGCCTATAATATTTCGGGAAGTTACCTTTAATTCCTCCTGGATTCCATTGTTAGCACTCTTTCTCATCATCCTTTGGACCTTAGGCTCCATCTTAGACTTTTTTAAATGACTTTGATCTACCTCTCCAAAAAAAATATAGCTTAATATGCATAAAAAGAAAATATTCCGACAAATTCAGAACATTCTCATTTATAGCACTCACGGAAGTTTGAAACTCATTGAGATTATTCTTATCGCATTAAGTATATCTCATCTCATTACTTGTACCACTAAGAAATTATGCTTTGAGATAATAGACACACCACTATCTTAAAGTACTAGGTATGTTTATCTAGATATTTTAAATAAGGTGGTCTTTGTCTTTACCTTGAGAGCTTAGACAGATCCCAATTTCCCAACTCAGTTCGGATCGGCTTTCCAGTCTTACTGTGAAGCAGCTGAAATTTGGCTGAACTTGGATATTTTCCATATCCATTGCGATAGCCTGGCAATATTTCAATATTAGCGACATTTAAACTTACCTACATAATTAATTCATTGATCAATATTGATCATTAATAGCTGTTTTTAGTGCATAGCAGCTTTCAGGTACAAGTTTTAGCAGTAGCCTGGGTGATTTTGTAGGCCGTAATGAAGTTCACCAAAGACGGAAATCGAGATCTATTAAAACTATACTTTGTTACCTACTTTTGGTTTCCAAGTAGATTTTCACGGTATACATATTTGGATCCAGATTAAATGATTTTCATTGCGCGCTAAAATCCAAATCTTAAGTACTTACTAATGGCTAGGATTCGAACCGGACCTGAATTCCTTAACCACTCAACTACCGACGCTATTGTGGCTGATTAGCCTCTAAAACACAAGAAAGCAAATAACATTAATCTCTTCAATACTGAAAAAGTTACATCAAAAATGGTTTTCAAACCGAAATATCCCATCTTCAGGTTAAGAAGACGCCACCAGAGACTACGGCCAGCGCGTTCATAATCGGTGGAGACCCAGTGGCGCGAGTGGCCCACTTGGAACACAGCGTGCGGTTTCTGCAGGAACAGCACCGGCTCATGCTGAGCGGCCTCCACACCGAGATTGAGGCCTTGAGGGAGAGAAATAGAGGTGAGTCGGCATCTTCATCGGAAACTTCACCCTGCAATCAGATGAACTAAATACTACAATAGATGATAATGAAGAATGCAAATTTTTCCTGCTTGCATTCGACGCTTGCAGCTTCGAGCCTGGGTCCACATATTCCTTCTCCTCCTTCCGTTTTGGCTAAGACATTAGGTGAGTTTGGCCTTCCACCTCCAAAAGGTTTGCTGGTGAGGTTGGTTCCGAAGTTCTTATTGACTTCGTAGACAGCAAAACATTTTGCCTCTATTGGCACAGTTCTACTGGCGTGAAGGATTTTATTTTCGCAGTCATTGAAAGAGAACAATAATTTATATCTTAGTATTGTTGTTTAGTTTATCTAGTCAGTCAATATACGATATTGCACACATATTTCTACCTATTAAAGGTTGTGTACGTATTACAATCATCATTATACATTTCTACTTAATGCCAGTTTGCAAACTAGACTAAGTATATTAGGTTTAGTAACATTTACTTGTAGTTACTTAGAATTATGAAAGAAAATGTGAAGCAATTTAATTGGGTTCCTAACAGACACGTAACGCATTACACATTAACAGAAAACAAAGAAATTGATGTGTAATACTGTTTAAACATTAATTAAATTTGAAGTATGAAGTTGGCTGATGTTAGGGTAAGACACACAGCGAACCAGCCTGGTGCAATCACAAAATGCGGCAACCACCCAGCTACGTGGGTAACTGTGTAACAAATTACTAGCCATGTAATTTCCATTCCAAGATATATACTAGTTGACGTCTTAAGCGATGACCAATAGGTAGTATAACAGCCATGGTTAAAGAAGTGAAGGAGAAAATGTCGGAATGAGAGCCGCGAACTTCGAGGTGAAGGTCTCGAGGCTGAAGGACATTTAAGTACTTTCTATACAATAAAAAAGAATACTCAATTTAAATACAATGATCGCTGAACATAGAAAGAACCTCTTCGGCTTCTCCGTTATTAAAGTCGTTTAAAACATATCATCCTCAAATTATGTCATCTGCAACGTTTGATTGTAGAATATATTATTGTTGAGTACTTTTACTTGTAACAAGTTGTGGTTATTTATTTGTGCCAGCACGTAACGATGTTGTTTGCAGTAAATAGCTCGCCTGACTCACGCACTCAGCCGAGATATAACTCAGCGAACTAAACAATCAAATAAACACATCATATGCCAGCAGTTAGAGAGAACTATGGTTTGACCGGGACTTTTACGTTCTAATAAAACGTTTTAAAGTTTAAGTAAATGATCAATAATAAGTAAACAGCTTTATCTACTTATGTAGGTATATTTTCTTTTGATAAAACTTACTAAACGAGTAATAAGAATAATAATTGGTGACAAGGGCAGGCAGAATGTTGATGTTGACTTGCTAGCATGACACACGCTGTACTGCGCCTTTATTTTATTACCTACTAGTACTACCTACTAATGGCGAGGGGTTCCTATAACCTGATTATTGCCAGCTTGTTCTGCAAAGGTAAGATGAGACAGATTTTTAGCTTTATAACTCCCACTGTTCCACCAGCATCCCTTTGAAAACTTGCAGTTAGCATAAGAAAGATGTTGATGAACAAAGTTCTCAAAATGATCTTAATTCCTTGGTTTTCCCCCCTTCCAGTTGACCGATTGTTCTAATATTTGGTATACACCTTTAGTTTGGATAATAATACCATTTAAATCAATAGAACAGTTTGATTTACTCTTAATACGAGAGTTTTACGATCATTTTGAGACTTCGTCGTCAAGATATTTATGACGCTGACTACAACCTACCACTGTGTCCGTTTAAACTGAAATGTAGTTTTTTTTTGTGGGACCACAAATCTTTAAAAATAAATAAAAGTAGCCTAAATTACACCTTTTAACATTAGCTAGTCGAAATCGATCCCAACACAATGGAGATTACCAGAATCCACTCAAACAAACAGACGTCAACGACAGAGAAATAAAAATTAAATAGCAAAATTCAAAGGTGAAATATGGGTAAAACCGTGGAATACAGTAATTGGCAATTTCATAAGATTATGCTATAAGGTAGAGTATTGCTGGCGCCATGCAGCGCTTCACCGACGCGACGGCGACGCGACGGCTACGTGAATTATTAATTTGTCATAGTCATACCCAACGTACCTACTACAATTTTTCAGATGTGGACTCAACTAGTCGCATGTCGTAAAACACATTTAGATTAAAGAAACAATACAACATAAATACAATATTCTGTTTATGTATCTTTCTCCCAAATATATTTATTTTTTACAGACTTGCAGTTTCAACTGATATTTAACAAAGAGTCTCCACCTAAAGTCACCTCACCGCCTGTTGAAGAAAACGTTGAGAGTGAGGTAAGGCTTTTTACGAAAAGGTCAATCTATAATTTCTTACACAAGGCTTTTCTTTGCCTGTGCCCTATAACACTTTTAATTATTGTATACTAGCTGTTGACCCAGAATGCTACCTTGAGGAACTCTAAATTTTTCATAGTATAAGTTCAGAAACCTTTGGTATTTGCGTTGAATGAACATTACGTTATAAATGAAAACTATTTAAAAAGGTTTAATTCATTGCTACGTACCCCGTAGGCTTCTAATATAGGTACACGGTATTGTGATCAACTTTATCGAATGCCTACATCATATCGCAATACATTTAAAAAAATAAGTGCATTCTTTTGCTATTATTGATAGGATTATGGGATATTTAACATTCATAAATTGCCAATTTTTCAGGAGTCACGATTGAAGCGTGAGGTGAGTCGTTTGGAGCGGGAAGCCAACGCGGCGCGGGGCGAGGCGCGTGCGGCGGAGGCGAGGGCACTGCAGCTGCAGACACTTATCGATGCGCAGACTGAGTACGTATGAATATTCAGTAAGAGCTATACAGTATAACATTACTTCTGTATTCTGAGTTTGAACCTGAGTGGAATCGATAACGTTTGATCACTCGATTCGATGCATATCGTGTAGGTAATCAGCAAATCAGCTAGGTCCTACACCGTACGGGCGAATATTGCGTGCAACGATTAGCTACGGTCGAACAGCTCCCCGCGACGAGCTGGAATTCGTTCACCAATAGTGTTGCAGTAGAACGTATCAAAAAAGTCGTTACGTGTGAAACGTGACAAAATAACAGTGTGTATCGGAACAACGGGTTGAACTGTAACTAGGCTAATTAATTGATTCACACTAGGTATTAGATTGATTATTGATTTGCACTAGGTATTAGATAGTGAATTTACTGTGTGTATCAGACCACTATTCAGGTAGGATTCATAAATGAGAATGTCGGGTTCATATGGGGTGTATCTATATATAATGTGAATACACTAGAAGGTGCGTGTTTGCGTTACTACGGGCACGTGCAGGTTACGTCTCCACTGGACCCTGTGTCTTTCACACGTAACTGCACGGCTAGGATGATTAAGTAAAAAGATTCGTTATAAATTTTGACTGCACTATTTCAAGGGAACGGCCGAATTGCTGATAGGTAACTAGCGCGGGTTGTCCCTAGTCGTCACGAAGTGCCGCGAATGGGATTCGCTGCGTAAGCGACGCTGTGCCTTGTACTATCAGCAAAGGAGGAAGAGCAATTTGGTACCCTGTCCAATCAAGATGTGTCGTACATCGTTAGTTAGGTGTTCTCAAGGGGACAAAAAAAATCTATGACGACCAGACCCAAATATTAGTCCATTTTGAAATACAGTCATCAGAAGATATAGGATTTTTAGATTTAAAATTCATATCATTAACTAGTTCAACCTGATCAATTTTGATGCTTTTTACGCTGATCTTAAGTTGATACACTAGGTAATCAACGGTGAAATCACAACGCCAACACCTCGTAAAAAGTTCCTAAGTTTTAAATTAGATGTGATGATAATGAAAGAATGTTTTAAGTTAGGCGATATACTTAAAATCATATTGTGGTAACATTTATTATAACCCCATATCCAAGCATATCGTTACAGTAATGCCAGCTTAAGTATTGTTTCCCGCTTCCACCGCCAACTGCAGTGTGTCGTGGGTGTACCCTGACTAACTAACCTAACTATACTGTATACCGAAAAAAAACTATAATGTACCACTTTTGAAAACTTTGAACCTTATTAAAACCTTTTCATGGTATTTAGGATAAGCTGGACACGAAGGTTTTGCTGAAACGCACCACTAAGACCTGGAACTCCCTGCCAGCTCACGTGTTTCCTTCTTCCTACAGTCCCGGGTCCTTTAAGCGGGGCGTGAAAAGGCATCTAATAAGGCCGTCAAGCTGAGTGCCACCACTGTTAACATGGTACATGTTTACGATGGGGACCCTCTTTCCGAGACTTTGCCTTTAGCTTAACATCAGGCGAGGTGAAGTCAAATTGACGTGTCCTGTATTAAAAAAAAAAAGATTTACTGTGTGTATCAGACCACTATTCGGGTAGGATGCAGGAAGCATAGATGAGAACGACATAAAACGAATTAGGCGTATATTTATGAAAAAAAATACATTTCGATTTCAATTCTTACAAATAAAGGAGGTGATAGCAGGGGAGGTGACGATGGTGAGGCCGCCACCTACGCGCTCGAAATACTTGTCTCATCGGTGCTCAAGCTCTCAGCTGGAGACCTTGAGCTACTCCTCTCTCTGGCTGAGCTGGTGCTCAGACTGGCTGAGCTGGTGCTCAGACTAGCTTAACTAGCGCTCAGACAGTCCTGATAGCTGGACTCCTCATTGAATTGTGGTAAACTGCCGCAACACCACCACCAGAACCTGTAATAAGTTAGAAAAAAATAGTCGATAATGCTACATAACAGATTAATATGATTTCAGTATGATATGTTGTTATAACCTACTAGCTTTTGCACACAGCTTCGTCCGTGTTAAGTTCGAAATAGAAAGGTCCAGGACACACTGCTCCTATTCCCGCGACCCAGTTATAGTTCCTAAACATTTCTGTGAGCCTGGTACTACATGCCAATGTACCAGGGTCACAGAAATACTGATCCCGTGACCGCGACCCACAGCAACCTATATTATCTTACGTTTGTTTGATTGCAACCAAACAAACGTAAGATTTTAAGTCTGATCAAGACCTTTCTAATAAAAAAATCAAAATCCGTTCAGTAGTTATTGAGTCCATCACGAACAAACATTTCCCATTTACAATTATATAATAGTATAGCTATCTATACTATTATATAATTGTAAATGGGAAATGTATATAAAAAACTGTTTCTTAAAAAAATTTAAAAAAGAAATTGAAATTGAAAATTTGTAAATTGCTCAATGTTACATAAAATATAAAGCTGTGACGAAAAAGTAATGATTTATAGTGCCAAGACCGAAGAAAACATTTTTTTTTTGTTTTTGTAATGAACATAAACGCATATAGGAACCGATTGGAAGTTTACTGAGTCAAAAATGCACAAAAAAGTGAGAATCGTAAACACCAATACAATACACCTTTCTAATCTTTTCTTTATATTATCCAAAGATGGTCAGCAGATGTTATGTTGTTGTATTTTTACCAAGAACATCTACCGAATACACGTGAGCATCAAGATGGCGGGATCAAACCCCAAATTTAAAATTTAGCACATTGAAGTGTTTGTACTACCTAAGTACTATTTGTACCCCAAACAAGACATTTGTACCTTTAAAGGTAAAGGAAGTATGTTAAGACTTCCCTGGTCCCGCCACTTTGATATCAAAGTGGCGGGTTCTTCTGGAAGCGCTACTCAGAGGCAGGTAATTTACATGAATTTGTGTAATTTTTATATTCATAGCATAAGTACATAAAAAGTTATCTATTATTCATCATCTTCGAAATGGACACATTTATGCAGAAATGAAACAAAAACCCCCAATCGATCTGTTGACTGAGAATTTATCATTCGCACTCTTATTTCATCTATAAAACATCGGATAAATATTCTATCTGCTATAGAGTTTATAGCTTCACCTATATCTAGCGGTATCGGGCATTATCGAGCTCATATTTCCCGAATAGTTAGTAAGTAGGAGTGTTACGATTTATAGACGAAAGTTCAGAAGAGTCAAACGTACATTGTTTAATATATGCCCAAAAATAAATCTTATCAAACATTTATAATTGGAGTTAGATCAACATGAATATAATTTACCAAACCATTTCGGGTTGTTTCATTTCTGCATAAACGTGTCCATTTCAAAGATATCGATGAATAATTAGATAACTTTTGATGTACTTATGCTATGAATATAAAAATTACACAAATTCATGTACTAAGGACGTACTAAGTTTCCACATTTCATTTTACACGATCTGTAACGATTCTCACATGAATTCAGCGATAACAGGAATCATCAATTTGGCGGGACCAATGCTATAATCACATAATTTTAATTTGGCACTTCCAATTGTATTAAAAATTGAGTATTTACCTGTACATATGTAGTACTAAGTCTTGGGGTGTGAATTACCTGCCTCTGAGTAGCGCTTCCAGAAGAACCCGCCACTTTGATATCAAAGTGGCGGGACCAGGGACGTCTTAACATACTTCCTTTACCTTTAAAGGTACAAATGTCTTGTTTGGGGTACAAATAGTACTTAGGTAGTACAAACACTTCAATGTGCTAAATTTTAAATTTGGGGTTTGATCCCGCCATCTTGATGCTCACGAATACACAGCCTTTGTGTCGATGCGTCACTATATATTTCTTAACAAGATTATACGTATCTTGATATATAGTTTCTGTTTAGTTCACGAAAACGTCACATTCATTGAAATAATACTAACTTAAAAAACACCTTTACAGAAAAGCACGCGCTTGGCGCTAGTTGTTTTTTTTTGTGTAGGAGTGATGTCCTTTTTATGAAATTACCGTTTCATTTAGCTTTTCTAACGCGATGGAGAGTAAATACCTAATGCAAAATAACAGAAAAATTTTGAAAAATCTAAATAAAAAATTCTTGTCCAAATCGATTTTATTTTTATGCCAATGTGTTATGTACTTACCTGGAGTGTACTACTAGGGGTTTTCGGCTTCGGGAGCGTTCCCCTTACACCCGGTATAAAGGCGGTGGTGGCAGGGGAGGTGGCGAGGCTGAGGCCATCTCCGCGCTCGAAATGCTGCTCTCCGATAAACTCGTTACCGTGGAGCTCAAGCTCTCTACTGGAGAGCTTGAGCTAGTGCTCAGACTGGCTGAGCTGGTGCTCAGACTAGCTTAGCTAGCGCTCACACAGTCCTGATAGCTGGACTCCTCATTGGGTTGTGACACGCTGCCGCAACAGCACCACCAGAACCTGTAATAAGTTAGAAAAAAATAGTCGATAATGCTACTTATTAGATTAGTATGACCTAGTTTTTTTTTAATATTTTTTGACAACTTTTATGACCTAGCCTGTTGTTACCCAATTCCGGCTTGACGTCGACTTCTGGGATAACATGTATAACATACTGTTTCTTAAAAAAAAATTGAAAAAAATAAATAAATTGTAAATTGCTCAATAATGTCTTAATGTCACATAAAATATAAAGCAGTGACTAAAAAGTAATTATTTATAGTGCCAACACCATCTTTTTTTGTTTTTGTAGTACCTACCTAAACACAAACGCCTAAACCGATTGAAAGTGATTTACTGAGTCAAAAATGCACAAAAAGTGAGAATCGTAAACCTAACAATACATCTTTCTAATCTTTTCTTTATCTCCAAAGATGGTCAGCAGATGTTATGTTTTTGTTTTTTACAAAGAACATCTACCGAATACACAGCCTTTTTGTCGATGCGTCACTATTTGTTTTTTAACGAGATTATGCGTATCTTGTTATAGTTACTGTTTTGTTCACAAAAACATTACATTTATTGAAATAATACTTACCAGCCCGACGTAATGCCATGCGACCTGCTTGCAAACTGCAGTCAAATTCGTTCGCAAACACCCGCGTGGGAGTAAATGGCTCCTATGTGGCCACCATCCGCTCCAGCCAGACGGTCTTCCGTAAACACATGTGGACGCGCCACTTTTACTGTAGTGGCGACTTGGCCCTCGCTATCAAAATGGCGTAGCCAACGCCGGACCGTTTCTTTCTGTAAAAAATAAAAAAACAATGAGAGAATGCTAAAGGATATCGTCGAAATTCGCCCCAGAACCAACTAACATGTGGCTTATACCATAATTATTTATCTATTTTAATGAATTAGAGGCAAATATCTATAGCACACGGACAAGGATCTATTCTAGATTATTAATTAAGAATAATGTAATGATTTGTACCCACTACCGACATTTTCAATCAACGACAACTGTTTAAGGATGCGCAATTGAATATAAATCAAAATGAACGTAATCGATTATCAAGTAATTTATTCGTCTTAAAAGCTATATCGATTACCAAATAATCAATATTTCACGTACTTATTCATTATTATATAACTAGCTTTTGCCCGCGGCTCCGCCCGCGTGGATGTCGGTTATCGCGACCAAACATAGCCTATATCCTTTCTCATGGTCTAATCTACCCCTATACCAAATTTCATCAAAATCGGTTCAGTGGTTGAGGCGTGAAAGCGTAACATACAGACAGACAGACAGACAGACAGACAGACAGAGTTACTTTCGCATTTATAATATTAGTATGGATAACATAGTTATATTTAACCTCACAAATAAATAACTACATACTATTTTGGCTATTGATTATTTCTACTACCTATCAATAATGTCTAATAACTTCAAAGTCCATTCCGATTTTCGAGCAATTAAAATGCATAGCAAACAAACATAACCTTAAAATCTGTTACATTTGCTGCATTTTTGCACTTGACTAGCTTGTCCGTCTTAAAAATACAATATGGTAATAATTAGAAAAATATTTCACATTTAACAAGCCTTTTTTTTTTCATTGGTGTTGGTTATGGGGTGAATGATGTAGGTACCTATGGACGCCTAGCAATGTCCTTTTAAGTACTTATGGGAGTAAAAATACATAGGTATGTGTAATATATATAGTATACTAAAGGCATAATTGCATCACTCACCGCCATATGCAGGTCTTCGGCTATCTGGCTGATATTTGCACCTACATCTCGTAGGTGAATTATGTTGTTCCGTTCTAAAATGCTGAGGTTCCTATTTGAGCTCATGGCTATATACAAGATAATAAACAACTCTGATACAAAGATGCGTCACGGACGGTGCGTAAGATGCAACTGTTAAAACATTAATAGAAATGGTTTAAACTAAAAAAAGGCTTTTGTCTCAAATTTCGAACACATGCTTTGAGTCTCATTGGTCAACAGCATAATGGGAGGGGCGAGGTCTGCTTGCAAGCTGCAAACGAATACCTACTTTGGAAATTTTAGGAACTAGTATAAGTTTGCTGATACTGAGTATTTTGAGTATTTACAAACAAGTTAAATGGTTAAAATAAATATAGATAAATATTGTACATATTCCACAACATTCTACACAACGCTATCTAGACCCATAGTAAGCTTTTATAGCTTGTGTTATGGCATCTAGAATGCGGATAAACATACTTATATACTTACTTTTTTTTGTAAAAATACATAATATATTACACATAGTAACTCCCAGACCAATGCAAATAGTCATATTCATGCACACAAATATTTGCACTGAGCGGGGATTGAACCCGCACCTCCTGCGTGGTAGTCGCTTGCACTACCGCCGCGCCACAGAGGCACCTCAGGTTTGCGTCTTGCTTGAGCCGTCTTGCAAACGGTTCGAAATTCGACTTTATGATGATGTGCCCAAAGGAAACACTACGCAGTGGCGTGGCGCAATTGGTATTTTCAAATATCTATTTAGGTTATTTATTCTGTATCAATAACTCTTATTAGTCTTTCCATAAGAATGATTACAAATGCATCTCTAAGTAGGTATAATCATCTTGTTTGCCGTTGTTAGCTTTTAGTTGTTCTAGCCACAATCCTATTCGGTAGTATAATTAGTACTCCCCCCTTACCCCTCCAGCTAAGCTGAATTACTTGTTAGGAGTTGATTCTGTGAGGACTAGTACGAGAGGCACGGTATTAAGGGTGTAGTTACATATCATGGCATTTGCAGGAAGCTGCGGGCGCTGGAGGTGCGAGGATGCGCGTGCGCCGCGCCAGGGGCAGACAGCGCGGGCGCGGGCGCGGAGGGCGAGGACACGTCGCGCGGCGAGCTGCGCGCGCGGCTGGCGGAGGCGGAGCGGCTGGTGCGGCGCCTGCGCGCGGACGCCGAGCGCCAGCGACGCGAGGTACTGGCGCCGTCGTCCGGCGCCGTCACTAACCTACTGTTTGACGGAGCCGCCGCGCGCCACGCACACGTACGTCCCCGGCCCGCCGCGCCGCCCAGCACCGCGCCCTCGGTAACTGACGAGCCCGACCCTTGACACTCACCACCAACCTTGTGACCATCGTTGGTAACATATTAAACATACATATTTGGTCCTTTAGTACTGGATAGTGAGACAAATTTTAATACTTTGCACACTATCACTCATTAAAAATTGCAGACTTAAGCAAGTTTGATTAACTGCATACTGAAAAATATTAAAATCTTCTCAAAAACTATCTTAGTCTAATTATAGTAACTGTGGTGATATTGTTTATGGGATATTGTCTATGTGTGCATGTATATATTATGTGTATATTCTACCATTATATATAGTTAATTGGTTTTGGAAACACTAAACTATTAATATCACAAGCAATAACAATTTCTAAAGCTTTAAATTATTTTAAACGAATAGGTATGTTGCGGAGTAAGTAAAAGATGTTTTACCAGTTGGAACAAGATTAATTTATTTACTATTTACACACTCTTATATACTAATTATTCTACATGATTTTACTGAGGTTTAGAGTGGGGTTTTACTCATATAAGTTTAGTGCTGACATTATTGTTTATTGATACGTGTTGTTTATATAATATTATTTCCTAGTTACAGTGTACTTTGCCTATGACGCATAGCACGTCATAGTACTCCCCCCTTTATAAAATTCTAGTTATTATTTGCTGTAGTGCGTCGCCTTGTCCGTGAACGCTGTTTGCTGAGTTGTACTTTTTCTGCAGTTGGTTACACTTGTTGCATTTCCTTGATTATTTTGTTTATCTTTTTGTCCATGACTTTGTTAGTTTTCCGTACGAGTCTGGTGATTGTTATTATTATTGCTGCTAGTATAATTATAGCGATGAGTACTCCGATACAGATTTTTATTTTTTCAATTTCTGCTGCCATGTGTGTGTTCTTTTCTGCCTTTGCTGCCAGGTTATTGTTCTGCACCATGTTTATTTGTTCCTTTTCGTGGGTTTGACTGCTTCCCATCTTGTGTGTTGTTTCTTGTGGCTTGCTGTGGAGTGACTTTTATTTTCATTTTGCCCTTTTTATATCATTGTTTGAAACGGACGGTGGATCGTGATATTCTTCCCGAACGTGTTCTTTTTATGTTTTGAATTGGCTCTGCCTTATCTTGCTCTTGATTTTGAGCTTCTATCTTGTCGTCGCTCGTCGTGAATGCTGGCTTTAGCCTGTCAATCGACACGTTCACTTCCCTGCCGTTTCGCTTGATCGTGACTATTTTGTTGTCACGTTTGACTACGAGAAACGGTCCGTCGTAAGGTGGTGTGAGCGTAGGACGTAGCTTATCGCATCGTAGAAATACGTGTGTACAGTCGGCTAAGCGTGGGTGTACGAATATGTTTTTGTTTGAGCTTTGTCGTTGTGGAATTGACGTCATGTGCGTTATGTTATCTTTAATTTTTTCCACAAACTCTGCGTATGTTGTGTTTTTAGAACAGTCGCCAAAATATGCTGCTGGTAATTTTATTGTTGTTCCGTAGACCAATTCGGCTGCTGAGTATCCAGTATCTTGTCGAATGCTGGTACGTATCCCGAATAATACCGATGGTAATTCTTTCGTCCAATTTTCGGTATTTCCTCTTGCCATCAAAGCTGCTTTCATGGTTCTGTGCAGTCTTTCTACTTTGGAGTTTGATTGAGG
Organism: Eilema sororculum; assembly: GCA_914829495.1. Lineage (NCBI taxonomy): Eukaryota > Metazoa > Arthropoda > Insecta > Lepidoptera > Erebidae > Eilema > Eilema sororculum. Next base: position 1,724,246 of record OU618544.1, on the reverse strand, counting down.
GTGATATGGTGTAGTACGGATTTTTTGTATTCCCAGGAATTTGGTTAGGCTTCTGAATAGCTCAGACTCGAATTGTCGTCCTTGATCCGTTGTTATATAATTGGGGCATCCAAAACGTGTGATCCAGCCATCGTATAGGGTTTTGGCTACAGTTTCTGCTGTGATGTCCGAAATAGGATATGCTTCTGGCCATGACGTACAACGATCGATCATAGTGACGATGTATCTTTTGTTTTGTGATGTCGTTAGGGGGCCCACAATGTCTATGTGTATGTGGCTAAATCGTTCTGCTGGCATAAATTTGCCCAGGGGTGATACTGTGTGCCGCTGAACTTTTGATTGCTGGCATTGTAAACATGTTTTGCACATTTCGTAAATGTCTTTGTGCATGCTAGTCCAGACGTATTTTGCGGTTATCAACTTTTTTGTTGTGTTTTTCCCTGGGTGGCTCATGTTGTGAAAACTATCAAAAATTGTTTTTCTGAACTTTTGTGGTAAGTATGGCCTTGTTGTACCGGTGGATATATCACAATAAATTTTGGTATTATTGTTTTGTATTGGTACCCGTGCCATTTTTAGTGACCTATTTTGTTTTAGTTTTGTTAACTCCGGGTCACTGTCTTGGTATTTTTTTACCTCTTGCCAGTTGAGAATTTGGGGTAGTTCTATTGTTTCTATTACCCGTGATAGTGCGTCGGCTACCACGTTTTCGCTGCCCGTGACGTGCCTTATGTCTGTGCAGAATTGTGCAATATATTCTAGGTACCTTATTCTTCTAGGGGATTCATCCACTGATTGCTTCTTGTCGAATGCATGAATCAGTGGCTTATGATCCGTGTATATTGTAAATGTGCGACCTTCTATTAGTCGTCTAAAGTTTTTTATTGCCATGTAAATACCGAGTAGTTCTCGGTCGTATGTGGAATATTTTGTTTGTGTCTCGCTTAACCCTTTTGAAAAAAAATGATGCGGGTTTCCATTTTCCTTGAACTTTTTGTTGAAGTACGGCGCCTACACATTTTAAACTAGCATCTGTCATAATGGCTAGTGGTGTGTCTGTTTCCGGGAATGCGAGTGTTGTGACATCTCTTAAGTCCTGTTTGCAGTGTTCGAATGCTTGGTTAGCTTCCGTATTCCACTCGATTGGCGTATTGTCATTCTTTTTGGAGTTTATTAAGTATTTGTTGAGCGGAGCTTGGTGTCTGGCGGCGTGTGGGATGCTACTTCTGTAGAAATTCATCATTCCCAAAAATCGACGTAGCTCCTTTACCACCTTTGGTTTTGGGTATTCGTTTATTGCTCGTACTTTCTCAGACGTGGGGGTGATTCCTTGGCTCGTTATATGATAACCTAAGAAATCTATCTCTGTCTTTTCGAATTCGCATTTGCTCGTATTGATTGAGATGCCGTTTTTACTTAGGCGATTGAATACTTCCTCTAATTGAACGTAATGTTGTTCGGTATTTTGACTTGCTATGAGTATGTCGTCCACGAAGACATATATATAGTCCAGGTCTCTGAACAGGGAGTCCATAAACCTCTGGAACGTTTGAGCTGAATTTCTGAGGCCAAATGGCATGAAATTCCAGTGAAATAAACCCATTTGCGTGATTATTGCGGTCTTCTCTGGTTCCGCAACAGGGATTTGGTGGAACGCCTTCTTTATATCAATTTTGCTGAATATTGTTTTTCCACTTGCGATGTATGTAAAGTCTAACAGTCTTGGCAAGGGATATCTGTCGGGAACTGTTATTTTATTTAACGCGCGGTAGTCTCCGCACGGTCTCCATTCCCCATTCTTTTTCTTTACCATGTGGAGAGGCGATGCCCAAGGACTACTGGAAGGTTCTAATATTCCTAGGTTTATTAGCTCTTGGAATTCCTTTTTTGCTGCCTTATATTTGTCAGGTGGTAGTGGGCGCGCGCGGGCATAAACTGGAGGACCTTTTGTTATGATGTGATGCTGTATTCCATGCTCTGTGGGTTTTTTAAATGGTCTTGGTCTAGTGACGTTTACGTATTTCTCTAGCAGGTGCTTTATATGTTCGGGTAATTTCGCGTCGATGGATCTAATTGAAGGCACGTGTGTTTCTCTTGCAATTTTCGCAGGCGTCGTTAATTTTGTTTCTTGGTCGATCAGCCTTTTGCCGTATAGATCCACTAATAATTTGTGGTGCTCTAGGAAATCAGCTCCTAAGATAGGCATTTTTACATCGGCGATTACGAACGTCCAAGTAAAAGGTCTGCGTAACCCCAGATTTAGCGTTAATGTGCTTTCGCCATAAGTTTCTATAATTGACCCGTTTGCGGCATACAGTTTGTAGTTGCTCGCGTTTTTCTTACCCTGTGCGTTTTGTAATACAGAAATATTTGCTCCCGTGTCTACTAAAAACCTATAACCACTGTTTGAGTCGGTTATAGTTAGACGGTTGGCGGGTTGTATGGCACAGAGTCCCGTCGTGTTCTGCGCTAGTTCTCGTTTCCCGAATTTTTATCGGTTTTATTTATCCACGAGCACGGCTGATCGCATTTATATGCTTTTGTTTTGAATCTTCTGTGATAATAACATAGCCGTGTACGTGACCGTGAGCGTGATTGCGACCTTGCTCGGAATTTGCTGCGTTGCATCGGTCGGCGATTACTCATACCGCGGAGCTCGTTTATTTCGACTCGCATAGCTGCAATTTGTGACGTCAGCATTGTTATTAAGTCAGCGGATTCCTGTGACGAGTTGTTTGTTTTGGTTTTATAGCGCATATTTTCATAGATTCGGTCAGCCATTTCGCTTAATTTTGTGAGGTCGAGGTCTTCGGAGACTGCCAATATGGAGGTGATTGATACCGGAAGCTGTCTGAACCATAATAATCTGATGGTATCTTCGGTCATTTTGTCGCAGCTGGCTTCTTTCATTTTTCTCAACAGCTGTGATGGTGTTGAGTCATCTAGGTCCATCTCCGATAGCAATTTGTGGAAGCGTCGTTGTTCGCTTTCCTCATAGCACGCAATTAATCTTTCCTTGATTTTACGGTACTTGTCTGCGTTTGGCGGTGACGTCAGGATGTCGCTAACCTGATGTATGACCTCTTTTGGTAATTTTGCGATGACGCTATTATATTTATATTTGTCACCTTGCTTTTGGGAGGCTACGATGGCCTCGAATTGCGCGAACCATAAGCGCGGTGAATCTGTCCAAAACGATGGTATTTTCTCCGTAATGCTAATTGCAGCCACCACCTGGCTGTCGCTGATTGATTCAGCTGATGTGCCGGGGTTTTTTGACGGTGTTCCGGCTGGAATTATCGGTGCCATGATTGCGTTTAGCCTCTTGAAATTTCAGCTGGTTAGACCCGCTTGTGGGAAGCCAACTGAAATGTGCTATTTCGCTGATGGTGGTGGTCGGTAAGCTGGTGGGCTGTTGGGTGAATTTTCCCAAATATAGCTCCACAGTGATCTGTGATAGTTCCTAGGTTTGCTGCTGAAAACCTTTTCAGGGCTGCAGTTGGCCTGCAATTATATCAGCACTAGGAAATCACGTCGGGGTCACCAATGTTGCGGAGTAAGTAAAAGATGTTTTACCAGTTGGAACAAGATTAATTTATTTACTATTTACACACTCTTATATACTAATTATTCTACATGATTTTACTGAGGTTTAGAGTGGGGTTTTACTCATATAAGTTTAGTGCTGACATTATTGTTTATTGATACGTGTTGTTTATATAATATTATTTCCTAGTTACAGTGTACTTTGCCTATGACGCATAGCACGTCATAGGTACATTAGCATTTTTTACTAGAATAAAGGTACTAAACGTTGCATATTTTACTCGCAGTTGATTATTTCATAACCTAATTTACAACGCCCTTCATTACATTTATTTGGGTGATCATTTATCCAAAAAATAAAGGAAGCCACTCAGTTACCGGGTGCGATAAGTGTCGTCTTGACACCGCGGTGCAGAAAGCGCAAACGGGGACGGGACACCGTCAAACGTTATGCACCAAAGTTACCCCATAAATTATAATGCAAGTGCTTAGCATCACAGGTAACGACTGTTTCGCCGCAGTCCTTGTTTTGCAGAACTTGAAAACAGATTAGTATACTTTACAAGTGTTTGTGGATTTTGCTAAGGTGTTTGACCCAACTATATTGTCTTTTTTGCACTTACATAATACCTGGCAGGTTTTATTTCATCTCGAATAAATGGTTACACTGTCGCGTTACTCTAGTATCGGAATCACCATCTTAATTCCTTAATTCAAAAGTTTGTTAGTACTCGATAGATATTGCGGCTACTGGGTGTCCCTCAGGGATCCAATTTAGGACCGTCTTAACAATGTTCTTCCTCTATCTAAAATTAATGTAAATGTTCTGGAAGATCAGTATCGAAAGATTTAATAAATTCAAAACCAGTTAAAAATTAACTCTGAAAGTATTAAAATTAGAAAGAAGACAATTTATTTGCGTCAGAAACTTTAGTAAGCTTATTTGGGTAGCACAGTTAATAGAACCCAAACTTTTAGCACATAACGACAATTTAGTAGAAGATTTGACGCACTGGCCTCGTTTGGAAAGCAAAACTGCCTTTTAGGATAGTATAGTTGTCCAAGTATCGAAACAATGTACTCCGCCTATAAAGACGATTCTTTGAAACTAAAAATTATAACCTTTCTCTTATTCGCATCTTTAGAAATAACAGTTTTATGGTTTTGGTGTAATAATTTAAAAGTATATACCTACTGCATGTGATAGCGTTTTTGTTGTGGTGTCCCGTCCTCGGTCATGCGTTTTTCTATATAATTTTGTAGTTGCGCTGTCTGTGTTTGTTGAGGTTGCTGAGCTAATCCTATGTGAAATACAAGGACAGCAATCTTTTATGTTCTTAGTCAATTTTTACCATATAGTTTCATTTAGTGTGGTCAGTATTCTGGAGCACTATTTATTACTTTACATGAGCATGAATAAACACAAATCTAGAATTTGTGTGCGTTTAAGTACATGTTGCCTCGTTAGGTTAAAAGTTGGTACAATGTCTATCAAGTGTACCTTTATACATAACGTTTTCTCTCATTATCAAATTACCAGAATATAGCTCTTTAGTGTTATAGAGAGTAGAGATAGGTTTGCTACTATATATCTACTATATATGCTATAATTAACATTATTAACTAATCTACTGCATGCTTGCTGCGACAACACACATTTTCATTTTAGAAATTCTTCGTTTATCCGGTTCATGATTGCATTAGTAGTAGTCACACCACAAACTCTTCGCACTAACTTTGGTTTCACCTTTTTCTCGATCGCATTGTTTTAATCAATCTATTAACTGACTATAATTTATCTGACAGTGCAGTAGAATAATTTTACCCTAGATATTATGTTCACGAAACAAAGAATATATTGATTTGTTTTATTGATTTACAGTTGCAGTGTATGAAAAATTCTCTGCACGCTAGCCTACGGGCCAGCGGGTTGGATGGCTATGGATACCAGAACAACTACCACTTCCCGCCTGTACACACACCTGACTTCTGGCGAGAACCACTCAGAGAGTAAGTATGATATTTGTATTCCTAATTTCCTATGCACTTCGCATTTCACAACTACCAGAGGTGTCCCATTTGAGTGTGTTCGTACAATGCGGTACAGATGTTCAATAGAATTTTATTGTGGACAAAGGAGGATACGGTACATAAAAGCAAGTCGAATGTTTTGACATTTCAGAGACTTCAATATCGTGGCTTCCCGAGGGCGAAGCACGCGGCGACCACTGACGTTACCTGAACTGGCCGGACAACCTATACACCGCTCCACCATATACGCCAATAGTAAGCGATTTGTTCTATTATAGTTACTTGACTGACAATCGAATAGGAAACGACGAGCAATATTATACGCTATGCTATGCTATGCTACGCTACGCAACAAATGTAGCAACTCTTCTGTGAGTATTTTTTTTTGGAATCGAAATGGATTTACCTCTGGACTGTGGTCGAAGACACCATGTAGTTTGCTATTATGAATTCGATATCACTATGCTCTTGGGAAGGAGTGATATAAAAGCAATTAAAATAATTAATTATCGTTTCTATTTTCCAGAGTTTGCAGAAAATGTCCGCCCAAGAGCAAATGGATACGACAAAAATAAAAAAGCCCAAACAACGAACGGCGATGCCACACACAACGCGACCATAAAAAGTCCTGAAGAAGCAGCAGGTGAATGCGAACTCTTTTTATTGAATTTGTGACTGGCAATGTACTGCTACTTCATGCGTGCAAATCGTAGGAATATTTTTACACAATTTTGTGCAAATTCTGCACGAAACCAACTCCCGCATATGTGCACACGCACGATGAAGCGCACTACAAGATCTGATAATATTACAAAAAGGCACGGTTATGGTTCTTTCCAAGCGATAGAAAAATATTATATGGTTCAAGAGACACTGGAAATACTGTCGCACAACAAGTCAGTTGATAGGTATTTTTTTATTATATTTGTTTTGAAATTTCAGCACGACGAATTAGGTCAATATGCCCGACCAGCTTACCTGACGAACATAAAACGAATGCAAAATATCCCGAGCTGAAAATTGTGGTCACTAAGTTACTTACTGATGGCCAGGGTGAGCATATTTTGAAGCCGTAACGGATTTAACTGGCTTGTTGTGGGGGGGGCTGGGTTACTAATGTACTAAAACCTACCTTCCTTTTTCACCTTCTTACTTTCTTCATGTGGAGTCAGCTCTTCTAATACTTCTCTGACAATACTTATTTCCTTGGTTGTTGGTTCTATTTGAGCAAATTAATTTCAACTCTTGCCTGCGGCTCTCGGAGTTAAAAGTGTGCTATCCCAGACTATGTCTATGTAAAATTTCATCCAACACCATTCAGCCGTTTTTGCGTGAAATTATAACAAATATCAACACACATCCACAACCATCTACCCTCACAAAGAACTAGGTATAATATATTAGTAGGATAAGGCTCTTGGTCATGCCGGTTAACTAGGTTTATTAGGTGTAAGGAGGCCCTTATCCTTATGTTATTTTATTCTCTCTGTTTTCAGTTCTCAACGTAGGTAATTATTTCTCTGTCACAGGGCTAAATTCGACATCATCTGTAACATCATAATTTCTGTCGAATGAAATATTTTGTCCGTTAAAAGAAGCGCACCGTACCTCTCTACCAAATTTGTTCACCAACTCAGTTATAGTTTCTCGAGTTATACTCCTTCAAACTTCTTCCCTGGTATAAATGAAGCTAAGTAACTAAACTGTTTGTTCCAGTAAGTAACGGGCAGTCGAGTGAGTCCGGCTCGCGACCACGAGCTCGGAGACATCACCACCGGAAACACGCCCCTGACCACACATAATTCTGGCCACACCGCACCTCTCACAAATATAGCTATCGCTGGTAGCACGACGAGTAACTCATCTGCCCAACCGTCAATTATAATTAGACTGGAAACTTCCTCTACTGTTATTTAGAGGGTACGAGGAATGCCCTTAGAATTGGGCGGATATGTCAAGTGATTTGCCCGACTTTTTGCCAATAGCGAAAGATCTCAGAGATCGCTTTCCAATTAGGCGGCAGCGTGTTAGATATATAAAACGGATTTAATCGGTAATTCTTATAAGGTACATAATACGCTAGAGGAATTCTTTGGAGACTGACAGAGAAACAGAGAATTTCTTTGGATGCTGGGAAGTGTGGCCACCATAACTGTAGCTAACCTATGTTTTGAGGAGAGGCACTACAACTTCTTGGGGGTGTCAGTTGTAATTAGGTGTCATTAAGGAGCAGCTTATTTTCGTGTGTTTATTTGGTAAACCGTTTATCGATTCCTGTTGAAAGTTCGTTCATTCAAACATTCCTGTCAATAACATTGTATGCCTATTTTTTTGGAATTCAACAAATAATGAAATGTCTTCACGGTGAATACGCGTCTAAGGAAATTCCTGTTGGATGGCTGGACTCACTACATCAGTTAGTAAAATTTAACTTAAACCTTGCATTTGTGAAAAGTTATATACCTATTTAATGCTCGTAAATACCTACGAAAAAGTCAATTGGCGGTTGGACAGTAAATAATTTAAAAAACGGCAATTTATTGACCGATTTGTAAGCCGATACAGAATTGGAAGTTTCAACTCCGAATTGGCTCAAAACCGCCTTTAAATGGTCAGCCGTGCAACTGACTGCATTCAGAGGGCTTTGAGTAATATTTGTATAATTATGTAATATAAGCCTCCTGAATGTTTGTTATGTACCTATCCTACTTATGTAGTTGGATGTAGGATTGTTGACCGCTGGAGTATGGATTTATACTTGCCCTTCTGTACAAGATTTTGCAAGAGTCGCGGTATATGTAACGGACAAAAAAACCCCAGACGGAACGTGGACGAGGCGGATACGTGGTTGAAGGTGGTGTTAGTGTTGAATGCATACGAACCGTGACACCTGTTTCAGATCTAACGCTTGAACTAATGTTGTGAACAAGGGGAAATGAATTTTTCATCGCGAGAATTTATCTTAAACATTGGCAGCAACAAGATTTTTCCCGCCCCGCACGTACAGTCACCTCTATAAATATGTATACACGGTAGGGTTCCAGAAACAAGTAACCAGGGTTAACTTCAAATTTTTGTTTACAAAATATATAGCAAAATGATGTAAACTCTTAATATTTCATAAATATGTAACCATTACACGCCTCATAAAATGTATCAACTAATGCTTGCAAAAATATATCCACAACTAACGAGTCAATTGAATGGAAACATGCTATAGTTCATATATATGTAAACACGTACTTTCAAAATAATATAAAATATACTTTCAGTGAAGTTATGTAGTCTGTAGTCTAAAATAAGTAGTTTTCTATAAAATCGAAACTTCAAATTCAATTCTAACTTAAATTCAGACGCGACTCTCAGACTCATACTCTCAGACTCATACTCTCAGACTCAGACTCACTCACACGTGAGTGACTATGAGTCTGAGAGTCTGTCTCAGAATCATAATCTCCGACTCAGAGTCGAACTCACTCAGACTCTCAGACTTAGCATCTAAGACTCAGACTCTCAGAATCAGACACGGACTCTCTCAGACTCTTAGACTCAGACTCTCACACTCAGACCCTCAGACTCAGACTCTCAGACTCAGACTCTCAGACTTTGACTCTCAGACTCAGACTCTCAGACTCAAATTCAAAAGTCACACTTAAAATATTACGTTTGATCATAATTGCTTAAGAGTAGAAACGGAGATATGATTGAAAGTCACAATGGCCGACATACACGCGAGCGAAGCCGCGGACATCAGCTAGTTATTTATATTAGCGTGAGTTGATGTACCTTGAGAGAATAAAGAGACTAACTTCACTGAAAGTATATTTTATATTATTTTGAAAGTACGTGTTTACATATATATGAACTATAGCATGTTTCCATTCAATTGAGCCGTTAGCTGTGAATATATTTTTGCAAGCATTAGTTGATACATTTTATGAGGCGTGTAATGGTTACATTTTTATGAAATATTAAGAGTTTACATCATTTTGCTACATATTTTGTAAACAAAAATTTGAAGTCAACCCCGGTTACTTGTTTCTGGAACCCTACCGTGTATACATATTTATAGAGGTGACTGTACCACGTTCCCGTCCCGTCCGTGTCACCGTGACATATGTACTTCCGCATCCATTTTGTATGAAACAATATTTCCAAAACTTCCCGCCCCGTCCCATCCGTGCAAAAACCCGTCAGGTATGCAGCAGACTTTAATATGCCAACGTGATTGCTCCTACACTGAAGGCATTATAATCCATATTCCAGTTAGTTGAGAACGTAAAGAACATGACACGATAAGTCATATTTTGCTCAGTTACGAATATAAAGTACAATTTTATATATTATATACATACATTTTTAACAATCATAATAATTAGAAATACTGCCGTCTAGTACAGGGATGCATTTGACGAACATTACAACATCGTACTGTAATTTTAATTCAGGAACTTGCTTTAATTTTAACATAATAATCATTGATTCTGCCCGGTTTTGCACACTCGGTGAGATTTAATTGGATGACTATCTCCACGACATCGTCAGTAGGAAAAATCATTTTTTCAATCTCACACACCATGTGGTTTGCTTTTCGTCTTTATTCATGTTTCCAATTTGTAAATTTGTAAATTTAGTAACCCGTTTGCGTCTTCGTTACATGCACCTCTTCATCTTGACGGCAGAATAGTGTATCTCAGTGGACACTATGTATAAGTCTTCTCGTTATTTTATTATATAAATAAAAAGGACGCAAGACTAGTTAGCAACATGTAGATTCGAACATTCTTTGATTATTACGATGTCCTCGAGGTTTTCGATCCGCAAATCTTTGAATGGATTTAGTAGTTATTTTAACTGATTATGTCGGTAAGCGCGAGGACTCGATTGTATGTTTTCGTGTTTAAATAATAGGTAACTACCTAATTATATCCTGTAGTACTGCCACTAGCATTTATTTTTCATAAAAAGGAAGTGATTTGAGGAGACCCGGCTCATTTACCTCAAGTTGGCAAACGTCCAATTTTATTAACTCCATCTGTCAAATGTCAAATTCGTACCTTCGGAATACCCGCATTCTTCGGAAGTGTTTTTTTTTATATTTACATCTCGAAAATAAAGCATAAATGTAAATAGCTAATAAGATATCTGCCCACACTAAGCCTGCCAGCACCTTTTGAACAAGTTTATTGACTGGTTCATTGATACTGTCATAGTAAGTTATGGTGGCATACTTTTATGCCAATCCAAATTCGGGTCATAAAAGTATGCCCTCCGAACTTTTTTTTAAATATTGAATAACGAAGATATGGGTTCCGGTCACTCCTCACGTAGCTTCTCAAGGGCCTTGGGTTTTAATGATCCCATTACAAGTAAAGACTAAATAAATACTTGCAATAATATTTTAGCGAATAGTGTTTTTTAAGTATACCTAGTTAAAACAATCTGCGATTTAATCATGTTTGAGCATTAGATAAACGAATACGTTCTTATATACAGTACAAGCTTTTGATTTTGCACGTCAGGATGAAGAATGAGTCTGAAGTCGCCTTGCAACAGTTTTAGAGAGCTTTCTTTTTCGCACAACTTTATAAGAGTAGTTAATACCGAGGCTGTAGTTTTAATATTTTATAAACATAAACGGTTTTAACTACTCTATGAAGGTGTCGAACTGGGAGTTCGATGTGTGACAGAGAGAATGCTCTATAAACCCGAAGCTAGCCGACGTTAGCCGATCTTCTGCCCGACGGGCCACATCCAAAGCCGGGCGCTGTGCCTAGTGCGCCATGTCCACCGCCCGTACGAGTGTCAAATATCCCTAAGCTACATTTGTGAGAGATAAGTAAATACTACTAAATGCTATATGTAGCCTTATCCGTATTAATCTAATTTATTAAATACTATTATTACTGATTATTATGGAATATTATAATTATTGATATAATAATATATTTATTGCAAAATTTAGGTACATTGTTTTATTTATAGAAGATAATAATTGGGTATTTATTATACGTCAAAACGATAATTATAAAGTAACTCGTATGATAAAAGATTTAGTGACGTCATATAATTTAACAGTTAAATCAGGAGTTAGTCCACTTTGTTCAACTGTTTGTTCAACGAATTGAACAAACTCTACAAATTAAGTGTCATTTGTTCAACTATTTTTTCAATTGAACAAAAGCCACTATTATAGTGTATTTTGTTCAACTACTTACTTGCCTTCTAATAAGGTTACCTATGCATCAGTAGAGGCCTTTAAATACAAATATAATTGAATGAAATTATAAATAGTATAATGGTATTTCTGTGAGCCTGGTTTCTTTTGCATGGAGTACTAGGCTCACAGAAGCCATTTCATCATTGGTAAGACAATTTTTACCATTATTTTGACTGGTAAAGAGCATCTAGCAGCCCACTGTGCATCTCGGTGATGTGTGCGTGCACGGCTGCATCTGTATTTTGACAGATTTTGAGTCGTGCGCTCCGCGGAGCCGGTCCTAAGGCAAGTAGGTAGTTGAACAAAGTACCTACACTATAATTGTGGATTTGGTTTAATTGAATAAATAGTTAGGTAGTTGAACAAAGTACACTATAATAGTGGCTTTTGTTCAATTGAATAAATAGTTGAACAAATAGTTGAACAAATGACACCAAATTTGTAGAGTTTGTTCAATTCGTTGAACAAACAGTTGAACAAAGTGGATTAACTCTTAAATCAGTTACTATTAAAGGTTGGGTGGATAATTAAAAATAAATAAAAACTATAAAATAAGAACCGACGCAATTTTTATCGCTCTTTTACCATTCTTAATTTAATAATCTCGGTTAGATAATTTATTTTAACTATAGGATAATACCCAATTAATCAACTCGATGGGGGAAACTTAATCTATAGTTTTATACAATCTTTCCTATACTTGTACTCTATTTCTGGTGTTCTTATGCTACCCTATAGTACCGTCGTCAACATCTAAGTATTCAAGCCATAAATGTCACTCTGCATACCTATCATTGGCTCTGAGAACAATAAACGAGAAGGTCGCGAAGATTTTATAACAGCCTCTGTGGCATGGCGGTCGGTAGTGAACGCGAATGCCACGCAGAGGCGCGGGTTCGATCCCCGCTCAGTGCCAATATTTGTATGCATGAATATAGCTATTTGCAGAATGTTTATCCGCATTTTAGATTCCATAACACAAGCTAGTTGAGCTTAGCATGGGTCTAGATAGCGTTGTGTGGAATGTTGTAGAATATTTATTTATTTACTTATTATTTATGACCACGAGTTATGATAACGTCTGTACTCTAGTATCAGACAGGCCATAAGCTTGGTACCTTATCTAAAATATGAAAATAACCATTCATGCTTAAATATATTTATTATAATCATTCTAACAGCATTTTAAAGAATACATTATCACCACACAACTTAAACGCATTACCTAGAAACCACAACACAGATTCATTCACCTCTGATAAAGTTTTTATAGGAACTAACATGTTATTTTCTAAAAAGAAACTTAAAACCACCTCAAAAAAATCATTTGAAGCACTATTCGCAAGGAATCGAAATAAATATGTGACATTTTCATCGTCCAATTTTTTTACACTCAAAGCTAAATACTGAAGGACATTCGTGACTAGTTCTTGAGATAATAAAGCGGTTGTGAAGTCCTTGTGACACGATAAAATGAATAGCAGGTGTGAAGTAGTATTGAGGTCACACTGAGGAAGAATCTCCATCAAATTTTGCAGGTGTTCCGTTCTGAAAATGATGAACCGATTATAATTTTCATAGTAGGTTGATGTTAAAGTTGAGCTACTGGAGATCTGATCTGATTTCAAAATGCAACTTACTGGTCTACTATCAATGATTTTATACTGAGAGTGTTATGAATATTTCCCTTTGTTACCAACGGTCCACTCAATTCATCCAGCGTGGTGGTCAGTTAGGAATTTCATTCCGATCAAACCACCTACTGTCCACATGAACGGTCTGTTAGGAATATTTTGAAGTAAACAACCACCTTTTTTTCCTGTGTGGTCGGTTCGGATTACCTCAATGCATGTGTGAATGCAATAGAACATGTACTAATCAGTGGGTGGGAAGAAGACAAATATGCAGTCACAACATGTACTCTATAATATATGCGCAGTACACATTGAGTTTCTCTCGCGACTTAGGGTCAAGATATACGTCTTCAACTAGACATACTATGTCCCATTCCGGGGGCACCGTTGTCCCCCCTCCCGAGGAGGGCCAGAACGTAAGGGATGGCCCTGGGTCAGTCGGGTGTGAGCGATATGTCGAAGACAACCTAACCCTCCGGCCTAGCACAACGACTCTCAGCCGGCGTGCGGTTTTAGTCGGTTCGAGTCCAACATGACCTGCCCTTCCAGCTCTGGCGGAAAGGTATCCGTGGCGATTCCGCGCGGAAAAATAAAAACATATTATGTCTCTTGAAGAGTGAGCACGTACCTCAGCTCGTCCCTCCGCTGCTGCGCGAACCTCACGAGAGCGTACAGCGCGGCGCCTCTCGCCTCCCCCCCGCCCCGCGCCTGCGCCGCCAGCCTGGCGCCAGCGCCCTGCGCCGCCAGCAGCTCTGCCGCACGAGGACCCGAGTCCGACAGGTTGCCTAGCGTCCACGCACTCGTCACCTGCACACACATCCAACATTGGTAAGGTACTGTGGAATACCTATACCACTATGAACCGACAGGTTGCCTAGCGTCCACGCACTCGTCACCTGCACACACATCCAACATTGGTAAGGTACTGTGGAATACCTATACCACTATGAACCGACAGGTTGCCTAGCGTCCACGCACTCGTCACCTGCACACACATCCAACATTGGTAAGGTACTGTGGAATACCTATACCACTATGAACCGACAGGTTGCCTAGCGTCCACGCACTCGTCACCTGCACACACATCCAACATTGGTAAGGTACTGTGGAATACCTATACCACTATGAACCGACAGGTTGCCTAGCGTCCACGCACTCGTCACCTGCCCACACATCCAACATCGGTAAGGTACTGTGGAATACCTATACCACTATGAACCGACAGGTTGCCTAGCGTCCACGCACTCGTCACCTGCACACACATCCAACATTGGTAAGGTACTGTGGAATACCTATACCACTATGAACCGACAGGTTGCCTAGCGTCCACGCACTCGTCACCTGCCCACACATCCAACATCGGTAAGGTACTGTGGAATACCTATACCAGTATGAACCGACAGGTTGCCTAGCGTCCACGCACTCGTCACCTGCACACACATCCAACATTGGTAAGGTACTGTGGAATACCTATCCCAAGTAACACAGACGTGCTGAATAAAGATCGAGTAAGAGCAATGTCAAGAGAATTAAGCTGAATACTAAGCTGAATAACGTCTGAGTAACCGTCTATTCAGCTGTTATTCAAGCAAAAAGGGCCCCAATTTTGAATGCTTAACGCTGAACAAAATTTGAACAACATCTGAGTAGGAGCTTAATAACGATACAATTAGCTTAATAACTTTTGAAGAACAGGTCACATTGCTATTATTAAGCTCTTATGACAGAGTTATTCAGCTTAGTCGAATTGGTTATGCTATTCAGAAGTCATTAAGCAATTAAAATATTGTTCACATTTATGCAAAGAATATTCATACAAATTGTTAAATTAAAGAATTTGATTGGAATAAATATTATTAATGTCGATGTCAAAATGTACGTGTTATGATTTGACATGGTGCATAAAATCGGTAAGTAAATTTATTATATTATTTTGTAAGTAAAGTTTGAGGTCTGCTTATAGTCAATTTGCTAATGCGCAAGTAATTTTGTCGTGAATAGTATATGTTTTATTTCATTACTGATTACGCGCCGTGTGAATAATCAAGATAACTGAAAGTAAATAGTATTTAAATACATACTAGGTGTGACAAAAGTACTTAATTGTGACGAAATAGCCAATGATAGCAATTTTAATCCTATAAAATAACATGAATCGAGTTGAAAATGTAGCAGTGGTAAGATTCAGCATTTTGGTGATCTCGGAAATTCCTTGTAGGTATAAATTACAAAAAAATTGATGGCGATCGATGTTTTGATTTATATTGCTGAATAAAAGTGCACACATGTCTTTTTACTAAGCTGTAACTTGAAAAAGAGTAGTCTCATTGCACTAACTTCTGAATAACAATTATATAGTTATACATTTCTACACTACTCAGATTTTTAGGGTTCTCTATAAACATCCATCCATACTTACAAACTTTCGCGATTTATAATATTAGTAGGATAAAATAATAACATAGGTAATTATTTTGTTGCAGATCGATCCTACGGCGAATATAGTAGCCCCCAATCAAACAGCAATTGTGTGATTACTGATGCAGAAAATGTGATGTATGAAGTAGTCTCCGAAGGAACCTCAAAGCAATTTGAAAACGAAGCCGCGCAGCAGTCACTTGGCACTGATGGAAACCAGCTGACACTAGAAGGAATCAACAATATATACCTACGCGTTACAGCAACATATTATGGAAAAGCCAAGACAAAATAATGAAAAAACTTGCTGAAATTTCTGTGCAAGTCGAAGAATTATCTATTTTTAAACAAAATCAAAAATCTGTTTAGCTGTTTAAGGGTGTTAAGTATTTACTTTCGCATTTTATACTATTTTAAATTTTAAAGATAGAATTTACATACATTTTACATACGCTCTAGCTGGAGAGTCGCAAATAAAACATCTTATCGTAAAGTTAATTTTATTTTCTTGTACTTGTAATACCTTCTGCTAACAAAATAATCATTTCAGAAATGAAATCTTCTAAATAGATTTTTAAATCTTCCGGTTTTCCAATCCCATAATATATACCGACGACGAATGGTGGTTCATTTTGTAACCGCTGAACGTGTCAGACGGACTACTCACCGGCTGACCCAGCAGAGAGATGCACGAGCTCTATGGGATCCCAGGGCGCCTTTTGACAGAGGAGAAAGTGTGCGTGCGTGTGGGAGACCAGGGAGACTTCAGAGAAAACCACTATTACCTCTGTTGTACATACATATATTACTGAGAGATTAAATTACACAAAAGAGGATTACAGACAATAAAGTTACATATAGAAATACAAAAATGAGTATGTCTTCACCAGCTGCACCACGGTGACCTGCTTGCAATAGGTAGCCAGAGTGTTATGGCTAGTAGTGGTAGTACACCTCGGTCAACCCACCGTTGACACAGTTATTTCTTGCAGGGTGAAGTGATATAGATATATATGACAGTTACATAAATTTAGTAGAGAAAAAAGAATACGTGACCCCGGTTGTCGGCCTGCTCGGCGTCTGCGCACGTCTCTTGCCTCACTCTCGACCAGCCAAGGTGCTTCACGTCGAGGTTACAGGCTTGCGCCGACAGCGGTTGGGAACTCGACCACAGAACACGTTGAGAAGGGGTTTGAGAACCAAGGTGTCCTCTAATCCCGTACTAGGAACCCTAAGAACGAAATAACACTAAGAATCGTCTAGATTGCAGAAGGCTGTCGATAAATACAAGTAAAAACACTTACCAAAAACTGGGCAACAAAGAATTTAGTTAAGTATAAAGTATTTTCCAAGACACAGCAATACAGACGTTCCAGTCACAATTCAGAGAGTAAAAAGGATTTATATTTAGCCGGGGCCGCAGTTTTATACCCCTATCATTCGAAGGTTCTCGAATACACTTTTTTTTAAGTTAAATTAGTGCGAACGATGATCAAAAAACACCAAATCACGGTCGAAATCCTAACAACTTTAATATCACCCAGCCAAGTAGGAATCAAACAAAGTACAGCAACTTTTTGACTTGGTCGGATCATACTCACATTCCTTCCCTGAGTACAACTGTTCCGAGCACGCAGAATTCGAACCTGTCTAATTTAACTGAGGAAATTTAATTTTAACCTAAATGAGATAGCCTATAATTAAACAATTAATTTTCCCATTTAGGTGCTATGAGTATTTCTAATTTCATATAATTAAACATAAAAGAAATCGAACGCCATCTAGTGCTTAGCTAGTACAAAAGTTCCTACACCGAGGCACCGACTAACTGATGTGAGTACCACTGAGACTGCCATAGGTGGCGCTAGTAGTAATCAAATTACAGTAGATAAAATCTAATGTTACACCACCCCTTCCCTCACAGTATTCCCTGCGTAGTATGCGCAGGGAATATCAGCGACAGGATCTCAAATGAGAGATATCAAAATAAATTCCAAAACTCGCGATGACCACACTAGTTGTGAAGACCACGAACTCCAAACAAACAACCACGAACCTAAAAGCTAACTAAAGAAACCAAACAAAATCACATTACTAAGCCAAGCACTCTAGAAGTGTCACCCTATTAACTGCCCGGATCACTGTATGTCCTTCATATAGGTTAGTGAGTAGGCTTAGGGTGGAAAGATACCGAACGAAGCACAGTGGCACTCCCACGATCAGCCGAGTGACAGAGAGACGGCACCGACAGAAGAAGGAGAAGGATCAGAAGGCTGTTCCTCCTCACTGTACTTCAAAATATCCTTAATGTGATAAACTCCCAGATCCTTACCATCCAAATCCGACAGTTCATATACTAAAGGCGAGCGTTTGGCGGTTACAATGCATTTCATAAATTTAGGCGCCAGCTTCGCAGTAAAGTTCTTGGCCTTGTTAGACAAATAGAAGGTTCTTTTGTACACAATCTGTCCCACTTTCAGTTCCACATGCCTTTTTCTGAGGTTGTAGTATTTTTCGTTACGCCGGTGAGCAACATCTAAGTGTTTTCTCACCTGGTCGTAGATACGATGTAATTCCTTCAACCTCTCACCAAAGGACACTGGACTATCAATGGAGACAGTGTTAGGATGGCAAGGAATCTCTTCCTGCCTATAAAGAACTCCATCCCCAATGAATTCCCTACCGTGAACAAGAAAATACGGACTGAAATGAGTGGCTTCGCTCACAGCAGTGTTTAGAGCACACTGGAGTTCTACGAGGTTCTCGTCCCATTTCTTGTGGTGCGACTTCACGTAGCAAGAAATTCCCTGAACCACGTTGCGAATAGCTCGTTCTGCCTGGTTGGTCTGCGCGTGGTATCTGGGGTTATAATAAATGTTAGGCACATTGTACTTAAGTAGTAAGTCCTTAAATTGTTTACTCACAAATTGTGGGCCATTATCCATATAAATGGTTTTGCATACCCCGTGGACTAGGAAAACATTCTTTTCTATGAATCTCGCGACTGCAACGCCTGTAGCCATCCGTATAGGACTCAACATGACAAATTTGCTAAAGTAGTCCGAGACCACAATCAAGTGAACATTTCCCTTGCTGGAAGTAGGAAATGGACCCAGTAAGTCAACAGAGATGGCCTCAAACGGTCTAGACACCCGCTTTGGATTACCCATGAGGCCAGGGCGAGATGTGTTCACAGGTTTATACTGCTTACATGTCTCGCATTTGCCTACATATTCCTTAACGCTCTCGTACATCTTAGGCCAATAATAATTGAGAGCGAGGCGTTTATGGGTTTTCCATACGCCACCATGGGCACTGAGTATGTCGTCATGGTACTTGGTGAGCAGGGGCAACCTGTCCTCCAACGGTACCACCAGCTTCCAATCAAAATCAGAGGTCAGAGAGTATTTATTTTTTGATAATCTGAAAAGACGGTTATCACGTATATCAAAGTTGGGAAAATGCCTAGGGTTCTTTTTCACACTGTTCAGAGTGTGGAGATACCAAGAGTCCTTAGTAACGCTGGTGTCGATTGTGTCAATTTGAATTCGTGAAAGAGCATCAGGTACCACATGGTCCTTACCCTTTCGATGTTCTATATCGAAGTCAAACTGACTCAACCTCATGCTCCAGCGCGCAAGGCGGCCTGTCGGATTCTTCAGTTTGTGGAACCACAGGAGTGAGGCGTGGTCAGTAACCACAGTGCATTTCTGTCCTTCCACGTACTGCCTGAACTGTTCCAAAGCAAAGATCACAGCCAGGAGTTCTCGCTCAGTGGTACTGTAGTTGACTTCGTTCTTGTTGAGTGAACGACTACAATATGCGACAGGGTGCTCCACTCCCTCATGTGTCTGCGTCAGTACAGCAGCCACAGAGAAGGATGACGCGTCGCTGAGAATCCTAAAAGGTAGTGAGTAATCAGGCATTTTCAAAATAGGAGCGGTGACCAAAGCGGCTTTCAGCAGATTGAAAGACTCTTCAGCTTCACGCGACCACTCAAAATTTATATTCTTAGAAGTTAATTTACATAAGGGTTTACTAATCTTAGAAAAATTATTCACGAAACGCCGATACCACCCAGCCATACCCAGGAATCTTTTCACCTCCTTAGCGTTGGAAGGTGTAGGATAGTTGAGAATGACATCAACTTTACCTGGGTCTGTCCGCAGGCCATGCTTGTCGACAAAATACCCGAGGTACTTCAATTCGCTACGACAGAACTGCGATTTTCGCATGTTGATCGTGAGACCCGCATCCTTAAGGCGCTGATAGACTCTATTTAAGAGGTCCACATGCTCCTCAAAGGTGCTGGCCACAACGATTATGTCGTCTTGAAAGGAGAACACTCGGTTATCGAACTCTGGGCCAAATAGACGGTCCATGAGGCGTTGCATCGAGGCGGAAGCACCTACAAGTCCGAAGCACATCACGTTGTAGTGAAAAAGGCCTCGCCTGGGGACAGTGAAGGCGGTCTTCTCGGCGGATTGGGGCGAATCAAACGGAATCTGCCAATACGCCGCACTTAAATCAATAGAAGACAAATATTTTGCATTATTGAGATGGTCTAAAATTTGGTTGATGTAAGGTAACGGATACGCATCGCTTTTAGAAACAGAATTGAGCTTCCGAGAATCAAGGCACAATCTCAGGTCTCCGTTCGCTTTCTCCACCATCACCACTGGTGAGTTCCATGCGGACTGAGACGGGGTCACTACTCCCATCTCCAGCATCCGATCTAGTTCCTCTTCCAGGGCTTTCTGCTTCAGGGGAGAGAGCGGGTAATACCGTTGCTTGATTGGCTTACTATCGCCCGTATCTATAGTATGATGCGCCAGAGATGTTCGACCTAGACCCACCTTGTCCGTGTTGATGGTATCAAATTTCTCAATAATGCTGTTAATTACCCGCTTCTGATCAGCGGTTAAATTGTTGTAATCCTCTAGACCACTGTTAAGAGACAGAGATTCTACCGGATTACAGTCACTAAAGTTGGAGAGATTGATATTCTGAGAGATCAATCTATCCCCTAATTGAAATTGTTGCCAGAAGTCTACTCCAAATATCATAGCAGTAGTGATTTCTGGGACAACATAGAACTTAATAACTCTGACAGCAGAATTATATTCAATAGGCAGAGAGATACAGCCCAGACATGGCAAATGAGAGCCATCTGCTGTAGTTAAACTAAAGTTAGGGCTGATGCTTCCAAGCTCAAACCCTAATTCCAAGAAAGTGTGGTGCGCTCCCTTACCCAGTACTGAGCAAGCTGCACCCGAATCAAGTAAACCTAGAACATTTAAGTTCAGGATCCTAACAACTAAATACGGTCTTATGTCATTATCCCGTTTGGTAAACAGGACCCTATCAGAGAATGCATCAGACAGAGAAGCTCGCTCCGAATCGAATGGTGATCTTTTAATAAGGCCCTGACTTACTCGTTTTTTGGCTTGGCATTACACTTCGGACACTCAGGCGATTTGACTCCCTTCTGTCCACACCGGAAGCACACCAATTCCCTTGACTGTGTACAGCCATATGCAGTGTGGCCGACTTCACCACAGCGGAAGCATCCTCGTTCGTTTGAGGTCGTAGGACCGGCCACGGCAGAGACCTGCTGGGAAGTTTTATGAACAGTTTTATTCTTAAAATGGTGTAAGTCCGAGGTGATCCCAAACTTATCTAACGCTGGTTCCTGGAATGCCTCTGCCCTAGCACGCGCAAGTTCTAGGCGCTTCCCCAATCGCTTCAGGTCGATTATCGAGTTTACCTCGTGAAGAGCCAATTCCTTCATATAATCGGGCCTAATATTATGCATCAGAATGTCCAGTTGTTCCTCACTGGGCATTTTGCACGTTAATCTCGAGAACATGGCCTGCATCGTAGAGATGTAGATGCCTAATGTTTCAGATCGGGCCTGTGTACGCTGCCTAATTTCATTTCTGAGACGGTAATCGTAGTCGGGAAGGTCGAAAGTCTCCCTCAGCTCATCCAACATGCCCTCATACGAGGTAAAGTTATTCTTGTTGGTGCGGAACCAAGATAAAGCCGGACCGTCCAATAGGTCAGAGAAAGCTGAGAGGATTTTATCCTTGGTGACTTCCCGAGCACACCTAAGCTCTTCCAGTCTCTCAATGAATACACGTACACACGCAGAGCCATCAAATTTTATATTAAAAGAGTTTAAATTTACGGGTCTATCCCTAATTACTAAATTACCACTAATTGTGTCGGAACTAGGCGCGTCACGTCGCCTCGAACGGTCCCCTCCCACCACAGGCGAGGTGTAACCTACGCGGTCACGATGAATAGGTTCAGTCTCTCTATCCGAACCCTCAGAGTCAGAGTCAGTATCTGATTCAGCCACAGACAGAATTTTAACCAAGCGGCCACGGATATCTAAAAGATCTGGACAGTCTATACCACACCTAGCTAACCTAGTGAGAAGGTAGTTCGCCCTCACTGCAACCTTAGTCCGACAATTACTATTTGAAACGACTTCACCTGAAGAGAGTGTCCCTTCCAGCTCGAGAACTTTAGGCTCACAGACAGCCAACTCAGAGGCGGCAACAGCAGGTACCGTGGCGATGGCCTTAATGCTGCCACGCCGGACAAGCCGCAATGCAGTGCGCAGCTCACTCCGCAGGCCAACAACCGTCGCATCCGGATCCGCTGTAACCCCCATGGCAGAGAGTTCATTAAAAAGTTCATCTTTCTTAAGGTAGTTAATACACTTCTGTAATTGGGCCATAGTGGTCCAAGATTCAGTTTTTTTTTTTTTTAAAACAATTAACAGTAATGGAGATTCAACTCACAACAGGTTTATAAATTATAAATGTAGGTTAAATAAAGTTTCCACAGAGACAAAATCAACTAATATTAACAGATAATACAATAAATATGCTTCCTCTAGGTCACAATTTGTGCGGTAGCTACAAAAATCTAATAATTTAGAATAGAGAAACTATATTAACTAAATTTAAGAGTAGCTTTGTCCAAGAAATATGACACCAGGTATACTTTCTTTAGATTAATAAATTAGGAGGTAGTTACAAAAAGTTTACTACTATTTTATATTATGTTACTTGATTTTGGGTAGATATTATAGAATCACCCAGATAAATATCTTCAGAATACTGGCTCAGCAACCCAATGAAGTGAATACCAGATGTTCAAATTATAGTTGAAGTTATAGAAATTTTCTTTATATAAATTACAAGTGATGTAGGTATTCAGCAAAATGTTAAAAAGTTAACTACAAATCTACTCAAGTCTATACAGTACAAAGCAGCTATGTATTTTTACTAACTACTTAATAATACACAGGTATAAACCCAAAACCATGAATGCTAGACATAGAAATTTCTAGACTAAAAGTTTGACACAGTACAATTACTATGTGAACAGACCACAGTAAATATATATGTTTGTACAACACAGAAGCAACTAAATAGGAGGAAAAAAAGAAAAAAAAGAAAAAAGAAAAAAAAACTAGTTTGCCAAAAATATGTTTCCAAACTTACCGAAAGATGTGCAGTTTTTTAAAATTGGAATTTTGAATTTAGGGGTCTCAATGGTTTTTTCTTGCCACTGGGATGATGGTACGATTGGCTGAAAAAACACAAAGAGGGTAAGTATTACATGCGTAACTGCAGCCGCACAACCAATTAGCGTCTTGGGTAGTGTCAGACGGAGGGTAGTGTTTCCTCCAAAGCGAACTCTCCAGACACCCACACACAGCGCACCCACAGAGAAGAGAGTTAGCCCCACGTTGGGCGCCAATTTGTAACCGCTGAACGTGTCAGACGGACTACTCACCGGCTGACCCAGCAGAGAGATGCACGAGCTCTATGGGATCCCAGGGCGCCTTTTGACAGAGGAGAAAGTGTGCGTGCGTGTGGGAGACCAGGGAGACTTCAGAGAAAACCACTATTACCTCTGTTGTACATACATATATTACTGAGAGATTAAATTACACAAAAGAGGATTACAGACAATAAAGTTACATATAGAAATACAAAAATGAGTATGTCTTCACCAGCTGCACCACGGTGACCTGCTTGCAATAGGTAGCCAGAGTGTTATGGCTAGTAGTGGTAGTACACCTCGGTCAACCCACCGTTGACACAGTTATTTCTTGCAGGGTGAAGTGATATAGATATATATGACAGTTACATAAATTTAGTAGAGAAAAAAGAATACGTGACCCCGGTTGTCGGCCTGCTCGGCGTCTGCGCACGTCTCTTGCCTCACTCTCGACCAGCCAAGGTGCTTCACGTCGAGGTTACAGGCTTGCGCCGACAGCGGTTGGGAACTCGACCACAGAACACGTTGAGAAGGGGTTTGAGAACCAAGGTGTCCTCTAATCCCGTACTAGGAACCCTAAGAACGAAATAACACTAAGAATCGTCTAGATTGCAGAAGGCTGTCGATAAATACAAGTAAAAACA
Organism: Eilema sororculum; assembly: GCA_914829495.1. Taxonomy (NCBI): domain Eukaryota; kingdom Metazoa; phylum Arthropoda; class Insecta; order Lepidoptera; family Erebidae; genus Eilema; species Eilema sororculum. Next base: position 1,699,950 of record OU618544.1, on the reverse strand, counting down.
CTTACCAAAAACTGGGCAACAAAGAATTTAGTTAAGTATAAAGTATTTTCCAAGACACAGCAATACAGACGTTCCAGTCACAATTCAGAGAGTAAAAAGGATTTATATTTAGCCGGGGCCGCAGTTTTATACCCCTATCATTCGAAGGTTCTCGAATACACTTTTTTTTAAGTTAAATTAGTGCGAACGATGATCAAAAAACACCAAATCACGGTCGAAATCCTAACAACTTTAATATCACCCAGCCAAGTAGGAATCAAACAAAGTACAGCAACTTTTTGACTTGGTCGGATCATACTCACATTCCTTCCCTGAGTACAACTGTTCCGAGCACGCAGAATTCGAACCTGTCTAATTTAACTGAGGAAATTTAATTTTAACCTAAATGAGATAGCCTATAATTAAACAATTAATTTTCCCATTTAGGTGCTATGAGTATTTCTAATTTCATATAATTAAACATAAAAGAAATCGAACGCCATCTAGTGCTTAGCTAGTACAAAAGTTCCTACACCGAGGCACCGACTAACTGATGTGAGTACCACTGAGACTGCCATAGGTGGCGCTAGTAGTAATCAAATTACAGTAGATAAAATCTAATGTTACAATTTATTTCATGTATGTTGTACAATATTGGCCAAAATTATTTCTTGGAACTATTGAAAATTGGAAGACCATCCATGTTTATATTGAGTGATATGTTTTCAGGCACAACGTTTGTGTTATTCAATATGTTTTTAAATGGCTCTATAACGCAATTGTGCCAGTATTCAACTTGCTCAATAGACTTTATATGGACTTTTATAGGTGTATTTAAAATTGTCCTGGATCATTAGGTAAAATGTCTGAGAATCTTTGATTTAATATTTCTGCTAAATCCTTTAGCGCTACTTGTGTGTTTTTTTTCGACAGCCCATTTTCTAATTTTTTCTCGAAATATCAATCTTTCATGTGTTCGGTACATTGTTCTTCTTCGGTATCTGTACAGCTGACATCAGATGCACTCTGATCTTCTTGCGTGAATCGCAATTCTATTTGATTTTTTTGGGGTACGGAACCCTCTTTATCGCACGGCAACAACGCATGCTGGCTGGGACTGGGTTCATTATTCAATCTATTTACACTAATCCGATGACCAGGAACACTTGGACGATCACTACTGCTGATATTTAAATATTCTTTGAGCAATTTTCTTTTTATATAACCGGTTCTTTTACGTTTATTCCACGACTTTCGTTCCATAATACAAATAACATTTTTTTTCATTAAGCTGGTATTAAGTTATGGGCGCTATAACAATACCAATGTGGTCTCCAATTTGAATAAGTTAGTTTCAAATTCTCTATTATACAGAAAAAAGCTTCATAAAAGCATAAATAATAGCTGTTAATTCAGCAGCTGAATAATTAGTAAAACATAGTATCTTATTCAGTTTAAAGATAAAATAAAAACAATTATTCAGAAAGTGATACGTTATTCAGAAAATAGCTAATTCAAACGCTACTAGCTTAGTATCACTTTAATAATAGCATTAACAGGTTATGGTTATTCAGACAAATGCTGCCGACGGCGCTGTTTTTCAGCTTTAAGCCACCTGGAAAGCGTATAGCTAAATAACGTCTGTATAATAATCTTACGGTGATTGGTTATTAAGCCTAAAGAAAGGAAGGACAGAAAAACAGAATTTATTAAGCATTAAGAATTTTAAGGGACCGAACTCAATCTAATTCAGCATTTAGATATTCCTAATGCTCTTATACAAACTATATTCATCTTTGAACTGTGAAATGTTCTAAATGTGTACTGTTATCTTGCTTACGTGTTACTTGGGATACCACTATGAACCGACAGGCTGCCTAGCGTCCACGCACTCGTCACCTGCACACACATCCAACATTGGTAAGGTACTGTGGAATACCTATACCACTATGAACCGACAGGCTGCCTAGCGTCCACGCACTCGTCACCTGCACACACATTCAACATTGGTAAGGTACTGTGGAATACCTATACCACTATGAACCACTATCACTACTGGGAGTAGAATAGGGCCACCCTATCTTATCCTGTGGGTGTTGTAGAAGACGACTAAAGAGATAGCGGCTGTTTTCCATCCGACACATATAGCTCAGGACTCAGTGCCTGCTTGAAGGCAGTAGGCCCACCTGTTACGTACACTTCGGCTTATCCCTTCGGGAATTAACAGGCGTGCGTAATGTGTATGTATTTTAAAGAGTGAAGTATAATTTTATGACATCATCTGCGGTAATTTTTGAATACCAATAAATTATAGCATTTAGGTTAAAGTTGTGAACACTCAAGTACTACTAAACACTAAAGGGGGCCAAATACCAAAGTAGCAAGCACACATCAAATTGCCCTTCATTTACGCAGTTAATTTTAGTAAGAATATTAGCAACCATAATAACTAATATTCCCGCTAACCTTTCCAACTAAGTTAAATTGCTTGTACCTACTAAAAGTGGATTCACGTCGATACATTACCGACGTGAATCCACTTTTAGTAATGTCCAGGATTCCCGGGACCTCTGAATCGTAAAGGCCGACTCTTTAAACAGTAAGCTACCAACACTTCTTGACAACAGAATAGTCACTGCATAGGTAAGACATTGTAAACATAAACACGCATTGCGCAAACCTTAGTTAACTGCCAATACTAGCAATATATGAGATCAATTTATACCCCCAAGTAATTTTGAGAGTCCTAACGGGTAATTTCAGTGTATCTATCATAGTAATAAAAATACAGCAACACTCACAGCCAACTCAGTAGCGAGGTTATCCAGTGCGGCCACTAGGTAGGGCCCGGCCGCCTTGCTCACAGCTATCCCGGCTCGCGAGTCTCCTAGCGCCAGGTTGCAGCACACGCCGGCCGCCGCACACTGCTTGCTCACCTCATGACCTGTAAGTGTGATAAGTATGTATTATTATTTCCAGCAATGTCACCGGAGACACTGGCAATTAGTCTTGACATCGCCAAAGCTTTCGATAGGGTATGGCACAAATCGCTTCTTTCCAAGCTACCAGCCTTCGGCCTGCCTCCTAGACTGTGTAACTGGGTTGCAAGCTTCCTGCAGGGGCGCCGTATTCGCGTCCTTTGTGATGGACGAGCTTCGGAGTTCTTGCAGGTAAATGCTGGCGTGCCGCAGGGTTCCGTCTTATCTCCCACTCTCTTTCTTCTGCATATCAATGACATGCTCTGTAACGGAAACATTCACTGCTATGCAGACGATAGCACCTTACACGGGAGTTATTACGCACATCCTGCGGCCAAGCAGTCTGATATCGCGGAAAAAAGGCAGCTTCTTGTCACTGACCTGGACCGGATCCTGGACCACATTTCTCAATGGGGCGCTAGGAACCTGGTCGAGTTCAATGCCAAGAAGACCCAGGCATGTGCGTTTACAGCAAAGGTATCTCCTTTCCTTCCCCTTCCCACTCTTCAGAGCACACCACTGCCACTGCAGGATCACCTCACTATCCTCGGTATGGATGTTCGCTGCAAACTGAATAACAAAAACTATATCGAGAGTATCATCAAATCAGCCTCGCGTAAACTCGGAGTCCTGAACAGAGTGAGAAGTTTTTTCACGCCGGAGCAGCGGTGTCTTCTATATAAGACCCAAATTCGTTCCTGCGTGGAATACTGCTCACATCTCTGGGACGGCTCCGCAAAGTACTTATTAGATGCTCTCGACAGGTTGCAGCGACGTGCGGTCCGCATTATTGGGGATCCTGAGGTCACGAACACCCTCGAGCCTTTGCAGATGCGTAGAGATGTTGCGTCTTTGGCAGTTTTCTACCGTCTCTACCATGGTGAATGTTCTGACGAGCTCTTCCAATTAGTCCCACCCTCCCCTTTCCTTCACAGGACGACACGTGCAGGGCTAAGATGTCATCCATTTACGGTGCAGAGTATACCTGTTAGAACCAAGCGTTTCAGTGATTCATTCCTATGCCGCACCACTAAGGCCTGGAATTCCCTGCCAGTTCACGTGTTTCCTTCTTCCTACAGTCCTGGGTCCTTTAAGCGGGGCGTGAAAAGGCATCTAATGAGGCCGTCAAGCTGAGTGCCACCACTGTTAACATGGTAAATGTTTACGATGGTGACCCTCTTTCCGAGACTTTGCCTTTAGCTTAACATCAGGCGAGGTGAAGTCAAATTGACGTGTCCAGTATAAAAATAAAAAAAAAAAAAAATCCAAGTTGTGTAAGTGTCGTAAGTATGTTAAGAGGACTTCCTAGCATCTGTTTCTCCATAGTACTGTTCTACCATTTTTCATCCCTGAATATTGCTTCAAGAACAATATTTTTGTTTTCGTAAAATCAAGATCTTCTGTACGCATGTCCCTGTTATTTTACTTTTGTCGGCAGTCAATAAAATAAGAAAATATGATCGTCTAAAGATGATAAAAAAGGGTCCGGTCGAGTACAACCTATTCCCAAAATGCCTGAGACGTCAATACGCCTAAAATTCATATCGTCTTCGTGCCAAGACGTCTGAAGCCCGAATCGTCAGAGAACCAAATTGCCTGATTTTCGACGAAACCTAATCCCAAAATGATCAAATCCCAAATGGACTGAATCCGAAAATAACCGAATAGCAACATGACTGAATTTGGCAGCCGCTGACATTTCTAACTTATAGTCTGTTCAAGCATTAAGTTTAATTTGAATATATACTTTGATAATATACTACGTTTTTGAAGGATAAATAAACCTGAAATAGTTATGTACCAGAATATTTCGCAAGTGGGAGCAGGGGGACCCACGGGGTCCATTGGTCTTCAGCCTAGCCATCCACGGGCTTGTCTCTGTGCTTGAATAGCCCCTTAATCTTTGATACCTAGATGATGGTATCATTGGCGGCAAGCCTGAGACGGTCACCCGAGACCTTGAGGTTTTGATGCCGCGCCTCAGGGAGCTCCCCGAGGCGCGGCGGGAAAACCTCACACTTGGCCTGCAGTACAGCTTCTCCTCCTTACTGCACGGGAACAGTTGAATAACCTTCCAGCACACGTTGCCGTACTGCGAATTTGCTTTGCTGTTCCCAAAATCACGTCCCTTCTGAGGACTACACCAACCTGGCTCTGTCCGGATGCCAGTCTCTTCCTTCGACAGCGCTTTGAGAGATACTCCTGAGTCGATTCTCTCGGACTACGGCGCGTTACGGACGTTGACCTGCCGGCCTTCCTAGCGTCAGTTTCTTCTTCTTCATCATCCGAAGCTTTCAGTCTGTGGTCCGCCTTACCTAGCCTTACCTTGCCCCCTTACCTTAGCCTAACTGCGAATTTTGCTAAACTTCGATAATTTCTGTGAAGTTACTGCCATCTAACCTACATGCCTACAAAAATTTGCATTGAGTGGGCATCCAACCCGCACCCTCCTACGCAGCGAGCGCGTTCACCACCGCTACGCCACAGAGGCTGTCAAATATCTTTGTATTAAATATGTAAAAAATATTTTCAGTCATTCTATGAATAAGGTATTAGGAATTTCAGGCATAGTGGGAAGAAGACATTTTGGGTTTCAGGCGAATCGGGCCTAAGTCATATTGAATTCAGACATCTTGGGAAACAGACGGTTTGACATTCGTTTATAGTGCGATCAGGCATTTTGGGAATAGGTTGTACTCGACCGGACCCATAAAAAATGACTAATTCTTACCAGCATGTTTAGAGGACTACCAGACAAATTCGAAAAGGTTTTAACGTTATAAAAAATAACAGGAACATGGATACGCTATTTCCTAATAAAACAGTGTCCAAAATTGTTAAATCGGCGTAGTTTTCGCTGAAATAAACGGGAAATACGAAACCTCGATTTTGCCCAAAAAAATTGTGATGAAATTGGTCTGAGCTGTGGCTATCCTTATCGCACTCTACGAGGACAGGAGTGAGACGGGGGCGACGGCAATAGTGGCGTTCAAATGACAGGTTCGGGATTATTCGCTAGCTAGGAAGTCCTCTTAATATTATTTCCAGCAAAGACACCGAAGACGAGACATACCACTCACAATGGTTACAGACAATTTATTTGATCCAAGTTGTCCAGTTGTCATGAATATTTTTGGTGAGTAAAAATCATGGAACTATACTAGTTCCATGATTTTGATTCGTCAGCTCTGGACCGACCGGTCTGGCAACACTGACACAGTGAGAACAGTACAAGCACTAGTCATGCGCACCGGTGGACAATAATAAATAAATATTCCACAGCATTCTACACAACGCTATCTAGACCCATGGTAAGCTTTTATAGCTTGTGTTGTAGAATCTAGAATGCAGATAATAGCATACAAATTCACATGTGCATTTTTTCAGGAAGTAATACTTTTTCTTTCCACACCGATTGTTTACACCTCTGTCGGCATTATCAGAGTATCTACATCATTTATATTTAAAGAATTTTGCAACTGAAATAACTAATATTCCCTCTAACCCTTCCAACTGTTCACATTGTTAGTGTACTGGCCATGATTAGAACCTGGGAGCTCTCGATCATAAGGCCAAATTCCTTAACCACTAAGCAAATATTTTATGAAAATTATAATGATTACTAATAATACCTGTCACAGCCTCCGTGACTTGGCAGTAGTGAACTTGGTTCGATCCCCCCTCAGTGCCAATATTTCTATGGTGTTGTGTAGTCTGGTTATGCCTTGGACAGCATCTTAAGCTATCGGTTGCGGTTGCCATATGAACGTGTATGGCAGTCATTATAGAGGAATTGGGTGAAATGCCCACATAGAAGGGCTGAAATGGCATCTCCACTGGCAGTAGTAGTAGTAACAATACCTGTGAGTTCACGTACCAGCCCTCGGAGAGCACCATTGACGTTCAAAACTACTTGTATATTATTCACGTCATCTATTATGGAATTCTTCAATGTCTGCAGCTCTGACACACTTATAGGAGACTTTGTCTTCAAACGGTGAGCTATGTTCAATATAGTACCTGGATTAACGCTGAAATTTCAAAATTAATATTTGAAGTTTTTTAAGGAACATAGATTTAAATTCTTCACTAATTACAATATTTAGACATTTTAAATGCATTGTAACAATTTGAAGCCATCTTTTTTTATAACACTTATATGGCAGACAAGTACATAGAACACTAGTTTTTGCCCGTGGCTCCGCTCACGTGGATGTCGGTTCCCGGCAATTATTCGAATTTTTCTCAACGTACAAACCTTCCCTGGACTTCCACAAATAATTCAAGACCAAAATTAGCCAAATCGGTTTGTGCGTTCTGGAGTTATAACGTCAGGAAGGAAAACCCGACTTATTTTTATATAGTAGATTAGATGGGAAGCAGTTTCTGCGGCATATGGATGTAAGCAACACCAGGAGTGTCACATTCTTGCTACTACTACTACTACTACTGCCAGTGGGTACGCCATTTGACCGGGCAGGTGATCAGCCCTTCTATGTGGGGCCATTTCACCCGTTTCCCCTATAACAACTACCATACATATTCGTATAGCAACTGGGATGGCTTAACTTGCTCTCCGAGGCACGACCAGACCAATGCAAATACCCATATTCATGGATACAAATATTAGCATTGTGCGGGGATCGAACCCGCGCCTCCTGCGTAGCGGCTGCGTTTACTACCGCCACACCACGGAGGCTGCCTAAACTGTCACATTTATGCTACTATTCTTGTAAAATGTTCAAATACTTTTTTTTAAGAAATTGTAGTCGCTTGCTAAACCCATAGCAGAGAGTAGAATATTCCTAGAGGGTCCGAGGCACAAGTATGACACCTCTGGTATTGCATAGGTACTTCCATAGGCTTCACCTTCACACATTTTTAACCACTTTGAGCACCACTGGTGAGCCGTGGATTTGTTTGCCATCTAAGTAGTCGTTTTCTTATGTAAAAAAAATTTAAAAATTTAAAAAAACACTATTGTGCCAAACGGTACCGTAAGTTTCTCATGGACCGTCTGGTGTCAGATTCCTCGTCCCGGTTTTTACGCCTGTTTATCACAAGAACCTTACGGCTGGTTTCCCTTAACGTTTCAACTGAATCTTCCATTATTTTAAAACAGGTTTTGTGTAAAATAAGATATCAAGTACAGACTAATCAAAACAAAAACTCATGTACTATTGTGAAATAAAACGTAAACATTCAAATTCTACAAAATGCAAAAAGTTTTAGAAAATTGACAGCTGACTGACAGCTGACCTGACACCAGACCACTGACCAAGGAAATCATATGGATAGAGTAGGCAAAAAACGTGTAGTATTACACCCAAGGAACTTATACTTCTTATCTGGAATGCTTACGAAATCACAAAAATTAATTATAATTGAATTTTATTTTCAATTTCTTTAGGTTTATATTGCATTACTTTATGTCAGAGGGAAAAACGTTTCGAGCAGGACAACGACGAAAGGGGATTGTGCCTCTTTCTTGCAATTGCAAAGTCAGTGTAATGAAGGGCTATTAAAAAGAAGCAAATGGTAGTTTTTATGACGAGTAGTAGACCATACCAGTGTGGTAACAGTTTTTATACGTGCTGGTCAATACGCGTTAATATTTAATAAAATAATTAATGTTTTAATTTTAAAATTAAATTATTTCAATATTTCATACATTATTTGTGTTACTTAAAATAAATATATTTTAAAAATAATAACTATAGTAATAAATATAGATTCATTGTTTGGTGTCCAGACGGTATGTTCTAGATCGGACTTTCTTTTAATGAGCAAGTATAAATTACTTGATGACTTTATTTGATGAAAACGATAAATGACAAGACAGAAATCTCCCATTCCCAATATTCTTCCTAAAGGCAAAAAGGGGTTAGATACTTCGGTAAGAATATGTATATTGGATTGTACGATACGAAAGTCGGTTTTACGTAGTTTTCACCCCCTCTTCCTTTGTGTATGAAAAGAATCAGCCGGCCTCTTACAGCCCTGCGTAATATTTAATACGTAAGAATTTATACAAAAATATAAGTTTGGTTTCCTATTTTTGATAATGTTCATTATTGCGTATGTCTTTCAATTTAATAAGAAAAATATTGTCTCACTAGCTGAAGCATCTGCATGGACACATTAGTAGAAAGAGATAGCATCCCCTCTTGTAGCTTTCTCTCTTCGGAACGCTTTTGATGTGCTCGTAAGCATTCCAGTTAAAAAGTTTAAGTTCCTTGATTACACCTTCCTAAATTTAGAATTCTCAATTCAAGAAGCGATTCAGGACAAGAAATTCAGTCACCGAAGCTCGCGATTACACGTTCACTAATTTAGGATGCTAAATCGGTTAAAATCAGTTTTGAAGGACGAGCGACAAGGGACGGACGTGTCGACTGTCGAGTGCATAGATTAATATATTTGTCGAATGAATTGCGACAAAATGCCCTCAATATTATATAAAAAAAAAATGGTATTGCCAGAGCCCTTGCAGTTGGCTTAACGACGAACGAATTTTTTTCTTTCTAAATTGATTTGAATCATTAGAATACTACATGCTGTAAAATTTCATTCAAACAGATTGCTCCACCATCGCCTCAAAGACGGATACAGCTAGGTGGTGAAAGCATTCTCCCTGTAAAAGAAGGATCGTGGGTTTAAATCCCGCCTGGACCGATCATATAATTTTTCCTTGATCGATTTGAATTATTAGCATACTAAATGATGTAAAATTTCATTCATTCGCCGGTACACGCGCAATGTTATATTGGGAGAAAAGCACAAACGTTCGCTCTTTACGGCTGGGTCGGCAAGCGAGCGGCGACTGAGCGCCCTGGATTTAGGAAACGTAATTACACTCATCTAATTTAGCCATTTATGACGTCGGAAACCATCCTTTTCATAATTAGGAAGCTACGCATCCTAAATGCGCTTAAACTGCCCATATTCAGGACGTCCTAAATTCAGGATTCTAAATTTACGAAGGTGTAATACCCCTTTAAGTCCGTCAAGAAAGTCATTTATATGGTAGGTCTGTACTTCTTTCTTCGCTGTAAAAATAAAAATTATAAAGAAACCAAAAAACCCGACTGCAAAGTAAAAATACAATACCCAATAGTTATCGACAGTTTACTGGATTCTCTACATGGCCGCCATCTTCCTTTCTATCCATTCATGAAATCCAAGTTTAGGTAAACAGATTTTCCATAGGTATGCCGTCTTTACTACTATTATTATAAGTACTTTATTCTTTACCTTTTTAACCTTCCCTTGTAAAATAGGATCTATTGCAGATACGCATCTTTTACGTATGATATATACGCGGAATTGCACTATCCACGGCGATATTATAATTTTAAATAAAATAGTTTTTTGAAATTAAACAAGTGTTCTTTATTTAACATATTTTCAGCCTTGTTCTTATATTTTACTAAAATATCAGCATGTTTTTGAAAATTAACTGACGGCATCATCTGGTTTAGTACTTTGACTGGTAGCAAAACTTGTAGAAGCGAACGGCACGAAGGGTTGGTAGATTTTTTAGGTATACCAGTTGAGGTACTGGTAAATTACCCATAATGAGGGAATATTTCTTATTTATTCTTGTAATATGAATACAATTTAATTCATACTTTGTTTGCGCAATACGTTTCATTAAGTTATTTTAAAACTTTAATATAAGTAATATAGTTATTTTAATTTTACTATATAGTTATTTATTTTTTATTTATTCTTAAAACTTATAGTTACTACTGTAGGTTACAAGTTTTAAGAATACTACTACAGGACACTGTAAAACACTCGTCCCTCTTTCAGGGCAATGTAAGTAAGCTGATAATCGAAAACATAGGGAAAAAGAAGAATCATCTCGGGCGGGATTCGAACCATTTTTAAACATTGATTTTTGATCATTCATTGTATGTAACATCATTCATTGATTCCGATAGTTCGTAAGGAAATCGGTAGATGACTCCACCGTCGCCTTAAGGACGTATAAATTGGGACATTTGAATCACATCGGGCGTGTCTCGGTAGCCGAATTGGTCAAGGCATTCCCCCTGTAAGGGAAAGACTGCGGGTTCGAGTCCCGACCGAGATGATTCTTCTTTTTCCCTATGTATTCGATTTGTATGGTTAGCATACTTAATGCTGTAAAAAAATCATTCAAGCTGATAATCTTCAAAAAATATACTGATGCCACCTTTCATGTAATTTTTTAAAGTTTTTATTTAATATAATACAGTTGTCAGTAGTATTTATGTCTAAATTGTTTTGTATTTGAGTTATTTAAAGGACATAATGCTAGAAAACATTAATTCATATACCTAACGTATTTAATAAAAGTTGTGGGGTAAAATTTGGTAGGGACTAACAACACTGGTATCATAAGTACTATATTAAGTGTTTGCCCCTTAGAGTATCGAGAGCTGCCATACCTACGAAAAAAAACTGCCTACCTAATATATATTATATATATAATATATATTAGGTATATATAAATATTAATAAATATATATAAAGCGTATAAGATGGGAAATTTGAATCATATCGGGCGTGTCTCGGTAGCCGAATTGGTCAGGCATTCCCCCTGTAAGGGAAAGACTGCGGGTTCGAGTCCCGCCCGTGAAGATTCTTTTTCCCTATGTATTCGATTTGTAAAGTTAGCATACTTAATGCTGTAAAAAAAATTCCTGCCTACCTAAACTTGGATTTTATGAATGAATGGAAAGCAGTATGGCGGCCTAGTAGGGAATCCAGTAAACTGTCGATCACTACTTATCGATATAAAAAGGGCACAGACTAAAAATTTATACATTTGAAAGAAAAAATTAAGTGGTTAGCTTAAGTGGATGCCGATTATTTGTATTCTCAGGTTGCAGTGTGCTTAGGGCTTTCTGTCAGACTTTCCTTGTGATAGCCGGAGTTTCGAATAATTCGCCCAGAAGGACGTAAAATCTACAAAGATTCTTTACAGTCTTTGAGTAACTATATATATATATATATATATATATACTAAATATATATATATATATATTTAGTAGTACTCCAGGTACAGTCAACTACATAGAGATGTATCCAATTTAATCTTCCAAAATTATGTACCCCTGCGAGTGCCACTATGAACTAACCAAAGATTGTGACAAACATGGTATCCACTGAACTTGACAATAACATGTATGCGTGTAAATCTATCCAATGAAAAGTTATGTAATCCGCCATTTCAGTCCTATGTTCTTACTGTACCGTACAAAGGTCGCGCAAGGGTTTCGGAATTAAATCAAAATCAAGGAGATTTGTATAAAATCATACTTTTAATTTTAAAATGGAAGTAATTTCTTGTTCAACTAGATATATCATATTGATTTTGTAGTTTTATAGATGTAAAAAATGTTTTAGTACCTATTCATCAGTAATACCAGTACCATTATGCGATAGAATAATAAAAAGTCAACGGCATTTCAAAAGTCATTCACTATGTATGGAAAGTGGTCTTCGTTCTTTAAATATTTGGGAAAATATCGATAATTAAAATTCTATCACCGCATCACTGGCAATTTTACTTGACCAATCAGGTGCTACTACATCCCCACTACGTTGGAAAGCAAGATGGAGAATTGGCGTTTTCCTCATATGATTTTATGAATGAATTTCGTAGTAGCTTCACGTCTTTATATTTACTATGTCTATGGTTTGCCCTTTCGGGTGTACGTTCTTGACTGATCCAGATAATTCTTCATCCTAGATTCTAAGTCTATGGAAGTCATAGATATGCGTCAATGTCAAAATTGACAAATTTTCACTTATTCAGTCTTCATTTTCAGTCAAGTTGTTCTAGTGATGTACCAACTCAAAAACTCTGAGTTTGAGTTAACTCGCTTCGAGTGCCACTCGGTTCATTTTTTAAAATGGGAGAAAAGCCAGTCAATTTGCGACATTACTACCTCTGTATTATATAAATCAAATACATCAGGAAAAATGTATCACTCGGGCGGGACTCGAACCTGCCAGATTTCCCTTACAGTGGGACTGCCATAACCAATAGGGTTATGCCATAACTAATTCCGAATTCGGGAAATCTTCATCAACTGTAAGAGATATCCATTTAAACGCCATGTCACGGAGGATTTGGAGGTTGCGACAGAGATTGAACATTTCTTCGCAAATATACCTGTCACTACAACCAAATTTGTTCGATCGCCTTCCACTTCCGTTGAGGCATTGCTTATAGAATCAATAAACAAGTGTCAGGACGCGTTCGTATTCACAGTTGTTAATAGCAAGGACATCGTTAGAGCGTTTAAAACAATTGATGTTAAAAAGATCGCGGATCTAAGGGGATTATCAATCGAAACTGTGTCCGGTGTAATGATGTCATTGCTCACCTTCTTCATATTTGAACAATAGAATTCAGAGGGTGTTAATGGTACACGTTCAGCAGGATCTTCGGTTTCGATGGACATTCCAAAGGGTTGTACATTCCCAATTTACTATATGACCTTCCCTATTATGTAAGAGACAATAATAGTATTATTTCATTTGTTGAAGATACTTCGTTAATTTTTAAAATTAAAAATCATAACATCCAAAAAGTTGAAAATAAATTGTGTTTGCCCGTTAACTTTGATATATGTACCTATTATGGGGGAGACGTCGGTCTCAGGGGCTTGAAATACTACACGTGGTGTGAGTAGAAAGTATATTACAATGATTCACAGATTAGGTACACTGGATTTAATAATTACGTAGGTACACAATAATGCCTGATAGTTGACACTACTTCGAATACAGTTGGGGCTCCGGCGAGCTAAGGTACGAGCGAGTATGCGTGTGCAGTTTGGCGCGGTCGCCGGCGGGCGGACTGGCCTTGCGGCCGAATGTGGAACTAACCCCACGCGCATAGAGCGAAGTACTTACGTGCTAGAGGGAGACGCATAGCGTGCTGGTAACCGACTACGCTTGGCGCGAACAGCTCTATTAGAGGTGTGGGTTGCTATACTATTATTATTTTGTTACAACCGTCGTTGGCAAGTCAGGGGACCCTAACTGTTAAAGCACTCCGTCATATTATGGTAATCCCTGATATGGCAACGGTTGAAACAAGATATTAATAGGTATATCAAAGTTAAAGGGCAAAGACACTTTATTTTGAACTGTTTGGATTTTATAATTTTTGGGGTTAGGGATTTTTTAAATATTTAATTTTTATTATATGCTTTTAAAATTGATTTACTAGTCAAGCCCTTTCATTTGATACCCATATTGAGGGACTGTAATTTTAATTTACTCCGCCATTAAGTAGCGACAGCCATTTTGGACCGTTTTTTTTCATATATACGTTTAGGGGCTACAATGCCACAGGCAGACACATACACACACAGACACGTCAAATTATTAAAGGAACACAATGATTATGCTGAAGTGCATAGTGCAATCATAAGGGTAGTCAATTGGTTTAATATAAAATAATAATCTTTGCCTTAATGGCAGCAAAACTCTTTTAAATTATTAAAAAGTAATAAATTTACTCTTCCTAAAGTTACACAGGTAGAAACCAATGTACAACTCAATGAACAGTTGTTGATCCTTGTGGAATCGACAATGTTCTTAGGTATTAGTATTGATGCTAAACTGCAGTGGGGATCACATATTGAAAAAATACCAGTAGATTAAGCTCAGCTTAGGAGGCTGTAAAAAAGATTAGGACCTTAACAGACGAGGATACGGTTAGAATAGTTTATTTCAGCTATTTTCATAGTATTTTGAGCTACGGAATTTCTCCTTTGGGGTAATTTCGCAGATTTGAACACAATATATTTGTTTTGCAAAAGCAGGCTATTCGAGCTATTTATAATTTGGGCCCAAGAGTCTCCCTCCAAGATAAGTTTAAAAAGATAAATCTTCTGCATATCAATGACATGCTCTCTAAGGGAAACATTCACTGCTATGCAGACGACAGCACCTTACACGGGAGTTATTACGCACATCCTGCGGCCAAGCAGTCTGATATCGCGGAAAAAAGGCAGCTTCTTGTCACTGAGCTGGACCAGATCCTGGACCACTTTTCTCAATGGGGCGCTGGAAACCTGGTCGAGTTCAATGCCAAGAACAGCAGTTTACAGCAAAGGTATCTCCTTTTCTTCCCCTTCCCACTCTTCAGAGCACACCACTGCCACTGCAGGATCACCTCACTATCCTCGGTATGGATGTTCGCTGCAAACTGAATAACAAAAACTATATCGAGAGTATCATCAAATTAGCCTCGCGTATACTCGGACTCCTGAACAGAGTGAGACGTTTTTTCACGCCGGAGCAGCGGTGTCTTCTATACAAGACCCAAATTAGTTCCTGCGTGGAATACTACTCACATCTCTGGGACGGCTCCGCAAAATACTTATTAGATGCTCTCGACAAGTTGCAGTGACGTGCGGTCCGCATTATTGGGAATCCTGAGATCACGAACACCCTCGAGCCTTTGCAGATGCGTAGAGATGTTGCGTCTTTGGCAGTTTTCTACCGTCTCTACCATGGTGAATGTTGTGACGAGCTCTTCCAATTAGTCCCACCCTCCCCTTTCCTTCACAGGGACGACACGTGCAGGGCTAAGATGTCATCCATTTACGGTGCAGAGTATACCTGCTAGAACCAAGCGTTTAAGTGACTCATTCCTATGCCGCACCACCAAGACCAGCACTGCAATTCACTAAGCGAGCACAACGATGCGAGTCGCAACGTTGTGCTCGATAGAGGTTCTCATTGATCGGATTGTATCACGTCACTGGAGATCGACCAATGACAATCTCTATCGAGCACAACGTTGCGACTCGCATCGTTGTGCTCGCTTAGTGAATTGCACAGCTGGAACTCCCTGCCAGCTCACGTGTTTCCTTCTTCCTACAGTCCCGGGTCCTTTAAGCGGTGTGTGAAAAGGCATCTAATGAGGCCGTTAAGCTGAGTGCCGCCACTGTTAACATGGTAAATGTTTACGATGGCGACCCTCTTTCCGAGACTTTGCCTTTAGCTTAACATCAGGCGAGGTGAAGTCAAATTGACGTGTCCTGTATTAAAAAAAAAGTAGGAAAAATATAGCAAGATTTCCAAGAATACCTATAAATAAATTACAAAATGCAGTCACGAGTAAACTGTGCCAGAAGGCTATGATTAAATCCAAAAATAAGTAGATGATGAACAAACTTGGAAATGAGCTGTTCGCTCAGATGTGCTAATCAAGCAAAGCACTGTAGTTTGTAAATATACCAAAAAAGATGCCCACTGAGTTTCTTGCCGGAGTCTTCTCAGGTCGGAGTTGCATTTCGAACCAGTGGTCCATTTGCTAAATATTTATTTTATATTCACGTTTTGTAAGTTCCGATTTAATGGTCAATTGGTTGCAAAATGCAGAATAAATTATTTTTGACTTTGACTTCGACTATATGTAATATTTTTAAGTACCTATATAGAAATAACCAGTATTAAAAATAATTAATTTGAAAATTGACAAAAAAATATTTTTGAATAGGTAGTATGGGGGATCAAGACGTTTCCGAAACCTATAAAATGTATAAAATATTAACTGACAACGAACTGATAGCAAAACAATTGTTGCGATATGAAAGTTTTGAAAAAATGATATGTTAAGCAAACAACAACTCGGGTAAACTCGGGTTGGTTTAGTAATAGTAATTCGAGTTGACCCCAATGACCACATCACTAATTCATTCATTGATCGATTCGAATTTCTGGAAATAGTGAACAACGTGAAAATTGGTGAAAATCGCGTAAAGGAACAATTTCTCCGTCTACAGAAAATCGTTATTAATTAATAATCTAAACCCAAAACCCAGGCTTCAAATTCTACCAGGTGCTTATTTAAATGAATCGTTAGCAGTATAGCAGAGTTTAGCACGAAGATTTCAAGATGTCAGTTAATGCAATCTTTGATAAAATTGAAAAGATTACAGGTAAATACAGATCTGGATACTTTTTACCTCTTTTAATGAGCAATTTTATTCTAAAACTACTCCTTTTTTCTTTTAGGGAATGATCTACGTGAATTTTTAAGTGTCTTGGAAGGCCATATCAGAAAAAAAGAGCAAATAGTACCAAAAAAAACCTTTTTGTTGCTAAAATCATTGTTACAACGTATAATCGATTTGATTGATAAATTAGCTGCAGAAATAAATAAGGATGACACTGTACTTATCAGTGTAAAGAATCAACAATTACTGCGTAAAGGTTTTCAAATTATTACATCCCTTGGAATATCACCATGTTTGATACCCGGGCTTGGGTTAAACCAGTCCGAAACGTGGATAGAATCTAGATTTCTACGCGCAATAGA
Organism: Eilema sororculum; assembly: GCA_914829495.1. Lineage (NCBI taxonomy): Eukaryota > Metazoa > Arthropoda > Insecta > Lepidoptera > Erebidae > Eilema > Eilema sororculum. The sequence goes on along the minus strand of OU618544.1, from coordinate 1,682,655 downwards.
TGATGACAGAAAGTATGAAATAGTTGTATCCTGTACAGATTTTTTCACAAGAAGCTATAGCGTACCGGTACTCAAAAACATCATTATGACCTTACATTTATCAGATTATTTAGCAGCACTAATACAGTTGTCATTTGTACCTATTAAAAAACCTGGCAATTACAAAGATTATGTTATGACACAAGAACAGTATGATAAACTGCAAGCAGAGAGAGTAAAATTTAAAAATATCTATACTCATCTTATAAACAACTGTTTTCAACCGATACTTATGAAAGAGCTGTTAGCACTACAGTGTAATACCAACCCAGTCACACCAATGTTCGTAAATAGACTTATTTGTAAGGAGATGAGTGAAAGGTTACTCGTACCAGGCGGTTTGCTGAGTTTAATACGATGTTTTATGGAAAGTTATGATGTTGAGAGTGGGTATGGTTGGAAGAAAATAGATATGATCAGCAGATTACTTGGTCATACACACGGCTGGCCCGAGGACGACTATGTGCTCAATATCTGTTCACAGTTGAAGCCAATACTAGCTTTGAATAATATGCAATACTTAGCAACAGCTATAGCCTGTGTCTTGCGTCTATATGATAGATGGAGAGAGTCAATTCCGATTAAGGAGTTAATTACAGATATATTCTTTGCTCTTGATTACGACTACATAGTTTCAAATAAAAATTTGCCTTCAACTATAATATTATCAACTCTAGAAGTTGAACACAAGGTAAATACCCTACATGCATTTGCATGTACTACACAGTTGGATTGGCCAGTCTCGTGGCTGTTGCGAGATCTTTACCTCTTATTCCTAATAGGAATGAAGTGCAACAGAAATGAGGATTTGAAAAGTAAGGTAACAGATACTATACTTAAAGTTTTAGAAAACCTTAAAAAAGAAGAATTTAGAAATATATTAAAGTTGTTTTTATTTGGTAAGGACAATTTAGAACCTCCAGGGATAGTAGCGGAGGAATATGATGCTGGAGTTGCTTTGAAATGTGTTGCGTCACTTGAGCCCTACTCAAATGAAGCAGCTGTATCATACTTTTTAAACATATTTGGAGGTACAACAAATGAAGAACTTATTGTAAACATATTTAAAGAATCATTATGCATACTGATAAATCTCAGTAACAGAAGGCGAACGAGAGGCAATAAAGATATTCTACTAATGGAAGACAATCCAGAATTGATGGATGTTGTCGATCAACAGTATGCAGCTATTCTACAGCTACTCTCCGCGATAAGTATAAATGCAAAAATTACAAACGCTCTGAAGAAAAACCCTTTCATTGTGTCGGACTTCATACAACATTTTATAGTGAACGAAAATTCCGAATCAAACAGTGAATGCGTCAGTATTGCTCTAGTGTTGCTAAATACAATTCTTTCAAGTTCCTACCAGTCAGTAGACTTCCATAAAAGCTTTGGTAAATTGATACCTGTGTTGAAAAATATGGTTGAAACGGATAAAACTTTGAACAGTTTTCTTTATCAGGAAGCTCTTTCTCTGCTAACTTCGGAACATCCTATTGTTAAGGATTCAGCATATGAAAAAGCTATAACGGACATATTTGATGAACATCTGCCTGTGAGAGCTCATGCAACGATTGAATTAACAAAACTAATTGAGGAAAAAGATTTTGAGACTCTGTCTAAAAAACATTTCTTATTTTGTATTTTCCAGGTAAGTTGCTAAGTTATCATTGTAACAATTATTTAACGGGATAGAGGACTACGACATGAAATCTGAGATGAAGGCCTCGGATGCAGCCGGAACAACAAATAATTTGATGTAATGTGTAATAAGTTGATGGTTTAACAGGATATCCAGCACCTAATGACCGATTTTTGATACTTTAGTTGACAATGAGTGGACTGAAATGCTTTACCAACACAAGTGTTCCCTTTCTTAGGAACCCTACTTATTCTAGATGTTACCTAGAAGTATCAAGCATCTAAGACTCTCAAGGTTGATACAAACATTCTAGCGATAACATCTGGACCTCTATTCAGCTAATGTTCAACAACAAAACTTTTTTTTAGACTGTTCTGATTTCAAAGTCTAATATTAAATGGCATCTTGTAGAGTGAATAAATGTAAGAACTCTCTTGTGGTTTTTAATTTTGGACTTTAAATAAATGCAAACAAAGACTAAAGTGAATGGCCATTTTTTGCTATGTCATGTGGTTGATAAATTAACATAAGGTCCTAGAGTGTCAGACACTACTCATTAGGCAATATGCAGTCATAATAATAGCCTAAGTATAAAAAAGACAAATATCAATAGTTGGTAATTTTTTTTTATTTCAGAGTCAGCTAAAAGACCCAGACTCATACATCTATCTATCGGCCATCAACGCATTGGCGGCATTAGGCAACCATTGTCCAGAAGACGTACTACATGTGTTGTGTAATGAATTCTTACAAATGTCTGACAAAGACGAGCTTAAGACAAAGGATGGTGAACTCAGAGTGTCAGAGTTAAGGATGAAAATTGGAGAGGTTATTATGAAAGTTACTCGGCGATTAGGTAAGTACATTAATATCATATTTAACATAATATTAACGCCTGTAATCCCCGAAGGAGTAGACATCCGTACACATTAAATTAAATAAGCTCCGAGCAAAAGCCGGGGTGTGCGTGTTTGTTAGGGCGGATATTTGTTGTCGCCGTTTGCGCTGTCTAGAGGACCCATCCTTTTCCATCCTTTGGGTACACGTAGACCATGGCTCCACGAGTCAGGTCTATGTGTGCCTTTACCGTTCCCATACAGGAGATGCAGAGATAACTCGACTATTCAAATACCTGAGTCAGGCGGCAGATGATGCGCAGGTGCGGTTTCCGAACGCCGAATTGGTGTTTTTGGGGGATTTTAACGCCCACCACAAGATCTGGTTGGGCTCCGCCATAACAAACCATGCGGGAAGAGCCACTCACGCATTTGCCCTGGCGCATGACTTGACTCAATTGGTGCACAAGGTCACGAGGATACCAAGAGAGTCCGGCCTAGAGCCCTCTCTGCTTGACCTTCTGTTGACGAGTCACCCGGACCAGTACAGTGTCTCGGTGATTGCTGCTTTAGGTAACTCCAACCACTGTCTGGTCCGCTCCACCGTGCCCATTGTAGCGCCCCCACGACCCGTGCAGGGGAAGAGGCGGCTATGGCACTACTCGTCAGCGGACTGGGATGGATTGCGCGACTATTATGCGTCCATCCCGTGGGTTGAACGCTGCTTTGAGGGTAAGAACCCATCTGAGAGCGCTACTGCCGTCGCCGGTGAGATCGGTCTAGGTATGGAATACTATATCCCATACACCGATGTCACCGGAGTCCGCGGAGCGCGTCCGTGGTTCGGGCGCGAGTGCGCGGAGGCTGTTGAACATAAACAGTCTGCGTACCGCGCTTGGGTGCGGGCGCGCGTCCCACGCGATCCCAACGTGGGTCACTTCAAGGCGGCGTACAACAGAGCCACAAAGGTCTGCAAGAGGGCATGCGTCAGGGCGGATGCCCAGCGCATAGCGCGGCTGGGCCAAGAGCTAGTGGCGCATCCCACGGGTAGCCGTGGCTACTGGCAACTGGCCAAAGCCGTGCAAGCCAACTTCTGCCAGCCCTCGCTGCCCCCGCTGAGCAATCCCGATGGATCTCTGGCCCATGAGCCGCAAGAGAAAGCAAATTTGCTGGTCAATCTCTTCGCGGCCAACTCCCGAGTCGATGATTGTGGTATGCAACCACGGACAATGCCCACTGGTGACCACGCAATGCCTGATATACGTATAAGGCAACGCGATGTCCGTGCAGTACTGCAATCACTCGATGTCCGGAAAGCCAGTGGTCCTGATGGTATTCCAGCGGTTGTACTTAAAAAATGTGCAGCGGAGTTATCTCCTATGCTAACGCGGCTGTACCGACTGTCCTACAGTTCGGGTACAGTGCCTTCGGCTTGGAAGGAGGTGAATGTCCAGCCGATCCCCAAGAAGGGGGATCGCTCGGACCCAGCCAACTATCGACCCATAGCCGTCACCTCAGTGCTGTGTAAGGTGTTCGAGCACATAATTAACACACAGCTCATGCGCCACCTAGAGGATCACTCCTTGCTTAGTGACCGGCAATACGGTTTCAGACCGAAACGGTCAACGGGTGATCTTCTGGCGTACATGACCCACCTTTGGGGTGAGGCTATGGAGAAGCACGGTGAGTCACTGGCAATTAGTCTTGACATCGCCAAAGCTTTCGATAGGGTATGGCACAAATCGCTTCTTTCCAAGCTACCAGCCTTCGGCCTGCCTCCTAGACTGTGTAACTGGGTTGCAAGCTTCCTGCAGGGGCGCCGTATTCGCGTCCTTTGTGATGGACGAGCTTCGGAGTTCTTGCAGGTAAATGCTGGCGTGCCGCAGGGTTCCGTTTTATCTCCCACTCTCTTTCTTCTGCATATCAATGACATGCTCTGTAACGGAAACATTCACTGCTATGCAGACGACAGCACCTTACATGGGAGTTATCACGCACATCCTGCGGCCAAGCAGTCTGATATCGCGGAAAAAAGGCAGCTTCTTGTTACAGAGCTGGACCGGATCCTGGACCACATTTCTCAATGGGGCGCTAGGAACCTGGTCGAGTTCAATGCCAAGAAGACCCAGGCATGTGCGTTTACAGCTAAGGTATCTCCTTTCCTTCCCCTTCCCACTCTTCAGAGCACACCACTGCCACTGCAGGATCACCTCACTATCCTCGGTATGGATGTTCGCTGCAAACTGAATAACAAAAACTATATCGAGAGTATCATCAAATTAGCCTCGCGTAAACTCGGAGTCCTGAACAGAGTGAGACGTTTTTTCACGCCGGAGCAGCGAGCGGTGTCTTCTATACAAGACCCAAATTCGTTCCTGCGTGGAATACTGCTCACATCTCTGGGACGGCTCCGCAAAGTACTTATTAGATGCTCTCGACAGGTTGCAGCGACGTGCGGTCCGCATTATTGGGGATCCTGAGGTCACGAACACCCTCGAGCCTTTGCAGATGCGTAGAGATGTTGCGTCTTTGGCAGTTTTCTACCGTCTCTACCATGGTGAATGTTCTGACGAGCTCTTCCAATTAATCCCACCCTCCCCTTTCCTTCACAGGACGACACGTGCAGGGCTAAGATGTCATCCATTTACGGTGCAGAGTATACCTGCTAGAACCAAGCGTTTCAGTGATTCATTCCTATGCCGCACCACTAAGACCTGGAATTCCCTGCCAGCTCACGTGTTTCCTTCTTCCTACAGTCCCGGGTCCTTTAAGCGGGGCGTGAAAAGGCATCTAATGAGGCCGTCAAGCTGAGTGCCGCCACCACTGTTAACATGGTAAATGTTTACGATGGTGACCCTCTTTCCGAGACTTTGCCTTTAGCTTAACATCAGGCGAGGTGAAGTCAAATTGACGTGTCCTATATATATATAAAAAAAAAAAAAGTAACATTCCTAATGTTGCACACATTAGACAGCAGTGATTGGTTCACATCAGGTAAGCCATGTGCTTATCTGCCACACTACGTCATTGTTTAATGAAAACTCTCCTTTTTTACCCGACTGCCGAAAGAAGGAGGGTAATGTTTTTGAGACTATGTATGTCTGTATGTATGTCCATTTATTTGGCACGGCCTACAGCCTGAACGGCTTGACGGATTTGGACATGTGAGGTTTCATTTGATTCGCCGTGATTGTGTGAGTGACACCAAGTATATTAAAATTTCGAGAAAATTAAAATAGCGGGTTTTTGGCTCCAAAACATATAATGTCAAAAATATTTTTGACTTGAAACTTATCGAGTAGGGTAACAAAATGAAGGAAATAAAAAGGAGATCATCAATAGCTAAAAAGTATAAAATGAAACAAATGATTAATAAAATAAAAACCCAACTGCACTGAAAAGATTGCCAATCATAAGCCGAGAGAAACTTAATGGGTACCGGTACCGCCTGCTATCAAACTTATTTCGATCTTTTCTGTGGCAGTCGGGTTTTTTTATTTTTTACTATTTGCTATGGTTTATGAGAGCGATGGTCGTGTAACCTCCGAATTTCTATCAATAAAACTGTTTATATTATTACCTACTGTTTTACTATGTCACTGTATAGCCAATAAATAATAAAATTGTTTAATTCAGGCATTGCCCATAAGTGTTAGTTACAGAAATTCTTATGATCTATGTTAGTAAACTTAGTACAAAAACAGAAACAAAACTTAGTCGTACACATGGACATAATTAATGTGTGTGTCTTTGGCAAGGTGAACCTGTGTCCAATGCTGCCTAATAGATACCTAATAGATACCTGGGCAGGGTCACTGCTTGTATACCTATTTGTTTGGCTTATACATGTATACAACATATTCTTTTTATTTTAGATGAGAGGGCAACTGTTCACAAAACCATGCTATTAAATACCATGCTCTGCGGATGTCGGGATGAAGACCCTCTCGTTAGAGCATCAGCTTTGTCTAATTTGGCTGAGATAGCTTTTGTATTACACTACAGGATTGGACCTATATTATCCGAGGTAAGCTGATTTTGAGTACACCTTGACAAAATCCAAAATAATGTCCTATCACAGCCATCTGAGTCTCTAGTGCAAGTTTCACGCACCGGTGACGAGAAACAGTTTACAGCATTAAGTATGCTAACTATACAAATAGAATACATAGGAAAAAATTAATCTTCTCGGGCGGGACTCGAACCCGCAATCTTTCCCTTACATCAGTGATTTATAGGAAATAATGTAAACGCCTAATGGAAAGTGGTTACCGTGGCCTATGGACGTATGCGACACAAGTTACACTCGTGCCGCCGACCCCGAAGAAACCTAATAGTCTTCTTAGAACCTCATATTGTTGTCGCTTGGACGTAGTCGCAATGTCATACAAATCACCGTTTAGGAGTGAAACGTTCAACCTATAAAATTTGGTCATTTAGATTTTAGCTTAATTGAACTAACTGATGGATTAAATGCATATTTCACTTCCTCCACCATACCCTTCTAACCTAATCTATCCGTTTCGGGACGCAAATTATAATGCCTACTAGCACCACAGTGATAAAACAGAACTGAATTTAAATAACTTGCTGTGCATGGCAGTGTGTTTATGGCAGTCGCTACGAGTAGTTGGATCCCTAAAAATTCCAACAACTGATCTAACTGTAATGCTTCGATATCGCCTTTGGGTTGTGGAGGTCAGGTGCCCGTCGTTTCACAGACAATATAGAAGTTAGACCTAATCCGCAACTGTATTGGTAAAGTGAACCCCAGATTCCAAGTTGAAATGCTTCAGATGCGATTATGCGACTGGGATTAACGCTCCCGAGGAGGGCCAGACCGTAAGGGATGACCCTGGGTCAGCCGGGGTGCGAGGGATATGTCGATGACAACCTCACCTCCGGCCTAGCACCACGACCCACAGTCGGCGAGCGGTTTTAGTAGTTCAAGTCCGATATAACCTAGCCTTCCGGTTCCAGCGGGGGAGGTAGAAAAAAAAGGATGAAGAAGAAGGACATTGGTTTATTCTCCCTCCGCCTTGCAGCACACATACACAAGGCGCGATGCAGTGGTTACTTTCGGTCTATACTCTATACCATGTATCGATTACATTCTTTCGTATTTTTACAGTACCAATATTTATTTCCAGGTCCTGATATGTTTATTTAGCGTTATACAAAGCGACAAAGCAGTGGAGTGTCGTCGCGCCGCTGTCCTCGCTATAAACTGTCTATTAAAAGGCTTAGGTCAAGAAACGCTGTTCGAATTTCAGACTAACCTGTTACCCATTTACCGTCTTTTGAAAAAGCTTTACAGCGACTATGCAGAAGATAAAGTTGTTCGACTGCACGCCCAATTAGCACTGGAGGAATTAGACGGTGCTGTGAAAATATTTTTGCACCCAGAATTTAAAATGGAAAAGGAAATCCAGATACATAAAAAATCAGAGTTTATTGAAATGACTCCCTATTAGAAGGCTGTATCTAGTTCTTCATACCCTTGGATCTTTTTAACAGGTGATGAAAAACGAGCAGTGTATTAATTGTCTATTTAATAATTGTCTATTTATGTTTTTGTGGACTTTTCTGTAATGTATTTTTGTATTTGGTCACTTCTTTATTCATGTATTTGTCTATTTGTGTGTTTATGTACTTGTATATTTATGTACTAGCTTTTGCCCGCGACTTCGTCCGCATTAAGTTCGAAATAGAAAGTTTTAGGACACACTACTCCTATTCTCGCGACCTAGATAAAGTTCTTTAAAATTTCTGTGAGCCTGGTACTTCACGCTGACCCGTGACCGCCACCCACACCAACCTATATTTAAGTCTGATCAAGACCTTTATATTAAAAAAAACCGCAACAAAATCAGTTCAGTAGTTTTTGCGTCCATCGCGAACAAACATTTTCAACTTACAATTATATAATAGTACTAGCTTCTGCCCGCGGCTCCGCCCGCGTGGCTGTCGGTTATCCCGACCTAACATAGCCTATGTCCTTCCTCATGATCTAATCTACCCATATACGAAATTTCATCAAAATCGGTTCAGTGGTTTAGGCGTGAAAGCGTAACACACAGACAGACAGGCAGACAGAGTTACTTTCGCATTTATAATATTAAGTATGGATTTGTCTATTGGTGTTGTATTTCTCTGTAAGTATATTTAGTGTATTTGTGTATCTGTGTCTAGTTATATGAATATAGTTTTGTGAAAGTTTACTGGATTCAGATCAGAGGCCATAACATTGGACCAAGACGTCCACAAAAGTCCAAGTACAACGATGCATAAAGGAAGAAATCTATTATAAACTAATTTAAAATCCATACCAACTGCGCCGGATGTGAACTGGTGAATAGGGTTTTTTTAGACGATGTATTGAAGTATTTATTTAGGGCTTATTCCACTTTTCCCCGTTGACAATCCCCGTTGACAATCCCCGTTGATGAGGATTATTTAACTTTTTGTTCACTATTCCCCGTTGACGCAAAATTTTTCAATAAATGAAAAATTCTATTAGAACTAAAAAGTGCAATAATCCCCATTCGGTAGGTTAAAATTTTTTTTTTTCAATGGGGATTATTGAACTTATTACTTCTAATCGAATTTATCATGATGAGGATTAGTGAACTTTTTAGTTCACTAATCCCCATTATTTAAAAAATTTGCGTCAACGGGGCATAGTGAACAATAAGTTCAATAATCCCCATCAATGGGGATTGTCAACGGGGAAAAGTGGAATAAGCCTTTATTTAGTTTTAAGGAAGAAATTATTATTTAAGTGAAAGAGTCACGATTATTTGAATTGTTCAGAATGAGGGCCATTTACATAAAAATAGGAAATAACATTTCAATGGCGTGTTTTGTTAAGATCTTGATTAAATGGGCCTTCTTTTGAAATAACACGCCATAGGTAGTAGCAGTAGTGAACGCGGCCGCTACGTAGGAGGCGCGGGTTCGATCCCCGCTCAGTGCAAATATTTGTATGCCTGAATATGGGTATTTGCATTGGTCTGGTCGTGCCTCGGAAAGCACGTTAAGCCGTCGGTCCCGGTTGCCATACGAACATCTATGGCAGTCGTTACGGGTTGTTGGAGCCCTCAAAAGTTCAGCAACTGGTCTAGCTGCAATGCTTCGATATCGCCTTTGGGTTGTGGAGGTCAGATGGCAGTCGCTCTACAGAAAATATCGAAGTCCAGCCAAATCCGCAGTTAGACTGGTAAAAGCGGACCCCAGAATCCAAGCTGAAAGCTTCGAATGTGACTGGGATTAACGCAAAGAGCCTTTCGGCTAACTATGTCTCCTTTACAATTAATACACTTCCCATAATGTACACTTTCCGGAAATATGTATTCCCAAAATGACTACTTGCCCATACGATCACTTCTCAGTTTGAGCACTGCCCAATAAACATTTTTTCCCGAAAAGTCCACTCAACCAATATGTCGTATACTTAATTTCCGTTAGGCTAGCTAAGTTGCATTGCAAATAAATAACGTTTTACGTTATGGCCGTTTTACGTTAACGTTTAACGTTTGTTAAATGGGAGCCCAGTTATCACACAGAGGTATTACATTCAGGGAGAGTGTATATATTGGGAATCAGACATTTTCGGAGAGTATACGACATTGGAAGTGTACTTTTCGTGAATGAGACATTGTGAAATGCAGTCAACTTAGCCTAGTGTACATTATGGGAAGTGTGTAATCTGAAAAAGGAAACATTGTCAGCCGAAAGGGCAAAGAGGAAGAAGAAGATGTAGGTAGTGTTTAGTGATTACTTAAAAAAAAGCCAAAATTAACTGACAATATTTTTCTAAACCATGTTTATTACGTTGATGTGACCATTTTACTGTCGGGAATTTCAATATTAACGAGTTTTTAGGTATTTATCAAAAATGATATAATTTACCTCCTCGCTGGTACCCAAATTATCATTGAAAGTTGGGGCTCCCTATACATACACTCTCACCAAATAACTGTGTTAAAGAAATGACTAACGAATGGCTGATGATATTAGATTATCCGCCGTTACCAATACCATACTGACAGTTAAAGATAGATCGAATCTACGGATAAAGTGCTCGGCTGTTTAAATTCAAAACATAGTGACTCCTATTTCACACCAATTTCGGAAAATAAAATTATACCGCTATGCGCTTTCCCGCAAAAAAATCAGTTACCATGTTTTGAATTTAAACAGCCGATGCGTCAAATTTGACTGTTGCGATCTATCTTCAACTGTAAGTATGTTATTGGGAACGTGGAAGTGAATAATAAATGTCTACCAACAGTTCTAAAGTGCGGACGCCAAGCACGAAGAAATTCGTACGTTGACCTCGTTCTGCCTATCTCTGTCACTCTTGCGTAAATATTTTGCGTCTCAGTCGCACCCGACAGCGGCCACGCCTCCTGTGCGACTGAGACGCAAAACAATTACGCGAGAGTGACAGAGATAGGCAGAATAAGGTCAACGTACGAATTTCTTCGTGCTCGGCGTCCGCACTTTAACTGCTACAAACAGTTCTAGCACACGCGCATGCACACATCCTCCCACACGCACGCACATACACAAACGTTAGTGTTAATGTGTCGTATAATATGATATTTACCTAGATTATTGTAATGCAGTATTGTGGTAATTTTTTGCCCTTATTCGGTGAATGGCAGATTTTTTAAACGGCAGATTCTGGTAATGGTAGATTCTTTAAACGGCAGATGTACAGTCATTTTCTGAAGTCTTTGCTCGTGTACTTATTACATTTTTTTAATTTTTATGGTTCCGGAAAAAAACTTCAATACCAGTTCAATAGTTAGCGAAACACATTGATTGCACGACATAATCTTCTTAAGCACTCTGTTGTTGAAATATCACCTTGTAATGTACATTGTATAATTTTCTCAATCATGTGTTCTTTTTCTAGGTCTTTTTATTACGTTTTTACTTTCTTAAAAAAAACAAATACCTCACTACTAGGTCCAGCTCTTGGCGAATCCATATTGGTCCATTTAACTCTTAATTACCTATATTACCAAAATAAGATTTTTAATAGTGCGAATGAGTGCGAACTAGACAAATATAGCGAAAATGTTGACATGTGACAAAGTAATTAAATTTCAAGTGGCCAGTACCCATTAACGTGGCTGTAAAGAGGTTGATAAAACGTATTAAATTAGTTTAAGTGCAACTTGTTGATTATTTACATTTCCTTATTCCGTTGTAACATTCTGTCAAATTGCCTGACTGTACAATATCTGCCATATCAAGAATCTGCCATTACCAGAATCTGCCGTTTCCAGAATCTGCCATTCACCGACTAAAGGATTTTTTGTACTACAATATTGCTATAAATGTTGTTGCTATTATTGTTGATGTTACTATTGGTGTTGTTACTATTGCTCAGTCAACTGTCGATGGGCGTGTACGTGGCCCGAAATATATTAAAGATCCGAAATCTTTGAAGTCTCTCAATGTTGTCAGTATTATTACAAATTATGATGAAATAAAAGACATTTAACAATCAGTGGCTTGTTTATTTGAAATTAACCTTATTATTTGAAATTAACCTTATTATATTTTTGGTAATTTCATATTTTTTTTATTAAATATCACTGGTGGAGCGCTTATGTACTTTCTTAATTATTTCCCACATAATTTAATTGTATTTCAATTTTTGTAATTTAAAAAAACCGCTTCTGTGACAGAATAATGTTTGAGTATTGGCGCTCATTTGTTGACCACTTAGTGTTGAAGAAGGCCAATAGATGGCGCTGTGCACAGATTTTTCGAACTATATTTTGAGAATGAAGTTCCTACGAGCGAGACTCTCAAGCGTCACGGCGGACGATCTCCCCGCACATTTTTACTCGTCTCTGACCCGCTGCCGCTCCGAACGGAAGTTGAGTACTTCAACTCCTCGTTTCTTTTTCTGTGTAATTCTATAAGTTCCTTTGGCCACATTCTCAAGTCAGTATAAGTGAAGTGTATCGGAAGAAAACGACAAACTCAAGGAAATCACCGGCCGGTCGAAACCTAAACCTAAACCTACCCACCAGCACGTGCCAGGAACCACGCCTGTCTGCAGCTGAATCCTCACGAGGTGGAACTCAGCACTGCAATTCACTAAGCGAGCACAACGATGCGAGTCGCAACGTTGTGCTCGATAGAGATTGCCATTGGTCGGATTGTATCACGTCACTGGAGATCGACCAATGACAATCTCTATCGAGCACAACGTTGCGACTCGCATCGTTGTGCTCGCTTAGTGAATTGCACAGCAGGTCAGTGCCGGTTCTCTTGCGTTTTCATTCATAGAAGCGGTCACATGTGTATTTTCTTTCTATTACAACCAAACTTCAGGTCACAGGTTCTTATACGCTCTGTGTGCAAACACACCAGTGGTCGGACTATTTACACGTCCTACCAATCACTTAGCGCCCTTAACCCTTAATTCGATATTGTATAGCATTTTATACGTTACATTTATAAAATTATAACTGACGCGCTACTAAATATTTCGCAGTATTTATTTAATTATTATAATGGCTACACATTTCCTTTCAATGTAAAAAAAAAATAATGTCATTATTTAAACAATCAATGTCATTTTGACAGTAAAGTGTCTAGAAAAATGCAGCGCTGGCGGTTTATGTCCGTAAGTAACACTTTATTTTTACTTTTTTTATGTAAAATTAACGTAGAAGTTATTGAAATAAGAAGATAAACGTCTTAACATTCGTATACAAGAAAAATATACATAGAATTATGTATTATTATTAGTTAGTTTTTGTTTTGAAAATATTGTATAGCGGACTATACGTTTCCGTTACATTCAAAAAGGCGCCATTTCTTTTATGTATATTGGGCTATACGTTTCTGGTTGCTTTACAAAGGCGTAAAACCTATATAATGTGTCGAAATGGTCAATTGGCTTGTTTTGATTGAAAATTTTGTTCTTCATAAATAGCGTTGCAATGCAATCGTGTATGCTGTGAGTTGTGTGTCTGTTCTTGTAACATTTTTAATGATGCAATTAAGTTACCTACTTATTGCTCTGATTTCTTTTTTCTGGGTGGCATGGGGTATGGCTTTTGCAAGCTTTTTTTTTCTTTTATTCTAGAATCGTCGCACAAAAAAATTCCTCGCTCTAATCCCACAGGATGGTGGGCAATTGGATGAGAGTGAAGAATTTTTCTGAAGAGGATAGAGATGATGATGCATGTGAATGAGAACCTCTGTCGGATGGGTCTTCAGATGCAAGAAAATCACGTACTTCATCGACTGTTAAAACAATAGATCAACCAGTCTCCTGAACGGAATATATACTAGAGTTTTGCTTTAAAGATCCTATTATAACCTCAGAAAAAAAATCAAAGGAATATTGTAATGCTGGTTTGTCAACAATATCATTATCAAATGTATCTTCGGCTAATGTAGCTTTATGTAGAAACTTGGCTTTTTTTCCACTTGTAGGCTATCGGAAGTGCCGTGCTCTTATTCTTTCTTTTTGGTACAGGTTGATTAGCAGAATCGTTAACATCCTCAAGTTTTCTTTTTGATCGGCGGGGTTCGGATATCATCACAGGGGTGATTTGGCTTAGAACTTTCAATTGTTTTTAATCTTGCTACAGGCACTTTGGCAGGCAACGATTGGCGGCCTAATTTTTGGAGATCTTCGCTAACGTCCTTTCTAAACTCTTTCAACGTTTTATTTTATATCTCGTATTATATTATTTATTTTATATTATAGTGTATTAGATTCTCGTATCAACAACGCTTGGTTAATCTACAGGCGTGATTGCAAAAGGGCAGGAGCTAAAAATAAAAGGTTGAAAGAGTTTAGAATGGACGTTAGCGAAGATCTCCAAAAAATAGGCCACCAATCGTTGCCAGCCAAAGTGCCTGTAGCAAGTTCAAAAAAAATTCTAAGCAAAATCACCCCTGTGTTGATATCAGATTTGACAATATAAGCCATAATCAAGCTGGTACGTCGTATGGACGGTGTAAATTTGGCAAGAAAAGCCAAACAAATGTTTTCTATACCAAATGCCAAATGAGGCTTTGCTTCATTCCCAATAAACGGAACTGTTTTTACAGTTTCCATAATAAACTTTAGTAAATTCTTATAGTTTATTATGAAAACTGTAAAAACAGTATGATGATGATGAGAAAAACTAAACTGAAACTGCATTTTTGTTAATAAATATGAGAAAATAATCTTCCTACTTGGTTTTATTTATTCACTAATATCCACCTGTGGGTTTACCAGCTTTTGTATTGTAGCCTAATGTTTAAATTACTTTACTAGAAAATTGTATCAAAATCTGTATAGTAGTTTTTGCTTAAAAGAGTAACAAACATCCTTGCATTTACTGTATTAGTAAGAAATAGGATAGGATTTTTATCATCATTGTATAGCCGGCTATACATATCTATTTCGCCGTTAATTATCGAACACCCGGAAATGTATAGTATATTATACTATAGATATAAAAAAAACACGAGTACTTAGATTTTTTCAATTATTTTTTGTGGAAATTCTAACTTAATGACATAAAAATTTTGGAAACGAAAATCAAAAATTTTCACTTTATTTTTTTGTCGAATTAAGGGTTAATCACGGTAAAGATCTTTTTTTTTTTTATTTATTGAAGGGCTTTGTCGCGTCGCGACCATATCGCCCCGTGAAGACACAGATAATATACATAAAATCAGTTTACAGAACACACAGATCTACTCTAAACCTAATTCAGCTAATCTATACAATGTCTGAGCCTCAGCCGACTTAGGGTTGGCTAAGAGGCTATTGCATAGGCCGACACTTTTATCTCTCGTGACTCCAAAATGCACATCTCTATAATCCCTATTCCGCACACAATCGCAGAGAATGTGTAACACATCCTCGAGAACGCCGCAGTCTTCGCAGTTGGGAGAGGCAACCTTGCCCATTAAATATGCGAATTTCTTGGATGCTATATGACCTGTTCGCAGCCTGAGCGCCGTCACTACCGATCTTCTATCCAGTCCTACCTTCTCGAACCATGGGCCTTCCGAAATTCGTGGCTGTATAGTACGATACCAAATGCCCTTCTCCCTCGATCTCTCGTCAAAATATTCTTCCCTTCGACGGCTAATATGGTCCGAATATAAAGGCAAAACATTTAATGGGATGTCATCCGAACAGGCTTCACTTGCTAGACGGTCAACCATATCATTCTCTTCGATGCCTATATGTGAGGGAATCCACTGGAGTACGATCTCTTGATCCCTTCTCTGGAAATTTTGGATATATTCTAATATTTTATAGGCAATCGGATTGCCTCGCCCGAGCGAGGTACATCGAGCCAGGTGTTGTAACGAACTCTTAGTCAGTTAAAATTACGAACCTATCGTAGTCAATTGACTTAGCATATGATAGGGCTTCTGCTATAGCAATTAACTCAATGTGCATAATAGAAATATCAGAATCAATCCTCAATTTTACGCTACAGTTGTGAAAAGGGTCAAGAAATGAAGCACCACCGGACTGTCCACTTTTGGAGCCATCTGTGTAAATTTTATGGAATCTGTCATATTGTCGCTGCACAAACTCGTCACACTTAGTACGCAGTTCGAGAGTATCATATAGGTGCTTTGCCCTATCCACTGAAGGGATTGAGTCACAAATAACCTGGGATAGGCCTATGCTACTAACCCATGTTTGTAATGAATACATCTCTAGTTGATTACAGGAATGTAATGTAATTGAATCCAGGGATAGGTGAATATCTGTAAGAATAGGCAGTCTTTTGTTAGTCCAGTAAGAAGCACGAATCTGTCCCGATAACTCACGTAAAATCGCAATGGTTTTATTATCACTAAAAGTTTTAGCTTTCAGATAAAATTTGCTAGCAAGGTATTGTCGCCGGATTTTCAGTGGAGGAAGGTGTAATTCGTTCTCCATGGTGTGTATCGGAGTACTGCGAATAAAACCACCTATCACCCTTAACGCTTGGTTTTGAATTTTGTCTAGTTTCATAAGGTTCGTTCTACAACTATTGTCGTATAGGAAACTAGCATAATCTATTCTACTCCGAATAAGAGATATGTACAGACGTCTAATATGTTTGTAGTGAAGACCCCAACCCCTTCCACTCAGTACTTTTAAGATGTTCATTAACTTGGATACTTTTAAAGTTGTCTCTGTGACATGCTTACGCCATCTTAACCCGCTGTCCAACCACAGACCTAGATATTTAACGTGATTGACTGCAGGAATGGACACATTGTTTATTTTAAAATAAACAATGTGTCCATTCCTGCAGGACACATTGTTTATTTTAAAATAAACAATGTGTCCATTCCTGCAGTAGTGTTAGTGGTAGTGATTCTGTGATAACCCTTCTTAAATACACAAAATTTACTTTTAGTTGGAGATATTACTAAGCCTAAATTTGTCAGCACTGAATTTAAACTGCAGCCAGCACGTTCAAGCTCCGTCACTGCATCGGTCAACTTTAAATCTGATTTGAAAAAAACGAAGTCATCTGCATATTGCAAGATTTCCACGTTTTGAATTTTTTGGCATAGGTATGTCTAGGGTGGCAATGTTAAAAAGGATCGGGGAAAGTGGGTCTCCTTGCGCTAAACCACGGCCGGTGGATCTGATAATATTTAAATTATCGATTTCCACATGTAGGGGAACTAGGGGCATGATGGGGTAGCGAGGTAAGACGGGGACACGCACACATAGCAGAAACTAAAAGCAATCGCGAGGTGGCAGTTTAGCCAATGAGAGGTCGCTTTGGAACAATACTTAGTGCGGCCATGACAGTCGGCGAAAGTGCGTGCGTTCTTTGTTTACAATCAAATTTTTGTTAACGTGCATGTTTGATGTAATATTTTGTGTTTCTTAACAACTTCAGAAACAGGTAAGAAATAGTATTGAAATGATGATTTATTTTTGATTTGTATTACGTTTTCCTTACAGTGGATAGGCATAATTCAAAAGTGTAATGGTTCTAACCGTGTATTTTTGAAATATTATTTTCTTTAAAAACAGTGACTGGGGCAAGATGGTGTAAATCGTACGGGGCATAACGGGGTACCACATTATGCCCCACACAATGCTCTATTGTCAATAGTTTCCGCAGATTCACCATCATTTTAGCATGTATCCCGGCTGTGCTCTCACGTGTGAGAACCCGGGGTCCGCTTTGACCATGATCCAAGGTTCGGCAGATCAGGTAATTACAGTGGAGCGACTGCCACCCGACCTTCGTGACCCTGCTAGCAGGGGAACCTGACCAGATTGGATCATGTTTACACATTAAGTCTCCTGAATGTGCAGGTTTCCTCACGATGTTTTCCCACACCGTAAGAGCAATGGTTAGATGTACATAACTCATTGGTCATACTTAACCAAATAAGTCATTGGTACAGTAAGCTTCAGAGAAAAGGAACCCCCCTTGAGGATAAAACCATTATCAAGGGGGGTTCCTTTTCTCTGAAGCTTACTGTACATGGCAATGATACAAACCACACTTACCTTAAATCTACCGAAAATTGGGTACAATGTCAGCTTTGTGGGCGATGGGCACATACTGCATGCGCAGGGGTGGCTGATGGAAACTTAGAAGAAGTGCTCATATGCATTTTCTGTGAAGATAAATGAGAATCCTATCTTGCCCCTTAACCCCATCATGCCCCATTTATCATTCCCCATCTTACCCCACATACGGGGCAAGACGGTTTTTTTATGTATACTTAAAAAAATATTATTATTAGAAATTTGTGATAACATTTTTGTCCAAAGACTATGCTAATTAGTAGTTGATTAAGTTACTATAGTGCCATAAATAAATGAAAACATTATGTTGATTTTTAATGTAGTTTTTTATAATTTTCCCTTAGCGTCCCCGTCATGCCCCTAGTTCCCCTAATCGTCTATTTTTTAAGCTCGAGTTAGTAGTAATCTTCTAGGTCACTGAACTGTTTAGAAACTTGAGCCTGTTGTTTATATATCAAATTTTGTGATGGCTTCACAATAAGCCTTCAGGGCTCATCTGTTGTCTAAGTTGTTTTGTATACAAAGGTACCTTTTAGAGTACTTGTTAGATCCACTAGCGGAGTGAACTAAATCCGTCCGTCTGTCCGTCCACTAGGATCTTCTGGTTATCTACCTCTACCGTTTGCGTTGTTGGCGTCTAATGACAGCATTGTAAAGTAAAGCCAACGAAGCGAGAGAAAAAAGGTAAACAACGTTTCAACGGTTTCAAACTTTTTTCTTTGAAAATGATTACCTACGTATCACTTCAAGCGCGTTCCAGACAGGAATGAATATAGTAATTTATTTTGCTCATAAACATGGTAGGTAACAAAGATCTTAGCAAGTAACTTAAGTATTATAGCACAACATGTTTAGCCGCAGTAAGTGGCATGCAAATTTCGATAGTACAAATATTTAATGCTTTATGCACTGTCTTATAGACATACATTAAACGCACAAATTTTTACAAAGTTATTTAAAATTATATAATACAATAACTGGATGCGTGCCGTGTTCCTTATACAGTCTTCTATAACTTACCTTTATAATACACTTTAATTACACATTTCCTACTTAACTATAAACTATTTATTAAACTATTACATATAATATATTTAAACTATTATACTTATTTTTCTATTATTTGTAGCGGTCTTTGTAATTTAAGAATTCCTCAATATCATAGAAACATTTCTGTACTACAAGCCATTTCTTTAATTTTTTTATGAATAGACGTTGTGGTAGTTCGCGCAACGTCTGTGGTATTTTATTGTACATTTTTACACACATGTTGAATGCATTTTTGTGACATAGTGATGTCTGGCATCTCGTTATGACCAGTTTAGTAGGATCTCTTTGACTGTACCGACTATTTCTTTTTTTTTTTTTTTTTTTTTTACTATTTATTTATTTATTTAGAGCCACATTCTCTGATGTCATCCTGCGAAGGTTTCGTAGAGCGAACACAAACCTATTTACCTTCTTGCATACCTCGGCGACATGTGGTTTCCAGTTACAGAAACGATCTACTGTAATACCTAAGAACTTCATATGGTCGATTCGTTCAATTTTATGCTGATTGTATGATATATTTATGTTGACTGTATTCATTTTATAATTACAGAATTGTATGTACTTTGTTTTTGAAAAATTAATAGAGAGATTGTTTAATTTTAGCCATTGTATTACGTCAGATAAAACTTTGTTTACTACTGCTTCGTGAGTTACTCTATTTTTGGCTGGTATAAATATGGATACGTCATCTGCAAATAGTACACATTTGTGATTTGTGATGTTAGGGAGATCGTTAATGTATAAGAGGAACAAAAGAGGTCCGATTACGCTGCCCTGCGGAATGCCCAATGCATTCCTCTTGAAAGTTGATCTGTATGGTGTTGATAGACGCTAGGTGGCGCTTCGTTGTGTTGACGTACAGTTTTTTGCTCCCAGCAAATACATAATTTTAAAATAGAAAAAGTGTATAATCTTGTCTCAATTGTATATAGTATCTAAAAAAAGTTATTTTCCGTCTTAGTTCAAAGTGGTTTTATCATTAAAAGAATAAGATAGTGCATAAATAAACAATAAAAAGTGGCAAACTTATCTACCATTATAGCAACTTATAACGACCGAAAGTGCTTAAAATACATGAAATAGCAACTTTTAGGAGATATATGGTGACATATCAATAAAACTGAGTGAGTGCATTAATGATTTGGAATATGTTTTAACGAATACTTCAAAACTGCAAAATCATTGTTAGCGCAGTTTTTTATTTTTGAAAATAGTGACATCTACATTGACACACACTAGTGACACCTATCAAACATAACCTGAATTACTTACCATGAATTTTATTGACAACATAACATTCAGACGCAAGCGCAGCAACTCTGATCCAAACAAAGAAAATGAAACTTGTGCACACACGAATAGTTTAGATTGCACCACTAGCACTTTACCCGAGATATCAGACGATGAGGACAAGGACTCTGCGATGATAGTTAATTTTACACACCGTGTTGAGTCACTAGAATCCCAATTAACGGCGGCACATTATAAAATTGAAACCCTTTCCTCAGAAAACACTAGTCTCAAACAAGAAATTGAGACCTTAAAAATGAGAAAACAAAATTTTGAAAAAGTCACTCATACACCCTTGAAGTCAAATGTTATGACCTCAAATATGGAACAACGACCACAAATACCGAACAAACCTATATCTGTAATTACACACTCTGAGCCATTGCAACAGGCTAGTTCTATACCTGTCATAGAGAATTTAGAAAAAATCATCATATTGTACAGTACAACCATATACACATAGCAAAGTCTGTATATTGAGCACAAGCAGAACCAATACAATTCTACAAATCGCTGAGAAAACAGTAGGCAAAACATCGGACTTATGTCACTACCTAACGCCTCACTGTGGCGTAAAACAAATGTTGCATGGCATACAGTATAAGACTAAGGGCTTCACTATGACGGACTGTTGTATTATAATGATAGGAGAAGATGATTTTTATGATACAAAAAACCTTACAAACATTATTTATGATATAAGACAAGTACTTCAGAATATATCACATACAAATCTAATAATTTGCGCGCCAACTTATAAATACAGACATAGCACACGTATATTCAATTCAAGAATACAATTGTTCAACAATCAACTCAAGTCAGAGATTGAAACTTACAGTCATGCCTACTTTTTTGACTCGAACAACGTATTGCAGTATGACTTTACGATGTTTCGTAGATACTCCGGTACGGTTAATAACTACGGAATGAGAATAATATTTGATAGTCTGACTGAATTCATCTTTAACATACAGCAGTATAACCAAACAAATCAAGACCGTGAATTACAAGGAAATAGCAACGAAATTAACTCAAATGAGCTTCAGTTTTTTCTCTAATAAATATTTAGATATACTACATTTCAATATAGCTGGATTGATTAACAAATCGGAAGCGTTTTCAATTTGTCTTGAAGAATTATTCGATAGACAAATACATATTGACATAATATGTATAACTGAGCATTTTATTATAGACGGGTATGAGAATTATTTACAGATACCAAACTATTTACTGGCTGCAAGTTATAGTAGAACCGACAAGAGGCGAGGGGGGACATGCATACTAGTGAAAAAGGGATACGAGTCGAAGGAATTACAAGAAATAAAAAACCTATCAATTTCAGGTCAATTTGAATGCTGTGCAATAGAACTTGTTGGTCATGATATAGTAATTGCATGTCTATACAGATTACCTTATGCTGACAATTTAGATATGTTTTTTTGTAAATTCGAAACAGTGCTTCGTATATTAAATAGGAGATGTTATAAACAAATAATATTGGCTGGAGATTACAATATCGATGTTTTAGTACATAATAGTGTCACTCGACGCTTTCAAAATATTTTATTAAATTATAATATGTCTTTAGCTTTGAATGAACCGACTAGACCAGCAAGCCAAACTTGTATTGACAATTTTGTACATAATTTTCCCAAACCATGCAAGACGGAAGTGTTAGAATTTTCTTTGTCTGATCATACCGCGCAGCTTATGAGATTCCCCACTAAAAGGATGCCTCTAATCAAAGTGTGGCGAAAACAAGTTCGTGATTTTCGTGCTGCAAACACACAAAAATTCATTGAGTGTCTTAGTGACTTCAAATTTCCTGACATGGTTTCCGAATCTGACCCTAATAGAGCATATAACTATTTTATAGAACATTTTAAACTTTTTTATGACCTCTGTTTCCCATATAAAATAGTGACTATACATGTTCACAGAAAACCTAAATGGATATCGCGTGGCTTAAAGAAGTGTAGTGCAAAGAAACGACACTTATTGTGGCAATATAGAAAAAAACCGTGTATCAAAAATAAAACTGAGTACCGTAGTTATTCAAAATTGTTTAAAAAAATTATAAGACTTACAAAGCGTGCACAAAATAATTATAAAATAAAAAATTCTACTAATACATCTAAATGTACTTGGAATATCATAAATAACTCAAGGCAGAATGTTCCTCGTGATAGCATCAATAGAATCAATGTGAATAATAACGTTGTTACCGATCCCATGGCAATAGCCAATGCCTTTAATAATTACTTTATTGACAAAATGAAGCCAATGTCGGGTTCCGGTAAAAATGTAACATCAAAAATATTGGGTCCGCAAAAATCCATTTTCATTGCTCCTAGCATACCAAATGACATACAGAAGATCATATTTAATTTAAAAAATACAAATAGTGTAGGATTCGATGACATATGTACGAGGGTGATTAAGGCTGCAAACTTACATATTTGTGGACATTTAAGTCATATATTAAATTTATGCATTAGTAATGGTATGTATCCAGATGAGTTAAAAATATCAGTAGTAAAACCACTGTTCAAAAAAGAAAATAAAGAGCTCCTGGAATTCTACAGACCAATCGCGCTTGTACCTATATTTTCAAAATTTTTTGAAAAATATATACTCAATCAAATTTATTCGTATTTGGAACTGAACAACTTATTAAGCCCAGAACAAAACGGATTTAGACGAAATAGGAACATTAATTTAGCTGTTTATGATTTTTATAAAACAATACTTGGCAATGTTGAAAAAAAGTATCCGATATGCGCCATATTCTGCGATATGACTCAGGCATTTGATTACGTAGATCATTCCATATTATTGAATAAAATGGAGTCCTACGGAATTCGAGGCAATGCATTAGAACTAATTAAATCATATCTTTCTGGTAGAACTCAAGTCACTAGCATATCTAGAATAGACTTAGAAAGCAAATGCGAGGTAACATGTCAATCAGAAACGCGAACTGTGACTTATGGCGTGCCTTAGGGCAGCGTATTGGGACCACTCTTATTCATTATTTATATCAATGATCTACCGAAATTTACCAGTCATCCCATGTCTCTTTTTGCAGATGACAGTACGGTCTCTATTCAATGCCAAAGTGTGGAACAGTACCAGGACGACATTAACGACTGTCTGGCATCGATTATTGCATGGCTTGGCAATAATAATTTAAAAATAAATCTACTTAAAACTCAAATCATGCACTTCAGTCAAAGACCTAAGACTCATGACCTAAAAATAATGTATGAGAATCACATCATACGAGAGGTAGATTCTACCAAGTTCCTTGGTCTTACTATGGATAGGCAGCTAAACTGGAAGGCACATATATCAGAGCTATGCAAAAAGGTTAACAGTGCCTCATACGCATTATTTAAACTAGCCCCAGTAGTAAATGTTGATGCCCTGCTAACTGCATACCATGGCCTGGCGGCCTCAATACTCCGCTATGGCATCATTTTTTGGGGGAACTCAACAAACATCGAATTCGTTTTTAAAGCCCAGAAACGCTGTGTTCGGAGTATGTTTGGCTTGCAATCCACCGCCAGTTGTAAAGACTATTATATCAAATATAATATCCTAACACTTCCGTCTCTTTACATCCTCGAGGTTGCGTTGTTCGTGTATAACAATCCTCAACTATTCCAGCGCATCTCAGAGGTAGTTAAACGAAACAGGCGCCCTAATCACAATAATGATAATAAGCTGTGCTTACATAGTGCAAAAACAGCATTGGTGGGTAAGAGCGTACTGTGTATGGCTCCCAAAATTTATAATAAAATCCCTGACACCATAAAATTATGTAACACTAATATATTCAAATCAAACTTGAAAAAAATCTTAACGTCTAAAGCTTATTATACAGTTGAAGAATTTCTAAATGATAATAATTTTGTTTTAACCTGACAATTTGTAATACTTATTTCTTGTGATATTTTGTTTATTTTTTACTTTGTATTTGACATTTATTTTATTTTGTTTCTTATAATTATTTGCTATTAATGATCTGATTATTATTTGTTTGATTTGAAATTTTATTTTATTATTATGTTTTTACTAAATATTTTACTGACATCTATTACTATTGTTAGAAATAATTACTATTGACTGACATATATTATATTTATTAATAAGTTCAATAATGTTTTACATGCATGCCGAAATAAACATTTACACACCATAATGAAATGGTAGAATGTACACGGGAGCCACTTAATTAAGACCATTATATGTACCTACATTCATGTGAATAAATGACTAAATAAAAATAAAAATAAAATAAATAAATAAAAAAAAGATACCAAGGTGTTGTCTAACCGGCT
This sequence comes from Eilema sororculum, assembly GCA_914829495.1. Taxonomy (NCBI): domain Eukaryota; kingdom Metazoa; phylum Arthropoda; class Insecta; order Lepidoptera; family Erebidae; genus Eilema; species Eilema sororculum. Next base: position 1,657,896 of record OU618544.1, on the reverse strand, counting down.
TACTTCAACGCATTGGGTTCTATTGGATAGATAGCTCCTGATCCAGTCCAACGCTGGTCCTCTGATACCATAACGTTCACATTTATTTAGGAGTGTATCGTGATTCACGCAATCGAATGCTTTCGACATATCCAGAAACAGTACCGTTACAGGATTTTTATTGTCTATGTTCTCTGTTATTGTTTTAACGAGAGAAAAAGCTGCGAGTGTTGTGGATTTATTGTTTTGAAAACCGTTTTGTTCGTCTTTGATTATACAATTTTTATTTAAGAAGCTCATTATACGCTTATGCATCAATTTCTCATATATCTTTGATATTACGGGTACCAATGGGTCTATAGTTGCTCATTTCAAATTCGTCATCTTTCTTATATGGGGGTTTCACTATTGATAGCTTCAACTTATCAGGAAACACACCCTGGCTGAAGGAGAGATTTATAAGATGTGAAAGCGGAGCTGCTATGATGGTCGCACAATGTTTTAGGACAGTTGTGGAAATGGAGTCATAACCTACAGATTTGGTATTGTTGAGCGTTTTTATGGCTATTTCCACTTCAGTTGGGGTACAGGGTAACAAAAATAATGACTGATCTACCCTTTCTAGGTTACTGTAGTTGCAAGTGGGGCTTGAGGCATCCCTTGGAGCTCCCACCTCAATGTAGTGTTCATTAAATGCGTCTGCTATGTCTACGGGGTTAGTCAAGATAGTATCATTATATTTCACATATTTTACAGATTCAAACACTTCATATAATCATTTTTATTTTTTATCACGTTCCATGTAGCTTTGCACTTGTTTTTTGATCTGTCTATATGAGAGCCGTATGTTCTTTTTTTTGATGCATCTATACATTTTTTAAGTAGCCTACTGTATTGCGAATAGATTGTCTTATTTGTATCAGAGTTATTTTTATAACAGTTGTATCTAAGTCTGTTTTTAGTAATACACGAAATTTTTAAACCTTTTGTGATCCACTTTGGACCCGAAAGGTTGGAGCTAATTTTAATTCTTTTGGTTGGAAAACAGAGCTCGTAAAAAGTAGTAAAAGTGTCGCTGAACAATGTATATGCGGTATTGGCATCATTCTCGTCGTAAATATCAGACCATGTTAAGTTCATTGTTATATTATGCAAGTTCGGGACTTCACGCGATAAAAACTTCCACTTACTTTCTGCCGACGTTCGATATGCTATCCAAAAATTTTTGGATGTTGTCGCTACCATAATCTTTTTCTATTGTATACCAATGTTGCAGTTTATTTATGGGTGTGGTAGAGGCAAAAGTCAGGAGTTGACAGGTGTTATGATCCGATAAGTTTAAATTTATGGTGCTTCCGTGTGCATTTTTTAAATTGCTGTAAATATGATCAAGGCATGTTTTATCTCTGGTCGGTGTGTTAATATATGAAATTAAATTATAGTTTTGGAGTATCTCATGTAATTGTGAGACTAATTTATTAGTTTGGAGAATGTCGAGATTTGCGTCCCCAGTTATAATAATTTTTTTCCCCTTGTGTTTAGCCGTTAATTTATGCAATAATAGATTAAATTTTTCTAGGTAGGTGTCGGCCTTTTTTTGTGGTATTCTATATATACATACTATTAATAAACTAAGACTCGGAATTTCTATACCACAGCATTCAAATGATTTTTCAACCGACATCTCTCTACATATTAAGATAGGTTTAAAATCTAGAGTTCTGTGTATCAATATACATACTCCTCCCCTCCTTATATCTGCCCGAGAAGAATGACACCCTAGTTTGAAATTTTTTAAGTATATATTCTGTTCTTCCCCCTCTTTTATGAAGCTTTCTGATATGCATATAATGCCAATATTGTGGTGTTGTGATAGGTTACCTAATACGATTTCTAGTTTGTTTAATTTATTCAACAAACCAGCGATATTTTGATGTATTAATGTTACAGTTTCTTTTTTTGTATTACAGAGATTAGGGTCGAAAAAATGGGATCTGGTCATCAAGGTTTTGCCTTGACACAATAGGAAAGTAGTAAGGAATAGTACCTTTTATGGGTTCCGTTGTAGTGCGTGGCTTTGTAGACATGGGCTCCGCGCCTGGGACAGGATATACTTGCTTTACCAAATATATATAAATTCCTCATATGATGGCGGATCTGACAGTTTAGAACCGCTGTGCCGACAGCTTTCCTGTACTACAAAACATGGAACGACAGCTGTCGCTCGGCCATTGTCAAAAAAATAATCGCTAGTTATCGCAATGTAACCCAGTACCTAATGGTCGCTTTGTTTACCTTTTTTCTCTCGGCTCGTTGGCTTTACTTTAGGTTAGCCAGATTTGGTGCCAGGGATGTAAAGTTGCCAATAAGGTTGTAAACAAAACACACTTTAACATCAAACTGTTTATTTCCGTAAATATGCTTTTAGTATTTACGTTTAAGCCTTATTTCCATAATATGCACAGAGAGAGCAAGACAGACGCGACAATGTCGAACAACCTTATATTAAGACCACCATAATAAGCTTTCACTAACAATAACATAACACACTATGATAAATTTCACTAAATTGCTAAATTCAAAATTTCGTGATATGTATTTTAAGTCATAAATATTACTGCTAAGTTATAATCTCTGCATTTCCACTTCTGAACTTAAGTAAAATATAAAATATCAATAAATTATTCTTGGATTATTCTTGGCATTAAGTAGAAATGCAGAGTTAGTTACTTAACAAATTAATGATATAAGTATAAAATCATTGATTGCAAATTTCGAATCAATAAATGCTTTACGTTTTTATCGCTACCGTCCTGGCTCAAGACTCTGCTCTGCACATATTAGTCATAACTTATCCTATAGATATTATAACTTACATTATATATTTTATATATCAAACGATGAACTTAACATCATTTAAATACGTTAATGATTATATACAGTAAACATCACTATTTGTCTTTTTCATTATATTTACACGTCCATTATTTACATAAGTATAACTTAATTCTCTATAGGTAATGAATGGGAACCCTTATCAACAGTATTTTCATTTACAGATCCATTATAATTTTATATTTATTAAGCGTATATTTTATGTACATCAAAGCCTTCTACGGATTATATTACAGAATGTTAATTATTAAACTATAACAGGTTTTCTTTCTTTCAATTTACATGAGCAACTTTTCTTTTTAAGACTACCATTGTTATTTATTTTTTTATTTGTATATTCTGTCAGTGATCTTGACGAATGTCTATGCTATAAGGTGTCGGCCTTATCATTTATTACTTGAGTGGAGCTAGATTTATCATTTGTGTTATTATTTTTGATATTATTACATTGTGGTTTTGATTCTTCTGTGGTTGGTTGTTGCAGTTTCTTCTCTGTGTCACTCTTGGGCTGGATTGTTTGTCCATTGATTAACTTGAAGTCAGCGGGATCTGTCTGGGTTTCTTTATCGGCACTTGGAGGTTCTAGAATGTAGATAAAGTACGAATTTTAAAAATGTAGGTAGTTGTACTTGTTCTCTTTCAAGTAGTCACAGTCTCCAGACTTCGATTACGGCCTGTCCCATGAAACAGATAGATATTTTTAATTGTAATATTGGGACATCAGTCACAGATACTTCAAACTTGACTGTATATCTGGAGGTGTGATCTACTTTTAACTGTAAGTTATGTTATGTACACTAACAGACAATTCTGTTGTATTTAAACTAACTAAAACACACTAAAAATCTCTAATATTTATTACGAGTATACACCCAGATTGCATAGTCTTTTCGTAGAGAAAGATTATTATAGTGTGTGGCCGATTCCGGTCAGCGCAGACAGATTTTGGCCGGACTGTATATGGCCGTGAGGCAAACGAATACTCAATTAGTCGGCCAGCCGACTAGTGCAAGCAATTTTCGACCTTATTGACATTACATAAAACAGAGTATTTTTTAGTATATTCGTGATCTGTGGCATCTATTTATGCGAAATGACATGTAATGAAGATAATGTTATTATGGTCGAAAATCGTTTTTCTGTTTTTGGTAGTCCTTGTAGTCCCACATAACATGCCCACCTAACGATTTTGCTATTGAAACTGTGTCTAAAATTTTTTTTTACGAAACGACTATACAATCTGGTTGTATAATACCATTTTAGAGATTTTTAGCGTATTTTAGTTACTTTTCACAACAAAGATTGGCATCAATATGAAAAGTCAGTTAGTTTAACAAACCGCTACGGGTCGGAAGTTGTGAAACAAATACGTCATCTAGAATATTTACGTAGAAAACGTGCGCGAGTGGAAACATCGTTGACATATCTTTTGAAGTGTCGCGATTGGGACATATTACCTACGTGTGTACGTATAAAACCGCGGAGTGACATCGCATTTTCGCGTAAAATTCTAAACAATGCTAGTGTACGCCTCCTAAAACAATTAATTCGTAACAGGTACAGTGAATTGGATTGTATACAGAGGGAGTTATATGTGTTACAGTTACAGTGTAGTGTTATTCTAACTAGAACGGATTACGATGTGTGTGATCGAGTTACGTTTCTGCAAGCTAGCCGTACCTCTGAACTTTGCACCGCAAACTTTGAGCGCAAGTTCACGAAAGAGTACAACCGGCGGTATGCAGAGAATAAATCATCACCTAGGGTACCGGACCAAACAAAGGATACCGTGATCAACTTATCGAGCGTGCAGTTGGATGAAACTACGGTAACCGTCTTGGCCAAAGGTATGAATTTCGCTCCAACGCCTAAGCGAATACCGTTCGAGACTATAATCAGCAGTGTTGAGGAATCGATCATCCGTAACAAGGTACCACCCGGCGATGCCGATACCCTCAGACAGGATGTCGCGGTGATATTACGACGATCGAAGCTCCCGGCGAGTAACATCACTATGGAAGAGCGTCAAGCACTAAAGGACATGAGGGACAACCCGGATATTTTAGTGCTTAAGGCCGATAAGGGTAATGCCACCGTAGTGATGAACACAAGTGATTATCAGGCGAAAATTCTCGAACTGTTGAGTGATGATAAGGTTTACAAACCGGTATCATACAACCCCACGGCCAGAGTGACGCGTAGAATACGAGCTCGTATACAAGACAACAAGGACCTCTTTACTGAAGATGAGTACAGCAGACTGTATTCACCGAAGTCACACCAGCCACCGAAGTTGTATGGTCTGCCAAAAATACATAAGCCCAACGTGCCACTGCGGCCAATTGTAAGTCAAATTGCATCTCCTACTTACGATCTCGCGAAGCACGTTGCGTCAGTATTGCAACCATTGGTAGGCAGAACACCGTCTTTTGTGAAGGACTCACGGCACTTTGTACAAATTATAAAAGATCTGAAGCTAGAACCAGATGACGTCATGGTGAGCTTTGACGTGGAATCTCTTTTCACCAACGTACCTATAAGAGAATGTTTAAGCGTCGTAAAAGACCTACTGAGTGACAATGAGCTGCCGTTTAACTATATTGATCTGCTTGAACACTGTCTAGACGGCAACTACTTCCTTTTCCAAGGTCAACATTACCTACAGATAGATGGTGTCGCAATGGGAAGTCCTGTAGCCCCTGTACTTGCCAACATCTGGATGGAACATTTTGAAGAAAAAGCGCTTAGTCTTGGCCCGAAGACCATCAGACTTTGGAAGCGATACGTGGATGACATCTTCAGCATAGTCAAAGGAAGTCAGCAGGAAGTAGATCAATATATACAACATCTAAACTCCATTCATCCCAAGATAAAGTTCACATATGAGATGGAGAAAGATAGGTCGTTGTCATTCTTAGACGTAAAAGTAGCCGTGAGATCAGATGGGTCCTTGTCACACTGTGTGTACCGGAAGCCTACACATACGGACAGATACCTACACGCCACGTCTCATCACCATCCCCGACACCTGCAATCCGTTAAGACATCACTCAGGAACAGAGCTTATGATCTCTGTGACCCTGAACATCTGGAGCGAGAGCTGGATCATGTTCAGGAGGTACTCAAAAGTAACGGATATGAGGTGAACGGACGACGGAAACAACAGGCGTTAAGGCCGAGACATCCAGAGGTGAGCAGACAGCCAGCCTATATGCCCTATGTCAAGGGAGTAACGGACAAAGTCGGCTCCGTGTTAAAAACATACTCCATACCGACAGTGTACACACCAGGCATAAAAGTAAATAACATAGTGGGCACACCGAAGGATGTCTTACCGTTACAGTGTCCGGGTGTCTATAAGATAGATTGCAGCTGCGGTAGTTCGTATATAGGACAAACGAAGCGGACTATTGCTGAACGAGTCAAGGAACACATCGCAGCTGTAAAGAATCGCCAGACAAGCAAATCCGCGATCGCAGAACACCTACTAGAAGCAGGTACTAATCACTGGATTGAGTTCCACCATACGCAAGTCCTCTCCACCGAACGTCACTTCTATTCAAGAACTGTACGTGAAGCGATTGAAATCAAGAAACATAAAAATTTCAATCGGGAAGATGGGTTTAAATTATCTGCAACATGGAATCCAGTGATAAAAAACATGCAGCCTCGCTTTTCTGTGAAGTCGGATAAAGACCGGACAGTTTGCTTACAGAATAGGGACACTGTGAGTGTGGTATGTGACGGTACATGGCGAAGACAAAATATCGAGAATGTGCGGGTAGATGAAGAACCTTCTACCTCACGGACTCGAAGACGGCGGGCGTGCACTACTGCGCCAGTCAGCCTGTGACCACGGCCGGTGTAACCTGGTCGAAACGTCAGGCAAATCAAAGGTATGTATGTACCTATACCATGATCGCGTTAATTCCCGTTAGTGTTATTGTATATCATGGAACGCGAGAGTTTAAAAGTTAGATCAATATGAAAAGGTTTTTAAAGTACCTAATTAAATCTATCCTGTTTTACTATAGTATATTTTCTTGAATTACTTAATAAACGGTTTAATAAAACAATAAAATATAAATTTATAAAATGGAAGACAGACAGTAGATCTCTCTGTGGCCTCTGTGGCGTGGCAGTAGTGCACGCGACTGCCACGCAGGAGGCGCGGGTTCGATTCCCGCTCAGTGCAAATATTTGTATGCATGAATATGGCTATTTGCATTGGTCTGGGTGTTTCTATGTATAATATGTATTCACAAAAAAAATATATACACTGACGGACTCATAAACTGCATCAAAGTAATAGACGACTTTGAAATAAATATTTTAACCAAGTATGCATACTTTCTATACAGATTTAAATTGAAACCTCTAGATTGGTTCGTGAACTTTAAAACAGCGTAGGGTCATATCTTTAAGTTTAAGTTTATGTACTGGAAAGGACCTTAAGACTTTTTTTGAAGAAAAAACAGAAATTTAAGAAAAATTGGTTTAATTAAAAAATTGGTTTTAACAATAGACACAAACTTTATGCAAGGGTTTATTTGTGTTTTAATAAGGTGTATTACCCCCACGTGCCCTTATTACGGATTCTAATCGGTTCCGCATAGATTTTATAAGGGTTTTTAAAAGATCTTGCGGAATATTGTCCCATTCTTCTGAAAGTGCTGTTCTTAGTGCTGCCACTGTCGTGGGCGAAGGGTTTCTCGCATATACAGCTCTTTTTAAATTGTCCCAAACATGCTCGATGGGATTAAGATCCGGGCTGCGTGCTGGCCAATTCATTGTACGTATCCCAACCTCTTCGCAATAATGTTGAACTTGTGCAGCTGCATGCGGCCGGGCATTATCCTGCATTAAAGTAAAATTTTCGCCTATGAATCCCATGTAAGGCACCACGTGATCTTCTAATATCTCTGTTATGTAGCGATGTGCTGTCAAACCCCCTCTATTACCGTTTTGACGGACCATGTCTATGAACACAAGTTCTGTTCGCCCGTTCATCGATATGCCACTCCAGACCATACATGAACCGCCTCCAAAAGGAACACGCTCCTCAATGCAACTTTGAGCATATCGCTCCCCACGTCGACGATAGACTCTTCTGCGACCATCTGCACCATATAAACATGTCCTACACTCGTCCGTGAACAATACAGAGGCCCACTGCTCTTCTGTCCAATTCAGGTGATGACGCGCAAATCTTAAGCGAGCTTGTCTGTGAGCTGTAGACAACTTTGGACCATTTGCTGGTCTAAAAGGGGTGATATCCGCTTCCTTTAACCTTCTTCTTATTGTTCGTGCACACACGTTTACTCCACGCACTTCATTAAGCTCGGTTTTGATGTTAACTGACGTGAGGAAACGATTTCGCAGGGAAGTTATAACAATAAATCGGTCATCACGACCTGTGGTTGCTCGAGTTCTGCCTGTACCACGTCTCCTCCTGTAAGAACCTGTCTCTACAAACCTTCTGTATATTCTAGAAACCGTAGACTGGTTTAAATTTAAATTTCTACCAATCGTTCGTTGATCCAAGCCCTCCCGCACCAATGCTACAATTTGTGCCGCTTGTTCGGACGAAGTATCCATATTATGGTTCAAAAACTCTCGATGTGTTAAAAAACTAACCCAACAATTATGCTGGTAACAATAATTCAATTGACAAAACAAAAAAAATCAATGAGAATCAATTTAAAACTTTGCTATAAATAACACGCAAATCTGATACTACAAGTAAATTTTCTTTTCCCGGCTATATTCATTTGTTTTACTGCAGTTCTATTTTTAAATTTAATTTTTTTTTAAGATTAAGAGCCAGTCTTCCATATTTATATAATTTAATCTAAAAAGTTTGCATACTTATTATAAAAAATCCTTTTAGAGTAAACCTGAACTTTGATGCAGTTTATGAGTCCGTCAGTGTAAGTATGTTTATCCGCATTCTAGATTCCATAACACAAGCTATAAAAGCTTACCATGGGTCTAGATAGCGTTGTGTAGAATGTTGTGGAATATTTATTATTATTATTATTCTCTTTATTTCATTATTAAACTTATTAATTACATTTTTAAATACATATATAAAAAATAAAACATATATTTAAACATTATTACATTACATTATTTTACATTATTATTATTATTATCTATAAAACATATTCAGAAAAAAATATAACTTACTTTTAACGTTGTTTGGTGGATGCGGCAACGGAAGTGCCGGCGGCGGTTTTCGGCTGTACCGGACCGGCATTATGCTCTGCCGGACGTTGCGCTCCGGCCGGATCAGGATTATATACAACTGAAAAGAAAAAGAATTTTTGTTGGAAATAAATACCTACTTACATGAAATCTATTTTTAAGAATCAAGATTAATGACATGGGACATAAATTGTATTGATAGCAAGTTTGAATGAAATTTTTATAGCATTTATTATGCTAACTTTCCTAATGTATTTCGAATTTAAAAGTTAGCATAATAAATGTTATAAACATTTAATTCAAATATTTGGGCGTAGTCATCAAAAATCAATGTTTAATTAGGGTCCCCCGACATGGCAACCGTTAAAGTTAAAAGGCAAACTTCATTTATTTTCAACTTTTTGGAAGTGTTTTTTGTGACGGGGGTTTTTTAAATTTTTAATTTAATTTTTATTTTATACTTTTTAAAGTGATCTACTAGTCAAGCTCTTTCCTTTGATACCCATATTGAGGGAGTTATGAAGAAATTCGTATTCCGAAATGTTGTGGCGGCGGCCATCTTGGACCGATTTTTTCCAAACATAGCTAAGAACACTCCCGACTAATATACCTTTCAAATAAAAAAAACTACATCCAAATCGGTTCATCCGTTTGGGTGCTACGATGCCACAGACAGACACACACACACACACATACACACACACAGACACGTCAAACTTATAACACCCCGTCGTTTTTGCGTCGGGGGTTAAAATTGGTTGAAAAATCTGTCATTGGTTCCAACAGTTCGTAAGAAAATTAGTAGATGGCTCCACCGTCGCCCTTAAGGACGGATATAAAGAGACGGGAAATTTGAAGTGATTCAGGTGTACATCAGTTGGAAGAGCATTCCCCCTATGAGGGAAAGGTCGTGAGTTCAAGTCCCACTTTAGCGCTTCTTTTTCTCGATGTAGGTATTTCGTATTTTGATAGCAACTCAGTATTCCCTTCTTCCTCGTCGTTCCACCAGTGGCACAAGAAGGAATTGTCATTCCTCGTCTTACCACTGAATACAGATACATGCAGGGATGGTAGATCTACTTAAGTTCTCTTTATTGCGTTAATGACAGTGATAATACCTACTCATAACATCTAGGTACCTATTAATCTACCCTGTTGAGGGTAGGTAAGTTACTATCTATAAATATAAAACGTAGCCCTAGTAAAAGAAGAAGACATACGCTGACATAGGTACTAGTCAAGTGACTAAACACAATGAAAAGAAAAAGTTTAACCCCTATTAGCTTCTGGGCATATTTTGAGCCACTTATCCAAGACCTCCTTGTAAAGGTTTTTATTTTGACGACGACGTTTAGGTCAAGTCTTTCATACATTGGACCGGTCATTTTGAATACAATATTTTACTATTCATGTTTCGTATTTGATTAAGGTGCTTCCACACCGCACCGTAAGCATTTGCCTGTAATGTGCTTTTGCAGATTGCGTGACAATACGGTCTCGCTAACTGAGGAGTATTGATGTTGGAAGCTGTATCAAAATAATCTAAACTAGATATTGCGCGCTATGATTGTACTTCCTCACTATGTTATGCTATATTTATATCAATACAGGTTGTGCATAGAGTGCTTGGTGCGAGATTTTTCTCACATTCAGCAGACAGCCTCTGTGCTGAGGCGGTAGTGAACGCGACTGCCACGCAAGAAGCGCGGGTTCGATCCTCGCTCAGTGCAAATATTTGTATGTATGAATATGGCTATTTGCATTATGTATATTATTTATGTATTTACAAAAAATAAGTATCTAAGTAGGTATGTTTGTCCGCATTCTAGATTTCATAACACAAGCCAGTTACCATGGAATTCTAGATAGCGTGGTGTAGAATGTTGTGGAATATTTATTTATTTATTTTTATTCACAGGTGACCAGTAAACGCTGATTTATATGACATTGGCAATCCTTATTTATCTTTATCTATTTTATGACATCGAATCGAAATCACTGCTCATCGGTGAATGTGAAAAAAAAGAAAAAAAACTCGCACTCGCTCACTGTAATGATTGGTTTGTCGTGGTCGCCAATTAATGTTTGTAACATTAACAACATTTTGTAAAATCAAAATATAGGCGGATGCTCACAGTGATTGAGCACCCTTATACGTTACCTAGGTATATTTATATACATTTATCCTAGTTGATATCAAAAGCGAGGATTGTATTGCGGTTTCAGCAAAGGTTCTTGGAAGCGGAGTAGAAAATGTCGGCAATTTTTCATATTTAAAAGAACAATTGATTTGAAGTGGGTTTAACCCATATGCTTATTTATTACGGAAATAAATACGAAAGGTAATGTTGGGTCAATTCTGAGTATTAGACCCTCGACCCTCCGATTTGCATGTGATTACTGTACCGTACGTGAATGTCTCTTCAATAACCAGCGAAGTGGAAAAAGTAGCTTGTGGCAGAAACATTTTGTTTTATTTATATGTTTCTGTTTCTTTGTCGATTGTTACCGTATCGACGTTAGTGTAATGTATGTAAATGCGAAAATTTACATACATTACACTAACAATAATATCTACTGGAAATGTTTTACATATAACGCAAGCAATTTAGCTTAGCTGGAGGGGTTAGAGGGAATATTAGTAACTTCGGTTCTAATATTCTTAAAAAAAAGACATACACACATACATACATAAAATCACGCCTTTTTCCTATAGGGGTAGGCAAAGATCACGGATCTCCATTTGCTAGTAGAGTGAATGAAGTAGAAATGCGTGCGTTGCGAAGTATGTTTGGATTGACCTTGAGATAAAGAGTGAGAAATAGCGTGATAAGAGAGCGATATGGAGCGATAGAAGATGTAGTGATGAGAATTGAGAGAGGATGTTAAGATGGCTCGGTCATGTTGAGAGAATGAATGAAAGAAGACTAACGTTACAGGTGTGTGAGGCGAGTGTGGATGGTAGGTACTGTCGTCGTCAGAAGGGGAAGACCTAGGCGCACATACCTGGACCAAATCGGGGAAGTTTTAGAAAAAGGGCAGGTCAGGAGTACCCTGGCGAGCATGCATGAAGAATAATAATGTGAGTGAATGAAGCGAGAGTAGTGTGTTTTACATAGATAGATATTAATTTACCTATGCACCTAAGTGAATATTATCAGAATTATTTATGCATTTTCAAGGCGTTTATCCTGAAACCATTGTCATTGTACAGTCAACGCCATAAGTTGATTAACACTAATATATTTTACAAATCATTTCTATATTGGAATGCATCTGTCTATAGTAAATGTAGTGTTAATTTTTCCCAAAAGACAAACTTAATTTACATATTCAATGTTTTTTTCACATTTTTATGTAAGGTTTAGGGGCCACAGTGTTCAATAAATTAGAATTTGTTAAGCTACTTTTGTAGTTGACTGTACATTATCGATTTATTTTAAAGATTTATAAAACTATTTTTCTGGCTTACTCATCTTCTTACTTAAGTAAACGGTAAGCAGTAGTTAAGTTAGTATAAATATGGTTTCAACAGTGTTTTAAATTAATGTAGGTATCTACTTACCTATTTAATTACGATTTTTCATCGCTTGTCCCTATTGCCATACAAACATCTATGGCAGTCGTTGGACTCCTCAAAAATTCGACTAGTCTGACTACAGAACTTTGATAACACCAAGCCATATTTATTTGTGGTGGTCAGATGGCAGTCACTTCACAGTTAGACTGGAAAGCCGATCTCAACTGAGTTGTAAAGAGGTTCATTCAGTTTGCTCTTTTTCAGGAGAATCTTTTTATACTTAGTTTAACTTTAACCTAACGCGCATGATATATTGGTTTCTTAAAGAGAAAAAGATATTGCTAGTAGGAGTTACCTTGGGTGAGAAGAGGCAAACGAGGGTGACGCTCGCGCTGAGCGAGATGGTGACGGCCATGCTGGTGACACGCAGCGGCACGTGGCTCGCCGTGCCGAAGTACAGCGGCACGAACGCGAGCCAGATCACACACGTCGTGTACATCGTGAAGCCTGGATAGCAACAAAAAACTTTTGATACTTTTTGTAGTGAATTACCCCTTCTTCTTCGTCCAAGTACCAATCCCAGCCGCATTCAAAGGCTTTATTGAGCCAGTATTTCGTTTTCCTACTGCTCCCTTCCACAATCACATTTATTTTAAAAGACTTCAACCACAAAAGGAAAGTCTGCAGCTGCAATCAGCTACTGTAGGCTTTTTTTTATACCACTTAGGTCAGGGTAAGCACACGGCCCACCTGATAGGAAGTGGTTACCGCGGCTTATGGACGTATGCAACACCAGGGGCGTTACGCTTGCGCTGCCTACCCTGAAGAAACCTTCTAATGCCCCTCTTGAAGAACCCCATATTGTGAAGAACCCCATATTGCGCTTGGGAAAACCGTGGCAGGGAGTTCATTCCACAGCTTGAGCGTACTCCACATATCTTGATACTCATACCTAAAGATTACATAATTTTCACTGAGAAGATACCTAGCCAATGGACGCTGAAGATTTGGAATAGAAAAAGTAGGAAAGGTACCTCATCCGTCTTTGAAACCAAAACATGGTGATAATGGTGATGATAAAAAACAAAATCACAATATAATAATATAGGCTGGTAAATTACCCAATTTCTGTCAAATGTTAATACCTAAATCCTTATTTAATTGAACGTGTTCCAGTATAATTGTAGCAAACTGATCAATTAAGATTTACCCAGCATGTTAAAAGCTTCAAACATTTGCATACGGCAACAGCAGAGGTAAATCCGTAATCAATGAGTTTGTCTCAACAATCTAATTATCCAGCTGTCGACGAGGCTCCAGCAGCCTGGGATTGAGGCCTGGTATCTATCAAATTGCATTGTCTCGATTACAATGGATCACCCACAATAGATACCTTATTCGACGTAATACGACAAACAACGGATGATTTGCTTCTGTAGAGATGGATGGTTACGATGTCGATGAAGTTTTAGCTTGACATAGTACTTGATTAATCATTTTACAATTTCACTAGCTGACCCGGTAAACTTCGTTTCGCCTTAGAAAGGGAAAAGGGCTGTTTTTAGGGATTTCCCGGAAATGAATCTATTTTTTCTCACCTTTTAAACCTTCCCTAGATCTCCACGAACATTTCAAGACCAAGATAAGATAAATCCGTTCGGCCGTTCTAGAGTTTTAGCGAGACTAACGAACAGCAATTGCTTTATATATATATATATATATATATAGATACTGTGAACATGATGATTCTTGATGATAGTCCTACCGGTCAGAAAGGTCTAGGTGGCTCTTTAATATCTTTCTAAGTATGTATACCTACACAAGATTTTCCGTCTGAAGACATACAGATTTGAGGATTCGTTCAGGTTATTTTAAGGCAATTGCCAGCTCAATGAAATAGCCAGAATGGCCCTAATTACCTTCCATATAGGGTAGATGATTAGGCTTCTATCACAAAATAATAAAAAGCCAGCATAAATGTAGCAGACAGGAACGTGATTTCTATAAGAAAATTAGATTGCACAAATAATAATGATATAAGCTAAGAAATCACGTCCTCTGCCATAACACAAAATATACAAGTCAACATGAAAATAGAACGTGACCACAAGCATCGCCCCCACTCCTCCAATGGTGGATAAATCAGTAGGTATATAAGCCTGTTATTTAGTTTGTAAGATATTGCTTTATTAAATCATCGAGTCATAATAAATATACTACGACCAGACTGTGGTAGCTCTCTTCACTCCCGCAATAGCATATTTGAAAGATTTCACCAGGTGATTCATATTTGTAAAGACGGAATGATATTCTCAACGCTTCTGTCAGTGTTTGCATAATCGCATTATGTAGGGGAGACCGGGTACAAAAGTAACATTTTGTACATTAACTATTTTGACTAGCTAGGTGTTAACAGTATGATATAACGGATATAAATATATGTGAATTAGGTTCATGTTCTTTACATTATCATCTTTATTTAACTTAATATTGAATGTTTTTTATGAAATTTAGAGACTTGAAAAAAAATCGTATCATGTTACTTTCGACCACGTTGGCAGGTCGGAAGTAACACAGCGTGGGTCGAAAGTAACAGGACAAAAGGGGTATCAAATTTATTGAATAAAAAACATATTAAATCCAAAAATATTTCTTAGGAACAGTTTAATAGTAAAAAGTTAACATTTGCATTACAAATGCACAACACTTACATACTTATTTAACGAATTGCTCATTTGCTCGACTATTGCCAAAACTTTCTAAACAAACAAGACAGAAACAATCCTCGTCGTCTGACTTATTTTCCTTCCCTTCATCTGTCTTCTTTTTTTCCCATTTCCCTTTCCCTTCCTTTCCTTTTCTTCTTATCCTCTTCATTATGAGGTGGTAAAACTTTCTTCTTGGCTTTATTTCTTAGTTGGTATTCTTCTTCGATTGCATTCTTTGCAGGCGTGTCCGTCAAAATTTCCGACTTACGTTTCTTACGTCCTTTAATTAATAATGACCCTGCTTGTGGCAAAGGTCTGATATCTTTATTTTTAATTTGCTCTTCCGTTACCCATATGGGGACAAAAGTAACATGTTACTTGTGTACCCATATAGCTATGTTACTTTTGTCCCCTACCTCATTTTCGTTACAATATGAAATATATCCTTAAAACCAAACATGATAGACGAAATCGGATTAAAACACTCAACGATCAATTTTATCAAGAAACTATATGCAAATATTCACGTTGATATCATATTTATAACTATACGTAAACATAAAATAAGTAAATGTCAAAAAACTTACTTTTGAGTAGTAAATTCACATAACGTCCTCTCACACAACCAAACAGCGCGTGGCGCGCACGGCAACTGTTTACAGGGGAGAGGGGTCTACCCGAGTATCACCTGACGGCAGCGATGCGATATTTTGGTGATTGGATATAACTACAGGGCGTTTGTTACTTTCGACCCGCCGTTACTTTTGTACCCGGTCTCCCCTAGAAATGAAATTTGTGCATACAATGGCGAGACATCAATTTGATACTAACTAAATACTCTAATTTAGAAATTGAGAAGGACCCTCCTTAACTCATTGGGTACCTTACCCACGTCGAGAGAACGGTAAATGTTCAGTATTTTGAATACCATTCACTAAGTGACTAAGATACTATTCTATATTTTTAATATCGTGTATCGTACACTCTCGTCTCTAGAGACCGCCATACACATTACCAAAGCGCCGCTTGTAAGGAAGAGCGCTATTTGTCGGATGCTATCCTCATTGTAATGGGACGCTCAGTCTCAGGCCCTGATTGGACTCGTTACATACGTCATTGTTTCGTAAATAACCACTCTGTTTCACTGAAATATAGATGCCGGCTTCTAAGGGGGATATCCGTCTTTTGGAACATTTGTCTTTGTTTTTATATTGCACTAGATAATACCCGGCAATTTGTCTTTTTTTTGGTAGGAATCTTTACAGGCAATATTATTGTTATACACAAAAAAAAACACAATTATATTACAACTAGCTTTTGCCCACGGCTCCGCCCGCGTAGATGTCGGTTATCACGACCAAATATAGTCTGTCCCTTCTCATGGTCCAATCTACCTCTATAACAAATTTCATCAAAATCGGTTCAGTGGTTCAGGCGTGAAAGCGTAACATACAGACAGACAGACAGACAGACAGAGTTACTTTCGCATTTATAATATTAGTATGGATATGGATTGGTTGAATCTAGCGTGATAGAGGAAAAATATGCAAAGAATAAATTTTTATTTTATGTCTAGATTTTTTTTTTGTGTCCGTGTTTTCATGCCAAAGGTCGTCGTTATATGATCGGTCCGGTTTCTCTCTGTTTCGGTTTCAGGAATCTTGATAATTCAGGTAAGCGAGTGATTAGCCCACTCTACCCTAGCCCATTGGTGGGAGTGCCACCTCGAAGCCAACGGGCTGGCTCGGTTTTATTCGGGTCCCCTCCCTAGTGAGATGATTCTGTTTTGAGGCGCAGAATACTCGCCTTTCGCCTTGCATCCTTGGCTCATCTGCATCTCAAGGTAGCAGGGGACGTGGATGACGCGGACTGGTTAGGGCTCTACTTTACCGGTGCTCCACCACTAGCACAGCAGATGGTTTCTTGGCATTTTATGAGTCATGCTGGTCTCACTATCAGCGATGCCCACCAAGACCATACCCTAACGTCCCCTCCAAAACCTGCGAAATTTTGTAAACCAATTCTTTTCAACACTACCTGTCTTTGTCTCAATTATTTGTCGGCTTTTGAGAGGCATCAGAAAATATCACATTAGATACCTTAACCTGCCTATAGTATCCGGATTCTCATGTTTTGAAAAAGTTATCCACATATAAATAATTTAGTGTAAACATATTCGCTTTTCGAAGGGCGTTCAGCCGAAACTCGTCGAAAAGGTATTCCAATATTGTTTTCCATCTTAGCTCCTTTTACGTAAAAACGAGAATCATTTAATAAAACGTAGGTAGGTATATAAATATTCACCATAAATCGACTCTTCGCGATTGGAATTCCTGGAACTCCAGAATACGTTAATTGCATTCTTGAACATTGTTAATTGCGGTTGCATCCAACACTTACGCTTTGGAGTCCGGTTTCCCTCTCCTACACTATTTCCTCCTAATATTATTTATCAGACACGTCAATATGACTTTACCACGCTTCAAGGTAAGCTGAAGGCGAAATCTTAAGAGGGTCACCATTACGGACATCAACAATATTACAATTGGGGCCCTCAGCTTGACGGTCTCATGACATACTTTATCCCGCCCCGTTTAACCCGGGACTGTAGAATGAAGGAAACACGTGTGCTGTAATGTCAATTTTTAAGAAGTCTGTAGGGCTCCAAACACTCAGTATAAATAAGGTGTAAACAACAAAGGTATACAATTTAAATACGTCGGCTTAATACAAAAGCTAAGAAGAAAGAAATACAAATTTCGCTAGCTCCATTTTTGATCTTATATCGTAGGGGAGCGAAGCTATAATTGCCTTCAACCGTCACTTCGGAATTAAAGGACTAAACAATTGAGAATTTTGTAAAAGGAAAGATAAACAAAGAATAACGTTTTTACTGTAAAAGCTGTTTTTACACTCCCTAATTCTTCAGCAAAAATGATTTCGCCTTTGATGGGCTTTGACTCGTGTTTACCTCGAGCTACATAAATTAAAATACATTTTATTTGCTGAAATTCGGTTATACAGGAGAACTATATTATAATACTAGCTTTTGCCCGCGGCTCCGCCCGCTGTCGATTATCTCCAACTATGATCCGTCTCAAGGTCTAATCTACCCTTATACCAAATTTCATCAAAATTGGTTCAGTGGTTTAGGCGTGAAAGCGTAACATACAGATAGACAGACAGAGTTACTTTCGCATTTATAATATTAGTATGGATCTAGCGCTATACTGGTGCTATTTATAATATTTGGTAAAGTGAAGATGATCTTACTTAGTCATTTTCCGTACATGAGACCATTCGTTTAAAACCTCATACTGACGATTCATTCTGTAAAGAGAGCAACAAAGAACAGCTGACTAAATAAATGGCACTCACCTATATGCTTGCTCTCGTTAAACGCTTCAGGAATCTTCCTGGTGAGTACGGCGTACACAGTGCACACCACGATAAGCACGATGGGGTAGAAGAAGGCAATCATGTAGGATGCGTCGACGTACGAGTCGCACACCAACATGTTGTCTTCTCTGGTGGGGTAGTGGAACATGGCGCGGGCTGGAGCCACGATCATCCACACCACCACTATTAGCACCTGGGGGAGAAACAGCGTTTAGAATTTTATTGATTCTATTATTTCCATCATCAGCATCCTTCTAGCAAATTTTCGGCGTCCAGTTTAAATTCCGAAGCCTGGTTTCTGTATTTTTACGAAACGACTGTTATTAAACTTTTCTCTCGGTATTTGGCATGCCTCGTCCGTTTTTGGTTTATTAGACGCACACGCACTGAATAGCAGGTGTGGATTACTTGGTTCCCTGGTAAACGGCCGTCGTAGCTGGGATACAGTGTGATTTCAGTAGGTTCGGTCTTGACACCTCACCACCAGCCCCGGTGAGAGAGGGTTTCCACCGGGGTTGGTGGTGAAAACAGCCTTAGTGGGGTCACCAGGGCTGTTTTTTTTTAGAGATTAAAAAAATATATTTAGACCCGGAAAGATTGGCAGAGCCCTCTCTCTGCACCTAGAATAGGATCTGAGAAGAGAAGCTAAAAATAAGGAATCACCTGTATAGAAATAAGAGCAGCGCAGACCGCCAGTTGCGAACTCGGCGAAATCAGGATGGGTCTTTTCGCCGAGTGCTTACTGGCATTGAAGATTCGCGAGATCCTATTGGTCTTTGTGAGAAGAGCCGCATATACAACTGTGAAGCAGAAACCCGTGCCAAACCTGGTGGAAAAGATTAAAAGATTAGCATTGAAACATTATTTTGTAACTATTTCTGATTTATGATTTCGCTAGCAGAAAATTTAACTTTTTTCCTAATAGACCACTAATGTATTATTATTAATTTATGCGTAAAATTTATCCGTGAACTAAGTAATATACAAAAATTGGATTAGATTGGTCTCCAAAATGAAGGCCTCGGATGCATTAAATTATGGATATAGCGCTGTGACGATAAAATGACAATAAAAGATGGCAATAATACGCCTATTTTATCATTAAGGCAGTACAGGCATTCTGTAAGATTGGTTTTGTGAATGATTTCGCGCTCGATTTAATATTTCTGATGAAAGTCGCGAGCGCTGAGAGGCTAATGAATCGAGAAATTGTGTGTAAACTATCTACTGTATGTATAATATCGAGGAATTAGTCTCATGACACTAGGAAGTAGGTATATGAAAGTGTACGTTCTATAGATCCTTATGAAAATCACGTATATTGGTCGAAAGATTGCATAGCACTGCACAAGCTTCAATTTTTCACACTAACGATAAATAGTATCGACAAAAATTTAATATATCATTATCATTCACGCTCCAACTATTTATAATATTAAATTGGATTAATTGTAACTACAACAGTATAATTTTCTGTTGTCCGTTCGTTCATGCGTTCAGCGTAGTATGCATTGTGGTTGAATGATTTAACCGATATGGATAGATTTTATCAATAATATTATTCTATATTAATTATATATATTGGATAATTGCAGAGACTGTTATTTTTGCCAAAAGCAGTCTAAACGACAGATAGAACTCTAGAAAAGTGAACCTTGTTACATCTCTTCGTTTCTTTACTTTTATAGGGTCTTCTGTAGTAATGGGCAATGCAGGTTCCTCTTGGTGTTAACCATTGATAGCACTTGCAGTTTACCATGAGTTGAATCATTGTGCATTTACCCCAACTAAATTATCTTATACGTCTTTTGCTTTTTCATTCGTTCTTTTTTTGAAATGTTAATATTTTTTTCACGAATTACACGTTGTTGCAATGATATTTTATACAAGATATGTTACGTTCATAGTAACTGACTCGTCAAATCTGATCCAGCAATGTGTCAGTGCACAATATTTGACAATTAGCCTTAAAGTAGTATGAAAGATGGGATAAGCACGTGAGTAAAAAAGATAGCTATAATTCGGAATGATTCGGACTGCAATCGTTCTAGTATGGCTTTTTAGCATAGATTATGATTTTGTTGAACAGAAGGGGTATTTCTTTGGTAGGTAAGAAATGAAATTCGATGAAAAAATAATACGTCATTATTTACTTCGGAAAATGATAACAATTAAAAAAGATAATAAAGAAACTTCTCGAAAATAAAACCATAGTGACGCAATGACGTTATAATAAAAAATTAAACGCCTTCAAATGAATTTAATTTATTTCTTTTCTGCCTCTTAGAAAGTTTTTTATATCGGGATTATTTTTATGAGCAGAATGAAGCCGAACAGTGGTATATTTGTCAAGTATTTATATTCTTCCTCAGCAATGTTCGACCTTATTTCGAAGTATATCTCTCAGTGGCTTCAAAGTGATTGCTACAAAGTCTGCTGCTTTTTGAAGGTGTCCAGTCAAACTCATTTCGTTGTTCCCTAACAATTGCAATCCACTCTTGAAGTCGAACTTCATTAGTCGGAAACCTTGAAAAAAAGGTTGGTTATTATAATTATTTAAAGGATAAAAAATAAATAAAACAAAAATGTTGTCACTGAATTTAAAATACAAATAAAACTGAACAACATGTCAATTATTACTTTAGTACCTAGGCAGTAAAGTGAAAATTACCCTATGTCGCATCTGTACCGATAATCTATGCAAGCAGTGTTGTTGTGTCCTTGTCGTACTTATATCAAAAAGTGTTTCTGTCTTTTTTCTCTGCCGCCATTATTTTAAAAATATTATTAAACCAATTTTAATTAAATACACTGATAAATCGGTAATATTGTATGTACTTACATGTGATAGGAGATCCCTCGTGTTTTATTAATTTAATATCGTAATTTGTACACTTTTTAAGAAACACGATGGCATTTTTGTTGCAATTTTATTATGCGCTTACATACGTGACAACTCGGCGTTTACCAGACATATACTAAATGCGATACGTCCCAATTGGGACGTTTTCGCGTCTTCACCAGGCGCACTTTAATAACATATCTGCCTCTTTTTTATATGTAATATCATTGCGTTGTTGGTAAAAATTTGACCCAATACAACAATGCAATTTGCAGTAACGACAAACACTTCGAGTTCATCTTTCGAATTCCGTCCATGAACTCGTAAGACCGTTAGGTAAACTGCTCGTGACATACCGTTCAGTGCGCAGTGTGCTTGTGCCATGCCATTGTTGGAACGAATTTCAGTAGATTAGTGAACGAACTTCATAATTCGGAATAGACTCGGTGGCACTCCTCGTCTAGTATTAGAACGTCTGGGAACGTCCAACTTGTGAGATTACATTGTTTGTGAGTTGTGAAGTTCACCACCAATTTGGAAGTGGGAGAAAATTAAATTAAATGGTTTTGAATAGATTTAGCAAGAAACTGATTTATTAAGTGATGTTGTTGATGGAGTTGGAGTTTTAACTTAATTTAGTTAAAGTTTGAGGATATAAATGAAATATACAGTACCCGGTTTTATGTTTGTAACGGCCGGGATAAAGAGTAAGAGTCATGCTAAAGCGTGAATTATAAGGTACTAGCTTTTGCCCGCGGGTCCGCCCGCGTGGATGTCGGTTATCGCGACCAAACATAGCCTATGTCCTTTGTCAAGGCTTAAACTATCCCTATACCAAATTTCATCAAAATCGGTTCAGTGGTTTAGGCGTGAAAGCGTAACATACAGACAGCCAGACAGAAAGACAGACAGACAGAGTTACTTTCGCATTTATAATATTAGTATGGATAAGGCATAAACAAAGCAAAATCACACGTATAGACACGATCACATAGCAACCAATCGTAATCAACAAATCAACAAATCAGCAAATCAACGCAATCGCAGAACAAAATAACGTTGATAAGTACTATTTTGCTTTGATGCATAATTCACACCTAAGATCAATTCGTTCCGGTTTTATAGCAAAGCGGCATGTCTCCAGCTTTGTATCTTTTTAAACCATTGGTCTTAATATTTGTGTGATTTTGCAGCCACTAAAATCTCCGGGGCTGAAGTCAATCTAACCCAAGCCTGCACCCCCTTGTTTTGAATGTTTCCATTCATTTTCATCCCATTGGAATCGGTACGGTGGGTGGTTATTCCGGACTCGAACCGACTAAAATGCACGCCGTCTTTAGGTCTTCGGCTGTCGGAGGAGAGATAGTCGACATATCCCTCGCACCCTCTGCTTATTAACGGTCACAGCCGTATTATATATGCTACGGCAGCAAACGTCATAAGGGCATGACGGTCTGTGTCATGTCGTCAATTTCCAGTTGACAATGTAATTAATTTTGATGTTGCACTGCTAGGCGTCCCGGGACGCCTATATTCTTTATGTATGTTCGGTGATAACTTTTTATCACGTTATCCGATTTCAATATAAAATTTTATGTGCATCGGCATTATTCAGGAAGGTTAAAATCGATTTTCTTTTATTAACACGTTTTTATTAGCTTTCACTTGTAACTATGTGTGTAAGAAAATCTTGGAATCTAAATTTGACCCACTTCCCGGTCTTCGCTTAGAATTAAATTTTGCACACGCTCTGAGTTCTGATGACAATACATGACTAGCTAAGAAAAGTCATTACAAATCCAATATGGCGGCCTCCCCAAGATGGCGGACTGGCTGTTTGAAATCCACCCCCATGATATTGGTATCAAATGAAAGGATTTGCTGTCAGGAATACGAAAAAAATAGTCACGTGATTAAATCCAATATGGCGGACAGGCTATTTTTTGTAATTTTTTGTGCGTGCAAAAAGCGTGTTTTATAGTTTTTTAAATTATTTTTTCCAAAGATTTATGCATTATTCCAAAGATTTATATTTTTCCAAGGGTTTATGTTAAGTATACCTAATTTCTATTGGTAGATCGTTAATCTACTCCGACAGAAGTTGTGGATTCAATTTAATCTCATTCAAATATTTATCTATTGATGATTATTGCGGATATAGTAAGACAACAGTTAGGTTGTATCTGTTTTACTAAATAATAGTTATATTCTACGGGATTAAACTATTTGCGGAATGAGAGCAGCTCTTGTTGTCACGTCCGATGGATCATGCTAAATTGCATTATTGTTGTTATGAGCGAGGACGTGATTTCATAAATCATAACATTGGCTATTGATACATTCTAGTTTCCTTTAGAAATTATGTCCTGATTTATCCATGGCTTGGCCATATTTTCGATTTGTGTCACGTGTTTGTTTGTTGTCATGCTTGTGTCATCAATTTTATGTTTTTTTTTTTCGTGCGGAAATCCCCTCGGATACCCCCCCTGCCAGAGCCGGAAGGGGAGGTTATGTCGGACTCGAACCGAATAAAACCGCACGCCGACTGTAGGTCTTGGTGCTAGGCCGGAGGTGAGGTTGTCATAGACATATCCCTCGCACCCCGGCTGACCCAGGGCCATCCCTTACGGTCTGGCCCTCCTCAGGAGGGGGGACAACGGTGTCCCCAACTCGCCCCCGTAATGGGGAGGCGCGCTATTTAGCGCGCCGCCCCCGTGGCCTGGTTCTGCTGGGGTGACAGGCGGCTCCACCCGTCGCCCCCAGGCCCGCGCTCATGGGGGACGGAGGTCAGTCAGTGCCCTCCGACGCCCGAGTAGCCTGCGCGCGGGCGGCGCGATCCGCGAGTCTTTCTCGCTCGCGCCGCCTCTCCCGCTCCGCCGTCTCCTTCACGACCATTACCTGCTCGCTGAAGGAGACGCCGGCCGCCCACGCTCACATTGCTGTGAGCAGGGTGGCGAGGGTGAGAACTCTCACTCCCAGGGCCGCCACTAGCTCCCGCCTCGGTCCGGCCCATGCCGGACACTCGGTGAGCGTGTGCAGCCCCGTGTCCTCGCTCGCGTCGCAGTGATGGCACTCGGGCGTTGGCTCCTTTTCGATCCGACACAGATATCTTCCGAAGCACCCGTGCCCGCATCAATTTTATGTTCATGTCATTCTGGTCATACTACTACTACTACTGTCAGTGGGGACGCCATTTGTTCGGACGGGTGATCCGCCCTTCTATATGGGCCATTTCACCCAATTCCACTATAACAATTTACTGCCATAGAGGTAAAGTGAGTTAAACACATAAAATTACCTTCCAACTGTCATTTTAATGCATCAAAGAAGTTTAATTTAGGTATAAATGTCCAAGGAAATACGTTTACACCTTCACATGTTAAGGTGTTTACTTATTTCTTTAGCGGACGCAATATTGGTAAAAACTCAGTAGTATAAAACACAAACACCGAAACTAAATCTCTTACATACTAGAAACACCGAGATATGTTCCGCTTCGAAACACCAAAGCTCTTCGAAAATCAATTACAAATTTTCGAAGTAGTCTCTCACTTCCTGAAAGGCTGTGTCAAACACAGTATGTATTCTAACAGGAATATGGACCGTGTTCCCTTTGATATAAGAGCGGTTAAGGCGTGAACGTGGCATGGAGTGCCGGCGTGGAGAGCGCGTCAAAGATAAACATGGCAAGCACCTGCATTTAGTTCGTAGGGATGTGAGAGTTGCAGATGTAATCGATGTGTGAAAACGGAATTGGAGATAGCAAAATTTGCTGCAAGACTTCAAATATTACCTTCTTTTCGTCGGTTTTTGGATGTCTCTGTTTGGAGTTGAAAGTATCACAGACTTTCCTTTTTAAGCTATCGCGGCGTATCCTCATAGTTTATAATAAGTTCGAGACTGCACCCGATATATTTTGGAAAACTTAGTTTTGCCGACGTTTCTGGTGCGTAACAGCACCTGTGGTCACGACTTGACTCAAGTCGGCAAAAGTAAGTTTTCCGAAATATATCAGGTGAAGTGTTGAACTATTATAAACTATGAGTTAGACTTTCATCATCATCATCATTGTTAGTTAGTCCTGATCGCAGACGATGCCCTCACAATAGAGTTGTGGTCCACTTTTCCCAATCGAATTGCGCCACAATGAGTCAGAATTGTTTTATTATAATACGTTATATATAATCCGAGACTCTGGTAAAATGAAGATGTTTTTTCTTTCCTAAGTCATAGTAGTGTCATTACTCAGTACAAGCCTAATATGAAGTGTTATATGCCAGGATGAGAGAGATGTCTGTCTGCTTAATTTGGCAAATTCCTGAAACAGCTGGGCTTCGTCCACGTGGGTTAATTTATTTTTTAAGGTAAAAATCCTAAATGATCGCCTGTGATATCAGCTATCTGTTAATGAAAGTCCCGTTAACGCCGTCAACATCGACCCAGCTGTTATATGGATTAGTTAAGTCAAGCATCAATCATCAGACATCTCCATCAATCTGGCATATAGCAGGTCATATTAGGCTTTGAGGAGAATTGAGTAATCTCTGACTTAAGAGTATACAAAAAAAACTTCATATTACCAAAGTCGGTAGTGTCTCGGATTTAGAATTACTATCGATGTATAATGTTCCCAGCTCTACAAATGTCATGTTTGTTGTCAACGACAAAATCGCTCGTTACTTGGCTCGATTGTGGTAATACTCAACTCGATTTCATAGCTCACGTACAACCTTACGTCAGCTGGTAGTCAACTGTAAGTGATTTCTTGGTCAGGCTACGAATTTTTAGACGAAAACTTTGCTGAAATAGAGGCCGCCTTTAAAGGAATATTCAACAAACTTGCCCACTTTAGTAGTAAAAGGAAATATGGATTCGAACGGATCAGCGTAATAAGATTACCAATATCTTCAAGAGCTTCAGTTATTTATAACCAAGTTCGACCTTTAATTTTCAGAAGCCGGATCTGAAAGCTTTTGACTAATATTTATTTTGAAGGCAAAGGGAAAGCATAACGAAATTAAGGTTCATATTTGGTTCTACCGGACTGGAGAAGTACTCTCAATCAATCGTCATTCCCTTGCGATAATCTCGGGCACTTCCAATCTAAGGCACTCACCTTGGAGTCCGTGGCCCGCTTTTACAGTTCTAAAGGTCTTTGGCATACATGTAGTGAGAGTGTGAGACTATTGACACTTACCTCTTTTATATATTTATTTGAAGTCTCCCACCTCTCCAAAAGGAGGAATGACATACTTTTTGTTTTTTACTTTTTACAATCTTTACTACAGGTTTTTGGTTTATTGCAAAGTCGTAATATACACGGGTACTTCCACTTTGCCCCACCAAGCGTCCCCACTGGTGGAGCAAAGTGGAATGTGAAATAAATGTGTCCAGTTTTCCCCACTGGTGGGGAAATTTACACCCATTTAAAATTCCTGGATTTCAAAAGTATTATCAAGCCATGTTGCTTTCCAGTGGAGTAGAATGACGAGACTCTTCCCAAGAGTGCCGTAGAAAGTGATCATGATAAATTGTCCGTTTGACGGCAATAGGTCGCCCTTTATATGTGGGACCGAATATCATATTTGGCAAAATTAAAATGCGGGGGTATATACACCTCTTCCTATGTCGACGGAGTTTACAGGCATGATAATATTATGTATGTATCAGATACCATTAACTATACTTACCTAATATTATACTTTCAGTGGTGGTATGTTACATTGAACACTTCGCGACTTAAGTTCCATTAAGGCCTTTTCTTGGCCACTAGTAAAATACCCAAAAAAATCTTCCCTAAGATTTTTGTGACAACGTCTGAGCAATAATCGTTTATCCATTGTGGCAATACGTTCTTCATCGACCTGTTCAATCAAGCTAAAATATAACTTAGTGCGCTTTATATATGATTGATATTTGAGTTTTGTATAGAATAGGTAACAGAATTCCATGGAACATCCGCAGGCTTTTGTACAAATTCGCTTTGCCTCCCTTTGTTCACTATATTCTGTGCCACTATATGAAAGTTATTAAGGAACAGTACTAGGAAATCCTGTGAATCGGAATTTGATAAGTTAATACAAACGTGAAGCAATAGGGATAAAAATCAACGTCTAACCAGACAAAGTGTTTACATACAAGAAGAAAGATTCTAAGACAACATAAGACAGCAGGCATAAGACAGAAGATAATCAAAAGGTGGATGTTTATTGACTTGCGATCAATCCGAGGTATCCATACTAATATTATAAATGTGAAAGTAACTCTGTCTGTCAGTCGGTCTGTCTGTCTGTATGTTACGCTTTCACGCCTAAACCACTGAACCGATTTTGATGAAATTTGGTACAGGGGTAGATTAGACCATGAGAAAGGACATCCACACGGGCGGCTATTAAACGCTGCACAGTTTACATAGTGATTATTATAAAGGACATGACAATAATGATTCCACCTCGCCTGACACTAAACTGAAAACAAATATCATAAAATGGGTCAAAATTAAAGACACCAACAATGTTGCAATGGTGGCTCTCAGTTTATTCACGTCCCGAGCAGCAAATTCTCCTATAAAACTATCTAGGGGTCACAGTGTAAGCCATTTAATCTTGTACGAACTATCGGAAGCAATGAATGATATTGCTACCATTTTTAAACATTTTTATCATTTTTAAGTATCGGTAGCTTAGTGGCTAAGGAGTCAGCCGTACGATCGAAAGGTCCCGGGTTTGAATTCTGGCTATTATACTACTGACGTGAAGACACTCTTAACACAAGCAATTCTGAGCAGTTAGAGCTAATATTAGTAATTTCGGTCGCTAATATTCTTTAAAAATACCTTTTTGACAATTCCGCCCAAACAATTTAATAAAATTTTCAAATAACCATCCAATTACCTCATAAATTTCTCCCATTCATTCCATTGTTATAACGCTAACATGAAAATTCACAAAAAAATTACTGCAACTCATTTTTCAGATAGAAGTGGTGTGAAGCTGAAATCAGACTAAATAACGATTCCGGTACCTGATAGCTTTTGAAAAATGTATGAAGTGCAAATGAAGCGAATACGAGCCAGGCCAGCGACGACGGGTGTAAAATATGATAACCGCCGAGTTTAGTTGGCTTTCGACTTCACGGATCCGGAACTTGCAGTTTCAAAGTTGGAATTATAGTTTGGATTGTATTAATTCCAGTGCTTTTCAAGGTTGTGTAAATTTATGTGAAGGAAGATGGAAACACTGCTGTTTGGAGAGAATGTAACTTTGTTTGGAGGGAAAATTTAGTTATTCGATGAAACAATTGAATATTATAGTATTGTATTTTATTATTGTGGTTCCCCGCAGAGTAGAATTTGGTCCACACCATCTATTCCCTTGCGGTGTCATACAAGGCGACTAAGGGATAGGGCTGTTTAACATCAGACATATATATAGCCTAGTTTTAATTCTTTGGTTTCTTGACTACAATTTGAAAGTCTGTCGTTATTCTCACTTTAAAATTATGTACTATCACCTCTGCCTAAGCCTTTGGGGATAGAGGCGTGTAAATTATCTGTATGTAGGTATGTAGAACTGTTTTGAATATTACACATATTGAATAAGGAACGTGACACGTGACAGTTATATTTTTGAACTGACCGGTTCCGCCTCGCGGCATTCTTAATGGTTTACAATGATTTGCACAAAACCTTTGTAAACCTTTGAGAATGCCATGGACAAGTGCCTTATTCAAGTAAACAGATGTATATTAATTTAGGTAGGAAGAAGTGAATAGAACTCGAGCTTGAACTTCATGAGCACGTGTTGAGCATTCGACATTCTCTTGTACAACCATTTCGAGACGATGCAATTTCTTATAGTTTGAATACTTCGAATAGTTTGCATATAATAGCTTTCAATATTCATTAAATATATAACCAAGTCTCCAGAATTGTCAAAAGTAATCAAGTAAATTAATTTCTCGACGTAATTATATGAGAACCTATTCCTACTGTAGAGCAAAATTAATAATATAATATTGTGGTCAGAATATAAAGCCATTGAAACTCACTTTATTACCTGAGTAGTGAGGCTTCACAACATGCGAACTTTGTAAGTACTGATTTATATATTTTGGTAAAATGGAGACGATTGAGAAGTTCTGTCGACGATAAAATAAATTTACATTAAAGTCAATTATTTAAATATATTATTTACAGCCTCCGTGGCGTGGTGGTAGTGAACGCGACTGCTACGTAGGAGGCGCGGGTGGTTCGATTCCCGCCCAGTGCAAATATTTGTATGCATAAATATGGCTATTTGCATTGGTCTGGGTGTTTCTATGTATAGTATGTATGTATTTACAAAAAAAAGTATCTAAGTTTGTTTATCCGCATTCTAGATTCTATAACACAAACTAGTTAAGCTATGCTTACCATGGGTCTAGATAGCGTTGTGGGCAATGTTGTGGAATATTTATTTATTTATTGATTTATTGACCACATTTATTTTACGTAATCTGGTAAATTTTGGTCACTGAATGTTAATTTACTGTGTTGCGCGTTTCATGCTTGCTTTTGTTTTGTTTTATTTTGTTTAGATCTTTAAGTTCAAACACAATGTAAAAAATGTTTATGAATAAATGAATAAAATAAAAATTTAATTTTATTTATTTTGAAGTGACAAATGCAGTCAGAAACAAATTAATAGCGTGTCTCATGTGTCTGTCTTTTCAGGCGTAGGCTGTACAGTACAGTAACATAACTTAGGTATGTCATGGAACCCATGAGCTTTATTTATTTAGCTGAAAATGTATCAATCAAATGATGCTTAAAAATGGTCACTGCGAACTGGGCTAATTAACTTAACCTACAAGTACTACTAGGTACTACTGCCAGTGGGGACGCCGTTTGACCGGACGGGTGATCAGCCCTTCTATGTGGGCCATTTCACACAATTCCCCTGTAACGACTGCCATACATGTTTGAATGGCAACCGAGACCGACAGCTTAACGTGCTCTCCGAGGCACGACCAGACCGCAAATACTCATAATATACACACAAATATTTGCACTGAGCGGGGATCGATCACTACAGCCACGCCGCGCATGCTGCCCTAACCTAATGCAACCACAAGTGCAACAGGACATACATTATTAGTGATTGCAAAATAGTACAATCACTTCTATCATATAACGTGGTACACTCTTGACGTCATAATAGTAAAATAGCTTTTTTTTTCTGCAAACTATTTATCATGTCTTTGGAATCTTTTTCTCTGAACATACGATGTCGTTTCCACTCTTTTGACTTTTCGTCGATATCAGATCATCATTCCCGCTGGTTTAGTATCTCCAAAGTATTTTCGCTTGTGACAACTCTCGTGCCTACTCAGATTAATTATTTATGTCATTCGCGCCTACTACGTAATAAAATATAGACGCAGTGTTCATGATTTTTTTATTGTAGCAGTAGAATGTATAGAGGCCCTTACAAATGATTTATAAACTACTTGTTAAGTTTTCTGTTGTTTGTGCATTGGTTTATCAGATTGACGACCGATGGTTCGTGGCTAGTTTGTACTGTGCGTGAGGGTTTTTCAAATTTTTATGACACTGAAGATTCTAGTAACTGAAATCATTGGTTTTATCCTTGGCACCTCTCAGTTGATTCACATAGATGATATGTTGGGTAGACTTTACATACTCTCAAACACCGTAACGGAGATATTTGTGAACGGCACAACAGCCCATAACTCACTTCATGAGCTCACTCCAGAAAAACCGTGACTATGCCATATAAGCATAGTAATAAAAATAGAGAAAAGTTAAATGACTTTTGGATCTTACCTTTGAATGGAGCAGAGTATATCGTTCGGTCTGAAGACCAGCGCGAAGGTGACCAGGTAGCACATGAGGATCCCGGCGAGGAGTACGTAGGACAGCTCCCTCCCACTGGCGCGGACCACGGGCGTCGAGCTATGACGAACCCACACGCCGCAAACGAAACTATTAAAATAAAAAAATCTTATTTAACTTTACTTCTTTATATAGGACAGGTTAATTTAACTAACTACACATCGCCTGATAGTAAGCCCTTAGACCGCCGCATTGACCCGGTACAGATTATATTCTAGATCTAAACTGGAGATTTTCATATGATTTATGTTCAGTTAAATAGTTACCTTCACTAAATTTTACATCACCATTTACCGTCTTAACTCCATTTGTCTACGTATCTGTGTATGTAACCTACTCAATACTTTAACATCTTTTTCAAGTTATTTTGAAGCACGACTATCAGCTTTTAAAACATGTAACATTACCATACAAAAGCGAACATGTTACCCTGTAATTGGACATGTATGGTACGGTCCACTTAATAATTACATTTGCGAAGTGGACCGCGCCCGTGATGGAGTACCGCGGGGCGGGGGGACGTGCGGGGGTCGTACGAAGGACGTTGAAAAAGACCATCATGACAGACACAATTTAAAATTCTTCCTAACGACAACACGTATGTTTAACAATATTATTCTAAAGTTTGTTTTACGAACCTTTTTTATGATTTTTTGTAAATAGTACGATCATGTATGTACAGTCAACAGCAAAAGTAGATGATCAAAATCAGAAATTCAATACTAATGAACAGAGTTCACGTCAGAACTGTGTGGTGTCGAAATGATTCAAAAGTATGTGATTGTAAATTATTCCAAACATTTACTATTAGTATTAATGCCATATATTCGTGATCAGTTTTGACTCCAAAAGTTATAAACTCAATTCGCATCAGAACTAACAAGTAAAAAAATATTTCAAAACTAGTGATCAGTGAAAATCAAAAATTAAATTATGAAACTGAGGCCACGTAATCATGAGGCAATCTATTAGTTTTGGTTATAAATTCAATGCAATAGATAACAGACGCACTCAACGCTAACAGTGAGATAAAACCACAACAAGTCAATATAAATAATGCCCTAAAGATAAAAATATCAATCTACCTTTCGGTTTTAATATATTGTAGCCGACTGGGCAAAAGTAATTATTGAGTTATGATTTTGTATCGCATCAGCTACTTTTGAACATTGACTTAAATTCAGAAACATGTAAAAATAATAATATCTATTGAATTATGGTTTTGTATCACATCAGCTACTTTTGAACATTGACTTAAATTCACAAAAATGCAAATATAATAATATGTATTGAATTATGGTTTTGTATCACATCAGCTACTTTTGAACATTGACTTAAATTCACAAAAATGCAAATATAATAATATGTATTGAATTATGGTTTTGTATCACATCAGCTACTTTTGAACATTGACTTTAATTCACAAACATGCAAAGATTATTATTATTTGAATTATCGTTTTATATCGTCAAAGTAGCTGATCTACTTTGACATAAAAAGAAAACAATTAAAATATTAAAGTTTTTCAAGTATATGATTTTTAATGAACATATGCCTTTTTCGACGTTCCACGTGGATGATGTCGCGGGTTTAAGCTAGTTTATATAATAAGTATGAATGAATTATTTTTGCCTCATGATTACGTGGCCTCAGTTTCATAATTTAATTTTTGATTTTCACTGATCACTAGTTTTGAAATATTTTTTAACTTGTTAGTTCTGATGCGAATTGAGTATATAACTTTTGGAGTCAAAACTGATCACGAATATATGGCATTAATACTAATAGTAAATGTTTGGAAT
This sequence comes from Eilema sororculum, assembly GCA_914829495.1. Lineage (NCBI taxonomy): Eukaryota > Metazoa > Arthropoda > Insecta > Lepidoptera > Erebidae > Eilema > Eilema sororculum. The sequence continues at coordinate 1,624,649 of OU618544.1, read as the reverse complement.
AATTTACAATCACATACTTTTGAATCATTTCGACACCACACAGTTCTGACGTGAACTCCGTTCATTAGTATTGAATTTCTGATTTTGATCATCTACTTTTGCTGTTGACTGTACATACAGATCACATAAATTTCATTTACAAAGGATCCTATAATATTCATTAATTATTATAATTTATCAGCACATTTATGGTTTTCTGAGACCTGTCAGTAGCTATCACATAATCACATCTAAATTCTGTTAAGTATATCTATTCTTATTTGTGCGGAAATCACCTCGGATCCCTCCCCTGCCGGAGCCTGAAGGGGAGGTTATGTCGGACTTGAACCGACTAAAACCGCACGCCGTCTGAGGGTCTTGATGCTAAGCTGGAGGTTAGGTTGTCATCGACATATCCCTCGCACTTCGGCTGACCCCGGGGCATTCCCTCTGGCCCTCCTTGTCTGGCCTTCCTCGGGAGGGTGAGGTGAATGAGTATAGTTCATTGCTGCTTGGCAGATACCCAAGCAGCAATGAACTATACTCATTCACAAAATTTCGTTGAAATCGATAGACTAATAAATAATGAAGTATCGGAGATTGCCGTGTAAGAACACTGTGTAACAGATATATTTTTGGTATTATGAGAGCACTATTGCAATGCGTATTATTATATTAATAACACTACATTGGGGTATGCATTCGCACCACGGTTCTAATCACCCAAATACATTTTTTTAATTGAGTGTTTCAAACTATGATATCACCCAATAATCTTTTTGCACTTTACCGAAGCACTCTTTTTGTCGTAGTTGGTTCGTATCAGCGAAATGTTGATAAAGCTCGAATAATATTTTTTAAAGAATGTATTTGAACTCGTCCACCACAGTTAGTCACCCCGTGCTATAATACATCCAAGAAACGTGTCATTTTAGGTCCAAGCTGTATGATTCGGGCTATACTAAATAGTCATACACAAAAGTGCTTACCAAAAATAAAATAAATATATGCTTGTACCTACATGTTTCATCCAAAACAAATATTCCCCATAATGGATAATAAGTGATTTATGACTCACAAAATCTTTCTCACCAGATGCTCCACAAAGTCACAAAGAACAAATCTGGCGGAGATCCAAGTTATAAAGTAAAATAAGTTTTATTAAGTCAAATCACGTACGTGCTCGAGATTGTATGGATCAATCTTTGAGACTTGCCGACGATTGCTTTCATCAATCATGAATACTAAATCACTAAATGATGTGAAACCGGAACATTGAAATATTTTCCGAGTTCAAATCTTGTTTGGCCACTTTCGTATCTTTTGATTCTTGATTTTTAGCTTCAGTGTGCGTGAACTGGTTGGAAAAAGATCGAATTTAAGGCATAGTATCCTATATTTTATTCGACTTGTGATTGTATGTTTATCTCCTTATTCCCATTTTTGCTCTTCTCATATCTCCCAATAGTCAACGCATAAGCAGAACTATTGATAGATCACGATGACCACTTATTCTCAGACTATGTAAAAAAAAAAATATTTAAAAATTTCAGCAGCTAACATTCTCGAATTTTCTCCCGAAGAGAAATCTGAAAATTCTGAATTTTAACGAAAATCTGATGACAAAACTTACGCAGTAAGAAGTATTCCTACTGATGAGAAGGACATAGCACCGATGGCCCACGCTGAGTCCGCTCGCAGGTAAGCTTCGGGAATGGGACGGCAGTGAGTCTTCGTTGGATCAGGTAAGGTGCCCCTTGGACACACCGTGCACTGGGTTTCTTCCGTAGACCGAATCTGTGATTCAATACAAATATCTAGAATCATTTATATCACAAGTACAGTTTTGAATGTCAATATTATATTTGTCTATCCAAGGTTGCCTGGAAGAAATCACTTTTAGTTATAAGGCCGCCCATTGTGCATTTAACTGTTCTAATGTTCTATCCGTGTACTACCATCTGTAATAATTTATTGATGTACAATAAAGTATTATCCAGCTCTATCTACCTACTTTAATTCATTGTGTGAAGGTTTCAATAACTTTATCAGATAAGCAATTACAACTGCATTATATAAAAAACATTTTCCAGCTATACATTTAGATCTGACTACTGGTTCTGATTCTGTATTTTATCATTCATAATCGGGTACAGTGACAGTAGATAAATACGTAGTTAAATCCAACAAGTCTAAACAAAATCATAATCTGAATATCGCATCTATTCCCCAAATCGGCGCAACTGATTTCTCTCGGGAACACAACGATATAAGTCACGATATTTGTCGTGCTCAGCTCAGTGTGCCAACCCTGTATAAACCCGAATATTGTGGTACAAATCGCATAAAGTTGTATTAAAAGCAGCTGCAACTTTAGGGATAATCCGTTGTTCATCCAAAGTGTTGCCAGTTAGCATCGTGTTTGTGTAAAGTGTATTTTATGTTGATCTATCACGAAGAGGATTTATGATGAGAGGAATTTATAGAAGATTGAGCTTATTGAAGTGACAATTTATGACTCAAAAGTGTCAAGAAAGTTGAATTTACGCTGAGATTGTGAGCTCTTTATTTGTGTAAGTTAAAGTATGTCATAAACTTAAGCCTGGGGATTTGGTTGGTATTAGCTCCATAAAGTTTTTATTACTAAATTATCGTAGTTAGTTCTTACATATGTATGAAAATGTGTATATTATCTTCCATTTTATAGTGCGCACTTTGTCGTACTTATCTTCTACCACCACCATCTCTTTAAGTATTTAGCTTATAATGATGATGACTTAGTTGACAAAGCTGTAATGTTTTAGAAAGTAGGACGAGAAAACGTGCAATTACACATGCATTACAGGTATTAGGATATTATAGTGTATAATAAAAAGTACATAAACAACCAAAGCGAAACGAAGGCGAGACGTTAGTTACAGTAACTGATAAATTGCATTTATGTTCCTAGTATCGTAATGACCACTTAACTGAATAACGGTTTTTAAAGTAAAGAACAATCTATTTCAAACACGCTACTTTAGACATTTCTGGGTCTTGTAAAGTTACTTTATTAGCCATTAAGCTTTCAACTGCTCGAAGTATAAACGCGAAGTCGTACTTATTTCTTCGGAAGGTACAATAATAAAAGTGATCGTAAGTTAAATCACTCAGTCGTTCATGAACATTGTGGTACCATGAACATTACTAGACTACATAGAACTACCTACTTATTTTGTAGTACAGTGCTATTGTTAATTTCAATTTGTAAATTTCCGGTTACTTAAGAATTTGTTTCAGATGTTGAATTATTGTAAAGTAAAGCCAGCGAAGCAAAAGAAAAAAGTTAAACAATGTTTCAGCGGTTTCGAATTTTTATATTTGAAAATGATTACGTATCACTTCAAGCGCGTTCCAGACAGGAATGAAATTGCTCATAAGATGGCGGATCTGACAGTTTAGAACCGCTGTGCTGACAGCTTTCGCTCGGCCATTGTCGCGTACATGTGATATGTGCGACAAGGATCGTGAAAATAATCGCTAGTTATCGCAACGTATCTCAGTAATGGTCGCTTTGTTATACCTTTTTTTCTCTCGTCTCGTTGGCTTTACTTCAGCATTGTATTATTTATTTATATTATTTATTATCTTCTTCCGTCAACGCACGGATATTATGATGAACAATTAAAAATTGGATATTTTGCAGTGTGTACTGTTGCTAAGTACCTCGTACTGCGTGCAGTTGAAGCAGTGCCAGCAGCAGCTCTCGCCCTCCACGTACTGCTTGGCCTGCCCCAGCTCGCACTCCGCGCTGCACACCGACTCCGGCGGACGACGCTCACCCCATTTGAATTGGATACCTAATAAGACAAACGTAACATTTTCATGATCGTTTTTTGTAAGAATTATAGTATTTATGAAGAGACTTAAAATGACAGTGCCGCTAGTGTACGCTACTTGTGTATGTAAGTCACACGATAACATAGATCTTTCTGTTTGACCGACTCTTGTTGGAGCTCTCTAACGATAGATTTTTGAAATACCACTGTAATTAGAACCCATTGGTGCTCTTTCTTGAATCACAGTTATATTTTAAGATAGATGAGAGACTTCAATGGCATAGTAGGATAACAATAGGGGAGCAACGTGGATCTACAGCATTGCTTCTTCTGCGCAGACTCTTAAATGATCGAACCTAATTGGTAATTGTAAATTTGTTTCGTTTGTTGTTGAGACATTAGTACCTATCAGGGGATCTGCAACCTTCTTGAAGATATTAATATTAATCTCTTCAAGAAGGTTGCAAAGCGTATGATCGACGATTATTGATATTGGTCAGGCCAGATTTGGATTTTTAAACATTAAACATTACAATTTGGAAATGCTGCCAATCTTCTGAGTACGCTACCACAAGAAAAGCAGGCCTGTGATGATAAATATTTAAACCTGCGGTTTCAGGGTCAAGTTAGGAATTTTAAAGATACTTACGATCAAGGTCTAACTTCAATTCACCATCCAGGTACTGTCCAACGTTAACCCATCGGTAGGTTCCGTTCGATATCTGTTTGAAGTGAAGGATGTTGTATCTGGCTGGACCGTCTCCGTTGTTGTCGAAGTGGAACTCATCGTCGCTTAGACCTGGATACAAATAAAATCATTATAAAGCTGGAAGACACTCTTTACATTCGTTTTATTGTAAGAAATTAAGGCATCGTGGTAGGGTGTCAGATGAAGTTTCTGGATTTCCCTAAAATCATAATTACCCATGTTTTGCAATATTTTGTTCCAATGTCTCTTCTAAATATAAATGTTTTTATTTAGTATCCTGGGAGCTGTTTGAAACTACGAGTACCTACCAGCAATTTCGTCTTCAATCAAATTTTATCGTCGCTATTTTAAATAAAAAATTAAATTTTTGAGTCATTTTATTACTTGTTTATGCACCACGCAATGGGAATTCAGCATATTTTCCCTACTCTTTGTTAGTCCGCATAAAAATGAGCCTATTATAAGAAATTCCACAATTGTTTTCCTTCACTCAAATATTTCCTAACCGAATTCATTACTCCAAAATTCTCTACTTTCTTCCTACAAATGCATGTGCTAAATTCCGTCAAAGTTAAATAGAACAAAATAAATAAATCCGTACAAAACACGACGGCCATTGTGGGTAAAAAAAACTCATTCTGCAACAATTTCGAAGTTCACAAAGCGACTGTATTTTTGTTTTTTAACCGCTTTGCCACAAAAAGCTGCCTTGTTCATTTGCAAACCGTCGACAGTTTTCACTAAGGAGAGTACCAAAGAGACAGCGGATGAAATGCCAGCAAAGATATAACAGTCTTTTATATGTATGATTATATAACTTACAGATTGTGACCGAAATGTCACCATTATTCTATATATTGCAAATGATTTAGGGATTACTGTCGGTTAGATACCGTTTTTGTGTTGCTACAGAGACATCCTAGAGCGGTGTAACTTACTTTTTGAGTCAAAAAGGTTCAGTTCGTTGCTATTCAAGCTACAAGTTCAAAAACACATGTTGTATTGCACAAAGCAACGGAATTTGGTTAATATTTAGTAGGATACTATGCAGAAAGGCTGTAACATATACGTATGTAGAAGGTCCAAGACCTAACAGACATTCAGGTAATTGGATACAAATATATAGTACAACATGTCACCGTGTTTCGACAGTAAGCCTGTCATGAAACTACCGTAGTTGCGGACTGCAGTGGGCAATGGATTCTCTATTGAACACATTCATCCCTAAATCGGATTCAATGACGATATGTAACACTTTGATTTGGTTTAAGCACTACCAGAAGAAAACTGTAGTGATTTCATGGTTCATTCTTATTTCGCGGGGTCAAAGGTTCCGATGTTATATAGTAGCCCCCCAAACTCGTCCTGCCCTGTGTATGTTGAGTTTGGCTTGTGCTGGAGGTTGATTTCATATCAGCAATAACAATGGCACTCATATAGATGCCTATATATGGTTGATTTCGGGTCAAGTCTATGTCAATCAGAGTGCTCTGAAGTGGCCCGTGACTATTATTTCCCTCCCAATTATTAATTGACATCAAGTTAATTAGATGTGTGTAGTGTATGTTTCGATTACATCAAGAAAAATTAATCGCTCAAGCGGGGCTCGAACCCGCAACTTTTCCCTTACAGGGGGAATGCTCTAACTAACTGAGCCACTGAGCCACGCCTGAAACCATAAATAAATTACTCTTCTATATATTATATCCGTCTTTAACGTTACGGTAGAGTCATCTAACAACACTCTTACGAACTGTCAAAACCAATGAATGATTTTTCAATAATTTCTAAAGATTGTTTTTTTTTTTACATATTAAGCATACTTTTTTTTTTTTTTCGTGCGGAGATCCCCACGGATACCCCCCCTGCCGGAGCCGGAAGGGGAGGTTATGTCGGACTCGAACCGACTAAAACCGCACGCCGACTGTGGGTCTTGGTGCTAGGCCGGAGGTGAGGTTGTCAAAGACATATCCCTCGCACCCCGGCTGACCCAGGGCCATCCCTTACGAGTAGTGAGTTATTGGGCATTCTACCCCACCTTAGTTCCTTCGGTTATCTTCGATAACCTCAGTCACGGTGGGATAGAATGCCCAACAACTCTTTGTAAAATCATTTACCTAAGCCAACGTTCCACATTTTAATGCCGTTCATTACACTACCGTTCCGTCGGCTCTCTGCGATCCCCTGCGTCGTAATTGCGCTGAAAGATGCTCTGTTAGTTAGCGATAGAGTTATTTCATAAACAGTACAGTCTTACGTTTGCCTATTGCGTTGTCTATAAGCAGTTTGGTTTAACTATTTACGGTTATAAATACATAATGTCATAATTACATCTGTTCATAACCAGTCCGTCAGCATTGCATCAAACATGAAATTCATTAAACAAGCAAAGTCGTTACAGATTAGTTTAATCTGTAATGATTTACCAAAAATCAAGTTACGCCATGGAGAATTATTGCCGAATACAGTACGTTGCATCATTTGCGGACCATCAAATTGTGGAAAAACCAATTTGTTAATTGGTCTCCTTTTGCACGAAAATGGATTGACATTTCAAAATGTTTATGTATATTCTAAAACTCTATATCAACCAAAGTATATTTTTTTAGAAAAGGTTTTACGAGGAGTACCAGGAATCAGTTTTCAGAAATATCAGGCAAATGATGACGTTATGAAAGTTTCAGATGCAAAACATAATTCAGTGATTATTTTTGACGATGTAGCATGTGAAAATCAAAGTAATATGCGTGATTATTTTGCCATGGGAAGACATAAATTGATTGACAGTTTTTATTTAAATCAAACATATAGCAAAATACCTAAACAACTAATAAGAGATAACGCTAACTTAATTGTGCTTTTTAAGCAAGACGAAATTAATTTGAAACATGTTTATGAAGAACATGTTAACACTGACATGACCTGGTTGGAATTTCGTAACATGTGTTCTCAAATATGGAAAGAGCCTTATGACTATGTTGTGATTAATAAAGACTCTCCTAAAAACAATGGGTGCTATAGAAAAAAGTTTGACACTTTTGTAGAATTAGATAAAATTTGAATATTTAAATAGACTGCTTTCAGTTTCTTGTTATTCTTTAATCAGCTCTTATTGGATTACCATCTATTTTACAAAATGGAAAAATCATTGAAAAAACAAATTGTAGATGCAACACAAGCTGTAAGGAAAAAAATACGTAACATGAAGGATTTTGAAGATAATAACAGACAAGTGCTTGATACAGTTTTTAAGCCTGTTACAGAATCTCTTAATTTAATAGCCAACACCAATAACCAACTAGCTCTAACAAAAAATGAAGAAAAAGGAGAATTTCATGATCAAATTTCCAACCACGACTTACAGAAAGATCAAGATATAGAAGAAACAATTGATACCAGTGATGAATCAGAAGCTGACTCTTCATTTCAGTCATTAGTCGATACTAATCCAGTTCATGATGTATCATCTTGGTCATTATCTTCAGAAATATTAGCGGATGTGCCATTTGGTGTAAGAAATGAACGTGGAAAGTTAATGTTAGGTTCCTCTAGTATAACGATTGGTGATGATGTTATTACTGTAGCCGGACACAAATACAAATGCACACCTGGCTTGCGACAGTTGCTCTTAAAAAAAGACGTTGATCTGAGCTTTGTTACAGACTATGACATGCAAAATTATAAGTCGATGTTACTTGTAACAAATGCACATCGTCGAGATTTTGATTCAAGAAAACCAATTAAAAGTAATAAAGGACAAAAATATATGCAAGTTATTAAACCTCTTTTCGATCAACAAAGTAAAAGTCCAAGCTTTGAACCGAAAGTAGGAAAAGGATTACCTTTAACAAAAATGTGGAAAAAAAACACAGATTTTGTATATTGGGATGATCCAAATGAATTGGTTGATAGATTAAAGTTATTAATTGCTTCTCGAGATGCTGGCAACACAGGACTAGATAATGAAATAATATCTATCGTTGAAGAACTACGTGAAAGCAAAATCATTAAATAGATTTACTAATAAGAAATGTGTATCATTTTATTGTACACCGTTCAACACAATACATCTTAAATATGAATGTGGACAAATTTGGTCATTATATTCATAAGCGATTACGTATATCAGAATTGCTTGAATTTTATGATAATGCATTGCTAAAATCTGAAAATGGTGATTACGATTTGAAGACATCGAAGCTAACAGGGGTCAAACCTCCTCAAGATGCGGATGATGCAGTAAACAAAGCATATGTAGATGAATTGAGAGCCAAACTAATAACCGACTTACAAAAATTGCAAAATACTTTGGTGTACGATGTTCAGAACGATCTGGAGAAAGCTTTAAAAACAATAGTATCTGAGGCAGTGGTTCACTTGGAAAGCAAATTTTATAGTCGAAAAGCAGTTGATGAGATAGTTGAAAACGCAGTTAAATTTGTATTAGATCAAAAGTATAAGCTTGAAAGTTCCTCAAAATGACAAAACAACAAGTTGTTAATGAAATACATAAAGCTGCACGAAAAAATTATCCTCGTCGATCTGTAATTTTAAAAGGCATTGATGATTTGTGGCAAGCTGATTTAATCGACATGCAAAACTTGAAAAGATTTAATAAAGGTTATAACTATATTTTAATAGTTATTGATTGCTTCTCAAAGTACGTGTGGATAGAATCACTAAAAACTAAAAATAAGCATGATGTTTGTAACGCATTCGAGAAATTGATGTCGACTAACCATCGGATACCAGCTCATCTCCAAACTGATTTGGGTACCGAGTTCTATAATTCATCATTTCAAAAACTTATAAAGAACTATAACATTAATCACTACTCAACGTTTTCAACGAAAAAGGCTTCAATTGTAGAACGCGTTATCAAAACTATTAAAAATAAATTGTATAAGTACTTTAGTCTCAGCGGGCACTATAAATGGATAGATTTTGGTTTGGAGAGTGTTGTAAAGACATATAACAACACAAAACATAGCACTACTAAATTAGCACCCGTTGATGTCAATAAATTGAATGAAGTAGATGTTAAAAATAATATTAAGAATTCAATGAAAACGGTATCCTATAAACATAAGCCCAAGTTTATGATTGGTGATAGAGTTAGAATTAGTAAATACAAACAACTATTTGAGAAAGGTTATACACCTAATTGGTCAACGGAACTATTTACTATAAAAAATATCAATAACACTGTACCAGAAACATATCACATCGAAGATCAACACAAACAAGTTATATTAGGAACCTTTTACAAACACGAACTTCAAAAGTCATCTTGTCCAGGTGTTTATTTGATAGAAAAAGTTTTACGAAGGAAAGGAAATAAACTGTTCGTAAAATGGTTGGGCTTAAGTAATAAAGAGAATAGTTGGATTGATAAGACTGCAATAGTAGAATAAGTATACATAATAGTTATTAATTACAACATTTTGTTCATTATACTTTGAGCTATGCAAGGTGGTGGACTACTCAATAGTGTTATTAATCATTTGCCATTTGAACTGCACTTACCTGGCTATAATTATTGCGGACCTGGAACAAAACTTTCAAAACGTTTACTGCGTGGTGACAAAGGTGTAAATAAGCTAGACGAAGCTTGTATGTATCACGACATTGCATACGAAAACTATACAGACTTGTCTAATCGTCACAAAGCCGATTTACAACTTTTAAATATGGCCAAACAAAGAATGAAAGCAAAAGATGCTAGTAAAGGAGAAAAGCTTAGTTCGTGGGTAGTGAGTAAAGTTATGAAAACTAAACTCAAATCTGGTGCTGGTGTTAAGACATTTCATAATTTCGTTACAAAAATTAAAAGAAAAATCAAGAAACGGTTACCCAAAGATGGTAAATCTTTAATACATGCAGCTTATAGGGCTGCTAAAAAAATTGTTCCGTGCGCTCCAAAACTTCGAGTACCACGCGTCATACCTTTACCCAAAACAGGAGGCATTCTACCTTTAATCCCGATTTTTGCTGGTTTATCAGCTTTAGGAGCTTTGGCTGGTGGTGCAGCGGGTATTGCAAAAACAGTGAATGATTATAGAGAAGGTCAAAAAAAATTACAAGAATCTGAACGTCATAATAAGACTATGGAAGCTATAGCATTAGGTAACGGTTTATACATTAAACCACACAAAAAAGGCAAAGGATTGTTTATTAAATCGTCAAAAAACTAAGTAATAAGCTACCTAATCGTGCCTTAACTAATATTGATATTCAAAATTACGCATATGGTATTCCTTATTTTCGAGGAGTTTACATGAAGGATCAGTTACCAAAAATCCCTAAAGGAATTGAATGTGGTATAGTTAACCTAGATAATTCAGAAAACGATGGAACGCATTGGGTAGCTTATGTTAAGGTAAATAATTATTGTGAATATTTTGATAGTTTTGGTGATTTAAGACCACCAATTGAATTGATGCGATATTTTAAGAACTGCAATATTAATTATAACTATACAAGATATCAAAAATTTGACACACTAATTTGTGGACATTTGTGTTTAGAATATCTACAATCTTTTTGGAATAAATACTATAAATTTTATTCTGTTCTTTAATTTTAGTCATTTGCAAGATGACACTCACCTTATCTATAACTGGAAACTCATCGGTATTAACTACCTTCTATCCAAATACGTTACAATTAATCGGAGAGTATGAATGTGCATTATTACATTTATCCACATATAATTCTATTCCAAATATTGATAAAACAAATAATAAGTTATACTATGGTTCAAATAATGTTATTGAAATACCTGAAGGTACTTATGAGTTGCAAGATATCAGTGATTATTTAAAATCTGAAGTAAAGGATGCATCCATAAAACTCCATTGCAATAACAACACCTTAAAAACTATGTTATTTTGTACATCAACTATAGATTTTACTAAAGGTTGTTCGTTCGGAGGTTTGTTGGGGTTTAAAAAACAAGTCTTGGAAGCCAATAAATATCATGTATCAGAGTTTCCAGTCAACATTTTGCCTACAACCGTGATAAGAGTTGAATGTGATATAGTTAGCGGTTCCTATATAAACGGACAATCCAGTCACATTCTACATGAATTCGCACTTAATGTCCCACCTGGATACAGAATTATAGAAATACCAAAAAACGCAATTTACTTTCCAATCAACCAAACCAACATCAGCTGCATACAAATCAGACTTTTGGATATAAATAATAACTTAATAAATTTGCGAGGTGAAGAAGTACAGTTGTATCTACACCTCAAAAGAAAAAATGATTGACTATAATAAATATAATATGTTTCTTCCAATTCAAAATAGCAGTTCTGCTCAAACTCTCAATCAAGTAAGAGCTCGACGTAAAAGGAGAATAAAGTTGAATAAAAACAATAAAGCATTTCTTAAGGCGATTGGTTTGTTAAAATGAATATCCTAGATGTTTTATCCGCTCCAGCCTACGACAACTCTGTGGAAGGAATTGAAATTCACTCTTACAAGCCTTACGTAACAAGTTTTAATAGAAGCGATGAAATCAGGATACCTATTAATCAACAAGACTTGTATATATTACCATCAGAAAGCAGTTTATTTTTGGAAGGAACTGTTATTGTAAACAAGGCTGACAATTCGAAAGAGAGAGTCAGTAGCGTTCATTTCACAAACAATAGTTTACTTTACTTGTTTCAAGATATAAGGTATGAGATAAATGGAGTGGAGATAGACAAAATAAAAAATGCTGGTATAACTAGCACGATGAAATCATTTATATCAATGAATGAGAGCGAAGCTAAAACATCTAATGCTTGGGGTTGGAATATCGGCGGAATAAAAAGTACTAATGGAGGTAGCTTTTCTGCTTCTATACCACTTCGCAACATTCTTGGTTTCGCAGAAGATTTTAAGAAAGTAGTAATAAACAGTAAACATGAACTAATCTTATTACGAAGTAATACCAATCTGAACGCATTAAAACTCAACTCTGGTGAAATTGTAGAAGATATTATCATAAACAAAATAATATGGCGTGTACCGCATGTTAAAGTATCTGATAAAGAAAAAATAAACATTCTAAAATTGTTAGAAAAAGATCGACCACTTCAGATGATATTCAGGAATTGGGATTTGTATGAATATCCAATGTTGCCTAAAACCACCAAACATACTTGGTCAATAAAAACATCTTCACAAATAGAGAAACCAAGATTTGTCGTTATTGGTTTACAGACAAATAGAAAAAATAATGCTAGACTTGATATGTCTCAGTTTGATCATTGTGAGATTCGTGATGTTAAGGTATACCTTAACTCCACCTACTTCCCATATGAAAATATAAATACAAGTTTCTCGAATAATCGAATTGCTTTAATATATGAACAATATGCTAAATTTCAACAGTCTTATTATGGGCGTCGCGCTGAGCCTTTATTAAGTGAGGAACAATTTAAAAACGTTGCTCCGTTATTCGTCATAGACTGTTCTAGACAGCCAGATAATCTTAAGTCAGGTCCTGTTGTGGACGTAAGAGTGGAAATTGAAAGTGATATTGATATCCCAGATCAAACTTCGGCATATTGTCTTATATTGAACGACTGTATAATTGAGTATAAACCATTAAGCAGCACTGTGAGAAAATTATCATGAATCCGAATACAATTATAGTGGATGTCCAGGGGTTTAAAGACACTTGTAATAACTTTATAGTCAAGGAATTAGCTCTGGCCACCCGTGTTTATACCCAAACGTTCTTAATAAAGCCCCCATACTTATTTAAATACTTAACTACGAATGAAAAAAAACAAGTTACGTGGTTGGAGAGAAACAGGGGGATTTACTGGAATGAAGGTTATATCGACTATAGAGAATTTCGACGTATAATTGTTCCTTATTTAGAAAATAAAGAAATTATTGTGAAGGGCTTAGAAAAAGTTAAGTGGATTCAAGATCTATGTATGAATTGTATTTGTATAGATCTTGGTGAAGACAAATGTCCAAATTTATCACTGTTGCATAACAAATATTCAAATAATGAAACCAGTTTTAATTGTATTAATCATACTAAACAATGTGCACTTAAAAATGTTTTATGTATAAAGAATAATTTAATAGAGCAAGAAAGTCAACCTATACGCAGTTTTAATAAATAAAACATTTTTTTAAAGTAAATGGTTTTTTATTTTTTAACCCACATTTTTAATATTTATAATATTTTAACACATTTTCACAGTAAATAAAATCTAAATATGTCATCACTTTATCTACTAGTTACATTACTGAATTATTACCTAATTAAAAAACATGATCTGAGTAGCCCCACAATTATTACCTATGGTTTTTATTTTTTAATACACTTTTTTAATATATATAATTTTTAACACATATTTTCACAGTAAATAAAATTATAATAAAATCTAAATATGTCATCACTTTATCTACTAGTTACATTAATGAATTATTACCTAATTAAAAAACATGATATGAGTAGCCATACAATTATTACCTATGGTTTTTTATTTTTTAACACACATTTTTAATATTATTTTTTTTTAACACATATTTTCACAGTAAATAAAATCTAAATATGTCATCACTTTATCTACTAGTTATACTAATGAATTATTACCTAATTAAAAAATATGATATGAGTAGCCACACAATTTTTTGGAAATATTGTGAACTAATTTTTCAGCTTGATCCGATATCTCATCTACCGTATCTTGTACAACATACTGTGCAGTGATTATCTCCTTAACTTCATCTTCGTTGTCTCTTGACTCACTGAGTTCCTTGATCGTAATTTTTATTAAACGTCGTCCTTTTCTTCTTTCACTGTTAATAATATAGGAATTCAATGCACTGCGTTTGTTTGTAATTGGTCTTCTTCGATTAGTTTTCTTTTTGTTTGTTTTTACTTCTTCATTGGGTGTTATTATCCAAGGTCTATTCATTGCGTTGTCCAAGTCGAACTGATCTTGCAGGTTTGGAAGATATTCAGGAGAGCTCTCTTCTGTTCCGTTTGAAAATTTGTTTAAGTTGGTATTCTGAAAATTATTTAAAACATTAGTAATAAATTATACTAAGAATTTTGTAAATAGATTGAAATTTCCAATAGATTGAAAGTTATAAAATATCTACCATGTTGTTAGATATGCTCGTCTTGACTGTTTAATAAATAATGAACTAGGTAATAATATTTTTTCTAACGCAGTTGATATATCAAATAATGCTAACATAAAGTATTTATTGGTATGATGATCAAGTTAGAACTTGAAATTCAACCATTCAATATTTCGTATGGTGCATAATGTTATTGTTATGTACCTACTTAATACTTAGTTGTGAAATTCTTATGAATTTCAAACGTGTTGTAACGTGAATGATGACGTATTTCGTTATCAATATCAGGTAACGAATATAATATAAACACAATAATTAGTAATTGCTTATTTTAATTTATTCGACATACTAATACAGAATCGGGTAACCAGTAAATACCTATAGGCACCTTAACAGTTAGTATCATACGAAATGAACTACAATAAGTATTCCTAATATTTCATATTTTGTATTGTCTAAACTCTCCAGCTATTCTATAGAATACCTACATTATTCCTTACTGATGATATTATATTCTACAACTTCTTTGGGAGCTACTCTAATTGAGTCACCAAAGCCTATTCAAATTTGGTAAAATATTTTACGTTATGTACAATTACGTGCTACTTTAATTTTACACTAAGGAATGACTAAAATATATAGGTATCTACTTACAAATTGATTACGTGGTTCACCGCTCAGCCCATGAGGATTCCCCGTCAATTTCTTCCGTGATGATAAAATATCTGAAAATAAAATTAAATATAAGTTTAAGTCTAATTATTGAAAATTGGTAAATGTAGTTCGAATATGTTGAACCTACAACTTCTTCGGGAGCTACTCTAATTGAGACACCAGAGCCTATTCAAATTTGATAAAATATTCTACTTTATGTACAATTAAGTGCTAGCAAGAGATTAAATATTTCAGCGTTCATTATTTTGTTTACAACTTTTTGAATTTTGTACAGAACTTAAATTTTATAAGTACGAAAATTAAGGATAATCGTATAAAATTAAATTTAAAGGACTTCCATAGAAAACTACGTCGCCTAATAAATTAGATATTTAGTAGGTAAACTAACAAGGAATTATATATCAAATAATTAACATATAAGTAATTACTTACATGACATTGCTTTTATTTTGGGTCTTCCTTTTAATCCTCTGAAGGACGTAGTGCACTGCGTGGTTTGTAGCTCGATGCAAATGGTAGATTTGACTCATCCACTTATACTTGTGTTTCTTTTAAACACAGACGTTTTGATTTATCAACATAGTCTGTTCCTTTTACAGCATTTAAATAAAAGCAATCAGGAAAAAATATAGCATGCTGCATCCAAGGATCATCGTAATCCTCCCAATCTTCGATGCCACCTCCGCATGAAAAGCACATAACTTTATCGGTAAAACCACTTCCACAGTAAAAAAAACCTGCATCAGCCATTTTCATCACCAATCTTCGTTTTGAATCTGCTGTAGCCCAATAATGTCGAAATGAACATAATCGAATTTTATGGTCATTATATATTTCATATCGGGGGCTTAAATAATTTTGAATCATTCTTAAGCAGGTGTCGATATGTGATTGTGTAAAAGAATAATGACACTTTGTATCTGATGTTCTTAATTTAAAAGGATGAGGTGGTCCGAATAGTAATGGGACAGGAATGACCTAAAATTATAGCACATTTCGTTGCATTTATTAAGAGGCAACCCCAGTTTTCACTATTCATTCAATTCATTATATCATTCATTAATATACAGTTTTGCATTTACTCAGTAATACCTAATCATTTTCTTCGATGAGGTCAACAAGATTATTATGTATTCTAATTATTCGAGCCCATAACTTTAGATCTTTGAAATAGATTTTAGGCCATCTACCTTTCTCTCTCTGGAAAGGTATTAATATAGCATTATACTGTTCATAGTTTAATATTTTCGCAATATGTAGTCCACATAATCGGTTCTCTACTATCATTATCTGCACTCGGTCTCCAATATTCAACACCATGATAACTTAAATAGTGCTACAGCTTCAAGTTCTCTAGCAAATATAAAGAACGGCACTTTTCATACATTAGGGTTGGGAGGGGACAGTAAAATAAGTTTTTTTTTTAATTTTTATGTCAGAATAATTTTATTATCAAGACACCAATTATTTAAACATAATACATTTTTAAAGCACATACAGAGCTATGATAAATACAATGATAAAAATCTTGAGAATATTTATAATAATCACATAGACTTATCAAACTAGGACAACCTTTATCTTCTAAATTAAATATATTACTATTTTCTAAAATGTACTTCAACCATACAACTTTTTCTGAACCTTTAACGTAAATATATTTGTCTCTTAATATATCTGAAACCAAAGTTTGGTATTCGGAATATGGCACAAATCCTTCATCCCAATGTATCTTTCTGTTACGTTCAATCCAACTAACTTGCTTTTTCTCTGTTTTCGTTAGTTTTTTAAATGGAAATGGTATATGTGTATGTATGGTATTTTGCTATATGTTTGATTTAAATAAAAACTGTCAATCAATTTATGTCGAATTATTGCCGAATACAGTACGTTGCATCATTTGCAGACCATCAAATTGTGGAAAAACCAATTTGTTAATTGGTCTCCTTTTGCACGAAAATGGATTGACATTTCAAAATGTTTATGTATATTCTAAAACTCTATATCAACCAAAGTACATTTTTTTAGAAAAGGTTTAACGAGGAGTACCAGGAATCACTTTTCAGAAATATCAGGCAAATGATGACGTTATGAAAGTGTCAGATGCAAAACCTAATTCAGTGATTATTTTTGACGTTGTAGCATGCGAAAATCAATTCAACGCAATTACGACCCAGGGGATCGCAGAGAGCCGACGGAACGGTAGTGTAATGAACGGCATTAAAATGTGGAACGTTGGCTTAGGTCAGTAGTTCCCAAACTTATTTTTCTCGTGGACCACTTTCAAAATGTTACTAGTTTCGATGGACCCCCTGCTGCTACATTTCTACCACATTCTTAAAGTCGCCAAAAAATGAAAAAGTGTCGCTTCTGAGTTCTGTCCCTATATTCCGATAGGTAAAATAAAAACGAAAAATGGTACATTTTATAACACTTTATTTATTAAAAGAATAGAATTACAAGAAAAAATTAAAAAGGTAAGTCATAATTTTAATTAATGGGAAGGATGTATTTGGTGGAGTGTCAGCAAACGATCAATGTTTGGCTTTATTTTTGTGAGCAATAACCGCAAATCCCCCCGCTCTGTGATGTTTAATTTGCTCCTTTTTTTTGTTAAGAGATTTGAAACGGCACTAAAACTCCTTTCTACAAGGTATGACGAGGGAAAAGCTATTAAAAATTTCCTTGCGATTTCCCACAGTCCAGGATATTTTTCGGGTATTTCTGCTTGCAGCCAAAATGTTTGGTAGCCTTTTCTAAATTTCACCTTCAGCTCCTCATTGGTGCTTAGCTCGAGCAGCTCCTCTTGTAATACTACATTGGCCACTTCCGTTTCATCAAATGGATTTATGATCCATGGTGGTATATCCATTGTCAGCATATCTTCAAACCTGGTTTTGAAGTCAACATGCAGGGCACTTAAATGTTGACTGTAGGTATGGATATCCTCATCAATACATTCTACCTGTGACAAGTTTGGAAATTGAGAGAATTCGCGCCGACTAATGTTTTGCTTCATTAATTTCAATTTCCCAAGAAAAGCCGAAATTATCCCCTTTGTTTTTATTAAATTCAGGCTGTCCCCTTGTAACTGCAAGTTAATATCATTAAATTTTTTAAACAAATCTGTCAAATACGCAATGTCTGTTTTGAATTTGATCAAGTTTTCTTTTAAATCTGGATCTCTGCTTTCTAGGAACTCTAATACGGAATCGAAAACAGAGTAAAATCTCGTTAAGCATGCACCTTTCGACAACCAGCGTACTTCAGTATGTAAGAGCAGTCGCTGGAAGTCTTCATCATTTTCGTCGCACAATTGAGCAAATAAACGCGTATTCAATGCATTGCTTCTGATTTTGTTGACAGCTTTTATTACAAAATTAAGAGATTGGTTCAACCTGTCACTTAAATGTTTTGCCACAAGATGTTGGCGGTGGATTACGCAATGAATAGCTGTAAGCCCTGGTATAATTCTTTTGAGATGAGTTATAAACCCACGATATCGCCCGACCATTGCAGGAGCTCCGTCTGTTGCCACTGAAATAATGTTTGTAAATGGAATCGATTTTTCCGTAAAAAAATTGCTCAGTACATTAAATATTGATTCGCCTTTAGTGTCAGTCTCCAAAGTTCTGGCAAATAGCAATTCTTCGTGAATTTCTTCCTCCATAATATGTCGGACATATGTCAATAATAATGCTTCATTACCGGGTAACGTTGACTCGTCCAGTTGTATAGAAAAATGAGTTTTTTGCAGATGATTGCACAAAAAACATTCGATATCAGATGAAATCAATGCGTCTTTGTACAGTATTGTTACTTAATGGAATTCTTTTTAGTACGTCAAATGGAGATTTGTGCAAAACAGTTTTTAAGACTTCTTCAACAGCGAGTAAAATTAATTGTTCTCCGATAGTGTGCGGTTTTCCACATTTTACTATAAGTAATGAGATATTGTAAGATACCCGCAAGCCATCATCGTTACTTTGAGCTGTTGAAGCGAACATACTGTGCATGGTGGGTCTCTTTTCATATTTTTCCTTCAATGTTTGAAAATATTTTAAATCTTTACCTATTTTATCAGTATGACACCTTTTTAGATGATCTTCGAGCTTTGATGGTTTCATAGAGTCATTGCTCAAAACTTTGTTGCATAATAGACACATGGGCAATTGTTTGTCTGCCTCTGATGGAACAAAACCATATTTCAAATAATCGACACTATATTGTCGACATTTTTTCTTTGCTGTAGCCATGTTTCGTGTCAGTTAACTTACCTGAAAAAAAAAATGTTTTTGTAACCAAGTTTTTTTCTGAATATAGGTATCACACCGCAGCCTTTGTCAGCACGCGGGAATAGAATTACGGCTTGTGAAGGGACCAACTAATAAACCGCTAAGACAAATACAGACGTATCAATTTTAAAGTACAGTAGAAACTCGTTTATCCGGCCCTTAGTTATACGGATTCGCGATTATCCGGACTACCAACCGCGACCAATTTATATGTACCTACAAGTCGAATTTATGCAAGCATGTACGTGTCGGAACTTGCATATTCCGCCCGCGCCGTGTGGGATCGCTACCCCGCGCGTTTCGTTATTGTATTAGTTCGTTTGCAATTGTGACCATCTCATGATGTAGCATTTTATGCTCTGGAAACAGCTCTCAAGTGGTTTGAAAAACAAACAGAGAGTGATACTGTGAGTTTACTACAACTGAAACGAATTCGTGATATAGCAGCAATGTAGAGAAAAAGTTGCTTACGTTAAATGACAATTACCAAATATTTTAAACCAAATTAAACTTATTACCTACTTATTTCATGATTACCAAATGCAAATTACCAAATACATACCTATTGTAAACAAATTATTCGTACATACATACCTAAATATTTTATTTCATGATTAATGCTGCAGTTTAGTATTATGTATGTAATCTATGAAAATATGTATGTACATACATACATAAGTAAGTGTTAATTTCTTCATAAACATTGATTTTCGTTGATATCTATGTATTTGTTATTTTTAATAAACACAACATTATTCTTCATACATTCGATTATCCGGATTTTCGATTATCCGAATGCCTATCGACAACAATTAGTCCGGTTAATCGAGTTTCTACTGCACCTAATTTACCACTAATTTTTAATACTACAAAAAAAAAACTCAGTATCGAATGCTGATCAAATTTGTGTAGGAAAAAATAAAAGTCGAAATCCCAAAATTGTCCATAAAAACCATAACTAACATCAAATCAATGAGTTCACGCTTAATTGCTCTGCAATATTGCTTATTCGGCCTTTTTAGAGAGGCAGTGCTTCTCTCGTGAAAAAACAATTGAATAAAACGTGCTGTGTTTGTCTTCAAATCGAAAGAGGACAATTAAAATATCCGTAAGTTACTAAGTCACCTATCTATACAAGCAGTTGTGATCAACTGACTAGTACACGTAAACAAAATACTTAATTACTATAACAAAAAAAAGGTAAGTACTTACTTTTCTTCGGCACTAGCAATCACTGATATGACGTTTCTCACACCTTTTTTTCGAAATTCCGGAAACAAATGAATGAGTTTGCCTTTGGCATCAAGTATTTATAGTGGTGATCAAATTCATGTCTGAACAAGTTTAAGCATTGTCGGGCGGATAGCGCTTTGCAAGTCTGTACACGAAATTGTACGTAATATCATACGCAGTTTAGACAAGTAACAGTCGCTTGCCTTATTAAAATATTATCTGCTTAGTTAGGTACTTAAAATAATGTAGGTAGGCCCTTATAAAAACTATGCTTGCTCTTTACTATTGACGGCCACTTTGGTTCAGTGGTAGTGGACGCTGCCTCTGAACCAAGAGGTCGCGGGTTCGAATCCCGCGGGGTACAAACATTTGTGTGCATGAACATGTTTGTTTGTATCTGTCTACTAGGTGTTTTCTATATACAGGGTGTATCGTAAATCGTTTAAAACCTCTTGGCCACGTGGTCTATAGGTCACCCTGAACAATGTTTGTTCTACGACTTATCCAATACAGACATTAAATTTTTCGACTTCCCATACAAACCTCGATCAGCTGTTTGGTCATTTTGTTAAAAAAAGTATTTAAATATGTTTATCGGTTGTCTAGTACCCATAGTACACAAGCTCTGCTTAGTTTGGGACTAGTGGCTATGTGTGAATAATGTCCAAGAAAAGCAGATAAATTTTCGTGGACCCCCATTAGCATCTTATGGACCCCCATTTTTTGTTCACGCCTACGTAGACCCCCAGCAAGTCTCCCGTGGACCCCTGGGGGTCCACCTGGACCACTTTGGGAATCACTGGCTTAGGTAAATGATTTTACAAAGAGTTGTTGGGCATTCTATCCCACCGTGACTGAGGTTATCGAAGATAACCGAAGGAACTAAGGTGGGGTAGAATGCCCAATAACTCACTACTCTTACGGTCTGGCCCTCCTCAGGAGGGGGACGTATTAAGCATACTAAATGCTTTAAAATTTGATTTAAAAAAAAAGAGGTGTATGTCATAAAAAACCTTATGACGACGTAATCGAAATCGAAATTTCTCGAAACAAACCTCTTAATAACGTTTTCCAGTTTGCAATCAAAGTTTGTACTTTAAAGTCTAGAGTCCACCTAGACGCGCCGCACGACCGCATTATTCTGCTTTTTATAAAAAAGTGTACGTACGATGCGGGGTGGACGCACTTGTTCGACTTCCTATACAATGCATAATAATGCTTTGCGTGCGGTGCGGGTAGGTGGACCCTTAGCTTTAGAGCCCGGGGTCCTTTTATTGCTGTTGAATTGTAACTTGGTTTTTCTAAGTTCCCTTATTTTGCAGTTGTAAGTACACGTGCAAGTGAGGTTATCTGAGTGGTTATCTTGAGCCTCAAGGACAGGAAAGAGCAAAATAAAAAAGAAACAAAATGTAACATAGTTTATTGTGGATGTATACCAGTTCTAGTGGCTATATTTGAGTAGCGTAGGTAATAAACTGAAAACAAAGTTGGTCCTAGCTGGCCCTCAGTGTACATTTAGGTTTCTAGTGTAAATGCTTCTTCATGTTGTGAGACTTGTTAATACCTCATTTAGTTCTAGGACTTACATTCTTGCTGTAAAAGTAGATTAGAACGGACTAAGTTAATACATTAAACGTTCGTAATGGTGCAAAGTCTAGATGTCTTTCGTTTGTAGTACTTTATAACTGTATACTATTATTACAAAATTGTAAATTAGTTTTGTCTATGTGTCTGCACACTAAAGATGTTTAAAATACCTACTTGGGTTAAGTAACATTATTCTGAATCTCATGTTTTAAATTGAATTCTTCTCTGTTTGTTCGCGATGGAAGCAAAAACTTCTGATCGGATTGATACGTTCTCTTTTATACGAAAGGCCTCGGAAAGGCTTAGTATCTGCCGTATGTTCAATCGTAATTGGTAGAACAGAATCGAAGGTAACTAAAAATTGTAATAGCTAACATCCAAGTGGGTGGAGCGCAGCATCTAATAACACCAAAGACATTACTTCAAATAGGATCACATTCCTTCCTTTTGTATTGGAGCAGTATCACTCGTGTTCGCACTGAATGTGAAATTTCATGAACAGACTCGAACGTGTCTAATCACAGTGTAATGCGTGTTGTTCAGTTTATTAGTATTTGTTTACATACGAGTATAAGAAGGCATTGCTGCTTATAACTAGATTATATTATGTAATAAGGAAATAAGTATGAATGTGATTTTCAATTTCATTAATATTACATGACTACACATTTGCACTGTTATTTTTGGTAGAAGCTGTGATTTATGATACTAATATATTTCTTTGAAAGTAGTAAAATATTCATAACTCGAATACATAGGGAAAAAGAAGAATCATCTCGGGCGGGACTCGAACCCGCAGTCTTTCCCTTACAGGAGGAATGCCTTTACCAATTCGGCTACCGAGGCACGCCCGGTGTGATTCAAATTTCCCATCTTGTACGTCTTTTAAGCGACGTCCCTATGTATTCGATTTGTATAGTTAGCATATTAATGCTGTAAAAAATTCATTTTATATCCATAACCTTATTATTAGCTGATGCCTATGGCTAAATTTCGATTGTTCTCGTTCAAGATTTCACATTTACATAACATAACATAAACTCACGCCTGTATTGTTGAGCTGCAGAGGTGCTAGCACCCACATTTCGCCAGTTTATGTTTATTTCCCAATGCAATAGGTGGCGAGCCTATTGCCATTAACCGGGCACTTATAAACCTGCGATAAATACACACATAACTTCGAAAAGCATCCAAAGGTCATTGGTGTGTGCCATGGTAAACCTGGGATCGAACCCGAGACCTTGTCTCAGCAGTCCATTACCCATACCACTAGGCTACTATTATTGCTAATAAAATGCTAATAAAATAGGATAAATTAAATGATAAAGACAACAACGATGAACTAACAAGACTAATATTTAACTGACTTATTCAAATTAGCTAAATAAAGCGTTTCTTTACTACATTACTTGTAGTTACATATTTAATCAAAGAAACAAATTACTTACTACAATTACTTAGAAATTATTTTTTAAGAGAATGTTTCGCTCACAAAACAGCTGTTTCACAATGGATTCAGTATAATTTACAGGGATGATTTAAATTTCAATTTTAATGCTTTAAGTAAGTACGTTTTACCCTCGTTCATGTCCAAGGCATTAAAGTTAAGGATTACACCGAGCAATTTATGAAAACACAATTATAAATCTGTGCCGGCAAATAACTTAATGTGGAATTTGTAACGAGATTCTGTTTGAAGGATGAGATAATATTATTTTAAATGAAACGCAGTGCTCTTAGTTTGTTTTTAAAACTGTATTATTACTGTCTTATTATTGTTTTACAATTAAAAATGGGAACGTTACGATAAGAAGCTTGCAATATGGAGGAATTCCACGACGTATTTCAATGTTCAACGTTAATTTTAAGTTGTTGATATTTGGGAGATTGTGATTAAACCCGAAACTGTATTTTGAACAGATTTTATTGCGAGAATTGGCTTTTAGATGAAGTGTCTTCGAACCTAGGAGACCAAGGAGAAAAAAAAATGGCACTGACAAAACCTATGAAGAATTTCTAAATAGAAACCATAATTGGCTGTAATTTATGTGGAAATCGAAATTAGGTTCTTACCCTTACCATATAAACTATTATAGAAATGAAACCTTACCAGTAAAAGTGACGTTCCTCAAGTACTTCAGAAGGTCTGCTCCGCTTGGTGGTCGCATCACGTCACACAGTCCTGCCCGGCCCCCACAAACTGCAGCGTGCATGTCTCTGAGAACAATAACGTTTAATTAGTATTGATCTTCCTTTTATTTGGCAGGAAAATTGTATCTAGATTCGCAAGTTATTCAATCAGAAAGGCCCAATTCAAATAAACCGCAGGGCAATCGGCCGTAAACCATAAAGGTGCCTTCTCTGAACGGCCCAAAGTATACCATTCGGTTCAAAGAATGTACCATCATCCTCATAGCGTTTTCCCTGTTGAGTCCAAAGTTTGGTCTTTGGACTGAACTGAACGTTTGTATGTCGGCTTTTCCGTGAGCAACTGTCGTGAGATCTCCCAACTCCGAGGGGAAAACCTGCACCAGAACTGCGTCCCTTACTACAGGCTTCTACTTATGTCATATATCATTATGCCATGAAAAATCAGTAGCGAGTGAGTACCACCTCCTTGGTAGAACTAGTCTATTTATGCTGAGAAAAACAAAAGTATTCTATCATATAAAAATCATGAGGCTAATATGAATAGCCTATAATTCATGCTTTTTAACTGTTGAATACCGAAACGAGGCCGTCTGTGCATTGAATGCATCGGGGTCGACGTATAATGTGCGCTTTTGAAGGAACTTTAAAAGAGGCTGGCAATAAAGTGGAACGACCCGCGTTTTACATGAGTTTTGGTTTATGAATCCAAACCATGCACCAAGACGTTTTGTGTTTAGGCATGAAACTGGCGTCGTGTATCGCGATAAGCTCTAAGGTACGTAGAGCTCAAGGTTAAGCTTGTTGGCATGAGATAGCTTCGCGGCTCGGAACAACACTAAGCCGTCAGTCCCGGTTGCCAACAATTGTGGCATTCGTTTCTAGTTGTTGGACCCCTAACAAGTCCGATAAACTAGTCTAACTATTCTATCACCAGTGGCTTGTGGAAGGTAGGTGGCAGTCGTTTCAAGGAAAATGTCGAAAATAGACAGTTTCTTAAATGAAACTGAAAATGGAGCACAATTGAATTGTGTAAAGGCTCGAAAGATAACTAGCCTTAAAGACGTATAAGATGGGAAATTTGAATCATATCGGGCGTGTCTCGGTAGCCGAATTGGTCAGGCATTCCCCCTGTAAGGGAAAGACTGCGGGTTCGAGTCCCGCCCGAGAAGATTCTTTTTCCCTATGTATTCGATGGTGATGAATGCCGACATGGAGACTAATTTTTATAACAACATTTAAAATATTCTCGTGCAGTTTATAACCGTTACTATTTAGATAGCTGGGTATCTGCCCTCTAAATGTAACAAAATAGTGCTGGAACTAATGAAAAGTGCTTTCATTAAAAATCCTTTAACGACTTGGTTCAGTGCACGAGCGATTAGTTCCCCCATCATTTCCTTCCTTATTACTAACTACTTTGACTCACAAAGTATATAGTTAGTCAGTAGTGCTATTAAATTTCATGCTCTGTGAACAGTTTAATTTAAATAATAATCGCGGATATAGGACACGATGGTATCCCGGCTCAATTGAGCAGTCCGACTGGGGAAGTACCTCCGCCCTACAGAATACCGTGTCCATAATAGCCTTGTGTTGGGTTCCGGCAGGGAGTAGGATGCCAGAACTCATTGGAGATTTCATTGCTGTCAGCGGGAGGACCAAAGGCTTGTCCTGCTTTGTCTTCGGCACTAACGGCACAGAATCCCTCTGATCTTACAGGGTCGGCAGCATCAGTGTAACTCCCCTGATATTGTACTCGTCCATGGGTCACGGTAACCACTTTCCATCACGTAGGCAATGTGCTTGTCTGCCACCTAAGAGGTATAAAAAATTACGAAAACGACCAAGACCCCGAGTAGCTAAACTCTGCTAATACGTGACAAGTGTGATGCAATGAATATTTGTTCAAAGTGTGACTGCACATTTGCAGCTCTGCTATTCGGCTTATAAAATGCCCAATAAAGCATTCAAAGTGCCAAGTTCAAAGTGCAAATAAAATAAAAGCGAAAAGCGTTTGACAACCTGAAACTCAATAGCTATCTGTAAATATGGAACCACACTTAGAACAAATAAATATCTGTGGTTCACACGTGTTCGAAAAATCTTTATAGGTATATTTTTGTTTGGCTCCAATATTATGCTAATTTAGTGCTGAGGTCAGTCTACTGACACCCGAAGTCTAAACCTAATGCATTTGTAAATTAGATTACAATGTTTTCAATGTAACGCTGCAATATTTTCCCAAACTTTCGGTAATACTAAAATAGCTCATAACTAGGTGTAAAAAATCCAGTAAATTTCATTGTAATACTAGCAATTGTCCGCGACCTCATCCGCGTTAAGTTCAGAATAGAAAGGGCATACTGCTCCCGTTTCCGCGACCCAGTTATAGTTCTTGAAAGTTTCTGTGAGCCTGGTACTTCATGTTTAAGTTCCAGAAATACTGATTCCGTACCGGCGACATACAAGAACCTATACCCGGGATAAAATGAAGGTCCAACGGGATGAAAAGTATCCTATATCCGTCTCCTGGTTCTAAGCTATATACTCACAAATTTTCAACCAAATCGGTACAGCCCTACTCGAGTTATAAATAGTGTAACTAACACGACTTTCTTTTATATAGAGATTATTAAAATTATAAATTCAATCAAGAATTGCCATCAAGAATTTCTACTATTTCTAAATTGTTATGATATTTATGTGATTTTGCTCAGTGGTTCTCAACTTATAACAAACTTGAAGATTATCTTAATCAATTTCTCAAGTTAATTTATCCCTCTCCACTCGATGCGATAGCGACCCTTGCTAGTAATCACATGTAATACAAATTTACCCTAATCTAAATTAAACTTCCAATTTTGTGTAGGAGCGTATTAACGGTCCACTTAATACCGTATAAATAAATGTTGTAAGGTAGTCAAAAATTCTGAAAACATTGTAACTTTCAGCTCGGACACAATTCAAAATTAGATCGTGGTTTTTCGGTCAAAGTTTGACCTTGTTATTAAAATCTTTACCCGGTTTGACCCCGAGTTATTTTGAAGACTATATCCTTTATATAGAAATTCTTTTATCAAAGGAGGGTTGAATAAAGTTTGAAATTTATTGTTTGGATTTTATTAACACTCTGAATTCAGGGAGACGGCGATTCAATTTTTGAATTCAATTTATTTCTTTTGTGAAGTTAGGTTGGTAAGATATTATTGGTGGTTCGTAAGCAGTTATTGTTGCTATTATAAGCTGAGATAATCGTACTCTTACTTACGAGTATAGTTCACCTAATCATCATCAACTACCATTTAAATGAAACGTAATTATCATCATTTTTATTCAACTAAGATAAAAATCTAATGTACCTATGTATCACACGCGAGTACGGCACTAAAAGTTTTGTCTCTAATATGATAAATTCTTCAATAGATGAAAGTAATGGTATGAATATATCGAAAAAGGAAGTTAGGAAATAATATGTTCGTGCATAGCCACCATTCGTTTGTTTTTTTTGTACCTATACCTATTCTGTGCCTATACTTACTGAAAGTTTATTTAACTAGTCAACCCACGTCAACACGCCGGCTTCATCCCCTGGCGGGTGAAGGGGAAACTTCGGCACTCCCAAAATTTGAGCACGGACGCTCAAATTTTTAAAGTACCTACATAATTGAGACTGACAGCCAATCATTTCATTTACATCATAATGTGTAATATGAAATTTTCAATTTGTTTTTATAAGGTACATATTTTTAATAAGATTTTTTTACTAATAGCAATTTTAGATTTTCCATTAGAGAATAACAGATACTGGAATGTTCGACGTTTGCCTCAAATTAATTAGGCCCTACCCTTCTCGGTAGACTGGACTAATTGAAAATACGTTTTGTACAAATACAAGCATAAATTCATGATTTTATATTGTTCGTTACTACTGAGTATCTTTTTAAAGAGTCAAAATAACTCAATATTTTTTTATGTAGATCTATCTAACAGAAAGATTAAAAATTTATTGGATGGTCTCGGTGGCGTAGTGGTAAAACATTCGTCTGCTACGCATGGGGTGCGCCGTGCGAGTTTAATTAGCAAATATTTGTTCATGTGAGTTTTTCTATGTATAAAATAATCTAAGTATATTTATCTGCATTCTAGATTCCCTTACACAAGCTAAACTTATCTTCTCATGGGTCTACGATGTGTAGAATGTTGTAGAATATTTATTTATTTATTCAACTATAAATTGTTACATAAATGTCAAGCAGCCAGCCAAGCTTGTGCTTTTATTAATTACGAGTTTTGTTCCAGAAAGTTATTTGTAAGAAACCCCGACGGGCGAATGCATTGCAAATCTTTCCGAGCTCAGGTGCTAAATTATACAAACTTATTAAACTTTTCTTGGATCTCCACCGAACTCGGAACTTTACAAATGAATAATAAGAAAATAATATATTATGAATGGTGGTGGTTAAGAGTTTGATTGTTAGGTGAGGGGTCGCCGTTACGTTTCCCGCCCTGTGGAAATGTCATGCACAATGAAGAAGGAAATGTTCTGTCCTCCGTGATCATGGCCTACACTCAAATATACTAAAATTCAAATATACAAATTTCCGATATTTCTCGATACCAATATAAGTATATATATCAATGATGCACTGACGCAACGTTAAATATCCATTAGTCTGTCGCAATCCACTTTTGGACATAAACCTCCTGATCACAAACTTCACCGCTTTATAATATAGTATAGATGAGATGATGTCTATGTTCAGTTGTTTGGGGGTATCTATGTATAGTATTTATATAGATTGGTACCTATACAATACTAGCTAAGGATACAGCTTTACCCGTGTGGAATTTTGATTCCGTTTTCGCAACCCATTGGAACATATTCCAGGGATAAAAGTTGCCTATGTGTTATTCCCGGCCATAATCTGTCTTTGAACCAAATTTCAGCCTACTCCGTTGATCCATCCTCAAAAACCTGCATCTTCATCCTAGCGATAATCCCAGTCTATTATCTATATTTTCAGTGAAGCGACTGCCATCTGACCTTCACAAGCCAAAGGCGAAATCGAAGCATTGCACTTAAACAAGCTGTTAGACTTTTTAGCGCTCAAACTACCCGTAACAACGGCCATAGATGTTCGTATGGCAACTGGGACCGACGGCTTAACGTATTCCCCGAGGCACGATTAAACCAATGCAAACATCTACCCATATTCATGCATACCCATATTAGCAGGACAACTGAACAGATTTCTTCCAAATCTATTCATTAGCAAATGAGTCTATCGAGATTGCACTGCTGAGTAAATATTTCCTTGCCTAATTACGTACGTTTAACGACACAAACAAAAACTTCGGCTCGAATTTCAACTAACTTAAACAATTAAAACAACAACAACACTGTAACAGGATCGTCGTAAAAACATCAATTAAAAATCCACACGCGAGCGGGAAAAGTTTGCCGAAGTAATTTAGTTAAGTGTTTTAATTAATTGATACACGGTCTTAGATCAGCAGGCTTCAATCATCCTTATCATTACCGGACACGGGTGTTTCGGGAGTTACCTGTGTCGGATCCGGAAGGAGCCAACGTCCGAGTGCCATCGCTGTGATGTGAGCGAGGACACAGAGCTGCACACGCTGACCGAGTGCCCGGCGTGGGACACGCCGAGGCGGGTCCTAGTGGCGGCTCTAGGGGTGGGAGTCCTCACACTCGTCACATTGCTCACAGCGATGGTACGATGCGCAAACGCTTGGGGTGCGGCCGCCTCCTTCTGCGAGCAAGTAATGCTCGAGAAGGAGGCGGCCGGTCGGGTCCGGACCAGACTCCGGGCCCGGGAAGCCCGTGCAGAGCGAAGGCGAACCGGACGTCGGAGGTCGCAGAACGACCTCCGTCCTCCATGAGCGCTGGCCTGGGGGTGACCGGTGGAGCCGCCTGTCACCCTAGCAGAAGCAGGCCGCGGCGGCGGCGCAAAGTGCGCCTCCCCGTAACCGGGGCTAGATGGGGACATTTTGGTCCCCACAACCCGAAGGGGGCCATCTCGAAAGAGATGGTCCTGGGTCTGTCGGGGTGCGAGAGATATGCTTTTGGCAATCTCACCTCCGGCAACCAAGGACCCAAGATGGCGTGCGTTTTAGTCGGTTCGAGTCCGACATAATCACCTCCACCGGCTCTGTGGAGGTGGTATCCGTGGGGATTTATCGCACGATAAAAAAAAAAAAAAAAAAAAAAAAAAAAAAGGCTTCAATCATCCTCTGCCGGGGTGCGAAAGATATGCTTTTGGCAATTTCACCTTCGGCAACCAAGGACCCAAGACGGCGTGCGTTTTAGTCGGTTCGAGTCCGACATAACCACCTCCACCGGCTATAACAGCTTTCAATAACTATAGACTGAGTGAATGAATGAATGAATAATTTATTTATTAAAAAAACAGCGGTTCATATTTGTTAGTATCACTTATATCTAAGTTAGTATAATGTGTGTGTTAGATAATGTGTAAGGGCTCTTAAGGACATAAGAACGGCCCCGAGGTAACCTCAACTGACAGTCAGACAAGGATTTCGGTGTAGGTTCCTTCCAAAGTTGAGCGGTGAGATGCCTTTTTCATCTTCATCCTAACGTAAATACTAGTCGCATCTGAAGCTTTCCACTTGGAGTCTGGGATCCGCTGTACCAGTCGAACTGCGGATTTGGCTGAAGTTCCACTTGAAGTCTGGGATCCGCTTTACCAGTCGAACTGTGGATTTGGCTGAAGTTCCACTTGGAGTCTGGGATCCGCTGTACCAGTCGAACTGCGGATTTGGCTGAAGTTCCACTTGGAGTCTGGGATCCGCTGTACCAGTCGAACTGCGGATTTGGCTGAAGTTCCACTTGGAGTCTGGGATCCGCTGTACCAGTCGAACTGCGGATTTGGCTGAAGTTCCACTTGGAGTCTGGGATCCGCTGTACCAGTCGAACTGCGGATTTGGCTGAAGTTCCACTTGGAGTCTGGGATCCGCTGTACCAGTCGAACTGCGGATTTGGCTGAAGTTCCACTTGGAGTCTGGGATCCGCTGTACCAGTCGAACTGCGGATTTGGCTGAAGTTCCACTTGGAGTCTGGGATCCGCTGTACCAGTCGAACTGCGGATTTGGCTGAAGTTCCACTTGGAGTCTGGGATCCGCTGTACCAGTCGAACTGCGGATTTGGCTGAAGTTCCACTTGGAGTCTGGGACTCGCTTTACCAATCGAACTGCGGATTTGGCTGAAGTTCCACTTGGAGTCTGGGATCAGCTTTACCAGTCGAACTGCGGATTTGGCTGAAGTTCCACTTGGAGTCTGGGACTCGCTTTACCAGTCGAACTGCGGATTTGGCTGAAGTTCCACTTGGAGTCTGGGATCAGCTTTACCAGTCGAACTGCGGATTTGGCTGAAGTTCCACTTGGAGTCTGGGATCAGCTTTACCAGTCGAACTGCGGATTTGGCTGAAGTTCCACTTGGAGTCTGGGATCAGCTTTACCAGTCGAACTGCGGATTTGGCTGAAGTTCCACTTGGAGTCTGGGATCCGCTGTACCAGTCGAACTGCGGATTTGGCTGAAGTTCCACTTGGAGTCTGGGATCAGCTTTACCAGTCGAACTGCGGATTTGGCTGAAGTTCCACTTAGAGTCTGGGACTCGCTTTACCAGTCGAACTGCGGATTTGGCTGAAGTTCCACTTGGAGTCTGGGATCAGCTTTACCAGTCTAACTGCGGATTTGGCTGAAGTTCCACTTGGAGTCTGGGATCCGCTTTACCAGTCGAACTGCGGATTTGGCTGAAGTTCCACTTGGAGTCTGGGACTCGCTTCACCAGTCGAACTGCGGATTTGGCTGAAGTTCCACTTGGAGTCTGGGATCAGCTTTACCAGTCGAACTGCGGATTTGGCTGAAGTTCCACTTGGAGTCTGGGATCCGCTGTACCAGTCGAACTGCGGATTTGGCTGAAGTTCCACTTGGAGTCTGGGATCCGCTGTACCAGTCGAACTGCGGATTTGGCTGAAGTTCCACTTGGAGTCTGGGACTCGCTTTACCAGTCGAACTGCGGATTTGGCTGAAGTTCCACTTGGAGTCTGGGATCAGCTTTACCAGTCGAACTGCGGATTTGGCTGAAGTTCCACTTGGAGTCTGGGATCCGCTGTACCAGTCGAACTGCGGATTTGGCTGAAGTTCCACTTGGAGTCTGGGATCCGCTGTACCAGTCGAACTGCGGATTTGGCTGAAGTTCCACTTGGAGTCTGGGATCAGCTTTACCAGTCGAACTGCGGATTTGGCTGAAGTTCCACTTGGAGTCTGGGATCCGCTGTACCAGTCGAACTGCGGATTTGGCTGAAGTTCCACTTGGAGTCTGGGATCCGCTGTACCAGTCGAACTGCGGATTTGGCTGAAGTTTAGAATATTTTCTGTGAAGCGCTGCGCTCTATGAAGTTACACTGAGCGGCTTACTACCATTACGCCACATACATGCCTGTCCTTCCAAAACTGTATTAGAAGTGTACTTTTTATCCTATCGCAAAAAGTTGAATAAGCTTGTATTCAGTCACACTACTATCTAGGGTAATGCACATTACTGTAGCTAGTAGTGAATTGCTAATGTTAGAGTGAGATTTAAATACACAACAACTTTTAATTTATTGCGTTCGTAAAATCCACTGTGAACTCCGTTTATTACACTTATGTTCATTATGAATGGGATCAGAGTACAGTCACCTCTATAAATATGTATACACGGTAGGGTTCCAGAAACAAGTAACCGGGGTTAACTTCCAATTTTTGTATACAATGTATATAGCCAAATGATGTAAACTCCTAATATTTCATAAAAATGTAACCATTACACGCCTCATAAAATGTATCAAATAATGCTTATACATTGTATAAAAAAATTTGAAGTTAACCCCGGTTACTTGTTTCTGGAACCCTACCGTGTATACATATTTATAGAGGTGACTGTACAATATTTGAACATAAACATAACATAAACTCACGCCTGTATTCCCCGAAGGGGTTAGGCAGAGGTGCTAGCACCCACATTTCGCCAGTTTATATTTAGGTCCCAATGTAATATGTGGCGAGCCAATTGCCATTAACTGGGCACTTATAAACCTGCGATAAATACACACATAACTTCGAAAAGCATCGAAAAGTCATTGGTGTGTGCCATGGTAAACCTGGGATCGAACCCGAGACCTCGTCTCAGCAGAATATTTGAGATAGAGCAAAATACGAAAACGGGGTTGTTTTTAGACTTTGCGTACCTTAATAGGCAAAAACATCGAAGGACTTCGTTGTCCTTTGTCAAGAACTTTTTCTCAGGAAGGAGGAATCAAGTTGAAATTTGTAATTAATACTCAGGCGTGCAACGCCTTGTAGTTGAAAAATCAAACTTCTACCGGCTTTTTGAGATAAATTGTATGAGGCATGAACTGTTTTGTAATACTCATACACTCATACATGCCGTGTAATAGCTGATTAAGTAAATGTGAATAAATTAATATTTTTTCCAAAATAGGTAATTGAGATGTTAAGATTTACTGCATTCATAAATCCATCTACTTTTTATGAAACCTTTTCACTTTTCCAATAAATTGCTATCTGATATTCAAGCATCCTTATGACTTTGAAATTTGCGATGTCTCACAGAATCTTATCGCTCGTTCACTCCACTTCAATCATAAGTAGTTAAATTTTGGACTCAGCACCAACCATAAAGTACTTGATGTTACCTCGTTCAGTGTTTACAGCTACTCGAGTGAATTTCCACTTTTATTATCTCCTAATCACCTCAAACGATTTTCGAATGCCTATTTGCAGCTGTGATTACAAGTCCAATCGATTTACCATCAGCCGACGTCACACAGCGACAATTCAACCAAGATTACGATCCCATTCTGTCTGTAGAACCTTCGTATCCAGTTCCCTTCAAATTGAAGAACCATTATGACTCTTTATTGACACAGAGCGTTTGAAAGACGAAGTCCTTTCAAAGAACATTGCATGTGTTGGCGGATGATACGTGTGTATATGTGTGCGAGGCTTTGTTTGTTAGCTTCTCATTCCGAGGGTTTTTTTTTTGTGATATTGTAGTAACTAGAACATACTAGTTTAAAAGAATGTCTGTTTAAATTATTTATTGTAGGATAATAGGACCGAGTAGGCTTCGCCCACTTTAGAGTCCTAACATTTGAATTCAGGATTTATAGATCGTTTAAAACTTTGTGGTAATACGTTAGATCCTGGAATTGTCTCCACCTGATGATCAGCTGTTAGGGTTTACGTAGCAACTTATGCTACACTCGTGGGATCCCTATCCAAAAGAAAATGTCAAAAATGAATGTCCGCATTTTCTATTTGGGCTCTGATTATCTGTTCTATGTTATTTCATACATAGTTTGGTTCGATTTCTCCGACTCTGCGCTTAAGCGCTTAATATTCCTTGTTTCATAAATAAGGAATATTAGATTTTGATATTTTGATTTTATTATTTCGATTACATCCAGTTTTGTAACCTATTGGTACCTAAATGTAATTTTCTAACCAATTTAACTTAATAGACAGTCCCAGTATTAAAGAAGATATAATTTTTTACAGGCACCATTAATAAAATGACACACCTTTGTGTAAAGATATTAGATATAAAAATGACCTTGATTGTTACATCATAAGATAGAAAGATAAAGAAATGTACCGAACGCGATTTCTTTTCAAAGTCCCAAGTTCAAAGGAGCATTACATGTTCACCCATTCTTTATGTCCACGTTCCGTCGAGACTTTTATTCTCGCTAATTTAATGTCCACTAATGCACACCCCACACCGCCGTGATAACCTTAAGAGCTTTGTGTGAGGCGAGAAAACAGTCCTATGTTGTTTTGGTCACTCACAGTGTTTTTAACCTTATTTTTTCTGTCAAAAGGTTACGTGGTCTGTTATGGACCTAATGTTATTGAAGGCACTTGGGAGAAAAGCTGCAGAATGGTTTTCTTCTCGTAACTCATGAGAGAAATTGTTATTTTATTCTTGTTACTAGTTATTGGGTTTTCTTTGCACATGTTATTTTTAATAATAAAGGATACGGAAATTGTTTTATCTGTTCATACTGCTGATCGAAGGCATTTGATGGAACTTGTATATTGAATAAGAAACTTGCACTTTTCCATAGTAATTTAGACCTGGCCGGTTCAACCTTTTAGAATGCCGTGAGGAAGTCAGGTGTAAAAAATAAAATACTGTGAAAAGTACAAGAGTTTTATTCAATGAATTATTTCAGTATTTTCATTTCTAATTATACTTATTTTTTATATTACTTACAATATATTTTTCATTTTAACGCAATGAAACAAACAAATCAATATTCTTTACATACTTTTCGATGACATTAAGCTGTTTTTACCCCTACGAAATAAGTCTTATCCCATGCTTATCCTTGACTAAAACCGGAAGTATTTTCCTCCACTTTCAGGCCCACTTAATCCCCCACCCAACATAAGTAGTCCCAAAAATACGGTATAAAATGTATACGCAACACCGACCGTTAATCATAAATATTATATTGACATAAACCGATACACCAGTGTTTGGGTAACAATGGCGGCTTTCTCCCAACTTGGGTAAGAACAAGTGCATATATTGTTCTCAACCGGACCCTTTTTTATCAATCACTAACCTTTTCTTGTCGAGTTCGCATTCAAACCCAAAAGGATTTACACAAAAAGGTGGGTTTAGACGTGTGCAAGGGTTTGGTGTACCGTACACAATATGATATTTTGGTTGTGTATCAATGAATACGGTTGAATTGATAAATCGACTGAAGCTAAGAAAAATGTGTTAAATGGGTAATTTGGTTGCGATTTCCTAACACGCACACAGTTTACACATTACCGTTACAATTTACACACGGTTTTTACTTTATAGTTTTTATTTTTTTTAATCATCCACCCAACCTATAATAGTAACTGATTTGACTATTAAACTTTATGACGTCACAAAATCTTTTTTCATACAAGTTACCTTATAACTTATCGTTATGACGTTTAGTAAAAAGTAGCTAATTTGACTAGTCAGTAGAATACCCAATTGTAGTTAGCATTATTTATATCAATTTGTTTTACATATATGTATAAGATGAT
Source organism: Eilema sororculum (assembly GCA_914829495.1). Classification (NCBI taxonomy): domain Eukaryota; kingdom Metazoa; phylum Arthropoda; class Insecta; order Lepidoptera; family Erebidae; genus Eilema; species Eilema sororculum. The sequence goes on along the minus strand of OU618544.1, from coordinate 1,587,953 downwards.
AAAAATAGATGTATAAACATTCTAAGGAGCCTGAATTGACTCATCAACAAACAATTAACAACAATTATAACTGAAAGTAAACTTGATAACGTCAATCATTTATAATCTCACAAATTATTTCTAACAGCAATTCGTTAAACGGCAGTCTATTTGTTCATCATTTAAGGGCAAAATATCCGTGTCAACTGGACCCAAACTAATTAACAAAATGACCACAAAAGGTCGACTTACGAAGACTTTTCAGCTTAAATCAATGTTAGAAGGATCGTATAAAATTAATTAGTTACAGGGCTACAGCCGGGAGTCGACCCCGCGCCCCTTCGAGACCCCTAATTGATATGGGCCAACCACTTCATTTACATGACCTCCGATTTGATTAAACACTATTAAAGATACACCATTTTCAGAGAATTTGGTTAACGGCTTTCTACGTATTTTGCTATGAATTATTTATGTGTAGAGACCCGCAGGCGACGCCTAAGTAACTAAGTTTTAGTTTCAAAATCTATTCTTTGTTTATTTGTAAATTAATGTGTTGTTAATAGCTAACTACGAAAATATACGTAGGTACATTCTTGGGTTCTATAGTTAAAACAAAATTTGAAATGAGGAATAGGAAAAAAAAAGATCAATAGACTAGATGGTCTAATTGCAGAAAGCGGAGGATCAGAAGAAATGGCGCTCATTGGGAGAGGTATTTGTCCAGGACTGCGATAAGCAAATTGTTTGATTCATTGAAAATGTCAATGAATAAACATCATCACTCACCCTCATTTTGCCAATCACAAAATGCAAAAATGAATCTTAAAATTTTCTAATGACGATATTTCGCCAACGCGAAATCAAAGAAATAGTATTTGCATTTAAAATTTGCGAAGAGAAACAGCCGTCCCGTATGACTAAGCAATTAGAATCTCGACAAACACCCCGACACGACGACGTACTGAATTATTAGTTGCTGTGGATTCTGAATAACGTAGCAGCTGCTCTCCCACAACGACGGATAGCTCATAAAAAGACCATGAGCTTGTTTTACTAGAGAACTAATGTATTCTGTGTTTTAATGGCTGAAGCATCTCTAATATTGGGATCAAATTGTCTTACAAATCTATTGTGTTGAAAAGTAGCTTAAGATTCCATAAATTGTGCTTTGTAGCTAGGTCCATTTTCATAACAGATTTTTGATGACCAGCAAGAGCAACGAACATGAATCTTTTTCTTAATTTGATAACCAGTAATGAAAGAAGAATTAAATTGTCATTTTCATAGCCAAGTTTCATCACCTGTTACTAAAGAAGATTTGTTGGTCGAGTGTTTAACTGCATAGACGTTATATTTATGTAGTAGGTACTATCTTTTGCCCGCAGCTCCGCCCGCGTGAATGTCGGTTCCCGGCAATTATTCGAATTTTTCTCACCGTAAAAACCATCCTTGAACTTCAACGAAAATTAAAAAAAAAAAAAGGGTTGGCCAAATTGGTCGAGGCGTTGTCGAGATATGCGCTTACCAACACATTTAGCGCTTCATTTTTATATTATAGATTACATTAGAAAATTTATTACTCAAACTAACCAAGATTTACAGAACGGAGATAAATGCTTCATATTTACTACAAGTGTCCCTATTTATTGCGGTGATCCAGATAGATTTCAAAGAGTTGATTGTACTATTGTACACATCACAATATTCCTTCCAAGAATACATAATTGAGCTTATAATTTATAGAAACGCGGAATGCGTCTATTGAACCCATATCGTAATTCAGATACCGGCCAATGCCATCTATCGAGGTATAGGTAAAACTTCAGTAATAGTTTTTAATTAGCTCTCCCGATGTTTAGAGGCTTTGGCATACTGTTACCACGCTGACCAGAAGTGTTGGTATAGGCTTTTGATCGATTGCACTTGCTGGAACTTCCTACAATCATCATCCCTACATAGTATAAAACAAAGTCACTATCGCTGTCTGTCCGTCCCTTTGTATGTTTAAATCTTTAAAACTAGGCAACGGATTTTGAAGCGATTTTTGTAATCGATAGAGTAATTCAAGAGGAAGGTATTTATGTATAATACATGCTTAATATAGTAGAGGGTGCAGCGAAAATGAGATGTGACGCCACGCGGGCGGAAAAAAAATAGCGGTACGAAGTTTGCCGGGTCAGCTAGTATTGAATAAGACACTTGTACTTACACTGTGGAAAAGTATAAATAGTGTCCTATTGCGTCGGATATTATCAGTAAGATTTCAATGGAACTGATGGATATGTGGATGTTTGTAAAAGAAACACGTTACTTGTTTAGGACCAGACAAGTATTTTATTGTAAATTTTAACTGTTTACAATATAGCTAAGTAAACTAGACAAAAGCAGGCGACAGGCGGGCAGAGACACACGTGACAGTTTCTTTTTGAGAAAAACATACAAAATAGGTCGAGTTCACATATTTCAACAGGAACTAAGTCAAGTGTCCTGTTACGTTTTCGGGTCCAATTGAGCAATAAAATGCGGTTTAGTGCTAATTGCCCAAAAATTCTCGAATACTCATTGAAATAAAAGTGATTGTATTGTCGTATATTTAGTGTCATTTCATTTTCAATTTCTATTCTACAATAGTAAAGATAACACACAGTTGGAACTAAATGGAGATTAAATGCTAAAGCAAGACGTTTACGTGACGAGTAAATCGTTCGAACTTGTACTACATCCATAAATTGTGAGCTCGTGTGGTTCCCGGATTATTCAGTTGATGGGAATAGGGTTGTTGTAAGTAATTAAGGAACCTGTTTGTTCCTGCACGAGGAAGTGTCAGAGTGCTTTAAATCAATTAATGGACCGGGTCTGTCGTATCGAGTAGAATGCCCACCCACCCACAAAACCGCGCTATGACGGCGAGTTGCGGATACCAGCCCGTGATATACCGGTCCTGATGAATATACACAACTTTATTTGGCCAATGATGATAATAATTCATATGATAACTAGCTTTTGCCCGCGGCTCCACCCGCGTGGATGTCGGTTCCCGGCAAATATTCGAATTTTTCTCTACGTACAAACCTCCCCTGGACTTCTACGAATAATTCAAGACCAAAATTAACCAAATCGGTAAAGGCGTTGTTTAGTTATAATATTACAACGAAAAGTGGCATTGATTTTATATACAGGGCGTCTCAAAAGAAAGTTTACATTTAAAAAAAATATTTTAAAAAAAGTTGAAAGTTTATTGTAAAAATATTTATTATATATTAAAATACAGTGTTTGGAAATTTATTTTTAAAAAATGACATCGTCTAAATGTAAACCGTTGCGTTCTAGGCATTCAGTTAATCGAACACTAAAATTGCCTATGACGGCTCGGCAGTTACTCTCCGTGATGGCTGCCTTTTCGTGACGGATATTTTCTTTTCATTGTGCCAGGGAAGTCGGTTTGTTGGTGTAAACTTTAGATTGGACATATCCCTACAGGAAAAAGTCCATAGGTGTCAAATCGGGACTACGTGCAGGCCAACTTATGTCACCTCTCCTAGAGATTAATTTGCCAGGGAAAATTTCACGAACTCGCAGCAGAGACCTGTTGGACTTTTTTGAACTGCCCAATCTTGCTGTAACCATGTTCTTTGGTTATAACCAATGCGCAATAATGACGATCTGTGCACGTTTAAGGCCACAGCACGCTTCTGCATTGAAAGGTTCGGATCGTCCCGAATAGACTGGGTGACACGACACTGTCTACGTTTTCGACTGTTCTTAAAGATCTTGGACGCCCGGATTTTGGTTTACCCAATGTTGAGCTGGTCTCTTCAAACTTCTTGACCCATTATGCAATGATTCGAATGCTTGGTGCATCATTCAAGTGATGAATATGTCGAATATTGCACAATTTTCTTCGCGCTACAGTCACCGAATTACCGTTTTCATAAAACTCGCGAAGGCACAACGCACGGTCCGCTCCCGAGAAACACTCCATAGCAAATAAATTCCCAAGAACCAGGCTACCGATTGACACACCCCCCGCGCCCATCGAAATAATTGAGTTCACGCAATAACCTAAACAAATGTGAACTTTCTTTTGAGACACCTTGTATCTTATCTAATCTTAATAATGATTGAAATGGTGATAAGTAGAATTCTTTAATCTGTTCGGCATACGCAGAAGGTTTACCTCTAAGTTAAGATAAAAAGCATTAATTCTGTTTTTCCTACAGAAATCCCCTCGGATACCTCCCCCGTTGGAGCTGGAAGAGGAGGTTATGTCGGACTCGAACCGACTAAAACCGCACGCCGACTAAGGGTCGTAGTGCTAGGCCGGACGTGAGGTTGTCATCGACATATCCTTTTCAATTGGTTTGTTACCAACGGACCACTCAATCCATCCACCTAGGTGGCCAGTTAGGAATTTCATTCCTATCAAACCACCTACTGTCCACATGGGTGGTCAGTTAGGAATATATTGAAGTAGCCAACCACCATCGATTTGTGGGTGGTCGGTTCGGACCTTTGTTACCAACGGACCACTCAATCCATCCACCGAGGTGGTCAGTTAGGAATTTCATTCCTCTCAACCCACCTACTGACCACATGGGGTGGACAAATACTTACAACAAATAACATACCTTATGCACCTAGATGCATTAAGTGCACTCGGATTATACGTAGACCAATATGCATCCTAGATACTACGTACCTAACTGGTAAGTCATAAATACTTATCATAATTAATTAGTCAATAAGTAACGTTGTGTATTGTACTTATTAACAGCGTCACTGCAGTCTAATAATATTTTCCTATTAATTTCGTTGTTATTATTACGAGATGAGAGACGAAAATAATGAGTTACTACTTATTTAAAAGGAATGGTGGAATAGTTTTGTTAAACGACGGATACCAATATGTTAAATACAAAACCTACAATATAAATATATGCAGTCGTTTTAGTGCTAATAAAACAAAGGCAAAAATGAATCATTTATTAAAACTTGGCTAGTATTCGGTGACAAGCACCGTACCTACCACCAATTTCAGGGCAGGTTGGAACCATGACTTAAATAATGCGATTGGGTGTCACAACGTCAATCTCCTCAAACTATGGAGGAGACAAAGGCACAAAATTTTAAATGAGTTCATACAAACATATCAGTTGGAATTGACAACCGCAGTTATTACCGTGGGACATGTTTTAGAAAAAGTAAACTAAGTTAATTTTGAGGAATAATATTAAATACATTTTATTTTATATATTATCGGAATTTTTTTAATGCGTTTTTATATCCTTAAATATTCCGAACCGACCACCCAGAAAAAAAAGGTGGTTGGTTAGTTCAAAATATTCCTAACTGACCACCCATGTGGACAGTAGGTGGTTTGATAGGAATGAAATTCCTAACTGACCACCTCGGTGGATGGATTGAGTGGTCCGTTGGTAACAAACGCGCCCTCCGGCTGACCCAGGGCCATCCCTTACGGTCTGGCCCTCCTCGGGACAGCGGTGTCCCCGACTCGCTCCCGTAATGGGGAGGCGCGCCTCCTCGCGTCGCCGAGTGAATGGACCATCGCGTCGGTTCGAAATGCAGGGTAGACCTGAGAAGACTCTGGCAAAAAACTCAGTGGTTCTACACTATATTATTATCTAACTAGCTGTGTACCGCGGCTCCGCTCGCGTGGATTCCTGATCTCATCGCAACCTATTGCAGGATTAAAAAGTGGGCTATATGTTATATAGATTATATTCTATATCTGTACTAAATTACAGCAGCGAGATTCGTTCAGCCGTTTGAGAGTAATTGAGTTACAAATATCCAAACAACTACACATTATTTGTAATATTAGTAGGATGTGGGACAGGATATATAAAATTCAATGTTTGTGTGTTCGTATTACCTGCGCTACGGAACCGTTCACCCAATTTCGATAAACTTTATCAATTTATAGTTTGCACCTGCGCGGGGTTATAGGTATGACAATTAATGAACCCGGTAGGTGGCGCTACCATCGTGTTACAGAACTTTTCTTGCGTAACTTTTTAGTCTAGGGACGGATCTGTTAATACAAATATTGTATTGTAATTTATCGATTTATAGACTTGTAAGATCAGCCATCCGAGAATATAAATTGTATTTGAATGAATTTTACAGCATTAAGTATGCTAACTATACAAATCGAATACATAGGGAAAAATAAATCTTCTCGATGGGGACTCGAACCGAGTAGCCGAGTTGGTCAAGGCATTCCTCCTGTAAAGGAAATATCACGGGTTCGAGTCCCGCCCGAGAAGATTCTTTTTCCCTATGTATTCGATAAATTGTAATGATAATAATCGGTACTCTAAATTCATTTAAAACGTTAAAGATTTTTAATATTGATATGGTCACTATAAGATGTTGTTAGGTTAGATAATTACGTAACAACTTAAGACAGAAGGTCTCTTAATTAGTTACTGATTAAATTAATAACCGACTTGGTATTTACATGGATCTCACAACTTTTTACGGTAGAACAATAAAATTGATTTGCGGTTTTTGACCCGACTGCCGAAGGAAGGAGGGTAATTGACAAGTATTGTTGTTTTTTTTATTAGTAGTAAGTACCTAAGTGAGTATTGGCATATTGTGTAATGAAAAAGTGTATTATTCATTTTCAAATGGTATAATAAAAAAAATTAAATTAAAAATTAAAAAAAACCCCCGTCACTAAAAAACACCTCTAAAAAGTTGAAAATAAATGGAGTTTGCATTTTAACTTTAACGGTTGCCATGTCGGGGAACCCTAACTGGTTAAGCACTCCGTTATGTTATCGGAACAATTCAAGGTCCCCTGACATGGCAACCGTTAAAGTTAAAAGGCAAACTCCATTTATTTTCAACTTTTCTGGAGGTGTTTTTTGTGACGGGGGTTTTTGATTGATTTTTATTTTATACTTGTTAAATTGATCTACTAGTCAAGCTCTTTCATTTGATACCCATATTGAGGGAGTTATGAAGAAATATGTGGTGGAGCGCTTATGTACTTTCTTGATTATTTCCCACATAATTTAATTGTATTTCAATTTTTGTAATTTAAAAAAACCGCTTCTGTGACAGAATAATGTTTGAGTATTGGCGCTCATTTGTTGACCACTTAGTGTTGAAGAAGGCCAATAGATGGCGCTGTGCACGGATTTTTCGAACTATATTTTGAGAATGAAGTTCCTACGAGCGAGACTCGCAAGCTTCACGGCGGACGATCTACCCGCTCGCATTTTTTACTAGTCTCTGACTCGCCGCCGCTCCGAACGGAAGTTGAGTACTTCAACTCCTCGTTTATTTTTCTGTGTAATTCTATAAGTTCCTTTGGCCACATTCTCAAGTCAGTATAAGTGAAGTGTATCGGAAGAAAACGACTAACTCAAGAAAGTCACCGGCCGGTTGACACCTACCTACCCACCAGCACGTGCCAAGAATCACGCCTGTCTGCAGCTGAATCCTCACGAGGTGGAACTCAGGTCAGTGCCGGTTCTCTTGCGTTTTCTTTCATAGAAGCGGTCACATGTGTATTTTCTTTCTATCACAACCAAACTTCAGGTCACAGGTTCTTATACGCTCTGTGTGCAAACACACTAGTGGTCGGACTATTTACACGTCCTACCAATATGTATTCCGACATGTTGTGGTGGCGGCCATCTTGGACCGATTTTTTTCAAATATAGCTAAGAACACTCCCGACTAATATACCTTTCAAACAAAAAAAAACTACATCCAAATCGGTTCATCCGTTTCGGTGCTACGATGCCACAGACAGACACACACACACACATACACGTCAAACTTATAACACCCCGTCGTTTTTGCGTCGGGGGTTAAAAAGTCTACTAAGCACTATGTAAAACTCACCGTATAGAATACGCGAAGGCCATCACAGCATCAGACACGAACTGCAGCTGCCTCTCAAACTCGGTGTTGTTCTCCGTCAGCCTCTCCAGACCCGAGCACTCCCTGGAGTACTGCCCGTTGTATGGGGTGCGCGGGCTCCCGGGATACCGGCATTGGAAATGATCTTCCCAGAATTCTGTAGGAGAGAATCGTCTTTAGTAAGAGCATACAGAAGACCTAGAAGGATGAAAATGTCCTTCTTGGGAATCAGTTTCGTAGACGTATAAAAAGCCTTATAGGAAACCAGTTACGTAGACGTATTAAAAGCCTTCAAGGAAACCGGTTTCCAAACTTCGGTTTCCTAGACGGCCGAAGCCAATTTGTCGGTGTCATGAGGGAGAAACAATACAAGGACAGCCTCTGTGGCGTGGCGGTAGTGAACGCGACTGCCACGCAGGAGGCGCGGGTTCGATTCCCGCTCTGTGCAAATATTTGTATGCATGAATATGGCTATTTGCATTGGTCTGGGTGTTTCTATATATAATATGTATGTATTTACAAAAAAAAGTATATAAGTATACTTATCCGCATTCTAGATTCCATAACACAAGCTATAAAAGCTTACCATGGGTCTAGATAGCGTCATTATTCTCATTATTATTATATATTTCATCACTTTGTTCAATTATTGTATAATGTTTTGTCTTTTTAATACCGCTAATTTACCGCATGAATTGTAAATTTTGTTGTCATTAGTTTGCATGGAATTAAATAAAGCTTTTTTTTATTTTTTTATTTATTATCTATCTATTTATCTATAAGTCAAATTCTGATGAAACTGAACACTTCTCCAGATTATGACGATAAACTTACATCCTCGAATTATTATTATAAAGTGTGCTTTGAATTTATCTCATTAAGTGCCGAGATAAGTGCAATATTGTTATGTATATGAAAGGCTGTAAGTGAAGCAATGCTCGGAGTGTTTAATTAGTCTCGAGGTTTAGGCTGAGAGGCATAATTACTCCCTAAATATAATTACTAGATACCTACTGATGCCGTAGCGAGCGCGACTGTTTTGTAAGGACGGAGTTCTATTCTAAGGTGGTTGGGTAAAATGATATTGGGTTTTTAAATAGTTTTATAAATCTATCAATGTATTTGAGTCAATTAATTATGTTTACTTAGGTATCATTTAGATGAATGATTTAACCAATATTGATGAATTTATTTTTGGTTTTGGCGTAAAAAAAAATTTAAAATATAATTTGTTCATTTCCATGACATATTTAGATATTAATTTGTGTATTTCCGCACTAGGCAAAACTGTACTATGTGTATACTAAATTGCGGTTTTTAGTATCCTAAAGTTAGTAATGAGTAGTTCAGCACAGATAGAACTTTGTTAAAACACTAAACAAAACCACAGTAATTACAAACACTTAAAAACTGAATTATTGTAGGTACTTTTCGAAAACACACAATCCGCCATTTTGAATCTTTATAATTTTCTCTTTTTCTTTCCAAAGAATAATCTAATTTCACAAATTACGACTCGATGCCAAGTGAACAAGTCATAATTACATTGTTAAATGAAATAATAGTTACAGTAACTAGATTGTTAGACTATTCACTTAATTAAGATTACGAAGTTTGATTTTCTTTCTAACTCAATTTATAGTTGGATTCATTTTCGTCTCAAAGTAATAGGTATTATGTTTTTAGGATAAACGTTGTAATGTCTGATTTATTTCGCACCGTGTGGAGTGGCGAGAAAGTGCACTCTGCCCATATTTGCTGCGTGTGAAAATAGCGCCGAGTCTTTGCACGTACATCACACTCGGCCGACAGAACTGTCTCGCCCAGTCTCGTCACTCCACTCAGCGCGTGTGATCAAGGCAATAGTAAAAATTGGTTGACTAGAACCAGAAATATATCCAAAAGTCACGATAACTGGTATCCACACAGATGGAGCTGGGCGCATAGAAAAGATAGTAAACAACACTGAACATATCAACCAATTAATTAGCCCACTGCAGTCCACTGCTGGACATAAGCCTCTCCCACTGTGCGCTATTTCATCCGATTCTCCGTCTTCCGCATCCAGTCCATCCCAGCCACCCTTTTCAGTCCATCTAGCTAGGGGGCGTCCTACCTCGCGTTTGCCTTCTCTCGGTCTCCACTTTAGGACTCGTCTGCTCCAACGACCATCGGTCCTTCGACAGATGTGGCCAGCCTATTGCCACTTGAGCTTTCTTATTCTGCGAGCTATGTCTAGTCTAGACAAATCTGCTTCTAAGAGCAAAAAGAAAATAGTACTAAGCTTTTGGTGCTTTGGGTGCTAAGCCTTATTTATTTCTTGAATACTAATGCCGCGGTGAAATTAATGTCTCCGGCGTAATTAAGCCTATAAGCCTATCGCATAATCCTCAAAGTGCTTCGGGCGAATTGTCGCGAAATAAGCCATCCACATTTTTTCATTTATTATTAAGTGAGCAAGTAAACGAATGGCTAACTAACGGTAAAATACTGAGCGTGGTCAGAATTGCTTTGAAACTCTTTTAGTTTTAATTTCACATGTATATTTTGAACATTTTCTAATTATAGAATATCTTCTTAGGTAATAATATTCATACGTAGGATTTCTTATAATCTTTGGTATCATTCTAGAAAGCTTCTTTTTACCCGACTGCCGAAGATTTTTTTTTATGTAGTAGTCCAAATCTTTTACAGGTATTTAACTTTATACTGTTACGGGAGACGGGTAACGGGATTGGAAATCTTCGTATGTGAGACCGCTTTATTTACACACCCCAACAGCCAAATCTTGAACACGACACTCACGACGTGACTGTACCACACGATGCACTACTGCACTATCTTATTCGCGACACTCAGTAGGTTTAGCCGTTCAGTCACGACTGTATTTGACAATGAGTTCGAATTTATCGTTCCGATGCTGTGACATGTTACGTCATATTCGTAGCAATACCAATCATGTGTTTCGACCTGCCTGTTGAGTTTCATCTCAACATTGCACTATCTTATCAATCGTACATGTACAGTCGCGTCAAAAATATCTTAACAACATGTATTCACACCTTTCTACCACTGGGTTAGACAACTAACAACCTTATATCTGCTTGTATCATTACTCTTACCATCCAAACAGTTTTAATATAAATTCATTATCATAATCACATCTCAACAACTCCCAACAAGTTTTCTCTCATCTTTAAAATGTGAAGCATTAAACTCGAAGAGATTTCAAATCGCTAATACAGATTCGGGAATATTCCCTTTTAACTCTTATAACATTACAAATAGTTGAAAACGCTCCAGAAACTTCGTTTTTGCGTAATAAAGCACTCTAACCGGCAGGTCTTTCAGAACCGTCCATGGAATTTTCTCTAAAGAAAGTTTTGGCCTCCTTTACGAGTTGGCAAACTTGGGTATTCCTGTAATTGGTGTAAATTATCAACTCATTTCCATTAAGTTATTAAAACTAAACTTATCTGGCGAATTGTTCTACTTGACAATGTATTTCAAACGCAGGCGTAACGTGAGTATACGGAGATAGAACTGGCGTAACACTAAAAAAACTTTAAAGTATCGGCTGAACGCTGATTTACACCAAACGAGCAAAATATGTTCATTCTATCCGCTCTCCGTCAAATTCTTTTAGTGTAAACGGTGACAGAACATTCGTTCGTTGTTCTTTTTTGTTTAAAACAACTAGTTTCTTTTACACTAAAATATTAAGAAAGAATGCCTTTAGAATGCTCTTGTTCTAGTTCTAGCTCTATGTTCGATTGGTCTAAATCCACCTTATTACAAACGCGCGTATTTAGGGTAACGCACGTATGCAACACGAGGACTGTGACAAGGAGCGCCACACTCGTACTGTTGCCTATTCCCTATTATAAGTATTTTCTAAATAGAGTAAGGTTGATATTTAACTGATACTTCTTCTTCTATCGTGACGATGGCGCCTCGGTCTTCAAATTATTTTCTCCCAGGGTGCTGCCACCTGTATGGCCGCCCGCGCGCGCAGGCAACTCGGGCGTCGGAGGGCACTGACTGACCTCCGTCCCCCATGAGCGCGGGCCTGGGGGTGACGGGTGGAGCCGCCTGTCACCCCAGCAGAAGCAGGCTACGGTGGTGCCTCCCCATTCCGGGGGCGAGTTGGGGACACCGTTGTCCCCCCTCCTGAGGAGGGCCAGACCGTAAGGGATGGCCCTGGGTCAGCCGGGGTGCGAGGGATATGTCTTTGACAACCTCACCTCCGGCCTAGCACCAAGACCCACAGTCGGCGTGCGGTTTTAGTCGGTTCGAGTCCGACATAACCTTCCCTTCCGGCTCCGGCAGGGGGGGTATCCGAGGGGATTTCCGCACGAAAAAAAAAAAAAAAAACAACCACCTGTATGGCGTTCTCGGAGGCGCACATAAGGTCCTACGGTGTACACTTGTATGGGCATTTAGCACACGATAACAGATGGGCTATTGTCTGTGGAGGAACTCCATATTTACATCGTAATCGCAAGCAGTCCGCTTATTCTAGAATGTCCCTTACGTTACAGTTGGTCAAGTCTAACAAGGACCCAGAATAGTAACGCTAATGGAGTTTGCCGACGCGGCGACGCGCGAGGACGGTCCTTTTATCTCCCTTATATCGAGTTACGAGTTGGATTGTAATTTACAGTTTAAGTTTATCAGGTAATTTGTTCATTATGAAATATCTTTGTACTTTTTTTTACGGCAATATTCGTTCCGTATGTTTCGAAGTTATGTGTGTATTTGTCGCAGGTTTATAAGTGCCCGGTTAATGGCAATAGGCTCGCCACCTATTACATTGGGACCTAAACATAAACTGGCGAAATGTGGGTGCTAGCACCTCTACCTACTCCTTCGGGGAATACAGGCGTGAGTTTATATTATGTTATGTTATGTTACGCAATAACCTTTTCCGTTTAATTTATATGGTATACTATTAAAGTACAGCCTACGTTAAGGTAAGCGGGTACCGTGAGAATTCTGTAACTTGCGATTTGATGAATTCTTTCGACGTTTCTTAAAAAAGGTGCATTAAGTGGGATAGAGAGAGAGAGAGTTGGCTACGTCGTTATGAAGGTATGGATTATAAAGAAAGGCAAGAGGAAAAATAAATTTCACATACTCAATAAGATTAGTACATGAAAGTCACCAACGACTGTTATAAATGGCTGACCACGTCTGTGGAAGGACTGATGGCCGTTGGAGCAACGATTCTTAGAGTGGAGACCGCGAGAGGGCAAACGGAAGGTAGGACACCCCTTAGCCAGATTGATTGAAGACCTGAAAAAGGTGGCTGGGACAGACAGGATCGGATGAAATGGCGTACATTGGGAGAAGCCCATGTCCAGCAGTGGACTGCGGTGGGCTAATTGATGATCATTATGACCATCTAACTTAGCTTAGTGTTTAAAAAGTCGGCCTTACGATCGAGAGGTCCCGGGTTCGACTCCTGGCCATTACACTACCGACGTGAACCCACTCCTAGCACAAGCAATTTAGCTTAGTTGGAGGAGTTAGAGGAAAAAAAAAGAACTATGAATATTTCAACTGTCTAGCTACTATGGTTTATAAGATACATCTTAGAGACAAATAGACGGACGGCAGAGTCTCTTCGTAATAGAGTTCCATTTTTGACATTTTGGATACGGAACTCTAAAAATTATGTATATATATAATAGTTTTCTCTCTCCTTTATTTTTTCCAGCAAATATGCAGAAAATTCCATCTACCTTAATTGAAACATTTTCATAAATTCATAGAGAGCTTGTCGACAGCAAACTATAAATTCCTCTCCTCAAACGAGTTCATAAAGCCTAGCCAGTATGCGGGTAGTAATCTCCTCTCAATAAAAAATGCATTTTTACATCGGAATTTAATATCGTTTTATGTTCATTTTACTGGTGAAGGATTTAATATAAAAGCTTGGTCTATCTTATGAGATTTTGGTGCAACTGAATCCAGCAAATCAAGATACTTTTGCAAAATAATCCATCCATACTAATATTATAAATGCCAAAGTAACTCTGTCTGTCTGTCTAAACCACTGAACCGATTTTAATACATAACATAACATAAACTCACGCCTGTATTCCCCGAAAGGGTAGGCAGAGGTGCTAGCACCCACATTTCGCCAGTTTATGTTACGTCCCAATGTAATAGGTGGCGAGCCTATTGCCATTAACCGGGCACTTATAAACCTGCGATAAATACACACATAACTTCGAAAAGTATCAAAAAGTCATTGGTGTGTGCCATGGTAAACCTGGGATCGGACCCGAGACCTCGTCTCAGCAGTCCATTACCCATACCACATGACACACGGGATAGACTACTTGATATATGGTTAAAAGACACAAGTAATGTGAAAAATAGACTAATATATAATAAATATCGAAATAAAACAAATAAACATATAAATAATGTCAAAAATAACTACACCTTGAAAGAAATTCAGCAAAACTTTAAGAATAGTAAGAAAGTATGGGAAATTATTAATAACTTATGTGGTAAAATTAATAAATCTATAGATGACATAATTTTAAAATATTTTAGATCCAAACCAGACGTGGTCGCCAATAAATTTGCCCATGAGTTTAGAAATAATGTGAACAGTACTTGTGTCCAATGTAACATACCTATCCTAAGTGTCGATAAGTATAACAATGATTGTAATTTGTCTATGAGATTAAACAAAGCTACTAATGATGTAATTTTTTCCATTATAAAACACTTAAATGATAGAAAATGTCCGGGTTTCGATAATATAAGACCACACGATTTAAAACAAATTAATAAAAATATTACCCCTCTTATCACGCATCTCATTAACTTATGTATTGCTACGTCTTTATACCCTGACCAACTTAAATTTGGCATAATACGACCAATTCATAAAAATGGATCGTATTCAAACGTAAATAATTATAGACCTATTACCATCCTGTCATGTATTGACAAAATCATTGAAAGGTACTTTGAACAGGAAATTAGTAGTTTTCTGACGAAAAATTGTATCATTAATGATAAACAGTACGGTTTTCAAAAGAAGAAAAATACGTCACAATTGTTATCAAAGTTTACAAATGAGGTCAACAAGTACCTGGACAATCGTGAACATGTGCTTGTTGTCTTCATTGACTTTAGCAAAGCATTTGATGTTTTAAAATACGATACATTATACATGAAGTTACAGCAGAATGGCATACGGGGCCCATTGTTAAGGTGGTTCCAAAACTACCACGTGAATCGATGTACAGCAGTAAGTGTCCGCGGTTCATTAAGTGAAAACACTCCAACCGATAAAGGCACGGCTCAGGGTTCGATTCTAGGACCTACAGAATACTTGCTGTACGTAAACGATATGTGTAACATTTTTGCCGAGGGTTCCGTGTACCAGTTTGCCGACGACACATGTTTAATTACCTCACATAAAAATATATACGAAGCACAAGCAGTAATGCAACGTAATTTCCACTTACTATGCAGCTGGGCCCATGATGTGGGTCTAGTTATCAATGCTAAAAAAACTAAACTTATGCATATCCATTCACCGTACTTGACTTCTCAATTTGTACCAGTTATCACAGCACACGACCATATGTGTCTGCACCAAAGCAGTACCTTTTCATGTAATTGTCAATCATTACAAATCACGTCAGAACATTCATATCTAGGTCTAACTATAGATAGTAATTTTCACTGGGGACCCCATATTAGCAATGTTTGTAATAAACTCAGATCTATTATGTCAAAGCTGTATGTACTCAAGTACAAATTACCATACAAAACATTAAGAACTATGTACCTATCACTCGCTGACTCGGTGATTAGCTATGGCCTATCTAGTTATGGGCGCACATACAAGACATATGTTGAAAACATTTATAACTTACAACTAAGAATGCTAAAAATAATTGTACCTACAAAAATTAAACAACAATACGCGAATGACGAAGAAGGTTTGTTTAAACACTGTCAGGTTGTGAGTGTTTTCGATAAAGTGCGAGTGTGTGTGCTTAGCGAGGAATATCACAACATTGTTAACTTAAATAGAAACATAAGACATGAATCATTACGTAAGCTTTCTTATTTGCCCATTTATAGGTTACCTAAACATATCAATGTATACGGAACAAGGACGTGGGAATACATGTTGCCATATATATTAAATGGTCTGCCTACCGAAACCCGTGACGCACTAAATAAAAAAAATGTGTCTTAAAGAAACATTATCTGCTTAGGTAGTCATTGCCTTATTGCAATTATTTGTAGCGAGATGAGTGTCAACATACCGCTGTTAAACCCCAGATGGTTTGTGCAGTATGTACTATACCTACTAACATAATAAAAAAAAAAAAAAAAAAAAAAAAAAAAAAAAAAAAAAAAAAAAGGCTACCGCATATTTTAATAACATTTGGTATAAGGCTAGATTAGACCTTGAGAAAGGACGTAGGCTATGTTTGGTCGCGATAACCGACATCCACGCGGGTGGAGCCGCGAGCAAAAGCTAGTTCTTTATAATAATCCAACAGTAAACATACAGCCCATGACTAAGTGCCCACTTGACGGCAATAGGACGCGAAATTTTGCACAGGGATAGATTATTATGGAATAACATATAGGCTTACTATCATCCCGGGAATAGGTTCTCCAGGAGCAGCAGAACGGTAACAAACGGACAAAGCCACGGGCGACAGTCAATAGTGTAATAATGAACATTCATTTAGAATTCACACTTAAAACTGTACACTTTCATTAAAAGCTGTAGAAAACTACGTTTAAACAATTACAGAATAAAGTTCTAGTTAAATCTAGTTATCTTGCTGGTTCAAGTCTTTTAATAGCAGGGAGAGAGTTTGCCAATTTGGATCAAGTTTTAACTTGAATCAATTAAAATTTAGGTGCCGAGGCGCTAGTGACAACTCCAGCGATAATTATAATGTAGGTATAAAGAATTGGGCAATGAAATGAAGAAGTAATTTCACAAATTCATTTGTATAGTTCTAGAATCTCGTCAGCTTTAATTTTTAGGTAAATAATATATATATTGTAGAAGCGCTCGTGGTCTGGTGGTTTGGTAAACGATCAATAGGTTAAGCTACCAAGGTGCGGTTGTTAATTGGATTGAAGACGGCTTAGATCTAGACGGAGGCCTATCTGAGCGACCTGAACAACTCTGTCTGTGAATGGCCACTAACCACAACTCAGGTTGGGAGGCCAGTGGCAACCCCAATATAGCTGAAATAATCAACCCACCTTAAATTTAGGCGAACCCCCAACTCCGACGCGAAGCCCTCGAATGCGACCGGGACTGATGCAAGTCTCCTTCATCTTAGTTTTGATCCCAGTCACATCCGAAGCTTTCTGCAATCTGGGGTCCGCTCTATCAGTCTGACTGCGGATTTACCTGAACTTCGATATTTTCCTAGAAAGGCAACATCGAAGCATTGCAGCTAGACTAGTTATTGGATTTTTTAGGACTCCAACTACTCGTCGTAGCGACTGACGCAAATATAGTCATAATTAGCTTTTGCCCGCGGCTTCGTCCGCGTGAATATCGGTTATCGCGACAAAACATTCCTCAAAAGACATAGTTGTACGAAGTTTCATGCTTCCAACTTTGAAAATGACGAACTTTCCATACAAATGTTTATCACCTATTTTACCCTTTTAGTAGTTAAATTTTGAAAAACGCTGATACACGTATTCATTTATTTCTTAAAAGACACAGGTTTATGAAATTTAGTGCATCTAGCTCCGAAAATGACTAACTTTCATATAAACTTCCATCCCTTATTTTACCCCATTAGTAGCAGAATTTCCAAAAATCCTTTTTTAGCGGATGCCTTCGTCGTAACATCTACCTGCATGCCGAATTTCAGCCCGATCAGTCAGTCAGTCACCTCTGAGTTATATATATTTAGATAATATACCTGATAAATACAACTTACCAACAAACCAAGGGTTCCTTCTATTATTCTTCACGTTCAGTCCAAGGAAGTACTCCTTGAAGCCCCTTACGTCGTTGGCTTGCGGCTGGACGCTGATGGTACCTTCCACCGCTCGCTCGTTGCCGTCGGAGACCAGCGACCTGGCGCTCCACCCGTCAGACCCCACCCAGCTGAAGGAGTGAGCAGCATTAGCCCGCTGTACCGCCCTCATGACTCCAGCCACTTCTTGGTCGGAGCCGAAGATTATTGCTCCTGCGAATAAAATTCACAATTTGAACATTGTAAATACTTATACTATTTTGTACACAATTTAGGCGGCAGAGAAACTAGAGAGACGGCGCTTCTGATGAAAAGTGGTTACCGAAGGCTTATGGACGGGTGCAATGCCAAGGGAGCCCCAGTAGAAACCTTCTAATGCCCTTCTTGAAGAGCCCCAAATTGTTGTCGCTTAAAAAATCACAACGTAACGTGCATGAGATGTACTCCTTTAGGGTCCATACATACGTCGTCGGTCGCGCAGCGCCCATACCGACAAATGCGTTTTTGCGTGACGTTCGCTCACGACTTACGCTTGACTCATATTCCGTTAGATATGCACCGACCCTTATACCGCACAGTTTATACCGCACCGTGCGCATCTTTTCTAGTTGTAAGTTATTAACAAAAGTAACCAATGTCCAATTCCGTCTGCGTGCCATATTTAAGCCAAATCCATTAATTGGTTTTTGCATAAAAGAGTGTCGATCCTTTATTTCTAATGAACTCACTTTCAAAGTGGCACAGTACTGGCTACTACCCAAGTCTGTGGCTGAGATATGTATGAGGTTTCCTTTTGAAGTATAAGCTCATCATTTTACAAAACAAAAGTACCTACATTCACATTTCAACTCAAATAAAATCTATTCAAATACACTATTTAAAGATAAGGAATCTATCAATATTCATGACCAAAGACGAAATTTACCCTTTATTTCGTACATTTCCACTTTCAACCATAAGCAAACCTACCGGCCTCCGTGATCAGAATTAGAATCGACTTCTATTTACTTTCGCCAAACCACAGCATGTATACAAAACTAATTTAGTGCCGGTTGGCCGACTTGGGATTATCCACGGGAGCCTTATTTAGCAGGTAAGCTTCTTAAACCTCACATAAGACGGCATATAATCTTTCTCATATTCACATGTGGTGGATATGTTATGTATTTTATTGTTAGGTAGTTCTATATTATATAGCAACGTTTGGCATTTAGTCAATCTTAGATGACAGACTCTTTGGAATAAAAGTTAGCAGAAGCAAAGACAAGTAGCTTCTGAAGTTACATTTATTATGTCTTATGTTCTAAAATTAATAGCATTTTGTTTTCATGAAACATGTTTCATTTCTGTAATTTTTTTACGGTATTGATGACAACCGAAAAAGCTAAATAAACTAGGATTAAGTAATTGTGCTCGAAAAAAACACTATTATTTACTATTTAGGAAAAACTTAAGAGATAAAATGGTAGGCGTCCAGTTACATTATTCAACAGTTATGCAAATTAGTATCCATACTAATATTATAAATGCGAAAGTTCCCTGACTGTCTGTCTGTCTGCATGTTACGCTTTCACGCCTAAACCACTGAACCGATTTTGATGAAACTTGTTTTATGGGTTGATTAGACCTTAAGAAAGAGGACATTGGCTATATTTGGTCAAAAGTTAGTGTTAAATAAGTACTAAATGGTGTAATTAAATGTTAGCTGTAGACGTTAGATAAATAGCTACAAAACTTTTGTATCCCCCTGTATGTAAGTTATTAATTAAATTAAATAAATACAATCAAACCCGAATAGTTTGCCAAAATCGAAGTACATTCAAAGACAGACTTTCCAATAGTTCGTAAGAATGTTGGTAGATGGCACCACCGTCGCCCTTAAAGACGGATATAAAGAGAAGGAAAATTTGAAATGAATCAAGTGTGGCTCAATAGCTCAGTTGGAAGAGCATTCCCCCTGTAAGGGAAAGGTCGTGAGTTCAAGTCTCACTTGAGCGTTTAATTTTTTCCGATGTTTTTCGTACATTCAAAGACTTATTCATATTAAATATACAAGTACGCTGTAATATTCTAATTCTTACGTTATCTTAAACGTCTCTCTATATTAATAGTCAAATACTGCCTATAATCCATCATGTTAAATTAATCTAAACATTTTTTAATAAAGCAACACTGTGCGGGAAAACGCCAAGGGTTTTACATTTCTTGAACAGATTGATGTTCTTATTTAAAAGTATAATGTTGACTAACGGAGTGATCCAGGGTGAATTTGCATTTCGTATAATGCCTTCATGTACCTGGCGCTGATACAGAGAGGCTGTGGCCAATATTCTGTAATGATATGTATGTAAATATACTAAATGAACAATCGAAATTAAAAACAGGTAGCGAAGTCATTGTTTTAGCAGCGATGAATGAACCAGTATGAATTTTGAAATAGCAACTATTATTTCAAAATTATGATCAGTATAACATTGTATTTTGAGCTTACTGACATAATTATTGACACAATATTCTTCATCAATAGTATCAATGTACAGATAAATATTTAAATAAATGGTAGTACCATACTAAAAATATCTGCTATATACTCTATGGCGTCAAATTTCCTTATTATTATGTTGTTTATCTGTTCCGTGACTCTCGGGACTATGGAGTCCCGGGCCTTTGTAAGGCGTGCGTCGGGCCGAAGCTAAGACGTAGAGGCCCTTTTACGAGAGTTTAATATCCTTATTTATGTAAAACACACTAACAGCCTGCTATTGAGCTGATGCTATGCTGTGCTCATGCTGAAATTAAAAAAAACTACAGAGTACTTATTAAAAAAGAAATACGTTCGAGACCATACTGTAGCATCTCTATATGTTCCGTAAGTATTGTAGTGTTTTAAGTAAATCGTTAAGCAATTTACCCCTTTATGATAAATAAATAAATAAATATTCCACAACATTCTACACAACGCTACTAGACACATTGTAAGCTTAACTAGCTTCTGTTATGGAATCTAGAATGCGGATAAACATACTTATATACTTTTTTATAAATACATACATAATATACATAGAAACAACCAGATCAATGCAAATAGCCATATTCATGCGTACAAATATTTGCACTGAGCGTAAATCAAACCCGCCGCGCCTCCTGTGTAGCAGTCGCGGTCACTACTGCCAATTTATATGTCATCTTTCTCCAAACCCATTTCTTTTATCTAATCGTCCTTTCCCTATCCATTAACATTCACATAAATTGTCATCTCATAACATTTAGACAATTCCCAGTTATCTATTCCATCCCTAGAACCCCCATGCGAATTTCACCCTGTACAATCCAAATTAAGCTGTTTCATTTAGCACACTCAAAAATATTTAGCATTTCAACTACATTAGCATTTCTTACGTTTCGCCTCAACTCTGTTATCCCTGAGTAAGGCAAAGTAAGCATCTTTATTTCTTTTTAGTTCGAAGACAAAGAAACTGGGACGTTAATAATAAATGCTAAGTGTGCACAAAGCTTTAGGAGATGACAGATGTAGTCGTCTATTACGTATAAGCTACTGAAGCATCGTAAACGGAGTGCTGGAAATGGGAAAAATATAACAAATAATATTGGCGCCATTACCGTTCCACTGTGGTTAAGGGTTGTCAACAGATGTTATAGTTTCTCATAAATTTTTAGTATTATCTGTGGGAAGATGATATACGCTAAAGGTGTAGCAGAAATGGTATGGGATATTATTCTAAATGCGCGATAGGAATCGGATATCGTTAAACGATCTTAGACTTTAGGTAGTCGGCTTAGGGTACCTATTGTCTGAGCAGAAGCTGACTATATCACAGCATGTTGCTTTATTCAATGAAATAAGTAGACTGTGTTCACCGTACTGTCTTGCTATCCCAGAGTTATTTAAATGGGATATGATAGTATCTCTCGACGCCGTAAAACGGATCCCTAGATACTATTTTGGAATTTTTAGCATTTAGAATGATGTACTTTTTGATAATAACATAACATAACTTAACATAAACTCACGCCTATATTCCCCGAAGGGGTAGGCAGAGGTGCAAGCACCCACATTTCACCAGTTTATGTTTAGGTCCCAATGTAATAGGTGGCGAGCCTATTGCCATTAACCGGGCACTTATAAACCTGCGATAAATACACACATAACTTCGAAAAGCATCGAAAAGTCATTGGTGTGTGCTATGGTAAACCTGGGATCGAACCCGAGACCTGGTCTCAGCAGTCTATTACCCATACCACTAGGCTACCGCAGATACTTTTTGATAATGGTTACGTTAATTCCATTTTGCGAATATACAAGTATAAAGATTGTAAGGAATGATGAGCCACATCTACAGCTAAACTGGTAAAAGGGACCCCAGATAGGTAAAGGTTTCGGATGCAACTGGGATTAACGCTAGGATGAAGAAGATGATGAAGAAGAAGAATGTAAGGAATGTAGAATAATATACCTTGGTACAAAAATTGATATGAGTAATTATAAGTAGGTATTATTCACAAAAAAGAACCATTCATTACGACCAACGTTAAAGAGAAGAATAACAAGAAAACAAAAAAAAAACAACAAAGTCAAGTTCATCCTTCTTCATTAAAAGTCTTTTGCCGTATTGGTTTTCGGTGGAGTAAGATAGGGCCACTCGTAGAAGGCAACTAAGGGATAGGACTGTTCTTCATCCGACAGTAAAGATACAGTCCATGAATAACTGTCCAATTAAAGGCAATAGGCTCGGCCCCCTATTACCAGCGACCGAAGATCAAATTTGGCGAAATGTGGATGCTAATACACCTCTGCAAACCCCTTCCGGGATTTACAGGCTTCAGTGTATGTATGTATTATTAAACAAGCAGGTATCAATTCAATAAGTACAAATGAAATTACTACATTAGTTCCCCAAAATATTACATAGACCTAACGTAATACGCAGGGACATTTAAATAATATATCCCACAGCCAGATTGAAAGTTTCCAGCTCAGTGCCCGCCCTCTAGAGCCAATGAGTTTCTACTTTGATTAACAATGGATTTATGTTCGACAGATCTGATCTGAAATCCTGGAAGGCCATTCGATTATACAAATACGAAGATGTATTAGTAGTATCTTTGTCCATGACCTCGTTTGTGTTGCTATCTAATTTAATCATGAATATCTTATAGGTAACAAGCTGACTCGGTGAACTTCGTACCTCCAATTTTTTCCGCCTGCGTGGCGTCAGATCTCCGCTGCACTCTTTACTATGTTAAGCATCTATTATACTTATAATCTTTCCTCTGGATTCACTCTATCTATTACGAAAAAAAAACCGCGTCAAAATCCTTTGCGTAGTTGTAAAGGTGTGAGCATACATAGGGACAGATAGACGCGACAGACAAGCAGTGATAGTGAAGATTACTACCAAATTGCAAGTAGAAGAAATGAAAGGCATATGCCAATTCCGTAGTAAGGCTAAATCTTTATACTAGTTATGACCCTCTCACAAAATTTCTAGTCTCTGCTTACCATTAAGATCTTACAATTATAAGAGCTTACAATAAGAGCTTACAATTATAACTTTATATTAAAGTACACAAGACTGCCTCCTTTTGTATTGCTATTCCTCTGTGCACTCCCGGGTTTGCTGGAAGAGAACTCAACCTTAAGTTAAGCTCGCCTTTGTATATAATATATCACTTATTTTGTAAGACTACTAAAGTGTACAATAAAGAATAAATAAATAAATAAATAAGACCTGGAATCCCATACCAGTACACGTAGTTTCTTCTTCCTACAGTCCCGGGTCCTATAAGTGGGTCGTGAAAAAGCATCTGATGAGGCCGTCAAGCTGAGTGCTACTATTGTAACATTGTGACCCTCTTTCCTGAGACTTTGCTTTCTTATTATCAGGTGACATGAAGGGAAATAGACATGTGCTACATAAAAAAATCATTCTGGAAAAGTGGCATGTCTGTATGTATTAATAAACCACATTATGACATAAAAATCAGTTGTAATTGTTGACGTTCTGTAAAGGTTTTATTGTGATACGGATAGTTCCATTCTACTAATAATCGATCACACGAGATACTGGATACCAGATAAACAGTAGTTTATAAACGCTTGTATCTATAGACATAACTCAATTATTTATTACGCCAATAAACGAAAATGTTTATTCCTGTCTCAAAACAACTACTGACAAAGCAAAAGATACTGTTACTCAACAATTTTATGACCATCCTTAAAACCAAAATTATTACAACACTGCTAACTTGCTTCGAGCTGATCTGCACTTATTCTTCAATAAACATTAAGATCAGGAATTCTTCGGAGCGGTTAAGCTCCTTTATGGTTCAAAAGGTACGTGAAATGGGTGGCCCTGATTACTATCGGCGTAACCATCTATAAGCTAAGGCAGAGGTTGAATCACGGTAAACACTACTTGGCAACCATTGAACCGAGATATCAGTTTGCCTAGTCTTATATTTTTGCAAGCCTTTACTTAACTTACAAAGGTTCTAGCATTTTTTCTAACGAGTTATAAGCAACCGGTAGAGCTAAAGTATTATTTAGATTGGATAGCAATGGAGGCAAAGTCTGGAAAGATGGTTCCTTGTTATGCAATCACGCTAGAATTGCGAGGCGGATCTGGATGGAATTTGGGAAATAGATTATGTTCTAGAACCTCATTGCCATTTACCTCATCGACATTGCAATTTTCCGTGAATTCTGACGGAAAAAATTGAATGTTAGGCAGTTACAATGGAAAAACCGACCCCAGATCAACGATAGCATGACGAAGACGAATATCTTGGAAACGGCTCAGTTATCCATGTGAGTGGAGCCGCGATCCCCGAGTTGCGAGTTTTGCACGGCTAAGTGACATCATCTTAACTCCAACATTGCCGAATCCTGAAGGAGATGAAGAGGGATCCCGCACGGATACTAAATAGAAAAACTTACACACAACACTTCATGAATTAAGATACCAGGACTTCACCATCACATAACACACACCAAAAGATAGATACAATGATAAGTAAAATGATGTAACTTTATAGCAATTTGTCACTTTAGCAGACAGGGTTCATGAAGAACCAAAATTTGATACCATGACAGCTAAAAAGCTGTAACTCGATAATAATTTGCCCCACCTTCTGCTAAGCATGAGTGGAGGACCACCTGTTCTCACTCCGTTCAATCTGCCGCAACAAGCTGCCCACCCATCCACACGGGGCAAAATTGGCGGAGCTAATGGTAATCATTTCTTATCAGCGCTAACCAATCGATTCAATTTCAGCAAGCACTTTAGCGAAAAATTGTTTTACGCGACGCAGCTGGCTATCTGTTCTGTGCACAGACACAATTTGTCACGTCCTCGCTGGCAGTATGGTGAACTAGATAATTTACAGTTTATGACCCTTTTTTCGAAAGGGTAGGCAGAGGTGTATTGACCCATATTTCGCTATGATATTCGGTTCGACATAATAGAAGACGAGCTTATTGTAGTCAAACGGGCCGGGCGCTTGGTCATGGGCTAAATCCTAGTAGTAAAATGAAATAACAATCACGAGTAAATCCCAAATTATTGGACGGTTTAATACAAGTGAAATTCAATACGGCCATATTAGTTCCCTAATCCTTATTAGTTCATTATTAAATACATTTGGATAATCTGGGTACGTTACCATTGGTTCAATGTTAATGTGAAACTCAGCGTGTATTGTCATAATGTTATGTTATACTCGTAGAGGTAGTTTTGAAGTTAGATATGGGCCTTTAAGTAGAATAATTATTGTTTCATGTAAAAATAGATGGGTGATTTTCAACAAGTGATTTTTTTGTATCATTTCGGTGAGATTTTTCTATTACAATGTCTTGTTAATATATTTTGTAACGAAAATAAACTTTAATCTTATTTGTAACATATGCGTGAGTGGACATCATGTAACATCAAAACTTACTGAAATATTTAAGATTGAATTTTTGGGAGCCCACAGAAATGAAAAGTGTCCACTGAAATGATAAATCGTCCACCGAAATGACTAGACTGTGCACCGGAATGAAATTAGCCCACTGAAATGATACAGCCAAGGACATCATTTATTTTTAGGAGGATTCCGTAGATTGTCTGAAACGAATCTAAATAAATTCCATAGAGATATCACTAGACTGTATTTGTGATATTTATTAAATATAAGATCAAACTATTATATTAGAGAAAAAAAGTTAATTTTTTTGCGGAACGAGTGTTGTGTTCTTACCCGACTGCGCGACGCAAAGGAGGATAATGTGTTTATCAGTCTATGTATGTATGTTTGTTTCTATGTGGCGTTCTAGAGACCAAATGCATAGGCTGATTTTGATAATTCTTACGTCAATCGATTCGTCTTAACCTTGCGAGTGTCACTAAAAACATGACAGTAATCAAAATTTACCACGGCGAAAACCAGATGCCAAAATTTTGTCAAAATGAAAAAAAAAAAGTACATGAACTATGTCAAGTGGGGTGTCGTTGAATAGGTATTTTAAAATCATCTTAAGGTTCATTTTTCATTTAAAATAATAGTTAATGATATATAACGATTTAAAGTTATTTAACAAAACAGTCGCTAATTTTCTTAGTTATTGATTTTAAGTTATTATTAAGTTATAAGTTTTTATTTCAAGTATATACGATATGAAGGAAATTAAAAGGAGATAACAAAAAGATATACAAGTCATATCATAACTAAAAAGTATAAAATAAAACAAATTATTAAAAAATAAAAAAACCCCACTGCCACTGAAAATATCGAAATAAGTTTGATAGCAGGCGGTACCCATTTGCCAATCATAAACCGAAAGAAAATTAATGGGTACCGACTGCTATCAAACTTATTTCGGTCTTTTCAGTGGCAGTCGGGTTTTTTTAATTACTGGTAATAATAATAGTGTTTTGTATGTAAAACTTCAAAATGTACTAAATCAACTCTTATATTTTTACGACACAATGATTTAATAAGAAAAATTATAAAAATAATGTATGTTCAAAAGAGCTAAACACTTCATCTTAAACATAACAAAAAAAAATTAGATCACGTTATAGTAAATTATTGCAAACAGTTTGGCTATATAATCCGATTATGTACTTATGCGAAAATAATGAAAATAGCGCAATCACTAGTCACTATTGCAACAGAATGAATGAATTCAATGAATCGATCCTGCTTCTTTTTTTCTAGCATATCTCTCCCTGTCTTTTCTAAGAAACTCTTCGCATGTGACGTCATTGCTCTTAATTCTCTCTTTTCTTCTTCTTTCATATAACCTTCTTTTTTCTAACCTTTCCTTTCTGGTCTGTAGCTTAGGTCGCGGCATCCTAAAATCCAAATCATAATTTTTAAACATTGAACATCACATTATCGTTGAGAATACACATTGAGAACAAGATATTTTAAACTGTTTTTTTATTGTATTGTGATAAATAAAAGAAAAAAAAAACAAATATTAACACATCAAATTAATCCCAAATATCGAACCTACAATATCTAGAATTATCTCACCAAATTTTTATGATTCAATCTTAGACCCAAGGATCTCTAAAACTTATGATTTTATCATTTCTAAGTTAAATTTCATTTAAGTGGACTGTTTTCGGTATTACAGTCCACCGAATCCACTGAAATGATAACACCGAGGTGATAAAAATAATAAGTTTTACATTTAACTCCGATATTAGAATTAATATTAAAATGTCAACACTGCTGTAACAAAACATATCTTAGGGCGAATTTAAAACACAATTTTGAAATAAATTGAATGAACCTAACACGAGCTATAACGGCCACAGAAATGACACTATTTTTGTCCCTATATCACTGAAATGATATACTTACTTTTCGGCGCGAATCCACGATGATTTTGTGACGCGTTCGTGCGCTCCAACGAATGGAGGTGGCCTGATTCGAAGTAAGGAAAGGCACGGGGGGCGCAAAAACGCTATGTTGACGAAGTTACTCAACTAAAACTTACTGTCCACCAAAATGATAACTTTTTACAGGACAAAAGTAGACTGTTTAATACAATGTATAAGAAATAAGATAAACAAACCATATTAGTTTTTTTCTATGGGTCATATTATAATTTATTCATACAAAATTAGATTTTAGTCCAAATGTTACATACAACTGCAGGGCAAGATATTTTACGAGTGAAATTCGATTCAGGACAGGTCACCGAAATGATAAAATGACACTTTGTAATTAATTTTTTTTATGTAATAGAGGACATTACTCAACAATTTTTTTTGCCATGGTAGAGAAGTACCTATTATACTATGAAAAGTAATCAAAATCGTAAAACCAACACATTGCACTACCGTTCTCAGGCTTGCCGTGTATTTTTTTTGCTTTTGATATTCACCCAGATAGGTAGTTGAATTTTATGACTTAAATGTGGCACACATATTGAATGGAATAAAGCAAATGTACAACCAAATTCATCTAAAAGTAAAAAATGCTGTAATTTAAAATAGGTGCATACTGCATACATGTGCTATGTAGAGATTCGGTTCTCAGCATTCCATGGATTCACCGTGCGGTAGCCGGGTCCATATCATGGTACAGAGAGGAACACTGTGACGGCGCCTGGGACTTGCGACCCAGGTGTAGGTTTAGGGTGCCCACCTTGTGATGCATCAGCGCTCACCTCCACCGTCAGTCGCGTTCCCCCCTCTATCTATCAAAATTTAGTATGAGCCTATCAACGCCGTTTTAGATATTCGTTTAAGTAAAAAGCTTATTGAAGCTTTTGGGCATCCGAGGTCTTTAATTCTTTTGTATTCAAACCGGTGTTACCATTTGCATGCCGTGACACCTTAAAATGTTGTGCATTAAACTGAATGTTATGGTAGCATATTTTAGATCTAAGTACTAATGTAACAAATACTGGTTATCCAAATAAATAAAAAAAAAAATTCTAGAATAAAATTATGATTGTATGGAATTGAAACATCTTTTGACGTTTATGACAGTCGTCATCGTATGCCAATCCCATGCATCAATCTATTCTATTCTTAAAACGTATTTCCACTTGTCTAGAAGAGCTGATGGCTGTTGTATTGCTGCAATGCATCACGGCCTCGTAAGGTTAAACTTTGCAATTTTCTACACACTGCATGTAATATTTTTCCGTTATCTGCTTCCTATCATAGAACTTGTGGCATGAAACGTATTTATTGCACTACATTGAACAGCTCAAGGCTGCCGTATCGATAAATTTGCTGCAGTTTATATAACTTGGACATGTTAGTTAAAGCCGGTGTCAGACATATCAACAACATAGTACAATTTTTTTTAACGCTTCAAAAAAGATTTACGAATCATTATTTTGCTGAGGATCATACATTGAATTACATATCTACATACATACGACTTTCCTCCTTTAGGGGAGCAATAGCATGCCATGGGCTTCTGTCTTTACATACTTAACTAGCATTTATTTATACCACTAATATATATCCAACAAGAAACAAGCACAAGGCCAACGTCAGGAGAGTCACACTTGTGCTGCCGACCCTGTAAAGACCTTGGAAAAACCACAGGGTGCCTGAGATGAAGTTTCTTTCATACCACACAGTGCGCACCGTTTCCAGTCGGAATGTCTGAGGATGAACTCCCTGCCTATGACGAGCGTATCTATTAGTAATGTAGCTGTGGTTATTATGTCAATCAAGTCCTCTGAACACAAGCCATTGTATATTACCTATGCGGTAAATAACACACAGTGAGCATCCTCTACTATCATTAAACCTTCCTTGCAACTCCGTTGGAATGGAGAGAAATATTGGAAAACGGTAGAAAAGTTTTGCCTTGCCTCTAGCTCTCGGCTTGGTGAGCAGTTTCGACACAATATCATCATACGCATCTTCGTGTGCCACTCCCGAGTCCTTGACCAGCTTCTCCTTCACTGCTATGCAGATGTTATTCTTCGCCAGTAGGAATTCCAGTTCCTCGAACGCCTGTGAAAGATGATAAAAGATTATTATTTTAAATTTTCTAAATTCTAAATAAATATTCTACACAACGCTATCTAGACCCATGGTAAGCTTTTATAGCTTGTGTTATGGAATCTAGAATGCGGATAAACATACTTATGTACTTTTTTTTTTGTAAATACATACAAATTATACATAGAAACACCCAGACCAATGCAAATAGCCATATTCATGCATACAAATATTTGCATTGAGCGGGAATCGAACCCGCGCCTCCTGCGTGGCAGTCGCGTTCACTACCGCCACGCCGCAGAGGCTGTCAATTTTTTCTGTCAATTTTAAATTTTATCTGGAGGATAAATTCTTATAGGTCGCAGGAATGCGTAGTATTTCATACGATTAGTGCCGTGGGTGACAGCTATTTTAACACGATTTTATTAGCTACACTTGTTTGGAACTACATATGTATGTAAGAAAATTTTGGAATCTTAATTTGACCCACTTTTCGGTCTTTGATTACGATAAAATTTTGCACACACTCTGAGTTCTGATGACAATACATGACTAGCTAAGAAACGTCATTACAAATCCAATATGGCGGCCTCCTCAAGATGGCGGACTGGCTGTTTGAAATCCATCCCATGATATGGGTATCAAATGAACGGGTTTGCTGTCAGGAATACGAATAAGATAGTCACGTGACTTAAATCCAATATGGCGGACGACCTTGTAATTATTAGTGCGTGCTAAAAGCGTGTTTTTTGGTTTTTAAACTATTTTCCTTATTACTCACATATTACAGTCTGTATATCCCCAAAGGAGCAGACGGAGGCGTTTTAATACCCGCTTTTCGCCAAAATTATTATCAGGTGCACGCCATAGAAAAATGGGAAGTTTTGTACCTATTGCTGTTACGGGTACGTCTCCAAAGAGTAAGAGTGTGAAACCTGAATTTGGAAGTGCGAGCTTCGGATGTGACGGGCACTAAAGCTGTTTTTTTTTTATCGTGCGATAAATCCCCTCGGATACCACCCCCACGGAGCCGGTGGAGGTGGTTATGTCGGACTCGAACGGACTAAAACGCACGCCGTCTTGGGCCCTTGGTTGCCGGAGGTGAGATTGCCAAAAGCATATCTCTCGCACCCCGGCAGACCCAGGACCATCTCTTTCGAGATGGCCCCCTTTGGGTTGTGGGGACCACAGGGTCCCCATCTAGCCCCGGTTACGGGGAGGCGCACTTGGCGCCGCCGCCGCGGCCTGCTTCTGCTAGGGTGACAGGCGGCTCCACCGGTCACCCCCAGGGCACTAAAGCTGTGATGATGATGGTAACTTTCAAAAATCGTTCACGAAGAACAACAGAAGATCTAAAAACAGTGACTCTACTATTAACTACTTATAATTTAAATAACCATCTATTATTAAACACTATCATATCTTTTGTGTTATTCATAACAAAAGTTATGTATACACGGTGAAATTACTGTTTTAATAAGGCTCATTTTCAAAAGAAAATATTATGTCTTCACCGCCATACTACGGCTGAACCTTGATACATTTTTAGAATAATATTTTCTCAGCCTTGCTCGAAATCACTTATTTCCAAATAATAAGGTTTGAGTTTTAAGTCACTAAATATAAGTGAACTGCCTTTTAATATGTTTATGGAATTGTAAAAGCAACAGCATTAATTTTTTTTAAGTAATGCAGTATTGAAAGCAATTTATTATAAATTTAAATGGGAAAAGTACATATTCGGGACGGGACACGAACCAGTGATAACCCATGAAAATATGTGCCATAGACTTATCCAACAATCAGGACTTGCTGGCGAGATTAGCTTGGCCCTAAACCTATTAGGTTGTGTGAACTCATATACCTTTCTAAAGCCTTAAGCAGACACGAGCCGAACCCCTTCGGGGAATACAGGCGTGAGTTTATGTTATGTTTTATGTTTAATAAATAAATAATAACTGTTACGGGGTTATCATCTACGCACACACCGTGCAAATTACAGTTGTTTATACAAAATCATTTTCGTTAATGTTCACTCATATTTTCAGACAGCCTGTTCTAATTTGTCCGTTGTGAACACAAATCGAACAGCTGTAAATGAGCAGGCTGCATTCATATCATTATATTTATGACGTGGTGTTCGTGTGTCTGACGTTAAAGGGTCAAGTTAAGTGATACACTGATGCGTAATTACACAGCAGAGGCGTTGAACAAACGTCGTGAAATCGTTAACTCATATATTTTGTGGTTGACTGGCCTGCAGTGCAGTTAGCGTCAGAAATATATTGACCTACAAAATCTCAAAATGACCTTAAAGCGAAGGTTTTACGAGCAAATGAAACTGTATTATTGATTAAATTTCTATTATTCTCCGAATTAAAGGCGTGTACCAAATATCACAACAATTGGTTCACAAGGAATTAAGATAATTTTGAGCACTTTGTCCATCAACATGTTTCTGATGTTGACTGTACATATCCATACTAATATCATAAATGCGATAGTAACTCTGTCTGTCTGTCTGCATGTTACGCTTTCACGCCTAAACTACTGTACCGATTTGGATGAAATTTGGCATAGGGGTAGATTTGACCATGAGAAAAGACATAGGCTATGTTTGGTCGCATTACCGACATCCACGCGGGCGGAACCGCGGGCAAAAGCTAGTTGTTATATAAATGTTATAATTTCGTAAATCTACCTATATAGTGCTATCTAGACACAAACTAAGTTGAGCTTGCAATATGGAATGTAGAAATACTCAAAGTAGGTACCTATTGTAAATACACAACCCAAAATACATTAGAGCACGCCGTAATAGCGGCGGTAAGACCCATCATGGAGGAGTGGCTAGAGAGGCCACACGGCAGCCTCTCGTACCGGCTGACGCAGGTGATCACCGGACACGGATGTTTCGGGAGTTACCTGTGTCGGATCCGGAAGGAGCCAACGTCCGAGTGCCATCACTGTGATGCGAGCGAGGACACGGAGCTGCACACGCTGACCGAGTGCCCGGCGTGGGACACGCCGAGGCGGGTCCTAGTGGCGGCTCTGGGGGTGGGAGTCCTCACACTCGCCACGTTGCTCACAGCGATGGTAAGATGCGCGAACGCTTGGGGTGCGGCTGTCTCCTTCTGCGAGCAAGCAATGCTCGAGAAGGAGGCGGCCGGTCGGGTCCGGACCAGACTCCGGGCCCGGGAAGCCCGCGCAGAGCGAAGACGAACCGGACGTCGGAGGTCGCAGAACGACCTCCGTCCTCCATGAGCGCTGGCCTGGGGGTGACCGGTGGAGCCGCCTGTCACCCTAGCAGAAGCAGGCCGCGGCGGCGGCGCAAAATGCGCCTCCCCGTAACCGGGGCTAGATGGGGACACTGTGGTCCCCACAACCCGAAGGGGGCCATCTCGATAGAGATGGTCCTGGGTCTGCCGGGGTGCGAGAGATATGCTTTTGGCAATCTCACCTCCGGCAACCAAGGACCCAAGACGGCGTGCGTTTTAGTCGGTTCGAGTCCGACATAACCGCCTCCACCGGCTCCGTGGGGATATTTCGCAAGATAAAAAAAAAAAAAACCCACAATACATTATTAATTACTAGCTTTTGCCCGCGGCTCTGCCCGCGTGGATGTCGGTTATCGCGACCAAACATAGCCTATGTCCTTTCTCAAGGTCTAATCTACCCCTGTACCAAATTTCATCAAAATTGGTTCAGTGGTTTAGGCGTGAAAGCGTAACATACAGACAGACAGACAGACAGAGTTACTTTCGCATTTATAATATTAGTATGGATCAATAAATTAGCCCATGTTGTTCAACAGCTGACCGAAAAGGTTTCTATTTGCACGGAGCGCGTGCCTGAACCTCTGTCTTAATAATTGAACGGTCAACCGCTCCACCATTCACTTAAAATCATACAAAAAACTAGAGAAAATATTTTGCGTAACTAAACAAGTCCGACAACCTTACTTAGCAATGAAACATTTGTCACAGCCCATCCATAATCTAACCAAATACTTGTCGAGCGGTACCGTCGAGTGGAGGATTAATTCCGCATTCTGTTTCACGACAAGCGGCTTTACTGTCAATAGTTCCGCCCGTGTTATGGACCAATGCATCACTGCCTTTAAACGGCTGCTGATGGCACGCCCGCGCGGTTTATTGAGCTCCATTGTCGTGCAGTTAATCTTGAATTATGGTTAAACAGAACGTTAGCGGGGAAAATAATGTGTATTGATTTTTGTTTATGCGAATTTAAATGACAATTTTATGTGACTTGTGATCTGATTCGATTTAATCATAATATACACTGTATATCCATACTAATGTTATAAATGCGAAAGTAACTCTCTCCGTCTGTCTATCTGTCTGCCTGTATGTTACACTTTCACGCCTAAACCACTGAACCGATTTTCATGAAATTTGGTATAGGGGTAGATTAGACCATGAGAAAGGACATATGCTATGTTTGGTCGCGATAACCGACATCCACGCGGGCGGAGCCGCGGGCAAAAGCTAGTAGTATATGAATATTTAGGTCTGCGATGGTGTAAATTACGGTAGAGCACTGAAAAAACTGTTCAACCGGGGAAGCCCCACCTCACTTGATGATAATAACTTGGGGATGAGCTTTTTTGTTTAACACTATAATATACGCACTTTGTATCCAAAGTGAAAGCCACGGATGCACATCAATGCTAAAATTATGTTTTTTGTACTTCTTCTTCATTTTAGCAGTAAATGCATCCCATCCGAAATTTTCACATCGTAGAATCCGGGGTGTGATTTTTTCCAGTCTACCTGCGAATTTGGCTAATCTTCGATATTTTCCGTGAAGCGACTGCCATGTGACCTCCACAACCCATTGGTGATATCGAAGCTTTTGCAGTTGGATCAGTTGTTTTTTCTTGTATTGAGAAGCTCCACAAGAAAGTAGAAATGTTAGTCTTATATCCGATGCTTCAAACAGTAAAGCCGAAATCTGTTCATAAAATGTCTCTCTCACCTTGATACCATAGCTGGACTCCTCATAAATGATGGACACGTAGCTCCACTCCAGTTTCTTAACAATCTCCACCATGGCGCGTACTTGGTGGTGGTCTGAGGGTATGGTGCGGGTGAAGTACTCGAAGCGGGCCTTGTTCGACAGCTCCGGGGATGTGGAGAAGAACGACACCTGGAAAGAAATTAAGAAGTTAATTTTCTGAAAAGTGGTTTCTCCACATTTTTACCCACGACGGAACGGAGACGGTATATGCGTTTGGGGTGAGAGGATGTTTGTGTGTTTGTTTGTGCAAATCCATGTTGCCATTTTCTCCGAAACTACCAATCCAATTTTGATGCAGTTTTCAGTTATGGGTTCCTCTTTAATTGGAGCATGTTCTTAGATAGGTGTTACAATGAAAACTCAACAGGGGGCGCTACAGCAAGCATTTTTAATATAAATCAATGTTGCCAATTTTCTCCAAAAATACTAGTCCGATTTTGATGCAGTTTTCAATTATTCATTTTTAATTTTCAGTTTCTTAGATAGGTGTTACGGTGACAATCCACTAGGCGGCACTGCAGTAAACATTTTTGAAATCTTTTTTAGACATCGTGGGCTTTTTCAAGAACTTTGATTTTGCTTTTTGCTTGTTACTTATTTATTGATTACAAATGGTTTATTTTCATCCAGTAACGTTCCAAACGAATATTACTACATTAAAAAAAAAACGAATCGTGACATATAAAATTGAATCCAGTAATACTCTTAATAAGGTATCTAACCAATAACACTGCTAAATCCATACTATAATATTATAAATGCGAAAGTAACTCTGTCTGTCTGTCTTTATGTTACGCTTTCACGCCTAAACCACGGAACCCATTTTGATGAAATTTGGTACAGGGGTAGATTAGACCATGAGAAAGAACATAGGCTATGTTTGGTCGCGATAACCGACATCCAAGCGGGTGGAGCCGCGGCCAAAAGCTAGTATTGTTATAATTGAAATTCAGTTTTACTGGATACAATATTATGTATCAATCAGTCATCATCCGCCTCGTGTTAATCCCGAGATTTTTCACCTCGTAGTCCGGAGTCCAATTTCTCCAGTATAACGCGGCTGACCTTCGATATTTTCCGTGAAGCGACTGCCATCTGACCTTCACAACCCAGGCGATAGAAAAGTATTACAAGTAGACTAGATGTACAGCAAAATATTAGTGACATGAATGTCAGGGGCTATGAGTAGATTAAAGACATAAATCTCTCCGGATTGCACGCCTGTGATAGATTTAGGGGGGTAAAATTAGAGGTGACCATATATATATAAGCCTATAACTTACTATATATACCCATAAACAGGATGCCATTTGTAATTATGTATTTGAACCAAGGAAATTAAACAATAAATACAATTCTGTTTTATCACTCTTTTATTCTGTTATACTACGTCAGTTCCAAAAGCTGTTGTAGACAGGAAAGAACTGACAAGAAAACCTGTCTGCCTTCTAACCACAACATAATTAATATTTTACTTCATGTTACACCAGGCTCGAAGCCAAATATTACAATATAAGACAACCCTGGTTGCAGACCAGTTACAACAGTATAATAGCTAAAACTATAACACAGATACTTATCACATAGGAACCACATTGGAGTCGAACCACTTCTCATAATTATAGCCAAATATTACAATATAAGGCAACCCTGGTTGCAGACCAGGTACAACACTATAATAGCTAAAATTATAACACAGATACTTATCACATAGGAACCACATTGGAGTCGAACCACTTCTCATAATTATCAGTATGACAATACTTGCACAGTCACTAATATGGTATAATGATATTCAATCATCTGGTATATCAGTTAAACAGACTAATAGCCGATACTACGATACATAGGTAGTACATAAAACTTAGATACCACACTGGTATCGAACCAGCCCTTATAATCATTGGTATAGACATACTTTTACAGACATTATGATAGTTTATTATCCCCAAGGATTATCGCAAATACATCAAGTAATACTTTGAGTCGGTTACTTTACAAGTATATTTTAGTTACACAATATTTAGAACACCCAAAGAGGGTATTTAATTATAATTGCTAGTTCAATTACTTATTAAATACCAATCCACTATTATATTATTCACTATAACAGTAGTTATTACTACATTCACTACATTCACTTTTATAACCCTGTAAGTACATATTATTATAACATTATAAATATAACAGAGGTATATCGTACCTCACACTTCGACGGCTCGGGATAGACTGTCCGAATGACATCTGACATCGTCTTTTTATAACATTTGAGACGTCGCATTGCATCGAATGATTTTCATCTACCTACTTATAAAAAATATTGTATAAAGTAGTTTCTTATTTACAAATCCTTTAAAATATTCTTTATAGTAATATAAATACACTATAATACATCAAGCTACACCTCACCTGATCGCTGGCCACTCCATATTTTAACACGATTCTAACACCTGCAATAAGCTGGTATTTTTTTTTAACATAACATATAACATAAACTCACGCCCGTATTCCCCGAAGGGGTAGGCAGAGGTGCTAGCACCCACGTTTCGCCAGTTTATGTTTAGGTCCCAATGTAATAGGTGGCGAGCCTATTTTTTTTATTCATGTCTTATTCACCTCATACCAAGCTTCGATGAATACACTACAAAAAAATATTCTCCTAATAGTAAGTACTCTTCCCTTAACATAGTAAATTCTAATTGCGGATGCTGTATACTTTGTCTAAGCAAATAAACTCAAATGTTGGCACGGACGGTTTATTCTATTGTTGAGGGGCTTAACTTAATTACGCAGTATGAGGCGGCTGAAGGTCTAAATTTAAAAGCTTTGCTCATTATCTGCATCTCTCTTTCCTTCCCGTCTTCTTTCATTAACTGTAGACACATAACGTGTATAAATATTTACGATGCGAGGATTTATACGGAGAGGAAAATGTTGGACTTGGATATATGCATTTGGATAAATTCTGGGTTTTGCGTATATTTTGTCGCCTATTTTACCCTCTTATATGGGAATACATTTATTTCGAACCAGAAACACGTAAATGAAATTTCATGCTTAATTTTTTTTAAATGGCAATTTTTTTGAATAGTATACTAACTATTCAAATTGAATAAGATAGGAAAATAAGAAATTCATTAACCTGAGGAATCTTAAACAGTCGCAGCAGGTTGGCGACCTGCACCGAGGTGACGCTGGAGGCGGCGCCGACAACTCCGGAGATCACCTTGCGCACGGCGGTCGCGTTGCACGCGTACTCCGCGTCATCGATGTTACTTATTGAGCCTGTTGAATGAGAAACATCACCGTTAACAGCAGTGGTAACTTGTGCTATCAGGACTTGGTTTCTTCCAATATAGATGGTTCGCGAAATGAGTACTTCATTTACTACTGATATCAGAAAGTTACATGGTGAAATGTGATTGTCAATACACTCTTCGGGGGTATACCTATATATGTAAATCAGTCAAGTGGCAACTCTGGTTGTATCCAAAGCATGCTAAGCCTTAATTTAACTCTCCTACTCGGTTTATCTTGGGTTCTTAGAGACCCCATAATATATCATCTGTCAAACAGCTGGTGTATCAGTTTGAGTGAGGCTTGCTTGGGACTGGCAAATCTTGGTGGGAATCCATACCTACATCCATGTAGACGCGTGAGTACATATAAATAAACATAAACATACACATAAACATAAACTCACGCCTGTATTTCCCGAAGGGGTAGGCAGAGGTGCTAGTACCCACATTTCGCCAGTTTATGTTTAGGTCCCAATGTAATAGGTGGCGAGCCTATTGCCATTAACCTGGCACTTATAAACCTGCGATAAATACACACATAACTTCGAAAAGCATCGAAAAGTCATGGGTGTGTGCCATGGTAAACCTGGGATCGAACCCGAGACCTCGTCTCAGCAGTCCATTACCCATACCACTAGGCTACCCCAAACACCACGGCGGCGGCGCGCTGTATAGTGCGCCTCCTCATTCCGGGGGCGAATTGGGGACACCGTTGTCCCCCCTCCTGAGGAGGGCCAGACCGTAAGGGATGGCCCTGGGTCAGCCGGGGTGCGAGGGATATGTCTTTGACAACCTCACCTCCGGCCTAGCACCAAGACCCACAGTCGGCGTGCGGTTTTAGTCGGTTCGAGTCCGACATAACCTCCCCTTCCGGCTCCGGCAGGGGGGATTTCCGAGGGGATTTCCGCACGAAAAAAAAAAACAAAAAGGCTACCGCAAACATATAAATAATTATGTTTTATAGGAAGAAAAAAGTTCCATTTAAAAGAAAGTTACCTTTTATAAAGTCCACAGCCATCTCAAGTCCATATGTATCTTTATCACAATCATCGAGTACGTGAGCTCCAACCGTCACACCAGGAATCAGTCTCAACACGTTATTTATATAGTCCAGCGTGTACAGCATCGTTTCCAAAGCCTGGACACCTCCTTGCGGCATCACCGGCCCACACGTCATCGTATCAGACCTTTCGTGGACCATCATCAGTCCACCGAGCACCAGGTCTCCTTCAATGACAGCTTCTCTTTTAATCGGCCAATGTGGGTGATGTTTCTTGTCTTTCATTTCTCCAACTTGGTCATTCGACATGTTTACCCAGTCATTCTTAGCTTCATTCTTAGATACTATTTCATCGTCAAACAGTTGCATTCCATCTTTGATATTCAAAATTGGGTAAAAATCTTCAGGTCTGTCAGCAAAGAAGGTGGGATCATAGATTATTTGTCCAGGTTTATGTTTGTGTCTGTGGTGGTGTTTGTTTCTCTTGTGGAAGACTGAGTCGTCGATGTTGAGCGAATCTGCAGAATGCCTCATTTCTGTTTGATGGATGGTAGTGATGAGTAGACAGACCGCCCACCACCGCTGACCGGGACGCATGTTAGTGATATCCTGATCATACTCGTACCATTTTGGTGGAATAATGTGTGCATGTTGAACGGTATGCTTTCATTTTAATCTGTAACAACGAAAATATTTTTCGTTAGTAAATTGTACTATGTAAATTACGTAGTATTTATTTTGGATAAATTAATATAAGTTCACCACATCTGTACGGGAGTCTGTCTCTATCTCTATCTGTCTGATGAGATTGACATATTTTGATGAACGTCTCATAGTACGTCAAAATACGTGTCAATACCTTGTCTAGGGAGGGCAGGTACTATATTGAAGGTGACTTGGCCTAAAAAGTCCCTGACCAGCGGCAATAGGCTTGCCACTGGTACGCGGAATCATACATTAGATGTCGTATCTAGGAGTAAAATATTCTGGCAACATGAAAATATTAATGGTACCAAATATCACCCTATTAAAATAACTGATGGCACACGACAGCCGTGATATATCAGCTGGCGCGGCCCGTGAACGTTTCATCTGTTTGATTCTCGGCCTTGAACTAACAAGGTTGGACAGCAGCATATTAGTGAATATTATCGCGAGTGTAATATCCTGTTAGTTTCACTTGCATGTCTCGTGTGGACCCATATCACGCGACCGAATTTATTTGATATGACGTCGGTGTTGAAGATTATTGGAATTGAAGTTACAGTTCAAAGGTTTTGTAGCCTGTTCAACCTTAGGTTATCCAACAAGAAAATTTGATTTTTATATCCAGGTTTTGCGGTAAGGTAAGGTTTGTGTGGTAAACGTTTATATGTTCGATTAGCACAGACAACGATGGTTTATACGGCATTCGCATACCCTTTATTTAAACATACAATATTCTAGAATACACCTAAATATACATTACATCTTGAAAAAAAAAAACGCTCTTACAGGGGTAAGAAGCTTTTATAGGCCTATTTTGGAAGTGACTACTTGATTTCATTATGATTTTAAGCCTTTGTTAAATGAAGAAATAATATGTACATATAAAATGCATTTGGTAAACTTACAAATCGTAAATTTACAGGACAATGTAAAGTGCTTTGACTATATTAACTATTACTTGTAACTACTCAAACCACTAGTAAAGAAGTTACCAAAGAACGGTTGCTGACGTACTCTCAACCTAGTTAGTATGGTAGATATTTGGGGCATTACTAGCGCTGTAAAAAATATCTCTTAGAATTTTATTATCCCACATACAAACGTTTTACGAGTAAGTAGTATGTCGAGCTCAAGTAAGTAATACCGGTTAGCCAAGCTTTTATAAAAACCCAACAAAACGAAGGCTAACGAGTCTTAGGACGTATATAAACTTAAAAAGAAGTCATTTACTGTTGTGAATCGTAATGTTTCGCCTACTGTAAGTAAAAGAAGCCCTGTAGCAAGCCGCCTGGCCAGCATGGAAACAGTAGGCCAAAGCCTCCCTACATTGAAAGGCCAGTCCAGCAGTGGACTACATATAGGCTAATTGATTGATTGAAGTGAAAGAAGCGAAGAAATCCATACTAATATTATAAATGCGAAAGTAACTCTCATCTGTCTGTCTGTCTGTCTATCTATATGTATGTTACGCTTTGACGCCTTAACCACTGAACCGATATTGATGAAATTTGGTATAAGGGTAAATTAGACATAGGCTATGTTTTGTTGCGATAATCGACTTCCACGCGGGCGGTGCCGCGGGCAAAAGCTAGTAATTAATATAGAGACAAATCCTTTTTTTGTAGGAATCTGTTGTTATGATAATTTTTAATCGTTTATCAAATGTTATTTCTTTAAATTATAACCAGATAAAGTATTGTTTTATAGTTACTGTCATTATAATCATTGCCTGTTAACTTTTGGGTCTATCTTACGAATATAAAATGTACGAAAAAAGAACAATTTCGTACAGCTGCATCATTATACGGAACATGAACATTTTCAAGTGAAACAGTACTAAGTACATAATCCCTCCATTTGGGAGACGGATACAAAAATGGAAGGCGGATCCATTAAAATTTAAAACCAAATTTAATACACAAATGGCGTGGAGGCTCAACAATTTTAAATGTTTTTAAAAGTTTACAAACAAACGGAACAGACTCGGGGCGTGAAACGCAAAACGAAAACAAATCAATTTAATACAACTCTTCATAACTTTGAAATGTTCATGTTCATAAATTAGATTTGTACCTTTGAATTATCTAAAATTCACGATTCAGCTAATTACTCGTTGATTCAGAAGTGAACACCAAAATGTTTCGTGTTTAAGAGAGCATTTTGTAAATATTTGATTTTCTTTTGGAATGATTTGGGAAGGATTAGTTTACAGTTTATCTTTAACGAAGTTTTATTTATTTATTTTCTGTAATATAATAAGATGGATATCGATATTCTCGTACCATAAAAGTATGCCAATAAATTTTAAGAATAATAGACGAGAATATTTATGAGAATAGAATAGAGATGAAGAGATAAGAGAATAGAGCAGAATATTCAATCAAGAACCAAGCGGTTCGTTGACTCTAAAATTGCAAGACCATACTCGTATCTATGCCGCACCATTAAGACCTGGAATTCCCGAGCTCACGCGTTTCCTTCTTCCTACAGTCCCGGGTCCTTTAAGCGCGGCGTGAAAAAGCATCTGATGAGGCCGTCAAGCTGAGTGCCATTAATATGCTATGTGTATGTAATGTAGACCCTCTTTCACAGACTTTGCCTTTAGCTTACCATCAGGCGGGGTGAAGTCAAAAAAACGTAACCTTTCATAAAAAAAAAAAACAGATTAGTAGTTACTGACAGACACTTTCAGAGAAAACCTGCATCTA
Organism: Eilema sororculum; assembly: GCA_914829495.1. NCBI lineage: Eukaryota > Metazoa > Arthropoda > Insecta > Lepidoptera > Erebidae > Eilema > Eilema sororculum. The sequence continues at coordinate 1,545,326 of OU618544.1, read as the reverse complement.
GGATAGAAACGATAATTTCAGCGTATTTATACTGTTGATTAATGGCACTTGGTGGAACGTGCAACACACATTGAATAAGTATTACTTTTCCACACTATTTACAAATTGTATCACTATACATATAAATAGTGTGGATAAGTACAAGTGTTTATTCAATATGATTATCAGCAAAAGAATTTATTGTAAGTGAAGTTATTACTCGTTACTAAAATATCGAAGATCAGCCACCTACATATATACTGGAAAAGGCGAGCCCAAGACTCCAAGGTGGAAGCTTCGGATGCGAGGGGAATTAACACGAGGATAAAGAAGAAATAGCAAAGTTAATACTTCAAACAGAACCCAACTTGTGGTCGTTTCTCACAGCTATGGTACGATGCGCGGACGCTTGGGGTGCGGCCGCCTCCTTCTGCGAGCAAGTAATGCTCGAGAAGGAGGTGGCCGTTCGGGTCCAGACTAGACTCCGGGCCCGGGAAGCCCGCGAAGAACGAAGGCGAACCGGACGTCGGAGGTCGCAGAACGACCTCCGTCCTCCATCAGCGCTGGCCTGGGGGGACCGGTGGAGCCGCCTGTAACCCTAGCAGAAGTAGGCCGCGGCGGCAGCGCAAAGTGGGCCCCTCGTATCCGGGGCTAGATGGGGTCATCCCACGAAGGGGGCCATCTCGAAAGAGATGGTCCTGAGTCTGCCGGGGTGCGAGAGATATGCTTTTGGCAATCTCACCTCCGGCAACCAAGGACCCAAGACGGCGTGCGTTTTAGTCGGTTCGAGTCCGACATAACCACCTCCACCGGCTTCGTGGGGGTGGTATCCGTGGGGATTTATCGCACGATAAAAAAAAATTGTGGTCGTTTACTAGATAATGATAATTTAAAAGAATTTTCTAATCATTATTTTAGCCTTTGTCATTGCATCCTTACTCAGCTCAACGATCAGAATAAAGTTATCCTGTTATTCTTATTAGGGTGCCTGGAGTAAACATTGTCTATTCGTTCCTTATTTCAAACAACGTGTTCTTGTAATTTCTGTAGCCGCCCTGTAAGCGTACAATGCCGACGGGGACGTTATCATAGCCTTACAGTTCATTATTCGCGCTAAGCTGCCGGGAGCGCCTGCTTCTTGCAGATTTATATATCTTAAATTATTTTAATAATGTAAACTTATTCTTTTATACTTACATTTATTTTCTCAATATCATTTCTTTACTTTGTGTAACACAAAGATCTATCGTATCAAACGTCTTAAAGTATAGAATAAATAAATCCCTCCCGTAAAAAGAGGAATTGGGAAGTTCCAACTTGGGATTATTCCCAATTCCCCTTTTTACTGATTTCCCTCGGAATGTACCCCGCATTCAGTCCTTTACAGTGGGAAAACTTCAAAATGGGAACAATGAATGACCCGTTCCCGCTTGAAAATTAGCCCAGCAGGGATAAAAATAATTGTTATTTCAGACTATTATTTAAGTATCCGTTTGAGCGTGATTAAGTAACAAATATCCGAAAATCCAAACACACAGTTCGTATGAGTGCCGGTAGATGGTTCCCAACGTCGCCACAAAACGGATCACGGTTCACCACAGAACGGTCAGAGCAATCCTCGGGGAAAGATCGCGGGTTCGAATCCCGCCGGAAGTGATTCAATTTTTTCCTCAAACCTTCACAAACTTTCACATAATTATTAGTAGGATAGGATAGGAATATCAATAATACTTTACAGTCAAATTTCTATCATCTTCTGAAATAAAAACGGGTTCATCTACATGGACTTTTTGGGTTCCGCTCTTTGCAAGACATATTTTATAGTCTCCGAAAGTTTTGCACATTCCAGAACTCAAAAGTATCTTAGTTTGACGACCACCGCATAAGTTACCTAAGTCGGAAAGATCAGTTTGCATAATGAGCCCCTCAGTATTCAACAGACTGCCAGAGAGAAATAGATGGAGTATAAATGCTGTCTTTAAAAGTAGTCAAACCGAAGTAGTTTGTATCGTGCAATTTATATACGAATCGCAAAGGAGATAGTTATACACGTTTACATATAACTTTACATGAGACTATACATCGTGCTAAATGGATTGAGAATAAAGTATGTTGACCGAGTCGACCTTGTCTTCTTCTTCTTCTTCGTGTCAATGGCTCATCAATCTCTTAAATTTTGTCGGCCCAATACCTGGCCACGGCCACAGCATTGTTTGTTGCCCTGCACAGGTCTGCGATGGTACAGGTGGAAGGACACAGCGGACAAGAGAGCAAGTGTGGCGTGGACTGGGATGGGGCCCCGCAGTCACAGGGTGCTTGTGACTAGAGATGGGTTGGACTAGGTAAAACAGAGACTGGGTGCACCTAGTCCTATTCTCTTAAAATACTTGATCCAAATACCTGTTCCACCTAGTCCCAATCGGTAAGCGTATCGTCGGTGATAGAGAGTATTGGGACTAGGTGGACTTCGTGAATATGATACAATACAATATTTAGATAGTACGTAGGTATCTAGCAGAACTTTATGAATTATACTCATTAGGTATTGTATGTACTTAGTACCTAATGTATGTTTACGTTTTTTTTACTGACTAATATTTGATATTGGCCAGTTGTACTTATAGCAAATAAGTACCTACTGTGCGATTTTATATGCGTTTTGGGCACAGTTTCGATTGCAAAATCATCTGAAAGTATTAGGTAATTTGGCGAAAAAAATAAATGTCTTATGTATGGGAATAATGTAGGTAAAGTTGAACGGAATAATGTATAAGGTTTGTTATAAGAAAAAAATAGTCTACCAAGATACGGAATGGTTGGAAGTCCATTATGAATAGGTCCATAATAAGCTGATCAATGTCAGATTTACAGTTATCCGCATTCCTTTTATAAATATATGATGCAATGTTTCTTGACCCCGACTGCACCACACGCACCCTGCCTGTATGATCAGCTGATATTGTGCCCGAAGTAGAGACACCGGAGGTGGAGGGAATCGGATTTGGTTCAGATATCTGATTTGGTGAAGACTCTTGGGTAGTTTCCGCAGGCACAGTAGTGACAACATCTCTTCTCACTAAATTAATTAGTGGATGCTTCTTTTTTAAATGTTTCGTCAAATTTGATACCGAGCTTTTAAAACTTAATTTCATCTTGCAAATTTTGCATTCGGCCATACTTTCCCCTTTATCTATAAAGTGGTCCCAAGCTATACTGCTACCTTTGGGTACCATTTGGAATTAAAAAGTACGTACGTAAACACAACAAAAAAAAAATCCAAATCAATTATTAATCGAAACTATCAAAAGCAGTTATTATAACCGGACTACACAGTACATCTGATACCTATAGAAAGTTTTAAGTTTTAATCTTCGAACAAAATGCATTTAAAACAAAACCGAAATACTGCGAAGCGAAATTATACCTAAGTACTTGTCAAAAATTTTAAGTCAGCCGCGGCCGCACAAACCAGTTTTCACCGGTAAGCTCGTACACAAGTATAATCACTGTCACACATCTTGGATCTAAGTTGCGAGAGGAATGAGACCTTGGTGCACTCGGATTGGTACAAAATATATGGCGGTAGCTATACCGAGGGAGCGAGACAAAGTATACATTGCGTTGTTTAGCTCTCGTCACGTATCGTGAAATACGTACCTAAAATAAAACCCGACTACTGAAAAATGACGTTCTAAAAAGTAACAAACAAGAAAATATCAAGGATGGCCGTGGTCGTATGCCACTTTTCCCTAGAATATATTGTTTTGTTAGAGTAAGTGGCATACGACCACGGCTATCCTTGATATTTTCTTGTTTGTTACTTTTTAGAACGTCATTTTTCAGTAGACGGGTTTTAGTTTTAAACTTTATTTTTTATTTATATTAATTTGGGGCAAGATAAAGCTAATAAGTTATATATATTTGAAATGTGCTTATTAAGCCCTTTCATTTGATACCAAATACGGCATATTTATCTCAATTTTTTTTTTTAACACAATACCTTATGAGCGCTAGAGGGCGCCACATAAAATTGAGTGACACGTCATATAGCCTATAACCATCGGACGATCAAGCCGCTTGTAATGATACCTCATTTGTTCAGTTCTAATAAGTAGTTAAGGAGCTATGAGGGAACAAATGAACATACATACATACATACATACATACATACATACATACATAGCCTGTCAAAATCATAACCCTCCTTTTGGCTTCGCCGTAGTCGGGTAATAAGTTGTTTGTTAGCATTGTGTTATGAATGAGCAAGATAGCAAGACGCGATTTTAAGTATGAGTAAGTGAAACAGACTGTTCCGCGAATGTTGTTCTAGATTATACGTACGGAACGGAATACTGTGTGTGTGTGGTGTGTGAGTGTGGTACTTTACTCTGATACTTCATATACTTCATGGACTAGTCTCTTGAGACTTTACGGACTAAGTGCCGCCTAGTGCCGGAAAATACGCGATCTTCGCACCTGTTCTGGTATATACGTCTCAACTCTACTTGTGACTGTTCTATATAGCTCCTTTTGCCAAATTTGCATTACAGCGGCCAACTTGGGTACGTAGGTGGTTTAATGATTTCCAAGTTGGCCAAGGGAGATGGTGTCCAGGAGGCACGTTTTCTTTGGGTCCTATGAAACCAGTCGGAGCTGGGTGTTTGTTGCTCCACATTTGCTCTCTTGCCAGCTGGGGAGGGCTATTTGTAGTGAAGGTGGTTCTCAAAAAACTCTGGCGGCTTTTTAAACGGACGGGGGGGATTACGTAGTTGTGAAGTGGGTGTCGGGGATCTGTTTGTAACCAGTTTAGACGGGTTACTAAGGGGTTGTAAATATTTTTCACACTGTAGCGAAACCGACTGCAGCGCCACGTGGCATCTGCGTGATCCTTTATTTTTGTTACTAATTCACTACATATAATACGATATTTACTGAAAACTTTTTTCTTAATCGATCTGGCACGGCCTATAGTTGATGCCCGCGTGCGCGGTGTATGCCGAGTTTTGATCATATTTTCTTGTACAGTGAGTCCAGTCCTTGTGTAGGTATACACATGAAGATGCGGCCCTTTTTAATGGTGCGGCAAACCTCATGGCTACCTCTCCCTACCTCCACATTCGCAGGAGACAACGATTATATTATACTCGTACCTATACTCGGGATACTGCGCCGCGCTGACTTGGATCATTTGTTACTGAAGGTGAGTTTGCCACTAGCATATACCTGCTCCAGCTGTCCCAGGGTTTGGAACCTCGGTATCTCCATCTTGCTCTGGATACGTACGAGGAGGAGCGCATTAATGACATAACTCAACATGAAACGGATCTAAATTTATGAACTGGCGAGCGCAACGCTCTAAGTACAATAATCCAGCAATTTCAAACGGTTCTACATTTCTGTCGGCTAATCCACAATAATATCCGACGCGGATTCCAATTTGCTCTATGTACACTTCTCAGCAATGCTACTGTCTTATCAGCTTTGCAACAATAATGTTTAACTTTTAGCCTACGTTTGGACAGATTCAGATTAGGCGTATTATTTGTGGATTAATTTTTGTTTTATTTTTGGGGACTGGTTTTTATATATCAAGATATTACCATCTATTATGCTTTCTTAGCTTTAAATTAAACGATATAACGATTGTCCAAAAAGGTGTTTTTGAAAAAAAAGTATAATATTTTCATGGTTGATGTATGTGACATTCTGATATATGGAAATCAAACATATTAAGTTACGATGCTTTTACATGTGAATGCATTAAAAAAAAATACATAATCGCATTCTTATCTGTTAATTCCCAAATACATGTTGGACCTGAATATACTCATGATATGCCATGACATGCTTACTGTGCAAATCCCCGTATAACCTTATAATATATACAGAGATGTGACTATGACGTGAATATTTTGTTGCTATTATATAAATAGTATGGTTACAATATAATGGTATTTACCGTATAGTATTAATATTGATACAAGTAATAAGTGAATGAAAATTATTTGCACAGTTTGCCTTCTTTGACCTGCCTAATGGTAGTGTAAATGTTTAATTTGTAGTTAATGAGACAAGATATTTAACTTTAATATTTAAACACTGTATTGTTCTGACAGTAAACATACAGCTCCAGACAATTTGCCCGCTAGACGGCAATAGGCTCGCCCCCTATTACGTGGGACTGAAAATCATAGTTGGCGAAACGTGGATGTTAATACACCTCTGCTTACCCCTTCGGGGATTTACAGACGTGAGTATATGTATGTATTGTATGCCATTTACAATGTTCCTGGTATGGTAATTAAGGAGACAAGAGCAGTACAAAGGGTAGCCTTATCGCTCTACGCAATTTCTGCCCTAACTAACTCACAAAAGTTACCTCTTTATAATCTCAATTATAAAGCAAAGTCGCTTTATGCGTCTGTCCGTCCCTATGTATGCTTATATCTTTAAAACTACGCTACGGATTTTGATGTGGTTTCTTTTAATAGATAGAGTCATTCAAGAACAAGTTATATATGTATAATACATGCTTAATATAGTAGAGGGTGCAGCGGGAACGGGATCTGACGCCCCGTGAAAAAAAAAGGCGGTACGAAGTTCGCCGGGTCAGCTAATACATAGTAATGTAACTATAGATCGTATCACAGATATGTAATCTATATATATAAAAATCAATGTCACTTTTCGTTGTAATGTTATAACTCAACAACGCCTTTACCGATTTGGCTAATTTTGGTCTTGAATTATTTGTGGAAGTCCAGGGAAGGTTTGTACGTAGAGAAAAATTCGAATAATTGCCGGGAACCGACATCCACGCGAGCGGAGCTGCGGGCAAAAGCTAGTATAATATAGTTCTAAAATCGTATAGACTAGCGCCCTGAGTCTCGGGAATACAATACCTAATAACCCAAGTTTTCGTTCGGAAGGTATTAAATTTTAATACCTTCCGAACGCAAACTTAGGTCGATAGGTGTAGGTAGGTAGGATATTGTGATATCAGGCAAGATATTTCTCTGTTAGTCTCTTCTAGTATATAATACAAACTCGTATTGCACGGGGTTCGAAACCGTGCTTTTATAAATTAACTAGCTTTTGCCCGCGACTTCGTCCGCGTTAAATTCGGAATAGAAAGGTATACTAATAAGGTATATAAGGGACACACTGCTCCTGGTCCCGCAGTCCCGATAAAATTCCTAAAAGTTTCTGTGAGCCTGGTAGGTACTTAAAGAAATGTACCAGGGTCACAGAAACACTGATTCTGTGACCGCGATAAACGCAAAAAGACAGGAACCCGGGATAAAACAAAGGCCAAACGGGATAAAAGTCCTATGTGCGTCTCTTGGTTCTAAGCTATATCCCCACCAATTTTCATCCAAATCGGTACAACCGTTCTTGAGTTATAAATAGTGCAACTAATACGACTTTCTTTTATCCATACTTCCATACTAATATTATAAATGCGAAAGTAACTCTGTCTGTCTGTATGTTACGCTTTCACGCCTAAACCACTGAACCGATATGATGAAATTTGGTATAGGGGTAGGTTAGACCATGAGAAAGGACATAGACTATGTTTGGTCGCGATAACTGACATCCGGCGGAGCCGCGGACATAAGCTAGTATAATATAGTTCTATAATCGTATAGACTAGCGCCCTGAGTCCCGGGCATGCAATACCTATTGACCTAAGTTTGCGTTCGGGAGGTATTAAAATTTAATACCTTCCGAACGCAACTTCGACGAACTTCGTCCGCGTTAAGTTCGGAATAGAAAGGTATACTAATAAGGTATGTAAGGGACGGGTCCATATTGGCTCACATAATTTTTTTAATCCTATTCTTTTTATTACTACCAATTTGTTTTCATAATCATCACTCTTCATAATTTTATTTTTCATACTTTTTTTATTCATACATTTTATACATACAAGTTCTGTCTACTTTTCTAAAAAAATATTGTTTCTGGCACTTCGCCGGCCGCTGCCACTGCACACTTCGTTCGCTCGGCTCGCGCGTTGTTGTGGTCACAGTTCTAACCTAACCTAACCTACTTCTCTGTTGGCTTCTCGCTTTATGAATATTATATCTAGTTATTTATTCGAATGATTATGAGTTTCAATCATTAGTATAAACAAATATTAGTAAAAACGGAGTGTATGATTTGTGATATTATGAATTTAAATGATTATGTTTTTTAATATTTAGTTATAATATTTTTTATGAATAACGATCATTATGATTTTAAATGGTACGAAAAACATTTTCGGACCTCCGATGATAGAAGTTGAAAAGTTATGTAAGACAATGCACACCCGTAAGGGACACAGTGCTCCTGGTCCCGCGGTCCAGATAAAGTTTCTTAAAGTTTCTGTGAGCCTGGTAGGCACTTAATGAAATGTACCAGGGTCACAGTAATACTGCTTCTGTGATGATAAACGCAGAAAGATAGGTGTAAACGAGAGGTGCGGGGTTCCTTTGAAGTAAGTAGCGAAACAACAGACTTGTATACTTGTAACTATATTTACTTAAGTGCAACGAGGGATTTACAAAAGGTTATAAAAGTACTACTACTACTATATATAAACTAGAGTGCAATGGTTACACAATTACCACATGCGCGCCGTTAAAACTGCCTATGCGTGGCAATTGCGTAACCTGCTCGGTGGAGATGCTGCACAAGACTGCCGAGGAGCGGGTCTCAGGCCATCCCCAAGATAGCCCCTCTCGCACCGCGCGCTTACCCCGCTTTAATTATGGTGCGCTGGCGTCGGCCACATCTGTTAATACAATAAGCGCTGGAATTGGCCACATCTGCTAATACAATAGAGACCCGTCCCTCGGTAACAAACAATGGGATCTTACTTACCTAGTAACTAAAGTTAAACTAACTATAACAAATACATGAAACTAGGTACATACATATTATTACTTAAAATACTGAGTAGTCGTGCGTCGTTAACACCACCCCCCAGTTGGAGGCTTCCACCGATAACTGAAAAGTAAAAAGCACGGCTACTCAAGCAGCAGGACGACACAGCGTCCCTGTAAATGTTCTTATGTCTACCTTATATACTACGCACATCACATATCTTATGTCCACCACATTACTCTAGGATACAGTCTCAAATGTACGACACTTCCACTTTACTTTCGGACGCACTCTCAATTTGTCTTTGAGCCTAGCTTCTCGGCAGTACGTACGACACCTAGGGTCGCGGATGCGATGGCACGTGATCGCGGGCAAGCGTCGGAGCTGTGGGCACCACGTGTGGTGAGACAGGAACGCCATCCGGCGTGAGGTTGCAAATGTTGCATTGTCCAGCCAGTGCGCACTTGCTTTAATGTCTTGGATGCGCTGTAATATCTTCAATGGCCTAGACGACGTTTGGGGTGGCGGATACGACGGCGTGGGTTCAGTCGCTCGTGTTGGGGTAGATAACCCCACGTGCAGCGAATCATCGATGCTAAGCGCGAGGCATTTAGGCACGCGGGCGTCATCTAATGCCACGTGCACTAAATCGGCATCGCCATGTGCGTGGCGCTCGGGGGAGTACGGCTCGACGGGTACATCGACAAGCCAGCGCAGCACGTGCGCTGCGATCTTATTGCTTGCGACGCTTCTTGGTGAGCTATGTCGCTGGTCTCCCAGCGCTGGGCGTTTGGTAGCGCGAGTGTCGGTGGATGCATCATCCAAACGGCGCACCACGTGTACTGCACAATCATCAATTGTGACGCTCGCTGACACACCACGTGGGTCTTCTTCCCGGACTCGACGATCGGGCGTACGAGGGCCGGCGGGCGCGTCGTCCAGACAGCGCACCCTGTGCACTGTACCATCATTACTGACGACTCTCGCTGATACGCCACGTGGTTCTTCTTGGCGGACTTGACAATCGGGCGTGTGAGGGCTGGCGGGCGCGTCGTCCAGACAGCGCACCCTGTGCACTGTGCCATCATCAATGACGACGCTCGCTGACACGCCACGTGGGTCTTCTTCCCGGACTCGACGATCGGGCGTACGAGGGCTGGCGGGCGCGTCGTCCAGACAGCGCACCCTGTGCACTGCACCATCATTAATGACGACGCTCGCTGGCACACCACGTGGTTCTTCTTGGCGGACTGGGCGATCGGGCGTACGAGGGCCGGCGGGCGCGTCGTCCAGACAGCGCACCCTGTGCACTGTACCAACATCAATGACGACGCTCGCCGGCACACTATCTCGTCTCTCTTCCAGCGCTGCTATTTCCGCCATGTCGAGTGCGAGCTTCTTCTTTATCAGGCCTTTTTCTATCTCTGCAAATATCAGCTCCGCTTCATACTCAGCACGCATTCGTAGCACTTCGCGGTGTGCCTGGCTGAGCCTTCTCGATGCACTGCTGGCGCCACACGGTGCGCGAACTGTGCGCACCCAAGCCGGTGGCATCTCCGATGGCGGTAATTCACCGTGGTCACTGAGACCACCTATCTCGGTGTCCATAGCTGGCTGCAGATACATCTTTGTCTGAAGATCCGGAGGTGACGATCTTGTTGCTGAGCTTGTTACATCATCTTCATTCACTCTTGTTGCACTCCCTTTCTATCGTTTCCCACTTTGACCCATGGCTACTTACTTCAATCCGGCTTCGAAGGACCAGTTTTGTAAACGAGAGGTGCGGGGTTCCTTTGAAGTAAGTAGCGAAACAACAGATTTGTATACTTCTAACTATATTTACTTAAGTGCAACAAGGGATTTACAAAAGGCTATACTGCTAATATCTACTAGAGTGCAATGGTTACACAATTACCACATGCGCGCCGTTAAAACTGCCTATGCGTGGCAATTGCGTAACCTGCTCGGTGGAGATGCTGCACAAGACTGCCGAGGAGCGGGTCTCAGGCCATCCCCAAGATAGCCCCTCTCGCACCGCGCGCTTACCCCGCTTTAATTATGGTGCGCTGGCGTCGGCCACATCTGTTAATACAATAAGCGCTGGAATTGGCCACATCTGCTAATACAATAGAGACCCGTCCCTCGGTAACAAACAATGGGATCTTACTTACCTAGTAACTAAAGTTAAACTAACTATAACAAATACACGAAACTAGGTACATACATATTATTACTTAAAATACTGAGTAGTCGTGCGTCGTTAACAATAGGAACCCGGGATAAAACAAAGGTCAAACGGGATAAAAGTCCTATGTGCGTCTCCTGGTTCTAAGCTATATCCCCACCAATTTTCAGCCAAATCGGTACAACCGTTCTTGAGTTATAAATAGTGCAACTAATACGACTTTCTTTTATCCATACTTCCATACTAATATTATAAATGCGAAAGTAACTCTGTCTGTCTGTATGTTACGCTTTCACGCCTAAACCACTGAACCGATTTTGATGAAATTTGGTATAGGGGTATATTAGACTATGAGAAAGGACATAGGCTATGTTTGGTTGCGATAACCGACATCCAGGCGGGCGGAGCCGCGGGCAAAAGCTAGTATAATATATAGACTAAAAAAAGTTAAGACATAATGTAACTAAAATACACCTGTCTCCGCGTATCTCTTCAATACACCATTACGGTAGAAATAATCCCCTGTCCCATGCTATAACTGCGTTAAGGAAAATACCAGCTAGCCATTATGGTGAGCCGGTAAAGTGACATTAAAAGTTATCTCGACATAAACTTCTCCACACAGGAGCGAAGAGAAAATTCCTTTCATTGCGTAACCGTTAAGTCTTAAGAAGTGCGTTGTAAGTTCGTTAAGCGCTGCCTCTACCTTATAAAAGCCAGCCTTTATGGCTGTTGTATACTTGTTTTAGAAGTTATGTGTATGTCACCTACTGCATATTGTCAACAACTTCAGTAATTTCTTGTAGCGTGTAGTGTTTTTCTTTTTATAATGACAGATAGTACACTAGATGCTTTACGACGCTTTTGTGTACTGTCCACAAAGGAGATACTTATACATTTTTATACACAAATGGTAAAACGTGTATACTGGAGAGTTTTGTGCTGTCAGTGGGAAGAACAAAGACTTGTCCTGCTTTATTTTCTGCACGTCAGAAACTCTCTGTTCTTAGAGGGTTGGCAGCACGAGTGTGACGCCCCTGGTGTTGCACACGGACATAGGCCATGGTAACCACTTTCCATCAGATGGCCGTGTGCTTCTTTGCCACCTAAATAGTATAAAAAAGTGTATTCTATTAAGTATAGGTGCGATTTTTTATATAAAGTTGTTCGTTTCTCCTTTGTCGACTGCACTTTATGTTTATGTATATATGCGAGACCCGGGCTTAATTGCATGTGACTGCGGTGCCCCCGTGCAGTCCATGGCGCATTTGGTCTCGTGTCCCTTATGTCCTACTTCATGTACTAAAGACGACCTAAGTAAAGCCACTGACAGCGCGATTAAGATGGCGGAATTTTATTCCAGTATAGTCTATTTATATAAAAGTGAATCGCTGACACGAAAAGAAAGAGAAGAGGAAGTTCATGTATTTAATATTCGGTAATAGTATGCACGATATTTAAAAAATATTGAAGCTATACAAAACGAATACATAGGGAAAAAGAATCTTCTCGGGCGGGACTCGAACCCACAGTCTTTCCCTTACAGGGGGAATGCCTTGACCAATTCAGCTACCGAGACATGCCCGATGTGATTCAAATTTCCCATCGGGCATGTCTCGGTAGCCGTAAGGGAAAGACTGCGGGTTCGAGTCCCGCCCGAGAAGATTATTTTTCCCTATGTATTCGATTTGTATAGTTAGAATACTTAATTCTGTAAAAATTCATTCAAAAATATTGAAGCTCTTGTGTTTCGTATAGATTTAGATAAAAGTTAATAACCAGGACGGGACTCGAATTTGCGACCAATTTGTTTATAAGGAACACTTTGACTAACTGCGTTACCTGTAGACCGATTCTCGCGATAAAAACGTGTTCAAAATTCAGCCTCAATCTAATCTACTTATTTTTTCAACCTACCAAATTAATAAAAAAACTATCATGATGCAAATTATTTTTTCGAACGAAAACTGTATTAAGTAAATCACCGTAGAACCCATTAAAACAAAGTAGTTTCAAGTAATTGAGTATTCTAATGATGTCATCAAAAAGTTTGTACTTACAAAAACTACTGAAACTGCATTAAACTCAAACTTCGACAGACGAATAAATACAGGCAATGAATCAATACGAAACGATTGCTTAACAAGCACGATTAATTTAGCGCTACGCCAGCAATGTCGACGTTGCAAAGAGTCTGCTTGCCTGTTGGACTGAAGAACTTGGGCAAATTAAGTTTTACTAGTGATTTATGTACTTTGCGAAACTTTTACTAGCTAGCTGCCACGCTTTTTTATTCAATAATATCTTTGAGTAATATCTTTAGAAGATTTTATTTAGCTTGACTAGATATGTCCTGTGTCAGTCATGTGGATGTTTTGATTTTAAAATTTTATTTGGCTTTTTTATGTGTAATGTCACAATGTTCTTTCATTAGCAATCAGTTACTTCAATTAATTTAGTTACTGTTAAAAAAAAGTTATTTATAACAAAATTTAGTATAACGTTAAAACGCATCGTGAAATTCCTCCGCATCGCAAGCAAGAGGGTTGCTTGGTAGCGTTCCCAGAAGACAGACAGCATTGCCACATTGTATGGCAAGGCTTATTTTCTGACCTAAAGAGAGGCCAGCCTTCTGGAGAATGTATAATGTTGGGAAATCTTTGGCCTACTATTTTCAAGTTGGCCAAAAATGTTGAATGCGTTAATAGTATATATTATAAAATCACCACATGAAACTTTGCCAAAGGGCTTCCACCATACTAATAAACCTACTGATATCAGCTTACTCTGACCACTTAAGTCCACCTTCTTTTTTCAAGCAAAACTCTTTAATGAGCTCAAAACTTTTCGCATTGTAGGTACTTATTTGTTTTTCTGTCATTTAACGCAAACATAACCATTGTACGAGGGCAAAGTGATTTAAATTATCAAAGCGCACGTGGAGTTTTTTTTATAACTTTTTATTATTTAGTATGTCGATTCACTGCACCCTGTACGATGGTAATAAGGTTTTTCATCAACACAAGCATACTAATAAAATTATTAATTTAATTTCAATGTGCACAAACATTCAAACATGATGACAAACTTTCACATTTATAATACTAGCTTTTATCGCGACCAAACATAGCCTGTGTCCTTTCCCAAGGTCTAATCTACCCTTATACCAAATTTCTTCAAAATTGTTTCAGTGGTTTAGATGTGAAAGCGTAACATACAGACAGACAGACATACAGAGTTACTTTCGCATCTGTAATATTAGTATGGAAGTATGGTTATGGAAGTATGGATTAGCAGGATGTAGCTTAAGTTTTATTTTAATCCATCATCATCAAGATCTGCTTTTTTACACTTTGTCTTCTTCTTTGTCCAACCCATGTTTCCAGTTTATCTGGGTTCGGGTCCCCCTGTACATTTACGCCTGTATATTTTTTACACTTTGTCATTTTGTTTATCTTATTTTTTACAGGACCGACTGCTCTTGAAGTTCCAAAGCAAATTAAATACTTAAGCAATCCATAAAAATAGTTTCACTTCAATCACTGTTGAGAAATGTTGAAAAAATATATATCAAGAGCAAAGCGTTGAGTCGCGTCGGATTTACAGAAAAAATCTCGAGAGTAATATACTGTGTATTAACACCTGCTACTGAATGTTTCATGAAATTCAGCCGAATAATGTATTACTGGCTCGTCGCTTCATATCTTTAGAATTTATGAGAATTAATATTAAACTAGTGATCGTGAAAGAAATGGATTTTGTCATTTTATGCAAAGTCGCTCTTGAAAGTTTCTGTAAACGTATAAATAAATATATCTTTACTATTATAAAATTTGTACGTTATAAGTTTTAAACTTTCATGGTCAGTCACATTATTACTAGATCGGTTTATTTATCATGTTGCATCATTTCGAGTTGCCGATATTTCAGCGCTGTTGAAAGCACCATGATCATGGAGGAATACAACAAAATACGAAACAATACAATATGGTAAATATCTCA
Source organism: Eilema sororculum (assembly GCA_914829495.1). Lineage (NCBI taxonomy): Eukaryota > Metazoa > Arthropoda > Insecta > Lepidoptera > Erebidae > Eilema > Eilema sororculum. The sequence continues at coordinate 1,530,289 of OU618544.1, read as the reverse complement.
AACCTCTAATAATAAAGAGTTTATTCATGGCAGATAAGTATTTGAATGAATTTATATTTACATCGGGAAAAATTAAATGCTCAACTGGAACTTGCACCCACGACCTTTCCCTTTCGGGGGAATGCACTGAATCACTTCAAATTTCCCTTCTCTATATATCCGTCGCTAAGGGCGACGTTGGAGCCATCTACCAAATTTCTTACGAACTGTTGGAACCAATGAATTGAGCATTTCATTTTTCCTGATGTATTGGTATGCATATAGGTATTTAAAAAAATAGTTAGATAAATATTTATGAACGATACCAGACTGCGAAATTGTTTTATTATCAAATTAAGTTTCTAAAAACAATAAATTACGAAGATATTTTTTGGAAAATCTCAGGTGGTTTCATAGCCAAGTTAGTTAAAATATACAATACAATTTTATTATACACTTTATTTAGTTGTTTATAACTCATATAAATAACTGCAGCGATATTTATGGTTCAAGTTGGATACGTACGGTTCATTAATCATTTACATCTTGATATTCTGGGGCTGGCGCGCTTTCAAATAATTCGTTTATACTTTATTTTACTTATGGACACGGGTGCTGGCAAAAGTGTTGTCAGGGTGTGCACCAGTTACCATCTATTACCTAGTTGTAAGTTGTCAAGTCAACTGGACTATGGGTATAAAATTTATTTATTTTCTTTTAGTGTCTTTCAACAGTTCTACAGAAATTACTATTTCTAATTCTTATAATTTTAATATAAAAAGGCACTCATTTTTGAGACTTCTTTCTTGAGTTATGTATGGCAGTTGTGCCCGCAAAAGTAAAAATAAACCAATAAAAAAGGTTGGTATAGGATTTTATCTCGATTTTTTTTTTATAAATGAACAAGCCAATTTGATTTCACCTCGCCTAATGGTAAGCTAAAGACAAAGTCTCGGAAAGAGCATGTACCATGTTAACAATGGTGGCACACAGCTTGACGGCCTCACCCGATGCATTTTTACGCCCCGCTTAAAGGACCAAAGGACTGTAGGATGAATGTATTAATTACTTTGCATGGCTTTGCTTAAGTACCCTGGATTTCGATGTGCAAGCTTTGAATCGGCAACTGAATTTTATTTATGTGGGGTAATAAACTAAAAAAAGAACTATGGGTTTTTTAACTATTTCGATCTACCTGTGTCGCCTAGAACTAAACTTCAAATAACTAGCACTATATGTATAGATATAAAAATAGGAATGTATACTTCCTCGTAGTACAAGATTCATTCCTTAAGGATTGTTCATAACACCAGTATCATAACATTCCACCATGGACTCGTAGACAATCGACAATCTGCTACGGTCACGTAGCTTCCGTAGCCGCTACGTGCCGTAGCATACCAGATGGCCGCGTAGCACAAGTTTCGTCACGACTCTCGAATGAGATAGTCGAGCCCAACTTTTGTAAATAAATTATAAACTAGAAATAAAAGTTACTATTAACGGGAGTTTTATTCTGTGCTGCGATTTAAGATACTTTGTTTAAAACATTTTTGAAGTTAATCGCAGTTAATTAACACGTCTACGCTGGTAACTATGATTGCTAGAAATGTTACAGTAGAAGCTCTCATCTCGTTATTAAAATGAACACTGTGTTACGACACCATGATGGATTAATGTTGAAACATATTACTTACTCAAAACAGCTTCTTGAATAAACTTCAAGTAAGTAATGCTACTCAAAAAATCATGGTATTGGTTTCATTATATGATTTACTAGCGTTTTCCCACGGCTCCACCCGCGTGGATGTCGGTTATCGCGACCAAACATAGCCTATGTCCTTTCTCAAGGTCTAATATACCCTTATACCAAATTTCATCGAAATCGGTTCAGTGGTTTAGGCGTGAAAGCGTAAAATACAGACAGACAGACAGACAGACAGACAGACAGAGTTACTTCCGCATTTATAATATTAGTATGGATATGGATATAGGCCATGTATACTATGTATATATGTATCCTACCTTTTATACGGTTAATGATGAGGCTATTCTAAGATTTTGCTTTTTACACAAGATTCTATATAACGCTAGCTAGACCCATGGTAAGCTTAAATAGCTTGTATTATGGAATCTAGAATGCGGATAAACATACTTAGAAACTTTTTTTGTAAATACGTACATATTATACATAGAAACACCCAGACCAATGCAAATAGCCATATTCATGAATACAAATCACCTCTGTGGTGCCTCTGTGGTGTGGTGGTAGTGCACGCGACTGCCACGCAGGGGGCGCGGGTTCGATTCCCGCTCAGTGCAAATATTTGTATGCATGAATATGGCTATTTGCATTGGTCTGGGTGTTTCTATGTATAATATGTATGTATTTACAAAAAAAAGTATATAAGTATGTTTATCCGCATTCTAGATTCCATAACACAAGCTATAAAAAAAAAGCATACCATGGGTCTAGATGGCGTTGTGTGGAATGTTGTGGAATATTTATTATTTATTTATTTATTATTATTATTTATAAATATTTGCACTGACCAGGGATCGAACCCGCGGCGCCTCCGCTGTGGCAGTCGCGTGCACTACCACCACACCACAGAGAATAGAGTGGTTAGAGCTTGGAACAAGCTCCCAGAACATGTGGTCTCAGCTGACAGTATCAACCAGTTCAAAAACAAACTGGATACACACTACCTCAAACTGGAGAAATAGAAATAAAGAAAAAAAAGGGACACTGGATACAGGCACTATCAGTCGCCTACGCCTGCCTGGCTGCTAAAGCCATACTAACTAAAAATGCGAAAGTAACTCTGTCTGTCAGTCTATCTGTCTGTCTGTCTGTATGTTACGCTTTCGCGCCTATACTACTGAACCGATTTTGATGAAATTCGGTATAGGGGTAGAATAATAGACCATGAGAAAGGATATAGGCTATGTTTGGTTACGATAGCCGACATCCATGCGGGCGGAGCCGCGGGCAAAGCTAGTAATAATAATAATTTAAAAAACATTACACTACAGCGCACAGCAACCTTTACAGTATGTACATCATTACAAATATCTCTGCCAAAGTGCGCCCAAAAACCCGCCTCTCACACGCTCCCAGTATTTTGGCAAAACCGGGCCGTGATTAATTACTACTGCCTACACTAAAACGTACGAGTCGCGTACCTAAAATGAAGAGTACATTTTAGGTACCAAAGGTTTTTGGGGACATTGTGCTGTGATTAAAAATGAGCAAATACGACTATGAGTCGGACTCATAAATTATCTAGGGTTGGTTTGCTGGCGATAAATTATGAGTTCTTTGTTTAATATAATTATTATGAACTGTGAATCAGCATTTTCATAATGCGATATTTTATTAGGGTTAGAGACGGTATTTTGCTAATTTATTTTAATGTCCGTTTGTAGGTTTATTAAGGTTTATATATCTACCATCTGGGTTTGGCAGAGACCATAAAATATATTTTTTTTCAGGGTATATAGAATCATCTTCCAAGCCTTTTGCCAACTCAGTTGAGGTCGGCTTTAGATAGTACCGTCAATGGCGTCATGGGAAATCACATGTTCCCTATGATACCCCTGGGGGTTTCGGGGGGAATTGTCTCAATCCCCATGACACTACCAGTGATATCACTTAGTATTAAGATATTCCCTGTGATATCATCAAGTGTGCGTGATGTTCAGTTCTATAAAGTAGCTGAAATAAGATATTTTCCCGTGAAGTGATCGTGACTGTGACACTCTGCAAGCCACTGGTGATATTGAATTTCTGCGATGATAATTGCATTATTGGAATTTTAAGCATCCAGTCCAACTATCCGTAACGTATTGAAATTAAACTTGTACTTTTCCACAGAGTTGAATTTTATAAACGTAATATATAAATCACTAAAAATTGTTAGGTCAAATTTATAATTTTTTCCCACATTTTGGGGAAAAATTGTTCACTGGTATACAGAATTTTAAAACTACCCGCACATGAAAAATGCAAATATCGTAGTTTTTGGGACTTGGAATATCCAAACCATCAATGTAAACCTTAGAGAATGCCGTAAAGCGAAACCGGCCAGGTTCAGAAGTAAAGTTAAACTCTGTGGAAAAGTACAAGTGCATTATTCAATATGATGTGTAGTAGATTCCACCAAGTGCCATCAATCTCCAGTGTAAACAGTAACGTACTCTCAGAAGCACGAAGGGATCTCAATGTGTTAAAGAATATTCAGCTATTAGACCGGGTAGAATACGTAATACACAGTGATACTAGGTCTCTGAATGAATTGCCACATTTACATACAACTTATTAGTGCGCAATGAAAGTTAATTAAATTAATACATTCATAAAGACTGGAAATATGAATTCTATTTTTAGCTTTGTTTTTAATAACCTGGGTCATAAAATTCTGATAATTGAATTAAATATTAGCGTTAGCGTTAACAGGAAAATATATATATATAAAAAAAAAAAAAAAGGAAAATATATCCCAGAAAGTGTCTTGTAACTCAATTGTTCTGAGAATTCTACCTAGAAAGGAACTAGTTGCAGGTTAGAATCTTATCATGGATGTTGCCGTTTTCCAATATAATTAAAATTATAGAAGGATTGAATATATAGGGAAAAAGAATCTTCTCGGGCGGGACTCGAACCCGCAGTCTTTCCCTTACAGGGGGAATGCCTGACCAATTCGGCTACCGAGACACGCCCGATATGATTCAAATTTCCCATCTCATACGTCTTTAAGGCGACGCGACGTGGCGTCATCTACCGATTTTCTTATGAACTATCGGAATCAATGAATGATGTTACAATCATTTTTAAACATTTTTGATAACTGCGCCCAAACAATTGAAGGAATTTTTACAGCATTAAGTATGGAAAGACTGCGGGTTCGAGTCCCGCCCGAGAAGATTATTTTTCCCTATGTATTCGATTGGTATAGTTAGCATACTTAATGCTGTAAAAATTCCTTCTATAGAAGGATTGTTCATTTCTTTATTTACACTTTATGCACGAAGTACATTGGCGGACTTAATGCCTTCAGTATTATCTACCATAGACTGGTAGATAATACTGAATTACATACATTGTTACTTACGTATAGTTGCAAAACATTATGTAAATATTTTTATTTAGTATTTAATAAACACCATTCTGTAGTCACATTTAAAATGAACCTAATGGAATAAAATTCTAAGATAATTCTAGAGTTGACCAAAATTAAGTTTTAACTCATATCTAGAATCGATTGCACTAGGAAAAAGTGAATCGCTTAGGCAAGATTCGAACTCAATGTTTCCGATAATTCGTAAGAATAATGGTAGATGGCTCCACCGTCATCACCTTAAAAAAACAAAAAATTGAATTGCTTCAAGTGGGGCACAGTAGCTCAGTTGGTAAAAGCATTCCTCCTGTAAGGGAAAGGTCGTAGGTTTGAATTCCACTAGAGCGTTTCTCTGTTTCCTGATGCAATCGATTTGTATAGTTAGCATACATAGTGAGTGCGAGTGAGTGTGAGTGAGTGTTTAGATATTCATTCAAATCATACCTAGAAGATTTATTGATAGATGTAAGTGTAAATGGATATTTATTTCATTTATCCTTCTCTACAAAATAGATTTACTTTCATCTAAGATATATAGAAAATTACAATAGCACAGTGTTGAAAGGGTCTCCTAACCATTCCCGACACCCAAGGGAAACTATACAATCTACTATGTCTCCTCACAAAAGGTTTAACAAATAAATGTTGTCATTTCTGTGATTCCCCCAAGTGAAGTAATAATAGGTTAACTTAAATGGAAATGTCTGCCTGAAGCACACATGTCGACATACTGGGAATAAAATAACAGATAAGTATCACGCTTGAAAAGTTGTGTTCGGGATGAGTCTGGAACAAATGATAAGGATGGTTCTTCCTTTGAAATGAATATTTACATAAGGATATAATTAAATTATTTTATAAAAACTTTTCTATTTGGTAGATTAGTTGGACTTTTGTGGGCTCCAACTACCCGTAACGGTCGCTCTAGATGTTGTATAGCACAGCCAGGACCGACCAATCAATACATATAGCCATGCTAGCTTTTGCCCGCGACTCCACCCGCGTGGATGTCAGTTATCGCGACCAAACATAGCCTGTGTCCTTTCTCATGGTCTAATCTACCCCTATACCAATTTTCTTCAAAATCGGTTCAGTGGTCGCGATAACCGACATCGACGCGGGCGGAGCCGCGGGAAATCGTTAGTAAATAATATAATGAATTGATTACAATGTTTTTTTGAGTAGCATTACTTACTTGAAGTTGATTCCAGAAGCTGTTTTGAGTAAGTAATATGTTTCAACATTAATCCATCATGCTGTCGTAACACAGTGTTCATTTTAATAACGAGATGAGAGCTTGTTTCAGGCGTATAGCCATTACATATAGAATGTACTAGAAGTTTTAGGGTTTATAAACAGGTTCAAGAACGAAGATGTTAGGAAAACCCTCATATAAACAATTTTTTGGACATCTGCCTGTTAGTCATGCCTATTTACGAGTAAGTTTAATTTCTCAAATAAAATACATTATATTTGTGAAAATGTCAAACTCATTAAAAAAATATGGCCAGTTATGTTGCATATTTTGAGATTGCCCAGTAATATAACCCAATTGCCTATTGACATCTTTTTTAAGGAATAGACAATTTTCCTTAAAAAAGATTAACTTGTTATTACACGTGTAACCAATAATACTCTTGGGCATGAAAAAAAAACTATTGGCATGAGACACATTTTTCCACCTCAGCCCTTTTTTGTATCGTGCGAAAAATCCCCCCGTATACCATCCCCCCGGAGCCGGCGGAGCCGCGGCCTTCTTCTGCTAGGGTGACAGGCGGCTCCACCGGTCACCTCCAGGCCAGCGCTCATGGAGGACGGAGGTCGTTCTGCGACCTCCAATGCCCGATTCGCCTTCGCTCTTCGCGGGCAGCCCAAGCCCGGAGTCTAGTCCGGACCCGACCGGCCGCCTACTTCTCGCATTACTTACTCGCACCCCAAGCGTTCGCGCATGGTAACATCGCTGTGAGCAACGTGGCGAATGTGAGGACTCCCACCCCCAAAGCCGCCACTATGACCCGCCTCGGCGTGTCCCACGCTGGGTACTTGGTCAGCGTGTGCAGCTCTGTGTCCTCGCTCGCATCACAGTGATGGCACTCGGACGTTGGCTCTTTCTGGATCTGACGCAGGTACTTCCCGAAACCCCCGTGTCCGGTAATCACCTGTGTCAGCCGAGAGGCTACCGTGTGGCCTCTCTAGCCAGTCCCCCATGATGGTTCATACCGCCGCTATTACGGCGTGCCCTTAGACACCTCTGCCTGGGTCTTGAAGAACATACAAGCGTGAACACGAACATTATCAGTAAACTGTAACTATATTTATTAAACAAATTACATACTAAAACGCGAAGCATGTAATATTACAGCGAAAATTTTCGTAATTGCATGTAATGTGTGTTTTACTAAGGTATATTATCTTTTACGGCACAATACCACATTTTATTACTGTAATAATCTTTATTGTACTTAAAAGACGAGGGTTCTGTTTACATGATACCACTGAGCTAACATCGTTTATTATTATTTCCGAAAACATCCATGTAGTTACGGGCCGTGTAATGAAAAGTAACAGAGTGGATATTGCACTTATACAAAGTACACATGCAAAGTACTTAAATACACATACAATATTGGAACCCTATTACGTAATTTTTTAAGGTTCCGTAGCCAAATGGCAAAAAACGGTATCCTTATAGATTCGTCATGTCTGTCTGTCTGTCTGCCTGTCCGTATGTCACAGGCACTTTTCTCCGAAACTATAAGGATTATTCTGTTGAAACTTGGTTTGTAGATGTAGTCTGTGAACCGCATTAATTATTTCACATAAAAATAGAAAAAAAGCAATAAATTTTGGCTGTCCCCATTAAAAAACATTTTGACTTTCAGCTCTAAGTGCTGAAAGTCAAAATGTTTTTTATTCATCAAACCCATACGTGTGGGGCATCTTTAGATAGGTCTTCAAAAATGCTATTGAGGTTTCTAAGATATTTTTTTTCTAAACTGAATAGTTTGCGCGAGAGACACTTCCAAAGAAGAAAAAAATGTGTCCCCTAACTTCTAAAATAAGAGAATGAAAAATAAAAAAATATATATGATATACATTGCTATGCAAACTTCCAACGAAAATTGGTTTGAACGAGATCTAGTAGGTAAGTAGTTTTTTTTAATACGTCATAGACCGCAATTTTCGCCTTTTTTATATCACTTAGGTGGCAGACAAGCACACGGCCCACCTGATAGAAAGTGGTTACCGCGGCCTATGGACGTATGCAACACCAGGGGCGTTACACTCGTGCTGCCTACTATTCAATTAACTCAAAAATTATATAAAAAAAAACTTTTAATGAACTACAAGTACTTATAAATTATGTTACTTGCTGCTACGGAACCCTTCATGGGCGAGTCCGACTCGCACTTAGCCGGTTTTTTTTTCCGGCCTAGATGAAGGTCACCCGGGAGTAACCTTATATCCTGGGAAACCTAAGACGACATGCGGTTTTAGTCGGTCCGTGTCCGACATAATCACCCGCGGGCCGAGGGGGGTGGTATCCGTGGGATGTACGCACGAAAAAACATATCCATTTACTTTTTTCTCGTTTACATCTATATTTACATGATAACCCTAATGTATGACATTAGTAGTGTACACATTTTTAAATAAAATACTAAGTATCTTATTAATTGAATTTTTATTAAGAAATACCTTAATTAATACATAAAACATAAATTTTAATATATCAATTACGTGTCACGTTGTTTGTCCGCGATGGACTCCTATTAAATTTGCACACCGTGTGCAGTTTGACCAAACTTGAAAGATAGGATAGCTTACGTCTTAATTTAGCTTTATGTAACATCCACGCGGACGGAGCCGCGGGCAACAACTAGTTTGATTATACAATTTAATAGTAAATATAGATACTATAAAGTTATAAGGTATAAACAGAAACTTCAATCTTAATTACGTGTATAGACTAAAGTAAGTATCTAAACAGATAAGCTCCTAAATATTCATTTACATAAATCCATGCTGACAATAAAAGTTACACCTCTCAATAAATTGATTTTAATCATACACTTAAAAATCGTGTATTCACGTAAACGCAATCAATTTGTCACGTTGAGAGCGTGTCGTCACGTCGCGAGCGCGTTGTCACGCTGTACACAATTTAATATTAAAACAACCAAATACATTTTCATCACTCGTGTTTTTAATCGATTCTAAACATGATTATGAAGTACTGGTGGATGCCAGCGGCTTCGTCCACGTGCATCGCATTATCGCGTCTTTTGGCTATATCTTCGCTTTTACTCAACCAATTGCGATCAAACATACGGTAGATTTGAATTCTGATGAAGACCTTTCTGATAAATATATAATATGTACAAAAATTCGTTCTGGTGTTTTTGTATCCATCGTGAACAAACGGACGAGAATTTAGAAAAGTGAGTACAGTAGATTTGAATTTAACATAACTCAACTATATATTTTTCATGTTCAATGTATAAATACGACTAGTTTAAAATTTTATAATACATAATAAATAATTCCACCTGGCAAGCTTAACTAACTTATGTTATGGAATCTAGAATATATTATTAATCTAGAATATAATAAACATATTCAGATACTTTTTTTGTAAATGTACATAATATATTATACATAGAAACACCCAGAGCAATGCAAGTAGCCATATACGTGCATACTGAGCTCATTTGCACTGAGCGGGGATCGAACCCGCGCCTCCTGAGTGGCAGTCGCGTTCACTAACGCCACGCTACAGGGGCTGTCATGTCAATGTATGATAATTATTATGTACAAACATAAACATTATGAAAAATTTGTGTAACTTGGTATAAAAAAAAACATGTCTACATTATGTAGCGAGTTATTAAGTCAAAAAGGGTTAGGCCTTTTACATGTTCTAATTTGATCGTAAGTGCTTGTTCATGCTCACAATACCCAACGAAAAACCCGTATCATGGAGACGAAAATATAACACAATTTAATATTTTTTGCTGCCACACAGTTACGTCATAGTTGTACCACAGTAGCCCCACTGTCGTGCCACTAACAGTTCCACAATGTTCTTAACGTAAATTTCCATTAATATAAAATTCAATTCTTCTCTAGCTATGACGATATTTAAATTATCAGACACTTGAGTTTATTCAGCATTTAGATTTGAATCGTCAAACTGAGTAGTAGTTATAACGAAGGGAGAGGTTTAAATAATCGAGATTATATTGAGCTGGCAATCGTTTGCATTTGATTAGTTACATTTCAGGTCTTTATTAAAAATTGAATGAATTTTTAAACTGAGAATTGGGGTTCGACAGACGGAGGTACACGTTACTCTGTGCTCAAAGTGGACTGTCATACGTTGTTCTATCTACGTAAATATTTCATCAACAAATAAAAATACTATAACTTGATTACTTGGTCATTTTGAACACATACACACATGGTATATTTTTACTATGGTGACCCTCTTTCCAAAACTTTACCTTTAGCCTACCATTAGGCGAGGTGAAGTCAAATTGACGTGTCCTTTTGTAAAATAAAATACCCACGCAGACACCTCCTCACACTCAAAAATTTCCCTAAATCGCCTATAAATTTAGATTAAAAAAACCAGTACAGGACTTGAATCCGCGAACACACGAATCAGTCCCTTTCGAGCGTTTATTGGTAATCATCACCAGGAATACTTAATACTCTGCCAACGGAGTAATACCTATAGCAAAAGATTGCATACTAATTGCTTGAAAATGTAATTGGGATTGCAATGACCGATAATTATCTAAGTTTCAAGTTTGCGAAATAAATTCTATTATTTCGGTATTAGCACACACAGCAAGAAATATTGGTGTTATTTATCAGGGTATTAATCAGATTTTTTTTGTAAATTCCTTCATTTCCTAACTATTTCTCTGCTACTCAAAGGTTTGCTGGAAGAGAACTCAAGTTAAGCTCGCTATTGTACATGTTCTTGAAATTATCTGTTTTGAAATACCCCTGTACTTTTTGTGTGCGATAAAGAATAAAGAAAGAAAGAATTATTACAATATTATCTGTAATAATGCTAATTCATAGTCAACATAAGATTTGCGATCAGCGATAAATACACAAACATACCACTACGCTACGCGCTAGCCACTAGTTGAGTATTTAGCGAATTTCGTTGCATTAGATATTTTACCGACTTGTGGTTTGTGATCATTTAGAGTGATGTGCAAATGTTTTCTGGCAGCCACTGTGGCGTAGCATTAGTGAACGCGGCTGCTACGCAGGAGGCGCGAGTTCGATCCTCTTTCGATGCAAATACTTGTATGCATGAATATGGCTATTTGCATTGGTCTGGTGGTGCCTCACAGAACACATTAAGCCGTCGGTCCCGGTTGCCATACGAACATCTATGGCAGTCGTTACGGGTAGTTAGACCTCTAAAAAGTCTAACTAATGGTCCCTTCACAGAAAATATCAACGTTTAGACAAATCCGCATTTAGACTGGTAAAGCGGACACCAGACTTCAAGTTGAAAAGCTTCGGATACGACTGAGGATTAACGCTAAGATGAAGAAGGAAATGTTTTTAAATACTCGTGGCCTTGTTTTAGTTTTGATTAAGATTCCCTTTCGTACAATTCATTCAGACATCCTCAGTTACTTCTCTTTTTTATGGAATAGGGAAGCAAACGAGCAGACGGATCGCCTCCGGCCATGGACACCCGCAACATCAGAGTAGTCACAAGTGTGTTGCCTTTCTTTCAATAGAGAGTACGCTCTTTTCTTGAAGATTTGAAGGTCGTATTGGTTCGTAAATACCGCTGGCGACAGTTCATTCCATAGTTTAGTTGTGCGAGGTAGAAATTTTCTCGTGAAACGCACAGTTGTGGACCGCCAACCGTCCAGATGGTGAGTGTAGAACTGCTGTCGCGTGGAACGATGGCGGTAAGAGGCGGCGGGGATCAATCCGAACAATTCCTCGGAGCACTGCCTATAGTTAAGGCGATAGAAGATGCAGAGCAAAGCCACATCTCTACGGGGTGCCAAAGAGTCTAGCCAAATACTTCTTGATATAAATAAAAATCCCGGTGTAGTCCACTTAGAGCACCCAGTTGAATAGCACCTGTGCGAATAGGTGAAAATACCTTGAAATTAAATATTCATATTAAACTATAAATATATTATACTCTATTAGTTTCAGTTCCACATTCCAGTTCTACCATTAAGTGCCAACTCACAATGAAAAATGGTTAAACTTATTTAGGTATTCGTAGAAATATGAGTTGGCTAAGTGACCGCCCTGTTAGCTTGTAATTGTGATTAATGTTATAGCTCATTCACACGGCAATCGTGCGGAGTCCCTTACATTATAACTTCGACGGCTTTTCATTAGCGGTACGACTATTTTTGATGGAATGTGCCATTTAGCCGGCAGTTTAAATAAAAGTTTTGCTATTTGCTCGAGATTTAAACATGGTTATAAAAATGGGAAGGTAAACGGAAGTTTTTTTTTACCTGCGGAAAATCTCCACGAATAAATGGGGGTTCCACCGGTTCCGGCAGGGGGGGGGGGGTATTTGCGGGGATTTTCTAGAAGGTTATGTCGGACTCGAGTCAACTAAAATGCACGCCATCTATGGGTCGAAGTGCAAAGTCGAAGGTGAGAGGTGGACGACCTGAAAAAGTGGCACGGGGGGACTGGATATGGAAGGTGGAGGATCGGAAGCAATGGCGTAAATTGGGAGAGTCCTATGTCCAGCAGTGGATTGTTATAGGCTAATAAATATTAAAATACTGCGAAGAATTTCATCAAATTGAAAATGGGGATCCTATCCTACTTATATTATGAATATGCAAGTTTAAGATGTTTGAAAGAAAGAAAGAAAATATTTTTTATTTCGCTTGGCAGTACTTCGACATATCATGCAACATAATATAATTCCTTACTTTAATTATTGTAACATAGACTTAGGATACATACTTAACTGTAGGAACCGTGAAATTGACACACTGCCAAGTTGAAATAAACGGCCGCCTCTCAGCTTATTGCTATCCGCGTTGTAGTGCAGGCGGACAGCGCTGGTTTTCAGAGACGGCCGGACAGCGGGTGTGACATTTTTTTTTTAAACTTGTGGTTTTTTTCTTCTTTTTCTGTCACTATTTTTTGAGATAAAAAATAGTGACAAAAAAAACAACCACAAATCAGTGCGACATTCAATGGCAGTAATACTAAAAATAAAAATAAACAAAAAAGAACAATAAAATACTGGCAACAATCTCACATTAACGCATACTTTCAGTGTAGTACAATCTTTAGTTTCTTTACTGCCTAGTCACACTGCCTAGTCCGTCGGTTACCGAGATGCACAACTTAATACGGTCGGATAACAACACACTAAGTATGGCGCAAGTTGTTAGTAACGGCACTTGGAAGGAAAATAGGCGAGATGAATGGACTTTGGTGCAAAAAAGGAAAGCGATAACCAATCGTTTTATAGGAAAGACTGGCAAAGCAACATCTAAGGATGTAGGAAAGTTTCGTGCGGCAGAGTTGAAAGTGCCTTTGTTTATATCACATGTAAACAAAGATACTACCGAAAGTGATATATGCGAATACATACATACTAAACTAAAGGAAGTAGTTACACTTGAAAAAATAAATATGAAGAAAGACAGGCCGTACAATGCGTTTAAAGTGTTTGTACCAAAGCACAGAATAGACAACTTCTTGGATGACAGTCTGTGGCCGGAAGGCATCACTTTTAGGAGGTTTATCCAATTCAAGAAGGCCGTGGTCGGGTCAAAAAGAAAAACAAGTTTATAATGGATAGAAACGTAAAATTTTCAACGTACAACTGTAAGAACATTATTCGTGACACTCCTAAAGTGCGTGATCTGTGTGAAGAGTGTGACGTAATTGCACTCCAGGAGACGTGGCTATATCCCCATGATGTGGCATATCTGGGAAGTATACATAGCGACTTCGCATACACAGGAAAGTCTGCCATCGACACATCGGCCGGAGTTTTGGTCGGTAGACCTTACGGTGGTGTGGCACTACTGTGGAGGAAGACAGTGTTTCACGCGGTAACTGTAGTGTCGTGTAAAAGTGATCGTCTAGTGGCAGTCAAAATCGAATATGCGGAACGTTCTCTGTTGATTTTGTCAGTGTACATGCCAATTAACGCAATCCACAATTTAATTGAATTTACCGAGTGTATGAGTGAAATTATAGCCATATGCGAAAATAGTGACACTGAAGCTGTCTTCATATTAGGTGACTTTAACGCGCATCCCGGTGAAAGATTTGCGAGTGAACTATTAAAAATGTGTGAGGAACAGATGTGGTCATGTGTGGACATGGAGTTGTTACCACAGGACACGCATACTTTCAAAAGTGAGGCGAATGGACAACTTCGATGGCTGGACCACTGTGTTGTAAGTAGTGCGGCGAGACTATTAGTTAGTGATGTATCAGTGAGGTACGACGTGTACTCGTCTGATCACCTTCCTGTGATATTAGAATGTAATCTAAATCTTATAGTTCCCAAATTAAAACCTGAACCTTATGTGATCAATAAAGTTACATGGGGTGAAAAAAGTAAGGATAACATTCGGGAATATGCAGACTACTGTCATTCGAAGTTGAGATGTATAGATTTTCCTGTAGAGTTTAGCAACTGTTCTCATGAAATGTGTTCTGATATTAATCATCACTCAGTGTTGAACCGGATGTACGATAGTATAATTAATGTCCTCAGAGAAGGTGCTGAACTTACCTATGAGGGTAGCGAACTGAGGGTAAACAAAAGAAAATACATACCGGGTTGGAATAAATATGTACGCGACGCTCACGGGGAGTCTCGGCTATGGTATCAAACTTGGCTCTCGCATAACAAGCCAACGACAGGCTTTATCTATGATAATATGCGTAAATATAGGAATATATTTAAAAGCAAGTTAAAATATTGTCAAGATAATGAAAAACAAATACGAATGGATATATTAGTAAGATCACACACTGAAAAACAGTTTGGAACCTTTTGGAAAAACACGAACAGTTTGAGTCCACGGTCGTCTCGCCCTGTGAGCGTCTCGGGCGTAAATGGATCGACAAACATAGCCAATTGCTTTAAACAATATTTTAAAGTAGACTCACACCTTACACGGTCGGGTCAGGTGATCGATGCTGGGGGTGGGACAAGTGATATTGCGGTAAAATTCACCGCCAAAGATGTGAAAACTGTAATAACTGGTATGAAGAGAGGCAAGTCACCAGGTCATGACGGCCTCAGCATCGAACACTTGAAATACGCAGGTGTACACTTACCGAGAGTATTGGCTATGTTTTTCAATCTCTGTATTAGCCATTCTTATTTACCCTATGACCTCATGTTTACTACGGTAGTGCCAATAGTAAAAAATAAAACTGGCGATACCTCTGACATGTCTAACTATAGGCCTATATCGCTGGCGACTGTCGTAGCCAAGGTGCTGGATGGTCTGCTTGATAAACTGCTATCTAAGCATATTAAAATAAACGATAATCAGTTCGGATTTAGACCGGGCCTGTCCACCGAGAGTGCTATTCTATGCCTCAAGCAGACTGTTCAGTACTATACTGACAGAAAGACGCCTGTTTTTGCCTGTTTTCTGGACCTGTCACGGGCTTTTGATCTAGTGGATTATACCATTCTATGGCATAAATTACAGCACGAAACGACTGTGCCACATGAGGTTATTTCATTGTATAAATACTGGTATAGCAAGCAATGTAACAGTGTGAAGTGGGCGGGGTCACTCTCAGATGTGTACCGGTTGGAGTGCGCGGTGAGGCAGGGAGGGTTGAGCTCGCCTCGGCTCTTTAACTTGTACATCAACCGGCTGATTGGTGAGCTTAACAACACTGGTGTCGGTTGTCATATCGATGGACTGTGTATTAACAATATTAGCTATGCAGATGACATGGTGTTGTTGAGCCCATCAATCAGTGCCATGAGACGGCTGTTATCAGTCTGCGAGGCATATGCGGGTGCCCAAGGACTCAGGTACAATGTTAAGAAGAGTCAGATTATGCTTTTTAAGGCACCGGGTATTGAAGCGTACCAAAGCATACCAGACGTGACCATGGATGGGTTACCTCTTCAAAGGGTGGCTAGCTTTAAGTACCTGGGTCATTGGGTCACTGAAGACCTTAAAGATAACCTGGACATCGACAGGGAACGTAGGTCGCTGTCTGTGCGCTGTAACATGTTGACCCGCAGATTTGCACGATGTACAGAGCCAGTTAAAATTACTTTGTTCAAGGCTTACTGTCAGTCATTCTACACGTGCAGTCTGTGGACAAGATATCGTGGGCGCATATACAGCGATCTACGAGTCATGTACAATAATGCGCTCAGGGTACTGTTGGGGCTGCCGTGGAGGTGCAGCGCGTCGGCGATGTTTGCTGAAAGACGCATAGATGGTTTTCATGCCATCATGCGTAAAAGAAGTGCCTCGCAGCTTGCTCGCTTGCGCGGCAGCACTAACAGTATCTTATCCGTATTCGCAGATAAGTGGGAGTCTCCGATGCTGCGACACTGGATGAAACTCCACACTAATTAAATAAATAAAATTATGTTTTACTAACACTAGGTCATAAGAGCAATGTTACTAACAAAATATGGGCTTGCCTGAAATAAAATCTTTATTATTATTATTATTATTATTATTTACTATGTCTATGGTAACAATTTATGAGTTTGACGCTTCCCGCGCTTCCGCTGGCGAAACGTCAACATAACGTCAATCATTCACTCAAATCAGCCATTTTGCAAAACTAAACTGACATGTTTTGACACATCATCAAAAATTATAATTTGTAAATAAGTGTTTAGATATTTGTTACTCATTCACGCGCAAACGGCTGAACGGATCTGCCTGAAATTTGATACAGTGTTAGATTTATAGTCTGTGCTACCACATAGGCAATATTTTTGTCCCTAGAATAACTTCCCGTGAGTTGAGAGAACGGTATCAGAAGCAAGAGTAATCAAAATAAATCAATCAAAATGAGGAAAATACGTGTAACGATATATAAAAAGAAATGTGCCGTGTGCACTCCCTAAAGGCCAGTATTAATAGCACATGTCCCTATAGTTTCTGTAACCCAATTAGTTAATAAACCATCTGTTTCAGCGCCTACACAATTAGCGTGAGCAAATCCGCGCGACATTGTACTGAATTAGCTTTAAGTTTATTTTTTGTACTACTATCTGTCATCGGTTATATTCAAAAAGTCCTTCATCATTGCACACGTCTCAATCTCGGTGTAGAATAAAACTTTAGAAGTTTAATATCAAGAAAGTCGTTTTATTCATGAAAAGCTCCGCATCGCACCCAACATATTGGTCCCACGAAGCCGGATTGAAAATATTAAATGAAGAATTTAATAATTAAATGGATTCGCTGATCGCTGAGAGGTACACATATACCGACAACGTGTGTTAAGGTTAAAATTAACAAATAAGGACTTAAAACACCCAACCTCGTTCAGGTATTTAAGTAGTATTTAGATTTAAGTACGAAAAGGTTAGTAATACCTATATTATTTAAATTGTTTAGCATATAATTATAAAATATTTTAAGGTGTGAATAGCTTAGTCTGTGTCATCACTTATTTAGATGAATTATCACATCTAATCAATTATACGTACTCATATTATGTATATTGCAGTACAGTAGATATCATTGCTACATTTATAATTGAATTAATAAGTGCAGAAAACTGTTCGCATTAATTAATTTATGTGCTTAGGTAGGTATTTGCTAACATTAAGTTGGTGTAAGAAAAAAAATCTTAAGTCTTAATTTTGTTAACTTAATTGAATAATAATCGTTTAATGTAATAGATATTTCATTCTATTATTAATTGGAGTGTCTACTGTCCTGAAAGCTTGTGTGATTACCTAGGTATTAATGGAAAGGGTACCTACCTACTTATAGTTTAAATTAAAGACCAACTTTAAAAAATATTTTTGTATTTACATTATTTACAGTACATGATTACATTATATAATACTAGAATTAACCTATTATAACATTGAAGAGAAAACATAAAAACTGTAAATTAAAATTAAAGTATAACTATACTAAGAACTAAATTGTCTACCTATACATATTCCAGGTTGACTGCACCCGATTCCCAGAATGTCCGACGAAAAGGAACTTATTAAGAAACGAGGGAGTTTCAAGGGTCGGTTGACTTCTTTTATCAATTACCTAGACTCAATCACCGAGAGGCAGTTAAACAGTTGTGAAGCGAGGGAATTGCAATTGAGGATGGGTAGGATTGAAGGTTTGTACGAGCAATACGATGAGATACAGTTGCTTCTAGAGTGTTCAGTAACGGATGCTAACCTACAATACTCTGAACGTGCTGCGTTCGAGTCTCATTATTATAAGGCTTTATCTAGGGCACAGGAGATAATGGATAAGTACAGTAACGATAACACATCAACAAACAGTGAAAAATGTACTCATACTCATCAGAGAAAGCCCGTTAAGTTGCCCACCATACAGCTACCTAAATTTAATGGTTGTTATAGCAATTGGCTTGAGTTTCGAGACACTTTTGCCAGCCTCATTCACACAAACGATGAAATCGACCCGATTAATAAATTTCATTATTTGCGAGCGTCACTGGAGGGCTCTGCTGCCGTGGTAATCCATGCCATTGATTTCTCTGCAGGCAATTATGACATCGCGTGGAAGCTTATTTGTGATCGGTTTGACAACAAAAGGTTATTAGTTCAAAACCATATTTCATGTTTATTCAATATAGATACAATTGTTAAGGAGTCGTCTGTTGCTCTAAAAGGTCTTATTGACCTATTAAATAAAAATTTACGTGCACTGGAAACTTTAGGTGAACCTGTCAAGCACTGGGACACGTTATTAATATACATAATTACCCGTAAATTAGATCAGAAAACTTATCGTGAGTGGGAGGAGTACAGAGGTAGTGTTGACATCGATAGCACAATAACATTTAATACATTTCTGAAATTCATTAACACTCGAGCTAATCTGGTGGAAACATTAGAATTGTCTCGAACGAACATGGCTGCCACTCCCGTTAAGTCTGTCCAAACTTCTCATAAAATAAAGTCAATGGTGACGTCAAAAGATTGCAATAATGATCACACTAATATAAGTAAATTGTGTCCGCACTGCAAAGGTGATCATAGTTTGACAAATTGTCCACAGTTTCTTGCACTTAGCATCGACTCCCGTTTAAAGTTAATACCTAATTATAAAGTTTGTTATAACTGCTTGCACACAGGTCACTTTGCCAACCGTTGTAAGAAACCGGGGTGTAAATTTTGTAAACGCCGACATAACACGCTTATTCATTCGTTGGAATATAAAGGCGTTGCCAAGCCCCGCAATGATAACACAACATCACACGATAGTTCCTCGCACTCAGAATCTAATTCTACGTCATCGCCCGCGGACGCCGTCGGTAGCAATGATTTAAATGCTAATAATTTAACCTTAGCGGCGGATCTCGGTTCGTCCTGCGAGCGTAAACAAACCAGCCGCGGCGTTCTATTGTCCACGGCGCTTATCAAGTTATGTGATCGTCATGATCGTCAGCATTTAGTGCGAGCCCTGCTTGATAGCGGTAGTACATCAAGTTTCATATCGGAACGATTATGTAAACGTCTTAATTTAAGTACTAGTCAGGTAAATGGTTCGGTCTTTGGGATAAACAACGTGAGTTCTCGCGTAGGCAAAATGTGTCAGGTAAAAATTACGTCATTAGACGATAATTATAATACTAAGTGTTATTGTTACGTTTTGCCATCATTAACGACTGTAATCCCACATCGAGAAATCGATGTATCGAACCTTAATATTCCTGATTTTATTAGTTTGGCTGACCCCACTTTCTACAAACCTTCGGAGGTAGATATTTTGATTGGTGCCGACTTATTTTGGGACCTGCTTGGTTCCCAAAGAATTAAGTTGGGAGAGGGGAAGCCAATATTATGTGACACTATATTAGGTTGGATCGTTTCTGGTCCTGTCACATACAACAATAATAAATAAATATCGAGCTATATCTCATGTAATTTCACTCAGTCTGATTCTTCTTACAACGATAATTTAGATAAAATTAGATCCGATTTAGTTAAATTTTGGAATTTAGAAGAAATTAACTCACAATCCCCTTGCTATTCTCTCGAAGCGAAAGCATGTGAGGAGCATTTTATAAAAAATACGACACGTTTAGAGAACGGTCAATTTTGTGTTCGTATTCCTTTGAAACAAAGTCCGTCTGTCTTAGGTCAATCTTTCCAGAGAGCATCTCAGTGCTTATATGCTCTGGAACGTAGACTGAAATTTAAGCCTGACCTCAGCAAGTTATATCATGACTTTATGTCTGAGTACGAGGCATTAGGACATATGACCGAAAATAAAGTTAGTTGTGGCAGGCCCAGTGGATATTTCATACCACACCACGGGGTGCTGCGCGAAAACAGCACTACTACCAAGCTTAGGGTAGTTTTTAATGCTAGTAGTGTTACGACTTCAGGGGTATCCTTTAATCAAGTCCAGATGGTTGGGCCTACGGTGCAGGACGATCTTATATCTATCCTTTTACGGTTTCGACAACACAGATACGTACTATCAGCTGATGTTGAAAAAATGTATAGGTGTATATACGTACACCCATCTGATAGGCACCTACAACAAGTTTTATGGCGGGATAGCCCCAGTGATTCGGTGAAAATATATAACCTGTGTACTGTCACATACGGCACAGCTAGTGCACCTTTTCTAGCTACGCGATGTCTCAATCAAATAGGGATTGATTATAAAAAAGACACTCAAAGTACTTCTTTTCAAACTAAGGGTGAGTCATACTGTGTTCGTAGAGATAAGGTTGCTGACGTCATTCTGCATGACTTCTATGTTGATGACCTGCTGACTGGCAGTGATGACTTAAACGAGATACAGTTTGTCCGTTCAGAGGTCACCAACGCACTAAAGTCTGCTGGCATGCCACTTAGGAAATGGAGGTCAAACGCATCTGAATTAGTCAATGAAGTTTCTCAGTCGTCATTAGATCTAAATATGGGGTCTAATGAACCCAATAAGTTACTAGGGCTTGACTGGTTTGCTAATTCTGATGAGCTAGGGTTTTCTTACTCGACGTTGACTTCTAAAGATCATGTAATCAAGCGTGACATACTATCTGCGATTGCACGCATTTTTGACCCCTTAGGTTTATTATCTCCCTGTGTCGTTTCAATGAAAATGTTATTACAATAAATGTGGTTGGACAAACTCTCGTGGGACGAGCCGTTAACCCCGGCACTTAGCACTATATGGCTTGCCATTGTTAAGGTATTGCCATTAATTAATAATATTCGGGTTCCACGAATTGTAGTATGTCAATTTTATAACATTAATATGTTAGAGTTGCATGTATTCACCGACGCATCAGAGCGTGCGTATGGTGCGTGTATCTATGTACGCAGTGCCAATAAGCAGGGTGAATACACTGTACGTTTACTGGTAGCTAAGAGTAGGGTGGCGCCTATTAAACCAACCACGATTCCACGATTGGAATTATGTGGCGCTGTAGTCGGAGCTCGACTATGTGAGAAGGTCGTGAATTCCTTACGATTAAGGTTCACCCACATTTTTTGCTGGACTGACTCCACCGTCGTGTTGGGATGGTTAAATATGTTGCCTTCTAAGCTTCAGCCCTTTGTACGCAACCGCGTTGCTGAGGTCTTAGATAAGGCGGGGCATTGCTCGTGGAGACACGTCCCAACCGACAAGAACCCTGCAGACCTGATTTCTCGTGGTGTGGAAATCAGTACCCTGCAATCCTCGGACTTGTGGTGGAGTGGCCCCAGTTTTTTAAAGCTTGATCAGTCGCATTGGCCTTCTCAACATAAATCGTTAGAATTAGATAAGCTACCTGAGACTCGACCTCATATTTCATTTGGCGCTAATGTACTAGATGACAGTCACTGTGACAAACTTATAGATTTTAATAGATTCTCTAGTTATTTAAGACTCCTTCGTAGTGTAGCTGTCATTTTACGTTTTATTAAAAAGTGTAGGAAAATTCCTTTTCCTAATAAATTTTTCTCTGTAGCAGAGTTGCAAGATGCATTAAATATTATTGTAATTGGAAGCCAAATTGAGTCGTTCCCTGAATATCAATTACTTATAAGTGGTCAAAACTTACCTAAAAAAAGCCCTTTAATTAAATTTAATGTATTCTTAGACAATAATAAAATAATGCGCGTTGGGGGACGTTTGGAAAATTCTAATTTCCCATATAATAAAAAACACCCCATTGTTTTACAGTCCACTCACAAATTTACGAAGTTACTGTTTCAATATGAGCACATTAAATTAATGCATGCAGGTCCACAATTGTTATTGGCTTCTATCCGTGAGTCATATTGGCCTATAGGCGGACAACGGTTAGCTAAGAGTTGTTACTGTAGTTGTGTGCGTTGTTGTCGCATGTCGGGTAAGACAGTTACTCCTATCATGGGCAATTTGCCTCGGCAGCGGCTCCTTCCAGGCGGTTATCCCTTTGCCAGCACTGGTGTGGACTACGCTGGTCCCATCATCGCTGCTAATAGGCAGGGTCGTGGATGTAGGCTGGTAAAAGTGTATATCGCAATTTTTATATGTTTCACCACTAAAGCCATACACTTGGAGCTGGTGAGTGACTTAACCAGCAGTAAATATTTGCTAGCCTTATACAGATTCATTTCACGACGAGGAAAGCCCAATGATCTTTACTCCGACAACGGTACCTCATTCGTTGGTGCGTGCAACGAACTTTCAAAATTTCTCAAAACCAATTGCAATTCCTTAGGCGACCAATTGGCTAATGAAGGGATTAACTTTCATTTTATACCTGCATATGCTCCTCATTTCGGCGGACTCTGGGAAGCGGGTGTTAAGTCGACAAAGTACCACCTGAAACGAGTGTTGGGTAATAGTCATCTTGCATTCGAAGAGCTTAACACCACGTTAGTCCAAATTGAGGCGATCCTGAACTCACGCCCATTGACACCGCTGTCCTCCGATTCAGCAGATTTTACGCCATTGACTCCGGGTCATTTTCTTGTTGGACGGCCGCTGACGTCACTGCCGCAGCGAGACTTGCAGGACCATTCTGCTACTTCCTTGTCTCGGTATGAGAGAATCGTGCAGCTCCACCAGCATTTTTGGGAGCGCTGGTGCAAGGAGTACGTGACGGAGCTCCAACAAAGGAGTAAGTGGCACACAAACGCAGACACGTTGAAGCTGGGCAATTTAGTTGTCATAAAGGAGGACCATCTTCCTCCTCTCAAGTGGAGATTAGGCAGAGTCATCGCTGTTCATCCAGGGTCAGATGGCATTGCACGTGTGGCAGATGTACAAACGTCCGCTGGAGTAATAAGAAGAGCTTTCAATAGGATTTGCCCGCTGCCCGTTGATTCTTGGTGTGGTTGAAAGCGCGCCTGTTGCTTCCAACGTCCGGGGGCATGTTTCAGCGCCTACACAATTAGCGTGAGCAAATCCGCGCGACATTGTACTGAATTAGCTTTAAGTTTATTTTTTGTACTACTATCTGTCATCGGTTATATTCAAAAAGTCCTTCATCATTGCATACGTCTCAATCTCGGTGTAGAATAAAACTTTAGAAGTTTAATAACAAGAAAGTCGTTTTATTCATGAAAACCTCCGCATCGCACCCAACACCATCCATCACAGCTCCCGCCTGATCGATCTGGTTGCGTGACAGCAACTGATTACGTGTAGCTCCAAGATTATTTCAAATGTTTAATGGCCTTTATTTGTTATTTGTTATCATGGATAGCCTGAATATGCTGACAGTATCAGAAATGTCATATGTCACGTTTGAAGTGAATTGGTCAATACGGTTTCTATGTAACGTACTAATGTACTACGTGCTGGACAATTTTGGTTTGCATGTCTTTTTCTCATTCAAAAAAAATTTTAAAGCTATTTATTCTGCATAGACAATTAAATCTGCACTTACAAAACGTCAATATAAAAAGAAATATTAAAGACTAGTTTAGCAAATGGACCACACCGATACGAAACGCGGCTGAGAAGACTTCGGCAAGAAACTCATCGGGCATTTTCTATCTTTTTTGTCTATTTACAAACATTCCGTTAAACTGTTTATACTGTTGATTGATGGCATTTGGTGGAATCTGTAACACATATTGAGTAAGACACTTTGTACTTTAGGCATTCTCAAAGGTATGATGTAAAGTAACTATGTAAGTTACATCATACCTTTGAATATGCCGTGGGGCGAAACCGGTCAGGTGTAAAATAAAATATAGTGGAAAAGTACAAAGTGTCTTACTCAACATTTAGTTAGTCTAATACTTATAGTCTAGCTAGATAAAGTGATTTGCTTGAGTGGCATAGTTGAGCAAACAGCTCATTTCCAAGCTTGTTTATCATCACGCTCTAACAGCTAAACCAATGTTGCTCGGCACAAGAAAATATATCTCGAATAACACATATACTAATCTTTATCCCGGAAATAAGTTCCTATAGGTTCCAGGAACTGAATCACAAATTTGTGATACCAGTTTGTATTAAAATTTGTGATACCATACCATCATAATAATACAAAAGTTTGTACAAATAACGTTACACTTCTAAGAAGTCAATGTCTCACAACTTTACGCGGTTCATTCAACGGTACTCGTTTACATCTATCAACTTCGAATATTATTGGATACTGAAATAGATCTCTAATTATAGCACCATCTATTTCTGTAAGTAATATGAAATACCAGGAAGAGTTCACTCTTAAAGGCACCCACACATGAGAACGATATTATATATTAACGTGCTTCAATCTGAGATCATATTCACAGAACAAATGTCGAGATTGACGAGCTGAATTTTATGTCACGTTCACGAGTTTCGAATAAAATTCCTAGTTTGTCACGACTCGGATTTGTGTCCAAAATAAAATTCGGATTGTGTCGCGATCACGATACTTTATTGCATCTGACTGCGCTCATTTGCATTCACTTGATGGTGGTACATAAAATCACGCCTTTTTCCCGAAAGGGTAAGGTAAAAGTGAATTAAGGCCCTCTATTCCTGCAAAAGTAGGCATTTATAGCGATCCCGGCCGCTCGTAAAATATTACGCGCGAACGCAGTGACGTTGAACTCAGCGATGACCCCGCCAGCGTCAAAGTATAGTTTAAGCAGTAGGAAAACTTGATTTGACTTAGAAAATTAAATGCAGTTTTTTTAACTTTATTTAGTTATATGATTATATTAAGTAAGTAATAAATACGAAATTAAAAAAACTGTATGAGTTTGAGAACTGTTTGTTCTATGTGTTTAGTTGCTTGGGCGAAAAAAACTTACATTATAATAATAATAATGCTTGTAATTTTACAAACATTTGTTTGAATTGATGCTAACGGTTACTTTATATCATCGCACCGTTCGTCATCGACAGGGCAGTTAATACCTAAAGTTAACGAGATTAAAAACTTTTTTCGTGCGGGAATCCCCTCGAATACCTCCCCTGCCGGAGCCGGAAGGGGAGGTTATGTCGGATTCGAATCGACTTTTTAGTCGGTTCGAGTCCGACTGTGGGCACGCCGACTGTGGGTCGTGGTGTTAGGCCTGAGCTGAGGTTGTCATCGACATATCCCTCGCACCGGCTGACCCAAGGCCAGTAATTCTCCTGGGCCTGCTGGGGTGCGAGAGATATGCTTACGGCAATCTCACCTCCGGCAACCAAGGACCCAAGACGGCGTGCGTTTTAGTCGGTTTGAGTCCGACATAACCACCTCCACCGGCTCAGTGGGGGTGCTATCCGCGGGGATTTTGCGCACGATAAAAAAGGCCAATAATTAAACTAACCTACCTAAATATTAAAATTAGTCTATCCTAAACTAAAACTAAATTTATATTTATTTACACACACACAAATTATATACAATGTACGAATATTGTAGGTACGAGGTACCCCTGTACTGATATAGATAAAATATGAATTATAGAAAATCGTAAGTAGCATCTTCAGTAGTAGTACTGATATTTTTATACTATGGCGCTATGAGCGTAATATTTAGGTATGATAATTTTTTAAATTACCAATCGGAGTTAGAAATTTAGTTTATGGCTTCTGCACGACTTCTTTCGCTTGCGTTGTTTATTGCCCATATTGAATGACTTGCAACAATTTATTATAAATACGTAAAACCGATTGATTGGTGCACGAAACTGTCGCGCAAAAACTGACACAGGTCCTACTTCGGTAAGCGCCAGCGCGCGACTGGCGCAACTTTTCGAGCCTCAGCGGCGCGAGCACTCGCGAATTTAGTAGGTATTTAAATATAATTTTAAAAATTATTTCATAATATAGTCAAAATCTGCGAAAATGTCTAGACATATGTAGTGGCTTTAGTTTAGTACAAAAATTTTATAGAAAGCATAAGTAATTTAGTCATAATATTAAAAAAAAATAACGAAAAGGGGTAACTTTGGGATTTTTTTCTATCGAGTGAAGTTCATCAGATCTGGTAACTGAATGCGAATTTGACTAGACTGGATCCTTAACTAATATATATTTTTTTTTTCGACATTTAAAACGCTTTTTCCTATGATTCAAATGCTTTTAAAAAACTCAAAATGCGGCCTCTGCTGGCATACCTGGCCTTAACACCCATATTTCACCAATATGCCACGTAATAGGCGGATGGGTCTATTGCCATATTTCCGACACTATTTTTGACTCGAGCCTAAATCTGAGGTAGGAGTTTGGGCTGTATATATCAGTCTGATGTTAAACAGCCCTTTAGTCGCCTTGTACGACCCTACATAAGAAGAGATGGGGTGGCCCGAATTCTAGTATACATACATAACATAATTTTTAAACTCTCGCGTTCCATGATGTACAATAATAATAAAGGAATTAATGCGATCATGGTATCATACGTACTTTTGATTTGTCTGATGTTTCGACCAGGTTACACCGGCCGTGGTCATAGGCTGACTGAGTCAGTTTTTATTATTTACTAGCTTTTGCCCGCGGCTTCGCCCGCGTGGATGTCGGTTCCCGGCTATTATTTGAAGTTTTCTCACCTTTTAAACCTTCCCTAGACCTCCACGAACATTTCAAGACTAAGATAAGATAAATCCGTTCAGCCGTTCTCGAGTTTTAGCGAGACTACCGAACAGCAATTGATTTATATATATATAGTAAAAATTACATTAATTTAAACACTCCAAACTCCATTACACACATCCCAAAAACACCAATCTCGCTATATCAAACTTTGTCGTCCCAATGATTCCCCATGAGATTGACCATTAACCAAATTTAAATCACCACTGAAGTAATTAGAGCAAATAAATTTATATTTTGTAATAAACAAACACTTTACAGTATTACATTACATAAATTATTTGGGATGCGAGGGTCGAGTCGCCTACAAGAGCAATACTACGTGGGTTGATAGCAAGGTTCATCCACCGACCCGTATACTTTCTCTAATATTTATTTTGACGGGTCAAAAAATTCAAAGTGGCTTTGTGAACTTTTATCAGGGCTTTATCGCGCAAAACAGCGGCTGTGGATGGAAAAGTCTAAATGGAGTAAAACTGAGTAATTGTTTGCCTTTTATTCAAAGAGTGGCAGGTGGATGAAAAGAATCTTCTGACAGTTCTTAGACAGTAGCGTTGGAATACAGCCCGCGATATTCATATATACAGACAGACAAAAATAATTTAAGTAAATAATATTTCTGGTAACGTTACTTTCTTCAAAGTCCATCTGCAATTCTGTACGTACAACATTGTATCAGTTGAATTGTTGTGTTATATCCGTGGTGTACAATAAATACATTTGTTATGTTATGTCTGAGCAGCGCAACCATGTATGCAATTGTTCACTCCATATAACTATCCATACTAATATTATAAATGCGAAAGTAACTCTGTCTGTCTGTATGTTACGCGTTCACGCCTAAACCACTGAACCAATTTTTATGAAATTTGGTAAAGGGCCAGGGTAGCCCATGAAAAAGGACATAGGCTATGTTTAGTCGCGATAACCAACATCCACGCGGGCGGAGCCGCGGGAAAAAGCTAGTGTTCTATAATTATTGTATTTCCATACTAGACTTGACATGGCCGATTATATAGAATAGTTTAATTTATTCTGTCACGTCCAGAGGATCAGGGTTTACTGGGCCGCTTATTCAGTACCATTCTAATATTATATACGCGAAATTAACTCTGTCTGCCTGTTACGATTTCATGCCTAAATCACTGAACCAATTTTGGTGGATGGAAGAAAGCTTGGGGAAAAAAAAGGACATAGCCTACATATAATCGCGATAACCATGCGGGTCGAGCTAGTAACTCCAACTAACATACTAATTTCAAATTCATATGACAAAAGTCGTTTTTAGACCCATATCATCAAAGCAACTTAAAATAAAAGCTAGTAATAAATTAGTTAAGCTAAATAAAATTTTGGCAAAGCAAATTCGGAACAAGTTTTTAGTTCCGCATACACCAAACGTACCGGAACCGATTCCGGCGAATATTCTCACAAAACTACAAACAAAACAAAATTGCACCAACATCGCCAACTGCGTTAACAATAGCAGCTCAACAACGAAAAATAGAGACTTGGGACGTCATTGAATTCGATTTCATTGAACAACTTTGAATTTTGTTTTATTTTTCATTTTTTTTCCTTCGTATCAGTTTGTTTCTGAGTCAGCAGTTTTCGCGCCATTGAATGAAACGGTGGTGTTCGTAAAATAAATGTCAAACATTTTTTCGGGTGACGAGATAAGGGTAGCATGTAGTAAGCTCATGACGGAAAATGGCTCGTTTTGTGCTGATGGGCGTTGTTTGACTGTGGAAATGAGATAATAAGATACATATGAGCACATTATATGTTTAGATACGATGATTTTTGTTGATTTACGTAGCATTTGGATTTCTTCAAGTCTAAAGAAGAAAACTTGATAAAGCTGTTTTATTTTCCTGTGAGGTGTTACCAATTTAATGAAATTTTCAAGTAATTAGAATGTTAGCTATTCAAATCGATTTCTTTTCAAATTCTCCAATGCTCATGACGTCGTTCAGTCAGTGAATAAACAGAGCATTCCCCCTGTAAGAAACTTGTCGCGAGTTCAAACCCCGTCTGAATACTCACTTTTTCTAACATAAATCGATAAAGTTACAAGTTCGCATTGTTGAATATTTATTAGAATTTACAACAAATCTCTGGATTAAGTTCCGTAGTTCGCTAACAAAGATGGCGTCCTAGCGCTCAAGATATTATGTGTGCTTAAGATATTGATACAACTCGGTGCCGGGCACAAGGAAAATATATTTCGTATGCATGGATTTATCGGGAAATCCCCACTTAACTAAAGTGCTGGCGGTCTGTGGGAACGAAGAGTTGTTTGCAAAATTTTTGCTTTAAATTTTACAAGGCTCCTTCCTACAACTATATTTTTACAGTAGATATTCTAAATACTTGTTGATCAGAAGTGCAGTTACTCACTTTTAGTATCGGAACCCAGGAATAAATATTTTTTAATGTTTTATCGACGTGATATATGTATCAACTGCAAGAAAATAAACTCACCTTTGGATAAATGTTTGAATATACTATAGAATTGTTTCTAGGAAATTAGTTAATTTACTTTCATATCTTATGTTGGTCTACAAACTAATATTTTTATTATGTTTCAACCTGTATTGCCAGCTTTGATTTTGCCACAGGGAAATATTAAATTTTACAATTAGACCCATTGTTGAACTTTTAGGGCTCCAACCACCTTACGGGTAGTTGGAGCGAACAACTCTTCCGACTACTATAGACGTTCGTTTGTCAACCGAACCGACCGATTAGTGTGCTCTCCGAGGCACGACCAGACTAAAACAAATAGCTATATTTGCACATATTTGCACTGAACGGGGATCGAATATGCGACACTTGCGTGGCAGTTGCATTCAATACCGCCACTATACCTACTATATATGCCTTATTAAAAACCAGTACACAGAGTTAGATCTTTTTTTAAACAGTGAGTATGTGACCGAGCCACCACTTCACAAAGGCCTATGGAAACAGGCCACCTGCGATAGCTGGATTTTTATGATTATTTTATTGTTTGTGGATTTCAGTTTACATATGCGTGAAACACAAACGAGACTTTTCATTGCGAATAAAAATAAAAATAAAAGCCTACCGCCGTTAAAAATATGGAAAACCAGAAGTAGTATGGTCCCGGTAAGTGATAATATACGGGAGTAAAGAATAGCATGGCGCGCGGGGATCGGAGTAAGTACATAGGATCTGTAGGTACTTCAGGTGACTGGTTGAGTGAGACAGACGTCAATGTATTGCGGTCATGCGGCAGTCAAGGCATTAATTAATGCGTGTCTTGATGTCACAGATCTTGATACTAGATAGCCGGCGGCGTGAGCGAGAGAGAGAACAGTGGATCGCGTCACCCGCGTGCGCAGGCAACTCAGGCAACTCAGGCGTCGCAGGGCATAGACTGATCTCCGTCCCCCATGAGGTCGGGCCTGGGGGTGACGGGTGGAGCCGCCTGTCACCCCAGCAGAAGCAGGCCACGGCAGCGGTGCGCTCAGAAGTGCAGTTCCTCATTCCGGGGGCGAGTCGGGGACACCGTTGTCCCCCGTTATCACCTCCGGCCTAGCACCACAACCTTCATTATTAGTCGGTTCGAGTCCGACATAACCTCCCCTTCTGATTCCGGCGGGGAAATAGCCAAGCTACGATTGTAAACACCATAGCACCTATATCAGGCCTCATTAGATGGAGCAGAATTCTGGCTTGACGTCGTAAAAGATGGCATGATGTGACTGTCAGGGATGTTCAAGATCACGCGTGAAGTGGAGAAGTAAAAGGCGGAAAGTGGAAAACGTTGTTTTAAAACAGCGAAAACGAACACATTTTAACTGCGATATAAAGTTTTTTTTCAACACAAAATAAAATAACAAAAATAAAAGTTGTTATTTGGTACACAAAATAAATAAACTGTTCAGTTAAACGCGGGCCTTTTCCAATTATTCGCCCGTATATTACAAATATTTACCGCTGGTTTGATACAAGTGTTTTCGTGAATATGTAAACGCCAGCTCAGTACCCTCTG
This sequence comes from Eilema sororculum, assembly GCA_914829495.1. Taxonomy (NCBI): domain Eukaryota; kingdom Metazoa; phylum Arthropoda; class Insecta; order Lepidoptera; family Erebidae; genus Eilema; species Eilema sororculum. The sequence goes on along the minus strand of OU618544.1, from coordinate 1,498,955 downwards.
CATATTTACCTTTCAATGTTCAAATATTACCTATTCATCAAAGTCGGTACTTTGCTAGCCCTGATTTTATTTCGTTCATTGATATTAAAAAAGAAACATAATATAAATAAAATTGTTTGTGAATAAAAGTGATTTTCAAATGCAAACAGTGTATTTAATTTACAATGTTAGTACTAAATTGAATAATGGTTTTGTTTTCGCAATAAAGCGCCGAGAGGTTTTACATACTATACATCCGAATGAAAAGGAAAGGCACGTACAAGCCTAAACAATCATTAAAGGAACTTTTTTTAAATTACATACCGCCGTTCCCAATAACATACTGACAGTTAAAGATAGATCGCATCTATGGATAAAGTGCTGGAATGTTTAAATTCAAAACATAGTAAATCCTATTTCACACAAATTTCGGAAAATAAAATTATACCGCGATGCGGTTTCCCGCAAAAAAATCAGTTACCATGTTTTCAATTTAAACAGCCGATAAGTCAAATTTGACTGTTGCGATCTATCTTCAACTGTAAGTACGAGTAAGTTATTGGGAACGGCCGATAGACAGTAGCCATAGCACTCGAGGTGGTGGTAACAGGCGAGGTAGTATATATAATATAAGACTGGCCAATAGCAACATCAACTAATGTGCTACTAATAACAATACAAAAATACGAGCCACATTTATTAACACTCATTTATCTATGTAGCCAGTACGACCCGTTTTACCCTCTATTCCTGCCTCTTCCTTAAATCGCAAGAACATCAATTAATTAATCAACTAGCCCACAGCAGTCCATTGCTGGATATAGGTTTCTCTCAATCACGACAATACTATTTGTTCTAAACACCTTGTATAACAGTATATACGGAATCATTACTTACCTGTAACCTAATATTTCATTTAAAATTCATTTTCACCGTAAACATCAACAAACAAAATAATATCCGTAATAAATAAACTTACAAAGTTGCAAATGAAAATAATAATAATGAACGAATTATATTTCGAACACCTTCAATGTACTTCTGATTAAATTTATTGAGGCTTCCAAGTCAATTTAACTTTGTCCGGGACGGCGTGAGGTCACGCCAGGCGTTTTTGTGGGCCGCTCCTGTTAATCCCGGCTTATAGGAGTAGGTGGGATTAGACCGAGAACAAAATGAAGATGAAAGTCCTGACACACAACTCTCCATCAGGATTTATTATTCGCACAATAGTTTTCGGAGCTGGCAGTAACAAGAATGTATGTATTTAGCAGAATAATAAATAACAGACACATATGTTGAACTTAAGGCGCGAGACAAACGAGGTCTTGAAGCGCACGAATTGTTTTGTGATAATCTAGGGTTGGTGAATTTGAGCTCGTCCACCCGTCACCCCTCGCACCCTGTGCTATTCTGAAAAAGACACTCAAGAAACATGTACTGCGCGTTTAGAGCACTTTTTGAAGACTTTATTTTTAGTTCTAAGTATACAACATTTAGGTAGTGTATATTTGGACATCTGAGTATATATTTAGTCGTTTTCTAGAAATGTTGGTATATGTGGTATAAACTGTGTTGAATTTAGAGCTAGATAACATCATGTGGCCGTTATTTATTATCCTAACATTGATTTCCCTGTTGTATCCAATTTTTTTACTTTCGTAGCCTGAGTTTGAATTCGTCGTGTTTTTAATTGGTTTCTCGATTTTTCTAGGAACGACTGACGTTTATCCTTCCAATCCTGGGATGAAAGCCTGCATCTGTTGCTTAAAATGATCAACTTGCAGGTTGCAGGTGACTTTTTATTACTTTCAAATGATTATACTTTTTTTTTTTTTTAACCGTGGGGGAAAATCCTTCATGGATGTTATGCCGGACTCCTACCGACTAAAAACCCCCACGGTAGCGCCTAGCAACCTATGGTTGGGAGCCCCGGGTAAGCCCTACGGCTACAATTGCGGCCTCTTCTAGGGGATGGTTCGGGTGCTATCCCGCGTCTATGGGGGGGGGGGGGGGGGTCACGCTGCCGTCATGGGCCTGCTTCTGTAAAGACGGTGAGCAGTCAACTCACCGTCCTCAGGCCCCCTGTCAAGGAGGCCGATGGTCTTCGGCGAAGACACGTCGGCCGCGCCCAAGCCACCGACTGCGGAACTTGGGTGAGAGAGTTTTCTCCCGCTCCTGCCCCGCCGCCTCTTTCACGAGCATGACCTGCTCACAGAAAGAGGCGGCGCAGTCCCACTTACTTCCGCTGGAGACCATGGCTCGCACCATGGTATCGAGCGAGAGAGTGCCCGCGCCCAGACCCACCACGAGGACCTGGTGCTGTTGCGCCCACGCCGTGCACTCCACCAGTGTGTGGAACGCTGTGTCATCGCTGCGGTCCTCGCAGTTTTGACACTCGGCCGTAGTTTTCCGGTGTCTTCACCACAGATACCTACCGAAGCTACCATGCCCGGTAAGTATCTGTGACAATCGGTAGGAGAAAGAACCATGTCTCCTCTCCAGCCACTCGTCCATGACCGGTCTGACGGCCGCGATTGTGGCAAATCCCCCCTTTGGTTGCTCAAGTCGCATCTTCCATGTCTCCACGATTTCCTGGTAGAGCTGCGACCGCTGGGCCTCGATTTCTCGAGACGCAGGCCATTGGCCCCGCTCCAGCGCCTCCTTACGCCATATAAATAGAGACGCAAGGGCTCTTCAAATTATTATACTTAATTGACAACTTTTTAGGTCTCGTTACATCATACGATTACTACATAAATATTATGCTATAGTAGGTTCTATAATAAGCAAGTAAACGACCCTTTAACCTTGAGATTTCACCCTCAATATAAGCTCAACTACGCTTAATGTACGTCTTATTATATTTGACGCAGCGCCCCTTCGTCAGGTGATAATAATTTTGAAGTGAAGTAGGTCGATTCTAAAATATGAGGTTAGGGCAATTTCGCGTTTGGCATCTGACATTTTGTTAAGCTCATATACACGAGCGCCGAAGATCATTACACATGTATTACGTCTATTTAATTCGTTTATTGCTCATGGTTCACTTAGGTGGAATTTATACATGCATAGTTGTGCTCTAGGTAAATAGATATAGCTAAAATGCTTAGAAGTTGCGGAAGTAGTATGATAGGCGATCATATCGCTTGAAGCCATTTAGGTATATAAGTAAAAAGGTTTTGTTAGACAAAAAAATTACAGATTCTTTAATAGACTCTGTGGCGTGTAGTGAACGCGACTGCCATGCAGAAGGTGCGTGCAAATATTTGTATGCATGCATATGGCTTTTTGCATAGGTTCGGGTATTTCTATGTATAATATGACATGCTGGGATATCCTGTACAGCTATGATAAAATCTGCAACTCGTAAAAACAAACAGCCTAATTACATATGCAAATACTTAAGGTCATATAGTGATAAGAATAAAACATTGTTTAGGAGTATGCTATTGAACACCAATTGGAGTACAGGTATAAATACTTTTATAAATAAATTTAATAATATTCACTCTACGAGTTTCCCATTACATTATAAGAAAATAAATACTAATAAAGTTTTAAACAGTAAATGGATAAGATAACGAAAGGAATAAAAACATCTAGCAAATTTAAACGTGTGCTCAGCTGTGTTGACAAGGAGCATTGTGACGAATCAATCTTAAAATATAGACATAGGTATTTTCAAATTTATAAAAAAGTTATTAAAAATGCTAAAAAGAATGTAGTCAGGAAAGAGGTAGCTAATGCAGTAAACCCAAGTAAAACAATTTGGGGCATTGTAAATCGTCGCAAAACCGCAGAGAGGAGTTTCAAGCAGGAAAACCTCGTTCTAAAAATTGATAATAGAATTATTGATACACCCCAACTAATAGTCAACGCATTCGCAGATACCTTTGGAAATGCCAATGTTCCATGCTCTGGTGATCACAGTGAGGTAGCAATGAGATATTTAACTGAAAATATCGGTAGAGTAGAAAACCCCATGAACTTCGATCCTATCTGGCCAACCGAGATATTTAAGATGGTCAGACAAATGCCGTCCAAAAACTCTACAGGTTATGATGACATTCCTCTGTCATTATTTAAAGACAACATTGATATACTAGCTGAACCAATTGCTGAGATGTTAAATAAATGCGTTGATATGGGGGAGTTTCCCGATCAATTCAAGATTGCCAAGATTTTGCCAATATTTAAGAAGGGTTGTAAAACTGAACCTGCAAATTATAGACCAATCTCATTATTACCAGTCTTCTCTAAAATATTTGAAAAAGTCATGAAAAATAGACTCATCGGTCACATGAATTCAAGTAACATCTTAAATTACAGGCAATTTGGGTACCAGAAAGGTATAGGGACTTTAGATGCTATAGACACATTGATAGGTGATGTAGTGGGTCATTTAAAGCAGAAACGCAAAGTGGCGGGTCTATTCCTTGATCTCAGTTCTGCATTTGACAATGTTGAGCATGAATTACTTATCAAAAAATTGGAGCACTATGGAGTACGTAATAATGTTCTAAAATTATTCCAATCTTATTTATCGAACAGGAAGCACTTTGTTGAGACGAAAGTAGTGATAGAAGGTACCGAAAAATCTTATAAATCTAAAGCAACAATAATAAGGAGAGGAGTGCCTCAAGGGTCTGTCTTGGGACCTATCTTCTTTAACTTATTTATAAATGATCTAGCAGATTACGTTTGTAAAGAGATTCCTGACATGAAGCTCGTGCTCTTTGCTGACGATACAAATGCAATAATTTCAGGTGATAGCATTGACGATCTTGAAACCAAGGTTAATACGGCATTATCTACTTTTGAGAAATGGTTTGCAATGAACAACTTAAAATTAAATGTTACTAAGACGAAGTGTATGCTGTTCAAAACTACGTCAAAGGCTAATGTAGAATTAAGGGTAAAGTCTCTAGGCACTGGTGTTGATATGGTGGATACAGTAAAATTCCTAGGTGTTCAACTCGATACCATGCTAAATTGGAAACAAGAGTTGTTGGCTATAGTTAACTCCTTAAGCTCTGCCTGCTATGCCATAAGAAGTTTAAGAGATGAGTTAACAATCGAACAATTAAAAACTGTGTACTTTGCCCTAGTTGAATCAAAACTTAGATACAGCATATTGTTCTGGGGAAATAGTTATGAGTATAATATCGAGTCAGCTTTTGTTGTGCAAAAAAGAGCCATACGAACCATGGTACGCATTAGTCAGACTGAATCATGCAAACCTCATTTTATAAAAATGAAAATTCTTACAGTGCCATGCTTATATATTTTAGTGTTGTTGACGAACCTAGTGAAAAATTTGCACAAATATGAGACAAATAGTGAGAGAAATTTAAGACTAAAAAGTCGCAGAAAAGACTTAAACAGTGTCATTGTGCCAAAGCTTGAAGTTGTAAAGCATAGTTCAGGTGTACAGGCTGTGAAGGTCTTTAATAGACTCCCCACTGAACTGAAAACTATTACCAGTGTCAATATTTTTAAGCTAAAGTTAAAGGAATATTTATTGGAAAAATGTTATTATGGCATTGATGAGTTTTTGAATCATAATAATACAAAATTTTGAATTGATTATTGAATTGATAATTTTAATTTGTTTAGTAATTTATTGATGAATTTTTATCATAAGTATAACCATTGACATTTCACATTTTTGTATACAAACTTACATCTATTTTCATTGTTTTTGATTTAGCTAAATGAATGTTTAATAATTTTTGAATGATAATATCGTGATATGACTTGGAACTGATTATTGAATTGATAATTTTGATTTGTTTGTTATTGTTATTTTATTTTCTTGATAAATTTTAACATAACATTAAGTAACAGTTTACATTTTATATTTTTGACATTGTTTTAATTTGCATGTATTTATTATTTTTGTAATTTTTATTGATTGCCATGTACTTAATTTAGGTATATTGTTATAATTTCTACACGAATTATGTTTGTTAAGAAATAAATAAATGAAATGAAATATGTATTTGCAATCTGGATTCTGCATCCACATTCTGGATTCCATAACACAAGCTGATTAAGCTTACCATGGGTCTAGATAGCGTTGTGTAGAATATCCTGGAATATTTAAATAATCTTTCAATTAAACCCACCTTCTCTTTTTCTACACAGGACAACACGTACAGGGCTTAGAGATGCTGTGCAAACAATTCCATCAAGAACCAAACGGGGCGCGGCGACTCTTCTTTACCGCAACAAAGATTTGGAATTATTTACCAGCATATTTGGCTTTTTGTTCTTGCAGTCTCAGATTTTTTAAGCAGAGCGTGAAAAAGTGTATGATGAGGCCATCGAGCTGAGGGCCACCATTCTAGGTTAGTGCTTGTAATAGTGACACTTTTCTAAAGAATTTACCTTCATCGTATATTAACTTATATTAGCGTTCAAAAGAAGGCTGCTTCGTTAAGGTAAACTTGCCTTTTAGAGCGTTTTCACGTTATCCGATCCGATATCTGTGCCGAACGATGATAGTGGTGTCGATTCTGATATCGGGTCGGACAATGTGAAAGACAGATACATATTTCATATCTTTTACTTCCTCCGACATTGATATCAAATCGGATAATGTGAAAACGCTCTTCGTCCAACACGAATGCGCACACTAAGTCAGATTAAAGTTTAATTTATGTAAGACACGTATACTTCGCTGATGCAGAAAGTTTGCTTCTCACAAGTTTTGAGAGCTAAGTTGTGTATCGCTGTGGTACTCGGAGCCTGACAGATATAAATTATGTTGAAGATTGAAAGCTCTCTTCTTCACTCATATGTCGCTTAATGTGTTTTGTACAGAAACTCTTCAACAAGAAGTACGAACATGTGTCATTTGTTTACTTTTCTGTTCGCGGTTATGGTTTTGTAGCTAACTAGGTGGGCATGTGAGCAAGCCTCCCTTTTCTTATATGTGTTTGAAACTTTGTTTATAAGAAATCACTTTTTGTAAATTGACGTCTGTAAAATGCCACAGTGTAGTGTTGCGCCGTTTCTTCTCCACTGGTGCCTAGGAAGCGGTGGTAAACTTAGTTTTAAGCAGAATTTGACGTCAAAAAGCTGTACAGTGCTACATAATTTTGAATAAATCATTAGAGTTTGAGTATGTGACATAAAAGTGTCGACATAAAATATTGGAACTCTTCATCGAGCACTAATGGGTTCAGGTTAAGTTAAATTGTCTCAAGACTTGAATAAAATTAAATTTTTTGACAACTATGGGAATTATAGGACAGGAATAAATGTAAGGATTTGGAAGTGCATTAAATTTACATACTTCAAGCAATGAAGAGGCACATTGGGAGAGGCCTATAGGCCTCTCCCAATGTGCCTGTAATCCACTGCTGGATATATCCAGCAGTGGATTACGGTGGGTTAATTGATTGATTGAAGCATTGAAATACATGAATTGCAAGAATATCACTGATCAGGTAATCTCCAGAAATAGAAAAATCTAATCATTTACCAATGAAATGAGATTGTTATTCAAAGTCAAGCTTTATACAGCAAAATGTGGACTATTTTGCTGTATAAAGCCACTTACCATAAAGATTAATGATATCAATTTATTAGATGGCTCACATCTTGATGACGGTATTATGCCGTTGAAATCTGCTAAGCTTGTTGATCAGGCCACTATACATTCAAATTGTATGATCATTACTCTAGCATTCGTAGCACTATGAATAATTTCATCTACACAAACTCTTTCTATTTTGAATAGGGTTGCTGAACCTTTGTCGTTTTGCATTACAATAAAATCTTAGTACCTGATAAATAAGCCAATCGATTACTTGAGAGAATAAGTTTATTGAATGTTCGGTAACTATTAGGTGCACAAAAGAAAACAGTAAAACAGTATACCGAACCGTCTAGACTTGAAATAGATAATGACGAAAACATTAATTGCGTCAGACCGGTCATGGACGAGTGGCTGGAGAGGAGACACGGTGCTCTCTCCTACCGGTTGTCACAGATACTTACCGGGCATGGTAGCTTCGGTAGGTATCTGTGGCGAAGACACCGGGAAACCACGGCCGAGTGTCAGCACTGCGAGGACCGCAGCGATGACACGGCGCTCCACACGCTGGCGGAGTGCACGGCGTGGGCGCAACAGCGCCAGGTCCTCGTGGTGGGTCTGGGCGTGGGCACCCTCTCGCTCGAGACCATGGTGCGAGCCATGGTCTCCAGCGGGAGTAAGTGGGACTGCGCCGCCTCTTTCTGTGAGCAGGTCATGCTCGTGAAAGAGGCGGCGGGGCGAGAGCGGGAGAAAACTCTCCCACCCGAGTTCCGCAGTCGGCGGCTTGGGCACCGCCGACGTGTCTTCGCCGAAGACCATCGGCCTCCATGACCGGGGGCCTGAGGACGGTGAGTTGGCTGCTCACCGTCTTTACAGAAGCAGGCCCATGACGGCAGCGTGACGTGAGGGATTCACGCACGCCGTCCCCCCCCCACCAAGAAGCGGGACAACACCCGAAAACCCCCCCATAGACGCGGGATAGCACCCGAACCACCCCCGAGACGAGGCCGCAATTGTAGCCGTAGGTCTGATGGGAGTCCTGGGACATCCTTCCGAGGGCTTACCCGGGGCTCCCATCCATAGGCTTCTGGGCGTTACCGTGGGGGTTTTTAGTCGGTAGGAGTCCGGCATAACATCCATGAAGGATTTTCCCCCACGGTTAAAAAAAAAAAAAAAAACAAAAAAAGCATATACCTTAGCGTTCTTCCTCGGACTTGTATCTACTTGCTTATGTTCTCTTTCTCCTTCCCCAGCATTTTTCACGTCCCCCACCCTTTTATTGAACACCAAGAATATCAATATAAACTCCTACTGGAGCTCGGTAAAAATTAGAGTAAGTGACAGCCTATCTAACATTTTATCAAGTGAAATTTTATATGTGTCTAAGAGACACACTCAACTATAGACCTCTCATGACCGAACAAGATGTGAAATTGAATACAAATATATTCGACACACCTAACGAATGGCAGAAAAAAGAATTTCTAATACTACCAATGTAAAAGAACAAGGCTTGTATCAACAAACTTTCCTTTAGTTATGAATGTGGTTGGATTACATCAGGAAAAATGAATTACTCAGGTGGGGCTTGTACCCATGATCTTTCCCTTATAGGGGGGACTGCTCATCCAACTGAGCTACTGAGCCCTCTTTAAGGCAGAGCAGATCCACAACCACGACCTTTCTTTCCCCCTGTAAGTGAAACGTCGTGGGTTCAAGCCCGACCTGAGTAATGAAATAATCAAGTGAGACTCGAACTCACGACCTTTCCCTTACAGGGGGACTGCTCTGCCAACTGAGCTATTGAGCACCACTTGAATCATTCCAAATTTAACATTCTTACGAACTGTTGGAAACAATGAATGATTTTTCAATCATTTTTAAACATTGAATTTTGATGAATGCTATAAAATTTCATTCAATTATGAATGTTGTAATTGACCGCAAGGAAACAAAGTGGAGTGGTCAGCAACAAACATGAACTCATTAATTAAAAAGTTTTCGCCAAGTGCAAAGCCTTGACTCCTATAAATAACTATATCTATTATATATTATACGAGTCAAGGCGGACAGATACATCGAGTGAAATAACACCAATTAAAATAGCCAGCGGCACTCAAATTCATGAAATAAAAACGTTCTTTTAAATTCCTGTGCTAAAACTGTATCGTATTATTTTAGACTGTTTTCAGGAATAACACTGGAGCGCCCATATATTCCCTCTTGTGAAGTAACTCAGTTCTGCAGACTTGCGGTTACTAAAATAAGACAGCTTACGAATGTGTAAACTGCCAGCCTTGTATAATTTCACTATTTCAGTGTTGTAGTATTTGGTATTTCACTTATGTGGCAGAGAAGCACAGCCATCGGAGGCTACGTACCCACTGGACCCTCAAAATTCGACCTCATCTATAAATATGATCCACTAAACCTCCATGTTAGAATTGGACCTTCAATCTTGGATTTAATTCTTACTTTAGTGTCCATTAGACCCTCTGTCAAACAACGAGTTCCATTCGACCTCATTTGTACATCTTCATTTGAAAAAGTTAAAATACAATCACGCAGAAAAGTGATACATTTTCAAAAATAAAACACTAAAATGTATTAATCAATATTTTAATCAAAAATATAAACACAACAATGTTTTATCAGAAATAAAAATATTAATATAATAGATATAAGCATATATGCTTAGGACGGAGGCACGAATCTGTTAGAATATTGTATTGTTTGGCCTTAAGAATATTGTAGTCGTTCGGAAAAACCAAAGCTAGAGTCTATGTGGAATGCTGCACCTTTCTTTCTTCAATGTGTACATCGTTTTTGGTTGCAATGTGTGAGCATGAATACCCAGCCTGTGGCGAACGGTACAAAGCTGCTGTGAGCAACATCGAACAATTCTTAATACAACTTTTTTATATAACAACCTATCTACAGAATGACATTATACAAATTAGGGTCTCAAATTTCGCTTAGAAGACGACTTTAAAACAAAATCCTTATTAATGCAATATTACACTTTAACAAATTGAAGCTATAAAAGTTATTTAATACGATGGGGATATTACACAGTTAATGGTTGTTTAAACGGTAAGGAAATTGAATTAGTGGTTAGCTTCTTATAGAAGCAGTTATATAGGTCTTATTAAAAACTTTTTATGGCTTACTTAACTACGAGAATTTTTATGTTATATGGCGCGTACTATTATTTTATTGTGAGTAAATGCCTCTATTTCATTGCATCATTAAAAGTAAAAGAAATAGATTACAATCCCCTGGGGATCCATATAAATCTACCAGGGATCACATGTTAAAAAGTGACTCTAATGAATGAAAAATTGGAATGGATCTTAAGGGATTTAAAACAGTAGATGCAAGTGGATGGGTCATTTATTGTGAGTTACAACTTAACTTTGCCCATACATTTTTGAACGTTTCTCTCTAAGTTATCGAGACGAGAAAAAAAAGGTAAACAAAGCGACCATTATTGAGTTACGTTGCGATAACTAGCGATTATTTTCTCTGTCCTTGTCGCACATATCACACGTACGCGACAATAGCCGAGCAACAGTTGTCGTTGCGTGTTTTGTAGTACAGGAAAGCTGTCAGCACTGAGCAGCTGAGCTTCTAAATTATCAGATCCACCATCTTATGAGCAATTTCATTCCTGCCTGGAACGCGCTTGAAGTGATACGTAATAATCTCTAATATATAAAATTCTCGTGTCACAGTTTTCGTTGCCATACTCCTCCGAAACGGCTTGACCGATTCTCATGAAATTTTGTGACCATATTGAGTAGGTCTGAGAATCGGTCAACATCTATTTTTCATCACCCTAAATGGTGCAGCGGGAACGGGATCTGACGCGGATCGCGTGGCGGGAAAAAATTGGCGGTACGAAGTTCGCCGGGACAGCTAGTTTTCAAATAAAAAGGTTTGGAACCGCTGAAACATTGTTTACCGCTTCGATGGCTTAACTTTATTAAAATCTCACTTTTAAACACTCTCGCGTGTATCGCGACCAAACATAGCCTATGTCGAAAGGACATCTAATCTACACCTATACCAAATTTCATCAAAATCGATTCAGTGGTTGAGGCGTGAAAGCGTAACATACAGACAGACAGAGTTACTTTCGCATTTAAAATATTAGTATGGATTGTCTACACAATCATATAGTTTTTTTATAATAAATTAAATCTTCCATCTTCCGTATCCTATCTTCCCTATTGAAGTAAAAACCGCGATAGTTTAGAAATATAATACACAAACATTTAAAGACTTTACCTTTAGCTTATCATCAGGCGAGGTGAAGTCAAATTGATGTGACCTTTTATTTATAACAAAAGAAAGTTTTGCCCCCTAAATGTGAAAGTATATTCCATGTCAATAATTTATTTTATAAGTATCGTTGAACATTGTTATTAACAAATTTTCTAAATAATACTTTAAACCAAATATGGTCGCCGCACAAAATTGTATGCACGATAAATTTTATTTATTATGGCGAAAATGTTTTACATTTTTTCTGTCGGTGCCAAAATTTTTTAGAAAAAAGAAATGCGGTGACCGGAACAGCCATGTCAGAAAAATCACTGTTTATGACATTTTTTGTTTTGCCATGATTTTTCCTTGACTTTTTGCATAATATATTCTAAAATCTGAACAAATTGAAGTATCAGTTTGCAATGTTAATTTAATAACTATTTAATTGCAGTTATACTTAGGTTACTTTTATTTTCAAATAGGTATGAGGTTCAGTGATAAAATAAATCTCAATTCTAAATCCACGCAGACGTAGTCGTGGCCTTAGCTAGTATAATTAATCCATACTTAATATTATAAATGCGAAAGTAACTCTGTCTGTCTGTCTGTATGTTACGCTTTCACGCATAAACCACTGAACCGATTTTGATGAAATTTGGTATAAGGGTAGATTAGACCTTGAGAAAGGACATAGGCTATGTTTGGTCGCAATAACCGACATCCACGCGTGCGGAGCCGCGGGGTAAAGCTAGTGAATTCTAATTGCAAAAAGTAACAACAGAACCGTTTTAAAATAATACAAATATTTTAATAATCTTCAATGTACAGTAAGCATCAGAAAGATGTTGACGTACAAAGTACTTCTACGATTTTAATTTAGTTTTTTACCCCCCTTCCAGTTGAATGATTGTACTAATATTGGGTACACTTTTGGTTTGAATAATAATACCATTACAATTAAAAAAGAAAAACAGTTCGACGAATTTCGAGGTCAAAATATTTATGAGGCTTACTGTACAGACACAATCTTCTATAATATAAAAATGAATCGCTAAATGTGTTGGTAAGCGTATAACTCAACAACGCCTGGACCAATTTGGCCAATTCTTTTTTTAAATGTTCTTTGAAGTTCAATCAAGATGGTTTGACGGCAAGAAAATATCGAAAAATTACCGGGTACCGACATCCACGCGGGCGGAGCCGCGGGCAAAAGCTGGTTAACAATAGATTACTGTTACTCGAATTATCCAGATATTAACCATGTTGTATTATTACGAGTTTCGTTAATAATTAGTAATAAGAGTGACCATGATACTGTATATAACTATAGATTAACCATAAAGACGTAATCAAATACATATAATAATAAAAAGGGGTATACTTAACCTACAGCAAAATTATAATAGTGTACGTACAAGGCACTAAACGATAGGTTAGTACCAAACCCAACATTAACAAAAGCACCTATATCCGCAGTATATTTGGGTAAAGCTTAGCAATATTCTGGCCTAGCTAGATAAGAATATACCCGGTACCCGGTGCAAATTACCATCAGCGCTTAAGCCCTTTCAATTTAGACGTAATTATGTAGAGAAGTTTTAATAAAAGGAGATTTGGGGGATTCTATTGTACGAATATGGTACAGCCAGCAATATAAGATGGTGAACTCTAGTAATATCGCAAATGATTTTTGTATTGAAATACATAAACCGATACTTTATGAATTAAAAAAAAACTAAACTTTTCGTATCTCGCTCAACAATTCTTTTCATTTAAGGTTCATATCATGGGATATACAGGGTTCCATTGCACAAAAATTATAATTAGGTCCGCCATCTTGGGATAAGTAGTTAGCACTTCGTACAATGGAGAAGGACTTAATCACATTCTGTCCTCTAGGTATGACTACATAAAATTCTGAATGGTATAATTCTACACCACTACAATCTATAAATAATTGTTACCAAGTTTAAAAAGTTAAGCTAAAAGGACTTTAGGAAAGAGATTACGATTTTTTTTTCCGTGCGGTAATCCCCTCAGACACTTCGCGAGGTTATGTCGGAGTCAAACCGACTAAAACCGCACGCCGACTGAGGGTCGTAGTGCTAGAGATTACGATTACTTATATAAAATTAAAAATTGAACTGTTGTAGTTACTGAAAATTTGGCTTACCAGAATTGTCGTTCACACACGTAGAGATATCTGCAACAATTAAAATATGAAATAAGTTTTTTAAAACATTCATAGCACTATTACATAGGGGAAAAGTAGTTAAATAGTTAGTAAGAAAATCGGTAGATAGCTCCTCCGTCGCCTTAAAGACGTAAAAGATGGGAAATTTGACTCACATCGGGCGTGTCTCGGTAGCCGAATTAGTCAAGGCATTCCCCCTGTAAGGGAAAGACTGCGGGTTCGAGTCCCTATGTTCCCTATGTTTCCCTATGTGATCGATTTGTATGGTTAGCATACTTAATGCTGTAAAATTCATTCAATTCACAGCACGGATACCAGTGACTGCCGTCTAAAGTCTCCCTTAGCGAAAAAGTGATTCCCTTACTCCCAGGTGAATGCTTTGAATGCGACCAGCATTTGCGCAAAGATGATGATGATCGTTCATAGTAAGCTATTTATTAAAAACATATTTTATCCATACCACGCAAAAAATGCAAGTGAATATTTATCTCTACAAAAACAAAGGACTTAGGGTCAAGTTCCTTGGAGGCAAGGAAAGGGATTCGACCCAATTTGACCCTTTTGATCTCTTTGTCTCTGATGTAAAACTGTTATTTATTATAACTAACATGAGATTACACTATCTTTATTGGGCATACCTTCACGTCAAAAGGTACGTGATACTTTGTTCAGTGAAAAATTTCAAATATTTAGGGTTAAAGAATTTGGCTAAAAGTAAAAGGCTTATTTTCAAGGTCTACCACCGTTCGCGTAACAAAGCATAAAGCTTAGAAAGGTTTTATGTGAAAAGTAAGAGAAATATGTGAGTTAACTCTTTTTGGGCGAGTGAAAGTTAGAGCTCTGAACATACTCGTATTATGTTGTAGAATAAAATACCCTTCTTCACAAATTTTAGCTCTTGCAAGCATCGCTGTCCAAAAAATATTCGATAAATATACTTGCTTGTCTGTCAACTTTATATCGATGAAACGACCCCGTAGTTTATTTGACAGTGATTTTCTACTAATTATATAAACGCGAAAGTTTGTAAGTATGGATGTTTGTTACTCTTTCACCATCTAAACGGCTAGAGCGATTTTAATAAAATTTGGTATGGTGTTAGCTGACACCCTGGATTAACACATAACCTATGTTTGGTCGCGATAACCGATATCCTCGTGGGCGGAGCCGCAGGCAAATGCTAATTTTTTAAATATAGTTTAGATATTCAGATTATAATCTAAGGCCCGTATTCTAGAATGACACTCAGCCTGAATCTTGATTTATCTGAGGACAGGATTTACAGGCCATATGTCAAACTATCAAATGATAGTAGCCGCTGATTGAACATTACTCCCAGATTCATATGAGAAACACTATAAAATACCGGAGGATGTTTGTGCCTCGTCATCCAGACCCGATATATTTCTATTCTCGAAACAGCAAAAGCGTGCAGTACTAGTAGAACTCACAGTGCCGTGGGAAACTAACATACCTAAAGACCACGCTATAAAAATAAACAAATACTTTGACTTGACCAACGAGTTAACCAAAAATGGCTATGTGGTTAAACTCTACGCCGTAGAAGTAGGAGCAAGGGGAATTCCAGCTAAATCCCTGTATAACTTATTTAAAGACCTCGGATTGCCAAGAGCTTCAGTAAGCTCTTTACTCAAACGAATATCTAAAACGGCGTTGATAGGATCTTACCAAATTTGGATAGATGGAGGGGGGAACACGACTGACGGTGGAGGTGAGCGCTGATGCATCACAAGGTGGCCACCCTAAACCTACACCTGGGTCGCAAGTCCCAGGCGCCGTCACAGTGTTCCTCTCTGTACCACGCCATGGACCCGGCGACCGCACGGTAAATCCATGGAATGCTGAGAACCGGATCTCTGTCTATACAATCTGTCATCCGACAGAACAATACTCAATCCAAAATCTCGATTTTGAACTAGATCTGAGGACAAATTGTATTCTACATGACAGTTCTAATGTCATTGTTACTCAATTCATAACTGAGCGTTCTTCTAAAATACGGGTTTAAATGCACGCTATATTATTTGAAGTAACAATCAAGCATACACTACAATGGTTTTCTAATGACGGTAAAAAGCGAGATTGCTCGGCGGTTTTCCTCATTCAGGACATTTCCTGTCATTAGTGGAGGTTTGTTATGTGCATTGTATAAAGGAATGTGTGCGGGAGTATGGACATTCCACTGTTTTTGTTTGTAATTAGCTACTAATGTTGCTGTATACGATTCTACTAATATTTATAAATGTGAAAGCTTGTGAAGATTTGTGAACGCTTGTTATTCAATTATGCCCCAGCAGTTGGGATATATTTATAATTACTGTCTAGAATAGCACAGAGGCTACTTTTTTATTTCCAACTTCACCTGGCGGGACAGGGTAACTAATGAGAGGGTTCTGCAGATTGCGCGGCTACTCAGCATTACCGCATTGCTTAAGCAGCGAAGATTGCGATGGCTCGGGCATGTTCACCGAATGGAGACTTTGCGGCTGCCAAGACGTACCCTGCTAAGTGAAATAGCTTTCGCCAGGAGAAGGGTTGGGAGACCTATGCTGCGCTTCAAGGACTGCACAAAACGCGACATGGTGGCCTTCGAAATTAACCTCACAGTATGGGAAAACCAGGCTGACGAGCGCACCAAGTGGAGGAAGTCCATGGTTGATGGATGCAAACCCCATGACAACTGTTGGTTTCGAAACTTAGCCGAAAAGCGTGAGAAGAGACACGGGAGCGCAGGGGTTGCCTCGTCTGCCCACCTTTCAAGCCACCCTCAGTTCAGGTGTCAATCATGTGGACGGTGCTGTCACTCCCGTATCAGACTATACAATCACTCTAGAGCCTGCCACACAGATACTGCTTAAATCATCTACTTAAGATGTAAAGGCCTACTACAACTTTTTTATTACTGGGAAGGGTTCCCATAGATTTAGAGGGGTCAGCTAGTAATTCTATACTTCTGGCAACATACTCCCTAACTTCATTGTACCTACTTATTATAAATGCGAAAGTAACTTTGTCTGTCTGTCTGTATGTTACGCTTTCATGCCTAAACCACTGAACCGATTTTGATGAAATTTGGTATAGGGGTAGATTAGACTATGAAAAAGGACATAGGCTATGTTTGGTCGCGATCCACGAGGGCGGAGCCGCGGGCAAGAGCTAGTTCTATATAAAAAAATAAGTTCAATTTACCTACTAATAGGTAGTATTCAGGCAAACCTGAACTAAAATGCAAGTTACGCATTCTGGTCAGGCTTTTATTTAGCCGCCGGAAACATACGACTAATAAATCGCTATTGTTAGTTGCTAAATGTTGCTCAAAGCTGTATTTTAACGTAAATGTATTGCTCGACGTATTTATAGTTTACAAGTTGACTATTAGGTATACTCGACTTTATTTATGGTTTACGAATGGACAGGTATTTTAGTTCAAATAAAATTTTCATGTGACTATTGTTTTGATTATATCGGTACCTATAAAAATGTAGCCTAAAATTACCTTTTTTATGTTTACTGTAACCATTGACTACACCTATCTACATGGTTTGTTTGTTTACTTATTCAAAAACAATTTACACTATATTTGAATTCATAGTCATTAATACAATATATAAATGAAATTACCAAAAATTAAAGAAAACACATATAAAAAGAAAATACACAGAAATAATCATCATAATGTCAATAATACAAAATTAAAAATAAAAATCAAATCATGTGAGCAAAAAAATGTCCCAAACTAGTATCAAATAAAAAAATATAAACGAATGTCAAAGACTAAAAAAAAGTAATAAAACAACAATTAACCAAAGAGCAATTGCCACTTCATGGTAATAAGCTGAGGTGCAGTCCAGAAGATACAAACCATCATTCCAGATGCAAGTGATCCCGCTCGAGAGGCCACATGGCAGCCTCTCGTATCGGCTGACGCAGATTATCACCGGGCACGGGTGCTTCGGGCGATATCTGTGTCGGATCGAAAAGGAGCCAACGTCCGAGTGCCATCACTGCGACGCGAGCGAGGACACGGGGCTGCACACGCTCACCGAGTGCCCGGCATGGGCCAGACCGAGGCGGGAGCTAGTGGCGGCCCTGGGAGTGAGAGTTCTCACCCTCGCCACCCTGCTCACAGCAATGGTCCGCTGCGCGGACGCGTGGGCGGCCGGCGTCTCCTTCAGCGAGCAGGTAATGGTCGTGAAGGAGACGGCGGAGCGGCAGAGGCGGCGCGAGCGAGAAAGACTCGCGGATCGCGCCGCCCGCGCGCGCAGGCAACTCGGGCGTCGGAGGGCACTGACTGACCTCCGTCCCCCATGAGCGCGGGCCTGGGGGTGACGGGTGGAGCCGCCTGTCACCCCAGCAGAAGCAGGCCACGGCGGCGGCGCGCTGAATAGCGCGCCTCCCCATTCCGGGGGCGAGTTGGGGACACCGTTGTCCCCCCTCCTGAGGAGGGCCAGACCGTAAGGGATGGCCCTGGGTCAGCCGGGGTGCGAGGGATATGTCTTTGACAACCTCACCTCCGGCCTAGCACCAAGACCCACAGTCGGCGTGCGGTTTTAGTCGGTTCGAGTCCGACATAACCTCCCCTTCCGACTCCGGCAGGGGGGGTATCCGTGGGGATTTCCGCACGAAAAAAAAAAAAAAAAAAAAAAAAAAGATGCAAGTGATCCCAAAATGGTCCATAGCGAGACGGTATTGTAAAAATAGGGAATCACGTGCGCGGACAGACTGACAACGGGCAGATCGATTGAGAAAATAAAAAGTTTGCAGAAAAGTTTTGAAAGCCAAAACAAATTTAAAGTTTCAAGTCAACAACCCTAAAAATAAAAAAAATGAGCCAAAATGGCCGCAGTGTAGACCAGGTACACTAGGCATAGCTATAAAAATCATTATTTCAATGAATTCTTTTTTATAGCATTTATTATGCTAACTGTCGCCCTTACAGACGGATATAAAGAAAAGGAAAATTTGGAATGATTCAAGTGGTGCTCAATGGCTCAGTTGGCAGAGCAGTCGCCCTGTAAGCGAAAGGTCGTGAGTTCGAGTCTCACTTGAGCATTTCATTTTTTCCAATGTTTTTCGAATC
This sequence comes from Eilema sororculum, assembly GCA_914829495.1. Classification (NCBI taxonomy): domain Eukaryota; kingdom Metazoa; phylum Arthropoda; class Insecta; order Lepidoptera; family Erebidae; genus Eilema; species Eilema sororculum. The sequence goes on along the minus strand of OU618544.1, from coordinate 1,479,866 downwards.
ATTATTTCACATAATAATGTAACAATATCAATGCATATAATTTCGGCTTCGGTAGTTTAGTGGTTAAGGAGTCGGCTTATGATCGAAAGGTTCTGGTTAAGAATCCTGGCCATTACACTATCGACGTATGAACCCACTCCTAACATAAGCAATTTGGCTTAGCTGGAGGGGTTAGAGAGAATATTAGTAGAGAGAGAATATTAGAAGGAATATTAGAAGAGAATAATAGTAGAGGGAGTATTACTTACGACATCACTACATCACTATAGGTACCTAATATTACCGAGACATAAATTTTTGATTTGATAAACTACCTATGTACATTGGATAAATAACTTTTTATATTATATTATTTTTTTATCTGTATTGGTAGGACATAACTGTTTTAGGCGTGAAAGCGAAACATACAGACAGACAGACAGACAGAGTTACTTTCGCATTTATAATATTGAATTGTAATAATTGTAAAAATAATGAATATACAGGGAATTTATCCCCACACATTGCATCCGAATACGGTGCGCACCGTGCGGTATGAAAGGAACTTCATCCCACGTACGCTCAAGCTGTGGAATGAACTCCCTGCCACGGTTTCCCCAAGCGACTACAATATGGGGTTCTTCAAGAGGGGCATTAGAAAGTTTCTTCAGGGTAGGCAGCGCGTGTGTAACGCCCCTGGTGTTGTATACGTCCATAGGCCACGGTAACCACTTTCCATCAGGTGGGCCGTGTGCTTGTCTGCCACCTAAGTGGTATAAAAAAAAAAAATTGTATATTTTTTATTATTGTGTTTACTCTGCATTCGTTAATATTTGTCGGTCTAAGGCCTCCGCCTAACCGGACTATGGCTCAGCTGACTACTGACCGAGTTTCGCCGCGCGCAGACGTGTTTGCGGGGTCGCGCTGCTGTTGTACGTATTATGTCCCTACATATTTATTTGTGTTCATATTTTTTATTTTTGTTTTTATGTATGTGTACCAGAAATGCAGAAATGACACTTAATATTGCAAAGATTAATGAAATGGAAAGTAGATGTAGTAAAAGACTATGCATAAGCAATATGTATTTGCATGATTGATATAAATGGACATGGAGCAACAATTTAAATACTTACTTAATCTTTTACTGTTTTAAATACTATTGTTGACTCTCAAACATAAATTACATCCGCTACTCACATCAACACTCATCTAGCAGCTTAAAATAATATAAAATAAAAATTGCATATGTAATACAATAAATTAATGAAAAATAAATTTGTAGGTACATGATAATAACGTCCAAAACTAAAATATTGAAACTAAACTGTACAATAACAGATTCTTCCTCGCTCCAAGCATTGTACTGTGCCCGACAGGGTCCGTAAATTGTAACTTAATATTAACATGACATCTGTATCACATTATGGAACGCAATAAATGTATTGAGTATTGAGTTAGTAATTTCGGTTCTAATATTCTGTGTCACAATATTTGTCTTTTTTTTTTCATGCGGAAATCCCCTCGGATACCTCTCCCGCCGTAGCCGGAAGGGGAGGTTATATAGGACTCGAACCGTCTGCCTGTCCGCCTGCTTCTGCTGGGGTGAGTCACAATGTTTGTCGTCACAGTCCACCGGAACAGCTCGATCGCAAGGCTTAGAATGGATAATTCGACTGAAAAATATTCACACTGGCCAACGACTTCAAAGGTACACACTGATAATCTGTCAAGCACAAAGTGAGGACAAACCATCATCAAAAGATCACATGATAAAAAAGAAAATCTATATATAATTCAGAAGACAAGGAAAGGAAGACCCACTTCACAATAATAAACTTTTCAACTCGCGATACTCCATGTGTGTCGAAGTAATGGAAGTATAAGGGTAATTTTGTTTGTACAATGAGCGTCACATCTGTCTTGATTATCATAGTATTCAAAATGATCTGAATACCTACTTAATGATGTTTTTAACCCCCGACGCAAAAACGACGGCGAGGACATCGCTGTCCCCCCTCCCGAGGACGGCTAGACCGTAAGGGATGGCCCTGGGTCAGCCGGGGTGCGAGGGATATGTCGATGACAACCTCACCTCCGGCCTAGCCTAGCACCACGACCCACAGTCGGCGTGCGGTTTTAGTCGGTTCGAGTCCGACATAACCTCCCCTTCCGGCTCCGGCAGGGGGGTATCTGAGGGGATTTCCGCACGAAAAAAAAGGTGTTATAAATTGGGTTGTGTGTGTGTGTGTGTGTGTGTGTGTGTGTCTGACTGTGGCATTGTAGCACCCAAACGGATGAACCGAACTGATTTGGATGTTTTTTTTGTTTGAATGGTGTATTAGTCGGGAGTGTTCTTAGCTATGTTTAAAAAAATCGGTCCAAGATGGCCGCCGCCACAACATGTCGGAATACATATTTCTTCATAACTACCTCAAAATGGGCATCAAATGAAAGAGCTTGACTGGTAGATTAATTTAAAAAGTATACAATATTTATTTTCAACTTTTTGAAGGTGCTTTTTGTGACGGGTGTTTAAAGTTCTAATTCAATTTTTGTTGATTTAAATTGTATTTTCGTTCGAATTAAAGATTTACAGTCAGCATTACACAAATGTTGACGAACAAAGTACTCAAAATGATCTTAATTTTGTTTGTTGACCCACTTCCAGTTGACCGAATGTTCTGATATTTGGTACACGCGTGTAGTTTGGACAATAGTTCCATATAAATCAATAACACAGTTTGATTTGCTCTTAATACGAGAGTTTTAAGATAATTTTGAGACTTTGTCGTTAATATCTTTATGAAATTCAAAAAAAAAATTCACAGTCGTACAGTACCAAAATATATCAGAACAATCAGTCAACTGGAATGTGGTAATACCAAGTTATTAAGATCATTTTGAGTACTTTGTTAATCAAGATTGTTCTGATGCTGACTGTACCTACTTTACGTAGATAAATAGAAATATAGGCGCACCTTACAGCTAACAAAACGTGACTTATTATTATTAAAGGGGCTACGTGATGCGTTTTCCTGTACGCTCTTGACGTGATATAAGATAGGTAATTTGTCATCAAAAATTTTCGTCTGACATGTAATCTTTGTGAAAATAACGTTATCAGAAAATATTATCCATGCTAATATTATAAATGCGAAAGTAACTCTGTCTGTCTGTATGTTACGCTTTCACGCCTAAACCACGAAACCGATTTTGATGAAATTTGAAATAGGGGTAGATTAGACCATGAGAAAGGACAAAGGCTATGTTTGGTCGCGATAACCGACATCCACGCGGGCGGAGCCTCGGGCAAAAACTAGCAATAAATATTAAAATTCTAGAAGCAAATCAGTTCTAGAGTGGAGACCGTGAACGGGAGATAGGACGCCTCCTAGCCAGATGGGCTGATGACCTGAAAAATATGGCTGGGACATACTGGATGCGGAAGGATTGGCGCAAACTGGGAGAGGCCCGGCATTGGACAGCAATAGGCTAATTGAAGTCTTGATTGAGCTTTCAAATTACAATTGAAAAATGTTTATTTAAAAAAAAAAATTACACGTCAAATTGACTTCACAATGCCTGATGTTAAGCTAAAGGCGAGTCTCAGAAAGAGTGTCGTCATCGTAAACATGTACCATGTTAACAGTGGTGTCACTCAGCTTTACGAGACCGTCAAGCTGAGTGCCTTTTCACGCCCCGCTTAAAGGACCTGGGACTGTAGGAAAAAGGAAACACGTGAGCTTGCAGAGAGTTCCAGGTCTTTGTGGTGCGGCATAGGAATGAGTCACTGAAACGCTTGGTTCTAGCAGGTATACTCTGTACCGTATACGGATGGAAATTAATTTAGTGATGTATCAATAATTTGAAAACTAAGTTCCGCATTCGAGCACAATATCCCTGACACCGTGTTAGCCTCCGAGGGGATTTCCGCACGGAAAAAAAAAATAAAAAGACACCGTGTTAGCCATTTGGCTTGGGTAAATGAATATTATTATCCATATTCATCCATTTGAACCCACGCGGTAAGCAAATATTCAAATAAGCTGAAAGAGGATGTTCAAAATAATTTGTGACCAGTTTCGTTTCAAAAGCGGTTTCATTTGTATGATGAACAAAATATACACGTTGGCTGGTCGAGAACGTTAAATGAACTCCTTTAAATGGATACCTAAAACTTACTTATAATAAGAAATTATGGAAAACGGTTCCACGATTGACATAACACTAACAATTTTGTCTGAGTTCATTTTTTATTACCAAAAAGTAATTATACTTTTGACCTCTCTGTACCTTAGTGTCAAACTGGTAAGAACAGAGAACCTCGTTCTATAAACGAAGCTTCATCAGTTTTTACTGAGTTTGTCCTCAGCTTTTATTAAGGACTTAAGTATTTCAGGTTCATTTGCCGCTAATATTTTTTATTTTTTACTGACGAGTCGCAATGTTCCTCTCGAGTAATTCATTCTTAATGTTTTAGCTTTTTATGGTACCCTGTTGTGTAACCCTTTTATAGAGACCCCTTGAAAGTGGTGACGTTTTTGATGGTTTACGACCCTCAGGGGGTGGAAATTAAGATAATTTGTGGGTCAAAATAAAGGGTGGGTGGCGATAAGTATTAAAGCATCAGGGATGGAACATTTTGTAGAAAAAAAAATGGTTAAAAGGTATTTCATAAAGTTAGTAGGCGTAAAAAATAAAGCGGTACACGTACCTGTCATCTACATAATTTAGAAAGCAGATTGAGGATTACGGATTACGATCTGCGAGCGTTCCTTCGCAAATGGATCAATATATTTATGATAGGAAGGTCGATGCTTGTCGTCTTCTTCTACCGTCGAATCGACAGCATTTCTGCTGCTTATCATAACAGTTTTATTATGACCTAGAGGGGCGATCTCAATCTCCATATCAATTTTGGTGGCTTATATTGAGCCTGTTGTGAGTTACTTTTAGCTGCGAAGAGCCATGGTTTTTCTTTGTTGCTGGCTGTTTCGGAGTTGTGTTCCGAAAGAATGCAATTTCAGCTCTATTTAGAATTAAAAAGTGCTAATATATTATATTGACATATATTTTACATGAAACATGTTACGCTACTTACGTATATTCCCGTCTTTTATGCTCAATGTTTAGTAAATAATTAGGGACTGTCAAAAGCTTTAAATATATTTGTTGAAAGTTAGAGGTTAAACTAATTAAAGTTGTACTTAAATAATATAGCTTTTGCCCGCGGCTCCGCCCGCGTGGATGTCGGTTATTGCGACCAAACATAGCCTATGTCCTTTCTCAAGGTCTAATCTACCCTTACACCAAATTTCATCAAATTAGGTTCACCGGTTTAGGCGTGAAAGTGTAATATACAGACAGACAGACAGAGTTACTTTCGCATTTATAATATTTGTATGGATAAAAAAAATTACAAACACACGCACATACATACAGCGAATCAGATACTCTCGCTCTCTTTAATATTATTGCTTTAATTCTTGTTATTGCAAAATAAAAATACCTGACAGACAATATTTAAAACTAAAGAGACAAAACTATTGTTGGAAAGAGGAATTTTAACAAAAGCAAGCCTTTGTTAATATGAAAATTCCTACTAAACTATGTGTATCAAAAATGTTGCTACAAACAACGTAAAAAAGTTATAAAAATGCGAGATTTATACACAAATAGGGTATAGAATACCTATTTACGGGGATAACGATATACCTACCTGCTTCCTGACCTTCATTAGTTTGGTCCTAGGACCGGACAAAGAATCGCTTTAGTAAACTATTTATGTGCCTGACTTTTTAAAAGGTAGTCAGGCTAAAATATGGCACTACTGTTATCGAAAACCCTTGTGAATAAGAAGAGGGTACCATTAAATAGTGTTATTATTCACTTTTGTATATTCCCGATACAATAGGGTGATTGCTGTCAGCTGGATACTTTAGGATTATAAGATGACGGATGAAGGACTTGGAAATGCAAAGCAAGAGCTGATATATCTCGCTCGCGCTAGCAAGCTAGCTCGTATAAATATTTGTTTAAAAATATGACAAAGACAAATATTTTTGCAAAATGAAATTGATATTTTTTTATTCACACAACTATTTTCAGCTTCATTTATGGCCTAACGCTAATTTAAGTAGTCTTATGTTGAAATAACAATCTATCAAAGTTGACGTTATAAACTTCGGAATGTCTGAATTTCATGAATGATAGCGCAGTGTCAGTTTAGTTTATAACTTATATTGAAAAATAAAACTACAAAAAAAAATTAAATTAATTTATAACTTTTGAAACCTTGTAAGCAATTTCTGTATCATTTTTTGTGACTAACAGAAAATTCAAATCTTCAAAAAGGTATAAGGTTAAGTATATAAATGAATGATTAACATTCTAACAAGTGTTTTTTGATTTTGATGGTAAGCTAAAGGCAAAGTCTCGGAAAGAGGGTCACCATCGTAAACATGTACCATGTTAACAGTGGTGGCACTCTGGTGGTGGCTTCATCAGATGCCTTTTCACGCCCCGCTTAAAGGACAAGGGACTGTAGGATAGTATAAGTTACCAAAACAGAATTTACTTTAGCTTCTACAGCTAAATTATGTATATACCACTACTATAAATACATAACGGAACCTGCCTATTTATTACAAAACATACCTCTCTACACCTGCCACCTGAATTGTTACGTATTCATACCGTACTCACAACCAGAAAGTTGATATTTTTCTTAGACCCACATTGTGACGTGTAACGAAAAGTTTACGTACTCTAATATTTGTTTAAAACCTTGGTAATTTAAAGTTAACAGGAACAAATTACGGTCGAGCTTTTTCTCATATCACGCGGTGACCGGTGACAAACGAGTATACGATATATAATTGTAAATTGTAGCTATGTTTTTGAATATTTATAACGTGGGGTTTGTTTGTACTGAACCATTATTATGGCAAATCTTTTACTGTGAAGGCCTTTGGAACGCAATGCCAGTAAGCATCAGAGAGGCACAATCCATATATATTTTTTTATAAAATGGTAAAGAATCATTTTCTTTCTATAGCGTGGTTGTTGAAAACTCCTAGCATTCATCTTCCATTTATTTCTACTATATAACGTTATATATATTATATAGCGTTTCAGTGATTCATTCCTATGCCGCACCACTAAGACCTGGAATTCCCTGCCAGCTCACGTGTTTCCTTCTTCCTACAGTCCCGGGTCCTTTAAGCGGGGCGTGAAAAGGCATCTAATGAGGCCGTCAAGGTGAGTGCCACCACTGTTAACACGGTAAATGTTTACGATGGTGACCCTCTTTCCGAGACTTTGCCTTTAGCTTAACATCAGGCGAGGTGAAGTCAAATTGACGTGTCCTGTATAAAAAAAAATGTATTTATGTATTATGGTATATTTTTCACGTAACACTCTTTTATATGTTTATGAAACTAGATCAACACTCACTTATATTATATAATTTTCATTCCTGTCCATCCTAAGGTTGCCTGGAAGAAATCATTTTTAGTGATAAGGCCATCCATTGTGCATTTAACTGTATATAACCGTATACATATATATCTGTGCAAAAATCAGTTATAATATTGATGTACATTAAAGAATTATCTATCTCTCTGTCTATCTATCTCCTAATGTTGTATGACTTTGGCCTGCAGTTTGTACTCTGGCCAGACGAGTTGATACAGGGTGTTATTTAAAGTTTTCCGTCTTTCAGAATGCCCGGAGGGAAACCCACAAAATCCTCTTGAAAAGGCCTAATACGGTGATGATTCTTGATGCAAGTTTGCTGTGTATTATGAAATTATGAGTCGATAGAAACTTTATAAAGAAACAGACGAGGCGTGGCGGTAGTGAACGCGACTGCCGCGCAGGAGGCGCGGGTTCGATCTGTGCTCAGTGCAAATATTTGTATAATATGTATGTATTTACAAAAAAGTATCTAAGTATGTTTATCCACAATCTAGATTCCATAACACAAGCTAGTTAAGCTTACCATGGGTCTAGGTAGCGTTGTGTAGAATGTTGTGGAATATCTATTTATTTTATTTATTTATGACTTGACGTAACTATTACATAAAAAAACAATAAGTAGGTAGTTAAAAATTCAATAAATATATAATACCAGCGTTTGCCCGTGGCTCCGCTCGCGTGGATGTCGGTTATCGCGACCAACCATAGCCTATGTCCTTTCTCATGGTCTAATCTACCCCTATACCAAATTTCATCAAAATCGGTTCAGCGGTTTAGGCGTGAAAGCGTAACATACAGACCTACAGACAGACAGACAGACAGACAGACAGAGTTACTTTCGCATTTATAATATTAATATGGATCGTGTAAAAATTTTACTTGGAAAGAGTTCAATACGATGGCAAATAAAAGTCTCTGGAGGGTGTTACGATTGGCTAGCTTTCGTACGGATGTACCGCGACCACTAGCACACTGATAGAATTCCTAATTGTATTCCAGCTCATACCAATTTACGTTAATATGTAAAGTTGTAACAATTTTGGGATAATAGCCTCGCTATTCAATTCAAATACGAACTTGTTGGACATGAGTTTTATTTTAATGAAAGGAAAGTTCGATAATATCGTACATATCTGAGAACTGATCTTAAGACTTTATAATAAGCACAATGTTATGCCATGGGTACTACATCCATTCAATCTATCAATTAGTACTTACTATCTTAGTCCACAGCTGGACATAAACATCTTCCAATGTTAGGAGGCTTTGGCCTACTGTGGCCAGACGGGTTGGTACAAGATTTTATTTCCAGTTTTCCTTCCCTCACAGCGATATCGTTTGCATTTTTTTTTTGTTTGTCGATTCTTACGACATCATTCGAGTGAGATGGGAAGTGATACTTTTATTGTTTCTTCGTCACACTAATTCGATTTCAGAGAAAGTACTCACACATTGGTTTGAAGCCTAACTCTGTAAGAACAACAGGCTGATCTACATCGTAATCCTCAGGCCTCTGCTCTTATTGGTATATTCCATTCTAGAGTTACAGTTTGTAAGCTAGAAAACTCTTTCTGCAGGTATCGTTAATAAATATGTTATGTTATATATTAAATATCGGTTACATAAACATAGTAAAAAACAAAACAAAGCCAACTATGAGCGATACGCTCGTATACTGAAAAAATGCATAGGCAAAGCGCAACAAATTACAAACCACCGTTACATTACCACGTCCAAAAACGTTTGCAAGGCAGCATGGGATGTAATCAAACATAAGACGAACAACAATACAGACAGACATGACATTGACACTTTAGAGATTGACAACGTAACATACGATGACCCAAAACAAATATGTGACTTATTTAATCAATTTTATATTAATTTGACCAATAAAAAACAACAAACAAACACCCAAACTGACATGACAAATATTCCTCAGAACAATAACAGTATATTTTGACTCCTGTAGATGAAACTGACATATTCCGAATTGTTAACTCTCTAAAAAATACTAACTCCACAGGATACGATCACATTAGCACCAAATTAATTAAAAGATCTGTTTTAAGCATATTAGCCCCGCTTACTTACATAATTAACCTCTCCATATCAGAAGGGGTATTTCCCACACGTATGAAGACCTCTATAGTTAAGCCGTTATATAAAAAAGGTCCAAAAACCAACATAAGTAACTACAGACAAATAACTCTAATCCCAATATTAGCAAAAGTATTTGAGAAAGTTATGTACAACAAAATATACGCTTTTATGTCAAAATGCAATATACTCAAAAATCAACAACATGGATTCAGAAAGCATAACTCCACTTCCCTAGCGTGCTTTTCACTAGTGAGACAAATTACACAAACACTAAACGACAAATCAATGATAGCATCCGTGTTTCTAGATATGACAAAAGCCTTCGACTTTGTCTGTCACAGAACATTGCTTTCGAAACTATACAATTATGGGATAAGAGGAATTGCCCACTCGTGGATAAAAAGTTACCTGGATGACAGGTTGCAATGTGTTGAACTAACAAAAATAGAGGGCAATCAAGAAGTAAAGTATCAGTCGACATATATGCATAATAAATTTGGTGTTCCCCAGGGCAGTATTTTAGCTCCTCTTCTGTTTATATTATATATCAACGATCTCCCGGATGCTTTATCACATGAATGTATCCTATTTGCTGACGACACCACACTTATTATCAAGAGTGACAACCAGAAGGCATTAGAATTAGAAATTAAAAACACTGTGAATAGAGCTACTCATTGGATGGAACTAAATAATCTAGAGGTAAACATTAATAAAACCAGCCTTATCCAATTTAAAACTTATAACAAAAATTTACCGAGCCTTAAAATAGCACACAAAGATGAGTTCATAAATAACAGCGAAAATTGCGTATTTTTGGGTATAGTGGTTGATCATTTTTTAAATTGGAAACTCCACATAGATAAAGTTACAAACAAAATTGACCGTTTTATCTATGTTCTAAGGAGGATATCCCAAACGGTAAGTGTCGAGGCAGCCCTAGTTGCGTATCATGCGTATGTAGCTTCAATACTTCGCTATGGGCTTATTATATGGGGTAACTCTACAGAGGTCGATAAAGTGTTCAAGGCTCAAAAGAAATGCATCCGAGCAATATGTGGAATGGGCCCCATTGACAGCTGTAAGCCCCTGTTTATACAACATAAAATACTCCCTTTACCATGCTTATATCTATTTGAGATTTGCATTTTTGTAAAGAAACATCCTGCATTATTTAAAAAGTTAGGAGATTCCGAAAATAGTCGAACGAGACATAAAGACAGACTTCAAATACCAAAAATTAATCTGGAAATGTTCAGAAATAATGTTTACTGCATGTGTATTAAAATATATAACCATGTACCTGATAGTCTTAAGAAATTACCATTAACCCTATTCCGCAAAAAATTTCGTGAATTTCTATGTAACAAGAATTATTACCACATAATGGATTATTTTGATGACAAATTTTTAAATGTATAAATTATATTTTCCTAATTATAATTTTTTGACATATTTATTATAAGTATATGTTATAAGTAAATTCTGACATTAAATTAACATTGAATTTTGGTTTAGACGAATTAGAACTTAGCCTATGAAACAATTATTAATTCCAATTGTGTGGAGGTAATTAAATGCATGTAGACATCTGTAATGATAGTAAATTTAATATTTGCACGCCACAATTGGCAGAATATGCTGTATATCCTAAATCACCCCAACACCACTGTAAACCATATTCTAGGAAATAAAGATTCTTATTCTTATTCTTATTCTTATTCTAAAAAATATAACGGTAAAATTCCACGCTGTTTCACTCTGCAGCCATTTCAAAATAATGCTATCCAGTGAGAAAAAGGGATCAAATTTATGATTTTTCTACAGTCGGGATTTCAAGAGATACTAAAGGACATTACTTATAAAAAATGTAAGCTAGTGCTTTCGTATAAATCATTGTCACTCCCTAGACACACGTTCAGTTACTGCGGACATCTTCATGAATTTTAACTGCCTTCACCTACTTCTTTCAGACTAAGGATCATAGCAGACATATGAACTTGGAACTAAAATAAATATAATAAACAATTGAGCACGCGTTTACCACTCTCCGTGACCGTAAGGCCGCGTCCTGGACGACGGCGGGCGGAGCGGGCGGAGCGGGCGGTGCGGGCGGTGTGCGCGGTTTCCTTCGCTACGCCGCGCCGCCCGCACCGCTGTCATCGAGAACAGCTTCACACAAATGTACGACTTTGATAAAGACGCGGGTGCCGTCGCCCGCGCCGCCCGCTCTAGCCGCCGTCGTCCAGGACGCGGCCTTACAGCGCATTAATTTTGGACTTCAAGTCTATAATAATAAAGTCTAGAATCGTGGTCAAGCAGCGGTAAGCGAGCTGTAAGTGCAGCGCCGATTAGTTAAAATGCAATACGGTGACGATCCCTTTCCGAGTTGTTAAGTCTGCTATGACCGTATAACTAAACCAGGTGAGCTTATTTTCACGAAATCGCAAGAAGAAATCGCAATACATCTTAATCAATGTTCATTACTAAGTGACGGAGGTCAGCCTCCCAATATATCACAATATTATTTAAATATATTCCGTTTCATAATACAGTAGAACCGCTTGGTCTTCAGGAAATCAAGGCACATTTGCTGTGTAAATGTAGGGTAATTATATGCGTCCTGCAATGGCGTGTGGCCTCCCTTTCTGTCCACATAATCTCACCATTATCTCCAGTTCATGCTACGCACGCTTAAGATGTGAAAATAATGAACTCGCTGATGTGGCTTCTCCAAGCGACTTTAATAAAAAGCTCTTCAAGAAGGATTAGAAGGTATTTACAAGTTCTTACAGGATCGGCTCCTTCATGGTGTTCGCCACGGTAACCATTTTAAATCAGGTGGGCAGTGTGCTGTCATATCAAAAGAGAACTAACGCATAGGCTGAAAACCTTTTTATTTTAAGGCCTCCTTTTTTTTTCTCGTGCGAAAATCCCCTCGGATACCTTCCCCGCCGGAGCTGAAAGGGGAGGTTATGTCGGACTCGAATCGACAAAAACCACACGCCGACTGAGGATCGTGGTGCTAGGCCGGAGGCAAGGCTGTCTTCGACATATCCCTTGCACCCCGGCTGACCCAGGGCCATGCCTTACGGTCTGGCCCTCCTCGGGTTAAGTTCTCATCTATAAAAGGTAAGATGGTGCAAAAACATATTAAAATGAAGGTAACTTAATTTAAATAAACGTATTGTTTTCTGGAAAAAAGTGTTCGAATTTTTCAGTATAAAGTAGCGGATCCATGGACCTTATACAGCAAAGTAATACAGAACAGCAGTAAAAGATAACAAGAGTTAGAGAGTTTGGGGATATCCGCGCAATCGCGATCGAAGGGTGTTTTATTATAACCGTAGAAAGTATCCGAATTTGTCGATGCGTTATTATAATGTGGATGAGAATCTAGTCTGAGTTTTTTTAGGCTAACATTAGATTATATAAATCGAATACATAGGGAAAAAGAATCTTCTCGGGCGGGACTCGAACATCGAAAAAAAAATTCCTTCAATTGTTTGGGCGCAGTTATCAAAAAATCAATGTTTAAAAATTATTGTAACATCATTCATTGATTCCGATAGTTCGTAAGAAAATCGGTAGATGACGCCACGTCGCCTCAAAGACGTATAAGGTGGGAAATTTGAATCATATCGGGCGTGTCTCGGTAGCCGAATTGGTCAGGCATTCCCCCTGTAAGGGAAAGACTGCGGGTTCGAGTCCCGCCCGAGAAGATTCTTTTTCCCTATGTATTCGATTTGTATAGTTAGCATACTTAATGCTATAAAAATTCCTTCAATTAGATTGTATCACTCGATAGATACTCAAAATCATATGCTTATTATCATATTCTTACTAGCTGACCCGGCGAACTTCGTACCACCAATTTATTTCCGCCCGCGTGGCGTCTGATTCCGTTCCCGCAGCACCCTCTACTATATTAAGCATGTATTATAATATAAACCTTCCTCTAGAATCACTCCATCTATTAAAAAAATCGCTTTAAAATCCGTTGCATCGCTTTAAAGATTTAAGCATAATGGAGGGATAGACACCGATAGCGACTTTAATCTAAATGGAATTAAAATTAAGATCAAAATTCGAAGTAATATTCAATATGTATTTATTATTCGTGACATTAAATGAATGAAAGTCTCTTGATCATAACCGTGTGAACTCAAGCTTCGACTAAAACTTATATAGATGGCTGCTTACGACAGAATCTGGCATAACGAATATTGAAGTATCATTATCTTACATCAACTGGTGTCTGTTTTTCCTTCAACAGCCGAGTAGCCATGATTACTTCTACCTTTACTATTCCATAGCATCTTGGCAGACTGCCAAGATACATAGTTTTGGCTATATTCATTGTATTTTGCTCATGAACTAAAGAGGAAATATTATTTTATACTAAATCAAAGTTATTCATACGTTCATAAAATTTATTGTTTTTAATTTTTGAAGTTATTTAAATGAAATATTCAAAAATAATACGCTTGATAACATTTGAAGGTCTTAAGAATGAAGGCGTGGCAGACTTTCAAAATACATGTCCAAGAGGCTTATTCGACGATTCCCACGAATTGAACTCGCACTTTTCGTGCGAATCGACTCCTTTAAAAATATATTCATTAAGTGGATTAAATTAGGTTGAACGGATTCCATCGCCATTTACGATCTGATTATATTTTCACAAAAGAATATAGAATCACGATAGAATTAGCCACAGTATTTTTTTATGTTTTATTTTGTAATACTGATCATGCTAATTTGGCTTATTCCCGGTTATAGATATTCAATGAGATAATGTATTAAGAGAATGATGTTGATGATAGTACAAAAAGTAAAAATCTGAGTAGTTTTGAAATTTCTAAGGGAATCTAATGACTACAAAATAATGTTCGGCGGGAATCGGTAGAAGGGGGAATTGGTAATGTATATCATGGAACGTGAGTGTTTAAAACTATAAACTAATAACTTGAATATTCACTTCACGTAACAATTTTGAAGAGAATATTTTCTAAATATTAACGCAGCAATTTTCTCGATAAAAACCTGTACAAAATTAATCGATTCGGAGGGAGGTGGGCGTTTATCTGCCAATCTCAATCTTTATCGGCATCAGCATAATTTTTTGATGAAAGCTCAACATTTGGTTGAAGATTTTCGTGAAAAAATACTTTGAGACATTCTATTATTACGAACATTTACATATTTTAAGCTTTGAAACATGTTTTTCGTTGAAACACATTTTGTTTATTGTTTACGTGTAATAAGCGATTTTTTTCATTTAAACAATATTAATATATTTTAGTAAGGTTAGTAGGTACCTAAATTTGACTGACTCACTAAAAAAAGGTGCAATCACATAATAATACAAGAATATAAAATAAAATAATTCATGCCTAAATTATTTAACTTTCCATACCTACCTATATAAAAATGTTTTCTTTGTTTAAGTGGTTTTCACCAAAATCAAATTAAATAGGTACGTTATGTCAATTTTAAAACAATGGAATATAATTATTTGCAATGATTAAAAAGTCAAAAACTCGATTTTTGCCAAAATCCGCTGCGTGAACACTATTTTATTATAAGAAGTTCCGAGTATAGCTTGCACTTTATATGGACAGTCAACAAATTAGTAATAAGCTTAAGACCCTCAGGGGATCTGAATAATATTCCTACAAAGTTAAACCTCAGCAACATTCGAGATTACGGGTTGTACATCTCCAACATGAGTAGATCGCCGTTTAGTTTGCTAACTTAGTCATTAATACTAACTTAGCAAAGCGTAACAGATTTTAACTCATGTGTTTTCAGATCTACGCATAAAATTTTTGAATATTTTATATAATATAATTTGAATATTTCAGTATACCTGCTAGAACCAAGCGTTTCAGTGATTCATTCATATGCCGCACCACTAAGACCTGGAATTCCCTGCCAGCTCACGTGTTTCCTTCTTCCTACAGTCCCGGGTCCTTTAAGCGGGGCGTGAAAAGGCATCTAATGAGGCCGTCAAGCTGAGTGCCACCACTGTTAACATGGTAAATGTTTACGATGGTGACCGTCTTTCCGAGACTTTGCCTTTAGCTTAACATCAGGCGAGGTGAAGTCAAATTGACATGTTCTGTTTAAAAAAAAAAATATAACTTTGTGCACCTATTCAAGTAATGAGTTATCAGTACTCTGATTGGGGCTAGTATCAGCCTGAATGCTTGCAACATCGCCATTTACTGTCAAGCGGGATGTGTCCTTGTGTATGTAAGTAGGTACTTAGGTTTAAGTTCGATTTCTCTAGTGAAAATAACTCTGACTTTTAATTTAAAAAATTCTCAATACTCAAAACTGATCAAAGGTGAATTTTTTTTGAAAGTGAAGCTAGTGGGAGAATTTGGTATAGAATTCTGGGCGTTCTGAATTCAGGTACGGAAATTCAGATGCTGGATTTTAGATCTTCGTGTTAGCCTAGGTAACAACCGAAGGGCATCACATTGGAGAAAGAGCTCCACTTATAGTATAAACTTGTACGGGTAAACTTGTTTAGCATAGTTAGTTGCCTTATCAATACGTCTAAAAA